>JAGVSL010000060.1:0-2400000 GCA_022494535.1 Himalopsyche phryganea | reverse complement strand
ACGGTAGAGTTCGAAATAAGGAACCTTGTGGTATAACTAACTGTATATGCATTTTTTCGGTTTAAGGTTTTCTTCCAGTACAACGAAGATATATTTTTATTAATGAAGCAAAGTTTGTGTCCAACGAACATGTGTCATCTTGCTCGATGGACGTGACAAAATTACGAAAAATGAGTTTAAACCTCAAACACGATCAAAAGATGTTATTCTATTAGTTTAATAATATTGCACCTCCATACATAACTCTAATTTCTTTATAAAACTGATTTTTGTTTTTATTTTCCCATATTTAACGATATTTTTCAGAATAATAGTGAAGTACTTGTGATATCAGAATAAAAGAGAAGTGTCCGGACGGACTTCACTACTAAACTAACGTTTAAGTTCTTCAGTTGATTGACTAACAGTTTTAATGGTTGTTATTTGACATTTTTCAAAACCTTGATTTTCTCAAAACTTCAAAACTGGAGTAACACCATTACTATTCTAAGTGACACAAATATTGCTACGTACATAATACTTTATAGGTATATTCAACTCAACTTTCTCGTCACTCGAAAAGCGACATTGCTCATAAAAAGTGGTTTTAAGTAGAATATCAAACTAAGGCCAAAATACTTTCTATGGATTAGATATGGTGATAAATATTTTTGATGGACTCGAAAGAAACTTTGTGGAAGTTCATTTTTAGTATAAAATTACATTTAATAACATAGTTGATAGCTGACTGTGTTACTAAACGTGACACCTGTTTCGCTCCTTGAAGAAGCATCTTCAGACTAACGATATAGCAAGGTCATTTATTTTTTAGATAAAAATGATTCTAATTTTTAACATTAAAGTTAAGCGTGGGGTGAAATTTTTTCAGACGAATTATGACGCAAGTGTCACATTTAGTAACGCGGCTAGTGGAATAAGTAAAGTTATCAACTTTAATTTTATATTCTAAATACTGACGAATATATTTTTTTATCGAAAGTTTTCATTTAACACAATTGAAATAAACGATAGTTTTTATGTAATAGACCCATCAGCTGTCACTAAAAGTTTTCAGATGCTCTATTCCAACTGCTTCCAGTCATGAAGCTATTTTGTGGGACCCTCTTGTGGAGACTGTTTCATAGCAAAGATATATCCATACTTTATAAGTCATGGACTCTCAAATTATAGTAGTACAAATTATAATGCTAATATGCTACAGAAATGACCACAGTAGGAAGAGTTAATCCTTGCTGCAAGTTAAATGATTTATTTTATTTATTTAGCAGTTGCTGTATAGTCTTTGCCTGTCTTGCTTTTACACACACAAAAGTCTTTGAAGTGATGAACTTGTTATCTACTGTTATAAACATAATCTACCAGACACTTCTGACAGCGATATCAAAAACAAGTGACATACACCACTACACCTTACAATGCTGAAGATTAGTGGTGGCCAAACCATGGCGCATTGGATATTTGCGCCTACTTTGAAGTAGCCGACATAACTGAATCCATCTTCATATTTTCAACACCTGAGTGCTCTCAGTTCAAGTCATAGAGCCTTCTTACTCATCAGTTCGTAGAATTTTCTTAACAATTAACAATTTTAAGATGTGATCGGTATGTGTGTGAGCTTTTTCCACATCCAAATGCTTCTGAAATAATTAATTTCCGGCGTTCATTACCCTGTGAAAATTTCCCGGAACTACGAAAGATTGCAAAATGTCGCATGGGAACGACACACAGATGTGAACAAGCATTATCAGCCATCAAATCGATTAAAAGCAAAATAAGACCGCGAATAACTCGTCCAAGAGATCATTTCTGACTATTATTGTAGATTAATGCTGCAATAAACGTGTCTCTTTTGGATTTACGTAAATTAATTAATTTAAATGCGTGATTGAACTATTCTTTTTCCACCCCTAAGCGAAGCAGATCCTACCCTATCCCTATTTTCCAACCCCTACCGTGTACGTAAGAAAGGAGAAAAAGAGTTGTATGGCGCATCTGAACTCGTCTGTGAAAAAAATTGCGCATGGTATGCTAAGCGTTGACCACCACTGCTGTAGCTGTTCGGATGGCTACATTAAGATTGTTACGACTATATATGGAGAAATAATTGACCTACAATTGCACAAGACAGAATTATGCTCGGACTTTCAACTTTTGGTGTAATCCAAAATGTGAAAAAATTGACTTTACCACTTTGGTTTTTAGGAGCTCATAAATGTGTGCTATACGGCAGAAGATTAAGAAGAGAATTGTTTGCCAAGAAAATATTGTTGCAGTTTTTCATAGTCAACTTGCTCCTTTTCACGACAATTAATATACATATTTAACTCTTAACTTAATATGAATTCATCAAAAATTTAAAAGCATAAAACAATCAAGGGTGATACCTCACATGTGTACCTTTGATCTTTATGTTGCATAAAATAAATAATAATTAAAGGTTATTTTTTAATATATCAATATTGAAGTCTTACCTGATTTAATCAAATGTGGGTAACAATGTCAGTTATCTGAAAAAAAGGAAAGCAAAGATTAGATTACATTTTTTATGAATTCATAATATATGATAAAAAAGATACAAATAATTAATAACTGCATAACACTCACAATTCACCATAAGGTTACACTTCAGCTAACTTTTTTAAATGTAATGATACATTATAGTAAATCATAGTTTACGATCGATTCAAACCACACACTTTTAGATATGTTTTATGATTTTTAATAATTACAAAAAAAATGTCACAATTAAAAACATGTAATATTTATCATTAGTCAGACACAAAAAAAAAAACACTTGTATAACGCTATCCAATGATTTTTTTTAACATTTGCGATTTATTTTTCAAATAAATGATACGTTTGAGGACGCGATGACTTGTGCTGGGAATTCATACTGAATGCTATTTAGTATTTACGATTATCGTTTTTTAGATAAACGTATCGTGTGTAAATAAACCTTATCTCAAAATACATAACGACAATTCACACAATAATGTTTTATTATAAAGGTAACTTATATATATTTTTAATAAAAATCAATTTTTTGTACTACTTTTACATTCTTTTAATGAACAGGACCGGTTCTCTCATCGCGAGCATTATCAACTGAAAAATATATAAATATTAAAAAACCTATTTACATGAAATTGGGTGTTAATAATTACAAGGTACACATTGTATATCAAACAATTGGTTCTAGAACTATGATAATAATTTACAGATAGTCATACAAATTATACAAAAACGAAATTAAATAGTCTACAATTAAAATGTTAAGGATCTCTTATAAGTCAATAATCACTAATTTGAAATAAAAAAAAAAACTAAACCACATAAAGTCAATTGTGGAAAAAAAATTAAACTTTTTTTTTACTATTTACATTACGTAAATATGTAGTGTATACGAGTTCAGCCTAGTATACACCTCACATATACGTCTATACGTATATCTTTGGTACTCGTTAACCATATTTCTTCCTATTTTTCAACCATGACCGTTCCCTATGTCGAGTAAATGGGGTTCTAATGGAGCATCTGAGCAGGAGTCGTTTTTATATTACGTTTTTATTGCCAATAGGATTAAATGGATGTAGAATAGAAAGGAATGTATGTATCACAGGCACCTACACCTCTATATATATATATTTATAGAAAAAATCAATTTATGAATTCGTCTCAACAAATATGATAAACCGTACACACCGCAACCAAGTCAAAGGAGCGATAATCACTCGACTGCAGTACTGGCAAGATTATGCATTCTTGAGACTAACGATTTGTATTGGGCGACTGATTTAAAAGCAGTTGTACAATAGCATATTATTTATTGTACACTTCGAGACATGGTCAGTTCAAAATATACGATATATCAGCGTTGAGGCTAGCAATTTTTAATTAATATTTCGCCCAACCTCATTCAAATAAGGTGTTATTATAAAATCTATCTGATAAATAAATTATTGAGTGTTTATTTACCATCGGTTAACTACCCTGAGATTCCCCTTCAGATTAAAGCTCTAATTTCAGGCGACAAAGCGAGGTCGTAGGGGAGTTTTTCAAGGCGAGCTTTATTTCTTTGCCTCCTCAAGTCATTTCTACATCCCGCCCCCACTTTCGCATTTGATGTGTACGCCTCTTGCCATTTTCAAGTCTTAATGAATATTTTATGGTTCGTATGCATACATTACTTAAGGAGGTTCAGTTGTAATATTATTTATATATTTAAATATATAATGCCTGAGATCAAAAACCACTTAAATATTCACTGCAGAGATAAAGTTGATAAGATTGTCGGCATAAATCAATCGGAACCCACCATAAATAAACATATTTTTTGCTAAGAGGTTTAAAATTATTCTTCGCATTTGTTGGTTTAATTGTTTTGCTCAGCCTATGGATGTTCCGCATAAATAACCACTCGTCTTAGAGGGACCATTGGTAATGATATCGAAATATTGAAACAACACGAATGACCAAGAGCGAATATAAAGAAGCAGCAATATAAAAACGAACACGGTAGAAACGACAAAGGTAGGACGATTTTCCCATTGCTATCCCAAGGTTTTTTAATTGCGTCAATTTAAAATCCGGTGCTAATATCATACAATTAAGACAATATCGACGAAAGAAGAAATAGCAACCGTTGCAAAATAAATCATTATTTAATATTATATATTATACACTATAGTATATATACTTAATTGGGCGTGTCCTCCATACATGTGATAGATGCGGCGCATGCCTTAAAATTCTCAAATGATTTCATTTTTTCTCATGTTCATACCATTATTCAATTAAGCATTTACGTAATGATACAACAAAACTGCTTCAATGGCCTCTGACAAAATTCGTTTGCATGCATGGAAGAGTATTAATTTTGCTTTATACGCGCACGCGCACTGATGTTACATCTAGTTTGCGCTATAGATCACGCATGGCAGTTATTATTCGTTTAATTTTTTTCTTTTGTATTCATATTTTATTGTGAGTACTCAGATTCGAATTGTCAGATAAATCGTGGGTGCTTCCTTGTTTAACCCCGGGTGGAAGACACGAAATGAGCAAACGGTCATAACTGCACCTCACCATCCACGTGGGGCCGTTACACGACAGATTTAAAAATATAAACAACACATTTATAGGTACCATCGGCGTGCTGTAGATTTATCTCTATCTTTATCACACAACCTAACTTGCATATACGCAAGTAGGTGGTAGTAGGTTGTAGTTACTCGGACCCTTCACTTTACAAGTGATTGAGCGAGAAAGAGAAATACACGGCAAGCGCATGAACCATCATTTTCGCATAAATGTATAATTTGTTTCAAAATATTACCTATCAATATTCATGTTTACTCGAATACCCAGTTCAAACTTTCAAATGAGCGATATTTATACAGTCCTAAGCATGAAAAGCTTTTTAAAAAGGTGGGTGGTGCGGAAACTGCAGTACGATTGTTACAATCGCACATTATAATAATGGGCACTTAATGAACCTTTATGTGGAGGACGAGGTTGGGCAGTCGGGATGCATTCACTGTCATATTAGAAGATATTGCCGAATTTTTGACGTTTACGGAGAGTCAAAATCGCGATGATTGACGAACGTTGGTAGCGTTGGAGTGGGGCATGAAAACGGGAGGCGGGAACAAACATAACTATACTCGTGCATGCAAGTTTGGAGCTATAGTTTTTGTGAGTTATGTGACGTGTCATATGTCATATTATGGATGGCTGAAACGCAGCCATCATTACGTGTCTTCCGCCGGGGGGTAAACAAGGAAGCACCAAATCGTGTTTAATCTGTCGCTTCTCACAATATGTATTAACAGCAAAGCAATGAAAGGTAAGTATAATATTTATTATGCTGTATAGTAACTAAATATATATATACTATTAAGGTCCAAAAGCTTTCGGCCGAAGGGGATGAAAAGGTAATCAAACGAAACAATCCTTTTATTAGATTATAATCACTTTTTATTTCAATACATTTTTTCGGACGACTAATGAACTTTTCTATACTTACCACTAAATAAATATCTCAATTGGCCTTACACAGATTTGTTATATTATGGTTAAGTCGAAAATTTGCAGAACTTCCTACGTCGAATTTCGAATGCATACGTGCATTCGAAATTCGGCGTCATATTGTAGCAAGTTTTCAAAATAGGGACCCTCTGTACGCAATTTGTATAAAACACTGAGCTGGTAGACACTGTTACTTGGTGTCGAAATTTTAATCTTATTAGGTAATACGTATGTATACATGTGCGTTTATACATTTTAGAAAGAAATTCTTCTATGTCACAAAATCTATGCATACATATAATATATTATATTAAGAATGAACTGATTTTTATTTTTTTCAAAAGAAAGCACGCACGCTGCCAAATCGGTTTATTAGGTTGTTAGGTATACATGTCGGTTATAATTATTTACGTATTTTACACAATTCCTAGGTCAAGTAGGTTTGGCTGCTTAACCGTAAATACCGAACCACAGCAATCGGCAATCAAACTTTATCGTGAAAAAATCATATTATTAACTATTAAATAATATAATTTAAGACATCGACTGAGGGTGCTTGATGGAATTTCAATATTAAATTTGGATTATTGAGATTTTGTACACTTCCATGTATTTTGTCACTAACGACCCGGGTTTCGCCTTTCGGCATCTTCAGGCATTCGAGCACACGAATGGACTCGAACTGAGAGACAGTAAACAGTGTCTAACGCTTATATAGAAGATACAAATGCGACAAATATCATTTACGAGGCAATACATTATACGTCTGAGAGCCACACCGATACCTGAGTTAAAATTTCGGAAATCGTCCTAATCCTTATTTTGTAAACACCATATTACCAGAGTGGCGAATTGCCGCCTTTCAACTTCCCTTAGAAATACCAGTGATTTCACAATTACAACAGTATTGTGGGTTTTGACGGAATGCAATTCGACGAATGGGTAAATATATACAATCATTCCACATTTAGTGAAATCTGTTAGGTGTTTCAACGTATCGGATATAATAGCGGAGAATTAGGAAGGTTCAGCTGCTCATTCAAGATTGGTAAGGAGTATAACTGGCCTCTATTAATTTCTAAAATTTCCTGATAAAATAATTTATGATCCCCCATGTTTTTATGCAACAGTTTAACCCCATCATCCGCATTAAACGTATGGTTCTCCATTAGCAAGTGATTTGCGAATGTCGAAGTTTCTTTTTTTTAATCTAAAGGCAGCTAAATGTTCTGATACCCTTATATCTAATGTACGTGTGGTTTTACCCACATAGAAATGTTGGCAATCATTGCATTGTAATTTATAAATACCAGATTTGTTCTTAAAGTTTACTCTATCTTTATTGTTAATAAGTAATTTGCCTAGAGAGTTTTTGCAATAGAACGCCGGTCTAACACTATCAGCGAGTTGTTTTTTAATTTTAAAGCTTGTGCAACCTAAATAACTTATTCTATGCCAGATTCTAGGGCGGTCTATGTCTTTAGACAAGTTCCCGAAATATAGCATCTTTTCTGCTAATTTACGTTGTTTTTTTGATACAAGACTATCTATAAGAGACGCCTCATAGCCATTATTAATGGCAATTTGTTTAATAATGTTTAGTTCGTTTTCAAAATTAAATTTATTTAGAGGTATAGTGACTAATCTGTGAACCTGAGAATGGAAAGCAGCCAATTTATATGAGAAAGGATGGTCTGACTTAAAATGGATCGCGGCTTCTGAAAACGTCTGTTTTCGGTAAATTTTAAATTCATGAATGGAGTTTTTAATATCAATATTAAGGTCAAGGAAATTTATATTCTTGCCCCCTACTATTGCCCCCTGCTATTTAGAAATTGCATTACATAAAGATTTAACCAGCAAACATATTTGTTCTCGCATCCTTAAGAAAGATTACTTAAACAGCAACAAAAATTACAATAAGTTTAATGAGGAGTTGGCTACTCTTAAAAATATTAAAACTAAAATTAAAGATAATGATATTATTGTCACAAAGGCGGACAAAGGAAATACCACAGTCCTGTTAACGCGAAAAGACTATGTTGATAAGTTTAATAACTTTGTCGATAATAACGATATAGTCGAATTGAAAAAAGATCCTACATTAAAATTTAATAAAAATATTAAAGAGGTTATAAATAGTTGTAGCATTACAATCAACCCTAAGGATTTGTCCTTTTTATATACTAGAAATCCACAAGCCCCCAAATTTTATGGACTACCGAAAATTCACAAGGATTCAATACCAATTCGACCGGTAGTTTCATATATGAATGCTCCAGCGTATAAACTTTCCAAAAGAGCTAACTCTCTCATCCGCAATCACAGTAAATTCAAGCCATTGTATAGTATTAAAAATTCATTAGAGTTAGTAGATAAAATTAAAAATTATAACATTCCGTTAAACGCCAAATTAATTTCTTTTGACGTTGTTAGCTTATTCACTAATGTACCTGTAAACAAATGTAAACAAATCATCAAAGATACCCTTAATACGCGTAGAGTTAATCCTGTCATTACTACGGAATTACTTAATATATTAGACGTTTGCGTTGACCAGAACTATTTTCAATTT
This sequence comes from Himalopsyche phryganea, assembly GCA_022494535.1. Lineage (NCBI taxonomy): Eukaryota > Metazoa > Arthropoda > Insecta > Trichoptera > Rhyacophilidae > Himalopsyche > Himalopsyche phryganea. Next base: position 2,391,398 of record JAGVSL010000060.1, on the reverse strand, counting down.
GATAATAGATTCTATGAACAAACCGAAGGCCTTGCAATGGGAAGTTGTTTGTCACCACTATTAGCAGAATTTTACATGAACCATTTAGAAAACCTTATTTTTAGCAATAAAACAGAAGTTAGAAACGTAGTTTATTGGTTCCGTTACGTAGATGACATCCTTTGTCTATTCAATGGAACTGAGAGACAAGTTTCTAACGTTCATAATTTTCTTAACTCACTAGATGATAAAATTCAATTCACTTTAGAAGTAGAGGGCAAGAATATAAATTTCCTTGACCTTAATATTGATATTAAAAACTCCATTCATGAATTTAAAATTTACCGAAAACAGACGTTTTCAGAAGCCGCGATCCATTTTAAGTCAGACCATCCTTTCTCATATAAATTGGCTGCTTTCCATTCTCAGGTTCACAGATTAGTCACTATACCTCTAAATAAATTTAATTTTGAAAACGAACTAAACATTATTAAACAAATTGCCATTAATAATGGCTATGAGGCGTCTCTTATAGATAGTCTTGTATCAAAAAAACAACGTAAATTAGCAGAAAAGATGCTATATTTCGGGAACTTGTCTAAAGACATAGACCGCCCTAGAATCTGGCATAGAATAAGTTATTTAGGTTGCACAAGCTTTAAAATTAAAAAACAACTCGCTGATAGTGTTAGACCGGCGTTCTATTGCAAAAACTCTCTAGGCAAATTACTTATTAACAATAAAGATAGAGTAAACTTTAAGAACAAATCTGGTATTTATAAATTACAATGCAATGATTGCCAACATTTCTATGTGGGTAAAACCACACGTACATTAGATATAAGGGTATCAGAACATTTAGCTGCCTTTAGATTAAAAAAGAAACTTCGACATTCGCAAATCACTTGCTAATGGAGAACCATACGTTTAATGCGGATGATGGGGTTAAACTGTTGCATAAAAACATGGGGGATCATAAATTATTTTATCAGGAAATTTTAGAAATTAATAGAGGCCAGTTATACTCCTTACCAATCTTGAATGAGCAGCTGAACCTTCCTAATTCTCCGCTATTATATCCGATACGTTGAAACACCTAACAGATTTCACTAAATGTGGAATGATTGTATATATTTACCCATTCGTCGAATTGCATTCCGTCAAAACCCACAATACTGTTGTAATTGTGAAATCACTGGTATTTCTAAGGGAAGTTGAAAGGCGGCAATTCGCCACTCTGGTAATATGGTGTTTACAAAATAAGGATTAGGACGATTTCCGAAATTTTAACTCAGGTATCGGTGTGGCTCTCAGACGTATAATGTATTGCCTCGTAAATGATATTTGTCGCATTTGTATCTTCTATATAAGCGTTAGACACTGTTTACTGTCTCTCAGTTCGAGTCCATTCGTGTGCTCGAATGCCTGAAGATGCCGAAAGGCGAAACCCGGGTCGTTAGTGACAAAATACATGGAAGTGTACAAAATCTCAATAATCCAAATTTATTAAATAATAATTTTGTAAATTGTTTTTTAATTTATAATGCTTATTAAAAATTATCTAATTTCACTAAGCCATAAGTAAAAAATAGGGTAAAATCAACTCGAGAATAAAATTCAACCGAAAACGATCCCGAATAGACCACGCCAGGACCTAAAGCTGTAACTATTTGATCAGTATCACTGATCAAATATTATTAGATTCTTTACAAGTGATTCGTTTTCTCATTTGTGCTGCTGATGACAACTCATTGTTACGATAGAAAAGCAAATGACTGGCGATTCAATTCTAATTTGATTCTTCGCGAGTCATTTATTTTCTTACTCTACTTGCTATTCAAAGGGCAGGGTGTGAGTGGTAAAGCACGTGATTTTTGATGGTTGTATTATTTCCATATACGTGAACGAGTACTAAGTATTGGTTACTACAGAGGTTACGTCGTATGGTTTCGGATTTTATAACATTTCTATGTATACATAATAAAAGATTTAATAAAGTAAAATAACCAAGTAATAGGTAAAACGTATCAATGCGGAATGTCTGGGACTCACGATTGTACTCGGTCAGTACCAACTGCCACCTATTCAACGTATGCATTCTGATAGTGCTGATTTACTGTTACGAGGTATGCCAGCTCACTAGAGCACACGGTAGCCGTATACTGTGCTGCAAAAACAGACGCTTGCGGCGATACTAGGGGTACGGAGGTTAGATTTTGTCAGGAACTCGGAGGTAAGAAGACGGACCCAGACTTATTACGTCAAAAATAAAAAAGCGGCGATGGACGTGGATCGGACATGTGCTGCGGATGTTCCAAGCGTGTCTGAATCAAAGTCTTGAAAGGCCGCTGATCTGACCATCTGTAGGTTGTTCTCGGAAGAGCTACGGGATGCCGGGATGATCTGGGAAGACGCAGGAAGACTGGCGGGGGATAGAGAATATTGGAGGCATCGTGTGGTGGCCATATGGGATGGAGGGAGTGTATATGGTTTAGAAAGAGTTTAAGGTTCGTCAATAATTATAAAATAGTATGGGTAATTCAATCAATACATCTTGTTCAAAATGAAAGTGTCGTTATGATAAACTCACGCATTGTGAGACTTTTCGTTAGCAATATATAAACGCAACCAAAATGAATGACGCAAAAACATTTATTTATTTTATTTAAACTATTTCTGTGCCAAAAGGCAACCTACATAACAATAAATCTATGACAATTCACGACATATATCAAGTAATACGTCCACACGTACAGATGTTGATCTAGAGTTATTTCAAATGGGCTGAAAATGCCCGCCTTGAAATTTCTCAAAATAAACAAAGATCCATCACAGTCTGGGACGCACTAATTACGACCCCAACTGTTGGAAATAATTTAAAATAAATATTTAACCCTGCTGCAAAACTTTAACGACTTTTTCAAAGGAGCGAAAGCATTGGGGTGCATTATAAATTAATATTGTAGGGTAAGCGAGTAAAACTTAAGTGAAATTTTAAAAGCTATCACGAAATTAATTAAGTATTATAAAATGCTATACAGCCATCATAAATAATAAGCATACAGTTATCACCAGACGTTTTGAAAGCGTTACATATTTCTTCTTCAGGGCTTTAAATGACGGAATATTTAAAATATAAACTATTAAAGAATGAGTATATATTATGGTACCATGGTGCGAAATGCTGCTTTTAGGAATGGGTAAAAATAGAGACCTTTCGTAATGATAACATTGATGGATATGAAAAATCACTTCTGACACAACAGAAATGTGTGATACTTAATTGAAAATAATGTTATTCCTTTCTTATCACACTAGATTTGAATTCTGGTAGGAGTGTTCAATTCTTTCGACTCTTTCAGAAGCATCATCTGACAAAAAGGTTACATTTTGTTACAATTCTGTACCTGAGAGGCTAACAGTTCACTTGACACATAGTTGTTCTCTTATTGTTTTAGTTCTTTTGCAGTTGAATAGATAAGGAGCTTGGAGAGTTTTATTTACAGGTGAAATGATTTTTTAGGATTTAACAGACATAGGATTACTTACCCCGCATTCTTACGAAATGCATTCTGACATAGTACTGATTTTAAATAGGTTTTTTCGGTAACTAGCCCACATACCCAAAAGTTTTAGTTACCCATATATAGATCTTAAAATTCCAAATAATGTGACATTTGTAACTCACTTTCACTAGTTTTGAATACAGGACAATTAGCCTCTGAGGTACAGAATTCTAAAATGGTTGTATCTACCTACTTATGCACCCCACTGAAGAAGTGTGAAATTACAAGCAGGCAATGAATGCAGAACAAAGTAGATGGAGGTGTGTTTACCAAATTACACAAAACGCATGTGATGTGAGCCTACCCTTAGAAAATAATATCGTCTCCCCTAAATTAAGTTCGGGGTGTACAAAATATATTTATCCTAACATAGATCACGAGGCTCTTCGTTGCGTATTCCTGGCATATCATCATCCCCTTTTTAACGCATTAAGAAGCAGCAAAACAGCCATTGAAGGGAATATTAGGAGAGTCGTGGTAGGGTGCATAAGGTAAGGGATGGTTATTGAGTAAAATGTAGCAAATGGTTTAGATGTATCATTCATAAATAGGATTATACCACTAGACAAGTTAATTCATTCCTATACTAAATGTGTGGTTTTAAATATTTTTATAAATGTTTTACAGCGTTATATGTTCGGTGGAAAGACAATTTATATTTTTTTTAACCATGTCCGCTCCCAATGTGAACCATATGGCCTGTAAATAGAGGTATCTCGACATAAGGTTTTCTAAGAGAAGTTGTTCAACCTCTGTTTTTTGAAGAGAAGATGGATATAAGGATAGGGCTAGGATGGAACTAGTGGTTAGTTAATCGCTGTCGCTGCGCCCCGCATTTAGGATCTGATGGATGGGAGCAAATATTAGCCATCACAACTATCCATGTCTTCAAACAGAAGTCCATAAATCGTAGTAGGATTCTAGCACGTGAAATCCGTAATCGAAGTCAACAACGTTGGCCACTGCACCACGGAGCGGTAACATGATATGCATCCTAAATTAATCGGCAAACTTAACTATTAAAACTGAATGAGCACCCTGCAGCATTGGTTTTATTCAGTTTGGTTTCTTTCACGATATCTCATACATATAGAAAATATTTTAAGAATAAACAAATATAGTTGAAGTCTAATGGCCCAGCATAATAATCATGATTTCATAGGTCATCGAAAAGAAAATATATTGATTTTCAGTAAAAATAAAAAATAATAACTTATTCGCCTGTTTTCTTATTTTTTTCTAAATAAAAAAGTCTCGTTTGATATATTTACAATTTTTTTAACAATGTCTAAAAAGGAAAACACAGCTTAATTAAGATGAATTTAAAAAGAAAAATAAAATACCAATCAATTGATTGTTTTATGAATTTTAATCTTCAGCGCATCTGCATCGTAGTATTTCATACATTACAATCCTTATTCACTTTTAAGGTATTGATTGTCAATTCCTGCTGGAAAGGCATTATATTTTAACATGTGGAAGTAGTACAACCAAATTGTGTTTTACTTTAAAAATACAATCTGTATTGTATTGCAAAGTAACATACTGTATATCAGACAGAGTGGATTCTGTATTTTTGTACATAATTCGCAGCCGTATATTCGTCTTCGCACGGCGGCTACAAGACGAAAAGAATTGGGTAAGAGATCAAAGATGGGCACCGTACGTGACGAGAAATACTAAGATCGTAATAGAAAGATTGCTTTTGGTAGGAAAACTCCCCGAGTACAAAGAAGACAAGGGAAATTATGTACCTGTATTATCCTGAAGATAAGAATTCTGGAGTGACGGCTAAAGGTCAATTGACTGAGAGTAATATAACATCGTGCGATGTTTGTTAAGTATAGAGAGAAGGAAGGAAGTAGAGCATGTAAGGAGAGTCATCTCGGGTTGATTCGTATACAGTAGCAAAGTTGCTGCCAATACTAGAGACATGCACACTCGAATGATGCGTAACTAAGAAATTTATATTTTTTAATTCACAGCGAAAACCAATTAAAGTAATTCAAAAGGAATTATCGAAATTATACTATTGTATATATAGGGCTTGATGCTAAAAGTGCCTGTGTTATATTTTGACCATTTTTACTTGAAAGTACTTCTAAATGTTTATTCCTTTTTTGTTCAGAGTTTGCAAATCGTAGAAATACTCACTAAATACTAAATACTAAATAAAAAAGATATTAAAATAATTTAGAGTTTTTAGAAATAATAAAACCATTGACAGTAATCGCTAGTAACAGCATAAAACTCTGGGTATTGTATGCTAAATATTTTTTTCTTGTATCTTCATAATGTCTTGTACTGTTATTATTATTTTGAGACATCGACTGAGGAATTGTGTTTGATGGAATTTCTATATCAAATTTGAATTATTAAGATTTTGTACACTTCCATGTATTTTGTCACTTACGACCCGGGTTTCGCCTTTCGGTAAGCGCACGAATGGACTCGAATGCCTGAAGATTCCGATAGGCGAAACCCGGGTCGTTAGGGACAAAATACATGGAAGTGTACAAAATCTCAATAATTCAAATTAGTAATTAACTTGTAATTTGTGGTGTTATGGTAATTAATACTATAATTGTTTATAATTTACCCCCACACCACGCCCAGTAGAAGGAAACAAACCCACCTACCCTTAATTTTTAATTTAATAATTAAAATCATTGTTTAGCTTAGAAATAAATAACCTTGTGATAATGTTAGTCTGAAGATGCTTGTTAAAGAAGCGACGTTAGTAACAAAGCCAGTAGAGTAGCTAAGTTACCAATTTTAATTTTATATTGTTCATTGTTTTAATGGTATAAATTCCTATGCCAGCCAATTTAAAATGAATGAACTAAGAGAAAATCTATGTTGTACATCAAAATAATGTGTCGGCATATTTTACACTAAGAAATACGTATGTTGTTATAAGCGATTCAGATGTTGGTATTTACTAGTAAAAGAAGTGTCTATGTTCACTTGGGTAGCTCTAGCACAAAAAATCAGCACTGTATTTGGCATGTGGGGTTATTGAGAAATTCACAATCGCCTGTACTGAATAATTGATAAATTTGACATAGGCGCTTGTATCATTAGGCTCCAAATATGTATTTCAAGGGCCAAATACTATTGAACTGATTTAATGCAGAATAAATAAGATACACTGATTGCAACATCGCAATATTACGCAATGATTAAATCGTCCACTCGCATCTCAGCATCGTCCTCCCCCTTCTCCCAAATGCTCAAAATTTATAAGTGCCTTCGTTAACAAAAAGTAATATACATGAAGACTATTGTATACAAATACAACAACTCAAGTCTGTGAAATGTATTGAATTCATTTACATATCGCTTGACGAGGATTTTTTCTGTTACCTTGTCTAAACACAGTAGTAAAAATCAAGTCTTTATACATCAACGAATAATTTTTTAAGAAATACTTCGTCAATCAAAGCTTTGAATAACAATAAAATGACAGAATAACTACAAACAGCTTACTGCTGTTTTCTTAAATGTTGACATAAAACAAAATGGGATGTATCCTAGTAAATTAATTAAATAAAACATCTATACAGTGTAAACAAACCGCAAAATACTGTGGTAGATAATTACAACAGAATACATGGTCCATGATGTGGCTTTCAGTTTCAGAGTATGCGGTGCCCTAGGAAAACTTTTATGATTTTGTTATTAATATATCGTCTGCGTCTTTAATTTGAAACCATTTAAATAAATAATTGTATCAAACAATACGTGCTGAACATCATTTATCTAGAATTGTTTTTTTTGTTGATATTTAAACCAGAGACGGTTACTCTTTGTATATTATCAACAGAGCAGTTATAGCAAGTGCTGCCATAAAATACGTCATTAATATTTCATTATATCAAGTGTTTTAGGTAAATTAAATATTCATCTACAATCGGCTTTCATGTTTATCTGAAGTACGGTTAAGTCCTCTACGGCTAGCCCCTTCACTGGGTATAAGTGTCGTGTTCAGGTATAGCTCATAAAAGGTGCATAACTGAAACGTAAGATTGTCAATAACCAAACGCAGAAACGTTGGTTGGTAAAGAAGTATCGAAATATTGAAACAGACTAGATCTATAATATATACTTTGTATGGTAGAGTTTGCGTGTAAGATCACAATGAACACAATGAACTTGCATTGAACATTTTGAATACGTGTCAATTATGCTGTATACTGAAACGAGGGAGTCAACATCTCCAAAATAGTACATATAAAGACATTATTCAATCAATTAACGTAACATACTGTGATACACAATCTATTGAAAACAAAACAAACTCAGGTATCAATTTTAATGGGAAAAAATGTGTCTAATAGTTTTTAAGATTCGAATTAGTATAAGATATTAAAAAGCTGTTTTAGCAAGTCATAGATAAGTTCTCAAATGTGATCTTTAAGACACGGATACACAAGAGGACAAAATGAACAACTTGCCGTGGACATTTACGTCGATGTTGCGGGAACAATGCCTCGGAACATTTTGCTCGTAAACACCAGGACTCACGTTAGTTGTCGCAGAAATGTCGCCCGCGGAGGTTATGTTGGTCAATTTCTAGACAAAATGGGTTATGCAAGTAGTTTTGTAGAGTACAAAATTTATGTTAAGCCCATGAAATCATAACATTACATATTCTTTTGACTTTAAAGCATTTTAAATTATCATATTATCTCTAAGCTTAGAGTCAAATGATGAAAATAGGAATGTCACTTTGTCACTTCACGTTACATATTTATGATATTATGGAAGTGAAACATATTAACAGTTTAACCATAAAGGTCATAAACGTTTGTTATATGAAAAAATATCACTCAGTAAAGCATAAATAGTTATATTTAGCTGATTTAAGATTTTTAACAAAAAATAAATTTATAATTGAAATCACACGTATAAGCTTGCCAACATCTGACATGCCGCCCGTGCGCTCGCTCGGGCGAGGACATAGTGTTGCGGGACATTATTTCCCCTAGTGAATACGAGGATTGAAATGTATGGAACACAATGGGCATTATAATAGTATAAATTCATAAATACTGACGTTCTAGATTTGTACACAACATAGTAATGTCAAAGTAACAAATAAGCTACTTCTTTGCGACAAAGCTGTACTTCACTTAGTAAAAAAGTCATAGAATTATCAGGATAAGCACTGACAAAACCAGCTTACACCCTTAGGTCGACATCGAAGTCAATGGCAAGGGGGAATTTAAATTGCATGATATAATATATACGAGTGTAGACACTTCAAACGACATTTTGACAAAAGCGGCACACGTGCACAGTAGAAGTTAGGTCCACGTGTCACATAACTAGGCAATATTGTAAAAAACACCTGATGCACTAAATTCTGTTTTTTGATTATATTTTAAAAATGCATAATATTATATGAATGATGTTTCGTTCAATATATTTGAATAATATTACAATGGCTTTGATATTATGAAATAAATTTCAGGGTATTTAACCGATCATGAAGAAACGCAAGTAATTTTTCTATCAAACAAAAAAAAAAAATAAGCGTTCTCTCTCTATCAGTTGCATTTTCAAATAAGTAAATTAAGTAAATCATGGAATTTTTAATTATTTTCAATTATCCCTGATTAAATTAAATTAGTACCAGAAACATCTACAATATTATGACGTAATTCTATCAAATATGTGCCAATTCAATTATTAGTCTTGTTAAGCTCTGGTTTCTATCATATATTATATTTTTAGTTTATTCTATATTGTAAAGCTAATATAAAACTGATAGTAGGATAAAATAACAAAATGTTTACTTCTCCAAAATTTTTATTACGTAGTTGATAGCTATTTCGGCTTTGCGACATCGTATTTACCTAATAAAAATTTCGTAGAAATTAATACTTTGTTATTTTATCATATTGTAATAGAGTTCTACCAAGAAAATGCCAATTCAATCAATAAAACTGATAGATTTGTTATTCCACTGGATGTGTTACTAGTTGTGACACGTGTTTCGCCTCCGTGAGAAGAATCTGCAGACTTCCTCTATCGTAAGCTTTTTATTAATAACGTATATATTTTAAAAATAATTTGTTTTATACTACTTCAAGAACTTCAAGATCAGGACCGGCTCATCGCGAACATCATCATCATTTGATAAGAGCACAAAACAAATTGTGTTTTATGCATACAATATAATGCCTTCCCATCAAGAATTGACAGTTACACCTTAACAGCCATTGAGTTGATTTTTCTAAGCTTATAAATAAAGGATGGGATTTTTTCTGTCTACTGGCCGCGGGTAGGGGGCTAGACACAAACAATAGCAGTAAGAATTACAGAAACGACAACTTAACTTATTAGTGCTGGTAATTTTGATTTTATATTAAAAATTAAATTCCACAAACATACCACCGAATTCGTTAAAAAAATGGGCAACTAATAATTTGGTCAGTAACTAATTCGAGAAATGATCAATAAAAAATAATATAATTTAAGACATCGACTGAGGGTGCTTGATGGAATTTCAATATTAAATTTGGATTATTGAGATTTTGTACACTTCCATGTAGTTTGTCACTAACGACCCGGGTTTCGCCTTTCGGCATCTTCAGGCATTCGAGCACACGAATGGACTCGAACTGAGAGACAGTAAACAGTGTCTAACGCTTATATAGAAGATACAAATGCGACAAATATCATTTACGAGGCAATACATTATACGTCTGAGAGCCACACCGATACCTGAGTTAAAATTTCGGAAATCGTCCTAATCCTTATTTTGTAAACACCATATTACCAGAGTGGCGAATTGCCGAAGGCGTTGCCGCTATTCAACTTCTTTTAGAAATACCAGTGATTTTACAATTATAATAGTATTGTGGGTTTTGACGGGATGTAATTCGACGAATGGGTAAATATATACAATCATTCCACATTTAGTGAAATCTGTTAGGTGTTTCAACGTATCGGATATAATAGCGGAGAATTAGGAAGGTTCAGCTGCTCATTCAAGATTGGTAAGGAGTATTAGGATAGGAGGGCAATTCGCCACTCTGGTAATATGGTGTTTACAAAATAAGGATTAGGACGATTTCCGAAATTTTAACTCAGGTATCGGTAGGGCTTCCAATTAACCGCCCAAAAAGACTAACCGGTTTTCGGTTTTTTTCTGACGAAAAAACCGGTTAACCGGTTTAAACCGAAATATACGTTTTAACTATTTTCCAAAAACCAGTTTTGGTACCATGATGTAATAGTGTAACGATTGAAAAATAAGGTATTTTTCTTCATAAAATTTACTAATATAAACTAATAGGTATGTATTATACCAGAGATTCTCAAGCCCGTGCCGGCGGACATGGCGCCCGCTCACCGATTTGTGTGCGTTCGGCGCTCACAAATTTATTGCGGCAATTCTATAGAAATCGGTGTAGAATTACCGTGACAGATTATTTATTACTTCAATTTTATTTTCTCAACTTTATCAAATACCCATTTGATAAAAATGTTATTCGACCTCATTTGTCTGCATAAGTCGAAATGTTTATGTTGTCTGGCTGCTCTGTTAAACACTGGATGCATCTTTATGATTGTTTACTGACAGGAATATCATCAAGCTCTCCTTATTATGAAGCACTGGCCAATGAAATGCAATGCCAAAGATCATACTGACTTTGAGAATGATATAATAATTTTTAGTATATTTAATATATGTACTTAAAGGCTGGGAGCCCCTGTATTATAATATACAAGTGAATTAAATATACACCAACACAAATAGAAAATACAACGCACCATAACAAAATATTTAATCAGACGCAAAATACAATTGGTAATAATTCAATTATTATGTTAACGCATTGATGAAACATATACACACAATGCAAATGCAGAAAAGACAAATGCATTCATGATAATTGCGTACGGAGTAAAAAGAATACATATTTTGTTTGTATTGTATTTTAGAGAAAAATAAAAATATGCTAGAATTTTATATACTTAAATAGGAATGAATATTAAATAATGTGTTACGTTTTAAATGTAGTAAATAATTATGTAACTTAGAGTATATTATTACAAAAACAAAATAAACTAATTTACTCTCAAATAATAACTGACATAAAATTTAAATTTTGCCTTTACATCAAAGCATTAATGTCACTTTCATTCAAAACTTTATTTCATTGAATGTAAAAATACCTATATTATTTTATATGAATTGAGTGGTCAACGTCGTTGGCTTCTGTTGAGGTCATAAAATGATTTTTAAATCTATTGATAGATTTCTATTTGAAAATACAGTTGCCTCCTATGTCTAAAACTCCCTCCCGCATATCCGATTCTTAAAAGGAGATGTAACGGGAGCGATTAGCTAACCACTAGTCCTGCCCTATCCTTGTATTCCTGCTCTTTTCGAAAAAGAGAGGCTGAGTAACTGAGTAATAAATAATTCTCGTAGAAACAATTTATGTTGAGATAAACTCCATTAAGAGTCCATATGCTCCACATTATGGTTTTATTTATATATAATTGCTACTGTATGCATATAGCTTTGGCGCAATAATTGTAATGTGTGTATTATATAGAACCAAAAATAAGTATTTAAACAGATACCATAATAATTATTAATGTGTATATTATCATATAATGGTGGTCAATGGTTGGTGGATCCCATGTGAGCACATCAATGTCAGTGGATGTGCACATAGTAAATGATGGGAAATGTTCAACCCAGCAAGTCCATCTGCTGGCCTCCCCGCGGCGACCATCGGGCAATGCAGCTTTGGCTGTAGCTAATAGCAGTGGGCAAAAGGCGAACCTTCCGGCGCCTTAAAACCGGTCTTCTGGCTAAGGGAAGGAAATCCTGACAGAAAAACCGGGTTGAGCCAACCTATAGAGTCCTTGTGACTCAGGCCTCGGAAGCGCAGGGCTAATCACCCGGTCTTCATAAATGAATAGATTACGACACCATCAACGCGAAAGCCTCGGACGCTTAGGCCTGCTAATGGACGACCCAGCAACGAAAAGGACATGATACTCTCCAACAACTACTCTATGAACATAGGCGCATACAATGTGCGTACTATGCGTACCCCAGGAAAGGACCTACACGCCACTCGCATCATGCAAACCTATAAGCTTGATGTTTTAGGGCTGAGCGAGGTGCGTTGGAAAGGCGCCGGGAAAAAGTTGTTGGAGGGCGGATTCACAGTTTTATACTCAGGTCAGGGAGCAATACCATCGCCAAGGGTGGCAGTATTGATGTCGGGGAGGGCAGCCCGCTGCCTTGTCAAATGGGAACCCATCTCAGAACGACTAATACGAGCCACCTTCAGGACGACTGATAGCTCGGTAACTGTCCTTCAGTGCTATGCGCCTACCGAGGAAGCTGACACACAGGCAAAGGATACTTTCTATGACTCTCTCCACGCGGCCATCTCCACAATCCCCCGTAGAGACCGCGTGATCGTAATGGGGGATCTCAATGCGAGAGTGGGAACGGATCCTTTGCTTGGCCCCACAGTGATGGGAAGGCATGGCCTCGGTGAAGCCAACGACAACGGTGAGAGACTCATCGAATTTGCAACTATGAATGAGCTCGCCGTTGGCGGTACAATCTTCCCCCACAGAGACATCCACAAATACACGTGGACTTCTCCTGATGGTTGCACAAAAGCACAAATTGACCACTTTCTCTACAGCGCGACTCACCGAAGGGAACTTCTCGATGTTCGAACCTATAGGAGTGCCGACATATACAGCGATCATGAGCTGCTTGTCGGCAAAATCCGTCTCAGACTCAGACGTACAGTACGGCCCCCGACTCGAAAGAGGATCGACATCGAGAGACTGCAATTTCCTCGAACTCGGCTGAATTTCGACATCGCTGTGAGAAAGAACGTCACCAACTGTGTGCATGACGGGGAAAACCCCCAACGCGACACCATTGAATCGGAATGGTCCAGCATCAAAGATGCAGTTGCGTTAGCCGCTCATGAGGTGCTAGGAGTCAGAAGGAGTGGGCAGCCAAAATGGATGTCCGACGACACGTGGGGAAAATTGAAGAAAGAGCGAGGTTTAAAGCACTGAGGGACAGTGAGACAGACCCAGACCGGATCGAGGACCGCCGGATAGACTATCGGTACCAAGATAAGATAGTAAAAAAATCTGTGCGACTCGATAAACGCCGATTCATGGACAACCAGATTGAAGCAGCAGAGACGGCAGCGCGCAGAAATGATACAAGAAAACTATTTAGAATCACGCGCGAAATTTGCGGTAGACGACCACCGACCCCCGGACCCATCCGTAGTCCCAGCGGGGCAATAGAGTCAAGCGCGGAGCGTGTTAGAAAGATTTGGAGAGATCATTTCTGCGGGTTGCTAAACCGTTCTCCTCCCTCGAACCCCTTTGACATACCCAGCGAAGCCACACTTGTAGATATCCCCGAGCGCCAAACATTCCCGACCATGCACCGACGCACGCTGAGATCACCTCAGCTGTGCAGCGGTTAAAGAATGGGAAGGCGCCGGGCGTGGACGGTATACACCCAGAGTTTCTCAAGTACGGCCTGGAGGCACTCTTGCAACCCTTGCACCTACTTCTCAGTAAGGTGTGGGAGCAGGAGCGTTGTCCGAGGGACTGGGTAAATGGTGAGGTCATCACCATTCACAAAAAGGTGACCCACTCTGCTGCGACAATTACCGGGGCATAACGCTGCTCAGCGTGCCTGGCAAGGTTTTGGCGCAGATAGTCTTGGCGAGAATAAGGATTCCAACAATGTGTATCCTCAGGAAAAACCAGGCCGGTTTCTTACCTGGCCGATCCTGTGCGGACCAGATTCATAATCTCAGATGCCTTCTCCAGCAAAGCAACGAATTCAACAGCTCGCTTGGCATGTTGTTTCGTTGATTACGAGAAGGCCTTTGATAGTCCGCACCGGCCTTCCCTATGGGACATATTAAAACTGTACGGAATCCCAACCAAGATTATCGCCATCATCAAATGCATGCACGAGGGCAGTGAATGCTGTGTCAGAATCGGCGACGTAACGACAGAATGGTTTGGGGTCTCAACCGGGGTCAGACAGGGCTGTGTTCTGGCTCCGTTCCTCTTTATAATAATCTTCGACTTCATCCTGAGGAAGTCAATTCCACCCGACCGAGGTTTAACCGTTGCCTCCAATCTGAGGCTATGCGACCTCGAGTATGCTGACGACGCTGTAATATTTGATAAATCTGTCGAGGGTATTCAGGAAACAATGGACAGGCTGCAGAGCAACTCGTATCGCATTGGTCTCAAAGTCAATGCGAGTAAAACCAATGTGCTCTGCAACAGTTTCTGTCCAGACCCAGACTACCCTCTGACGAGCGCGGGCAAGACATCGAGAGAGTCGACGGCTTTAGGTACTTGGGGGTACACATCACGGGAGATGGCAATCCGCGTAAAGAGCTCGCAATCCGATTAGGGATAGCTGGAGCAACTTTTAACTCAATGCGGAAAGTCTGGGACTCACGGTTGTACTCGGTCAGAACCAAGTGCCACTTATTCAACGCATGCATCCTGACAGTGTTGCTTTACGGTTGCGAGTCATGGCACCTCACCAAGGCACAGGGTAACCGTATACTGTGCTTTGAAAACAGATGTTTGCGGCGAATACTAGGGGTACGGTGGTTTGATTTTGTCAGGAACTCGGAGGTAAGAGAGCGGACGGACCAGCCTCTTATTACGTCCAAAATAAAAAGCGACGATGGACCTGGCTTGGACACGTGCTGCGGATGCCCCAGGGGAGCCTGAATCCTGCCTGTCTCTTCTACCAACCAGGTGGATTCCGTCGCCCTGGAAGGCCGCTGATGACCATCCATAGGATGTATTCGGCGGAGCTACGGGACGCTGGGATGACCTGGGAGGAGGCGAGGAGGCTGGCGGGAGACAGAGTAGCTTGGAGGAACCACGTGATGGCCATATGCTCCGAATAGGGAGCGGATATGGTTAAAAAAAAAAAAAAAAAAAATATTATCATATTTATCATAGTTACTATGATTGTATATTCCAAGAACATTATTTTGCAATTTTAAACCATTTTTTCTTTATTGCTTAAAAACTCTAATGCACTTTGCATCTCGTGTTTCATTAAACTACGAATATTTGTGAGACATTATTATTATTGTTCCTTTCGCACTACAAGAGATTAAGTCTAAAGTAAAGGTTACTAATAAAACGATTTATGATTTATGACACTTATTGTCGGAAATACCAACAAACATGCTTTACAATTGAATTGTTGTGTTTCCGTTGACTTAGAAACATTTGTTTGTTTATTTAAACTTTTTATTTTCCCAATAGATAATAAAACACACTATCCCGTTTGGCTTAGAAATCACTATACCTTTTTTTTACACAACTTTCTCGATTTTTTTATTGGGTAGCAGTTATGTTATATGTTGATTCAACATTAAAAAACATCTAACAACGAAAAATCCTTCTAAAAATATTTAAGTTGATGTAATGGGTGTCGACGTGTGTAGCGCAGTTGATAACGTCGTTGGCTACGGTTACGGATGTCTCGGGATTAAGCCCCTGAGCCGAGAGTACCATAAATCAATTTCTGTTCGAAGGAATGGGTGTATGTGGTGTCTAAAATTCTCTCTCACCAGTACGATCCTAAAAAAGTGGCGTACTGAGAGCGCTACTCCTGTCCTAGCCCTATCCTACTATCCTTACTATCTTCGAAAAGAGAGGTTTAACAACTGAGTAACAAGCAGTTTTCGTAGAAAACTTCTGTTGAGATACTCCATTATAAGGTCATATGCTCCACATTGGGAAGCGGACATGGTAAAAAAAAATGCGAAATATAAGATAAGATAAACAATATTATATTCCTCGTTATAAATATTTTTTTTACAATACCAAGCTTAGGTAGTAATCAGATCTTTCTAATAAAAATCAGAAGTAATCGTGAAAATTAGAAAAAAATTGATTATAAATATATATATATTTTTTATAATAGTACCTACAAGGGGTTTTCCAAATTTTATTTGCATCTGAAAAATAAATAATAAACGTAGATGTGTCGTAAGTTCAATAAGAGCTATTGTGTAACATTAGTTTTATTCTCATCGAAAATATAATATGAGAATCCTTTCAAATTTTGGATATTAATTTGTATGTAACGTCAAATCGATTTAAAAAATGATTGTTGTTCATAATTTTACCTCATTTATATTGCAGGAACTAGATAATTGAACAATATTTATATTTTTAAATAACTGATAACTCTACATATGAATAGATGTATTAAACCCTATTATATTTAATATGGAAAGAGAAATTTCTAGAAACCCCGGTTAACCGAGGAAAATAAACCGGTTTTCGGTTTTTTTCAAAACAGCCAATAAACCGGTTAACCGGTTTCAGTTTAAACCGGTTTGGAAGCCCTAGGTATCGGTGTGGCTCTCAGACGTATAATGTATTGCCTCGTAAATGATATTTGTCGCATTTGTATCTTCTATATAAGCGTTAGACACTGTTTACTGTCTCTCAGTTCGAGTCCATTCGTGTGCTCGAATGCCTGAAGATGCCGAAAGGCGAAACCCGGGTCGTTAGTGACAAAATACATGGAAGTGTACAAAATCTCAATAATCCAAATTTAAAAAATAATATGTATATATATTCAGTTGATAATTTTCAAATAAACAAAGGTTGGGTTAGGTTGGGTTTCATTGAAAAACCGACAGTTTTATATAAATATCCGACGGTTTGATTTAATAACTGATTATTTTATATAAATTATTGACTCGACATCTTATTAACTGACCATGTGTATACTAACCATCTATTATTTCTTACTGACCAAAAATTGAAATAGTTACTAACCCAATAAATCCAGCCCAAAAATATATTTATGTTCATTTTCTAGCATATTTTACAGTTATGATGTATATTAATTACATTTAAGTTAAAGTTTCAACTATAAAGCAGAGTTGGCTTGAAGATATTTGAAATGAATTATTATATTATAATCGCCAAATCTATTGAGAATAACAGAAGCAGTTAAAGACATTTCATTGTTCAATTATCATACTAGAATAATAATTAATGAAGTATGACAGTCTTATAATAATAACACTACGTCTCCGCGGTTCGTAATTCCCTCTTAATAACATTCGTGGGATCTCACAAGCGGTCGACATCATATGTATGCAGGAAATCTCTTCCGATTTGAAACTGGAAACGGTTTAGTCAAGTAAAAGCATGGTTGGATACCACATAGATGTTCCCTGGCACAGTTACGCCACGCCGCAAAGTAGCAAACGGCGAAAGCTCTCCTCGGAGGCTTCGCGGGAGCTTTGCCGCGAAGCCTTCGACGGCAAGTGTCGCACTTATAATTTGGCAGCGAGATTCAACGCTTCGCCGCGGAAGCAGGCGATATGCTTTTAATTCGTTTATGTGATTTGCATAAATTAACCCTTGCTAGGGAACCTTTGGCATGATTGGTAAAAGATTATGCTAGCAATTAGACAGTTCGTCCCATTACTTAACCCTTATCAAAAAAGGAAGACCTGTACTGAATATATATTCTTGTTCAATATAAAATCAAAATTTCCAACTTTGTTATGAAACTTGATATATAACTGATTATCTCTCGTGTTTCGATGTTCAGAGAAGTATTCTCAGACTTCATGTACGATTAACTGCTATACACTATACTATGTTATTGTAGATATGTATAGATAAACTTGTTAAATGTAGTTTGTTGAAATGTTGTACATTTCCATGTATTTCGTCTCAAACGCCTTTCGGGATCTTCAAGCATTCGAGTACGAGAAATTCAAATTCAATATTTAGGTTCCATCAAGCGCCCTCAGTCTATATCTTAAATTAAACCTGTTAAGATTTATGATTCATCAGTTGATAATATTCACCGTGTGAAGCCAGTTCTGATCGTTTTAAAAAATGTTTAAAAAGTACAAAAACAAATTGTGTTTTTCCATAGAGAATTGACAATTAACACCCTAAACGTTATCAATGAATAGACCATAAATGTAACAAATAATATGGTGTGTTTCTTAAGTACCTATTACTGCAGAGAGCTAATTAAAATATTAGATTATATGCTTACACGTACATTCATTTTGAGAAGAAAAACTTTCTTACAGACTTTCGCTTAATATTAATGGGTGGGATAATTATGAGGGGAAACGAGAATTCAAACTTTTTACAGTTTACAATAATCTACGCATGGGTTCAAAGAGTTAAGTTTGGCTCCGTGGCGTAGCGAACAATTTATTCGGCTTAATGAGTTAACGCGCCCCCAGTGATTAAGGCTTTCAAGGAAACGATGACGCTGCGAAATGGCACGTCTTGATAGCGGAGCCTTAAATTTTTAAAGATATACGCTTATATTTTAAGTGAAGTCTACGATAGCGCTACGATAACTGCTACGGAGGGGCTACGAAAATGGTAATAATGAGAGACGGAATTACCTTCAATTTTTAATAGCGAAAATTCAGTTAAGTTTTTATAATATCGTATATTATATTTTAATTTTATATTAGGTTAGATGATCAGTTATAAAATCAATAAATTTTTTCATGTAAATGTTAGGATGTTATAGATTACATCGATCTTCGATATTATGAAGACGATGAAGTAAATCAGTCACAACACAATTGGAAAATTGTTCAGATTAGTATTTTTTTTTTGTTTAATTGAATATATCGACTGTGCTCAATACAAAAGTTGCATGCTTAAAATATACAAACTTTAAACGATTCAAATTTGATTATAAAATACAACTTAATATGTTTTCATAAATTTAGTTTAGGTACTGTAAATACATTTACAAAGAAAGAGCATCGTTGTTTGGCAGTCAATGGTGTGATAACATAAAACAAATCATGGAGTGGAAATGTAGGGTAGGGACTTTAAAGGTGGAAAGACTGAAAATATAAAATGCACGTTTCTAGAGTATGGAAACACCTCAATAATAGTGAGAAATTTTCCAAAATCACTTTTGTTCTCATGGTGCTATGCATCTTGAGACTAACTTTATTGCAAGATTTTAAGTTACATTGTAGACATTGATCATAATTCCTTTGTTATTTTAAATATGAGAAATTGAAAGTAAGGAAAGACCGCTGTCTAATAGAATCATATGGCCAACACAAGGTGCCTCGAAGATTCTCTGTCCCCCACCAGTTTTTTTCCTTTCTTCCAGGTCATCCCACACATCTATTAATAATTAAATGAAAGACATTTCTTTAACAGCTTTCTTAATATAAAAAGAATAAATTGAACACTACCATCAGCGATATATAATAGGTTTTTCTTCTGGTAAAAAGCTTAATACTATAGCCTCGTTGCATTTGATGCACAATAATGAATAAAAACAAAGTTTTATAAATGTCATTGAAAACTTTACCTGTGCCGTGGCATTTTGAAGAGGACATAAAACTTCCCGCGATACGAAAATATAAATTTTCATACAAAATTAATGCTTTTGTGGAAAATATCAAAGTCGTTACACGCGACGACATAAATTTAATTACGAATAATAATATTTTCACTCGATGTTTTTAGGTTAGATTTTATATTCTGCTATTTACTATAACAGTGAAATCTCAATTCTACGTTTTAAAAGGGACCATAAAAAAATGCGGGAAAGCTTCAAACAATAAAAATACAAAAATTTATATATTTTTTTTAAACTTATTTTATTATTAGGGTGCCCGATGGTAGCACGTGTGAAGAATCTCTTAAAACTCACTAAAAGGAGATTATTTTATTTTCTTTGCTGACTTGCCGCATTTCTCGATTGATTTGCGAATGCCACTCTTGCTACTACATCTTGAATTATTTCCAGATTCTCAGCCAGAGTCGGTGTTTCCTTCACGGGGGGCATTTTAGTTGCGAGTAGAAAAATTCGCGATACGAGATGCGAGGCAAGACTGAACGCCAACCGAGGTGTGCGAACGCAACGAAACGACTGAAAATCTGTATGTACACAGGTGTTCAGTAAGTGAATAATCAACGGAAATATAATATTTGACCATAAATCAAAAAGCATTCATTCTACGAAGGTTGAACACTTGCAGTTTCCGGTTTTTTCTACAATCCGGTTGGATGGGTTCAAATGTGGTAAGGAGCGAAATGAGAAATATTCAACAAAAACAGTGAATCGGGATAATACTTAGACGAAATATTGACATAATATAATTTAAGTAATTTAAGACATCGACTGAGGGTGCTTGATTGAATTTCAATTTTAAATTTGGATTATTGAGATTTTGTACACTTCCTTTTGTACATTTATAAATCGTACTTTTGTACATTTATAAATTACAATGCAATGATTGCCAACATTTATATGTGGGTAAAACCACACGTACATTAGATATAAGGGTATCAGAACATTTAGCTGCCTTTAGATTAAAAAAAGAAACTTCGACATTCGCAAATCACTTGCTAATGGAGAACCATACGTTTTATGCGGATGATGGGGTTAAACTGTTGCATAAAAACATGGGGGATCATAAATTATTTTATCAGGAAATTTTAGAAATTAATAGAGCCCAGTTAAACTCCTTGCCAATCTTGAATGAGCAGCTGAACCTTCCTAATTCTCCGCTATTATATCCGATACGTTGAAACACCTAACAGATGTCACTAAATGTGGAATGATTGTATATATTTACCCATTCGTCGAATTAAATCCCGTCAAAACCCACAATACTATTATAATTGTAAAATCACTGGTATTTCTAAAAGAAGTTGAAAAGCGGCAATTCGCCTTCGGCAATTCGCCACTCTGTTAATATGGTGTTTACAAAATAAGGATTAGGGCGATTTCCGAAATTTTAACTCAGGTATCGGTGTGGCTCTCAGACGTATAATGTATTGCCTCGTAAATGATATTTGTCGCATTTGTATCTTCTATATAAGCGTTAGACACTGTTTACTGTCTCTCAGTTCGAGTCCATTCGTGTTCTCGAATGCCTGAAGATGCCGAATGGCGAAACCCGGGTCGTTAGTGACAAAATACATGGAAGTGTACAAAATCTCAATAATCCAAATTTAATTGACATAATAGTACACGATTTGACAGTTCTGTCTATCTCATGAAAAATACGTTCTAAATAATAATATATTGAGTGTTAATCAATTGTATTTAATTGATTTATCCATATTTCTGGTTGAACTGTTCTTAATATTGTAAATTAATATAACTATCGGCTTTGTATTCATTGTAGAATTAACCAATGACGACACATATTTTGTTATTTTGCAGATGAAGTTATTTAACCGGAAGATTTATGTAGAAGAATAGTTCATTATGAAAAAAACAAGTGGGCTGTTTTATTAGCATTTTACGATAGTAAAATGAGATATATTTTATAAAATTATCGGACAAAGTAAATTCACTTCAAAAACCCTCTACTTATCGACAGAAGAAAGCGGAGAGCCATTATTAATGTTTTATCAGTGTAAACTAACAGATATTTTTATACAGAATTATCGCTACCTTCTAGCCGCTCGTAAACGAGAATCAAAAATTGCACATGGCTGGCAATAATGCTGAATCTATGATGACACGGCAACATTTCCGACAATACTATTACGGTAATACTAGGCAATGCGCGTCTAAGTATGAACCGACATCACTGGGAAAATCTAGTTGATGATTTTAACTGGATACGTGAAGTGAAGGAAAACAAAAATGGTCGACATTCGTTGCAAACTTTGTCACTTTTTCTGGGTTGTGTGAAACTCTGATTTATCCAGCGCGGGATACATACATGTTTTCTCGCTAATTGAGGGAAGTTCTGTAGTAATGTCTCATTTAAATGAAATTTAATATTGGCTTTTATGTTTTTATTTCCCGCGATTCGCTTCTGAAATATTCTAAAATCACTTACATTTAAAAATGTATTACGCTACTTAGACTCGATTTTTAGGAGGTTACAATCATAATGAAATGAAATAATATTGACATTATAAGACTTCTAAGAACTAATACTACGTTTTATGTTGTATAAAATAATCTAAAAAAGTTTTTATTAGAATTGTGATATAATGGAATATTGTATTTTTCGCAAAACTAGTTACTACAATACACTACTCATACAAGAACTTTGTGTTCATAAGGTATAAATTCATCTAAAAGTGATTGAAGATATAATAAACGATAATAATAATAACAAGACTTGACATAGAGAATATGTTTAACGTCTTACGGCGCGGGTAAACAATTTGATAGATCTCGAAAAGAGACACACATATCGACAAGGTAATAGATTTATAATGGAAATATTACATTAATATCGATTGCGTTCGATATACAAAATATCGTCTAATCATGCTGCGGTAAGTATAGATAATACGGGCAACACGTTGCAGCATACGGTAGAGTCGGACCATTCAGCCATTTTGCGGCGATAGTGCTGTGTGTTGCTGTGTTATACACGATCACACATGTTCGGCAGCATAAAGCCGTAAAAAGTTGTTCGTTAACGAGCGGCTTTAGAATTTACTAGATTTACAAAAATAATCCAATCGCTCCCACCTACGTAAGGTGATTTAATTTTTTGAAAAGGTCTTCGAATTTAGATTATTTGTCAAGAGTCACGTTCCACTTGGAACCCCGATTCCCCTGAACGCGTACTCCCTCAGCTCCCGAGAATATGTTTTTTTATATGTAAACGTGTAGTGGTTTAAGGTCAAAGGGGACATTAAAGCTTATGTTATGTTAAAAAAGCTCCTTCAAATGTAACCATATTATTATTTAATCTTACCGGAAAACTTTTTAACATAAATATATTTAATATAAATAGATATACAACTGAATGTGAACCATACACATAAATGGAATCCTAACCCTCTGATAAGCGAGTTATTTTTTTATTAAATAAGTTTTTTTTACATTTTGATTATATTTACTACTAACGAGCACACGGCATGTGTTGCAATGCCATTCAAAGAAAGAAAGTGTTTTTGTTTTAATTCTGTTTTTTGAAGTGTTTTTGGATACAAAATATTTTTTGTGTTCCATCTGGTGCGTACACGAATAAATCAGAAGGTTTTCCGAGATGTCACTGTTTGTAAGTATTTGATTCTTTTTTACGGGTTTTTCAAAAACCTTCTTTTGTGTGTGCACAACAACTCACCAAAGTTTCATCGAAATCGGATGAACGGCATAGGAACGCATGAGAGACAAACAAACAAACATTATTTTATATATATGTATATAGATAACGATACAAAAACAAATTTCAGAAGAATATTACTTATTATTTCAAGTACTTAGTCAACATTTTTTAGAATTTTAAAACGCATACTTAAAAATTTAAATGAAATAATTCATTATTACTTTCAAATAATTATCTAAACGCTTTTTCAACCAATCAACTGTCAACATGTGATCCTCTATTGACGTTGATTCTAGGAAAGTAGTCCAACCGAAATGAATTTTTACGCTCAATATTATGTGGCTACATGTGTTACCAAGTATTAATCATTTTACGAAATTCATTTGTTCATTTGAAACAAATAATGAAAAAAATGTTACTAACAAAAATTACTGATAGATATTTTCAGTATCCATATATGTAGAAATAATAATAATTCAATAAAAATATGAGAATTACGACAGATAATAGAATACACAATACGTCGCCGTTAATGTAAATCCGCTCTACTCAAAAGTTATTAGTACTCAAATATTTCAGAAATAGTTGTGTATTTAAAAATAATGATTTTAAGTCATGTCAGTACTATTTTCCTACAAGGCTTGGATATAATTATGATGTTAGTTCAATATCAAATTATTTTTTTAAAATAGTGTTGAGTACATAACGACAAATTCATGTATCATGTACCTAATGACATTATGCTTAAACGATCATAACCGACAAAAGGTAATAACTGTTGGCCAAAAGAATTGATCAAATTGATAACAAACAGTCAGAGAGCACATGACACGTCAAACTTATACATGACTCGAGGAATGATTATTCAATAAACTATGTAACTGCCAATTATAAAATATTTACACATTTACATTTATTTTCTTGTAAATATTTAATTTCGGGATTCAGAATTTCTCAATCCCGGGATTGGTCATCAAGTGTAATTTCATGTGTTAGTACATTTAAAATTTAATTTGATTCCATTATTGCTTTAATCGGAATGTTTATATGATTTAATATTTTTGTTTGCATTGGAGCATTGGAGACAGTCATTTACAAAAGAACAATATTTTATAAAATTAATTATTTACTATTACAGATTTTCTAAATGAAATCCAAAAACAGGAAAGGTTCTTCAATTCGACATTAAAATATTGTCTTCTAACCATTTAAGAAGCGGTCCTTCTTTGTCTTCTATTTCAAATTGGTTAAAAATGGCTTTTTCGAAATATGAGAAATGTATTGTGGTGTCCACAATATTAATTATAAAAAACAATCAACATGAACAAACCGAGGCACACGTTGTAGTTAATCAGGAAGTTTTAATTTGACATATGAATTATATTTTAGCTATAACAGTGAATCGTGAAATCCCGTGATTGCTATTTAGACAACCCGGGATTATGGGATCGAATAATTGACCGGGATCAAGGAATTGGAAGCCCTACTGATCACCAATCATGAGGATATTAGAGAAGTCACTTAAATATGTGTTCATGAAAAAGTGACACATAATTTTACTACAGTTTGAAAGATTGCAAAACTCTGCTTCGTTATAGTGATCGGGCCCTTGATCGCAATCTGGTTGAGAAATTTAACACTTGAAAGCCTTAAGAGAGCTTATTTTGAAAGCCCATTCTTAAGCCGCGTCCAATTTTTGGGTACATCTCGACTTGAGAGGGCTTATCGGGATATATTGTGTCAAGCATGAATCTACGAAGCTTAAATTTGGCAAACTTTACGCCTTAGTGATTAAAATATTATTCAATGACGCTGTATAGCGACAGCGTTTAACGGACTATGATAGAAAAAAACTCGAAATGTTATTTTAAAGTAGATTACTGCTTTCAACGTAAGACTAAATTGCGTGAACGTAACAGTATTTTTTAACAGTGCTATAGCAGTTAAAAAAAACACATCGAACGATATACCCAGACACAAAATGTGTTAATAAAATAATATGAATTGAACTGTCGTGGAAGTTATCGTTTCGTGGTTCTTTTTATGCCAAAAGTAAATACGAAATAGAAAAAAGTTTGAACGATTGCGTGACGCATAATTCTTTTAGAACTGAATACTATGCAATGTTTTTAATTTCTTATAATGAAGTTCTATCAAGTAATAGCCAGTTAAATTAATAAAGAAAAAAAAGATACACCTATTTCCAAATATCTTTATTCTATAGCTTCACGTCCAAGACACAGAATATTTTATTTCCAACCGTCGCATGTATCTCAATTATAACATTGAAACTTTCGTAGACAAAACCGTTGAATACGACATCAAAGTAAATGTTGTTTTGCTAAGCTAAATACTTCAAAAGACTGCATTTCTGCATTTAAGTTCCTTGGAGAGAGTTAAATATGAAATCTGCTAGGTTACTAAAATATAATTTCTACCTCTATGTTCAAGTGTTAAGAGCTTTGCCCTAGCTATAAGATGAGTCCTGGTTCAAGTCCCAACAAAGGCATTATCAAATTTAGAGTTTTTCAATTGAAATTTGTGATCTTAGTCATGAGTGACTTATAAAGATTCTTAAAAAGTTTATCTAAAATATTTGGCGCATTAGCTGTATTGATATGTCTTGGATTACGAAATAATGAAATTTAAAAATATCAAGTATTTAAATAACTAGGTGGAACATTAAACACTTTTTCTATATATACGATATATTTTAAAAATAAAACGCAATTTGTTTGTACTACATCCACATGTTTATATTGATCCCGACCCTTTTTCGCTACGATATACTTAGGTGTATTTTTGGAAATTGAAAAGCAAAACGATTTATTCACAATAATTGATAACCAAATATGTAAACATAAATGACTTCTAGATTTATACAATTTATTACAATTTTGAGAATATCAATCTTCATGCAAAGCTAATAAAACATGTAATTCTGTATACTTAAGCATTTTAATATGGAAGCATTAGTGTGTCTTCAGAGCAAAATATATTATGAACACGTTTTCATATAATGGACACATGTAGAAGACGCATATGACAAGCTAACCGCATGAGATGATTCCGTTTGGGGTGGCAAATATGTACACAAGACTCAAGACCATAAGTGGGTTAAAGATATAGTGCAGTGGCCGTGAACCAGATGCGAGTGATGTGACAGAAAATACAACACAATATTCTAAGCAAAATATTAGACGTGTTGGGAATAAATACGATTGTCAGCACGGACGAACTGACAACACTTAACCAAACAGAGACACCTACAGAACGCGTCATACAGATGGATCGAGGCGGGCGATAGACAGAACGCGATCGAATGTCATAGAAGCTACTTACGGCTGGCCGCGCACTAGGCAGTCAGGCTCCCGCAACTTGGCTGCGGCAGCCAATGTCACAAGTTCGCACTGATCGCTGAACACGAGAATCGCCTTGGCTGCCGCGACAAGTGCGTGCAGACCGAGGCATCCAAATACATTTTACCGTGTCGTATTGGCTGCGCGCAGCCGTGGCTGCCTGTGTAATTGGCGTGTTTCGACTGGCTCCCGCAGCCGACGATATTTGGCTGCCTAGTGCGTTCGTTTGAATACATTTTAGTACAATATTGAAGATCACGTTGGCTGCCTAGTACGCTGTCTGCCTAACTCTACTGAAAAAGACAACAATAATTTCTCGACGCCGTCGTCTGCAAAGTTGGCAGCAGATCCATTCAAAAATGTTAAAATATCTCTAACACACAAGTCAATAAACACATTCCAAAAGACGTGGAATTTTATGATTAAAGTGCATCGAAAAATTTTCACCACATTAAAGAAATACTGGGCTTGGAAGCATAGATTCCGATGGTCGTGTGGAGAACAAATCAATACA
The DNA here is from genome assembly GCA_022494535.1 of Himalopsyche phryganea. Lineage (NCBI taxonomy): Eukaryota > Metazoa > Arthropoda > Insecta > Trichoptera > Rhyacophilidae > Himalopsyche > Himalopsyche phryganea. The sequence continues at coordinate 2,363,842 of JAGVSL010000060.1, read as the reverse complement.
GATGGTAACTCAGACGACATGGCGATTCTTGAACAGAAGCAGATACGGGCAGAAGCCGGACTACATCACACAGAAGGAAGACAAAACTATTTCACTGGCCGTCGGTCGCATGGGTCCACCGGAGTTTCTAGAAGAGTTGACGTAATTATTCAAGTTAGGAACGTGATTCCTAAAGTCGCCACATTTGCAACGCTTATAAATAAAGCACTGTTTGAATTCTCGTTATACAGAAAAATCTCCATATTAGCCAAGATATTAAAATTTAAATAAAGTTCACAATCTGGAGTATATGAAATTATAATGGAGCTTATCTTATCTAGAAAATATTTGTCGAAAAACTTAGACGGAGGTAGTAAGGATGAGGTTAGAACAAGACTGGTAAGTGATAAACTAGTTTAATAAGTTTCTGAGATTGGTTGCAAACAATAGAATGTGATTAAAATAATATATCGTTTTGTTTAACTAGTGGAAGACTAATAATTCAAAAGAAATATAAAAACTAACATATGCAGGCAATATAAACGAGAAGATTGCCAGTAAAAGTGAAACTGGTAAACGAAAATCATCCTATAAAATTTAAATTAAATTTCTACAAAGGCACCACCGAATCCATCGAAAATATGAAATTATTGCAATGAGTTAAAAATAGTACACCGAATCTAGCTCCAACCTCTTTAACGCGTGTGCTTAATATCTGAAGATGCCGAAAGCATCTGAATAATATGTGACAAAATACATGGAAGTGTACAAAATCTCAATAATCCAAATATAAATTGTTATGTTGGATCAAAAAAAAAACATAATCAAATTCATAAAAATTATAATTAGGTGACGCATATTTTTATGAGCCTATGAAAAAATGTTCGCCACGACTGATTTAGGCCTTACGCAATTTCGTTCGGCAGCGCCAAGTGTATACAAAAACCACATCTCCTAAGTTACATGGAATATATTAGAAAAGCACACAGCTAAGAAAGTTTTAAGGGCTGCTTTTGTGTGGGTGTTAGGGCGGCGCATATTTCACAATGCCAGATTTCAGGGCGGAAAGTTGTGAGATGAATAAATAGTGACAGTGCAATGATGTAGAATAGTTGAAATGTTAGTGCAAGTATTTGCACAACAACATGTCTGTGAAGTTATGGCTTATCCGGAGAGCATATTTTTCATTGTTAAGCTGTCACTCTTCACTGATTCATTATTCAGCTGATGTTACGTTCACAGTGCTAGTATGAGATAATACAAGAAGGTATAGAAAGTAATAAGTATTTTAACCATTTAAATGTTGTATGTTTCCTACAAGATTAGTCAAATCGGAAGAGGGCTTAACGTTCACGCATAATTTAACATTTTTAATGCCAGACAAATTTTACTAGGTGGACACTTGTAAGCCAGTTACTTTTCGGCATAAAACTAATCTAAGACATCGACTGAGGGTGCTTGATGGAATTTCAATATAAAATATGGATTTACTTGGAATTGGAATACATGGAAGTGTACAAAATCTCAATAATCCAAATTTGATAAAACTAATCCCTTAAAAATAATATGAAATAGGCATAAAGTGATGTACCTTTATCTTCCAAAACAACACATTTCTCATGATTTTCGTAAATATTTTCAAACTAAAATTATTAATACTATTTTTTAATGCATACTAACAGAGTTTTCACACTCTCAGAATTTAAGTCACTACCGAACTATCCGCTATCACTTTTTATACACTTTATTTTTCTAACTAATGGTACATTTTAATTACTTTTAAGGTGTTAACTGTCAATTCTTGGTGGAAAGACATTATATTTTAAAAAATAAAACACAATTTGTTTGTACTACTTCCACATATTTATAATGATCAGGACCGGTTTCGCTCATCACGAGCATTATCAACTGATAAAAAATACAAACATAACAGGCGTACTTATATAAAATTGAGTGAAAAAATGAAGGTATATAAAACTGATGGTTCATGAACTGAGACAAGAAAATATTGATTAACAAACAAATTATAAATAAATCAAATGAAAGAGTTTATAGAAAAAAAAAGGTACATTTTAAAGCAATGTTCGACATATAATGCCACATTAAATTGTTTGCATGTGCAAACAAATTTTTGAAAACCCTGTGGCATCTACAAGCGTCGAGCTGCAACAGTTATCAAGATTACAAAATTAACTTCTTAACAACATACAATTTTACAGTACAAAAGAAAAAAATATATTTGATAGTTTGCTAAGGCAATGATAAGAGCTTGCGAGTCAACTTGCCGATGACCTGCGGCGACATAAAGGCTGATTTTTAAACATCTTCTTTATTTCCACTATACATTTCATTAAATTAGACCTGTTAAATTTCTTTAACGTTCTAATGTAACACAAGACAAGTTATGAGATATTGAAACATTGATTAAAATACAAAATTAAATAAAATATCAAAACTCAGAATTTATAGGCAAACTAATTGATACCCGAATCTAAGTTAGCTTTAATTTGAACTTTTAATTGTTTAATAATTCATTCAGCTGTTAATATAATAAATGTAAAAATACAGTAAGAGTTGAAAATAAAGCTTGAGATAGCTAAGTTTTTATTATTACCTCGATAGTGTGAGAGTTTGCATACTTGTAAGTGGTCACATGAAGAAACTCACCAGCATGGTGATGATGAAAATTTAAGTTTAAAGTTGGTATAATTTTCCGTATACCTTTACACCTTATTAACCATTAACAAGGACCTACAGTGGGTTCTACAGCGACCCCACTGAGAGTATTAATTATGCCCCGCCGCAATAACGGCGTAGATGTACTCATCGTGTGTTGTGAAGATTATTTGCAGTTTTAAGCGTAGGGGGTCTACGGTTGCTACGATTAGGTGCGGTGAAATAGAATACAATTATTGCATCTTGGTATTTACAAATATCTACAATACAACATATCTTTATTTTTCTTATGAAGTAGCGTCTAAGAGTGTGGTTATCTTGGGTTTATATTCTACATATCCTTTAGGGTACATGTTTTGAATAGCTATGATATTAGAGGGAAATGAACCGTTTATAAGCTTCATCAATTAGGGAATGTATTATCCCACTTGAGCCCATGGATGATTTTGATAAGTGAGTCGTTGAAAATCAAACCTGGCCACTTAATATAAATTTCTCATACTATTATATAAAGTAATCATTGTTTTAATCAAGATTAAACAGTTATCATCATTACGGCGTAGTATTCCCAAAATAAATATTTAACCATGAATAGTTGTACGTATATAATTAATAAAGTAGAACAGGATGTAATCAACGCAGATACTGATAACTGAGAATTTAAATAAGTAAATATACAGCGTATTAATACAGCTCTCCAACTTGGCTAGGGTGGCTATATTCAAAAGCAGGATTATATTTTAAAAATAATAATTGTTTATTTACTTATCTATGAATATTTTTTCTTAGAATATGATTATAGGGAAATTTAAGCAATGTTTTTTAAATGTCTTTTCTAAATTCTAATTAAATAATCTGAAAGGTTTGTATGATGATAAATGATTTTTTATTATGACATGTTGATTATTTTAAATAAATATAAAATTTGGATTATTGAGATTTTGTACACTTCCATGTATTTTGTCACCGTTCTGACTGTCAGTTCGAGTCCATTCGTGCGCTCGAATGCCTGAAGATGCCGAAAGGCGAAACCCGGGTCGTTAGTGATAAAATACATGGAAGTGTACAAAATCTCAAAAATCCAAATTTGATATTGAAATTCCATCAAGCACCCTCAGTCAATGTCTTAAATTAAATTAATATAAATATATGCCTGAAGCCTGAAGATGCCGAAAGGCAAAACCCGGGTCGTTAGTGACAAAATACATGGAAGTGTACAAAATCTCAATAATCCAAATTTGATAAATATATATAATAATAAAAGACCACCAATTAAAGAATAATGGAAAAACTGGTCCATACTTACTATTTTAAAATAAAAAAAATTGTGTGAGGAGAGAATATTTTTAATAAAAACACCAAAATAAAATTGCTGACAATTAATATCAAGTTATCTATTGCTTTAATATATCAAAATTACGGAGGAAAAACAACAAAGGGTATTAAATTTGGATTATTGAGATTTTGTACACTTCCATGTATTTTGTCACTAACGACCCGGGTTTCGCCTTTCGGCATCTTCAGGCATTCAAGCACACGAATGGACTCGAACTGAGTATGTTTTAGAAACAAAGGGTATGTTTTAGAAACAAATGCGTGCAATATTAGAATTAATTTTAACTAAAATATATAATGTTACCGGTTATTACCGTCAGCTGTGAACTATTTACATAAAACTAATTGATTGAGGAGAAGTACATGTATTAAAAATATAAGTACAGTTGGAATAACACAATTTTCTATAATATATATCGATCGTCAAGTTCATTACTTAGACATCAGACATCTAGAGATAACCTATAAATATGTGTCGAAATAATGGAAAAAGCAATATATAAATGTTAACCATCAATCAAATATTGTTGACTTGTACCCGAGCTTTATACATTTTATAAACGGGTGGTTAACAATATTGTACTTTCCTAGAATAATCAGTAGAACGGTGGCGGAAATTGGTCGAAGGATGACGGACAGGACGGGTGAGTGCCGCTCAGGTGAATATCTTAGACAGCGAATAAGCATAGAAATCCAACGTGGCAATGCTGTCGCCGTTATGGGTACGCTCGAGGTATCCAGGGGGATGCAAGAAATTTTTTTCATTCTGGGCGATTACTAAACATTAAAAATTACTACAAAAAATTTTTTAATATTATGTTATTTTAGTAAATTGTATTTTTATTGACTTATAAAAGATTGTATTTTATCAGTAGAAGGATATTTAGAAATAAACTCTTACTGGCCCAGAAATACCCATCAATATTTTGTTAAATTCTTTAGAAGGTTATTTCTCTTAGTATTTTTTGGTGACATTTTTAAGTTATTTGAATACTGAATCAGCCAGAGCGCAAAAATTTTAATATAAGTACATTTAACTCGTATTTCATTTTGTTTAGTTGTCTGACTAATGAACTGGACGATCGATATAAAGCACCTGTTTAGTTTCAATGACTAAGCATAAAGACGCAAAACTAGTTCCAGTTTTCAAAAATAATTCCTATAAACATTCGTTATATAATAGTAAAAGCTATAAACACAACGACCAAATTTACTAAATTCAATCTATGTATTCTATATTATTTAAGGATTCTAATTCATCTATCGTGCTAATGCGATCTGACTTTAGAGAGGATGGAGGTATTTTATGATGTGAATATCATGTTTTTTTTAACTCCATAATTAATAAATGTACATAAATAGTGGTTTATATATATACCAATAACGTGCTGCAGGCAGCTGGATAAACGCTGTTCAAAGTGATAAGAGCAGTCTGCTACAGATGGCTATGGTGACGCCTAACTAATCGATTCCATTGAGATTGACAGCACTTGCAATCGACACGACTCAAAAGTAGAAATTATTATCTAAGTTTAAAACAAGAGGAATAAAAAAGTGATCAATTTAAATTGTACATTTTTAGGATTTAGAATATTACAAGCTAAAAGTTTGATCATCTGTCACAACACAGACATCATTTTAAATTTACATGTTCTGACTTCAGACGATAGATACATCAAAAAACTGTACAGACGAAAATCACTTTTACCAAGTTTCAAAATAGATCGCCTCAAAAGCTTTTCCTTTGTAAGCCGATAATATACAGTTCATATATGAAAAAAGCTTTTATACTGACTTAAACGAAAATAAAGTACTTACATCAACGATAATAGATTTGGTCTAGTAAAAATATCATTTACTTTATTCGCAAAGCTTTTGTGTCTATATATCAACACCATAGAGCGGTGTCTAGCACCGAAACTTCCATATGGACACCTGTTACATTTCCCAAGCGGAAAGCTTTCCAAGGGGTATTTTGTCTCCAACCCTTCGAATAACTTTTTTAATGGCCTAAACGCTTCACCGCTAATTTACAACAATACGAAAAATAACTTTTAGGCCACGGACGAACAATGGGCGCTTGGTGGGGGAGATTTCCCCGCGCCAAGAGGGCTGTTTCTATTTTTCCGGGTCAAAAAACTCATCAAGACGTATTATTATAATTCATTATTTCAATTAAACTTTCTTTTTCACCGTGCACGGTCCCAATTTGGAGTATATGGAGTCCTAATGGAGGTGTCTCAACAAACGTTTTTCTACGAGAGCTGCAGTTGTTCAACATCTCTTTTTCTGTTTCGAAGGACAGGGCTAGGGCAGGAATTGTGATTAGCCAATCAATCTGGGTAGAAGGGAATTTAAGACATCACAAAAATCTATGCCTAGGAACAGAAATCCATAAATCGATTGAAAGAACAATTTACGAAACTCTCCGTACCGAGACTTGAAACACAGACATCTGTAACCGTAACCGTGTTGACCACTGCACTATGGACCAGACATTTTTAATTTAAGACTAACAGTCGATTTTTTTTACAAAGCTAGTTAAAATTCACATATACTAAAAATAGCAAAATAAGACTTAATATCTCTACTATATAGCACAAAATACATGTAGGAATATATATGTTTGTATGTCTGTCCGTCACAACAACTCCTCCCGAAGAGCGTATACTTCGGACGTGAAATTTTCACACGTCAATCTGGCTAAAATTGTTAGATCAACTGCGATATTTTCAACTTTCAAGTCTCAACATTTAACTTTTCACCTAAAACTAAAAACGCGACATTTTTGACGTTTAATAATAAAATCAACAAACGCCGGGGAAGATTGCCTAGCAACCGTTCCATACCGAATATACCGTGATTATCGCACCATGAGTTATGTAGTGTATTATGTCAAAATATATGATTTTTTAGTTAATAATGCAGTTTTATTCAGCATTTTTTGTTTCTTTATTGCTTGAACGTAGTAACTCAAATAAAATGTGAAATGCGTTGTAATTGAGTTATTTCACTTTAACAAAATATTTTTAAAAAATTTGACTGCTGTACTATATTATTAAGATATAATATGATTATGTATCAAAGTTTTGTAGATATATCGAATTATTTTTATACCTAGCAACCGATTTAAAAATCAATTTGTAAGTATAAATTTACAATTTTAATTTATAATTTTTAATTTGTATTTTAATTTTTCTAATTTATATTCATTTTAATTGTTAATAATTAATTTGTATTTTAATACGTATTCAAATTTGTATTTCAAAACAACAACACTTGTAGTGCAGTAAAGTACTCATGGTGCGTTGTCATCAATATAGCGCCATGTTGCTTAGCGACTGTTGTTATAATAATATTAATTTTTCATGTGAATCGTAAAATTAGTAAGAGATCGAGAGGAGTAAGGATTCTGGAAATTAGAGAAATGTTACGAGAATTGGCACTATGACTCTGATTTAATGTTGAATTTTGTGGCGCAGCAGGAGTCATTGTTAAATGCAGTTCAACAAGCCATATATCAAGACGTTCTACGGCAGCATAACAAGAGTGAAAGTGGGGCTGTTTTTATCGATGCACAGGGAACCGGGAGGAACCGGAAAAACCTTCCTCATCAATATGTCGCTTGCTAGAATAAGAGGAGAAAACGATATTGCACTCGCTGTAGCAACTTCAGCTATTGCTGCAACGCTGGTGACTGGTGGACGATCCGCACATTAAATGTTGCAAATCCCCATTGAATTAAAATATAATAAAGTGTCTGTTTGCAACATCAAAAAAGGAAGTGCAAATGCTAAACTGTTTCCTGTTTGACTTGGATTTGCAATCACAATCAATCCTTAAGGAGCAAGGTCACTCAAAGTCACAGGCTTGGGTTTGACTGACAAGTGTTTCTCGTGTGGACCGATGTATGTCAAAGGCGATGGATCCCTCAACATTGTTCATCATCGCCGATGATCAGCAATACACTCAAAATATTGTATATAGCCAAGTTTTGCAATAACCGGATAAACAGGTAAAACCAATTATAATGAATAAAGAATGAGTTTGAATCTATCCCAGGAGAAGCCAGGTTATAAATACTATCTTTATACTCCATAGCAAAAAATGCCATGTATCAATCTGATTGCCCGTCTGTCACAAACGGTTTACAGTTGCGAAGTAAAATTTGTAATTTGATTTTCATGCTATTTTCAATTTTTAACATTGATATTAACTCATGGACTATATTTTGTGGGTGTTACCCAAGGTGTGGCTCACAGTGATATTTTCAACTAACACATTAAACATTAGTTAGCTCCAAAATAATGCCAATGTCAAGAAAATGTAAGCGTCATCTATTTCGGGTGAAGCCGGGTAATAAATACTAGTCTAATATAAATTCTTTACTAAAGTTTCAATTTTTCAATCACTCGTGTGGTTTAATATTATTCAAATGCATAAGAGCCATTTATTTTTACAATTGACTGGTTGATATATATAGATATAATTTTTTTAATGACATTTAGTGGATATAAATATTACATCCGTTATTTAGTATATAAAAAATACTCTTGTAAAAAAAAACACAATTTCTTTAGTACCACAAGCATTATAAACTGATCATCAGTTGATAATGCTCGAGTAAAACCGGTTCTGATCATTATAAAATTGTGGAATTAGTACAAAACAAGTTGTGTTTTAATATAAAATTTTAAATTGATAACTTAGTTATTCCAAATTTGAATTATTGAGATTTTGTACACTCCCATGTATTTTGTTACTAACGACCCGGGTTTCGCCTTTCGGCATCTTCAGGCATTCGAGTGCACGAATGGACTCGAATTGATAAACAGTGTCCAACGTTCATATACAAGATACAAACACGACAAATATTATTTACGAGATAAAATATTATAAGAATAGGGATCTCCACAAAATGCCTGAAGATGCCGAAAGGCGAATCCCCGGTCGTTAGTGACAAAATACATGGAAGTGTACAAAAACTCAATAATTCAAATATGATATTGAAAGCACCCTCAGTCGATGTCTTTAATTAGTTATTTCACTTGTTTTATCACTGTCATGTTTAGCGCATCACGTTAGTGATAAAACGAGTGGAATATACAATAAATGAAGTTTTCAATTTTAATTTTATATTAAAAATAAACTTCCACAAAGTTACCGCCGAATCTATAGAAAAAAAGAGTTGTGTTTTATTTAAAAAATGTAATGCCTTTCCAACAAAAATTGATAGTTAACACCTTAAAAGTGATTTCTTTATGAGAACTTGTCCTCGGTTCTGACAATATATTACAAAAGTTTGCTATTTAAACGAATTATCTTACCCTGTATGTTTAAGTCAGGATTACAATAATAAAGGATTAAATTCAAGCGCAGTCCTCTTAAACTTAAGCCAAGTTTCACGCAAAGGTCAAAAATCTTCAAATCGATAATAGTTATTAAGTTTTTGATATCTATTAAGTTTGGGGCTCAAGTGAGATAGGGTTTCGCCTTACACAGGCCCGAAATGTTTAATTAAGTCCCTTCATTGTCATTCAAGTATGAGAAAGGGACTTGAATCTCGATATTGGCTCCAATTAATCCGATCCCTTGATCAATGCTACGTCCCGAATTGGCCGCTTTGTTTTTTGGGACATGACATACCACACTCAAATTGTGTTACGCGGTGAAACGCCGCAGTCCCGCTGTGACGTAAGCGAAGTCATTACAAATACAATTTGGCATAAACGGCATTGTACATCCACTACAATGAAAGCAGGAAAGTTATTCAATATAATTTAAAACAGCAAGGAGTAACTAAAAACAAATTCATCTAGATCACATAATAAAATAAGTAATTTAAGCATTCCGATTCCAAATCAATATAGAAATAACGAATCCATGTATGAAATAATGATAAAAAAATATATGTATTTTTCAGGTAGTCCTATTGCCCTATAGACGTTTTAAGTCTGTCTCCGTTTCGCGAACACGAGTTCGAATGACGATTGGACAATTTCATAAATAGATATTTCAAAGCATATAAATATTTAAGACATCGACTGAGGGTGCTTGATGGAATTTCAATATCAAATTTAGATTATTGAGATTTTGTACACTTCCATGTATTTTGTCACTAACGTTTCGACTTTCGGCATCTTCAGGCATTCGAGCTCACGAATGGACTCGAACTGACAGACAGTGTCTAACGTTTATATAGAAGATACAAATACGACAAATATTATTTACGAGGTAAAATATTAAACGTCTGAGAGCCACACTGATACCTGAGCTAAAATTTCGAGATGGGGTTAAACTGTTGCATAAAAACATGGGGGATCATAAATTATTTTATCAAGAAATTTTGGAAATTAATAGAGCCCAGTTAAATTCCTTGCCAATTTGGAATTAGCAGCTGAACCTTTCTAATTCTCCGTTACTGTATCCTATACGTTGAAACACATAACAGATGTCACTAAATGTGGAATGATTGTATATATTTACCCTTTCGTCGAATTGCATCCCGTCGAAACCCTTAGTTAGACACTGTTAACTGTCTGTCAGTTCGAGTCCATTCGTGAGCTCGAATGCCTGAAGATGCCGAAAGGCGAAACCCGGGTCGTTAGTGACAAAATACATGAAAGTGTACAAAATCTCAATAATCCAAATTTGATATAAATATTTGTTTTCAATTGATTTTATATATGTGACATTTTAATTACTTTCCATCTACCTCAAATTTGGTCATAAAACCGGGGCGTAGATAGGTTTAAAGTTTACTTTTAGTCCTATTATAAGCTCCTCCTGATATACTTACCTATTCTGAGAGGGTAAGTGACTGACTTACAACCAGTTCTGGTTTAAAAGTAGTTGAGACATGCATTTGTATAATAGGGTAAAAATAACCAAGCATTAAATTCTACAAGAATTTAATTCATTATTCGATAGCTATTTTGGTATCACGTCATCGTTAGAAATATGTTTAAACTTAATCTAGCTTAGTTTTATGTACCGTTTTAGACGAGATAGACAGGTGTTTTGATCAATTGATTTTAACCCTCAAAAAATTCGAAGATGAGCTAATGATTGGATTTCATTTTAAATACGACAGCAGATCTCGGCCAAATGATGTAAATTAGAAAAATAAATTTACCACTTTTTGGAAGGTAAACATCGTTTTACATTGGTTTTAGATTTAAAGATTCTGACAAGGCCACTTGCTGTAAGCCACTATCATATCGACACTCCCTACATATAATGCAGTATCTGAAAACATGAGAATTTATAGGAGTGCATTTCAAAGATTCATAACGCAACTCACCATAAAATGTTTTCGATAAAAAGAGGTTTTACTGTCTCCCGAACAATTTCAATTTTGAGGGTTACATCAATTGGCCAGAACACCATCGATATCATCTCACTTATTCCAAGTATAACATTGCAAAGTATTTAGTTTAATAATTAATTAATAATACAATGTATATTTATTTTCCTATTAAAACTGAAAAACACAATTAGTGTTTTAAATATTTTAATTCAAAGTTATTTAAATAACGTGACTGTTAAATAAAAGTGAGATGGTGTAATATTGAATCTATCTACTAAATCTTTAAACTAAAACGGAATAAATGTTCATTTACAACGAAAGTTATTTTCGATTTTCCTTATCTCATTTTACCAACTATCTGTGCAAAAGCCACCCCAATGTGAAATAAAACGTCTCGACAGTTATTATATTGGTTACCAGTCTTCCCAAACGGCTGAATTATTAATAAATCGATTGAGTTTCGTGTATTTAACCGAATAAACTGGTGAAGAAACGAAAACCACTGAACCGGATCTACGCGGACTGTATTACGAAGAAGGAATTGATATTAGCTACCAAAGTATGCCCTACACGCGAAGATATGATTTGATTCGAATTGTTATAGGTGTCCAACGTTTTAACTCTCTCCGACCACACTGACAGATGGGAAACTGATTTGCGTTACACATCAAATTTGTAATACAGAGAATGAATATAAATAATAGCTTGTTTGTTGTTTTTTCGCATTCATAAAGTATTGTGAAGTAAAAATGGGGGGTCACCAAGCTGATGACTTGACTCTGAATATAACTATGTTTTGACACGCCCTGATATTTTTGTGAACATTTGTTTGTTTTTTTGGCAGTTTCGGAATGATCCCGAACGGCCGTTTGGACGATTTTAATAATGCAATGGATTCTCGGAAGTCAATTACCTGAATTGCCGATATGCCGAAATTAGAAAGAGGAGACTATTCGCTTTCTAATTGCCACGTCTGGTAAGCAATAGTTAGCAGCCATCGACAAAATGAGCGGCTATACGAAAAAAAAATTTTGCAGTCTGTCACGAGGAGCCGACGGTCGACGACAATGATATCGGCCGTAGTGACTGTTTGCTCATTGTTTTAAAGTGGTTTTCTTCTCACATTTGAATTATTGAGATTGTGTACTCTTCCATGTATTTTGTCACTAACGACCCGGGTTTCGCCTTTCGGCATCTTCAGGCATTCGAGCGCACGAATGGACTCGAACTGACAGACAGTCAACAGTGTCTAACGTTTATACAGAAGATACAAATACGACAAATATTATTTACGAGGTAAAATATTATACGTCTTCTATTATACGTTTTGTTTGAATCGTTTTTAATTGTAAGCCGAAAAACGTTAGTTGTGTCAATTGAATTAAAAATTAAATTTAAATTTTAAAAAAAAATGTGGAAGTAGTACAAATGAATTGAGTTTTTTTTTTTAAATATAATGTCTTTCCACCAAGAATTGACAGTTAACACCTTAAAAGTAAATTTAAATTCATGTGTTAGTCTCAATTATCAATGTATGTTGTAATTTCATAATTTTTGAGTCTTAAACCACTGCATCTTAAATAAAGTCGAAGATAACAAAATAATTCTTGATTTTTTGGGTCTCGTTACTTTTGCGGGTTCACATGTGCCAATGGGTGTTTTAAACAAGCATCATAAAAATGCCACGGATCTCTACATATTAAAAATTCACCAATGTATACTCGTTTGAAAGGGTTTTCGTACTTGAACAGGATTTATGAAAGACCACCAAGTTTGAAATTTTCAGGTGTATTTTCGGATTTAAGCTTCTCGTAGAGATGGGGGTGAGTTTAATTAAATTGACAAGAAGACAATACATTATATTAACAGATTCCAGCACGCCACTGCTACTTTTGTATTAAATAGAAATTCAGCTCAGTGAAACGCAATATAAATTTTATTTTATATTTTTCATATTTAACGTAAACCACATATTTACATTACCAAGTAAAGTATGATGAATATTAAAATTATTTTAAATATGTGGAAAAAGATGTATTTACGTATAAAACTAATTTTCTCGCATAATATATTAACTAAATAATTATATTCATTCATGATGTTTTTCTTTCATAATGTTTACTTTCTTAGAATTTTACGTCAAGACAATCGTTTTTGTGACACCGAATTACTTATTGTAATAACTACTAGTGGATTAATCTACATTGCAAGTTTTCAAATTATTTCAATGAAGTTTAACCTACTGAATGAAAATTAATCGATACATTTAAGTGGCTAAGTGAGCAAAAAAATATTAAAAAGCAAAACTGTAGGAACATTGAATCTTCGTGTTTCATATTGAAGTATATCATGCAACGTAAAATGATACGGCTGATTGATTTAAAAAAAATATGTATAACAAAAACTTAATTTATATATATAAGAGTAATGTGTAGAATGGAAAATTTAATAATGATGACTAAAAATACTTTTAAAGTGCGAAATCCAGACTCAAATAAAAAAAAATGTTTTCGAAACTATTTTTTTTGCAATGACCGTCAACAAAGCACAGGGACAATCGCTACAAGTGTGTGGACTGAATTTAGAAAATCCATGCTTCTTACACGGACAGCCGTATGTTTAATGGTCACGCGTCGGAAAATCTTCTGATTTATTCGTGTACGCACAGTCAGGAAAACGAAAAATACTTTCTCTCTTTGAGTGACATTGCAGCGCATGCCGGGTACTCGCAAGTATATTTTCTTATATATACTTTCTGCAGAGGTGGTCAGTTCACTGGAAACACCGCGGTATACGTTAAATAGTTTTAATTTTAACTTATGCATCAATATAAATGATAAACTTATTTCAATAAATAACGGTGTGAAATTTTGGACGGTCGACGACAATGATATCGGCCGTAGTGACTGTTTGCTCATTGTTTTAAAGTGGTTTTCTTCTCACATTTGAATTATTGAGATTTTGTACACTTCCATGTATTTTGTCACTAACGACCCGGGTTCCGCCTTTCGGCATCTTCAGGCATTCAAGCGCACGAATAGAATTTTTTCTAATATTAGTTGGAAAACGGCAATTCGCCACTCTGTTAATGCGTTGTTTACAAAATAAGGCTTAAGGCGATTCTCGAATTTTTTTTTGGAAAAGGATTATTTATTAATCGTTAAATTAAAAGCATTGCAGAGTTCTACCAAATATATGCAAAATCAATCAATAAAATGCAAGATGGCTATAGCTGAACTGTTTAATAAATAAATTTAAAAAAATGATTTGCCGAATTTTATTTAAAGTCAAATTTGAATTGTTGAGATTTTGTACATTTCTATGTACTTCGTTACTAACGATTCGCCTTCTTCAGGCATTCGAGCACACGAATGAACTTGAACTGACACAAGTAAACAATTTACAACAACAAGTTTACATACAAGACAAAATACGACAAATCTTATTCCTAATAAGAAAATAGCATCTGGAATAAGATTAGTCTATTACTTTGAAAGAAAGCAATACCTACATCAGTTTTTGTCGAAAAGGACGTATAACATTGAAAAACAATGAAGCCTTTTGTAAATTCTTTAGTTTGCAACGAAGTTTTATTATTTTCTGTGTAAAATAAATTCATCAAAAGCTTTCGTGAGTGCACTATTAAAGCTCATTTTTGATTTCGAAATAGCTTTTACACGTGCAAAATCATTCATATAACACTTTCACGTAATAAGGTGAATCACGCATTATTTCTAGGCATAAGTCTTCAGTCTCGCCTCAACTTGAACAGCCTTAAAGCGGTCACGTTTTATTTGGAAAGAAACAAATCACATTTCCCATACCACAATATCTCAATTTACGAGAACGGCATAGAAAGGCCAACATTTCAACAAGGCTTTATGATGAAAGAGGCTTTTCAACCGATCGAGTGATTTTGTTGTACAGCGATAGGATACTTTTCTTAATGTCAATTATTTCCTTACCGTTTACAAGGAAGATGTGTTGGGTTAAATGTTATTGGAAATAAAAGATTTAATATCGACCAAAAATGTAGGTTTTATAGCATACTAGTATTTTTACCCACATTGTTGAAATGGGAAGTTCAATCTTAAAAATATTACCGTGGATACCCAAGAAATACAGTCCATCAATTAATAATATTGGTAAAATTTTAAATAGTGGATAATTTCCGCTCAATCTTTTGATTTTTTACAACTTTTACGATCCAAGAATGAAAAATTATTATATGTGACATTTATCTTACAACATATTTATAGTTGCTTATCGACATGACGCTATGAAGATGACAATCACGGAATGGAGCGGTTGTTAGGCAACTATTGTTATTACTTTTTTCATTTCGCATTAAAACGTTAAAAATATAGCGTTTTCAGTTTCAAGATAAAAGTTAACAGTTGAGAGTTGAAAATAGCACTATTGACCTAGAGGTGGCAGCCAGAATTTGTAATTAGATGAGCTACGCTTTTCGTTTATTTAAATGCATCTTTCAACTAAATTTATTTGGGTAGTTATTGATTCCAACTCTATATTTCAATGCACACTATAAATTAAGGAGTTTGACTTAAATATTCATGTATTTTAACTGTTTGCTAAGATTTAAAAGGTTGAATGTACGTATTTTCTTCCCATTTATTTTTAAATTTAATTACTGAAAATGAAATGCAATTAAAACAAAGGGAAAAAGACATTTTGCTGGGAATTGAGATAAGTTTTAGAATTGACATTCAGAATAATTTTGTTCCATCGCAAAACGTTGATAGGGCTGTCACTTTTAGTAACAAGCCTCACAATACGTTAATATTTTTCAGCTTAGAACATTCATGTTTCATATGTTTGAACAATCACTTAACATTCTATAATGCCGATGGCTCAGTGGATTAAGCAAAACAAATGTTACTGATTGAATAAAGCATTCAACAATCTGTTATTAAAGGTTCAAACAAGAAGTAGAACAAAATAAAATGAAGTTATTAGGAAAGCTTTAACAAGCAATTAGTCTGAGAGTACACAATAAAGTTAAGTCAAACAAAGTTAACCGCAAGAAAAGCAATTTACCAACAAATATTTTTTTGCAATCACTTACAAAGTATAATAATAAATGAATTGTAGTTTCCCGGAAGGAAATTACTGTGTTACGAAAGAAAATGTTATATTATTTATTAAAAAGGACAATTATTTTCACGAAAACCGTCACATTATTTCAAGCAAATATTTTCAGTCATTGACTAAAAATACTGTGTATACTATTTTGATGATGGAAAGTGATGGTTAGCAACGGAGTGACAACATTTTATTAGTTTATATTTACATTCAGACTTCTGTTTAAGTAAAAAACAAAAAAGCAAATATGAAATGTTTGTAAGCATATTGTTAACACAGAAAACTGATGCTCTGGTAGTTTAATAACTATATAATAACAAAATAATCGTTATGATTTAGATAAAAACTGTAATACTTTAAGATTCCAAATAATATTGAGAGCAATCGCAGGTTTTCGATTGCTGACACAAA
This sequence comes from Himalopsyche phryganea, assembly GCA_022494535.1. Classification (NCBI taxonomy): domain Eukaryota; kingdom Metazoa; phylum Arthropoda; class Insecta; order Trichoptera; family Rhyacophilidae; genus Himalopsyche; species Himalopsyche phryganea. The sequence continues at coordinate 2,347,029 of JAGVSL010000060.1, read as the reverse complement.
TCGAAAAAAGCTTAATTCCAAAAGTTCAAAAGCACGTTCTTTCCCAAATCAGTTGTTAGACAGATAATAGGAAAACTTTGGAAAAAAACATCGGATACCGATAGGTTTTTAAAAATACACCTTGGTCTTTAGCGAATCGCATCGTATAAATGTGATCAATTCTTTTACAATTGAGGAAGCAAAAGAGAAAAGGGTTAATGTGCCAAAATATTTTTTAATGGAAAATGGTGAATAAGGTTGGAGTGAAAGCAAAATTATCTTAAAATATAAATAAATAAGACGTCTTCGCTTCATTGAAAGTCATCGGCATATTTATTTATTGTAAGCTGTAAATGACAGTGTATAGGAATTGACATACGAATTCATATCAGAAAGATATATCTTAAATTTTAAAAATAAAACACAATTCGTTTGTACTACTTTTACATGTTTATAAATATCAGAACCGGCTTCACTAATCGCGAGCATTATCAACAAAAATAAAATCAAAACCGGTGTATTTATATAAAATTCAATGTTAACAATTACAAGGTACATATATAAAACAGTTGGTTTAAGAACTATGACAAAAATTTTCACGTAATCAAACAAATTATAAATAAACGAAATTTAACAGTCTACAGTTAAAAGAACTTCTTACAAAGCTATAAATACTAATCTGAAATAAAAAATGAAGCCACATTAAAAATAAATTATCTGAGCAAAATATAATGAGTTTAAAAATAATTCGTATATATTCATTAGCCAAAATAGAAAAATTGGAAATTTTAAAAGAAAGTCTTGACCCACTTAAAAATAATCACATGTTTCAAATTGATATATCTTAAGACAATACACAGAGTTCGTTGTTAAAAATGTTCACCTTTATAGGCAATGTATTGATATTGATAATAATAAAGTCGTTTTCAACGTTATAGAAGTTAAAGACAATAGATTGTGATTTGTGATTGAGAACAGTACATGTTAACTTCTATTATAGATTGAAAAAAAAATGATTTCTCTATTCTGAACTAGGTCATAAATCCTTCTCTATTCTGGAATAGGCAGTTGAAACAATAGTTACAATTGATACCGAGCGTAAAGGAATGCTTGATTACGCAAATCCATCAAAATCGCAAAAAGCATGAATAAACTAGGAGCATAATCCGCGATATGTGTGGATCCCGATACCAATTACCCACTATCGACGTACGCACACGCTCGAATTCGTTTATCGTGGCGGAATGAAAGGTTATTGCAGGGGTTGTTTTACATATTTGTTTTCGGCAGTTACTTTTTGGTATATTCGTTTGAATATCAAATCAAAAACGCAACTTATTATTTGGCCATCATTTAGTGCATAGCCTATTTACGAAATGATAAACTTATTTTCTCCGTGGACCCCTTGCCGTTCTTTTTATTTTCCGTGGACCCCCAACCCCAGGCTGCCTAATATTGATTTTTTCTAATTTTATTAACTTCAAATGTGGACAAAATGTTGCTCACGTGATAAGCTTTTTTGTAGAGTGAAAAATTATAAAAAAAGGAAAAATCTATAAACCGACTGAAAAATCAAATTTATGAAATTGTCATTATTAGGGTTCGTACCCGAGAGTACCGCAATCGAAGTCGACGTTGACCACCCAACCACACAATTGACCCGAAATTAAGAAAGTGACCGTTCAGTTCATTCATTGAATATATCGTCGTTGTTCTGAAAAAAAACACTAACTGAAGAATACTAGTTTTGAGTAATTGAACTTTGAAGTTTTTCAAATGTTTAAAATGCAATACATTTTTCATTTTTGTTTGTTTGTACAAAACTGTTTTTAAGTAAAAGTGTAATTTGGAAAAACAAGTGTGTTCTTCCATACGGTAGATTTTGAAATAAGATGTTTTTGGTACATTTGGTGCATTTTGGTAAAACTAACTCAATATGTAATTTTTTCATCATATAATAATATGCCGATACATTTAATATCCCGATTACTGATGGACTCGGCGGTAACTTTTCGGAACGTCAATTTTACTAATAAATTAAAATTGAGAATTTTGTTATAGTACTGTTTGTGTAACTAATTGTGAAACGTGTTTCGCCTATTTAAGAATAATCCTTCACTGGAAATGCTCATCAATGTCTAAAGATACTTTTTAAATGAGCAACACATCTATCGCATATTTTTTTCCATGTCCACTCCCAACGTGGAGTATGTGATCTCCTAATGGAGGTATCTCAAAAGAATTTTCTATGAGAACTGTTTGTTACTCAGTTGCTCAACGTCTCTTTATCGAAGGGATAGAAGGATAGGGCTAGGACGGGACAAGTGGTTAGCTAATCGCTCTCGCTACGCCCCGTGAGGATCGGATAGGTGGGTGAGGAGGGAGTTTTTTAGACAACACAAACACTCAGACTACGAACAGAAATCCATAAATCGATTGGAAAGATCAATTTATGAAAACTGTCCGCACCGGGAATTGAGCCCGATCCCAACTGCGACACGGACGCCGACGAGTTACATGAAAAATATAATAAGAATTTCAATTGTATATTTCTAATAAGAAAAAAATAATTATATTATTTAAAATACGTCGGCGTCTGTGGCGCAGTTGGTTTCGTCGCTGGCTACGGTTACGGATGTCTCGGGTTCAATTCCCGGTGCGGACGGTTTTCATAGATTGATCTTTCAATCGATTTATGGATTTCTGTTCGTAGTCTGAGTCCTCCCTCCCACCAATCCCATCCCCACGGGGCGTAACGAGAGCGATTAGCTAACCACTAGTCCTGTCATAGCCCTATCCTTCTATCCCTACTCTCTTCGAAAAAGAAAAGAGAGGTTGAGCAACTGAGTGACAAGCAGTTCTCGTAGAAAAAATTCTGTCAAGATACCTCCATTAGGAGACCATATGCTCCACATTGGGAGCGGACATGAAAAAAAAAAAAATTTGTACATCAAATGAAATTTCGAATTGTAGCGGTTGGCCAAGCCCTAGATTCGGTGTTGCCAGAATCTAAACTAGTGACATAGAACGTGCTAAGTCTTGTCATATCAATTTCGCAAATGTCAAAATCAGCTGACAGCAGAAGATAGATGCCGCTGCTCCATCAGGAATATGTGATACGATTATGCTTACAGTTTGCATTCTCCCAATTCGACCCTGATATTTTAATTTATTGAAGGAAATTTTTCATAGTAAACGTGATACGAATAATTATACACAAAATATTGACTGACTAAAATTTTTAATAAAAGTTGGAATAAGGCTCGTTTTTTCTTACGCTATTTTGAAAATATATAAGATAAACCATGAGCCATAGCTCAAATTCGTTTTTTTTTAACTTAATTCTGTGTTTTATATATAATTGATATTATCTGGTACTTCGTTGTTTTGTGCCAGGCAGCAAAACACAAAGCACTCACTGGTACAAATCATCCAGTATATGACAAATTTCTTTGAATATTCCATCGAAAACCTACTACTAACCTAACCTAAACCTAATACTTATTGCTTTTACGGCAGAAGATATTGTTATCGATCTGGACGTGTAGCGCCTAGCTACTTCTAACTTTAATGCAAATGCATTGCGAGATTCACCACACACATACATGAGGCAAATAACAATGCATGAATATGAGTAGGTATACATGCTCTGTTTCTATTTTTAAATCAATCAATTTCAAATTAAATACTTCATATTGGGAACCGATTTGTCAATAAAATAAAAACGTATCGTGACAAATTAACCATCTATAAGTGGATAGGCCTTCGTTTATTTACCAAAAATACGAATATATATTCAAACATTTTATTTTAATTATCATTTTTGTTCTAACAGCTTGATCATGAATATTCATTGACATAAAACGAAATTTGGCGTTTGACCATACTGTGGTAACATTGCGGGCAAAATCACCTGTGAATTAACGATACTTACATACTAGAAACAAGTGAATATTATATTTAACAAAAGTTGAGCAATAAGCCAAGAAAAATTGATAATCTTTTGCATTTTAAAGAATAAAAAATTTTGTAAATCTCTACTCTAAATAGAAAACACGTATATAAAACTATCTGTCTGTCTAGCACGAGAACTTCTCTCAAGCTTTGTGCGGTAGCGACGTGAAGTTTTGCACTTTTGTTGTCATTCTGGCTGACATTTCGATAGCAACTGCGCTATTTTCAACTTTTAAGTTTAAACAATACTTTTAAATTTATGTACTCTGTTTTGTGGGTGTTACATAAGGCAATGCTTGCAATCTGTCGGCGTCCGTGGCGCAGTTGGTTTCGTCGCTGGCTACGGTTACGGATGTCTCGGGTTCAATTCCCGGTGCAGACGGTTTTCATAGATTGATCTCTCAATCGATTTATGGATTTCTGTTCGTAGTCTGAGTCCTCCCTCCCACCAATCAAATCCTCACGGGGCGTAACGAGAGCGATTAGCTAACCACTAGTCCTGTCATAGCCCTATCCTTCTATCCCTACTCTCTTCGAAAAAGAAAAGAGAGGTTGAGCAACTGAGAGACAAGCAGTTCTCGTAGAAAAAATTCTGCCAAGATACCTCCATTAGGAGACCATATGCTCCACATTGGGAGCGGACATGAAAAAAAAAATGCTTCCCAAACGTTTTCATTCCAATGCTTACAAAATTCACAAAAAATAAACCATGGCCCCTACCCTGAAAATGAAATTAATTTAGCTATTGAAAGATTTGTTTCTCAATACAAATAATATAAACTTATACACCTGCATTCTATAATCACCACGGACACAAAATTTGAATAAAATCACGAATAATGTGTTCTTATATAAATAATACATCCAAACGTAAAAGGAAATAAGTCCATAATAAAATACTTGTAGCTCTATTGGAACATTTTGCGGCTCTCCGCAGAGGATCCACGTCCCCTCGGGGGCGTGACTCGCGTGACCCATGTTTTGGGAAGCACTGAATAGGGTACGCTCCATCGTGATATTTTCAACGTTTAACTTTTAAAATTAATATTATTTGATGGACTATATTTTATTATTTTGTGTATGTTTTTTTCAGTGCACGGTTATATTTTCAACCATTAAAATTATGGTATCACATAAGGTAAGGTTGTTCTTGGCAATATTTTCAACTTTCAACATAGTGGTAAAACATTAACATATATTTAATTAAATTTACTCATAAATCAACTATGTTAAATTTCAGTTGTTATTTTATAAATAAGCAATTTGTACGAGACTATGGAAACAAAGCCAGAATTTAAAGCAAGTCTTGATGGCAAAACTAACAGCATACATTATCAACAATAAATATGCAAAATAGGGTCCGCCCCTGTATTAGGTACCGCAGATTACGTATTTGACATATGGAATACATTAAAATATAATAATAGTAACTTGTTTCTTTTTAGCGTTTTTAAACCAGCTATACGAAAAACGTTTTACTTCTGATTTAGGTGAGTTTAATAATTTATGCGATACGACTTTTGTTTTATGAGGTCAATACGTATTTATGACGTATTGTATTGTAATAGTGTTTGTTATTTTTTCGTGAAGAATGGAAACTTTTTTAATTAAAAAATGTTTATTTAAAAAAAAAAACATCAAATTTTCTTTCAAGTAGTATACCTACTATAGATGTACCAATTTAATCAGGCCGCTACAGCGGGTGCCACCGTCGCTTTAGGAATGTTGCCATACTCAACTAGAACTGAAATTTCAGTATGTTCCAAAACTGATATTTTAGAGACGGTTATTAAAAGTAGATAATATATTTATTTTGCATAAAATGGCAATCGGAGAAATTTATTCTAGTCTGACAATTCTAGTTCCAAATTCGGCGGTAACCAAGTAATGTTGGCAATACTGTAGATAGATACTAGAAATGGTTTGGAGATCAGGGCCCAGCTGGAAGATTCGATCTCATTGATTCATTTAATTAAAACACCTCTGATAACCTATTTAATGGAAAACATTCGGTTTATCATTTTGACTGATTTCCTCTATCGAATTAGCTCTATCGCTTGATTGAATTGGCATTTACTTGGTAGAACTCCATTATAATAGGATAAAATAACAAAGTATTTAGTACTAAAAAAATTTTTTATCAGGATAGCTATTTCGGCTTAACGCCATCGTCAGAACTATACTTAAACTTCCTTTCTTACACTTCTTTCTTACACTTCCATGTATTTTGTCACTGCATTTGATGCGGATGATGGGGTTAAGCTGTGGCATAAAAAGATGGGGGATCATGAATTATTTTATCAAGAAATTTTGGAAATCAATAGAGCCCAGTTAAATTCCTTGCCAATTCTGAATGAGCAGCTGAACCTTCCTAATTCTCCGTTATTATATCCTATACGTTGAAACACCTAACAGATGTCACTAAACGTGGAATGATTGTATATATTTACCCTTTCGTCGAATTGCATCCCGTCGAAACCCACAATGCTATTATAATTGTAAAATCACTGGTAATTGTAAAAGAAGTTGGAAAGCGGAAATTCGCCACTCTGTTAATGTGTTGTTTACAAAATAAGGATTAAGGCGATTCTCGAAATTTTAACTCAGGTATCAGTGTGGCTCTCAGACGTATAATATTTTATCTCGTAAATAATATTTGTCGTATTTGTATCTTCTATATAAACGTTCGACACTGTTAACTGTCTGTCAGTTCGAGTCCGTTCGTGTGCTTGAATGCCTGAAAATGCCGAAATGCGAAACTCGGGTCGTTAGTGACAAAATACATGGACGTGTACAAAATCTCAATAATCCAAATTTAACACAATATTTGTTTCAACGAGAATAATTTAAACGGAGATCTTTACCAAAAAACGGCTTTCTTTTTTTCTAATATAAAAATACTCGCTTTGTTCTTATTTTGGACGTACGGTATCGCGGCACACCGGTTGCGGAGCACTGTCTTATGTTATTGCTAAATGTAATAGATGCGAATTCAGGGAAATGAAAAATACATATTGAAACAAATATTGTTAGAAAAACCAGTACTATGAGAAGGTGGTTATATGTTTTGTTTTGATAGCAACGTGCTAAAGTGATAATATTAATGGTTGTTTTACTAAAAGACACGCACTTGGCCTGGCTTGTTCAATAATTTCAATTTATTTCGAATTTGCAATAAATTTCACTCAGAGGCGATGGTTTTTTTTTTAATTTGCGTATTCTGAAGTATCGGGCACAGAAGCGCCAATAACGTCAATGAAGATATACGACTTGTGTTTTTTTCATTCCTGCAAACCGAAACTTAGAAAATAATGTCGCCGAATCGTTAAGATTAATGGCTCCAGAATTGTGCCACATTCTCGAGCCTTCGCAGTGCACAACAAAAAAAATATATAAATTGGACCATACTTAAACTTCACGGGAAAGATAGCAAAGTACATGTGTTCAAATGAAAAACTTTTTGTTCGGTATCCAGTTCGTAACTGTAATGCCAAAATAAAATAAAGGAATTTAAAAATGAAGAGAAATTTCCTTTATATAAAGAATGTCAAATAATGGAAGCTCGATTTCACTAGAAAGTTAAAGGAAAAAAAAGTCGTAAGCTCAATAGGCTCTCTCGTATAAAAAAAACACTCATCGATAATGATTGAAAAAGCGAAGTAATCCATACGAATAGAACAAAGTCATGCCATTTTATTTCCCGGTCGTGTTTATCGAAATCTCCGGCGTTTGTTGAGTTTTTTTGGCGCTGTGGCCTCCCAACTGACAGCCGCTGGAGTCTTCCCGGGTATCTGGAGACTAGGAAGAAGCGCGGGTATTCAGGATTTCGGGATGAGTTGTCATTTCAATTTCACAGCCGTCGAGCACAGAACACTGGAATGGAAGCAGAAAAAGAAGAAAAGCTTTGAGGTAGCAGGAGCGCAGACTTTCAAGATGGTACTCGATGTCGGTTTTCAATTCTGAGGTAGTTTTTTTAGCGTATTAGAGATTAACTATATATACATAGAATCTTATAAGCGCTCAAACTATAACATCATATTAAAAAGCTAACAAAGGTCAACAAAGCACTGAATATTTTATTTATGTAAACTATTTTAATGGGGTTCGGCCTAGTTAAATTTTATGGATATGTGTATTTTAAGAAGTTAAATATATTAAAAACTTAGATTAACAAAGTCTTGATGGTGCTTTGAATGAGATAAATGATTGATAAATACTTTCAATCCAAATCACTCATCGACAATTTTTTTAAATCATTTCCGTTCCCAATGTGAAGCATATGGCCTTCTTATTAAGGTATCAGAAGTTTTTCTGCGAGAACTCTTGTTACTCAGTTACTCAAATTTCTGTTTTTTTTTTCGAATATAGTAGGGACAGCAATATAGGGCTACGACAGGATTGGTGGTTAGTTAATCACTCTCGATTTCATCCTGTTTTTAGGATCGGATGAGAGGGAGGGAATTTAAGACATCGCAAACATCTATGCCTTCGTACAGAAATCTACTGAAAAATCAATCAAACGTATAACATATTTATTACGATTAAAATATTTTGCTAGATTGAATCGCTAATATTTAAGTTGAAAGTTATTTCGAAATCGCCTCATTGTCAGAACTAACTGATTGCGTGATGCCAGAGAATACATTATTTATTTAACATAATTCCTATGTAACTGAATACTGAATACTGACGTTTGTTCATATAGATTTAACGGATTTCTACAAAGTAAATACCAAATTTTACGGTGAAATATTTGGCTTTACAGCTAATTTTCAAAATGTAAGATGTAGGAAAACACTTTCGAGATTAATTGAAGCAGAATTTTATCAAAGTCACTCGAGAAGAAACTCGAATGGAAATGACATCCCACCATCAAGATTTCTATTATAAAAGAAAAGCATTCAAGATTATAAAACCATTAACAATTATCGATTAATAGTTAATAACATTTTAAACAGGACAGGTAACTCACCTCTATTAAATATTTCCGTTGGGATTTTCACCTCGAAACACTAGTAATTAGATATTTTCTATGGATTCGGCGGAGACTTTGTGGAAAATCATTTTTAATATAAAATTGTATATTCCACACTGTGACAATGATTCTATTCGATCTATATTGTTCAATAAGATTTTACTTAAATTTAAACTAAATTGATAAACTGTATAAAAAGCTATCTGCAAGTTATTAGGTAACAGCTTTGACATTTTTAATGATGTCTCTCCAAAATAAATGATTCTAAGCCAGCTGAAAGTTCTATCATGTGTTTGGTTTTTGTAGAGATAATCTAGCATTAATTTATTTAATTGCTTTCGCTTTAATATATTATTAACTAAATCGGTGCTATAACCGTTACTGAACGGAATTTGTTTTATAGTATTTAATTCTATTTCAAAATGTATCTGTGTTAAGGGGATATTAACTAGTTTATTTATCATCGAGTGAAATGATGAAAGTTTCTGTGACCACGGATGCAATGACTCCGCAGGAATAATCACGTCAGTTTACGTAGGTTTTCTATAAATAGCAAATTCTAATTTATTTGAATTATTAATTTTTAAGTGATGTCCTGAAAATTTAGCATTTTTTGATGTTCGACTTCTAAAGTTAATTTAATGTCTTTGTGTATCGTGTAAATATGCTGTCGGAAGGTGTTAAGTTGTCTATCTACTAGTAATTAGTTTTATAATTAGTGTTGGTTATATTAATTAATACTATTAAAGTTTGTATCTTACCACTGTCTCACGTCCAGTAGAAGGAAAATAACCTCACCCCAACAGTAATTTGTGAGTTGATAATTATTTACCTTAGAAATAAATAACCTAGCGATATAGCTAGTCTGAGGTTGTCGAAACAGGTGTCACATTTAGTAACACAACTGATTTTATATATTAATAAAAAAAAATAGAATGACACTTTAGATCATTCGATAGAGGACTTACTCCTTGATTAGATTGACATGCTGTTTTCTGTTAAAACCAAAGGCACTTAAATAAATAATATTATATCAAACGAATTTATAACGTTTTCTTTTATACAAAAATTACAGATAAAGATAAAAATATTAGTATACCTTGCTTTCAAAAGGTAAAGAAGATTCCTGTGAATTGTGAGGTAGCGCGGTTATGGCATGTCACTGACTTTTATTGTTGACTTGCATTGTGTCTACATCATATTCATATAGTTTTCAAATAGTCCAATGCTTTCTTTGACAAATAAAATATTTCAACAGAAATAAATGTAAAACCATTTTGTAGACGTTACACGTGTTTACTTTTCTAATCTAGTCTAGTGATAAAAAAAATATTCGTTTGTAATTTTTCAAAGTTAGTCGAAAAGTCAAACAAATATTGGAAATACCGTCCCGCCGGCTGGTGCGTTAGACGTACCATTTAAATTGTATCTATTTAAATTTATTGACATGTTAATCGGAACATTTTGTAAGCACGTCATTGAACAGAAGGTTACTCTTACAGATTGTATTAAAGAAAAACGAAAGGCTTACAATTAAATGCACTTTTGTTTAAATCATATTCACTTTCATAAAATCAGTTTTCACTTATAATAAATACATTCCACAAAAAACATATTCTTTCACCAAAAATAAAGTGATCCCACATAATAAAATATATGTTAACATTGAAGAAATATATTACATTCACTAAAACTATTTTCACATTGATAAAATAGTTTTTACTCCATATAAATACTCATAGTTTGAAAGCGATAGTTGCACGAAGCTGTAATCAAATGAAAATACTTGTCACAACTCTACCCTATATTGTCTTCATGTTCCACGCATTAGAATACATTATACAAACTAAACCAGGCCAACCCTAACATAACCTACTACAACTTAACTCACTTTGTTAAAAAGTTCGTGACTACGTGGAAACGACTAAAATCAAAGTTTGACTGTACTTTAATATTAAATTTGAGTTATTGAGATTTTGTACACTTCCATGTATTTTGTCACTAACGACCCGGGTTTCGCCTTTCGGCATCTTCAGGCATTCGAGCGCACGAACCCGGGTCGTTAGTGACAAAATACATAGAAGTGTACAAAATCTCAATAACTCAAATTTGATATTGAAATTCAATCAAGCACCCTCAGTCGATGTCTTAAATTATAAGATAATATTATCTAATCCAAAATTAAAACTGTCGAAATAAAAGTTCAAGTGAACCAAGTGAATACTCTCTATCAGAAAGTGCAATTATTTATAGCCGAAAATGAAGCATACCGGTTAAGAGAAATGAAAACTTTGCAAAGTGAAAAAAACAATATAATACTGACATAAAAGCAGTGTTGTCTTATCATATGTACAACTTTCAAAGTCTACATACACTATAGTTTTCTCGCAATCGGTAAAAAAGTGAAGAAAATTGGACTTATTACCATAGTTAGCAAAACAAGAAGGAGTTAAATTACTAAGACCACTTATGGTAATTAAGTACTGTTTAAGAAACAATTGTTATGTTTTATGCAACAGTCAAGTAAAATGGACCATTAAAATACATAATAAGCAATGGGCGTATCACGCAAGTGTTGAAATTTTAATTAAGACTTGTTTTCTCAGCGATAAAATATTTTATGATATTTTTATCAACACGAAGGGGATATCTGTCATATTATACATGTAGCTCAACGACGCATTTTTCATTGTTATGTCGTCGAAATTCTTTTTTGATATTGAATTTGACTGTTTTGTTTTACTTTGTTAATATGCACTACCTTTTTGATCTCCAAAAAAAATTGGAATTATTGTATACTAAAGATATTAATTCGATGTCGGCTCGGTCGCGCAGTTGGTAGTGTCGTTGGCTACGGTTACGGATATCTCGAGTTCACGTCCCTTGGAGGACAGTTTTATGAATTGGCTTTTGAATTGATTTATGGATATTTGTTCGTAGCCATGAATGTTTGTGATGTCTAAAACTCCTCCTTACCCCCCAAACGATCCTCAAAAACGGGGCGAAACGAGAGCGATTAGCTATCCACTAGTCCGAGTCTTATCCTTCTCTCCCTACTCTCTTCGAAAAAAGAGAGGTTGAGCAACTGAGTAACAAGCAGTTTTCATAGGAAGACTTATATTAAGATACCTACATTAGGAGGCCATATAATCCACGATGGGAGCGGAAATTTAAAAAAAGATATTAATAATAAAAGCAAAAGTAATAATACTGATCTATTTAATACATACAGAAGTTGTTAAGTCGCCCAACCGCTAATTTTTTTCGGCGGTAATAGAGTTGTGGATAGAAAAACGCTTGTAGTAAGATAATAAATTTTGTTTCGGTTACTTTTTAAGATCGACAGGATGATAGGGACTTGTAGACATCATAAACCATTCCATTCGTGCGTTCGAAAACAAAACAATCAATATATTGAAAAATCAATTTATGAAAGTATCTGTGCTGAGATTTGAGCTCGTTGAGACCGCTTATGAAGAGTACCACGTTGATAAATCAGCTACAGGCACAGAAAAAAATAATATACGTAGAAAGAGTATTTTTACAATACATTTAGTGTTCGCGCTGTTATTAAGTAACATAATATATATCTATTATGTTACATTCCACTACGGATCGAGAGTAATCGATGCTACGGAATTAAATGAATATGTGTTCGCGTAGGTGTGTAAATTTAAGGGCAGTTATTTGGTGTCAAACATTGTTATAATATACCAAAGGAAACCGTAATCTAGCATTTCTTTAACACACTAGAAAATGGTCTCAAATAATAACCATATCAAGATAACAGAAGCATAAAACGGATAGTTCATCGTGAAGATACCGAGCTGAGTGCCTAGTGATACTAGACGATAATTGTCGCCCGAGGTGAGTTCATGTACGGTGTTCACACGGTGGATGGTGGGACGGTGTCAAAGTCCTTAGGGGGGTGATTTCAGCGGCCGATGTGGTGTGGGCGAGAGGCTTTGCCAATTTTGAAAGGTCGCACAAGATAGCCGTACCGGCGATAGGGTGCAATCGATGTTCTCCTTTGATGGTGCTCCTGATCGAATTTATTGTAATCAGTTTTGGTCAAGTGCTACCAACAATGTTATTTTAGGTAATCTACTAACTGACATGAGCGCCTCATACTTATCGCCGTAAAACAATATTACTCCGACACGTCAAATATTTTTGGTGAATTTGGCGGAAACTTGGTGAAAATTCATTTTAATGGAAAATTAAAATTATACGGTCAGTAAATCAATATTTACAAATTACAAAATGTACGATTAGCTCAATCAGTAAAGAGACCTTGTTATTTATAATTTAAGACATCGACTGAGGGTGCTTGATGGAATTTCAATATAAAATTTGGATTATTAAGATTTTGTACACTTCCATATAGTTTGTTACTAAGTAAACAGTGTCTAACGTTTATATAGAAGATACAAATACGACAAATATTATTTACGAGGTAAGATATTATACGTCTGAGAGCCACACTGATACCCGAGTTAACATTTCGAGAATTGCTTTAATCCTTATTTTGTAAACAACCCATTAGCAGAGTGGCAAATTGCCGCTTTCCAACTTCTTTTAGAAATACCAGTGATTTTACAATTATAATAGCATTGTGGGTTTCGACGGGATGCAATTCGACGAAAGGGTAAATATATACAATCATTCCACGTTTAGTGACATATGTTAGGTGTTTCAACGTATAGGATATAATAACGGAGAATTAGGAAGGTTCAGCTGCTCATTCAGAATTGGCAAGGAATTTAACTGGGCTCTATTGATTTCCAAAATTTCTTGATAAAATAATTCATGATCCCCCATGTTTTTATGCAACAGTTTAACCCCATCATCCGCATTAAACGTATGGTTATCCATCAGCAAGTGATTTGCGAATGTCGAAATTTCTTTTTTAATCTAAAGGCAGCTAAATGTTCTGATACCCTTATATCTAATGTACGTGTGGTTTTACCCACATAGAAATGTTAGCAATCACTGCATTGTAATTTATAAATACCTGATTTGTTCTTAAAATGGACTCTATCTAATTATACTTAATATAATTATAAGTAATTTAACAATAAAGTTTAACAGTAAAAATTTAACAGTAAAGTTAACAATAAAGATGGAGTCCATTTTAAGAACAAATCTGGTATTTATAAATTACAATGCAGTGATTGCCAACATTTCTATGTGGGTAAAACCACACGTACATTAGTTATAAGGGTATCAGAACACGAATAAGGGTATCAGTACACGAATAAACTCGAACTGACAATGCCAAAAGGTGAAATAATAAATATAAAAATTATTTTTAAAACTAGATTTTCGACATATTTCAAGAACAAGCCTGCGAGACTCTACAAGATTAATATTAAATACAATATCTGTAAATGACAAATTGTAAAAATATTTTTCAAGAAATTAAATTTATAAATAAACATTTTGCAAATGGCGCAATATTCTGGACCATGATGGTTTATGATTTTAAATAAATAGTTAGAAATTTGAAATATACCTTTAATCCAACGCAATTGTAAATATTAAGTCATTTTTTGAGGAAAAATGGTCGGGGAAACTCAAAACCAATAGCTACGTCCAAAAATCTTGTTTTTATTATTTATCTGCTTTTTTCAGTTAAGTTTTTATTATTTAGAACGCGTCTATATTATTATATTGATTAAAAAAATTAAAGGAAGGGAGGTGCGGAATTTTTTTTTTTACGGGAGGCGTTGTAGCTTAAACGTTGGAAAACGCTGAATTAGGATTATGTAGGGTGGATTTATTACTCGATATGAATGGTCATCCATTTATGTATGTGACATTTATATCGTTAATGAAAGATTAAATTTTATTTCGTATGAACTAAATAACAATTTTTTTTATCTTAGAATCGTGAAGCTCAAAAACAAATTTGAGAATTCAATTAAAAATAAAGGTATTCTATCATTCCGATATAGGTGCTTAGTTATAATGTACGTAAAGTCTTTTTGACAAAATGTAAATAAAACTTAAGTATTCGTCTTTAAATAATAAATATACATTACGAAACCAACATGCTAAAATACAAAAAAAAGTACAATGTTTTATGCGTAACGAAATAACGTTCCACCTGTTTGTTGACTTATGTTATTGTGCTGTTTTAGCGTTTTTTTATATTATATTACAGCAATGCTCAACTCTTTCCATCATATAAATGAATAAATAAATACGATGGATTGGTGGACCGGAATAGTTTTACAGCTAAGAAAGAAAAATGGGCAACAAAAAATCGCAATATTCTAATCGTACATGAAAATATTTGGATCATTCCTTTTATTTTTTTAAATATAAGACACAATTTGTATATACTAATGCCACATGTTTATAATGATCAGGGACCGGTTTTGCTCATCACGAGCATTATCAACTGATAAAAATACAATCATAACAGGGCTATTTATTTAAAATTGTATGTTAAAAATTACAAGGTATAAAGAACAGTTTACAGTTAATCAAACAAATTATATATATAAACAAAATTAAAATGTTAAGGACCTCTTACGAATCAATACTAATCTGAAATCAACAATAAAGCCACATTAAAATTTCATTACCTGAACAAAATACATATTTTGTTAAACCATATCCGCTTCCTATCCGGAGTATATGAGTGGATCACTAATTTATCATAATGATTATTCGTAATTCGTTTTTATATATTTTTTTTCAATTCAAAATGCTTTAAATTCATAAGAATATGTAATGTTAGGATTTCATAGGCATAAATCTTATATTGTACAAAACGACATTTAAAGCTCATGTTTTCTATAAATTGACCGTCATAGCCACTTCGGGCGACATTTCTGCGACAACTGACGTGAGCCCTGGTGTGTACAAGCAAAATATTCCGCGTCTTTGTAACCTCAGTATCGACGTAGTTGACCCGCGTCATGTCATGTCCCTAGTGTATCCGATCCTTTAATCCAGTGCTTCCCAAACTTTTTGATTCCACGACCGCTTCAATCTGTAATCTCACTTTCAAGGTGTTAACTGTCAATTCTTGGTGGAAAGACATTATATATTAAAAAATGAAGCACAATTCATTTGTACTATGTCCACATATTTACAATGATCAGTACCGGTTTTGCTCACCACAAGCATTATCAAGTAATGATTCATCAGTGTGGAATCATATGTGAAAGTAGTACAAATGAATTGTGTTTTATTTAAAAAAAAAAAAAAGAAGTTAATTATTACTTTTAATACATTCATGTTTACATTTTATCACAAAAAATGGTATCGTAATTAAAAACGATTTTTAAAAATAAAATAATAAAAATTAAATACCTATACAATTACAAAATAGTTTATTGAGATGGATGCGGTTGCATATTTTTACACAACAAATCAATATCTGGTTGAATGTCAGAAATGCTAACTCGCAAGAATTCTTCCAAAGTCTCCATGGAAAGGCATGATCTGTGCTTATTTTTTACTAAAAGTATTGACGACAATTATCTGATCTAATATATACTGTGAATCTGATCTAATATATATATACTATATTGAAGTCGACAGTGATATTTCATTTGTTGTGAGAAACTCATTCAAACATGAAAACATATTCGTGAATCCTTGACTAGTATTGACCACGAAGTAAGCTTTTGTTGGAAAGCCTGAAGATTCATTTTCATGATCAAAACTTTGCTTTCTTTTCCCTGAAGTGAAAGATTTAATTCATTGACTTTTTCATAAAAATCTGCCGAATAAGATGCAAAACAAATCCACTTCTGATCACGAAAGAAAGAAGAGAGCTATGGTTTTTTGTCATAAATAAATATTTGTACTTTATACTGAAAATTTTCTCGCACCCCCGCAAAAAACTTGCGGACACCAGTTTGGGAAGTACTGCCCTAGTGTATCCGGTTCTTTAATGAGTCTTTGCCAGTGAATACGTATTTTTTATACCTGCACTTGGTCCATTGAAGAATTCTTTATGAGTTAAATATTATTACCAAACGGAAAGTACTTTCATTACATTTCTGGTACATAAAAAACTGAAAGACGCTACGATTCATTATCGCCCCAAATTATAATTTATGATGCCGATACATTTATCTCAATAAATGCTTAGCTTCTTGCTCTCAAACGAAAATCTTTACATCACCGACGACGATGTTAATAAATTTCAATAAAGAAGCGAAGGTTTTTTTGCTGCCGTTGTAAAGACATTGGGAAAGCGAAAAATCTATGTGAAATAAAACAATCCATCTCCTCCACTATAAAGGTTAGGCTGTGATGAATCCTTCCTGTATCCTTCGACCGCAATAAAGGATAAACAAATCACGTGCTAACAATCGGTTTGTTCTACATAACATTTTGGTATTTTATATTACGAACATCAAAATATCTATATACATAAAAATGTATGCTTGTTTGTTTGTCCTGTATGCGTTCCTATACCATTCATCCGATTATAACGAAACTTTGGTGAGTTGTTGTGCGCATAGGCGTGAAGGTTTCTGAAAAAAACGAATCAAATATGTACACAGTGGTATAACAAGTGACGTTAATTTTTAAATTCCAATTGTCGGTCTTAAATGGAAAATTTAAAGGAGAAGATTTACTATTGCCATGCATCACAATGATTCCGACAGATATGGCGGTCGAATTCAAACTCTGCAGTTTCCGGTGCGACTCCAAATTTAGTCGACACACTTGTTAATGATCACTGCAAATACGTCTCACATGGACAGCTGTTTGTGGCCTGCTCACGCGTCGGAATTTTTTTTGATTTATTCGTGTACGCATCAGACATAAAAAAATATTGTGTATCCAAAAGCACGCCAATAAACAGAATTAAAACACGGACACTTTTTTTTCTTCGAGTGGCATTGCAACGCATGCCGGGTAATCACTAGTATAAAATAATAGCGACAGTATTATCCAGGAAAAGCAATACCTTACACAAGTATTATAGCGAACATAATTTTACCAATTGTCACACCAGTATCTCTGTAGAGCGTGGTATGATCGTCATATATGTTTTACCAAAGATGTCACAGTTCTACTAGGGTAGGGTAGCAAGTAACATCATCATTAGTACTGAATTGTCAACAATCTCCTTTATCAGCGCTTTATTTATTTCATATAATATGTGCAAAACAGTTTAAATTTTCATCGTTATTAGCTACATTTCGATTAAAATAAATTTACAAACCGGCAGCTGAGTGATCAATTTCGTTGGATTCTGTTGCGGTTTCACTGAATCTATCCCATTACGGATACTTTTATAGATTGATTTATGGATCTGCATTCGAAGTCATGGATGTCCCACCCATTTGATCTTAAAACACGGGACAAAGTGAGAGCGATTAGTATACCAAAAGTTCAGTCCTTGACATATCCATGTATTTTTTTTTTCTCCGGAAAAACCTGGTTGAGCGATTGAGTAACAAGTAGTTTTCGTAGAAGAACTTTTTGAAGAAAGTTATGCTATACATTGGGAGCGGACATGGAGCGTACATGGTTACAAAAAAACTAGGAAGTCTTTTAATATAATTATACATTAACGGTAAAAAACGTAAACATTTGCTGAATTGTTTTTACATTAATTTAAATATTAAGAGTTTTCATTCCTGATATATATTATTATAAGTAAAGTACGAAATTTAATATATTTTTTTAAATTCTTATGGACATGGACCAAATTGATTCTGAAGTGTTTTCTGCTCACCCCAAATTGTATGTCCTGATCGAGAATAGAATCTCTGTCTAAATTGCTTTCTGATTCAAATCTGCCAGCACCGCTTTTAATTCCTTTTGTATTGAATTGATAAAAGCCCCTCACTTCCTTGTGCTTCCAGTATTCGGGATAAAAGAACCAGCTTTTGTACTAGTTAGTGCAATAGTGGCGTACACTGATTGGGTAAATATAAAATAAACAACTCTTCAATTGATATAATACAAAAATCGTATTTTGAATTGAAAGGGAATATATGGATTCGTAACTTCGTTTGTATTTCGTATTAGATCTCATCGGATATTCATTATTATTGTACGGTCAATTTGAATCGAGAGAGTAAATTTCGGCAGCAACGTGAATATATTAAAAAAACAAATAGTATGATATCTCGTTTACAGAACGATTCCAATACCTGAATAATTAATAAATTTCAATTTGAATCGTTCAAATTTAGTATTAATTAATAAGTTATTCATAATATTGAAGGAAGGAGAGTTCTAGAATGTTTACAGAATCGAGTGGTTAAAATGTGGAGTATGATCTATTGCAATATCCAGCAATTATTCCTATGATAATGGTTACGTCGTTCAAAACGTTTATTAGTTTTGGAAAGCTATCTACTAGAAATGATCTTTCAAAGGATAGCAGAGACGAAAACTAAAATAGCTATGTTCTTGTACGCCTCTGTACATTGCTTCAAAGAAGGGTATTGAATTGTTTTCGTTTCCTCTCTTCTGCTTTTTGTTTTTTTTTGTCATCAAATAGGAGTTTAATTAATTACTTTTCAGATTTTTATCGCTTAAACGCACACATACAAATTCAAGACTAATTTTTGTATTAATCGGTTAAGATCTTTTTTTCAAACAAAGCACCTACATATTCAAAAGCACTTGGCACTGATAACTATCATTTTCTTTTAACATCTCGTACTAAATCCAATTCTTTATATTTTTCATTCTTAATTACTTTGTAAACTTTAATCTGAAGAGTTATATATAATAATATGGCAATCTGAGATTGAAATTCTCATGAGAGAGAAAACAATTCCAAAAACCTACAATTTGAAAGCTACGTATTCATTTAGTAAAATTTATAAAGTCTACGGCGTATATTTTTTAATATATATGCCGAACGTGAAAGTGTTAAACGTATCTGTCTGGAAACTTTTAAAGAGCAGATATTTTGTCGTGAGATAGATCGGCAGGAGTATTTACAATATATATAGTTTTAAAACCAAATCAGCTTCCTACTCGATGCCTATATGGCCACCACACGGTTAATCTAAGATTTTCTGTCTTCTTGCTGTCTCCCAGGTCATCCTTAAGTCTCCGAACTCCGCCGAATACTTTCCATGTATAGTCATCAGCGGCCTTCTAGGCCGATGGAATCCATCCGGTTGATAGACAGGCAGAATTCAGTGGGCTCCCCTGTGGCATCCGTAACACATGTCCAAGCCAGGTCCATCGTGGCTTTTTTATTATGGAAGTAATAAGGGGCTCTTCCATCAGCTCTCTTACGTCTGAGTTACTGACAAAGTCAAATCAATGTTACCAAACGACAGTATACGGTTACCGTGCTTTAGTGAGGTGCCACGTCTCCCAACAGTAAACCAGCACCGTCAGAATGCATGCGAAGAATGGATGGCTCTTAGTTCTGACCGAATACAACTGCGAGTCCCAGACTTTCCGCATTGAGCTGAAGGTTGGTCCAGCTATTCCCAAATCGTATCGAGAACGCTTAACGCAGATTGCCATCTTCCGTGATGTGTACCTGAAGCTGTCGAATCTCTCAATACCGAAGCAATATATTTAGACGCACATAATTGTATAAGCATGCATTTAAGTATCTCTTATTAAGCCAGTTATAACTTTTAAACATTTTCTCCATATCTCTGAAAACTTTCATAGATTATACGCGGATTTCGACTCTTCAGTATTATACTCTTGGTATGTTCCAAAAAAAACCACAACGTCATGCCGCGGGCTCAAGAGACAACTTTGTAAAAGCCATATGCAATATTTCCTGAAATGTTTGCTCGGTATTCCATTATCAACATTTGGGCCCAGCTCGCTCCGCCCTGCATTGTGGGTTTAATACCTACCTACATTGTTATTCTCCCTTATGGTCTCCAGCCTCATCTGCTTTCAAACGAGATTACTTTTGAAAAGCATTAACCGTTATGCGGAACTTTGTCGAATAATAGCAAAACTTTAACTTTCCAAGAGTACTTTAAAAGATTTGACCTACAATTAAGTTTTGTTTGCGGAAAACATTGCAAATTTATACAAGCGTGCAGGGCTAACGCAGGAACATTTTATAGAAAGAAAAGATTTGATTTTATTGAGTAAATTACGAGAAAAATTGGGCATTAAATATGTTTTTGAATAACTATTGATTACTACAGAAATTATACTTACCCTACACTATGATCGCATTGGATGCCTAAGAAGCGGTTTTGCATTGCTACAGTTCAAAAAGAGGTGCACGGCATTATTGTCTATGTTAGCACACGAGGCCTCCGCGATCTTAGCCCTTTGGTTAGTGAAATAATCTTTACGAAATTAGGTCATTTTAAATATTTTTACTATTACTACAGATAAAAATTTAAAACATTTTTTATTGTTATGGGTCAATATGGGTAATAGATATACATTTTTATAAATTAGTATGCATTAATTTAACGCATATTTAAAAACGTAATTGAAATAATTCATTACTATGTACTTTCAAATAATTATCTAGAAGCATTTACTTCCCATTCGGTCCTAGATCTTTAATGCCTGTGTATCTGTGAATATGTGGTTCTCTATTTACGCTGATTTCAAGAAAGCAGTCACACCGA
The DNA here is from genome assembly GCA_022494535.1 of Himalopsyche phryganea. NCBI lineage: Eukaryota > Metazoa > Arthropoda > Insecta > Trichoptera > Rhyacophilidae > Himalopsyche > Himalopsyche phryganea. The sequence goes on along the minus strand of JAGVSL010000060.1, from coordinate 2,325,555 downwards.
AACGATTTTTTACGCGCAATTTATAAAGCTAAATATATTTAACATAAAATTAAAGTAAAAATTGATAACTTAGTTATTCCACTTGGTTTATCACTGACGTGACGCGTTTCGCCTCTTTTAAAAAGATATCTAATTTATGATTTTACTAAGTTATCAATTTTTAATTTAAATTTATATTAAAAATGAACATCCACAAAGTTACCGCCGAATCCATAGAAAATACTTTTAGCAAATTTTTTTTTTCGTTTGACACAAATAATAAAACTTATTTAACTGTCAAAAATCTGTGACAGATATTTGTTATATACATATTCGAAGAAAAAAAAATATTTTTATAATTGCACTACGACCAATGGGTGTACATTCAGTATAGAGAGCATGTAGCTACTGTTGCGAGCATCATCAGTTGATAACTCCCGTGATGAGCGAAACCGGTCCTGACCATTATGAAAATGTGGAGGTAGTAAAAAACATAATATCTAGATTTTTATTTAGAGGAACAGCACTAAACTCAAAAAGTGAGTAGAAAAAAGCATCCAAATTTAGCTCTGCACCCATCTAATATAGAAGTATATCGATGCGGGAAAGGCCCGCAGTAGAAAATTTAATTCGAGGCTGTCTGTGCATCTCGTGGGTATCCTTAGTTTTACATATTTATAAAGCTTCTGTTTGCACTACTCGCGGTGAGCCTCGAAAAAGTTTCTTCGAGTATTTTCCAAGCACTCCAAACGGCATTATAACGGCAGAGTGAATAAAAGCTCACAGTATGGATTATGGAATGATACCGACTGAATCTCATTTCGGGAAGCTTCCGCGATTTTTTACACTGCACAGTTCGATTGCGGGCATAAATTTACACATATAACACGGCGCCATAATACAGTTTGTCTGTCCCATGGCCGAGTGGTCAATGATTTTTGAATTTCGTCTTACGTGACTGTGCGGTCAAGGTTTCGAATACTCAAATGAAACAATCTATACTCTATGCATTTCCAATCGATTTATGTATAGTATTAATTCAAGTTCCTACGCCAATTTCGTACAACCTACAATTTGGCACATGACTTATGGCAGTAAAAAAAACGATAAAACAATGCGATCTGCGTTCATCTCTGTATATGTTGATTTTACGAATTACATATGAAATTTGAATTGTTTCTGTACATATAAATGGTCGATATATTAAATTGAATTATATATGATATTAGATATATTATTTCGACGCGGTGGTGATTCATTTTAAAAGGCTGTATAATAAAGCGCTGAGATTTGATATTCCCAAATTAATATTGTCGGCGTCGGTGGCGCAGTTGGTAGCGTCGTTGGCTACGGTTACGGATGTCTCAGGTTCAATTCCCGACAGTTTCATAAATTGATCTTTCAATCGATGTATGCATTTCTGTTCGTTGTCATGCATGTTTGTGATGTATAAAACACCTCCCTCCCACCCATATGATCCTCAAAAACGTGGCGTAACGAGAGCGATTAGGTTACCATAAGTTCTGTCCTATCCCTACTATCTTCGAAAAAAGAGAAGTTGAGCAAATGAGTAACAAGCACGAAATTACGCGAAAGCTATAAATTTTTTTATTTGTTATCATAGTCTGCACTACGCAGCGTCATACAGTGCATGCCGGCGAGTCTTGGGCAGCTGCTCCCGAGGCAATCCCAGAACAAAAACAGAAATAACACGCTTCACATTGTTAACGCTACGGAAACAACTCCTAATGCCAGAACGTAAGAAAGTGGCGGGTGGTGGTAGGAATTGCAAAGTCTGCACTACTAACACTGAAGTGAAACAGTACATGAGTATTAATGAAGTCAAATTAATTATCGGCAAACCTTCAATCAATAAACTGTGACGCGTGGCTTCTTACAAATTATTCTTTCATATTAACAATAATAAAAAACAACGTCTAATATAAGATTATTATTTAAGTTATAATTGTGATATTAATCTATCAGCAATACTTCAATTGAAAGACATAGTCTCGGGAATATTGTACATAAAAAAATAAGTGCACGACCTGCAAGTTCCTTTTATTCAATATAATAGAAGAGAGATGTAATCCTTTTATCTTTGAATAGCAGACTAAATATAAAAGCAAAGGAACTTGCTTACACTATAAATGAATACTGGAAATAGGACAAGAGTCTCTCAATTAAAGCACATTTCCGCCATTATTTTCATTCACTTTGACAGCTTGCAGTGTCAATTATATCCAGCACCTCTTATTGCGTTTAATAATTTAATTACACCCTCCAACAACAGTCCCTTATATTGTAATTATTATTTGAGATCTCAAGTATAAAGAGAGGTAAAACAGAGCCCTATATTTCCGTTTGATACAACTCTGTAGGGTTCGATTAAATGTAATTAAAATATAAGCAAAAGGTTTCCATTCAATGAAGATGGTTAATTTATTTAGAAATTAGACAATGGCTGTTTCAATATCGACTATCTAAAGCTAGAGTGTATTCAATTGAGCTCAATCAGGGAATTAACAGGATTAAATTATCCCCTAATTTCATGATTATGGATAAGGTAATATGATATCAATCTATAATTTTCTCGTATTAATCGAGTAAAACTTTTTCACATTTTACTCGATTGATTACTTTGTACGAAAACATATTTAAAATTGAATGTTTTTGATTCAGTATATTTCAACTTACAATTAGGGTAAAGTGCTTTTATATATGTTAATAGCATCAGACAAATTTTATCACTATGAGTTTTAATTTAAGACATCGACTGAGGGTGCTTGATGGAATTTCAGTATCAAATTTGGATTATTGAGATTTTGTAAACTTCCATGTAGTTTGTCACTAACGACCCGGGTTTCGCCTTTCGTCATCTTCAGGCATTCGAGCACACGAATGGACTCGAACTGACAGACAGTAAACAGTGTCGAACGTTTATATAGAAGATACAAATACGACAAATATTATTTACGAGGTAAAATATTATACGTCTGGGAGCCACACTGATACCTGAGTTAACATTTCGAGAATCGCCTTAATCCTTATTTTATAAACAACTCATTAACAGAGTGGCGAATTGACGCTTCCCAACTACTTTTAGAATTACCAGTGATTTCACAATTATAATAGCATTGTGGGTTTCGACGGGATGCAATTCGACGAGTAAAAATATACAATCATTACACATTTAGTGACATCTGTTAGGTGTTTCAACGCCAGGATACAATAACGGAGAATTAGGAAGGTTCAGCTGCTCATTTAGAATTGGCAAGGAATTTAACTGGGCTCTATTGATTTCCAAAATTTCTAATCGAAGATAATCCAAATTTGACCATGAGTTTTGTATGGATTCGACTACAATATATCTTATTTATTATGATTGTTTAAAAAGAAATTTTAAATTATTTTGTAAATTTCTCTATAAACTATTATATTATTGTAGTCAAACGAAAGACCGATAGTCTGGTTTATTACTTAGACATTTCTAAATAACCCATATTGAAAGCTTTACTGGATAGTCACCGGAAATCAAATATTATTATTGATTTATGTCAGAGTTTTATACATTTCATAGAAAGGTGTTTAACAATAAGGTACTTTTCGAGTATAGTCCGTAGAAGGATATTTAGAAATATAAACGGATATATCAACATTAGATGATTATGTGACGTAGATTTTTAAGTGGTATTTTTGACTTAACTGATTACTAAAAGAGGTAGAGCGCATCATTTTACATATAGCTGCATATTTACATTGAAAGTTTTTATTTTCATTTGAAAAAAATTATAAAATACCATTTATTTACAAAAGGACGAAGGGAGCTGTCTGCGAGGAATAAGTATAGTGTGTTAAAGTTATTCTCGCATATATTATGTGTTAAATGTAGATACGATAGCTGCGTTTAACACGGTACATTGTTTGTAATGAATCACTCTATGTATTAAGTGTTATTCGAAATAAGTTAATAAATATAATCAATATTAATTTGTATGCCAACAATTCTGAAGAAATTCACGTAATTAAATGTTAAAAAGATCATTTTTCCTGTTTAAATTTCGAGAATTCAGAAGTTCTTCGCTTTCTAGAACTGATTAATACGCGGTATGATAATAATATATAAAACTTACTCGATTAAACAAGCAATTCCCGTGTATAATGTTAATCGCCCAAATTAACGGATAAGGGCACAATAAATACATTGTCTAAAAACCCTAAAAGGAGCGGCAATTACTTACATGGGTAGGTAGATACCCCGGCAAAACGATGTCATAGATTAAAAGGTCGACCCTCCGTCGTTTGTGGTCGGTTTCTAGATCGATTCCTGATTCGGCGGAAGGTCTTCTATCACAAATTACACCACCGGCCCGGAAACCGTTCTTCTATAGAGGAAAGATTTTGCATATAATTAACACGATAAAACAATAAATAACAATTTCGTATTACTCGTTGTGATATGTGACTCACTTCTTTAATATGCATCTCCATACTAACTGTTAGGCGAAGACGCGATGTTTAGAGAGAAAACAAATAAAATTTAATTCTATTAAGTTACCACCGAATCCATCGAGAAAACGATAAAGTTATAAGCAAAGATGAATTAGTCTATTAAGAATATTTTTTCTTCTTTGGTCGGAAAACTATACATATTTACAATGTCCGCATTCAATGTGGAGTATATGGATTCCTACTGGAGGTATCTTAAAAAAAGTTTTGAAACGAGAACTACTTCCTACTCAGTTACTCAAACTCTCTTTTACAAAGAGAGTATAGATAGAAGGATATGGCTAGGATTGCTCTCGCTACGGGCATTTTTAAGGATCTGGTGAGTGGGAGATAATTTCAGACATTGTTTTTCAAAAATCATACTACCAGAAATCCATAATCGATTTATGAAACTAAATGTACCGGGGTTTGAAACCGAGACATCCGTAACCGAAACCAACGACGTTGAATTATTTGTAAGTATTTGTAATCGTGATGAAAATTTATTTTTAGGTATATTTATTATATACGTGTTTCAAATTTAAAAATGCCCAATATAAACCGAGCAGTCACAGAAGGGTTAAAGATAACAACCCGAAAGTAATAATTACAGACATTAGTTTATACGAGTCATAAAATACTGACGAATAAATTGATATTTTATTTGTAGAGAGGACATTCTCTATCTCTAGAATGTGTATCAAAATCTTTACATTTTGAACGTTAATCAAAACGGTCGTCCTTAATCTTGAACAGATTGCTAGCACATTAAATTTATCAGGTCTATCTCAAGTTTATTACAAGACACATTTTGGTGTAAATGTTACAAATCTATGGCGTCCATAAATATTACTTACGATCGTGAGACCAAACCAAATGTTCGACTTCATGACACCAGGTTGATAAGGCATCATTTGTCTATAACGATCAAGAAGAATTACTAGGATAACCTTCTGATATTACGTCAATGTTGTACATGAAATGTTAAATTGTAGCGAGTTATTAAATATAATAGGATAATAATTATTTACGACAAGATAATCTGCAACAGTCCGAGAGTTCTCAACGTTGTGCCAACCACCACCTGATACACTTTGCTAAGAAGGTGTATTCCACAGCTTACCAACATAAATTTTTGAAGATAAAATCTACTCGTTTTCTGTAAAATGTTGAAATATTTTTTTGACGCCTTTCGATTTCACTGTTTATGTGTTAACTGTCAATTTTTGGTGGTAAGGCATTATATAATTTAAGACATCGACTGAGGGTGCTTGATGGAATTTCAATAGAAAATTTGAATTTCCATGTATTTTGTCAACAACGAACCGGGTTTCGGCATTCGGCATCTTCAGGTATTCGAGCACACGAGTGGACTCAAACTAATTAAAACAGACAATTTATAATAATTATATTCAAAATAAAATAGGACAAATGACGGTTAATTTATGTTTAGTTTTGAAACATAAATTAACAATCAAAGTAATAAATTTCCCATATTAATACATCGGTCCATGGTCACCCTATATTGAAATTGGGGTTTCTTGGAATTGCATTTAAAAAAAACCCTCACCCCTCTGTTCAGTCGTAAGGTGGTCAGTAGTCCAAATGTTGATTTCTTAGACACAGCGATAAGATTTATCCTATTTGATTTTGTATATAATCGTTATAAACTGTATGTTTGAATTAGTTTGAGTCCACTCGTGTGCTCGAATACCTGAAGATGCCGAAACGCGAAAGCCAGGTCGTTATTGACAAAATACACGGAAATATACAAAATCTCAATAATTCAAATTTGTAAGGCATTATATTTTAAAATTAAAACAATTGTTTTTGTACTACTTTTTGGTTTCGCTAACCCCGAGCATTATCAATTGATAAAATATAAATCTTAACAAGGCTTTTTATATGAGTGTCAATAATCATACCAAACAATTTGTTCAAGAACTATTATAATTTCTTCAATATTTCAATTCACGGCTTCGGGCGTCAAGCAACAGTCATGAGCAATTTTTGGTTTCGCTATTCATACCTGAAAATTCTTGGAAGATATCAAGGAAATTCACAAAGCGTCGTTTTCAAGATAGGATGGGTTTGAAAGAATGTTTACTTTACAGATGTGCACACCTTAATTGAAGTACATATCCATAAATCGATTGAAAAATCATTTTTGTGAATAAGTATCCGTTTGGAATTCGCACCTATGACTCAGCCACCGAAAAGTAAGAAGCCCAAGGGCATTAAACTCTGATACAGGACATCCCAGATAAATTGAGGTATAATAATTAGTAAATATTTATGACAGTATTTTATTTAAAAATCGGGTCGAATGTTTCTCAGGTACTGACCCTTTTGAACCATGTTTAAATTGAAAATACTCAGCTGAGAGAAATCGGTTCATTTTTTCAATATTATTCTGGAATATATCCGACAAAACGTCTGGGACACACAACTGTACACGATTAAAACCAAATGTCATTTGTTTAACGCTTGTATTCTACGGGTGCTGCTGTAAGGTAGCAAATCGTGGCACCTGACGAAGAGTTATAAAACCGTACACTGAATTTCGAGAAGAGATGCTTCTGTCGGATACTGGAGGTGTGGTGCTTTGACTTCGAAGGAACTCGAAGATTAGGGAACGTACAGGGCAACGCCCTGAGACGTAGGGACAGGCTATGTCACGAGCTGCGGATGCCTCCGGAGATCCTCTTGATGTACTCGGCGGAGCTGAGGGACTTTGACATGTCATTGGAAAATGCAAAAAGATTGGCAGGTGACAGAGAATCATGGAAACCCCGCGTGGTGGCCATATGCTCCACATAAGAAGTCAAAGAAGAAGATATATATATTAGAGGTCTGCACGGGCCCGGGCTCGGCCCGTGGGCCGGGTTCGGGCGGGTAGAGGCAAATGATATTCGGGCTCGGGCCGGGCCCGGGTAAGGGATTGGTTCTTTAGAAAAATATTTAGCACTATGTTCGGATCATGAGTACTCTTAACTAAATACTGTTGTCACTTTTGATAGCAAAAAGGCAATGAATAAAATAATTTATTACGTTTCGAATAGCATTGGACACAATAAGGTCTTTTATTTGATAAGTATGGAGACATCATTTTATATTTTGTTAAACTGAAAACCGAGTTCAAAAAATTGTTATTAATCGGTGAAACAATGCTTTGTTCGTTAAATCCTCACCGATAGTAAGTTTTAATAGTTCGTAAATGAATAAAGTGTGATATTATACAGTATCTGCTTTCTATTCGTTTTAGATAGTCGACTGTTCCTTGTGCCGAAAAATTCATTATAAAAAAATACAAAATATTCGTTAAAAATGAGTTTCAACGATATAAAGAAAATGTTGAAAAGTGGTGACGGTGATGTGTGGAAATCATTCCGTGAAATAATACATTTTTCTACATGTGAAAAAGTTGGGTAGGTACATTAATCAATTTTCTGCTACTGTATTTTTTTTAAATCGGGTTTTTTTCGGGCCGAGATATATAAATTTAGGCTTCGGGTCGGGCTCGAGTAACAAGTGTGGTATTAAGACTCGGGCCCGGGCCGGCTCGGGCCTGAGGTGAACGGGCTTGGGTCTGGTAATTTCGTCAAATTTCGGCCCGTGCAGACCTCTAATATATATTTATATATTTGTTCTGTCATAAGTTTTTGAAAAATAGTAATATACTTACATAACTTGAAGTACATTGTATGGAAATAAATCAATTTCATCCATAAACATGTTTTATTATATCCAATCAACAATATAGCATGCTTTTCCTGCTTTCTTACAAACGACATTTCTTTAGTTTATCGCTGAGTAAAAAAAGTGTTTGGCGTAAGCAGTTTTGAAAGAACATCTGTTCACCTTGGAGACGTAATAGAACTTACACGAAATTGTCAAATAATATTGTAGGATGTAACAAATACAATGAGTAAATTTAACAAATGTCACCGCGCGTGAGGAACCATTAAAATGACAGATTATCGTTCGGCTAAAGTAGGTTTGACGGGTACAAATCGGTATCGTGCTCAAATTAGTGTGAAGAGAGAAATATTCTTGGGCCAAACAACTATGCGAAAGCAATTTGTCACGCCAAGCAGAAGAGAATTATCGCAATTGTCTGATTGCCACGTTGGTAGTAGGGATCCCGGGATCCAGGATCTCGAAATCCATCTCAATTATTAGATCCCGGTATTCCGGGATTCACCGTGAATACTAAAAAATAATTCATGAATCAAATTAAAACTTCGTGGTTAACTACAACGTGTACCTCGGTGTGTTCATATATGTACATACTATTTATAATACTTACATAATTAATATATTTGTGTTGTAGTCTCCGTAACAGCCGTTTTCAACGAATTTGAACTGAAGGACAAAAGAAGACCGTTTCTTAAATGGATAGAGGACAATATTTTAATGTCGAATTGAAGGACATGTCCTTTTTTGGATACTATCTGGTAACTCCAACGTTAATAATTCAATAAATAAAATACAATATAAAACTATTTTGTTCCTCACGTTTTTTTATGATTCCCAAGCAATAAAAAAACCAGTCAAATGCAAAAAAAATATTAAATCATAATATACACTCCAATTGAAGCAATAATGGACACAGATTTAATTTTAAATGTACAACATAACACAAGAAATTTTATAACACACTTAATGACCAATCTTGGAATTGAGATATTTATAATCCCGAAATCACGGTATCATAAAAAGGATCCGGGATTGGACGCCCTAGTTGGTGAGTACAGCTGAAATATTACTCCATTTTTAGATATAACTTAAAAAATGCCATAGCACTCCAGATACAAATTTATTTCAGGACTCGCATCGATAACCAAATTGAAAACAAATTCCACACCAATGCTCATTCTTCCCGAACGCTACACTATTGGAAGTACATAGCTTTTTAAAAGGAATGCTTCCCGGAAAAATTCAGTGAAGCTACAATACATTATTGCATTGCTTAGATCAGCGGTCGCCAATCTTTCGAACCTCACGAACCACTTATTTCACAATGAAGATTTCCGCAAACCAATAATATGATTTTATACAAACTTATTTAAAACAGTGGGGAACGCCCGTCATAGATGACGGAATTGAAATACTGAATGTATAAAGTACCTAGCTGTTCTTTAGTTTTTATACTGACGGACTGATTTTTGTTTGTTTGCTTCGGGTTTGCGTCACGTCAGAACTGTGTGTATTGTTTATATAAACCGAGGACGTTTAGGTCATGAGAAAATTTCATACCTGCATGTGCATGTGATAACAATAAAACGTCTACATCTACGCCTACAGACCGGTCTGGACTATTATATAGATAATGACCATAACAGATATGATTAACCTCGCTTAATTATAGAAAATCAATTAGCGCTGCGTGTTTAAAATACACCCGATCCTCTTTTTGCACATTCAGGAAAACTGACCACTTATTTTTTTACAGTGATTTTTTGGCATTTACACGGTTATAAAAGACGAAAAGTGTTTTTAAATACAGTCAATTTATGTATATATTTAAAAACACTTCGACGCTTTGTGATTATTGAAATCGTTATTTTTTCCATTTAGCGAATTTTGATACAGGCGTTCATGACTGATGCATGACTTGTTATTGTTTTGACATATTAAAGTTGCTTTTCAATATTTCTATTTTATTCGATTTCTGGTTTTTATTTTTTATTGTCAGTTAAACAATTGAATAAATGAATTTCTCTTCAATATTGTTTTTCTTGACGTTTTACGAATTGTTTACAGCTTAATACTAAGTAGCATATTATAAAAAAATAAATTCAAACTATATTTCAGTTCGAAAATTTTATATTTTGGTAGTATTTGAAGAAATGGAACCTATTTCTATATGGGCACCTTGTCTTTTTTTAAATGGTTGTTTTGTACTGTAGTTTATGAAACGTATCCCCGTGCAAAAAGAGAATTGGGTGTACATGTACCGATTCTTGGCTTTAGTGACGTTACTGTAACAACCGCGGACCACCAAAATTCTCTTACGAACCACCGGTGGGCGACCGCTGACTTAGACATGTTTTGAGAAACCATAATTCACAGTTAGCAAACTTAACCGGTGTTGTTGTATTATATTAATTTTTTATGCAATGCTTTAAATCATTTGTATTGAATAATACTCTCACCATTCTCTGCATTTAATAAAAAAAATGATTTGACAACCGACTTACAAACAGACACTCCGTTAAAACGAAGCTTTAGTAGACCACATATCGTCACAGAAAACTCGTCTTGAGATAATGAAAATCATGTCATTTAAGTCTTTCTATCTAAGTCGGCTCGGTGGCGCAGTTGGTAACGTCGTTGGCTACGGCTACGGATGTCTCTGGTTCAAGTCCCGGTGCGGACAGTTTCATAAATTAATCTTTCAATCGATTTATGGATTTCTGTTCATAGTCATGAATGTTTGTGATCTCTAAAACTCCCTCTTACCCATGAGATCCTCCAAAACGGGGCATAGCGAGAGCAATTAGTTAACCACTAGTCCTGTCCTATCCCTAGTCTCTTTGAAATAAGAGAGGTTGAGCAATTTAATAACAAGCAGTTCTCATAGAAAAGTTTTCTTGAGATACAACCATTAAGAGGCTATATGCTCCACATTGGGAGCGGACATGATAAAAAAAAATTAAATACCTTAACCATTATTTATTTAACTAACCACTATATGAATTTCGTTAGTCATTTAGTAATTCTATTTAAGTACCATTAGTAATTCTTTTTTCTAGTATTAGTTTTTTTGCCACTAATAACTGTGATTGAAATTGTCGAAATCTTCAAATTACGTAAAAAATACATGGAATATGGCTGATGTTGTTTTTTCAGACGATAGACCGTCCTAAAACCTATCGTACTGCATTCATAACTCAAAACAGCCAATTTTCGACTTATCGCCTTCTGCCACTATGTCGACGATGCTATGTTATATATGAGATGAGATAAAATAATACTATCGAATATGGTAGTTCAAATAAAACTGGCTCAAACAGTGCGACCCAAAAATTTCATAATCACTCTTTGCTGTCTTCCCAACGGGTTAGCCAAAAGAGTCGTTCATAAATGCTATGAATAATTCAAAGGTCTTAATACTAAAGATGTTCCCTGTTAGTAAGTAGCTCGTCGGGGAAGTCCTCAAGAAATTCAATGTATTAAAAAGTGTGTGTTACGAGAGGGATTATGATAATTGGCTAAGCCTCAATGGGTGTCTGAGAAGCAAAGCTTTGTAAATTTAAGGAGTTGTAGTTGGTATTAACTTTTGAAGTCTTTTATATTGTACATTAAAACAGGGTTGGATTTTTAAATGAATTTATATGAGTACGTTTAAAATAAATGCATTAACACTGGTTGTGTTACTAAATGTAACGCGTTTTTAAAGATGCTAAAACCCGTTACATTTAGTAACAAAGCCAGTGGAATAACTAAGTAATCAATTTTAATTTTATATTAAAATCATTTAATTCAGACGTTTAAAAACCCAAAAACATCCGTTGATAACAACATTAACTTATTTTTTTACATGGCATGTTCTACAGCTAAAAGTCTAACTAATGTCAGGCACTATCATCGTTTGTGTCTTACCCTCTCCCCACGTCCTGTTGATGGAAACAAACCCACCCTACCTTTCATTTTGAATTGATAATCATCGCTAACCTTAGAAATATACAACATTGCGATATATTTTAAAATAAAACACAATTCATTTGTACTACTTCCACATATTTATAATGATCAGGATCGGTTTCGCTCATCACGAGCATTATCAACTGAAACTTCAGTGATAGAGAGAAACCGGTCCTGATCATTATAAATATGTGGAAGTAGTACAAATGAATTGTGTTTTATTTTTTAAAATATAATGTCTTTCCACCAAGAATTGACAGTTAACACCTTAAAAGTGCCTTGCGATATAGTTAGTCTGTAGACGCTTCTTAAAGAAGCGAAACGCGTTACATTAGTAACTCAGCCCGTAGAATAACGAAGTTTTCAATATTAATTTTAAATTAATTCTAGGCCGATTTACAACAAAAAACAAGGTGTCTTTGCTGACATAGTTAATCGTACATTTTGTTAATATTGATTTACTGGTCGTATACAAATCCGTATAGTAAATAAATCCATTGAATTCTCTGATGATATTAATTTGGTCTTTGGATATTTACACATAAGTACAAATTTTGGTTATTGTACAAACATAGTCATCTGTTATCTGTGTCCCGAATGTAGATGTGTTTCAATTAATGAGACTACGTTGTTATGCCCTTACCTCGATCTGGTAAACATGTTGCTTGGTGAACATCTAAGAAGGGAAAACAGCATAAATAATAAGTCAAATATCTGTAGTATTAATTACACCTCAGTTATATTTTGGTATTAGTTACAGCAAAATCTTACCTATCAACACTAATTACTGGTGAATTGGTACTATAATACTTACCAAGAGAATGTAACCAATTTTTAAAAAGCATTTTCATGTAAACTTTATATTTGTTGCTTGCTTGATTTCAAATGTAATATTAGCTTGATTTTTAAAGCATGTTGGCAAGAAATAAACGTGTGTTTTTACCAGAAATATATGTGTGAAGATAACTTTCCAAAAATTAAAAAAAATCTGTCATTATGTATTACAGCTGCATTTGACACCACAACATATCAGTGCAAGTCATTCTTTTTGAAATTGAAAACAGTATAAGCTAAGTGTCACAACAGGATAAACACATGACTATCAACTCCATCGGCTAAATTGCCACTATATAATAAACAATTTAGATAAACAAAGTGTCACAATTATTGCGTAATAGAGTTGTTTGTTTGTTTTATGTGTGCGGCTCACGAAATATCAGAAAACCAGTACGGCCTACCAAAAGACTTCTGTTGGACATAGCTGATATAAACTTTGCCTAACTGACAATTGAATTATTTTATAAACAACACTTCTTCTTTTGTTTGGTTTGTGCCACTATCCTCAATTTGTAATAAAATATTAATATGATTGTTGAAGCATGTCCACTCTCTTATGTTAAAAGATATATCTAATAGAAAGAGTTGAAAGTTATTTATTAAATTATTTTAATTGGAGTTTCATTGGTTAACATCCATTTTTTATCAATATATATCCATATAATATTCTTTTTCGAGCAATGTGTGCTCTTTATTTGAAGAATAAAGCTGCCACACGGTGCAAACCAGATACTCTGACCACACTAATATATTTCCTTACTCAAAATACCTTACTTACCAAATAATCCATATGTATATCTACTTATAAATGGTTATGAGAGGTAATGTATTAGGCAATATACCTAGTAACTGAACGCATTGGTGTTATTTCAGTTGAGTCAGCGAACATCAAAATAAGTCTACTCATTCAAAGTATCACATTTATAATGCATACAGAGAATTAGATAAGATAACGTAAACAGATGCACATTCAGCTACTGTAACTTTTAAAAAAAGATGGCTCTTTAATTGATTCCACTGAATAAATTTATAAATAAATAATAACAAGCATAAAGTTTATCTGAAGGGGCAAGCTTCCTCTTCCGATGCCAGATGTTGAACATGTGTGTTTTGTGGAGATATATGGAGCGTAAAGGAGATACAAACTAAATTAAGATTAATATATTTATTAAGATTGTTTAATTATGTATATATTTAATTTCTATCATATATAAATATTTGAATAGAAATCAAAGTTTCAGTTACGCAGGCAGTTAATCTCTGAAAGTGAAAGTATTTTTTTAACGCGTTGAGTTCCAAGAACGTGTTTTCGCGTGACAAGTTTACTCTCCGTTGACTCACGTTCACGTGTTTTCGCGTGATATTCTAATTATTCAAAAAAAAAACCATAGTAGGGATTTGAAGAGACATGCATTCGATAAAAAACACGGTTATGATAGCATATATTTAAAAAACTTATATCAACTAAAAATCGATTTTATCAAAAACGGCGTGGTCCACTGGTCAAATCTGAGTTGGAAGTTTTTGTGACCTAACAAACAAAAAGACTAAAATTACTTTGATAAAAGTACCACCGACTGAAAATAAAAAAGCCCTGTAAAACCGTGCTTCTCAACATTTTTACATGTGTGGACCGATGAAAAATATCAAAGTCATATTGCAAATTTTTTTTGTGTATCGTGATCTAATTAAGTTAAAAATAATGTTGAAAGGCCTGCCTGCACAAACATTCAGATATCCAAGAGAGCAGGCCACAAGATGCTTTCGTACACGACTATCATATTTTAGGAATACTGTTGCGAAGACTAACATAGTAACTTAGAGTTATAACTGTGTAAGTATTGAGTAATATTAATTCATCCATTTTCTATAACGTCCGTAAGACACCTTTAATGAGCTAACTGTCTATTCTTGGTGAATGCATTTAAGCTGATAATGCTCGCAAAGGGCGAAACCGGATACAAAACAAATGTGGCAGTACTACTATATTTTTTACCAATGTGGAACATATGGATTCTTAATAGAGGTATCTCAACAAAAAATTGTTTGCGATAACTGCTTGTTACTCAGTTACTACACTTCAACATCATACTCTACATCAGTGATGAGCACCAAACGGCTATTACATTTCCTTCAATTTTATGTTTTAATAATAACAACAATACGCAACCGGGTGGCACCCAGATAATGGCTAGATTAGAGTCGAGTTTTTTTATTAATATGTTATACAGCATGAACTGAATTTCTTGATATTTAATTTTTTGAAAGAGTTTTGTTTGCGAGTGATGTTTTCCAAATAAAACGGTGTAAATGTTGCAGCCCGTGCGGATTATTGATGTTTTAGTTGTGGCTCATTGCGTAATGCTCAGACTACATAAAATCACTTTAAAACATGTTTTATTATATTTATTTTAAATTTTAACTTCATTTAGTTTCTGGTGAAATAGCAATTGAGATGATTTGCCTCGCAGCCATGTCAACGGTATACAATGTAAACAGGAGGTAAATTTAACGTGTGTATTAAGATCCAACATCCATCTTGGTTGGGTTTAGGCGGACCCCCATAATTTAAAACGCGGTGAAGATTGAATACTAAATAAACATTCCATTCGTATGATGCAATAATAATAATCTCAATTGCTTGATTTAGAAGCTTTTGTGGAATAATAAATCGTCAGTCTGCTCTGTTTACAACCCCATTTCAGTGAGGCGAACGATGGCTTGATCGATAAATGTAGGAATAACTATTGAAATTTACTATATAAACTTTTTTTTTAAATAAAACACAATTTGTCGGTACTACTTCAATATGTTTATGTGGCGCAGTTGATAACGTCGTTGACTACGGTTGCGGATGTCTCGGGTTCAATTCCTGGTGCGGACGGTTTTCATAAATTGATCTTTCAATCAATTTATGGATTTCTATTCGTACTCTGAGTGTTTGCGATGTCTAAAACTCCCTCTCACCAATCTGATCCTGACGGGGCTAACCACTAGTCCTGTCCAACCCTGTCCTTCTATCGCAACTCTCTTTGAAAAAAGAGAGGTTGAGCAACTGAGTAACAAGCAGTTCTCATAGAAAGATTCTGTTAAGATACCTCCGTTAAGAGACCATATGCTCCACATTGGAAGCGGACATGGAAAAAAATAATAATATTATCGTTTGAGTCTTACTTCATCCCCACTTCCAGTAGAAGGAAATAAGCCCACGCCACCCTTCATTTTTATGTTGGGAGGTAGAATCATTGTTTATCTTAGAAATACATATCTTTGCGATATAGCCAGTCTGAAAATGCTTCTTGGAGAAACAAAACATGTGTCACATTTTGTAGCACAGCTAGTGAATTAACTATAGTATAGTGGTACAACTGCATTCTTGCTCATCTTTAATTAAAATAACAGCGACGCTTTGATTTACATTGCATATTAATTGAATTATGAAACAGCTTATGTTAATTAAAATTTTCAAACTAAATCATCCGGGAAGAAAGATTAATATTAATATTATGACTATGAGAAGTCATATAAGACTTAAACGACCGCATTGTGACGCAATGTCCCTACACTAGAGGACACTACTTAATTACACTTTAATTAGACTAGCAGTCGTTACGGCTTGATACCGCTATGATAAACCAGCGGCATGCATGCTGAAGTAAGTTAATTGAGTGAGTTATCAAAAGTGCATAAGGACAATTTTAAGCATTGATAGTTTATAGAGATAACCTCAATCATGCTGGAATGCAGAAAAACATTGGAAAATAAGCTTGCCAAAAATTGGAAACATGTTTCGTACAAACCAGGTTGTAAGTAAGCATAGGCATCACAGTTTTTTTTTGCGATTATTGAACAGTTTTACAATATCGAATATATATCCACTTTTGAAAAACCACTCTTCATTTCGTATGAACTAATATGTGTTTTTTTTCCAAATCCGTTGTGTTACTGAAGAATTTTACCAATTGTTTGATTAGTGTGAAAGTTTGATTGATTATAAATATTGAAACTTTTTAAAAAAACCATATCCGCTCCCTATTCGGAGCATATGGCCATCACGCGGTTACTCCAAGCTTCTCTGTCCGCCGCCAGTTTCCTCGCTTCCTCACAGGTCATCCCAGCGTCCCGCAGCTTCGCCGAATACATCCTATGGATGGTCATCAGCGGCCGTCCAGGGCGACGGAATCGATCTGGTTGGTAGAATAGACATGCAGGGTTCAGGCTCCCCTGGGGCATCCGCAGCACGTGTCCAAGCCAATTCCATCGTCGCTTTTTTATTTTGGACGTAATAAGAGGCTGATCCCTCACCTGCGAGTTCCTGACAAAATCAAACCACCGTACCCCTAGTATTCGCCGCAAAGATCTGTTTTCAAAGATACAGTATACGCTTACCCTGTGCCTTGGTGAGGTGCAATGATTCCCAAACGTCAGAATGCATGCGTTGAATAAGTGGCACTTGGTTCTGACCGAGCACAACCGTGAGTCCCAGACTTTCCGCATTGAGCTAAAGGTTGCTCCATCTATCCCTAATCGGATTGCGAGTTCTTTACGCGGATTGCCATGTCCCGTGAAGTGTACCCCCAAGTACCTGAAGCCGTTGACTCTTTTGATGTCTTGCCCCGCGCTCGTCAGAGGGTAGTCTGGGTCCAGACAGAAACTGTTGCAATATTATAACTCCTCCACCCGTTCAACTCGCCTTTAATATAAAATCTAATTTGGCCGAATCGGTAAATTTTAAATTTTCCCATTATAATTTGAAGATCGAACATTATTATTAATTTAGAAAGTTTTATTCAAATCGTCTATAAATTAAAGGTTAAGGGTTTTAATAGAACAGTGTCAGTTGGCTCTTCGGAAAAAGAGCGTGACAAAATACAATATAATGGGTGAGACAGCAACAGAGTCATATCTATGCCGTGAATCGTGCTGTCATTTGTTTTTTTTTTAACTTATTAGTTCAACAGTTGTCGAAACAATGATAATCCTCTGAGAATAATTGTTTAGAACCACTACATATGCAACAAAGAATATCCGCTTGCAAGCTGCACGTGCACATATGCATAAGTTATGTAAATGCAAGAAAGAGAAATGAATGAAATGAAAAATGAGCCCACTAATTAGAGCATGAAAGGAATTTGTGGTTATTTCACTAAGTACTGAGTGGAAGTTAAAAAAACTATTGTTTTAATCTGAGTGGGAATTGGTACGCAGAATTTTGATTGTATGCACAGTTTGATTTTAAAAAAACGTCAACACAAGGTTTCCCAACGTTTACTACTCCATTCCTCCTTTCACCATTGTTCAGAATATAATTCGCCCTTCTCAAGGTAATCTAACTCTAATTTTAAAGGTGTTGTACATATATGTTATATTGAAAATCTTAGTTAGCGGCAGAAATCAGAACTCTAAAATTCACCGATAAGACAGAATTACCTACTAATTGGGAGCCCCGTTCTAGTACATATGTATTAGGTTTCCACAGTCTCCACAATTAGAACAAGGTTAAAAAAATATTTATTAAAGCCATAAAATATCGTAAAAGTAATTTGATGAATAATAACTAATATAAGCTAGTGGGAACTAAAATAAATGTTTTGGCTATTTGCTTTTCATCTTGTTTGATATTATACAAACATTTACAGTGTAGAAATTAAACTACCCTTCGTTAATAAATTCTCAATTTTTAAATTTACATATCGTATTTAAACAATAAAGGGAAATATTTAATGCTACTGTTTAATGGTGTGTCATTAATATTATATTTTTATATACGAGTACATTACAGTAAAAAAGAACAAATATATTTAGATATCAAGCTGTTCGTTCTATGCTCGATTTCTAAGGGATGAATTGGACTTAGTAGCGATCTAACCTAAATAGTATTTCTTACTGGAGTATTTCAACAAATGGTATTTAAAGAGTACTGGCACTGAATTAACAGTTTCATTTTTTTAACATTAAGAAGGTAATAAATAAACGGGCAATGTTTTTACATTTACATTTCCCCAAAAACGTATTTTATATAATGTTGGTCTCTGTGGTCTAGTAGTAGTAAGAGCATTGCCCTAGCGATCAGGTTAATCCTGGTTCAAGTCCCTTCAAGGTCAATATCAAATTTAGATTTTTTCCAACATGAGTGACTTTCTCAAAAAAATTCTCATCGAATTTATCGCACATTTTCCAATTTTCAAAATATTTGGCGCATTGGCTGTCAGCTGTAATGATAGACAGTTTTATTATTATTATAAACAAAATATTAAATAACACAATACTTACACTATCACTTAATTTCATATACAAATTGATTTTTTGGTACATATACAAATTCTTAGAAGGGACCCAAAGGTGGTGCCACCGGCATTATAAAATAATGCTGAGGAATAAATTATTTATAATATATCATCAAATGAAAATAATGTGTAAGAATATCAAATATATGAAAGGAAATAATGTAACATAAATATATTTTTATATTGTACTCTTCTAACAATCCGCTAAAAACATAAATAATAAAACGAACATATATTATTATTAAAAACATGTATGACAAAATCTAGAAAAGAAAATAATTATTTAGATCTAGAAGGAACACTGCGTCTTTCAGCCCCAAGGCGCAAATATTTTGAATATTAAAATTGACATTAAGTATTTCCTTTCAAAAAGCTTCCGTTCGTTCTGCCTGTATTTATTTATTCCTGATACTTTTTCTTGAGAGTACTTCGATGTTATTCAAACGGGATTTAAGCAACAATGTAATATTTCGTTTTGCCAAACATTTGAGGCACTGGAAATTCGCAAATGTCAAATTAAGGATATTTACATAAATAAATAATGATGAATAAACAGAGTCTGTCTACTCCATGAACATCAACTGCTGTCGGAAGACCGTCTCTTCAGTTTCTCACCAAGTGATCTATTGTTCTTTTCTTGCCATCTATAGCATCTTGACCAGGGATTCAAATCGTATATTCGATATTTTCGATGGATTCGGATGGAACTTTGTGGAAATCCGTTTTTAATACACAGCTAAAATTGATAACTTAGTTATTCCACTGGCTATGTTACAAAATGATTCTCAATTTGGCGAAACACGTGATAAACCAGTGGTAAAACAACTCACTG
The DNA here is from genome assembly GCA_022494535.1 of Himalopsyche phryganea. Lineage (NCBI taxonomy): Eukaryota > Metazoa > Arthropoda > Insecta > Trichoptera > Rhyacophilidae > Himalopsyche > Himalopsyche phryganea. The sequence continues at coordinate 2,305,482 of JAGVSL010000060.1, read as the reverse complement.
CTGGTTTTTTTAAAAATATTTTCTAGATGTATTTACACATCGGGTAATAGTGATAATGAAAGGAATATTTGCCTTGTCCATATATTTTTACGTTGAATTAATCACATTGATAAAAGGATTTTATACGAGAAAATAATGGGCTAAACTAAATGTTTTGACAGAAAACTAGACCTTTTTTAAACCCGTTTTGTTCGTTAATTTACAGAAATTTCCTCACAACTAGAGCAGGTACACACATAACTTAACAAAATGTTGTCATACTTTGCTGGCTTTACTTTGCGATGAATGACAATGGGTCCTAAATAAGCAAAGTAAAATAATGGGTGGGCTTTACTCTGTAATGATTTCAGAGAAGTCTTTGTTATAAATATATTTCTATGGAAGGAAATGTATACAAATAGACAAATGACAATTAAACTACAGTATATTTTAACTGAAATGGATATTAGGATAAAATAACACAGTATTCAGTACTACAACATGTATTAGTTCGTTGATAACTATTTTGGTTTCACGTCATCGTCAGAACATTGCTTAAACTTATGAAATGAATATTTTGTATAGGTTTGGCAAACTGTTATGATGTCTCATCTTAGAAATGGCGATTCAGCTAATATTTCACGTCATGCAGCGACTGTCTTATATTGATTTTGTTTATTAAAGGAAATAAAAGTTCAAATAATTATTTGGTGAACTGAATGATTTGGAGGCTGAAATTAAATAACTATATCTCCTTACGAATACTGGCAGTAAACGTTATTTAAACGAAAGTGTTCATTATGAAATATGTGGTCATTAAATGTTATTGAAAATTCAAATGGTAGATTAACATTTAAGAGGTCAGAAAGAATTGTATTCTATGTTTTCAAAGCATATTGTAATAAAGATGACATGATGAAATAGCTTTCGGAAAGATATACATATAACAATAAAACGACAGATATAACTTCAACAATTCAATACAGTAGCATATTTTTAACAAATTATAATGGAGTTCTAGTAATGAACTGGCAGCAAGATCAATGTAGATATTGAATTAGTAAACATTAGCTAGCTATATGTCCAATATATGGATGGTGTTACGGCCAATTGATGTAATCGTCAAAATATATGAAAATGAGTTAATGATAGGATCTCATTCTAAAGATGGCACAGCAGGTCGGCCAACGGCAATTCTGACCCCTCCACTTGATGTAAGACACTATCATATCGACACTCCCTACGTATATGTAACCCCGTATATGCAAAAATGAGAATGTACAGGAGTGCATTTCAATGATTCATAACGCAACTCACAATTTAATGTTTTCGATAAAAACAGTGTTCACTCTCTCTTGAACAATTTCAATTCTGAGGGTTACATCAATTGGCCAAAACACCATCTATATTATGAAATTAATTAAAAATTATAACTATTTTATTAAACCCTTAAACAGAGAAACCCTTTTCGCACATTATAAATTCTTGTTTTATCTTAAAAATAAGCCGAATGAGATATTTGTGAAAAATATCATTAATTTACTACTTCAGTACTATGTTAATTCAGGAAGCTCACTTGACAGGCAGTAGATTTCAAATGAAACTTTAATTCATTTAAGAATTTACCCTGTCAATTTAAATTCAAATAAAAATCTCGCTAGCTTTTCTATGAAACGTTCAGTTTGTTTTTATCTGTCAGAGTAAAAATAATATACTAACATTGTCCAAACAAACTTTCAAATGTGTTTTAATGTTATTGTGCCTTATACAGTACTGTAAGTGATTCTAGAACATGGCCCAATGCTAGTTGGTCTATTTTAAGATATTCCATTTGACAGACTGCTAGTATGAATAATTCATGGGCCACTACTATTGCGTCCACAATACGATCCGTACTTACTTTTGTTCGAGCGATTTCGGAGTAAAAGGAAAAAAACGGGTCGAGAAGAATATCATTGAAACAGGAAGTTGAAATACAATATTCGAAATCGTTTAATATATTTAAATTGACTGTTATTGATAACTTGATTACTTTATCAAATATTCTTAATAGCTGATGTTATAATACAGTGCATATCCGATGTATCGTTCTAGCATTTATCGTTGTTTTTATAGTTGGACACTTTCCAGCATCCATCGTTTTTTAGGTGCATTAAAAAACGACGAATCAGGGTTCAACAGTAAGATAAATGTACCCGAATAATATTAATGAGGAGATCTAATAAGTATCGAGGTATGATGACAAACAAGACAGGCAAGGCAGAAAAATATCTTTTATAACACTAACCCCGAGTAAATCAAAAAAATTCAATATTTTATAAGGGCTGTTTTTCCTTACTTCAGTATAAGGCGTAGAAGATAATTTTCCTTTCAGTAATTGGTTGTAAGTTATTTCTGAAGCAAGTTTGTATACAGGAATAATCTGAATTAAAGTAATAATTGAAGGATAATATCGTGAGGGTTAGTTATAGACCAAGAGTGGCGAACCCTTTCCTGTCGGAAGGCCGCAGTAATTTATCTTAAAAACAAATAAGATCACATTTAAGAAACATGCATACAAATGTGTGTACATTATTCTGTTAATAAAGGAAAACAATGACATTTATTTATTTACGTATTTGTTTATTTCCGTCAAAAGACCGCACTTGATATCCTATAAGGCCGCAGGTTCGTCACGCCTATTATAGACGGTTATGATTTGCGTCGGAAAATGGTATAGAGTTGTTGCTTATTCAATGCGAATATTATTGGATAACGTTAAGACAAGATTTTTATCTAAAAATAAATATAACATAAAAAAAAGTACGAGTTTGTGTAAAAAGTTTGCGTTGCTTAGAGTTAAACCATCGTTTTATTGATTGATACATTGTTACATAGTAATACTCAAGTAGTTTATTCATGACAGGGTTAAATACGCTTTGAAACCCTTAAACAGTAAATTGGTACATTTGTTAAATAAACTATCAAATAAACATTCGTTGTTTTCTCAAAATATCCGTTGCACCCCCCGTTCTATTGATATCATGGAGCAGAAGGAAAGGGTAGGCTCTAAGTGCCATCAAAATCGTTCGGCACGCACTTCCTTGGGCAAAAAGGACTTCGCAGGACTATTAAGAATAGTCAAAAGCTCGGGACAATGGCGTCGTTATCGGAAAAGAATAGATGAAAAGCAATGCCTTTCGGTAATGGATAAAAACATTTAAACTTTTGACACGCGCCGTTTTTGCGATAAGGGTCCGCCATCGATTGCTCAGGAAACAGCAAATGAATACTTTGCAGCGTTAGCGCATGAAGTGGAATTAAGCCTCCGGGATAGTCCCGATCGGGTCCAGTTTATAAATACGGGGTTTTAGGGAATTAAGGTTAAATGAAAAACAGCCCAATAGCTGTACTGTAAACTACAATTATAATCTTCATATTACTCTTACTAATAAACTTTTATTGTAATATTTTCAATCGACTCGGCGGTAACTATTCGGAAAATCGTTTTCGATAATTTTAAATTGATAATGTAACATTTAAAATAAAAGTGAAGAATTAGATCAATGTTTGCATTATGAGTAATAGAGTTAGTCTAAAGATGCTTCTCATGAATGCGAGGCACGTGACATACATATTAACACAAGTGCAATAACAGAAAATAAAAGACAATTCATTTGTACTACTACCACATGTTTATAATGATCAGGACCGGTTGCGCTCATCACGAGCATTATCAACTGATAAAAATACAAACATAACAGGCCTATTTATGTAAAATTGAGTGTTAAAATGTAGGTGTATAAAACAGATGGTTCATGAATTAAGACAAGAAATTATTGATTAGCAAAAAAATTATACATAAATCAAATAAAATACTCTACAATTAAAATGTTATGGACCTCTTACAAATCAATAAATACTAATCTGAAATCAAAAATATAACTACATTAAAAGTTCATTAACTGAATAAAAAAATTAATGACATTACTGATGCATTAAGCAAATAGCCGATTGGGAAAACAGTTAACACCCTAAGAGTGAAATAACAAAGTTATCAATTTTAATTGTGTATTAATAAATAATTTACTATAATACGCCGATTGGTAACGCTACACGTTCTAGTACTTTCGTTTGAATCCCCAAATGAGGCTTTCTAAGGCAAAGTGATATTTTAATCCTATCCTTACTCACCACATCAAATCTGGAAAACGAAGAAAAAAGAGAGCAATTATTCGTCCTTTCCTAACATTACCCGCTCTGAAAAGAAAGGGGAATGACTAACTACCAGTTTTTGTTACACCTTCTAGTACAGGGGTTCCCAACTTTTTTCTTCCATTCCCTCTTTCATCAATAATGTAGAGAATATACTATCTCCATTCCCAAGACCATCACTCGGTTCCTCCAATGGCCATATGCTCCGAATAGGGAGCGGATATGGTTTAAAAAAAATCCCAAGATATCGTAATTGTAACTCAAAAGGTCCTTTCCAAATGTGTATATATTAATCACTTTTAAGGTGTCAACTGTCAATTCTTAGTGGAAAGGCTTTATATTTTAAAAATAGAACATTTGGTCCATTCTACTACTTCCACATGTGTATAATGAATAATCAGGACCGGTTTCGCTCAACACGACTATTATCAACTGATAAAACTAAAATCATAAAAGAGCTGCTTGCGTGGCGCAGTTGGTAGCGTCGTGGGTTACGGCTACGGATGTCTCGGGTTCAATTCCCGGTGCGGACAGTTTTCATAAATTAATATTTCAATCGATTTATGGATATCTGAGTGTTTGTGTTGTCTAAAACTCACCAATCCTATCCGCACGGGGCGTACCGTGAGCGATCAGCTAACCACTAGTCCTGTCCTAGCTCTATCCTTCTGTCCATACTCTCTTCGATAAAAAGAGGTTGAGCAACTGAGTTACAAACAGTTCTAATAGAAATAAATCTGTTGAGATACCTTCATTAGAAGACCATATGCTCCATATTGGGAGAGGACATGGAAAAAAAATAAATAACCCTGTTATGACTTTATTTTTATCATTTAAGACATCGACTGAGGGTGCTTGATGGAACTTCAATATCAAATTTGAGTTATTGAGATTTTGTACACTTTCATGTATTTATGAAATACATGGAAGTGTACAAAATCTCAATAACTCAAATTTACTTTTATCAGTTGATAATGCTCTTCATGAGCGAAACTGTTCCTAATCATTATAGGCATGTGGGCGTAATACAAATTAAATTTGGATTATTGAGATTTTGTACACTTCCATGTATTTTGTCACTAACTTTGTCAGTTCGAGTCCATTCGTGTGCTCGAATGCCTGAAGATGCCGAAAGGCGAAACCCGGGTCGTTAGTGACAAAATACATGGAAGTGTACAAAATCTCAATAATCCAAATTGTTTTTCAGTCGATGTTGTAATATATGTATATTCTATTAAAAATCTTTAATAAGCAATGGCGATTCCCCCTCTGGGGGTGAATTCTTCACTGTTTGGGAAGACTTGTTCTAGTGTAAAATGTATTAGGCGTCCATACTCTCCACAATTCGAAAAACAAGGTTAAAAAAACATTATTTCGTAAAAGTAATTTGATGAATAATAATTAATATAAACTAATTGAAACTAAAATAAACATGCTTTGGTTATTTGATTTTAATCTTGTTTAAAGTAACAAACATTTTCAATATGTAAATTAAACTAATTATTGAACGACTTATATGAAATATCTGCGAGTATAAGCCTAAAATTAGACAAAAATATAGTTTTGTTTTCCATTAGAAGTTAAATACTATATAAATTATTAGTAACATAGTTCGGCTTTTTCTATTTAATCCTTAATATATCTGACCATACATATAAATATGCCATCGATTTTAAATGCGGAATCGTTAGAGAAAATGAATAGTACCTTCGAGATTACGAGAACCTTCATTCGTCAGGTGTTTCCGTCAAAGCCTCTGGAGCTTTCCAATTTTCACGCAAATAAAAATGCTCAGGTAAATTTACCTAAGGTCGGCCGGCAGTGGCGTAGGATATTGAACGAATAAATCGAGAAAGTAATTCCTATTGTACAATTAACATAAATTTAATTTTAACCATTAAGCGATAAATTTACTGCGTTGTAATTTATTGTAAAGTTGGAAATAAACCTTTACTAGGATTTCAATGGAATAATTTTGAATTTAAAAAATTATCCAATTTGAATTATTGAGATTTTGTACACTTCCATGTATTTTGTCACTAACGACCCGGGTTTCGCCTTTCGGCATCTTCAGGCATTCGAGCGCACGAATGGACTCGAACTGATAGACAGTAAACAGTGTCTAACGTTTATGTAGAAGATACAAATGCGACAAACATATTTGTGCATATTGCATAGTTCAAATTTGATATTGAAATTCCATCAAGCACCGTCAGTCGATGTTTTAAATTATATCTTAAATTAAAAAACTATTTTTATAAAGTCTTGTATCCTAACGAAATACATTTTTTTGTAGCATAGATTCATTTATTTTTTATAAATAAAAAATACTATCTGCATGGAAAGACCTATACTAATTGTTGAGGAAAAATCTTTTTTATTAGTTCTTAATATTCATTATTAGCTCAAAGGTGATAATTTTAGTATTGCCATTTATTTTCTTATTACTTCATTAAAAGGAAAATTCAATATCGAAGTACTTAGTTACGCAACAATTATAAGGTACAATAGATATTTCGGCATCACGCCATCGGCAGAACTAACATCGGTGAAATACCAAAAATTTTAATATACAACTCGCTGATAGCTGGAGCTAAGTCTAAAATCTGTCCCTTCCAAAGCTTACACACAAGAGTAGAATATAAGCAGTAAAACTTTTCACTCCGGCTGTAAGGTCCGGCTCTAGGATTTAAGATCATGGGATCCATACACTGCTTTAGAATCAATGGGATCCATACATAATAATACACTGTCACGCTCTGTGCAGTATAAAGAAAGCGTATTAGTGTATTAAAAAGGGCAAATTTATACGTATAATCTACAATATTTAGGTGGACAAAATTAAAAAACGAAACGAAAGAACCGTTTCACAAGGTCATACCGAAAAGGCTGCGCTTCAAAGTTGAAAGTAATCTATGTGAGGGATACGAAGGTTGCTGATTGGATGACTTAGGTATTGACTTAAAAATAAATACGGCACATTACAATATCTGCTGCTTACCAAAGGGAAGGCACGCCCACTATTGATAATAGGTATATGAGATTTTTTTCAAATCAATTTCAGTAATAATAATAATTACAATCTGGTCGAAGCCACTGGCAGTCGGCAAAAGCTCTCGATTATATTAAAGAGCGAGAGGGCATCATCAATTCATAGTGGTTATGTTATATACGACAGATATAAGAATATTTAGAGCTTTTCAATATTTAGGTCAAATTGATCATTTACTGGGGCTTATTGGGGCTGTTTTTGGAAGTATCTTTAACAGCTGTACATTTTTACGAATAGCTACGAGGAACATTTTTGTATTGAACACGTATTGTTTTATTCATTTGGTTTCATTTTGAACGCAGTTTATTAATAAAATATTAAAATACATGTGTTTTAATAACAATTAGCGTATACAAGAACATTGTGGTTTGCAGGTCATTTAAAATTATGAAAATATTAACATCGAATTATGTATCTAACGAAACAATGTGAAATGTAGATAAAATCCAATTAATTCATATTCATTCTATGACGATGTGACTTGTGACTATGGAGCTCTTTCACCAAATTTTCCGACATCCTTTATAATGTAATCGTTTATGTCAGAACCTATATTTGAGGGCTCTGGTATCATAACTCAGAATCTCCGCCAATGCTTGTTTTTTTTGGCAAACAAAGACCAGCCGTTTTTATGCCAAAAGAAAAAGTGTGGAATATTCCCATAAAACGTGATAGGTAAACAAATACTGGTGGCCATAACTGTCCAATGCTACACTATTATTGGCTGTAGTTGAGATTATTAGTTTAAAAAATTATAAGGCGCTGAAGAATATACAACATTTCCGTCAGAGCTTGATGTCAGGCAATAAAAACATCATTGTATGTGAATGACCTCCTATTGGTTTTTATCAATATTAAATATTTTTTCACATAAGATTTGAATTTCACATAATATGTCATATTAATAATGATTAAAAATATTCATATTATTATATAACATTAGTAAAATTGAATTTTAAAACTCTCCTGAATATGTTGCTGAAATGTTAATACGCAGTTTGCCAGCTAAGACGATGATATGAAATGATTATATATAATATATCATATTCTCTAATCAAGATATTTATTAATCTTGCAGTGGTTGGATGGTAATCATCGTTGGCTTTTATTGCCGTGCTCACGGGTTTGAATCCCAGTGCCATCAGTTTTATAGATTGATTTTTAAATGAATTTATGGATTTTTGTTCGAAGGCATGTTCAATTTTGAGAATTAATCTAAAGATCTCAGCCCTATCTTTCTATCCCTTCACTGATCGGCAGAGAGAGGTTTAGCAACTGAGTATCCAGAATTCCTCGTAGAAAAATTTCTACACAAAAAGACATGGTTAAAAAAACTGTATATTGCATATAAAATACAAGCGCTGGCCTATATGTTGTATACTGAAAGCATAAAAACTTAAAAGCACATAATTATTCATAAGTAATATGTAGATATATAAAATTTCCAATGTGCGTATATTCGTGGGTGTGCGTAATTTAATGATGTTTGCGTATTTTTTCTCAAATTCGCGGACCAATAATAAGTCACGTGCTGATTTTGAGTTGTTTGCGCGGCGACCATTTTTCTTTTTTTTTTTGTTGCTTTTTATTATTATTTTGGCCTGAGCAAGTAACGTTATGTGAAATAAACATGGAACGCATAACCTTGTTATTTTACTAGGTTAATCATTAAATCAAAACCTTATGCGTGTAAACAGCCCAAATCGTTTACAGCAAGATTCGAATGTTTGATATGGATTAACTATTAGATGATAATCACGGTTAGAACCATTCCGGTATCGAGTGTGACAAAAATAATTAGTTTATAAAATCAATATACATACTATTACAAATGATTAAATTATTAATGTTGAATGCCTCACTGATCTCATTATAATAAATGCATTAAATGTGAAAGTGTATTTATCAAGTCATGTATTAAAAATTATTTAGTATTGATAAAAACCAAAGGAAGTTTCCTGCATATAATGAAGTTTTTATTGTCTGACATCAAGTTACGGAATAGCTCTAAAACCGTGTCTTGTCTGGACGAAGTCAGTGCGAGGCGATATAGGTGCGATTTGAATCGATATATGACGAAAAGAGGCGAAGCAGCAAGGCTGTCCTACGTGCAAGTGCGCCACCGCGCTAGCTAATGCAAAACACTTTAATGATTGCATTCCAGAACACGCGCGCTGTATCTATTCCTCACTGTAGGACACATTGGCAGAGAACGATTGATATTTTTGAGCTACGGCGTGCCGCCTCACGTTCACAAAGACTTTGTCCACGTAAGACGGCCCCCGTAAGTCTTCTCGATACGGTATGCCTATATATGTATACAGATTTTATTTTTTAAATTATAATCGTAAACGAGATGCAACAAAAAACATATTCAGGAACAGTGAATACTGCACTTTTAATTAATAGCACTTTATTGATTTTAATAATAGTATCATTAACCAAAGACAAAAGTTTCGTAAATAGTAGATTACTATTAAGGTTTTAATTGTTGTTTACGTTTTATTCTTCCTAATATTTTTACTTACGACTGTATTATTAATAATAGTGACTAAAAGTACATACTTACAAATTATCTTATTTAGAATGTCGTAATCTGTTCTCTTTTTTTACCTGAAAAGAAAAAAGAAATATATATTAATTATGCAATATACAAAAATTATTAAAGTAGTAAAGTAAGGAGCACAGATAGGATGCCAGATGGTCTCAGTTTAGTTTTGGAATAGATAATTCTTTGATATGATTACTGTAGTTCATTCAATAAGACGCTTTAATTCAATGTTGAACTGTAAATTGAAATATATCAGATATGTAAAAATGTATATCAATGCTAAGATTGTTAAGGTATCAGGAAAACAGAAGTGAACAATTTCGTAAAAGGTATCGTACGTTAATCCCTCGGTGCCAGCAGTACGTAAAACGATAAATCAAATTGTCAGCTTAGAGCACTTTGGGAGCAAGACCTTATCCCTGGCCTAGCCCAATAAAACTGAATGGAATGAATCGATGAAATAAGTCGATTGAATTATATGTATTGTTATCGTGAATAACATTTTATTACTTTTGTATGAAAGTGACTAATAATTCATTAAATATTCTTAATTTTCGTGGTATTAGAATCGAAAATGGTATTTTGCGTTATATATTCATATTTGTAACCAACACGCATGCTTTTTTATGGAATCTCTTTGAAGTTATGACCATTTTAGGGATTTTTTAGTCGAGTAACACATCAATTTGCTACAAAAATGCTGAGAAAAATCACAATTTTAGTACGGTATTTTATTATGAACAAAACAATGCCACTTCTACATAGTTTGTTTTAATATGACATTACGGATATCACATTAAGTAATTTTAGGGTGTGGACTGAAATACGGCTACAGATAATATAAATAATGTCATTCTTGCTTTGCATTACATGAATCAGTCTACAGTCATCTGACAGTAATCTCCGATAACATATAATTCGCTTAACGAGGCCTGTTATCCCGTGAGCTTCGCAGGAAACAAAATCGAGCATAGCTATATTTGTTAATATTTAGTCTAAATAACTTTGAATATTCGTGAAATCTTTCAGGCTGACGACTTGACGAGGGCAACTATGACGAAGATTGTTATAAGGAATAAAACATCGTTTTGAAAAAATGTATATTAAAATAATTAAGAAACAAAAAAAGAACTCTACACTTCTGAGATTGATTCAGTTAAGTACCCACTATAAAGTATAAAACTATAATTATCTGTGTGAATCAACAAGGCAAGGTTAAGCATTTTACGTAAACATAACGTACGTAACTAATGGTAAAGCATTTTTTTTTTACAGTCGTTATACATATTGATAGCTTGGAACTTATTCTTGTTTATTAATCAGTTCATTTATTATACAATGCATGCTTGCACTCAGTTACTCATTCAAAGGGGATCTATTTATTCTATAAATATGATTCAATGTTTAGAATTAAATATCACATGAAGAAAAATTCAGGAAAGTAAAACCAAGTGCGTGTTCGATAAGCATATCGTTCTAGTTGAACTAGAAGAAAGCTGCAAAAGCACGATTAGCTAAAAATAATAACAGTTTTCGTTATTACTTTGGGCGATTACAACTTTTCATAATACTTGGCACGAAAAGCCAAAAAACACGGCAAAGGCCTTAAATATAAAACAATAAATTCAACAGAAGAAAATATTATCGGAAATAAGTTTTCATTGTCGTTCGCTTAGTTCAGGGTTTCTTAACCTTTATTTTTTCTACATTCATATAAAAGGAGCGAACCCCTTCTCAATTTCTTTTTTTAAAGCTCTTTAATGTTTATCTAGAATAATAATAAAAAAACTATGATCGACTATTTAACAATGAAATAAGCATATTTATGTGTTGGATCGATTTCATTGTTAGTGTCGAAAATCTAGATTTGCATACCCACGTTGTTGTGAAGGGAAATGAAATTGCCATAGCTCACTTTACAGAATAACCTAATCTCAGAGAAAGTCAGAATAAGTTGTCCTAAAATCATTGGGTACGTCTTTGATTATGTCAGCAACTTCGATACAGTTTATATTATACAAAGTCAAGAGTATTTTTTTTATCTTATCAAGCTAGAAACTTTTAAAAGATTTCTGTAATGTGTTCACAGATATCTCTTTTCAACAAAAATACAGATTGTATTTCAGCTTAAATTTAAATTATTATATTTTCAGTTTTAGTTCAGCGGAAAAAAACAACAACAAATAAGTTGATTTTTTCGAAAATATTAATCGTCGATTTTACTATGGACGACCATAGATCCCTGAACCGTACCCTAAGAAGACTATTAGTTTATTTGGTACAAAAGTGTACTAGTTAAAGGAGTATTAAGTTTGAAATTAAAATATGATGTATTTAAAAACAAAATTTAATAAGCTGTTTTACGGTTATGTTGATACGCTTAAAAACATTCGGTCAGGATTAATGCGAGACATTTGATTTGTCAGCATACGATTATTTTTAATAAATAGTTCATGGTCAGCGTAGGTTGTAGGTAAAAGCTTTCTTTGTTCGATCGATTTTATTTCAAGTGCTTTTAAAGCTTTCGTAAATGTAATAGTTCGGCAAGGGCTGTAAAGGTCAAAACGCTCGCCTGTCATGATACATGAAACAATATCCTTCGTGTAAGGGTTAGAATCTAGATTAGGTATATTGACCCAGCGCGACTCGCAGCATTATATTTTCAATAATAATTGATGAAAATATTATTACGTAGAATATTAGATAATAGACATGCCAGGAATAATAAAAAGTGCCAAATTTAAACACACATTGTGATTTTTAAAAAAAACATGATTCATTCCAATAACATTAATTAGAACAGTATTATATTTCTCAAACATGAAATATAACATTGCAACTGAAATACAAGTTACAAATTTAATTTAAGACATCGACTGAGGGTGCTTGATGGAATTTAAATATTAAATTTGGATTATTGAAATTTTGTACACTTCCATATATTTTGTCACTAACGACCCGGGTCGTTAGTGATACAATACATGGAAGTGTACAAAATCTCAATAACACAAATTTAATTTTCTAATTTCGATAATATCATTAAAATTATGGTAAATATTATGTTTTTCCATAATATTTTTCGATAAATGTGATTTGAGGTAGTTGAGCATGATAAATTGTAGAATCACAATTTAATCATAGTTAAAAAAATCCGCTCTCAATGCAGGTAATTACAACAAGTTGGAACTGCTTGCAAGTAAAACTCTCAACCACGATTTTCATAGTGAATATAGTATCTTAAGTAATCTTTTTCAGGATTGGCAAGGATTATTGAGAAGGAATGGAAACATTACATTCATCTATTACTTAGAATATAAATATAACACAAAATAAATGATTCTCAATTTCACTGTGCTCATGCAATTTTCATTTCGAACTGTAACGATATAAATTCTTTTGTCACTAATATTTTCAACTCGAGTAAATAATTGTTTTAATAGTTTAAATAATTGAGTAGTTTAATAGGGTCCGTGGTGCCATGGTCAACGTCGTAAGCTTCAGTTACGGGTCTCACGGGCCCTAATCCCAGTACGAACGGTTTCATAAATTAATTTTAAATTTTTCAATGGATTTCGGTTTCGAAGCATGAATTTTTGTAATGTCTTGAATTCTCTCTAACCCATTCGACTCTAAAAGTAGTGTGTAACGAGAGCGATTACCTAACCACTTGCCTCCACAGTGCTTAAACAAACTAAAATAATATTATAACAACAAACCATCAAACGTTAAAATGTTATTTTAATGGTAAAAGTGTTTTAGTACGTAAGTGGTCGTTGTCTTGAACTATATAATATATTATTGATCCATTGATATTATGTTTGTCGTTGGTGTTTTTTCAAGTTTCGCTAACACTGTATATTGAAACCCGATAAGTGCGAATCATGAAATAACGGCCACTTCTAAATCGAGCCTCACACTTAGTGTCGTGGACGATTTCGCTATACAAAGAACAGATTTTCCGTGAATATCACAGCTACCCCAAAACATAAGATTGAAATCTGAATGATAAAATTTCTTAACTAATAATAATTAAACCAAAGGTTATGTATGATCAGGAGCGTAGAATTATAAGACAAACAGAGATTATTTTTGAATTTATTTCGAACGATATTTTCGATAGATTCGGCTGTCATTTTGTGGAAATTGATTTTAATATAAAATTAAAGTTGATAACTTTATTGATAAAATTATCAACATTAATTATATATCAGAATGGTTTGGGGTCTCAACCGGGGTTAGACAGGGCTGTGTTCTGACTCCGTTCCTCTTTATAATAATCTTCGACTTCATCCTGAGGAAGTCAATTCCACCCGACCGAGGTGTGACCGTTGCCCCCAATCTGAGGCTATGCAACCTCGAGTATGCTGACGACGCTGTCATATTTGACAAATCTGTCCAGGGTATTCCGGAAACATTAGACAGGCTGCAGAGCTACTCGTATCGTATTGGCCTCAAAGTCAATGCGAGTAAAGCCAATGTGCTTTGCAACAGTTTCTGTCTGGACCCAGACTACCCTCTGACGAGCGCGATGCATGACATCGAAAGAGTCGAGGGCTTCCATACAAGTAATAAGTAATATTATTGCTATTTTATATGGATTCGGCGGTAATTTTGTGGAAATTCATTTTTAATATAAAATTAATTTAAAAATTGATAACTTAGTTATTCCACTTGGTTTATCACTAACGTGACGCGTCACGCGTTTCGTCTCTTTAAGAAACATCTTAAACAGGCGAAACGCGTCACGTTAGTGATAAACCAAGTGGAATAACTAAGTCATCAATTTTTAATTTAATTTTATATAAATATTATTGCTATTCATATAATATTTTAACTGTCAATTCTTGGTGGAAAGGCCGGTTTGATTATGTTCGTGGTGAGCGAAATCGTTCCTGATCATTATAAACATGTGGAAGTAGTACAAACAAATTGTATTTGATTTTTAAAATTAAGATTTTCGATGGATTCAGCGGATTTTAATTTTATATTATTGCTAATATCTTCCCCATCGCCTAATCTCAATTTTTAAATAAAATTAAAGTTTACAACTTTGATAGCCAGTGGAATAACGAAGTTTCAACTTTAATTATATATAATTAAAGACATCGACTGAAGGTGCTTGATGGAATTTCAATATCAAATTTCAATTATTGAGATTTTGTACATTTCTATGTATTTTGTCACTAACGGCCCGGGTTTCGCCTTTCGGCATATTCACGAGTGAACTCAAACTAACGCTAACTAAATATTTCGCAAACAAACGTCCGATAACGTCGGTTTGCGAAATATTTTAAATTCATGAATAGAGTTTTTAATATCAATGTTCTTGACCTAAACTTGGTTCTTGGGTAAAACCAGAAGTATATTAGATATAAGAGTATCAGAATATTTAACCGCGCTTAGATTAAAAAAAGATACATCAACATTTGCAAGTCACTTGTTATTGGAGAAGCATACCTTCAATGCGGATGATGGGGTTAAAATGTTGCATCAAAACATGGGGGATCATAAATTATTATATCAAGAAATTTTGGAAATCAATAGAACCCATTTAAATTCCTTTCCAATTTTGAACGAACAACTGAATCTTCCAAACTCTCCTCTATTGTACCCTGTACGAGAGATATGTCGGTAAAAAATAAAACATGAATTAACAATCAAAGTAATGAATTTCCCATAATAATACATCGGTCCATGTTCACCCTAACAGAGACCATTAGTTGAAATTGATCAGTTCTACAAGAATTGTACAATTCGATTAGCATATATGCTTGTTTATCATAATTTTAAATTAACCCCCGAAACATATTCTTGTGTATAACTAGGCACATAGCAAACGGGTCGATTTACTCGGCCACAATTTTCTTTATGACTTTGGTTCGTTTTAACACAGACGCTGCAAAAAAGGTTATACAATTTACAATGCTTTCGAATCAGAAGAACGGCTAAGTGTTTGTTCAAGAAATAAGTGTAGCATAAATATACAGAAAAGGTTAGAAAAAAAGCTGTGCCTTATAAAAAGTGGGCAAGAAAGCTTTTTAACAATAAGAAACGCGTTGTATTACAGCCTTAAAGCTCTCGAGATTAAGTTCTCAAAAGTAAACACGCTGCTTCAGTAAGTCTGGGTTTAAATTTTGACAGTCTGAAATATACGAAAATAATAATCAAAATTATAATTGTATCATCTTTAAATATTAAGGAAAAGACGGCTGTCATTATAAAATATTCAGTGACTTTTTAGGTTAAATTTGCGTAAGCGGAAGAGTCTAAATTTTAGAGTTATATATATTTAAGCTAATTAATTCCGGGATTGTTATACATTATATTAGTGGTTACCAACATTTTCGAGAAACGAGCTGGACTGACTTTTTCAAAACTTGGACGAATAATTGCTTATTCGAATGCAATTATGATATTAATTTATTTCTGCTTATACATCAAGCACAAAAATCAAGCGATGTGTACTCTGCAAACTTTGAAATACAACTGAATATTTTCGATTGAGGCTATTATTTAGATGTTTCTATTGTTCTATTTTGCCTGCACTTAATTTCAATTGATGAGAATATCTGAGAAATTTTCTTCTAATCTGATCGCCAACAAAAATACATTTTAAGGTTCACTTTGTGTTCACTACCTGATAGTCTAATTCTAATTTATGAATGAAAACAAAAGTTTTAGTGAATTAACAAACAAATCATGAAATTTATAAAATATAAAATTAATATTTGCTTTATTAATAATTTTTATACAAAAATCGTGAATTTTATGATATCTGGATCAGGCCCGTGGACCGTAATTTGATGACCACTGCATTATACAATAAATCTTCGATACAAAGTGAAAAACATTAGCAGGGCGAACAAATCTTTGCTATTTACTATTTTTCCGTTTTTTTTATTAAGAAAATTAATATTTCTGACAAATACTCTAAATTATTTATTATTTCTTTTTTTTAAATGTAAATTCTTTGCTGTTATAAGTGTGGTACTGCAGCGATGTGTTATCGTTAAAAACGTATTAAGGCTATGTCCACAAAGCGCGTTTCTCTCGCGTAGTAACTCGGGTGTTGTCGAGGTAAAGGCGTTCATATGGAGCTGTCCACATGCACTAACAATAAATCGTCGAAGTGCATGTAGACAACTCCATTGGCGCGGAACGGCTGCACCTCAATAACGCTCGAGATGCTACGCGCTATGTGGACATAGCTTTCGACACTAATCGATTGATAAAACCAATGTGTGAAAATAGCCATATTGAAAATTCCCGACAATCATTTGAAACACGAGCGATGCTGTTTAGTCGTATAATGTATACTGTTATAAGGTTTTGAGACTGGGTGGAGAATTCTTTGCCAAATTGATGTCACAACATCAAGGACAACAGGCCGTCTTACGTGGACGAAGTATTCCCGAACGTGAGACGTCACGGCGTAGCTCGTCAATATCAATAGTTTTCCGCCAATGGGAGTGTCCTACGTGAGAGATGATGAAAAGATCAGGTGCGCCGCTTCAACAACGCGATCAGTTGGTTTGATATTTTCCCGCGAAGCTAGGGAGGTGGTGTTATAAGAACATGTTTTTTGAAATTTTGAGCGGAGCGGTTGCACGTAAGACAGCGTTCCACCTCGCCTCTTTGCGTTATATATCGATTCAAATCACACTGACGTTTTATTTTTCTATTAGAATAATCAAGAGATTCCATATCTAATATAGCCCTCTCATTTTCCACTCCATCAATAAATAAATACTTTTAGAAGTAATTTAAGACATCAACTGAGGGTTCTTGATGGAATTTTAATATCAAATTTGGATTATTGAGATTTTGTACACTTCCATGTATTTTGTCAGTTCGAGTCCATTCGTGTGCTCGAATGCCTGAAGATGCCGGGAAGGCGAAACCCGGGTCGTTAGTGTCAAAATACATGGAAGTGTACAAATCTCAATAATTCAAACTTTTAGAAGTATTCCATTACCTTAGTTTTGAAAAAATAATGTCCATACAAAACTGGTCAACAAGACCATCCAATGTTCATGGATACAGCAATTGCCGCCAGAGAAAGGCGACATGCGCGTACAGAAGAGTCCGGCGTGAACACGCGATTTGCGACAGCGATACGATACGTCGCAAGTGCATTATGGACAACTCAATGAAATTCAGTTGTTAGGCGCGAGTCAAAACGTGCTTTAAAGACAAGTCCTTACCAGAAATCAATATGAGATTCAAATTTAGTTGTTTAAAAAAACCAAGGCAAAAATTGTATTTACATTATTTATGAAATAACGAAAATTGCTTGACAATCAAAAAAGTTACTCGTGTTTTGTGATATACCCTGAACTATTTTTAGCTGTCGATAAGTGAAATAAACTAAATCCATTTTACGGCCTATTCCACAACAAAGGATCTATCGAAACAGTTAATTGTATTTGCCTCGGGTGATTCAATAATGAATAAATGCCACAAGTGATCGAATAAACAAAGCTTTTTTAATAAATATTATATTTACGAAATTGAAAAAATATATCGTAGGTTGTAAAAAAAGTTATATTTCCATTGCTACGAGTATTGTAAATGTTTGTTCAGTAATAACTTTTAACCGTATTTCACAATAAAACGTAAAATAAAACGTTACTTTTAATGTACCCAATTATGGTATATTAATTTCCACCAATATTTGAAAGTTGACATAATGAAAGCACCTTATTTATTATTTATAATTTTACGATTATTTATTATGATAATGATCTCTTGCAAGTGAAGTCCACCCCACAGACACCAGAAAAAATTAAATTTACTTTAAAAATATACACTGATTTTTAATAGAATTTCGTCTGATTATATAACACTTTAAGTTTATTTAAATTAAAGGACCTAATACCAAACAACTTTGAGATAAAATCAAATAAAAAATTAACTAGACGTAATGTTCGGCACTAGAAAAGCTTTAAAAGAAAGCTTTCTCTGTGGTACAAAAAAAATCTATGAAATGAAAAGAAAATTAGTAAAATAAAATTCTTAAGAGTATAATGGTCTTCAAGGACTAAGTATTTGGGGAAAATTGTACAAAATCGGAGAACAGGATTCGGTAATTCGTTTTAATTTCTCTCCTTCGCCTCGAAAAGCTTTATGAAAGACTAAAAAGCGAGAGAGAAATGATTTTCCTTGACAGTTATTATTGTACCTAGAAAAGGAAGGTATAAATACATTGTTTATTTCGTTTAAATAACAAAAATTTGCGGGTGGCTGGAATATAATAATAAATAATTACGTTAATCATTCAACAAATTTTAAGACTAATATTACAAATATGTTAATAGTATCATATTTTCACATATCATTTTCGAAATAAAGTATTATGACAGATATAGTTATGTATTTATGAAATTAATTAATTGCAGCTTATATCTGCAGAAAACCCTGTTTGACACAAATATGATGAAGCATGGCAGCAGTACTTAAATATTCAGTTCTTCACTACGATTTAAGCAAACTTGAAATACACTCTGAAATTTTTGTTTCAATGAAATTTCGCATGATAACTCTATCAATTTTTCTTTTTCAGTCGTCTTCAATCCAAATCCATCATCTTGTTGATCAACAAATGGATTCTGTATACACGCGAACTTTGTAAAATCAAGATCTTCGAAATAATGTGAAATGTGAATTATCAAACCATCCGGGTGTTCAGTAAATAGATGCGCTGTTTGCTTCAGGATTAACTGCGGTGCAGAAATTAACAAAAAAATAATATAGTGTTATAGAGTTGATTATGTATATATTTTTTATTTATATGTTATGAAAATTACATTTCGCTCCACCCAGTTTGTTAATCGCTGATGTAAGGAGAACAAAGTATTTGTATAATAACTGGTACTGATTCCTACTCTAATTCGAAGCTCTGAACATGCGTAAGACGTTTTTCGATGAGATTACATTGCATTTAAATGTTTAGTGTAACGAACAATAAAAAATCAACAAGGGCATTGGACAAAAGAGAACATGAATTTATTGTAAAGACACAAAAACCTAAATGGGCCGTTTTAAATAACAATATGATTTTACGAACCTTTTATTTATTCAGTGCCGCAAAAGAGTCCTGTATGAACAATAAAATTGTATTATAGGTAACTGAACAGTCAATCAAATTAATGATGCGAGGGCAAGCGGCCATTCATTGGACGATCCTGATTATATGAAAGGTAATATGATATCAGCTGCTTTGTTTGTGTTACCTACTGTATATCAGTGATGCGAAACTAGTTGTTTTCGAACATTTTCACAAATTAAACCAAATTTACGTTATTTACCGAGATTATACGTAATAGTCTAGAGATCTAATGGCCATCCTTCATGATCTTCAGAAAATAATAATCAGAATACTGTTGTAATTCTAATTAAAAAACAGATATACTTTGGTCTTACTTGAATAAAAAGTGGATTCAATTTAACCAAAATCATGAATTAAGACTTATTCTCAAGATTAATTTAAGATATTACAAAATTTATTATAAGCTTAACCGATTTAAGGTATAAATATATTCCCTGAATAAAATTTTGGCCTCGTTTCTACGTTAGTCAGATGATAAAATCTTGATAATATGACTATACCGATTTGCATTTGGATATTTATTTCAATCATGTGAAAAATACTCAAATTCAATAATGAAGAATAATTCTTATACGGTAAAACTTAAGAAAGGAAAGGAAGGAAGCCCATGGGCTAACTATTCAAGAGGAATACTGCAGCCCTTACTTAAAAAACTGTTTTTGTTACGTATAAGTATTTTTAAAGATTTTTTTATGATTTTTCACGTTCAAAGTGAGAGATTACAAAATTATAATATCGAAAAAATTGGTAATATTCACAAAAAACTTTGGTTAAGAAAACGGAAAAAGAGACAAAAAAAAAATTAAAATTCTTTACTCGAAAGGTTTTGCAACGGTGAAGTACAGTGCGTGCGAAGCACACTAGCACCAGGGAAATAAATGCATCATAATATTCAAAAGCATAATGCGTGAATTAATTCCAAGTAATTTCATTTTCAGTATTTTATGAACGTGTTGAAAATTTATCGCGTGACAGAAAATAACAATAATAATTGCGATGATAATTTTTTATCACATGGAAAATTTGATTTCATAATAATTATACGGAGTGCAGGAAAGTAATGTGATTTACCTCATGTATAATCTATTTATTTTTCAATATAGCACGCTATAAATGAAATGGATTGATGTTTTGTGACATTAATTATCGATTTGAATGACATTTATATAGAAGAACTCCACTGTAATAAGGTAAAAATATTAAAGTATTAATTTCTGCAAGAATAATGAGATATGGTTGATAGCTATTTCAGCTTCACGCCAGCTTTAGAACTATTTTCTATGTAAAGTTCAAACGATGGTGTGAAACCGTGATACATATCCAATATATGTTATGATTCTTTTAGAACCAAATGCATAACTTATGGCATTAATTGTAAGGGTAAAAATTTTATGAAGTTTTTTGATTGTATTTATTCATACTCCAAACTAACTCATTTTATAAATAATGACGTTATAATTAAGAAATAGGCACGCTTTACTTCATTATTAAACACAAAGACTTTTTCAAAATTTCAATTGTTTTTTCAATTTTGTACATTTCAATGTATTTCATCACTTGATGGAATTTCAATATCAAATTTGGATTATTGAGATTTTGTACACTTCCATGCACATCGATGCACCCTCAGTCGATGTCTTAAATTATAAAGGTTTAGATAAAATTATATGGAAATATCTGTACCTCAGTTAATGTGTAACAAATAATTAACAATGTAACAAAATTGCAGTCATGAGGAAATGTTTAAAATATCGATATCTACCATTTTCAGCATATAACAAGTGGTAGTCTGAGGTTATTTTAAAATGGCGGTGTTTATTATTACTTTAGTATCATACTGTAACAACTACGAAAATCCTGTAAAAACCTCTGAAAACTCCTATTACTAATATCAGAATATATATTTATTGGTTATCTTAGAATTGCATTAAATTCTACAAAAACTAAATGTACGGTGAGAGATTACACCTGGCCAAAATCGTGGTTCCTAATTATCTCAGAACTATGCATTTTGAGTTGTTACACTTGTGTCGATATGTCTTCGAATCTTCAAACTCCGGAAATTATTCAAATACGATAATTATAATCTGCGTAATTAAATGAACATGGTTATATGATAAACAAAACAAGTCAAACTCGATGAAGTAGAGAACCATACAGTATTGTTTGATATTTCGCATAGCTGAACGTTATTTAGCGTGATGGAAAAATGTGCGCGATAATCTATAACGAATAATCTTTCATGAGGTTTATTTTAACGAAAATAGATTGATTGAATGATAAAAACACACAAGTCTGCTGCATGAATATGAATGTTGAAAAAACGAATATCGGACTATTTTTATAACTTTGATTTTATTACTTCACAGCACATCTATTTTGTACAGTACTAATTATTTTTTACGTTTGCAGCATTGATATGACGAATTGAAAACATGCACATTTTAACAATAAATATTGTCGCCCAATTTACATATAAAACACAATATATCCATTGGTCAACTACTGGCACGTTTACCCTATTTAAAAAAAATATATGTTTTAAGTTTAACTGGTAATAATTGATTCCGGTATCTTTAAATTTGTTTTTCAGATATCTTTTGAATGCCTCTGGCCGATCTTGATTCCATTTAAAAATAATGAAATATGTTATATTGTATATAAAATATTTCATTATTTTTAAATGGTTCAATAATTTCTCTAAAAAATTCCCAATTTGCTATTTTGGTTAATGAATAATTACGAATTATTTAAACGTACTATATTTTGCTCAGATAATGGATTTTTAATGTAGCTTCGTTTTCGATTTCGGATAAGTATTTATTGATTTGTAAGAGGTCCTTACCATTTTAATTGTAGACTATTAAATTCCGTTTATATAAAATTTGTTTGATAATCTGTAAATTCTTACCATATTTCATGAACCAATTGTTTTATATACCCTGTATTCGTAAAGTTCAAATATTAAATAAATAGCTGTGTTTTGTTTTTATTTTTATCAGTTGGTAATGCTTGTGATAAGCGAAACCAGTTCTGTCCATTATAAACATGTGGAAATAGTGCAAACAAATTGTGTTTTATTTTTAAAATATGCTGTCATTCCACCAAGAATCGACAGTTAACAACTTAAAAGTGATTAATAATTAAATAACGTGGCTTGAAATGTTGTGTCTGTTCAAGTTACCCTTAAATACTGCTCTTTCGCTGGCATAGGATTCCTATTAAACACAAATAATCTTTTCCTATTTAACATGATAAAATAATCGGGACTAAAATCTCGAGGTTTTGCTTGTTTTTTTGCCACGTAATTGTCGAAATTGCAATATCAAGATTTTCTGGATTAAAACGATCTAAAATATGATGCTACAGTATTCTTTTTTCAATGTGTACAAGTCAAAATAATTTTAAGTGCCAAAAATTATTCTGTTCAAATATGTTTTTAAAAAAGTTATTTTATCTCGCAGAAATGATTGATTTTAATTTCGCAGACACAACTTGTCAGTAAGTTTGGATTGATTTTCAAATAAATGTACAAAATTCATAAATCTTTTCGATTAATAAGTTGCCAGATTTCAAATCTTTCTTTTACTCAATCAATTAGCTTTTTCTTTGTTAGCAATACACTCTTTTGTTGTATTTCATAGTTGTATTAGTATTAGTGTCAATGCAATCAATTAATATTGTTCACTATTGGCCGTGTATTCGAAAAGTAAAAGCGTGTTTCTTATTTTCGAAATAAAACACAAAAGTCTGCAAGTGATACTTAGGAAAGAAAAAGTTCGTTCAAACGTACGAAAAAACAGAAGATTCATCTATTATCGGTTTTTAACGAACGAAGAAAAAGACTTGAACTTGCTAATGAAAAACAATGTCGATAGATGAAAAGCTCAGCGTAAAAGCTCTACGTATATCTACATCTATCGCTAGATGAAGAAAAAGTTCCAGAATCATACCAACCGTTATGGCGAAACAACGATAGAAGGCAATCAGGGTAGCTTTGGGGAATTAGGGTGGCCCTATTAGTTTTATTGCAGAAGATAAGAAAAGGTTAACGCGCTATGAAAAGTAGTTATTTCAATCTAGGAAATTTTGCTGCTAATTTTCTGGTTGCTGTTAAAGACAAGCATTGGTGCATCGTGACACTTAAAGATGGCAGGCAAAATGATGTTATTACATACTATAAAACAAAATAAAACGTTCGATAGTTCGCCCAGCGGTCACTATATTATCGACGTGACGTTGATCAAATTTTGGATAGCATTCAAGTTAATGTTTTTTTCTGACAGGTTTTTCTGTTACTTTTACATATTCTGTAATGAAATGAAGTAATAATATATATTTTGAGGTTATTTTAACGTTAATATTAAAAGTTTTAAAATTCCCTCCCACCCTTCCAATCCGAAGAGGGCAAAGCGAGAGCGATTAGGTACCCACTAGTCCTGTCCTGGCCATATCATTCTATCCCTCTATACCTCTCTTCGAAAAGAGGTTGAGCGACTGAGTAACAATCAGTTCTCGTAGAAACATCTGATGAGATACATTCATTAGGAGGCTATATGCTCCACACTGGGAGCGGACCAGGTAAAAAATATTAAAGGTTTAGAGACCTAGGATAATACAAATAACTAATTTAAATTCATATTTGAAATTTGAATCGTACAAAATTTGTTCATATCCATAAGTTTTGACATTCGCAACCAGAATTTCACCTGTCGGCATTTTCAGTAATTTAAATCCACGGAAAAATTATACATTTAAATTCAGTCAACTTCAACAATTATTCACCACAACGTAACTTGGTCAAGTAAGCATTCATGACGTAGTATTTTAAGCGAAAATAAAGACAATAAAATTGAGAATTTCTTTCATAGTAAATAACTAGCACAATAGGGTAAAATAGCAATTTACATAGTTTTTTTATGGCGATGGGGTTATGTCGAAATAGGTACCGAAAATTCTTCACATTTTTTGTAGAACTGAATACATTGCAATGTTTATGCTTATTACTTTAATAAGGTTCTACCGATAAATTGCTAAGTCAATCAATAGTAATTAGCGCCCTAATTGCTATTATAAAATATTTCATAGCAGTTTATAATATATACAGATAAATTAATCATAAGCAGACAAATGGAATTAAAAGATATAAAGTTGAAATAAACGTTATGATATTCATGCTGGTACGCCTCTATAACGTAATTTAAAAAAATATACTAAAAATATACACTTATAAAATATACTAAAAATATACACTTATAATTTTGATTGGATTTTTTTCTAATGGGTATCAATAAAATTACGCACCTGCCGCAAAAGAATACCTCGATTCGCCTCTGTTATTACACTCGCCCGTTTGCCGAAACAAAATCCTTGCCCATGGTGTTTTGAGAGAAGATTTTTACGATTGTGAAATTTCACAGATATGCCTCCATTCGTGAAAGACGTGTGTACGTTTTATTTGCAATGTATGACACGTAACAAAGGATAATTTCGTGCACTAACAAGCCATTTTCGTCGTTTTTTTTCCTGCGAAGAACGCGGTTTATTGGTCGTGTCAAATCGCATTTATGTGCGTGCTGCACTTTTTGTTTTCAACATCGTTCTGTAAAACGTCAATTCTGTATTGTCATACCAGAGTGAAATATAATAACATTATTGAAAAACTGTGACTGCCATATAACGTTTTATTTACTACAAGTGAGAAAAGCATTGCATCTCAAATATTGTCTACTGTTAAATATCAATGGACAGATAACAAGTTGGTTCCCCCTGCTCCACCCGTTATCTGTACGGCCTCCTTCCAACGATTAAGAGAAGAAACTAAGTTACTCCTCATGTTTGTGGCTCGATGCAGAGCTGCACAAGACCGATATTTTAACCACGCACTATTGTGCTTAAGAAAAGAAAAGATAGAGACAAATTATATAATATTTAAACCATATTCGCAGCAACCCCACAGTTCCTCTAAGATTACCTGTCCCCAACAGTTTTCTTGCTTCCTAAATACAACGTAAGCTCCTTTTCAAAAAACACAATATGTACATTAAATATTGATTGATTGAATTGGCATTTACTTGGTAGAACTCCATTATAAAAGGATAAAATAACAAAGCATTTAGCTCTACAAATAGTTTGTAGAGCTAAATGTTATGATGTTGGAATAAGTGAGATGACATAATATTGTATATTTCTTCTAAACAGTATATATAGCCAAACTAATATAAGTGGACGCATTGTTCTGGCGATGGCGTCAAGCCGAAGAGCTATTAAATAAAATTTTGAAGAACAAAAAATTTGGATATTTTATCCTATCATTTTTTCTGTTTTCGAATCAGACACAATTAATATGTACCATTAAAAAATATAAATGTCTATAGGTTATAATCCAATGTGAAATAATAAAACACCAAATTTCACACCCTTGCCAAAATTGTGGAAACCGTTAATGTGTTTATTCATTGTACCGTGTACCCACAAAATACAATATAGAAACTGTTCAAATTACATATATATATTTATTTTAACTGTACATGTATTAATTTAATTAATCTATAGTAAATACAGTAATAATCAAAACGGTCGTATTCGATTGAATTGTTCACTAAGGTTCATTAATATTACATCGGATTATTTTCCATTTACTACAATAATTAATAATACAGTTTCTAGTGTTTGTTTAAATATCTTCAACTGAATGTACAATAGAAGTAACCATATTATTATTTTAATCAAATCTATTCAAAGCACCTGGTAACAGGGCATGGTTAGACGCTACGATCAACACTTGAACACTTGAATTTGACGCGTCAGTGATCAAACATTGAAAACACAAATATTTTTCTTGTAAAAAAAAATGATTGTTTAACCTCGGTTATTTAATTAATTTAATAAACTATATTCGTAAAGATTGAAACAATATGGATCCATTATGGATCCATTATGGAGTGTATTTTTAAAAGCTTCACTAAAGGCTCGATTAGCAAAAAGTAGTGGGCTATGGTAGATGATAATATCGTCGCTGTTCTGGAAAAAAACGCTGAATCGAAAAATGACACATTGAGTTATACATAAATGTTTCTTATTTCAAACACTACCGTTTGATAGAACAAACTTATTTTTATAATTTATACGTTTACTTTGTACAAACAAACAATATGGAAAAGGTTCTTTCTTCTTCAAACATCAAAGTCTAATTACTCAAAACCAGTATTTTTCAGTTAGTGTATTGTATCAGAACATAGACGATATAGTGAAACTAGGGCTTCCAACTTGGTTAAAACCGAAACCGGTTAACCGGTTTACCGCGTGTTTTCAAAAAACCGAAACCCAGTTTATTTCACGCGGTTAACCGCGTTTTTTAAAAATGTTTTAAAAATTATTCTATTTACACTATTTGAAAAATGTTTCAGACGGAAAAAATTTCATATTAGTGAATAATCACCTATGTTACAAATTTGTCGGAATTATGGACAGAAATGATTTTATACGATAAGCAATTACACGACACTATCCCAAGCCACAAAGATTCTTAAATTATTTGTGATGAATAAGGCACATGTTATACAATAGCAATGTAACGTAAACTTGAAAAATCATCCGTACAAATCTTGAAGAAATCGTTGACTAGAATATTATTTGCTATTCTAAAAAAGTAAGCAATTTTAAGATTTATAACTTACAATACAAAAAATATTTTCATATCTTTCTCTGCTAGTTATTTTATGAATATTTCCTTTTCCTTTTAAGTGATAATATAAACTATAATACTACACAGCCAATAGAAAGTATAGTTATTAAGTTACGTTTTTATAAATAATGTATTTCGCAAGGTTTGATTGTATATATGGCTTTACATTGGCGGAGATAACGAAGACAGGAATGAAATCAAAACTTGAAATGGTTTCAAAACTTTGTTTCGAGAAACATTTTTGACGCTAAACATACAGTGACTTCGTCTTTTGCAATCAAACAGAGATAATTCTGAAAATCAAAAAGCTAAGATTATCTTATAAGTTTCTTGCAATCTAATTACGTTTCAATTGATTAAGCCACTTGACTGAAAAATGACGAGACAATGCGAAAAGCTTCATTGCAGTTCACCACTCATTTCACATTACCAAAATAAACCTTTTTTTTTTGAAAACAACAAAACTTGTTTTAAATAATTTAAGACATCGACTGAGGGTGCTTGATGGAATTTCAATATCAAATTTGAATTATTGAGATTTTGTATATTTTCATGTATTTTGTCACTAACGACCCGGGTTTCGCCTTTTTGCCGGGTTTGAGTTCACTCGTGTGCTCGAATACCTGAAGATGCCGAAAGGCAAAACCCGGGTCGTTAGTGAATTCATGGAAATGAGCAGAATCTCAATAATTAAAATTTAAAACAATTTGTTTTGTATTACTTTTACTTTTATTTAAATGATCATTACTGTTTTCTCTCACCACGAGCATTACCACACTGATTTGTTAATAATACAAGTAAAACAGTATGTGCCCTTTGTTCAATATTTCAATAAAATTAATAAACAGAAGCCAATAAATATTGCATATTAAAGTACGCTCGAAACTTTGTATATCGTGAATCTTCATAAATTTCTTTTATTTAAAAATATGTATCACATTTTTTGTACTTCTTCCACATTTGGTATAAAGGTCATGATCGTTTTCGCTCATTGCAAGCATTATCAACTGATGCAACCGGTCTTGGTCGTAATACAAAAATTGAAAGAGTACAAACTAAATTGTATTTTACGGTCCTCCAGCTTATGAGATTTTACACAATTCTGAAAGCGACTTCAAAATATAAAAAGACTGAAACGGTTAAAAATATCTAACACAAGATTTGAAAAAAAATCTAATATTAAAAGAAAAATAAAGTTAATCTTAAGCGATATATCTGCTGCATGATTTGGAATTTTACTGAATGCGTTGTTACATAGTAATATTTGAACTAGGCGTAAAAGCATAAAATATTATTATCTGTTTGTTTAAATCCTTTCCTTACATTTAAATACACTATGAACCAATACTAAAGCTAAAATAAGCACGTACGGTTAAGTCAAGTCACAAAAATATGAGAGATAAGTTCAAGCACTCCCTAACTCCTAAAGTAATATTACAACAAGTGCAATGGGTATTTATAAACTTATTTTAATAATGAATCAATGGGTTAAAAATGTGTGTATTAAGGTAAACTAAGAAGTAATATCTTACGTATTTAAAAGTGAATTTTATTCAGGTATAATATAAATTAAGTATTAGAATAAATGTATATTTTATAATTTAAAATCTTACGATAAAGTAAGTCTAAAGATGTTTCTCAAAAAATAGTTGAAACACATGTTACATTTATTAATAAAACTAGTGGAAAAACATTTTTTTTAATATAACATCGACTAATAAAATATGTGATAATTTCGAATACCACGCATGTTCCTTCTTCTAGAACAACTCTAAAACACAATTAGCACGCTTAATTAATATCGACGTCCGTGGGGCAGTTGGTAGCGTCGCTGGCTACGGTTATGGATGATTCGGGTTCAACTGCCGGAGCGGACGGTTTTCATAGATTGATCTTTCAATCGATTTATGGATTTCTGTTCGTAGTCTGAGTCCTCCCTCCCACCCATCCCATCCTCACGGGGCGTAGCGAGAGCGATTAGTTAACCAGTCCTGTCATAGCCCTATCCTTCTATCCCTACTCTCTTCGAAAAAAGAGAGGTTGTAAATCTGAGTAACAAAGAATTCTAGTAGAAAAATTCTGTTAAGATACCTCCATTAGGAGACCATATGCTCCACATTGGGAGCGGACATGGAAAATAATAAAAGTTATGATGTTGAAATAAGTGAGAAGATATAATATTGCCTATCTCTTCTAAAACAGTATAAATAATAAAGCTAAGATATGCTAGTTTAAGCATAGTTCTGGGAGCGGACGTGGTTTTAAAAAATGCAAATATTTACAACCGAAAAATAGTATTTTTGGTTTTAAAGACCGGGTAGAATACACCGAAAATTCAGTGTCACAAAAACAATTATATGTAAAAGATATTATATTGATGTCAGATTTTTATTTGCTTTTTGTGAAAAAATTAATATGAATTAAAAAACTGACTTCGTTTCATATAGTAGTTTCCATCTTACACGACATTGTATGTACAATAGAAACCTGAACATGTTCTTTTCCTCTTTATCTATATGAAAGAAAGAAAACGCTGAAGACCCTAGAAAGCTCACCATGTAATGAAATATAAGGCTCAGCTGCTTTTCAAGTGAAAGAGCCTTGAAGGAAGCGAGCGAACCTGAAAATCGATTCCAATGAAAGTACGTATGAACAATATAATAATATAAAAAAGTTGTTCGTTTACGAAATCCTGAAAATTTCACACTACACATGAAAACTACGCGAGTGAAAATAAAAAAACGGGAATGGGGAACATTTGAATAACGGTCGTGGTGTTCCCTTCCCAATTTAAAACGAAAATTTTCATTTGTTTTTTTATTAACTCTCACGGCCTTAATAAAAACGGACACGTCTACCATGGCAACTTAAGTATTTCTCACAAGATGTTTTTTATATTGTAATATTTGTTATTTTAACAAAATGTGAAAATAAGACAAGATTTATATTTACAGAAACATACTTTAGAAGAATAAACATACCAGACAATTTCCACCGTTACATAAAAGCGGTTTTTGGCTTAATGCTATTTGAGTTGGCTTCATACAAAACGAAATTCATAAAGATCAAAACAAAAATGATATATTATTCACATGGGTGCAAAAAAACCTCACCAGTTAAATGTATCATATTGATTGATAATGATATTCAAAAAAAAAACTATTGTACTTTTAAAGGACAAAATAGGTGGGTGGAAAACATGGGCAAAATGACAAACAATTCAATAAAAGTTTTTATTGATTACAATTGAGTTGAATAAAAGCAAAAAACTCCGCTGTTCTTCAATGTCATATCATAATTAACCCTTCAGTATCCATGATGTAGCAATGAGTTACCTCGGTCTTTAAACCTTTGAATTATCTGTGAAATAAGTCGTACAAAAAATTTTGCTTTTTGTAAATAAAATAGTTTAACACATAATTAAAAATACGTTATAATTTACGTCTTCAATGTATAATTAATCATAATTTGAAAACCTAGTCAATTTTACCATCGAAAAATACAAAATTCAAGTATTAAGTATAGTATAGCAACAATCTGTGATGCATGACCGTAAGGTATGCTACCGTTTTGTACCAAACAGCACCGAGACACGTCTTGAACTTGTTCTGCTATGAAGAATTTCGATTCATGCGTCATTCGATAAAGTTTCATATGTATTTTAGGTTTTACACACCAAATATGGTGTACAATAATTACTTGATACTACATTATAACATATTTCACACTTTGAAGTTGTCGTTTTGCTTTATAAATTGCGTTTATATGTCAAATTCCACTCGGTAACGAAATGTGACTGCATGGAATTCGAAGGGATTTATTTAGCATGACAACGGGAAGGTTAAAATCGGAAAGAATGAAGAATATTCATACTATTTTTCATAATAAAAACGATGAGTTGAAATTGGAATTAAGGAATGCTCATTACCGATTCATTAAAAAGTTGACTAATTCGCTATCTATTTGCTTGTAGAAGTTGTATGTTTTCCGTAAGAAGCGGAAATGTCGCCAAATCTTCGGAAACTTGTCGTAGTTCGGTGTTGGCCTGACGACAAAGTGGGTTAATAATTAAGAGAAGTTCGACGCGGCAAAAGTTCCAACAGTGTCCCTTAAATTGTTATTGGAATTAGCAGAAAAACATGTTCGCAAATATAATGCGGACACTAAAATATCGAAACGGAGAATCCCGTTGAAATTTTGCGTGGTGAAGTGAATGTGTAAATGGTAACCGAAAATATCCAAAAAACCATTTTACTGATGATTCGGAAAAGTTATTAAATACAATATGTGACGAAAAAACGGTTGATGGAACTAATTTTTAATATAAAATTAATGTTGATTACTTTGTTATGCCCTTGGTTGTGTTACTAAATGTGTTTCGCCTCTTTAAGAAGCATGTGCAGAAAAACTATATCCCGAAATTTTTAACTTAATAATGAAGGGTATGTCACACTGAAACAAGGATTCATCTCGACTCTGAAAATTAAATAAGATTTTACTTTAGTTGCTAAACGGTATACAATGCCGATTGTAAGCTTTCCGGCAACAACTTTGACATTTTTAATGATATATCTCCAAATGATGCTTTTACTTCAGTTATTAGTAATAATTTTTTTGATTTGCTCAAAATTTACGTAAATACGAAGACGAGTTAAAGATTGGATCTCATTTTAATGACAACAGAGCTAGTCTGGGTCAAATTTTTGCAAGGGAAACATCATTTTAAATTGGTTTTAGGTTTAAAAATTCTGAGCCGGCCAATCGATGTATGCCACTATTATATCGAAAATCGTTACGTATTTATCATCCCATATCTGCAAACATGAGAATGTACAGGAGTGCATTTAAAAGGTTCATAACGCAACTCACCATATAATGTTTTATACTTTCTTCTCTCCCGAACAATTTCAATTTTGAGGGTTACACCAATTGGTCGAAATATCGTCGATATCAATCAGTAGAAAATGTTTTTAACTCTACATTTCGATTGGAGCGTAACCTCTCAACTACGGTGGTCGACGAATAATAGGTCGGATAAAGTCAAAAATATCAATCTTCATGACGAAATAATCGTCTTTTCCAGAAGGTTTTACAAGTTGGAATGATTTAGAAGCATAGATCTGGCGGAAGAAGCGATCGGCTCTCCAGTTTTGAAGACAAACTTTCGCTATAAGGACTTATAAATCAGGCGATTTTTACATTCATGTGATTTATTTAACAACTTGCTGGCAATAAAATAAATGAAGCGGAACACGCGATTCCACTCACATACATACACAGTACATACACAGTACACACTCAGAACTGTTTAGTACCCCCATACACATATTGCATATACGTGGTACCACCCTTCGTAGGTATTTATAAATATTCCTTCGTTAACATAACGTGTGTTGTTGATATATTTCGCATTATTGTCATTATTACATACGTCTATTTAGAAATTGAAATCTGACAAGTCACACAATAAAGAGGGGAGTTCTGTTGCAAAGAAAACTTTTTCGTGTGTAAATCAATGCTTTTTTCTCAAATATCAGTAATAACGTCTGTGAACTTAGATCAATAGTGCAATATACTGAATATACAGAAGTCAATCAGTCGGCGTCCGTGGCGCAGTTGGTAGCGTCGTTGACTACGGTTAAAGATGTCTCGGAGCGGACATGGAGAAAAAAAAATCAATTTCGCACATTTTAGAGCGCACGAAAATATATAACACATCTTCAGGAATCGTGTTCCTAACTGTATAGTTAAGATGATTTAATTTAAGAATATGACCAATGCTGCCGACGGCCAGTGAAGTAATATTGTAGTCCGTCAGTGTGTAAGGTACTACGGCTTCTGCCAGGTCTATGCTTCTGTCCTAGCGGTAGCGGTTTCGCTCAGATCGTGCATTATCAAATGACGAAACCGGTCATGATCAATATACAAATGTTGTTTTATTTCTCAATAAACCAAGAATTGTTTCCTTTAAACCAAGAATTGGCTAAAAATGATTATTTTATTTTAATTGTTGTACTATCCAGCTAAGAAGACGCTGGTGACGATTTTAATGTGAAGTTTTGGTCAGTAATAATACGTTTACATTGAATCTACATTGTGCTGTTAACATTTCAAAAATAATGTAGACATTCTGTCACGTTAAATTGCTCACACTATTTGATATTTATGTCGGTAGTAATCATCGAAATACTTAACGTTTTCTTTTTCTTCGTTTTGGTATGTCCGAGGATGTCACAATAACGTAAATCTTTTCCACAATATCTAGAAATAAGAAAATCCCACCTCGGGCTTTTTCATTTAGTTTCTATAAGCTATAAGGGTCTGCAGCAGATTTAAAAATTAGACGAAGTTATTTGTATATAACATGAAATTATTTTAATGAAATAATATTAAATTTGTGTTGACAAATTCTGTAGTGTTGAGAATCAGAATTCAACATCTTCCTTCAAAAAAGAGACTTACTTTTACTAGCTTAGAAAACGTCATTATTTGTCTTCGTGAGGTTGAACAGTCTCAAATTAATTTACTTAAACATATTATGGGAATGGAGCCATTAAAATTGTACAATAACTTTTTATTAGTCATTAAAAAAGTCGATCTCTATACTATGAAATTTTGAGTGTAATAAAATAAAGTTGAAAAAGGAACATAAAGTGATTAAATTTTTAAACACTCGCGACCGTGACAAAAAGCAAATAGAAATAGGTTTTATTATTAAGGACTATGTAGGAAACACATAATATGCATTCATTTATGGATATAATTAAATCAACCATATTCATGGTTTCACAGCTTCATTTCATAGCATACACTTAAAACATTTAAATTTTAAAAAGACTGATTATTATTACCGTTGAGGAGCAACATTTCTTTCTTCTATCATACAACATTTATTTAGATCATATTCAATTTCATGAAAAACAAATTCTTTCACTAAAAATAAAATGATGCCACATAATAAAATATATTTTAACATTGAAGAAATATATTACACTTCCGAAAAAAGATTTTTACATAGATAAATAGTTTTCATTCAATATAAATACTCACACTTTGAAATCGATAGTTGCACGAAGCTGTAATGAAATGTCACTTATTCATCTACCCTATATTCTTCTACATTATATTTGGCTGCGTATAGTGTCTTTGCTTTAAGCATTAGAATACATTACAAAAACCAAACCAGACCAAACATAACATAACCTACTACAACTTAACTCACTTTGTAAAAAGAATCCGTGACTAACTGGAAACTATTAAAATCAAAGTTTCAGTGTACAAAGTTAATATTATCTAATCCAAAGTGCAATTATTTATAATCCCTTGTTATATATGCCTGGCAAACTTCTTTTCTGAAAAAATCCTCTCTCAGCTTTGCAGTCCTTCCATCCCAGGATTTTTTCTTCTTCTTGAACCATATCCATTTTCTATAAAAAATCGGGCCTCCAATGTTCTCTGTTACCGGCTAATCGCTTTGCTTCTTTCTAGGAAATGTCAACACGATTCACTTCCAACGAGTGCAACCAATGAATAGAACCCATGCTGGAATCAAACTGGTCAGACAAAGGGTTAAGAAGGTTAAGGCTCTCCGGAGGCATCCGCAGTATGTAACCCAGCCAATTCCAACGTCTCGCCAAGACCTTTGACGTAACAAGGTTTTTCGGTAAACGGAGTCAGTGTCAAAATAATGGCATTTAATTAAAGTACGGCTATACGGCTACTCGTCTTAGACAGACCACATTGAGTCAAATGTGGCTACAGCCCTTCATGTGTGTGCTATGCGAATAA
The DNA here is from genome assembly GCA_022494535.1 of Himalopsyche phryganea. Lineage (NCBI taxonomy): Eukaryota > Metazoa > Arthropoda > Insecta > Trichoptera > Rhyacophilidae > Himalopsyche > Himalopsyche phryganea. The sequence goes on along the minus strand of JAGVSL010000060.1, from coordinate 2,270,123 downwards.
TGAGGTTTACGGGTTATGATAATCTTTAAAAAGGTTTTGGGTTGACGATACTAAACAACAGAAATGCATGCTTTGTTTTCGTTATAGAAGTTTATTAAATAGCCGATTGGGGAAACGGAGCAAGGGCAGATTGTAAAGTTTCTGTCGTTATTATGGAAAAACTTTCCAGTTTTTCGAGAGTAATATTAATTGCTACAATACACGTCTGGATGTGTAAAAATAACATCATATTTCCGATCTATATAGAGATACAAAAATACCCGAGTTATTTAACTTTCCGAGATATCGGGCGAAAGTTTATAAACTCGCTGGGCCAGAGAAACAGTAAGTTGGCAAACAATTTTTTCGGCAAATAAAAGTTTCCCAAAAAATTAATCGACTTTTTACCCCGGCGAGCCAACTTCGCCGACTTCACCCACTTCACCAGTAATTTCATCGAATTACACAAATTCATTTAAGACTTAATTGTGTTATTACGTTTTTTTTACGGTGGAAAACTCTGCCCCCGTTAAAAATATCCGAGAGAATTTCATTTAAAATGCTTTTATAAAAAGTTGGAGACCCGCTGCTATATTTGAATTGTGATTTTATTTTAAATATTACTGAATTTTTCGAGATATTTAAAACGGAAATTTAATTATTATCATAAAGGAAAGAGAACCTGCAAAGGCTGTATGATTGTGTGTGTACCCTCGATTTTCTACACGAACACCTGTATGTCAATAAAATATTATAACGAAGTTACATAAAATCACGAAATGGTTAAGATGAAAATTTTTACAAACTTTTTACATTTATATTTTGTAGATTCCATGGCAACATTTTGATAATAATTTTACATGATATTAAATTCCAACTTCCCCACTACAAATACCTTGCTACGCTGTAAATTCACGACAATCTTATAGTCTATATATTCGTAAAACTCGCAGCCAACACATTTCAAAAGATCTTAGAATAATTAAAAAGTGCAGTAAACTTCCGATTATCTATAGATGAATTCAATTCTAGGGTTGCCACAAAAAGCAGTGCTGTTATTAGATGAAGCTCCTTCCAAACGAAAGTATAGTGAATACGGTGTATGCCTGCAAAAATTTTGCCATCTAATATTACATCATTAATTCAACTCATGGATAAAGGGGTTATTTCATTACTGAAAAGGAATAAGCGTTCTGGCCTTTAAAAAAACTATAAGTAACGTAGATGATGGTTTGATTATATTCTGTAAAAAATGATGATACTGAAAGGGATACATGCAGTTACTCTCATTCAATCACGAAGAAAAATTCCACCAGATGTAGAAAGACTTTTTTGGATTTTAACCAAACCTGAGACAAGTAAAATATCCGAAATAAATGTGAAGCTCTTGGGAAAATTTGGACTCATTTAAACCAGATATGGAGAAACTTTTAGGATAGGTCATATTAGGAATAGAAAATTAATGGCAGGCCGCAAGTAAAATATTGCATCTCAGCATTTTATTTTTAATAAAAAATGCTTTTCAATGTAATAAACAAGTTATTACATTAATAAATAGGTCACTCGAGGTAATGTGACGATTTAATATGTATACGTCGTTCTCTATGGAAAATAGCTCACGATTCAAGCATACAAAATTTTTATTAAATCGAGATTTTCAAATGTAATGCGGGCTTTTTTTATGGAAGTCGGGGACAAATAGAGACGTCTGGCAACCCTGTTCGATACTGAATTTTTTTAGTTTCCAATTGAAAATTTTGTAGTAATTAATTGAGGTAAATAAGCCTTTTAAAAGATATCAATTCTAATTTTGATTATTTTACAAGATTTCGTTAAGTAAAATACCGTTACCTAAATACACAACGGCTGATAACATGATCAGATACACTGGCATATATAATAATTTTATGTCTGACATTCCAGGAATTTAAGAGGGTATTACAGTGATGAGAAAAAAGGTGTATCATTGCCAGTAATAATATTACAAAAATTAAAAAGTTATCTCTCGAACACTTTCTATTTACTAATTTGATTCTGTCAGCGTCCGTGGCGCAGTTGGTAGTGTCGCTGGCTGCGGTTACGGATGTATAGGGTTCGATTCCCGGTGCGGAGGGTTTTTATAGATTTATCTTTCAATCGATTTATGGATTTCTGTTCGAAGTCTGAGTCCTCTCTCCCTCCCACTCACCCCATCCTCACGGGGCGTAGCGAGAGCGATTAGCTCACCACTAGTTCTCTCATCGCCCTATCCTTCTATCCCCACTCTCTTTGAAAAAAAAAGAGAGGTTGAGCAACTGAGTAACAAGCAGTCTGGTAGAAAAAGTCTTTTTAAGATACCTCCATTAGGAGACCATATGCTCTACATTGGGAGCGGACATGGAAAAAAATTGTTGAAAATTACGTATTGAAGTTGATTTTGTAGATTTTTGTCATATTTAAATTCATACGTAATATTATAGGTATAAGTCAACCGGCTTAAATTTATTTTTCATCAGTTGATCCTTTTCATCCTGATTATTATAAGAATTATTTAATTAGTATACAAAAAAACGTGTTTTATTTTTAACATATAATGGCTTTCCACCAAAAATTGACAGTTAACACCTTAAAAGTGATTTTTTCTTAATTGATTTAATTTGAATTGGTGAGATATTGTACATTTCCATGTATTTCGTCACTAACGACCCGGGTTTCGCATTTCAGCATCTTCAGGCATTCGAGCTCATTCGTGTACTCGAATGCCTGAACATACCGAAAGGCGAAACTCGGGTTGTTAGTGATGAAATATATGGAAATGTACAAGATCTCAACAATTCAAATATGATATTAAAATTCTATCAAGCACCCTCAGTCGATGTCTTAAATTAATTCATTGAATTTGCATTAGCTTGGTAGAACTCCATTACTTTAGGATGAAATATCAAAATATTCAGTTCTACAACATTTTATTAGATAGATGATAGCTATTTCGGCTTAAATAGTTCTGACGATGGCTAATACTTTGATATTATATTCATTTTTTTTTTAATCCTTGTAATTATTTTCATGTCAAATAGTTATAGATAGAAGAATTGTATAATTTATAATGTTTTCACGAGTATAATATTTTCATTATTATATTTGTGTTTAATTTTTAATCACGTAATTTTGTATTTTTATATTGACTTATTATTTTGATAAAACTACATTATAATTCCGAAACCCTATATAAATTTGTATTTACATATGTGGTGCTTATGTGTTATCATCACCCAAGTTATGATTGTTCATACTTTCTATGGAATCGACTTACCAAAGTTATTGTGATGGTTATGGAACCTCACTGGCCTTCGCGGCTGTAAAAAGGTTTGATGTCACTATAACAAGATATAATAAATATTCCCAAGAAATAAAACAATATAACATAGACCGATCTTATCATTGCGCTAAATAAGATATTACCGGGCCGTTGGAGAAGACAGGGGAGAGTTGCGGCGGGGGATGAATATAAAATAAAAATAATAAATTTTATTTTATAGGGTCCAAGGGGTAGGAGCCATCAAATAAAAATTTCAACGCCAGCGCTTCACGGCAGCCCCAAAATACAAAATAATAAAAATTGTACCCCACCCGGTCGTAAATATGAAAATAAATTCACCGAAGAGGTCCGTGAGAAAATTAATGTAAGCCTTTTTTCCGTAATACGCCGTATTTTTTATTCGCGTCCTTGCGAAAGGACCGACATAGCTTTCTTCGCCTTTCTCCGCCAAGGATATGTAATTATAATTATAATATAAATTATTAAACCGGAAACCAATAACGGTTGGCCTACATTTTTACCACATTCACAGCGTAAAATGTAACTCATCGCGTGCAGTATACCTGAATAAAACGGCAATTTTCGGAATGACGAACCCTAAATCATTTTTTTTTCCATGTCCGCTCCCAATGTGGAGCATATGGTCTCCTAATGGAGGTATCTTGACAGAATTTTTTCTACGAGAACTGCTTGTCACTCAGTTGCTCAACCTCTCTTTTCTTTTTCGAAGAGAGTAGGGATAGAAGGATAGGGCTATGAAAGGACTAGTGGTTAGCTAATCGCTCTCGTTACGCCCCGTGAGGATGGGATTGGTGGAAGGGAGGACTCAGACTACGAACAGAAATCCATAAATCGATTGAATGATCAATCTATGAAAACCGTCCGCACCGGGAATTGAACCCGAGACATCCGTAACTGTAGCCAGCGACGAAACCAACTGCGCCACGGACGCCGACAAAATCCCTAAATCTATAAAACTAAAAATTAATTTAAAAAAATATATTTGCAAATTAAGTTTATTTTTTTTAGTAGGTCACTAGCCTAAAAATGCTTACGTTGACCATTCTGTGTAACTAAAGAATTGATTTAGAAAATGCTGCATTTGTCAAAACGCTAGTCAAAGAAAAACAAAAGTTAATGAATGTTATCTACACCAAGAAAACGGTTTAAACTATAATATTGTTTTACCAAAAAAACAATAATCCGTTTACCAAAATTTTTCGTTCACACAACTATGAACGGGGCTTTATGCGAGAATTTCATAAGGCTATTTTTCTGGATAGAATTTTAATTCAGTTGCGGTCATAAATTTTAATACATTGGTGAGAATTTATATTAAATGATAATAATGTATCGGTCAGAATAACAGAAGGCAGAATAAATGATTTATGGTCAGTATTTCTAACCTAAGCTAACTAACCTAACCTTTTATTCTGACCTTATAATAATTTTATTCAGACCATCAAGAACTTTATTCCGACCAAAAGTTGATTAAAATTCTGACCATTTACTTTTAAGGTGTTAACTGTCAATTCTTGGTGGAAAGACATTATATTTTTAAAAATAAAACGCAATTCGTTTATACTACTTCCACATGTTTATAATGATCAGGACCGGTTTCGCTTATCACGAGCATTATCAACTGATCAGTTGATAATGCTGATCACTGATCGGTCCTGATCATTATAAACATGTGGAAGTAGTACAAACGAATTGTGTTTTATTTTTTAAAAAGTCTGACCATTTAATTTGTTGCCTTAGTTATATATTATATTATATATTAGATACTTAGCTATATACAGTAAATAACTATACATTGCTAGGACTTCACATGAAAACTTCAAGATTACATTAAGTGATTTATTAAAGTTCCATAGATATTCCTTCATACTTTCGTATACTCCTCGATGAATAAGCTCTATAATTTGGTGGGGAAAATATAACCATGCGAAAACTGCACGAGCAGGAATTCATTGTCAAAATTTATATCAATGGATGAAGGAAGAAAGTATGTAAGTAGGTAGGCCTAAGATATTTGTGGTCAATAAAAATTCCAAGCTATGAAAATAACCTACAGTAGTTTCTGACCTCAAATTCCAGCAAGGGACATGCGGGCTATGGGAATTGGGAAGGGTTCCCTTTCGGAGTGTTCTACCGTTATATTAAATACAAATATGTCAATACATATTTTATATAATGTACTGTATTATCCCGAAAATAACGCAATCTGTTTATTCAGAACAGAATTAAAAGGAATAATTCAAATATACGAATGTTGTTTTATTTTTATAGATACAATGCTGTTCCACTAAGAATTGACAGATAACACCTTAGAGTGTTTAAAGTTGTTGTTTCAGATTTTCTTTAACTGTCACTGTCGGGGACAGGAGAAAGACAGGGGTCGTCAATCTTTTTATTCCTACCGCCCATTAACATCGCTATATTTCAATCCAGTACATGGGCTGAAAAAATTTCTAGAAGGAATTTAGGAGATTTGAAAAAACATGTTTTTATAACCAACATTTTATTGCAATAAAAAAGAATACATATACATATTTGTTGGTAGATATCTCCCTCGTGATTTTCTTCTAAAAATTGCATGATACTGTCATATAATGCTACAAAGCAAGACATGCATGCACCTTTACAGAACCAACGACCTTCTGTGTGTAAAACAAATTGTCAAGCAAAATTTTCAAAGATTTTGGGGTATAAGCAAAAATCGTCCACCGCCCACTAGTGGGCGGCACGGACCAGGTTGATGACCCGTGGTGTAATACTTGATTTTGATTGAATTTGAGTGTAAGTTTATGAATTCTTTTTCATCTCATCAAAATTTTCTGTATTATATATGTTTCTAACTGGTATAATATTATTAAAAAATAAAAAAAGTGGCGATAGTTACGTACGATTATGTCGTGACAATTTTTTACGACCTCATGGTATGATAGAACATTTGGTTTCTAGAGGCCAAGAGATCTGAGGACATAAATATATGTGGATGGGGGGGGAGGGGGCTAAAGTTTGACCAGGACAAAACAGGATGCCTCAAAACGAATTGTATAACAATGTTTTATAAGAATCTCGATATCAACTTTCAATAATAAGAATGCATTCCCAAGTATCTTCTTTTTAATAATCTTACTATACCTCACCAGAAACATATCAAGAAAAAAACATTATAAAGGTATGGACAATTTTATTAATAAAATATACCGAAAAAGTATTTTACTACTTTTATTAAAAGATCGCGGGGACGGAGATGGAGATAATTATTAGCTAAAAGTTCAGTAAGAACTAATAAATGCTCAGTTAAAAATTATGTTTGGTCAGTAAATAATTGCCAAATAAATAAAGGTTAGGTTTTAATTAAATAACTGACCGTTTTATATAAATATCTGATCGTTTAATTTAATAACTAATAATTAGTTCAAGTAATAAGTTATAACAAATTTTTCAGTAAGTTCAAAATCATTCGTGCACTCGAATGCCTCCAGATGTCGAAAGGCGACACCCGTGTCGTGGGTGACGGAATACATGAAAATGTAGAAAATATGAACAGTTTAAATTGTATTATCATTCCGTTGATAAGTAATATAATAACATAGGAAATCAATTTATTTAAACCATTTCGTACGATACATTGAATTAGCAGTGCTAGCACTAACTTGTTGAATTGATGTAAGTAAATTAGAAAAATTATCTGTAAAAACAGTTTACATTATTTTTAATCTTTTCGCAATTAACGAATTGTAATTAACTTTTGTACGCAATTTTTTAATTCATCTTAACTGTTGTAAGCCTATTTAAAATGCTATTAGTTTGCAAGAGTAAGCTTTGATATTTCATAATAATCAGTGTCAGTCGCCAACCCTTAGGTTAGTTAATGTAATTACAATGTTATTCCATTGGCAATTAGAAGTTAACGAAAAATAAAATAACAAAAATAGCAATACAGCTTTGTAAAAAGATAGCATAAAAAGAAAAGGAGATAATAATTACTTTACTAAAATAATAATTGTTATAGAGTAATTAATTCATTAATTAATTAATTAAGAGGGTCTGAATTTGTTTCGTAATACTTCTCTAAGCTAAATTTATTGTATAAGATTTTGTGCGAAATCATTTCAATAGTACATAGCATAATATTAAAGTAGAAAAATATATAACTGGTAAGACACTTCCTCAGAGGAATCTCTTTAAAATTGTTTAATTATAAGTTACAATAGGGATTATAATATAATAATTACTTATTTCTCAAATAAAAATGAATTATGATGTAATATTTATCAAGGTTTAAGAAGTTTATAATTTACTATTGCTAGAGATTAATTTATTAATGTGACGACATGTTTTATGATAGTAAATAAATGAATAAGTACTCACCATTATACGAATTAAATACACTAAGTTAAGAAATAGTTTGCTGGAGACATTTTAAGCTTTCAATTTATGGCGTTTTTTTATGATTAACGATCTAATTTATTTCTTAAGGAAAATTTAAAATGAAGGAAAACTAGCGTTTGGAAGAACTATAATTTAATATATTTCAAAGTATGTTGCAAATTCTGTTTGTACGCGAGAAATATTTTTTTCTTAAGACACTATATGATTATAAAGCTGAAACTAATAAAAAGATGCAGATCAGACGTTGACTAACGAGATGTGGAGTGGCGCATGTTAGTCATAGCGCGTAAAAAAATAAGGAATGGAGATATTCAGTTAGAAGCATTATTTGGAAATTGCAACGTCCTAGATTAGGATGCCACAATTATTGCTGAAACGCCGACGGGGAAGTTTAGGTAAAGAATGGAAAGGTAGATGGTAGAAATGAAAAGCTGATATCAATCAAACAATTTTGCAGTTTTATTCACAAACTATAATAGCCAATCGACGAGAAGATGAAAACTGTGTAACAGGAGCGCAGGTACGAGCTTTTGGTTAGCTATGGCGATTCGCATTTGTAATAATTCTCACTTATCCTTGTGCCCCCCGCCGCCTTTGCATCTTTCTTTAGCACATTTGTTGTTTTTGTCTGACTAGCTATAGTACTGGGACCAATGACCAACGGACAGACACACACATATCTATGATCCGGGACGTGTCCAAGTCAAGTGAGGTGTATGAGATGGTTCCATGACTGAACAGAACAGGAAAAAACAGAACAATTTGAAAATAATATTTTTCTCGTGTCTATTATTTATTGAATATATAAGAAATTAATACTACATTTATTAATTTATATAATATTTAGTAATTTATAAAAACAAACAAGTATAATAAACTCTAAAATTCAATTAGAATGTGTTTATTGTAGATATTAAAAACAAATATTTGCAAATGACCATACTGTTTCTTTCATATAATACAAGGTACTTTGTTTTAAATATCTAAAATTAGTTTGGAAAAAATATCTGATTCGCCAAAAATTTTGAAATTCGGAAAATCATAAGAAATAAACGCGATGTGAAGTCACTTATGTCCATAATCATATATATTCAATAAATATAAAAATAATAACTGAGTTATTCCAATGGTTGTGTTACTAAATATAACGCGTGTTTTGCTTCTTTAAGAAGCATCTTCAGGTTATTTATATAAGTTTTAAGCTGTCGAGAGTTTCGAAACGTAGCAAGCAAGCATTTTTTTCAATTGATTTTATTGCTCCATAGTTAATTCTATTTATTCATTGCCGGCAATAATAAAATGCGACATTATTAAAATATAGTAACTTTGAATTGAAACACTAAAATTAGATATTAAGGAATAAAAGTGTTATTCAAATGATAATTTTCAATAACGGGCGAATGGAAGATTCGGCTGTTTTTCCGCGACTTGAAAGGCTTTTATCCATTTTCAATTAATAAAAAGAAAGATCGAATGAAAGGATAACAAACCCAGTTGAAAATGATTATTTTGATGAAAATCCCAAAAGCAGCAACGGATACTCCATTTCCATTCCGGGACATTAATTTTCTTACAACAATAATTCGACAATGGATGAGCGATAATTATAACAAACGAAGTAGCTGCTGGTTCGAAATAAAGATTAGTCGGATATTTTCCGACAAAAAAACTGTATTTTAAAACTATTTACTACTTCCACATGTTTATAAAAATAAGGACCGGATTCGCTCGTCACTAGCATTATCAACTGATGACAATCATGACGATGAATAATGACGATCAGTTGATAATGCTCGTGATGAGCGAAACCGGTCCTGATCATTATATACATGTGGAAGTGGTACAAACGAATTGTGTTTTATTTTTTTATAATATAATGCCTTTCCACCAAGAATTGATAGTTAACCCTTTAAAAGTGAAAAAAATTGCAGCTGAAGGTGGCACAAACCAATTTGCTTAATTCTTTGGAACTCGGGTTTCCAAATCCGGCCCGCAGTTGCCCGGTATCCGGCGCGTCATATTTTTTTCACAAGTTGAGCCGAAAGTGTAAAAAAGCCACAAACAACTGATCAACCACAATTTTCGTCGAAAAGACTAAATATGAGTTATCAGGTAGAAGTTGGTTGTCTCCTTGTCGGCTATCGGCTACCTCCACCGTAATAAAATCTCCTTGATACTTAGTCTTATTATATATTATTATAATAGGAAACTACAGTATGTTGGTATGATGGGCTACCTAAGTCTTCACCCTTGTGACTTAGTGGAGGAGTAAGTGCGGCGTTTACGCTTAAAAGTTTGGATACCCCTGCTTCATAAAGTTATCTGCCGTAACATTTTTTGAGTTATCTGAGTACTGAATTAAATATTTAACTCAAATTTCGTTGTTTAGTAGTTGTCCGACTAATGAACTGGACGATCGATATATATGCGGATATGTAGAACAGTTAATGTAATTTCTTGAGAAGATACTATATGAACCCCAAAATGACAGTTTCAAGGCTGCAATGTATTCGGATTAATACTGTTAGTAAACAGAAAGTACGGTTATTGTTTTAAAGAATCTATTGGCTTAAGTTTATGAGCGGATATGATGGAAAAAAGAAAAAAAATCTATGGATTCGGCGGAAACTTTGTGGAAGTTTATTTTTAATATAAAATTAAAATTAGAGTTAAAGAACGTATAAGATCTCTCAAAAGTAATAATTTTTCAGAGTTTGCAAATCATTTAATTGAAAATGATGATAATTTTAATAAAAATAATAACGCAGAAATACTACAACGAGTAAATAAAAAAGGTATTAAAATGAATACCTCAGAGTTTTTTTTTCCATGTCCGCTCTCAATGTGGAGCATATGGTCTCCTAATGGAAGTATCTTGACAGATTTTTTGTATACGAGAACTGCTTGTCACTCAGTTGCTCAACCTCTCTTTTCTTTTTCGACGAGAGTAGGGATAGAAGGTATGACAGGACTAGTGGTTAGCTAATCGCTCTCGTTACGCCCCGTGAGGATGGGATTGGTGAGAGGGAGGAGTCAGACTACGAACAGAAATCCATAAATCGATTGAAAGATCAATCTATGAAAACCATCCGCACCGGGAATTGAACCCGAGACATCCGTAACCGTAGCCAGCGACGAAACCAACTGCGCCACGGACGCCGACGCTCAGAGTTTTTAGAAATTAATAATACCATTAACAGTAATGGAGGATTAGCAAATAACATTTTAAATATATCAGGCGGCTCACCATCATTAAATTTATTTCCTTTGGGTTTTTCTCCTCCGTATTTGTCTGATTAGTAAATATGAGTTTTTATGTTTTACCCCCTCCTCACGTCCAGTAGAATGGAATAAAACCCAACACCACCCTTTATTTTTAATGTAAGAATAAGAATCATTGTTTACCTCCTAAATAAATAACCTTGCGATATCGTTAGTCTGAAGATTCTCCTTAAGAAAGTTCTATTCCACACTATATTATTAAAAAATTGAATAAACTACGATATCACCGCCCACCCTTTTCGGAATAAGCTATGTCTTCTGCTTTTAAGTCTAAGGAATTATTGAAGTGAAAGGATTCTTAAATTTATAGCAAAAAAATAATTTTTCGAATGTCAAGAGGACAAAAAAAACCCCGAAGGAATTAAGGAAAAACGATTTAAATACTACTGAAGACCGTATCGATAAGAAAAATAACAAAAGGGCTGAATATTGTTATCTGCGAGACGGCATTTAAAACGCAAAAAAAAATAAACTCTGTGGGAACAAATGACTCAAGAAATTAGAACCAGACAGTCTCTATTCTAATTCGATAGTCATTACACGTATTATATTCTTAATAATTGGTATATTGAAAGCAAATTCAATTTTATTGGGTAAAAATGACGAAGTATTTAATTCTACAAGAATTTTATCAGTTTGTTCATAGCTATTTTCAGTTATTATATATTACTATCTTGATGACATCTTGATTCGCTGGTAAGGCGCAGACAGACAACTAAATAAATTTCTACAATTCCATGATAGATAGATAGTTAGTTAGTTTTACCATGTCCGTTTGTTACTCAGTTGCTCAATCTCTCTTTTTCGAAGACAGTAAGGATAGGGCTAGGACAGGACTGGTGGTTAGATAATCACTTTAGCTACCCCCCGTTTTCAGGATCAGACGAGTGAGACGTAATTCTATACAACAAAAACATCCAAACAAATAAATCGATTGAAAAATCAATTTATGAAACTGTCTGTACCAGGGTTTGAACCCGAGACATACGTAAGAGAAGCCAACAACATTGACCACTGCACCACGGACTTGACAAGTCAGCATAAGCGTGAATAAAATAGATTATAATAACAAACAACTACTGAACAAATAGCGCCGAGTAATTGTTACGATGTAGCGGTGATTCATAAATTACTTTATATAAAACATTTGAAACTCTCTAGACTCTAGACAACTTATTTCCCTAATGTACTCCTAGAAAACCGCTTCTAATTCTTTGATATAAATTTTCACTATTAGTAAACTCGATACTTCATAACAGGGTTTCCCAAACTTTTCAATTTGTCGCACCTGCAGCAGCATATAAATAAAACCATTCCAAGCTTTCGCGTTCAGCGGAACACCAGCGTTCCGCGGAACATATTTTGGGTAACCCTGCTCTATACGATAAAATTAATAAACAATATGTATTGTTAATTTAGTATCTATAAATTTTACACGGACTATAGCAGTCCGTACGATTGTGAGTGAGTAAGAATGTAAAGAAATATTAAATTTTGTTATAAAGCAAGCGCCAACTAAAAGCTTTTCAAATATAATTATTAACCTTTCATATTTGAAATTTTCCTTTCAAGAACGAATCGAAAAATAAAAACAAATTTGATTTATTGTAGAACAAAAATATTTGCACTAAAATTGAGCTTGAATTATTGATAGACTGGATTCATTTGTTTATTACGCGCAAACAAATTTCATTACGGTATGCTTTTTCGCGAAATTGTTTAGCTATTTCAAATCACTTCGCCGAACGTAAAGGTCACCTTGTCAAATAATTTCATACCTGGCTAACATTTTTGAATCAGACTTTTTTTGACAAGTAATGAATATTCAAGAAAGTTTTAAGTACTTCTTAATGATAGAAAGTTTCATTGATACAAATTGCAGCAATACTTTGTAAGCTTGAAATTATACAAGCATTTTTCAATTGAATTTGTATTACTATTATTATAGGTACACGTAAATAAACTTTATTATTCGGCCAGACTAAGGCGTTTAAATGTATATTAAATAGTAATTAAAACAGTTTTTCTTCATCAAGACCAATTTTCACAAAAAAATATAAGCTATCACTTCTCCCAACATTTTCAGATGAAAAAAATGAGGCGTCATGTTTCCATTTCATATCAAATTTTCGACGATATTTTGACTAATTGATGTAACCCTCAAAATTGAAATTGTTCATGATAGAGTAAAAATTGTTTCTATCGAAAACATTATATGGTGAGTTACGTTATGAATCATTGAAATTCACTCCTGTAAAATCTCGTGTTTGCAGATGCGGGATTATATGTAGGGATTGTCGAAACTATAGTGGCTTACATCAAGTGGCTGGGCCAGTTAAACCCAAAACCAATTTAATACGATGTTTCACTTCTAAAAAGAAGTCAATTTATTTTTCTAATTTACATCATTTGGCCGAGACCTGCTCCAATCATTAACTCGTTTACGTATTTTTTGAGGGTTACATCAATTGGCCAAAACACCATCAATATAGACAGCAAGATTATACTGTGCGGTAAAATAATAATTTTAGTTTCTAATACATATAACAGACATTAAGTCAGCGTGCTATATGTATTTAGGAAACTTCGAGTTTCTGTTTAAATATAGCCCAATATTAGTTTAGCTTAGTATTTTTTTTTAATGTGTAAACTTAGTGGTGGAAAAGCATTATATTAAAAAAAAACACATTTTTTGTACTACTTCCCCATTTTTATCGGGAACGGTTTCACCCATTGGTAGCATTATCAACTGATAAAATATAAATCTATATTAAATGTATATGAAATTGGGTGTTAATTATTATAAGATATATCAAACAATTGGTTGAATAACTATGACAAGAATTTATAGATAATATTAGAATATATATATAAACGAAATTAATAGTCTACAACTAAAATCTTAAGGATCTTTTACTAAACTGATCAGTTGATTATGTTAACAATGAGAAATTAGTGAATACTAACTAGTGATTTAACGCTTTGACTGTAAAATATTTATCACTTTTGAGTTAGTAACTGCCAATTCTTGGTACAAAGAAATTATATTTTCCTGTGCTAATTCCACAATTTTATGAATTTATCAGGACAGATTTCATAAAATTAAAGCACAAAAAAATCTCAAAAACTAGTTAAAATCTTCTTGGATTCTGTAGAATTATTTCTGATTTTTTGCGTTTAACTCGAGAAGGTAAGACGTTGTATACAAATATGTTTTAGGGTACACCAGAAAAGATTCCGCGACCCCTGAAAAAGTCGGAAATGTATATACTTACTTTTGAATTTATACATACACTAAATGTACGCATTAGGTGCTGCATATTTGTATATAAATATACAGATATATATTTATTCGAGATAATTGTAAAGAAAAATGAACAAAGTTAACACATAATATTGAAAGTAACCAAGGTGACTACAGGTTGAAAATCTCTGGATAATTAGTTTAGTTTGTCGTTGAAGTACCACCGTTGGTAAGATCAAATGGTGAAGACCCGCTTTGATATTTCAAAGAGAAATAATTTCTTGCGCCACTCTAAAACATTGCAATTATTATATCCATCAAAAGTGTCTAGTCATACAAAAACAAGAATATCGAAAATTATGTAAATGTACTTGAGTTGTCCCGCTGGTTATTTTCTTTACGAAAAACTTTATATTATTTATGATTGCAAAAGGATACGAAATTATTGTAGGACTTTCACCTTTATAAAGAAAACAGGCAAGAGTTTAAATTACTTTTGATTTTGTCCTGGCTCAACGATTGTTATTATGTTATATAAAATTGTCTGAGTAAAAATAAACAAACCGCTTTTTATATAGGTCGCCCCACGAAAAGTATCTTGATTTTTTAGAGTGAAACGAAAAATAAAAACAAAAAAATTACGATTTATTTGTATGAATATAAAATGTCAATAGATAACGTGTCAAATTTGAATTGTTGAGTACATGTATTTTGTCACTAACGACCCGGGTTTCACCCTTCGGCATTTTCAGGGATTCGAGTACACGATTGAACTCGAACTGAGAAAACCGAACGTCTTAAGCTCTGGGATAAGATTTGTCGTATTTCTCTTGCATATAATTGTTATAAATTGTTACTTGTCTCAGTTCGTGTTTGAATTGCAAATTTTATATTGAAATTCCATCAAGCACCCTCAGTCGATGTTTTAAATTATACAAAATGTATGAAGTTTAACGTTCTACGTACTGTAAGAACGCATGTAATCATATTGATCATATAATGGCATTAAAAAAAATAGTATTCAGTCTCATTGTTATTTTTCAATCTCGATATTTTAAAATTATTAGCAATCGCGAAATATTACAGTTTTTTGTCTGAAACTTTTTTACTTATTTATTAAAAATATATATGCGTGAAGACAGTGGATGTTTCGTTTTAAGCACGTTACAAAAGAACCAAATCGTCTCTGTGCTTACGTCGTGATTATGGAATTCCAAAGAATATTTCCAATAGCAAAGCCTTTAAGCTTTCCGTGTGACTTTATTCGAAAACATATTTATACAAAATATATTGTATAAAAGTATCTGCACAGAAAACATAGCCGTCTTATTTATGGTAGTAAAAGGTTGAATTTACGTATCACAATTAATCAGTTAGTCAAAAGATATCTCACCTCTTCAAAGATCGTGGAAAGATTGAATGTTGGTGTTGTTGATGGTATTCATACCTGAAAATAAAAATACAATTCAGTATTTAGCAAAATTTGACAGTTATACATTATGCTTATGCAGTTTGGAAACTCCTGAAGTAATTTTAGATGACATTTGAATATATTTATGTTCCATATACCATAATTCATTATCAACGATGAAAAATAAATCTTTGGAAGAATATTTATTCATAAAATACGATGTTATTGTAATTGTAGAAGAAACACGCTAAAGATAGATTAATTTTGTTTAGTCAGATTATTGTGGAGGTAAAGAGTGTTTAAAAGATTTACGACATATGGCAGTTATTATTATTATTATTGATGAAAAAATGAGGCGTTTAGAGAGAGCGATTTGATTACTACATGCCCTTTTCTTATTTCACTGTTATTTCCTTTCACTCACCGACGATAGATGTTGAGCAACTGACTAACGATTTTAATATTTTTGATGGATTTCGCTTTTAACCATTTCCGTATCATATACATGAATAGCAAATGTGGTTAAAAAACAACAATTGGTTTAGGTAGATAATTAGGTTTAATTTCAATCGTTGCTTTTTTCCCTCTCCGAATAGAGGTTAAGCAACTGACTAACAATTTACTTCTAGTCATTAAAATGTTTTTACACATTTGAAGCAGATATGCATCAAAAATACAATTGAGGTAGCATTGCAACAAGTATCACTAATCGCCACAGCTGGATTTTCTGGTATTAGCTACCAAGTCGGGATGGCATGTGGGTCCGACAGCTGGTCGAACCGATTTGGAGAGGTCTTGCCGACCATTTCGCTGATAGTCTTGGTAACTTTCTAATTGTCTTATCCTTTGATACACCCTGGTTATTTTTGTTAAGCTTAAGTTTTATTAGGGTCCATAACTGAAAGCGTTAGTGGCCATGATCCGGGGTATTCCAACCGATTGCTGTCGTTGAAAGCCAGCTGTTTCTAACCACCGAAGGCCTATGGAAATTAGAAAGTGTCCGGACGGGTCCATTTTTGACAAAAAGAGGAGAACCTAGTGTGGCTGAAATTTTATTTTTGGCGACAGTCGGCTGTCGGGGCTCTTGGGCTAGGGAGCCGGCCGGCATCGCAAATAATTATAAATTGTTTTTGTTTGTTTTGAAATTGGACGTAATTTAAAATCGTTGTCGTGTCACTTGCATTATAGCTTAAAAGTAAATTCATGTGTTAAGTAAATCTAAATGTAGATTCAATTTTAGGTGTTAAGATTATATTTGTGTTTGTTAAACCACTGCATCTTCGATTAAAAATAAATAAGTGTTGAACCGGATTTGAAATGGTGTTTGTTTGAGATCCCAGCCCTTTCAGGACGTCGATAACCAGCCATCCGCCTCTCTTCGATTCGGGTCTTCTCACC
This sequence comes from Himalopsyche phryganea, assembly GCA_022494535.1. NCBI lineage: Eukaryota > Metazoa > Arthropoda > Insecta > Trichoptera > Rhyacophilidae > Himalopsyche > Himalopsyche phryganea. The sequence continues at coordinate 2,253,104 of JAGVSL010000060.1, read as the reverse complement.
TTATTACATTCTTTATTCCTTGAACAACTGATTTACAATTTACTTCCATCCTTCAACATTTCCTTCACATTGGGAGAAGACATAGTTAAAAAAAACTAAAATCGCGGCATTTAATACGAACTTTGCGTAATATGTAGACATAGAAAAAACGACTTGTAATGATGATTGTAGTGATATTCTCCACAGCAAGCGAAAAAAATTACTTTACCCATGAAAAAGTATATTCAGCGCGCCATACTTACACTCAACTTAGCCAGGGGGTAATATATTAAAAGTTAGAACAATGGAAGTAACTTTTGTAAGGCGAGTTTCGTATTTCTGAGAATATATTTTAATGACTCTGGAAAATGTAGGCCTTGTTCTCGCATTATGTGAATTCTATTATTTCGAATGCAATATTATTAGGCCCATTATGCTAATTTCAATATATGTCGAAATGCCGAAAGCATATTTCTTTTTATGCGTCTTCAACATGCATGCGGCCCTGAATTATTAGATTTAATTTCGGAAATCGGAGTATCTAACGTAATACCGGGAGAGAATTATTATTGTTTTATAACCAGCGAAAGTTTTCGAACATATTTGAAACAATTTGTAATTTTACACGGAGTTGCGAGACCAGGGTTGCCAGATTTCCAAAATCACGAATAGGGACAGTTGCCCAAAAACCGAAGAAAAGAAATAAAAAAGACAGCACTTTTATTCAACTATAATGTCGACACTCCCTCAGTACAATCCCGTATCTGCAAACATGAAAATTTTACAGAAGAGTATTTCAAAGATTCATAACGCAATTGCAAAGTAACGACTGCATGTTAATGCTTCAAAATTGGGTCAGTGCTACTATTTTAAATCTAACTTTCCTTTTTGTTATGTCTACTCATAGAACTGAGTGCGTAGACAACGAAAATGCAAAACACATAATATTATATCAAATATTTTGCACTTACGTGACTATACGTAGGAAGTGTCGATGTATGTAACATACAATATATGGAAAAAAAGATTATAAAAAAATCTTTATTCATATTCAGTCAATGTTAAAATATGTTTGCTATCTTTGCTCTATATGTTTTTCTAAAATCGTAAAAAAAATTTAAATTTATGTTTGATTATTAATTATTCTCCTTCAACTGTTTAACAACAGTTATTTAATTTTCTCTGTTTAATCCAGGTTACATACTTAATACTATTTCGCAAATTGCATTCAAAATGAGTGTGGGAGTACGAGAGCCATGATTTTAAGCAAACTTTTACAAGCTGAATAATATTAAAAACATAATGTTCATTTTTCAGCTGATGCATTTCTCGTTGGCGTTTACTTTTGTTTTAATCATATTTAAAATAAACTGACTCTGTAACTAACTCTGTAAAGAAGGTCAATATCACGTATAATATTAAAAAATGTTAATTCAGGCTGTCTGCAAACATTATGTGAATTTCTATGTATGTGAATGACTATGTAATTTATTCTATGTTACAAATTTCATTAAATCGGGACTTTAAGAAGTAATGCGGTACTCGGGATTTAACTGTTGATCTCGGGACAGCCCCACTCTAATCGGGACGTCCGGCAACCATGTGCGAGATGGATATCTTAATTTGCATACCGTATTCATGAGAGTATCCACATAAAAAATCGCTAGTAATATTAATATTGGTCACTTTTATCGAACGCAATACAACGCTTACGTTCGTAATTTTGCCAACGATGTTAAAACTATCCGAATTGTGATGGAATGGAATTTCGTGTGTTATTAGAACATGACGGACGAAAAATACTTTTTTCATATATTTCGATATCGGTTACATTTATAGAAAATAACTTTAACTGAATACCGATGTCAGACATAATGGAGAAAAAACGATGTATGGAAATTGAGTTATTATTGAATCTACGGCTAAACAGGATATTTAATAATACGATAAAATATGAAAATAGGATAAAATATGGTGTCAGACAGGGCTGTGTTCTGGCTCCGTTCCTCTTTATAATAATCTTCGACTTCATCCTGAAGAAGTCAATTCCACCCGACCGAGGTTTAGCCGTTGCCCCTAATCTGAGGCTATGCGACCTCGAGTATGCTGGCGACGCTGTCATATTTGACAAATCTGTCGAGGGTATTCAGGAAACAATGGACAGGCTGCAGAGCAACTTGTATCGCATTAGTCTCAAAGTCAATGCGAGTAAAACCAATGTGCTCTGCAACAGTTTCTGTCCAGACCCAGACTACCCTCTGACGAGCGCGGGGCAAGACATCGAGAGAGTCGACGGCTTTAGGTACTTGGGGGTACACATCACGGGAGATGGCAATCCGCGCAAAGAGCTCACAATCCGATTAGGGATAGCTGGAGCAACTTTTAACTCAATGCGGAAAGTCTGGGAATCACGGTTGTGCTCGGTCAGAACCAAGTGCCACTTATTCAACGCATGCATCCTGACGGTGTTGCTTTACGGTTGCGACTCATGGCACCTCACCAAGGCACAGGGTCACCGTATACTGTGCTTTGAAAACAGATGTTTGCGGCGAATACTAGGGGTACGTTGGGTTTGATTTTGTCAGAAACTCTGAGGTAAGAGAGCGGACGGACCAGCCTCTTATTATGTCAAAAATAAAAAAGCGACGATGGACCTGACTTGGACACGTGCTGCGGATGCTCCAAGGGAGCCTGAATCCTACCTGTCTCTTCTACCAACCAGGTGGATTCCGTCGCCCTATAAGGCCGCTGATGACCATTCATAGGATGTATTCGGCGGAGCTACGGGACGCTGTGATGACCTGGGAGGAGGCGAGGAGGCTGGCGGGGGACAGAGAAGCTTGGAGGAACCGCGTGATGGCCATTTGCTCCAAATAAGGAGCGGATATGGTTTAAAAAAATATATACATGAAAGTGTTTAGTTATACAAAATTTCATTACGATAGCTATTTTGGCTTCACTGCTGGAAGCTGAAACAGCTATCAACTAACTGATAAAATGGTGTAGAACTTAATGCACATTCAACCAATATCAGACCTTTTATTTAAAACTATTAATTGCGTTTGGGTTATAAATAATTGCACTTTGGATTAGATAGTATCCTACTTAGTACACTCAAACTTTTATTTTATTTTAAGTGGAAACTAGTCACGAATTCTTTTTTAAAAAGTAAGTTAAGTTTTAGTAGGTTATGTTAGGATTGGTCTGATTTGGTTTGTGTAATGTATTCTAATATATGGAGCAAAGACAATATGGGCGTCCTACTATAGGGTAGAAGAATTAGTTGCGACAAGAAAACTAGTATTTCATTACGGTTTCGTGCAACTATCGATTTCAAAGTGTGAGTATTTATATTGAGGGAAAACTGTTTTATCTATGTGAAAATATTTTTTCGTAAGTAAACTATACTTTAATATGTGGGATCTTTCAAGAATTTGTTTTTTGTGGAATGTATTTGTTATAAGTGTAAACTATTTTTATGAACGTGAACATGATCTAAACAAAAGTGTATTTAATTTTAAGCCATTGTTTGTTTGGAAAAAAAAAATGGTGATAATATCATGGAATTTCTAGTACGTCAAATATTTTAATTTAAAATAAAAGTCATGATGCTGGAATAAGTGGTATGATATAATTACATAGAGTATATCTCTTCCAAATCTGCAAAGTGTACGCATAGTTATGAGGATGGTATGAAGCCGAAATAGGTATCTACTAAATAAAAACTTTTTTTATAATGTAACGCTTTGATACTTTATCCTATTATAATACTATGGAGTTCTATCAAGTGAATGTCAATTCAATTAATAAATTATATTTGATAAACTTCGTTACAGTTCTGTTCCGCTATCCTCTTAGATGGTCAAAATAAACGTATGTAAATTTTTAATATGGAGAAAGTTCTTTTTACAGTACCTATAGTGATTTCTAAAAAAATTTTGTGTCTCACAGTTTTATTTTTAAATAAAACTGCTTAGATCAAAGACTTTGACGTGGCGTATGTATTTTTTCAGTTAAGTCAACAAATAACTAGACTTATCCAATACATAACATACGTAAACCAAAAGAGCTTACAGATGAAGCTTACAAATCAGTTGTTTTGTTAGCCTTTGTTTTAAATGTTGTATTATAAACATAATATGCAAGTCAATAGGTTTCTTACTCTTATGATTTGTAAAAATGGTACACAATATTTTTTTTACCGTTAGATGTCGTATAAACCGAATATAAATTAAGAAACAACAGGATTTAGTATGTTTTACAGAGAGGCAAAAACATCAGGTACTTACTATTACTACTACGAATGGATGTGGAATCATAATTTGGGCTTACAATCCCGGGATCGCGGTCAATTAGCCAATCCTGTTATTCCGGGATTCACTTTCAATGTAAAAAAATAATGAATATTCAAAATTAAATACTTAAATGATTAAATACAATGTGTACCTCGCTTTGTCTATGTTCAAACTTACCTACATAATCAGTACAAAGTATGTGTATTGTGCTCTCCCTCCTTTTTATATTTCGTAACTGCCGTAGACAGGAACAAAGAATTTTGATAATATATTTAATGCTTTTTTTTTGCAATATTAAAAAAATACAATTTTAACTTGGTATTCTCATTTATTTTTGAATTAAAACAAAATTTTTTTGAACTACTTCCACATTTTTATAATGATAAGAACCGGTTTCTTCAGTTGATAATGTTCGTGATGAGTGAAACAAGTCTCGATCATTATAAAAATGTGGAAATATTACAAAACAAACAGCGTTTTATTTATAAAATATAATGCATTTCTTTGAAGAATTTACAGTTAACACTTTTAAAGTAAAAATCTTCTCAATAAATAAAAAAAACCATTCCCCTGCCCAAAAAAATATGTTTAATCATATGTGCATTCCAATTTAAGCAATAAATGGACTCAAATTAATTTAAAAATTATGAATCCTGAAATGCCGGAATCATAAATAGTGTCTATTTGTCTTGCTCATAACGTAGCTTTTTTTTGCTTTTTGCTTGTTCATTGTTTGGGGGAAGCAAGGTTATACAGAGACAAAAGTTGATATAGTATGTACATATATCAGAGAATCGTTCAATTAATAACATATAGTTGAGGAGATATTCTTCTTTGAGAGACGGGTTGCCGAGCAAAAGAATACTGCAGTACAAAATGGCGTCCATTGGAAAAACTTCAAAGACGGTCAGAATTAAATATGTTTACACGCAATTTAGCCGGACGTGTCTCAAAAGAAAACAAGATGTCGGGGGATCCAATAAGGTTTTACTCAAAATAACAAAATACTACCCGTGGAACCTTTTCTAGTGTGTTATTTCGAGAATCACAATCGCTGTGAGTCTGTATTGGGGGTATGCTGCGATATACTATTTCCCAGTACCTACACTGGTCGGTAGGATGTTTATATCCTGGCGAATACCTCATCCAAGAGGAAGATAAAGAGGTCGGGATGTATTGATTGGTAAATATTGTATAGGCTGGAATAGTTGGACGCAAGAATTTGAGGAATTCTCAAACACACGGTTACTAAATCAATGAATTTAACTCTAAACTTAATACCAGCCGAGATAATAATATATATAGTATGTGAATCATTCAGAAAACAGTCGTTCTTATAAATATAAACATTCGATCAATACATAGTTTACGTTTTAGAGAAACTAAAATCATAATTGGTAAGCTTGAGTCCTTTTCAAATTAAATAATTAATTAAAGTTGTTCTTTTCAAGCTTGAAATGACACCAAATTTGATTTGTTGAGATTTTGTACCTTTTTATGTATTTCGTCACTATCGATCCGGGTTTCGCTTTTCGGTATCTTCAGACATTCTAGTATACAAATGAACTCCAACTGACGAAATACATGGAAATGTACATGATCACAAGTCACTGGTCCACTGGTGGTGATAACTGGTCTTTAGAACGTGTAAAAACCTATTAAAACGATAAAATTCATACTGTTTGAATCGAAAAAAAAAGATGTTGTCTTATGATTTTTTCTATATTATAAGGGAGATAGTTTAAATGCAATACATAATATTATTTTCGATGAATTCAGTTGTTACTTTGTGGAAATTTAAAATAAAATTAAAATTAATGACTTAAATATTCTACTGGTTATGATGTTTGCTGTGATGCGTGTTTTACCTCTTACAGAATTTTTAATGGTGGCGATGGCTTTTCAGACAAACTGTATCGTGAAAAAAAATATTTATAGCGTCGATGATGTGTCCAATTCTTAACTTATACATAAAAAAATAGAGGTCGGGATTGTTCTTTAAATTTGTCGCGGTAAGGGTGTAAGACACAATCTGTATCACCATAATATATAAATTTGATTTCAATCGAAGAATACATCGAGCTTTTACCGGGATTATAATTTCCACGTCGGAAAATTGATCAATTCAATATACCAACAGATTAATCTGAAAGAAAATAAACAAACACCGACATCCTACAATACACTTTCTACTTTTCCAGTCAAATGACTGGTAAAATCGATTTAGATTTAAATTTCCACCGGCACATAAACAGCAACCTACCGCAGATATTTATATTTCCCGAAATAAAGGCCGGTTAAACGAATTTTATTTACGATTGATTCGATACGAAACTGCTCTAAAGGCAGGCGTCCATTTCACAGACTCTGGAATGCCAGATGTGCACAATTATGTAAATTATGTTTGTAAAATTATCTGGTCCCGGAATTCTAAATATTGTACAGAAGCAACAGTGTTTTAGTAAGAATTCTGCATTATTAATATTGTAAATTGTAGAAAATCCAAGACTGCGTTCTCTATATTAAAAATAATTGCAATATGCAAGGTATGGCAATATTATTATAAGAGTGCATGAATAAATTAATTTATTTTATATTATTGACTATTGGGATTAAACGAGAACACCATTTATTTTGTATTTTAAGTATTTTTATCGACAAGAATTACGTAACAAGATTTCGACCTCTGTTGTCAAGTGGTAAGTGCTTTACCCTAGCAATTAAATGGATCTGGATTTAAGTCCCGACAAGATGAATATGAAATTTAATTTGAAATCTTTGACACGTTATATCTCTTCAAGTTGATCTCGAGTGATTCGAAAATATTTCGCGCCATAGCATTGTATATATATTTACTAGCTGCAATGCTAAATATGGATAAGATAGTTAATAGCTATTTCTACATCTCGCCACTGTCACAACAATTTTACTGATGTGCTAGATTCTGCATTTCAACCGTATTATTATGAACATATTGAATAAGTAATTGCCAATTCAATCAATAGATATTTTTGAAATAATTTGGTCAAACAATTGTTTTTTAATTGTTATACAAGCACGAATTTGCTAGGCATCGCATTATTAAGATGTATTTCACTGTATTATAATAAGTTACGAATTGCCATTAAACAAAATGATGTAGTTATTTGAGCTTAGAATATTCACCGTATTTTTGTTTGGCGCTATTAGCATATACTAATGTGTCTTTCTGTCACTGATACCAGACAATGAAAGGAGATGTATGAAAACAGTGTGAAGCAAAAAGTATTTTAAGATTGTGTCAACCTCTGTATCCCTCTGCTTACAATCTTCACTTAATCAAATCTTGGAATCAATATTTCCAAGTGGACAAATATCATGTAACCTGGTAAAAAAGGATATATAAAACGACAAGTTTAAGTAACAGCAGAAAATAATAGCATTTTCACTGCTGCATTTCAGGTATTTGAGGGAAATCAAAAGAAGATACATATGCTTTTATTTGGTCCCAAAAATATTTATTATAATAAACGTATGATTAAGCCTTAAGAGTACAGGGTGTCGGTAGATTTTAAATCGTCTGGGGGATTCAAATTATAAGGGGGGCAAATAAAACGGCCGAAAATAATTATTTTCACCGCAAATCGAGTATTTGAAATCGCTTTATTTATATTCGTCGGGAAATGTGCAAGTTATTTGGTGGAGGGGATTGATTTTATTTTATGTTCCTCGATGTAATCTTAAGTCGCGTATTATTTCCGATAAACATTTTTCCGCCGTTTATTTTGTTAGATTGCAAAATTTAATACACATCTTGCGGCGCCATCTGACTTTTAAACATAAATTATGTTTGGAAGGTATACACAACAAAAAATATATTTACATACAAATTTACTAACTAAATCGAGGCAGGCAAGCGGCGAGGCTTTTTGATAAGTTTGAATTATTATAAGCCTGTAACTAAGCACAGAGTGTATCAGATATCATGTTAAAATAAAAGAAAAAAATACTTATATATTTACGGTTATGTTTCACTTCTGTTTCTCTTCTTAATCACATGGGTTGGTTGAAAGGCCGGATTTTGTGGAAACTACCATCGGGACGCTACTCACGTTAAGTGGGACTTGCCCGAGATGAATGCCGAACGAGCTGATCTGTTGGCTGCGGTCCACTTTCATACAGGCCCAATAGACCACGCTGACTTGCTCTCAACAAAAGCCAACTTTGAGACATTCGATAAATTTGTAACAGCATATGGGGATCGGGAAATTCTTGATTCCTTTTTAGATTCAACGTGGAGTAGATTAAACTCGTTTAATTTCTTTTCTTGATCGTTATTGCGTTACTGAAGGCGGTCGTGAAACAGCGGTTAAATAAATACACATAACGGGTTAAGGTGGGGCAAAACAAATATCGTTCATGAGCTATTGCTAACTATTTTTTTGTTGCATAGTTTGACTCATTTCACTTGACCACGGAATCTTTATGTAGAGTTTTTTGCCTCACATAAAAATCAAGGATTGTTATAATAAAAATAGTTTTGATAGTTTTAAAACAACAAAAACATAGTTATAATGGCTTTTAAAGTGTTAACTGTCAATTGTTGGTGGAAAGACATTATATTTAAATAATAAATCACAATTCGTTTGTACTACTTCTACATGTTTATAATGATCAGGACCGGTTTCGTTCATCACGAGCATTATCAACTGGTCCTTTTAAAATAGAAATTGAAAACGTAGTTATTCCATTGGTCTACAAAGTTATCAATTTTAAATTTATATCAAAAATGAATTTCCACAAAATTACCGCCGAATCCATAGAAAATATAAAAGTAATATTAAACAGCGCTTGGTTTCGTATTGGTTTATAAGAAAGTTTTCAAAAAGCTTCCGAAAAAACAGCCCCTTATTAATGCATGGTTTTAAAGTAAACATTTTGACTCCCTTTCAAATTGAAAAATGAAAAAGTATCAAGGTATGTACGAAGAACTTTATATTACTTAAGCCAGTGCTCCGAAACCTTTTCTCACCAACGGCACACCTAAGCAGTCATTAGTATTTCGCGGCACACCACAAGGCAAAATATGTATTTCATAAACAAAATTAACTTGTTTTCATTTGATGAATTTGAAATAGCAGCAAGTTGTTACTTATAAAAATTAACTAAGCTACTAATAATTAAGCTAATTAATTACTCCCTGACAAAATCAAACCACCCTAGTATTCGTCTAAGCTAAGTAAGCTAAGTAGTTGAGTGTATAAAAGTATTGTCCATTTTTTTGTTTGACCAAACTCAAAATAATCTTTCTGTTTTCAACAATAGTCTCGTTGGTCCTTCGAAAGATTTCCAATGATCCAAGTCGTAACTGGCTTTGTCAATGTTTGAGTTTCTGTTTGTATTTGTCAAAGTATGTTAATGACTTTTCTGTTCGATCATTCATTTTTTATTTCATTCATTAAGATGCTTAATGATGTCAGCAATGTAGCAAGTTCATCCAATGATTATTTTAAAAACGTTCTGGCAAGTTTCGGTTGAGTAAAAATAAATAGACTCATTAGCAAATAAAAAGTATTGCCAAAACTTTGCTTCGGGACTGCTAATATTTCTGGGCGAAAAAAATGATATTTTTTCAAAGAAAAATGCGTATTTACGTTTCATAATTTGATAATGTACATTAGTTCGATACATTGCTTCAATGTTTATAAAAATTCCAAAGCAATGGGTTTTTTACGTTTTACAAACGAGACAACCCCTATTTTATTCCCCAATATTACAGTTGCACTATCTGTGCAAACACTAATACAATTATTCCATCAAATATCAAAATAATGTAATAATTGTTTCGGCGAGAATAATTTAATCATAGATCTTAGCCACCGAATGGCTTTAATTTTTTTCTTATATAAAATCGCTCGATTTTGTCTCATTTTGGATGCACTGCGCCGCGGCACACCAGGGATCGTCTCGCGGGGTACCGGTTGTGGAGCACTGACTTAGACAACGGGTAACTTAGTTACTAATGGTAAAAATAATTAAAATAAGCTTAGCATAGGGAGTTGACGAACCTCGTGAATAATAAATCGAAATTTTAGATTCCGTCAATTTTAAATGGACGTTTCTATTGAGGGGGAAAGGAGAATTTTTAAGTGGGCTTCTGGCTTGAATAAGCGATGAGTAGCAAAACCTTCATTAAAGAAAGTTAAATCTAAAGGCACTTGAAATGCAGATGAGATTAAATTATCATATTTAGAAGCAATCGTAACGTTAAGTAATTTATATTTTTAAAGCAGTGATTACGAACTAACGTGCAACGAGATAAATATATTCGGCCAAGTATCTTAAAAACTCCCGAGAATATTGCTGAGATGGTTGACTTTTGATTGTGATATTCATCATTTTTCGGTAGTGATTTTAAAATTTATTTTAAAAACAATGTGTCAAAACAAATTATTCATGCTCAAGCCCATCTGTTTACAACTCTATCTGTGACACATTGACTTTTAGTCAAAAAATAATAATGCTGCTAAACAGCAGTTCTGTTTTAATAAACAGCAGTTCACATTAAGAGTGTAAATCGTTACATAAATCTACATTTCAAAACAATTTATTTGCACTATTGACGAAAGAACAATTATTACCGCAAGTCATTTAAAAATATAAGTTCTTTAAGATGCCAAAAGGAAATCAGAAATATCAAGTTGTTACATAATGAAGAAATGAAGCTAGATAAATAATTTTTATACATCAAGTATCTAAATTTTCTTCTTAATCCGTATTTTTTACTCTATTAATGTTTCATTCGTCATGTGACGAAAATGGCAAACAAAAAATCGCAAAACACAATAAAACACAAAAAATGGACATTCAATCTCCATTATAAAAATAAAAGTAAAAAAAAGGTAGCGTAATTAAAAATACATCAATGTACGATATTTTTCATTTTGCTCACCTAAATTGTTCCGACTTCAGTGTTACTTAAAAGGTTTCTTAAGCACTGAACTTTATGAAGCAAAAAATCATTGAATAAGTATATTTCACTGATACAGAATAAGATTAAGAAGCGAAAAAGCGTGGAATAAAAGGAGTCAGACAACTTAACTGCCGCACGCATAGTCAAATTGTACTAAGTTAAATATAATTGAGCCTATCGGTATCATTGGCCCGTCAACCTTGAACTTAAAATTTGTATGACTGTTTTTAGAGGGCGATAAAAAAAATCGTGAATAACTAGTATCAGAGTACTTGAAACCCGTTTAAAAACTTTTTCAGGGGAACAGCGACTAAACTGTTACAAATGTAATTGTATAATTTTAATAATAAAAGAATTTAAAAAATGTTAACTAATTATACAAAATTACTTTGTGACAGTGTCTGGTAATTTAAACAGCAATTTCATTTAGATCGCAACAGTGGCGGCCGGTGACAGGAATATTAGGGAGTGCAAAAAAAGATTCACATATTTATGTAAGAAATCCATCCTCCACATATTGGATTTTGAAAGTACTATTAGACATATACGAAAATATAAGTCTGATATTGGCGATATCAACTGTTTCTCTTCACCACGGTATCCCAAACCTTTCCTGCGGATTAATTTCGACGGACCACCTTTTTTTCTTTTTTTGGTAGGAAATATCAATATGAATTTGAGTACGTCTAAATTTGTTGCAGCCCTAGCAGCATATACAACCATTCCAGGTTGTCGCGGATGATAGTTTTGGAAACCTTGTCTGTCTTTAGTCGTGGTATTTCTCAAAATGAATTGATCCTTTTTAAATTTTAGAAGTAACACTCACTTTCGACGGAAGTCATCGATATTGTATAAATTATTTGTAATGGCTTAACGGTTTAGCTAAATACTACATGTATTTTTATTCGTGAAGAGTTGAAGTATAGACAGGGCTCCAACAACATCGTAAAAATCTTCTCTGCTGTATAAGACAGTTAGTTCAATTTAAGTTTAAATTCCTCCATGAAATCGTATGTTAAGGTTACCGTATTAATGTCTGCAATTGGAATAATTCTGTATTAAACCGGAAATTTTTCGCTTAAGTATTTTTGGGGAAAGTAATTTGTAGAATTCAATATTGAAGAATTTAAAAAATATTAGAGGAAGGTGTATTACGAAACTGAACCAAATACACAGTTGAATATTATGGAATAGGTAAGGCCAGCCAGGTAAAAAACTTGAAACTATCCTATTTTAAATATTCAATTATATCCACTCGGTATTATACACGATCATAGTTATAATGTTATAAATTGTATTCATCACTCCAAAAGTTATAATGGTAGGTAAATATTATTCTTATTGAAGAGCCTATAGTTAAAGAATCATATTGAAATTAAATGAGCTACTACGCTTGTTCCACTTCTCTTTTCATTCTTACAAATGACTGTTACAGGTTTGTAAACTCAAACGTCAAATCGCTTTCGGGCACGTTCGGGAATTTCCGCCAGGAGGATCGCTGCTCAAGGGCCAGCAAAAACGAGTCCATACAAAATGCAAATAACGCGTAGTTCATACTGGTTCATACGTCACAGATATGTCAAAATACATAGAACATTTCAGACGTCTAAGGAGTGCAAAAGAATTTATGCTCCTACCGCGTCATCGACCGACTTACCGCGTCATCGACCGACTTTCATGCGTATTCTGAATCGACGCAGAATACGTTTGCTGGTCGTGTTTATTGATCATCGTTTCCTGCAATATTTTCCTATGGGAAACACGAGGAAATTTTAAAATTAGTGAATTGGTATAATTATTATATTTGAATATCGTTTATTAATGGAATATTTTGATGGAACTTATTGGAGTGCATTGCACCCTTTGCTCCTTTACAAGAGCCGTCCCTGGATCGCAACAAGAAAGGAAGTAATATTTTTGGCTAAAAATGTACAATTACTTAAAATGTCTCTAAAAAAAGCTTTCTCTGGGCAATGGAAAGATGGAATGAAAAAATATAAGGTGAAACCGGTAGATATAAAAATCAACGGAAGTATATATATATATATATATATATATATATATATATATATATATATAATAATAGGTTCGGTTATTAACAACAGGGGTAAAATGAAACACATAATATTTTTGTCGTATCTATTAATGAATTAGATACATAGATACGACAATTTTAAAGAAACATTCAATTAAAAATAATATAATAACCACAGGTTGTGTAGATAATAAATTTTATTAATACATATATTCTGTTATTGAATTGCGTTTAGAAGGTCTTAGTTTTCAATTCATAAACAGATATGAAAAAAATAATATGTGTTGTTTTGTCACGTTCTGTTTGGTTCAGTTGCCGTAATAATTATACTGTCTTTTTTTTACCATGTCTGCTCCCAACGTGGAACATATATCCTCTTAATGGAGGTATCACAACAGAAGTTTCTATGAAAACTACTTGTCACTCAGTTGCTCAACCTGTCTTTTCTCGAAGAGAGTAGGAATAGAAGTTTATGACTAGGACAGTTTTAGACATCACAAACATTCATGACTACGAACAGAAATCCATAAATCGATTGAATGGTCAATTCATGAAACTGTCCGCTCCGGGACTTGAACCCGAGACATCCGTAACCGTAGCTAACAACGCTACCAACTGAGCCACCGCGGACGCTGCTCCTTTACTACTTCAACTTCATTTCAAGCTAGTATTTGTATATAAAAAAAATAATTAAATAATTAGTGCAGTTTAATTTGAAGTTAATGAAATCGGAAATCGTATACAATAATGAAATGTTTGAAATGTCATTGTTATTATGACTACATTTTTATCATTATCCCCATAATACATTCATTACCAAAAGCAACAATAATTATTAAAAGTGTTCAAATTTTTTAGATCCGACAAGTCTGGGCGTTGTATAATATACTTACTAGGGTTAATATAAAATATTATTTATATTGGTAATATAAGTGAAAATAATTTTGTTAGTAAACCGTTATAATGTAACTTTAATCATGTAATTGACGACAGTTTCCGGGAAAAGTCAGGAAAACAGTTGAATTCTAGCGGATAGGAAAACTTTATTTGCTTTTTACAGGATATGTTCTGCTGTACAATCGTTGGTTTTTAACACCAGGTGCGACTATTGAAACAATTCGCTTTTTACGTTCAATTCATTTGTAGAATTCACACACACACACTTACGACGAGAAGAAGGAAAACAAAAGAACACTGGAATCAAATAACGACAAATAAACGTTCGACCTTTTTAGATCTTTTCTAATGAATTACATTTTACAAGGGCGATCTATGATTGCAAATTGAAACGTTAGTAATATTTAAAATATTGTTAATGGGTGGTTAATAATTTCAATGCTCAGAGGGTGGCTACAAGTGAGGATTCATGGGAATATATGAAAGGGGGTGTGAGGAAGAGATTCTAACTTGAATATTCGAATATTTAACATCCGAATATATTTGGCAATTTTTTAACTAGTCAATGATCGAATATTTGAGCAACTCAAATACTATTCGTAACAATGTTTAATGAATTATTTTACAAAATTAAACGAAAGATACCATCAAATTTTCTCCAGATTTCAAGAACAATAATGAATACATCAGGTAGTCGTTTTTAGTTTATCTTCTCTTATCATAAATAATGCTAATCGAGTTTGGCAAATCACTTGGGGCTAAAAAACCCTTTAAACATGCCCGTATTTGAAGAAATACCGCTTGAGTAATCCAATGCAGCTGCAAATTTTCAATATTGTCATACAATGAAATGATATTCGAATTTGTTTTTATGTTGTCTCTATCAGAGATTTGACAAAGTGTGAAAAGATTTAATCGTAAATTAGTATATGATGATTCAAATCAATTATTTAATGTTATTTTCATAACTCATGAACTATTCAAATAGTTTCTGTTTTACTATTCGATATCCGAATAGTTTTTTAATGACAAATAGCTGGAAATAGGCAATTTGAATTTTCAATTGCGGATTTATAATTAATTTGCTTGTGAGTGGAATGGGGAATCACCACAGAAAGCAATTCAAGAACGAGGAACACTAACTGATATTCCTACTCTGCTTTCCAACATTTTTTTATCTGATGTAATACCACCACAAGTTTCTAGCTGCGAACTATAAAATGTGAAAATCTCAAAATAAGGTATACGTGTAAATACTACCCAAATAATAATATGATACATTTGAAGGCCGGCGCAACCGTGTGGCAAATGTAATGTTTTCGTACGTTGGGGAGTCGTCAACCGCTGGCCGGAGATCGGGGTGAGTGCTCCAGCCTCTGGGGCGCCATTTCGGCAGGAAATACGTCGCACGACCCCTGTAAACCTGTCGCGTGACACGTGGAGGCCGGGTTAGTGGGCGGCAGTTAGTAGGGGGAACATGACGGTGCAGAATGTTGTATGAAATTAAATAGCGGTTATGGTACAGAACATGTTATACTTTCTGGCATAACTTAAAGAATAAAAAACTGTATACATTAAAATATAGTCGCTTTATAATGAAGGTGAGTAAAGTAGCAAGTTTATGACTGTGAAACGTAAAGGGCTATATGATAAATTCCAATGTTTCTGTGATTGACTGACTGGAATCGTGGAATTAGTACAGCGGAGGCGTTTTGGCGAGAAAAGTTTAACACGAAAAATCACTTTAAAAAGTGCACCCTCAACAAATTACTTCATGTATTTATTTTCGCTTAGCATGAAACTATTAATGTACAAACGATTTTTTCGTCCACGATGAATACGTTCCAGAGACTACCGTATAAAAAAAGGTAAGTTATAAGAATAAATACATAGTTTCATAAGATACATACATAATAAGTTATAAATTGACATGATTTGCAATTTAAATAACAATTAGACATCTAAAAATACAAAAAGAAGGAATAAAATCGAAACATGTGTGTCAAACAAATGTTTCAAAACAATGACAAGTCATGCATGAGTCATGTACACCTGCATATTAAAATTTACCCAATGGCAAAAATGATGACTCTAATATTCGCAAAGGGCCGAAGTATTTTTTTAAATATATATCTACATACATTGTACTTTATTTGTTAAAACTTTTCGTTATAACAATTAACAATTTATATAATACCTTAAGAAAGATTTTCAATATTTACCTTATTTATTATTATTTTCAGGTTTTTATAAATGACACGTGCATTGTCTTAGCTCCTTTGTGAAACTTTTAAAAACTGAATACGCTTTTCATCGGAGGTAGGTAATTAACAGTTTTTTTTTAACAAATATAAAATTAAATTAAATAGATATTGGACGAATCATTTTTAAAACAATAATACACAAGTTATATCTGCACACCATGAGGCAGTGTCACCTGTTAAAATTGGCTCAACACTAACCCTCTCTCAGACAAATACACTCTTTCTTGACATATTGATAAATAAGGTTTTTATTTTTGTAATAAAATATAATTGATTGAATTGGTATTTACTTGGTAGAACTCCATTATAATAGGGTCAAATATAAAAATATTTAGTTTTACAAAATTTAGATTAGAAGAACTGAATACTACTGTAATATAATACTTACCGTTCCATTAAGTATTAATAATAAATAAAAATCGATTGTCACCCTAAAAATAAGGCCGTTTCTTTTCCAAAACAAAGCAAAAAAGGAGTTCGGCATATCAGGTCGAGTTCCTTTAAGCGTGTGCAGTCAGGGGACAAGAAGCTGTTTCGTGGGTGAAAAATTGAAATGAAATTCCATAAGTGAAAAGGGTTTTCTAGGGCTCTCTTAACCATGGGGAGATAAGTACGTGGGATGGAAAATATTGCTAAGGATACCTTTATGATGAACAAAATATGCAACCATGCGAAAATATATCCTCACTAAATAAATAATATTGTCACATAAATTTGTTTTACACGCAACTACCTTTGTACGTTATTAAATCCCTCACAGGGTACATAACATTGACAAAAAATAAAAGTATACTTGCAATTATGGCTTCCAATGCCGGTCAATTGGTCAAACCTGTTATCCCGGAGTTGTCTAAATATCAATCCTGGAACATTGCGATTGGCTGTTAATGTTAAAATATAATTCTTATTTTGAATTAAATACTTCCTGATTAACTACAAGGTGTACCTAGGTTTGTTAATGAACATAATTGTTTTTAATACGTATATAATTATGTATTGTGGTCTCTCTCCTTCTCATATTTCGAAATAGACAATTTTCACAAAAATATAATTTATAATTTTTTATATTATTTAAAAAATCAATTGGAACTATTAAATATACCTGTACAGAATCTTCTCAATAAATTTAAAAAAAAAACTATTACAATAATAATAACCATTAAGAAGTCAATTTGCTCAGACTGTTTCTGACGAGCTCAGGGAAGCTAGAAGACTGGCCGAGGACAGAGAATCTTGGAGGCACCGTGTGGTGGTCATATCTTCGAGCAACGAGCAATATGTATATATTACACAGTATCTCATATACAAGTCATTGAAATCGAAACGTGTTTGATTTACCTTTAATTGTCTATTGGTTTTGTGACCCACACCGAAGATATACGATAATCGATACGATTCACGATCACAAATGTTATGTAAATTTCTACAGAAATATTCAGTACTTTTGAATGGCAAAATATACATTGTCCACATATTTCTTTCGTCGTCTTCTGATATCTTGGACTTCTGAATAAAACGTGTCTTTGCCTTGTTTTGTATAATGTATTTATATGTGTGGACATTTATGAGCAATTACAATAATTTTGATAAACAGTAGTAGCACAACAGGGTGTAATATAATTAAAGGACGACTGTTTTATATTTTCATATTTACACATACAAAACGAGTATGTAACAGATATTGGTAAATGGATGCAGCAGGAGAGATACAGTTGTTTTGTTGTCTCTATGTACTGCAAATTACCGTAGATATTAAAAGATAGTGTTTCTCAAGCAGTGCTTATGCCAAAAAATTAAATTCCAATAATCATAATTAGAAACTAGTGCAGCTGCAACTGTTTATTCAAATACAAGGCTAAAAAAACTTTGCATGGGAAAATTAAAGAAAATATTTTCAATTTACTTCATATAGCAATTAAAAATGTAAGTTTACATATATTTTGTGACATATTTGTTATGTGCATGTGTTTAATACTGTATTTAAAATCTTTTTTTAATTCATGAAATTGAATCCACGCGGGTGATGCAGTGGCTACGGTTACGTATATCGAGCAAGAGATTAGATCACCACTATTCCTATCCTAGTCCTATTCTTATATCCCTACAAGCAGTTCTCGTAGAAAACTTCTGTTGAGATATCTCCATTACGAATTCTTATGCTCCACATTGGGAGCGGGCATGTTATACATGAAAAAATATACAGTCATTAGTAAATTTAAGATATCGCCTGAGGGTACTTGATGGAATTTTAACATCAAATTTGAATTTAATATAAAATTAAAATTGATGACTTAGTTATTCCACTTGGTTTATCACTAACGTGACGTGTTTTGCCTCTTTAAGAGGCATCTTCAGACTATCCATAACGCATGGTTATTTATTTCTAAGGTAAGCAATGATTCTAATTCCTAGATTAAATAAAGGGTGGGGGTGGTTTAATTCCATTCTACTGGACGTGCGGAGGGAGGTAAGATATAAACACTGTTAAACTATTTACAAATCAATTACTGGTACTTAGAGGCGAAGAACCCAAGGGAAACAAATTTAATAATGGTTATTGGTTTTATTGATTTCTAGAAACTCTATGCTAAGTTATCAATTTTAATATTATATTAAAAATGAACTTCCACAAAGCCAAATCCATAAAAATATCAAAATTTACAAAATGTACAAAATTTCATAAATTAAAATTTGATATTTATTAATTTAAGACATCGACTGAGGGTGCCTGTTGAATTGCAATATCAAATTTGAATTATTGAGATTTTGTACACTTTCATGTATTTTGTCACTAACGACCCGGGTTTCGCCTTTCAGCATCTTCAGGCATTCGAGCGCACGAAGTGAAAGTGTACAGAATCTCAATAATTCAAATTTTATATTTATTAGTTCCGTAAAACATTTCTCCTATTTTCATTGGTCCGAAATAGGTTGAGAAACACTCTTTGAAACCACATTGTTGAGACTCCCTTACCTCATTTACAAGGCCGTATCTATGTACCTGTCAAATCCTTTACGACATAAGAGAGCGCCTACATTTTATTTAGAAACGTTGCCGCCTAGCGATTTACCATACATGAATTTGTAAAGATTACATCGAGGACATTTTCTTGTGCTGTCTTGTGATAACGTTTGCTTGATAAATCTTCGGACGTTTAACGACAAGTCGATACATCTAGCTTATCAGCCCGAATTTATCTGACCGAAAATCCTGCGAAAAATGTATTTGTTTTCGAGGGAAAGTTTTTGCTTCACGAATCATTTTGTCGGTGACACTAAATCAAGCTCTGTTTGTGTCACACGGCAATATTTTTAGGCCTCACACTCTTTTGTACTTATTGGCAGGTATTATTATTTTTTGTTTCTACAAGGTTCATAAAAGCCGCCTTTATAGGTACGAATGTAGACAAACCTAATAATCGCAGTAATTATAAAAATGTGAAAATAATACAAAACAAATCGTGTTTTTCATTTCTTAAATTAAGGTATTTAATTCGTGAATTATAAATATTCTATACATCACAATGAGAACAAGTGGCGATTATTTTCATTGAAAAATACTTTTTTACGTTTACGTTTATCTTCGTCACAAAATAATTTTATTTAAGAGCAAAACGTATTATGTTCGCTTTTACTATGGGTAATTTGCATAAAAAAACATGTAATTGGTTGAAGTAACTATAACACGGAGACAAAATACATTAGTGAAGCAGAGTATAATAAAATATGTTCATTTTACTTACTTTCCATACAATAACGACTCTTGGGGCAGCTGTACAATTTAAATTGTTCTCCATAGTCGAGCGGGCGTTATCTTACAAAACAGAATAATGTCAAAATCCGGCCCTGGTAACATTAAACAAACTTTTTATTGTTCTCAAAGGCACTTACAGTCAACACATCTTGATGTAAAAATTACTCTGAAAT
This sequence comes from Himalopsyche phryganea, assembly GCA_022494535.1. Classification (NCBI taxonomy): domain Eukaryota; kingdom Metazoa; phylum Arthropoda; class Insecta; order Trichoptera; family Rhyacophilidae; genus Himalopsyche; species Himalopsyche phryganea. Next base: position 2,232,755 of record JAGVSL010000060.1, on the reverse strand, counting down.
ATTACAATACCCGAAATTTTGTAAGATACTTACTTAATGTCCCAAAATGCTTTTGGTTTACAACATTATTGCTATAAATGGGAGAGCTTCTATGCGAGACTTTCCTACTGTGTATACATTATAAGACAGCGGTAGCAAAAGTGGTGGTCCGCGATAAAATTTTGGTGGTCCGCAAGGAAATCTGACATTATTTGAATCTTCTAATCCAAAGCAAAACATCACAGAAAAAATTGTCTGAATCTCGTGACACGTCTAACGTTTGAGCCTATCACAAAACATAATACTTCAGTTGGTGTGATAAAAGTGCGCCTTACGGACGTGCTGAGTTCAATATACAATGTATTCAATATAAAAGTGCAGTTTGTTTATATTCTTTTTATTTGGTCCATTTTTTAAGACATGTATGATCTTAAATCTTAACCATGAATATGTTTACTTCTTTTTAATATTTATTGAAATAAACTTAGTTTGACTTTTCTAAATTTCATCTTTTTTTTATTTTAGAATTTTTTAATTCTAATAGCTAAAAGTTTATATATTGTAATTAAACCATTTTTTTTATTTGTTTTGTTATAACAAATTTTTTTTAATCAAAAAAGTTTTATATTTAATGAACTATGTGCATTTTATGTCTTCTTTGATAATATTTTTACCAGTATATAATATTTAACACAAGAGTCCCGTTAGTGGTCCGTAAGCCAAAAAGTTTGCCGGCCGCTGTTATAAGATATAATATACATGTATATTAAAATGCCTACCAATGTATTATTTTAGATTATAGCGCAAATTTAATTGAAAACCGGTTTCTCTTATCTTGTTAACATTTTGAAAAGTAACAAAACGCAAATCAAAGAAGGAAATCTACGTATATAAATATTAAATAATAATTGACAGACTGCATAAATCAGTTTGGTTAATAGAGGAAAAGGGTAATTTAATATTATAAAATTATTATAATAATTACAGAAAACAAGTAATGGCATAACATCATAACGACATATTAGGTAACGTAATAAAGTAGGAGATATCATAAATTAATTAAAACTTAACATAGTATATCAATAATTTATATGAATATCTTCGTTATTTTCGATGGATTCGGCGGTAACTTTATGGAAATTAATTATTAATATAATTGATAACGTTGTTATTCTACTGGCTGTGTTACTAAATGTTATACAGCCAGTGGAATAACAAAGTTATGAATATTAATTAAAATGTTATTTTTGATGAATCTCATTTCCGTCTTGAATATTTTTAAGAGATATGGAGACGTTTAAAAATCTACTGACATTAAGTTACGTAACGCTAATGGTTTAAATTTATTTTTAGCGTTTGTTAAGGAAATCACATAGTTCATAGTGACGTGTGCTACTGTGTTGCTACCTCTAGCGAATTATCGGAGTGCAGATCCAAGCTGTCAAATTGTTACCGAATTTTATGCTTCTTAAAATATGGCAACAATTAATTACGACAGATAATATTAAAAATGGGAGTCGTCTGATTTTTCACAACCACAATAGTATCTAAATCTTCAAATCTTCAAAACTCCCGCCTCTTACTCCTGCATTTAAGTATAAGACGTAAGCAATATAAAGTTTATGGACAATTTTAAGATCTTATAAACTCCAAAATTCAGCGGATCTAAACACATAGAAATTTTATACGCGACCGTAGTAAATTTTCCAGTGTATGGTCCACAAAAAACAACAAAATATTAGATTAAATTTCAGGCCTGAGTAGATATTTTCATTTATGCTTTACTTCATGTTAATTTAATGGAAACAGAAGAAACTTTGTTTCCTGCAATGAATCTTTTACGCGAGGAAATGTTTATGCATTTAAACATAACGCTCATTGCCATCATTAACAACGAAAGCAAGGATTTGCACAATAAGTTGCCATGAATCAAAGTATATTACAGGAAGTCATTTTATTGTAAATAATTCGAAGCCATTTTAAATCCGCTACGGAAATGTGATAAAACGTAGATAAATGTTTTCAAATATTAATATTTAGTACATATTTAAAATAAACAGCAACAATAAAGGATAATAGAATAACAAGGAGAATAAATAAAGTCATCAATGACAGTTAAGCTTAATATACAAAATGGGGGTAATTATGGATTTATGGTCAGGGAAGGTAAACTTTTTCAAGGTGAAGAGGATCTCATTTTTTGATTGATATTTGTTAGTTATATTATTTTTAGGGACCGGTGATCTGGAACCTGAATCTCCGAAAAGAAGCGTTCATAAATTGATTATTCAATCGACTGATACGACGCCAAAATTATGGATGTCGGAATTTTTTGATGCTAGAAAAGATTAAGATCTTCATTCAAATGTTTTTCTTAGCGTCTAAAGGAGCATTAATCAGCATATAACTAAACATTACTAATCTTACGTCTGTCATAAAATTGGTATATTGAGAAGCCAAATAACTAAGGAGAGTTTTGATATTCGCGTTTAAAATTTAAAGCAAAAAAATAATTATATAAAATTATATCTTAAAATTCCCAGTGTCTGTCCGATATAATGAAACCTATCTGTCATTCATCTATGTTAACTCCATCTATTTTACACGGTTGTTTTGTACGGTTCTTACGCAAGAATGTAATTTATTTTCAGAATAATTGTATACATTTAAAATGTCAACAATAGTTATAAATACCTATTTTTTTGTTAATATACACATACCTAAGAGTTACCTTTTAACTAACATTAATGATAAATATCAGCACGTGATTTATTAAAAAAAAACTCTTGACATTCTCTGATAAATGGGTTAGAAAACTTATTTGAAAGCAATTCAGTTAGGCAAATACCATTTTCCCTAAAGAGGCTTTGTCTTAAAATAATTAATAAACACTATTATACGAGTATTTACCTTTTATGACGGAACATTACCAAGTAAGGAGAATTCACTAATTTATTTGTGTTTATGGAGAAGTGTAAGTTTGTATTTAATCGACTCAATTATTCACCTGTTATAAAACTAATTACGCTATGTAGGAACAACACAAAAATTCTACTAATAGAGTTATAACATGGGCACGACAATAAATTATGAATGGCTGTTTATTTTTTAAAACTCAATTTAGAGTAAGTACACGATAAAGAAGTGTTTACGTGGTGGTTAGCTGCCTTTGCAGGCTCATTTTAGCAAACTTAATCTCTCTGGTGGGCATTTGGATTGCTGGTTTGAGAAAAACACGCGTTCATTTTTTATTTAGGCACAATATCAAGATGATCTAGAGGAAATTGGATATTTTAAGGGCTGTCTCGAGAATTTCGTTCATAACGATGTAAATATCGATTCAGTACTTGATGATACACGATATTTGTCAGTGCAGGTTTAACTTTTAAGATATCGAAATATAAGCAGATTTAGGAAATATTACTAAAAATTTAAATTTGATGCCGGCAGTAATTTCAATGTCGTAATAATAAACGCAATTGTCGTGAATTCATTATGAATTGTCGTTCAACAAGGCTTGTATGATGGTAACGTAAATATTCATGCCTACACACATTAATACTAATTAAGTATAATTCACAGTTGTGTAACTGTGTTTTTATATGAGTTTTAAAAAGCAAAGGAAAGATTGTAACAATTATTATTGCTAAGGTCTTGACATCAACAATGTGTCGAAATACAAGACTTTAACAGCACGAAATACAAGACTTTAATTACATACCAAAATATATAACATATTAAAAGAAAGACAAAAAACTAAGAATGCTCCGTTTACAATGGACAACCAAGCGAACAGAAGCATCTATCCTGAGCGAACTACAAATACAGGATAGACTCTCAGCCGGCTTTTTTGACCACATCGTCACCAAGTCTACCAAAAATCTTGTGAGGTTTGACATCACAGGAAATTTCGAAGGCAGAAGGCGACTCAGAAGGGCACCAACTCGCTGGAACGACCAAGTGAAGGACGCTAGAAGTCTCTCTTCAACCTCAAAGCAGCGGAGTGCAGGAGCTTGTGGCGAATGATCATCAAAGGCAATGGAGTTGTTGCGGTAGACAGAGGTCACAACTCTCACTCGTGAGAAATACGACTAAGAAGAAGGCTCTACATTTATAATTAGAAACATATTTTAATTATAAACACCAAAGGGAAAACCGACAAAAACTTGTTCAATTATATAGCAGGGCGTTTAGACGTTCATGGCAATATTTTGCTGATTTAAAAAAAAAAAAAAAATAACAGTCAGTGTATATGTGTAAGGCGAAAAATAGACAAACGAGTTATATAATATATTATACACTTTCCACCGAATTTGTTTAACCGTTTCCTTTGACGTTTCGCGGATATTAGCTATTTCTCAAAGAAGTGATTCATTTGCAAAAACGCTTTAAAGCGTCCGGAAGTTCGGGGTTTGTAGCAAAACTACGTCATTTATAAATAAGGCCATGAAAGTGCGGCGATAAATAAAAATATAGCGCCTTCCTTCGCGCACTTTTTGAAATTTTAATCTCGCACTGACGGAAACTGACAAGGGGCGGATTTTTACTGCCATTTTTTTGCACTTAATATTTTTATTTTCCGATGTATTTTTAAACATATGGGAAGAAAAAGATAAGACGCCGTTTTGGTTAATATATCAGTGAGAAGCAAATTTTTCAGTCATTTTCTGTTTTTCTATGCATATAAATAACCACTAAATAAAATTTAATTTAGGAACTAAATTCTTAAACTGGTTTCTTCATAAAATAACACTAAATTAAATACTTTATTTGATAGTTATTTAAACATAACTCAATCACAATCACTTAATTTAATTAACATTTATATATATATATTTTAAAATAAAAACACAATTCGTTTGTACTACTTCCACATATTTATAATGATCAGGACCGGTTTCGCTCATCACGAGCATTATCAACTGATGCTCGTGATGAGCGAAACCGGTCCTGATCATTATAAATATGTGGAAGTAGTACAAACGAATTGTGTTTTATTTTTTAAAATATAATGTCTTTCCACCAAGAATTGACAGTTAACACCTTAAAAGTGAATATATATATTTAATAAATAATGTTTGTTTGTTTGTCCCGTATGCGTTCCTATTCCATTTATCCGATTGAGATGAAGATTTAGTGGGTTGTTCGTACACCCGGGAAGGTTTCTGAAAAAAAATTAAAACAAAAAAAAAATACATAACATGTGGTGTTAATTGTTAAATACCAATTGCCGGTCTTAAATAAAAAATTAAAGGAGAAGATGTACTGCTGCTACACATCCCAATGATTCCAGTCGAATTCAAATGTCTGAAATGCCCGGTGTGACTCGCATTTACAATGACCATCACAGCACAAAGCACAGGGACAATCGCTACAAGTGTGTGGACTAAATTTGGAAAAACTATGCCTTTTCACAGCTGCTGTATGTGGCCATCTCACGCGTCAGAAAACCTTCTGATTTATTCGTTTATGCACCAGACGGAAAAATAAAAAATATTGTGTATCCAAAAGCATTTCAATAAGCAGAATTAAAACACCAACACTTTCTTTGAGTGGCATTGCAACGCATGTCGGGTACTCACTAGTATATATAATATAATTAACCGATAACAGATGGAAAATATAAATTTACCGAATCTTCTTTTTGCATGGCTGATCTTTCCAAGGTTTCAAAATTGCACGGTCCAATGTAAACCTATCTTTCATTCTTCTATGTCCACTCAATCTTCTTTTACACTGTTTTTTTTTACACGGCTGTTTAGCACAGAACGTATAACACGTGTAAAAGAGGATTGAATGTATTTAATTGATTTATCTGTGTTACACTATTTATATATTATGAGAAATATAAACACATGAAACAATAGTACGTTATATAAATACAATAGTAAACAATACATATAATTTGATTACATGGGAATAAATATCGAAATATATATATGTAACTAGTATAACCGTACCCGTCATAAATGACGGTGAAATTGAAATACAGAATGTCTAAAATAGCTAGTACGTCGGAAGTCGGAACTGTGTGTCCATTGCATAAGACTTTATTTTATATTATACACCGCGAACCACGACGCATGAGAAAATTTCATATCTATATGTGATATGTGGTAATAATAAGTGCTCGGCCAGAGTCAACGTGCGATGGTGGGGCGGGCACGGCGCTTAAAGCTGAAATGCACAGCATGCTTTTGCAATGTCCGCAGTTAATGCGCAGGGACTGAAACTTCGAGCGTGATGTAAAGAGCGGTTTTGCATTTCAGTTTCAAACGCCGTGCCCGCCCCGCTATCGCGTATTGAGCACTAAAGCGTCTACGGAGTTCTCTGGGATATTATATATAAGATTTAGAAAACTGAGCAATTTTATTGAAATTATGATTCAATAAATTAAAAAATTACTGGATATTTTATAATAATTAAAAGATTTAAGATTGAAAACAGATCATTGTATGTGTCGATTAGATACAGAAAAATATTATTGCATTTCATTGAAAATCACGCTTAATCAGAAACTATCAGATTGATAGAAAAGGTATCATTTCAAAAGATTTGAAAATAGATAGCAGAAAAAGGGTTGGCCAAATAGACAAAAGCAGCCTGTCATTAAATGCTTCACGTTATACGATTTTTTGTAAGCCAAGATTGGAGGTCCATATAAGAAGCAGGTACTTGCTTGTATACTTGTTATCATGTACGTTGCTCCTGTAATAAATAAATTTAATAAATTTAATAAGTTAAATAAGACGAGATTCAGTGTAATATTCTTACATACGAATCTGTGGGAACAATCCTGCTGGAAAATACGAAGTTCGTATTTTATTTACAAGGAACCCGTAAATTGCGTTCATAGTATTTTTGAGCGAATCGTTACCGGGTGGTTAAGAAAAGACTTTCCGCTGCCATTAACACTCGTCTTAGCCACCCTGTTTCTTCTTGTTGTTGTCCACCTTTGTACGGAAGCCTTTCATTTTGTCTAATTTATTCTCTCCATTATGAAAATGAAACCTTTGCCGCCATCTTTGTGAGTAATTTTCTCTGCCTAACCCTAAATTACCAAGATATAATTGCATTTCTCGTTTTAATTCTTTTTATCTTTTTGATTAAAAAATACCACAACATATTTTATGAAAACCTTCATAAGAACTTACTTAACAAATTTATATAGAATTATAGAAACCTAGATAAAAACTTGAAATGAAACATATCTCATATATGAATAGTTTGTTTAAAGATATTAAATTACATGATACCAAAATCTCTAATGGTTTTGAAGCGTCGAGAGAATGTCCACCAATCTCAGCAAGTCTTATTTTTATACTGTTATTTCACAATGAGACAAAATCAAACAGAGGAAATAACTATGGAAATTCTTCTCCTCCGAGTTCTGGAGAATATGGCAGCGATTTGATATCTTCAATATTATCAATCTTTCTTTCAAAAGTACTATTGAATCTCTAACATGTCCACGAAGTCCATATCTAGCATTATTGTTTTCAAATTTAGACCCCTTTGGTACTCAGGGGGTTTCCACAATTCAGAAGCTAAACAATTTAACATTGTCCATGTTTCACGTGAACACGTGTTAGCATTACAATTTCTGCTTCTTCTTTTAAGCACTGTCTTATTGTGTAAGTTTTAAAACTTTTCGCCATCTTGAGCAGAACTGGAAAATAATCTAAGTAAAAAGGTTTAATATCGATAGGTCTTTTCTTAATTACATATTATACTTCAAGAAATGATGAGACTGAACATGTCGCAACCAACAAGATGCTTAAAATAAAAAAAAATGTATTAATTCAAAATGTCGCTTTGCTACTCAGTAAATGCTGAAAAAAAGTTAATTTAAAACATATTTTCACATTTTCTGTATAGCGTTAAAAAGCTTGCGAAACAACTTGCGAATTTGACTTGATGGAAAATTTTATGTATTGATAATATTAAAGTTTTTTTTTATATTTTAAAAAATAAAATACAAATTTGTTTGTACTATTTCTACATGTTTATAATGTTCAGAACGGGTTTCGTTCATCACGAGTATTATCAATTGAAAAAAATATATTAAAGTTCTTTTTAAGGCTGTCTTCTCAAGTCGTTTGAATTTCTAAAAAATCAGTTTATTTTATCCGAGTCAAAATACTAATATATCGTCGTTGTTCTGGAAGAAGACACTAACTAAAATAAGTGTGTTCTTTCATATGGTAGAGTTCGAAACAAGGAACATTTTGGTATAACTAACTCAATATGTATTTTTTTCGTGTTTTGTGTTTTCTTCTAGAACAAGGACGATATTTTGTGTACTATTGTATTTCTATTTCAACAATAAAGTTACATATAAACATATTTCTTCCTAATAGCCTTCTATATTGATATTAACTGAGGGTGTTTGATAAAACATCGATATCAAATTTGCATCGTTTAAGCTTTGTGCATTTCCATTAAAATAATGATCAGTTTTCAGCGTGTGTACTATTGAAACGCGTTAGTTTTATTCAATATTACCAAACGAAAAAAGGAGCGGTTTTATTTGAAGTTTTTATTTCATGAAGCTTTCATCGCATTTTAAATATCAGAATTTATTTATCATCCAATCAATTCCATTAAAACTTTAATATTATAACAAAATAGGCATATCGCCATTCCGTCAACGGATGACATTTCATTTTTCACAGGGTGTTTCGTGGGTTTTTGATTTTTACACTAAAGGATTTAATTCATCATTTCTTTAAAGCATGACAACTGAAATACGGCAAAAAGTATAATGACATTAAATAAATTAAAACATTTACAAATAATACATTATTTGTGTTATTATGACCGACAGTTGTTTATTTCACATCAGTTTGCATCGCTACATCTTAGAATTGAGTTATTGATTACAATAATCTATGAAAGCGGTCTTTACGTTTGAGTGTACCCAAGTAGATGGGTCCGGCTCCAAGTTCTGGCGAAGTCAACAGGAAGTCGGAAAATTTCAGAATAATATTAAGTTTGAGATGTCGGATCCGTGGTCCCAGTTTCATAAATTTAACTTTTTAATCGATTTATGGATTCCTGTTCGTAGGCAAGGATGTTTGTGACGTCTTAAATTCCCTCCCACCCATTCGATCCTAAAAACGCGGAGTAGCGTGAGCGATAAGCTTACCACCAGTCTTGTCCTAACGCTATTCTACTCTTTAAGAAAAAAGAGGTTGGGCAACTGAGTAACAAGCAGTTATCGCGATAAAATTCTGTTGAGATAGCTCGATTAAAAGACCATATGCTCCATATTAGAAGCGGACATGGTATAATATATATATTTGTTTGAGATCTCGGACGAGTTTGTAATGTCTTTTCTCCTCGAGGTTATCTCGAGTGAATCATGAAATTTTACAAAATTCGAAACATCTGGTGCCTTAACTATTATTAGCTGTAATGAAAAAATAAATATTATATATAAAAAAAATATTTGTATTAATAAATATCAATAATTAACGAAGACCTATATCTCTCGCTATAGGAGATTTAAATTATGGAAATGGAAGAGTTTGATATGACAACATTTTTATCTAGTGCGATTGGTTTATTAAGTAATGATAACATCTAATATTTTTGCAATGGGAAATACTTGAATCTATTTCCTTAATAACATTTTTTTGTATAAGCGGATAGATACTTATATTTTTTTCGGTAAGTATATGTTTAAAAAATATTCAATGGAGATGACAAAGTTTGACCACCAGAGACTTAATTTTAGAAATGAATAATTAAACAACAAATAATGAAAAAGCCTTCAAAAATACATAACATAGAGAAGCCCTAAACAGTAAATTTAAACTTCATTACACGCACTATTCGCAGAAATTAAGCAACCGTAAAAATGTAGATACGAATATTTTCAGAACACCCAGTGGGTACCCGTGTGTGACTATCGACCCATTTAAAACGAACCCATTTGGAAATTGAAAACCAGCAAACAGGAAATTAAAAAAGCGACCATTTCATGGGCCGCTATAATCAAATTAATAATACGCGGGTTTTGATAATATAGAATTACCTCTGGTGTAGCCATGTACAAATCGAAGGTCTTTTGTTGCAAATTTTTCATGCATGAAAATATCCAGTATCCAGAACAAGCACGGCAAAACTTGGGATATTTTGGGGCGCTATTAAATAAATCTACGTGTTCATTTTATCTGTGGCAAAGCACATTACAACTTATCGAGATAAATAATTCTACAAATTATTTTGATTTATAATCCTAACCGAAGAAAGGATTGTTTACAAATTGTAATACAGGACCGAGATACGTTCGTGAACTTTGGTCGTAAGACGAACTCCACACAAAATATTGAAACAAAATATTGTTCGGTTCGGGTCAGTTTTAGCGATATCAATTTCATTTGTGTAAATAAAGCTACTGCAGCCAAAAATGGTATGGATACATTTTAACACATCAGAGCGCGCTTTTCAACTCGTATATCGTAGCTGTCAAATTGCAATCAGAATATTATCGCAAGTTGGTGGCCCGATCCTCTGTTTTTAATAAATAAAACAAAGAATGAAACGTTATCAACACGATTTTATTATTTTCCTTGTAAAACAAGAGGAAAAAATAAGTTTATCCCTGCAAGAATTGCGTTGAACTTCCTTCCCGACTACAATAATGTTTTACTTCAAGAATATTATTCACTTTAAAAATTCTATGTACAATTACTATATTTGAAAAAAAAATATCCAAATTTGTACGTGCTGTTACTGATCTGTGTCCCCATATGTATCAACTGTTGGCAGTGGTGCTCCGTGATGCAATAAACAAATGCTTCATTTTTAAATTTTTGGTCTTAATAGCAAGTCGAGGACTAACTGTAATTATTTGGTATCTTTGGAGCACAATAAAGCGGGTATATTTTGAAAAGGCTTGAAGCTAGGAGTAAGCTAATCGATCTTTATCTAGAGTCTAGAGCAGGGGTTTCCAACCAGTGGGGAATTCCCCCCCTAGTGGTGAATTTTACAGTTCGAGGAAAATTTCGGCCGCTTATTAAAAATTATCAATATTACATACATGCATATTTGGAAAGCACCTTTTGAGTTACAGCTAGATTATCTTGGTAAAAGGGAATTATATTCTGAAAATTGTTAAAAGCGGTAATGGCTCAAATAAGTTTGGGAACCCTTGGTCTAGAGCAGAGGCGGCGAACTTTTTCTTGTCAGAAGGCTGCATTCGTGATTTTTAAAATAAAATAAGTATAATAAAAACGCATGTACATTATTTTGTAAATGAAGGAAAACAATGAAATTAATTATAATATTTAAATTGATAACTTAAAAATGAATTTTCACAAAGTTACTACCGAATCCATCGAAAATACGTTGAATCTTATTTATGTATCTGTTTATTTCAGTCAAAAGGGCGCTTGTTTGTCACACCTGTTAGAGTACATCTTTGTTAAAATAGAATAGTTATTTCTGGGATATCGTCCGTTTTAAACATAAGTTACAATAAATTAAAATTGATAATTACTAAGCGTGACAGGTGCAAAGGATTACCACATGTTTTAACCCTTGTGCTATTTCCTCTAGTGTCAAATCGAGGCAATTTGTTATACCTGTGACATTTTATCATTAGTGAGGCAATAGACACCCCATTATACTTTCGCACAAGCGATATGTTCCAAGGACCACATTGTAAAAACAAATTTTAACATGAAACAATTTGATATATGAATACGAATCTATATTAATTTTTATTTGTTCATTATACTACAATCTTATGTCAAATTAAAACGATTAGATTAGTTGTATTTTAGTGCCCATATTAGAACTGAGAATGCTCATTCAACACGTTGATTTTTCAATACCTTTTACCTTCCCTCCCATAAATCACGTCTCAAAAACGAACCGTAGGGAGAGGGTTAGGTAACTACTAGTCTCTTTTTACTCCCATCTTTACCATCTTTCATAATGAGAGAATGAACTAGTGAATAAACATTAACTATCGTAAAACAAATTTTATTGAGGTGCTACGCTTGAAGCATACGTGTCGTCAATTAGATAAAGAACTAATTTAACTAACAATTTTTCGAAAAACGGTCTTTCAGCTTAATTAAATATACTGGTAAATTATAATGTGTCAAAAGTGTTTCAATATAATTTTAATACCTCGATCGCTTTCTCTACTGAACCGAAGTATTTATAATAGAAAGATGAAGAAAATTTAAATCTTGAAATGGCTCCCAGCACTATTTACGAAATGTCAGTTAACCTAGTTCTGCGTTCAGGTAACGGTGTGCTATTGGGACGAACATTGTCGAATACCATTCGTGCGAGTGACATAGCTTAAGTTGCGTCGAAACACTTAACAACATAAGGAATTAAATCGATATACGTCTTTCAGTATAAGGACCACTATCGTCAGGTTTGGTATTACTTATAATTGTTTTTACTATAACACAAATCTGACTTTGAATAAAATATAAATATAACTCATCAAGTGGTCCATAGCACGATATTACATACTGCGTAGTTTAAGGATATAACCATCCAGCGAAAACTATAAATCAAAATTTATTTTACGGCACAATCCAATGGAAAGTAATTTCAAAAGTCCGTCAAATATGAAGACATAATAGTAAAAAAGAGTCGTAACTCAAAACACCAATACGATTCCAAGAAGCTTGAAATTGGACCTCATCTCAAATGGTATAATAGCTATAGCTGCACTTCAAGTATTAAATAGTGTTCGGAAAGCCAAAAGGGCGTAAAGTACAATACATATTATTTCAGAATAGCAAAATAAAATATTACTTATTTGCTATGTTTTAATTGCTGGTGGGGAATCATTGTGTTTCTTTACGTTATGGCAATACTGCTCCCAATGTGGAGCATATGAACTACTGATGGATGTATCTCAACACAAGATTTTCTACGAGAACTGTTCGTTACTCAGTTTCGAAGAGAAAAGGAATATAAGGATAGGATTAGGACAACACAAAGGCATTTTAATAAAATTAAAATAAATACACCCTGAATAAAAGCGCACACTTTAAAAAATATTAAAATATTTTTGATGAATTCGGCTTTAACTAATTATGGTTTTATTTGTAACATTCTATTATTGTCTGCTACCAGAAAAAGAACTCTTAGTTTCTCATAACTACAATCAATTTCAAGTCTATAAATATATTTTCATGATAAAATTAGTACGAACATGTATCTGAAAGAGGTGAAACACCTGTCCCATGTAGTTACACAACCAGTAGAATAACAAATTTATCAATTTTAATTTTATATCAAACTGTAACTTCGTCACGAAATGATTTTGAGAAAGTAAAATGGTCATTCTTATGATTCTATAACCGCAATCAGAATAAAACATTTACGTCAAATTAATAAATTCGACATACGTCCTTTTGGCTTTCCCAACTTGACATGGCGGTGTCGCATGCTGGCAATAGAAACTTTGACTATGCAGAAAGAGATGTTTGTGAAATGAAGGAGTATTGGAAACTTGATGAATGGCATTCAGACGAACCGCTTAATTTGATGCGGTATTAAGCCTTTAATACCCCACAGCCAATATTTCGGCTTTTCAAAATAACCAATTTCATATCAAATTTTAATGATTTTTAATGGCTGTAGTATAAATTATATAAAATTTGATAACTTTGTCAATTCACTGACTGTGTTATGCGTCATGTGTTTCGCTTCTTTATGAAGCATTTTCAGATTAACTATATCGCAAGTTTATTTAATTCCAAGGTAAACAATGATTCTATTATTTCAAACAAAAAAGGAGGGTGTGGTGGGATTATTTCTTTCTACTCGTTATATAAAAAATAAATTATCTCGAAAAAAGATAGCGAAATTTTATTATTTTATTTCCTGTTACATGGTATTAAAAAATGCTCAAACGAAGATATTACAGAGGGTAATTTATTCAACAATTTTGAACAATCTATTAATCAAAGGGAGATAAAATATATTTTAATCATATTCTTTGAAATCAGAATGGTTATTATTTTATATCAATAATACACATCGACTATGGAAAGGCAAAAAGACGTAGCTCACACGGAAAAATATTATGCATAACTTCACACAAAACGTGTTATTACACTATATTTATAAATATATATGTATATAATATATCAACTGTGGAAAGGTAAATGGACGTGTACTCCGTCTTTCCAAATTATTTTTTTTGATAATACAATTTAATACACATCCACACGTTTTGTTTGGGCTATACACAATATTTTTGCGTGTGTGTTACGTCCTTTTGCCTTTCGACAGTCGATATTAAAAAGTGACGACACTACACTCGTTCAGAGAAACAGGGTTATCGTTTTCTCGGGTTATTATTCCAAGAAGTTAGCCTGGGGTATTTCTCAGTTGGCACATTTTGGATGCACGTCCGAGGAGCGTAGAGGTAATAAATATTAATCGAAGTGTGCCCTCGTGCAGCTTTTGAGTTCGTTTCTTCAGTTTCTCCACTGCAAAATGTGTCGTCAACCCAAACATCTAAATTTAATATATTATATATCTTTTCTAATGTGCTTCGAAAACTGATGCTTGACGCAAATACTTGGGGTAGAGTGGTTTGATTTTTTCAGGAACTCGAAGGTGAGAGAGAGGACGGACCAGCCCCTTATTACGTCCAAAAAAAAAAGGCGACGATTTACCTAGCTTTGACATGGGCTGCGGATGCCCCAGGGGAGCATAAATCAGTTGGGAGTTGGAATGTGTTTGGCTGTACACTACAACTTAAAATCTGCAGCAGTTCATGGCCCCGATAATGACACTAGACAAGGCCCAAATTTGTAGGAAAATCAACTGAAAAGCCCTTTCTCCACCGCCAACTCCACAATATTTGCTGTAGTGTTCTTCGTGTTCTTTGGCATCATGGCTAAGACCGTGTCTTAGGTGGACGAAGACTTGCAAGCGTGAGGCGGCGTTTGGCGAGCCGCAAGTTTTCGTTACCTCACACGTAAAACACTCCCATTGGCGGAGAATGATTGATAATTTCTAACTAAGCCGCGCCGCCTCCCGCTCGCAAATACTTCGTCCACTTGAGACAACCCGTATAATCGCAAACTATAAGAAAAATCTCCTGGCAAGTCTTCAACAGGATTGGAAAGTGATCATGGTGAAACTAACAAATATCTTTTTAACTTTATTTGCAAAAAAAAACAATACCTGAACTACATCTACGACAAACTTACGAGTGACAATATTCAACGAAAAATGTATGATGCCACAGGCAACAGAATAAATTTGAAAAATAACAAGAAATAAGTTGAAAATATTTTTAAAGAAAATATATTAAAATTTATAGTATTCCTGTTCGCAGCTCAGGCATGTAAGTATCTGCAAATTACAATCGTTAGCAATGTATGTAGAAAACCACAGGTTAAACTTCGCTGACTTTCCTAATGACAAGTCATTGCCTTACGTGATCAGCCAGATGGCGCTACTAAGCCTTACTCTTTTCCTCCTAAAGACCTAATGAATGGTCAACCATTGAAACTCGATACCTCAAATTGTATGTGTCTTCATGTTTTACTGTCTTGAATTAAATAGCTTATTTTACAATCAAATTTCACAGTCTACAATATCGACATTTAGTTGCCACAATCGTCTTGTTTTACTTTCTATGAAAACTTTGACCATAAACGATGTGTCGCGTCAATTAGTGAATACTTTTGACACACAAATATACAGAGGTGTTACAAGAAATTATAATTAAGACTTTTTTAAGGGATATTATTAACATACCAAAAATCTCGTAGTTTGTTGAGTTACATTTCGTACAGGTATTCATCGAAAATGGAGATTTACCTGAAATAAACAAACAAACATACATTCAATTTTTAATGAATTATGAAAATCTTGCAATCGAATGAAAGGGGACATATAATAATCATATTTACTTAATCAATATATTATGTTTCCTTATCACACCGAGATTGGGCGAGATGCACTTCAAGCGAAATTCTGAGCGAGAACATGAGCCAGATGTCGCGAATTATAACCATATTTATTTTTTTGTCTAAAACGATAAATTACTACGATATATAACACTCATCTTTTGACAAATAACAATATGACGTAATCCACATGTATATTAGTGGGTTACGAGTGTTACGACATATTGTTGTTTGTCGAACGTCATATAATAATATTAATATCATTATATGGAGTAGCACACTGAAAAAAAAATATCAACATATTTGAATCCCATTTTTTTTAATAACATTCATTAGACATAAGAACTTGTCGCTTCTCGCTTGTTGACGAAAACTTGACAAATGATATTTTGATAACAAATTAAAATGATAAATGATGTATCAACATTCCTACAGTACACATCTAAGTGGTGTTGTGATTTCAAAATCTACGAATGAGCTAAATGTATTCAACGAAAATTCTCATCTGCTATTGCATCACATTTTACGATAAATCAAATTGATATTAAAATAATAATAGGTCAAATTATACACAGTTCAGTTTTCAGCCGTTAGGGATTTGGATCCGTTGACATTCGACATACTCAACCTCTAAGGCAGCCATATTCAACCTTTTTTTCTTCGGGCCCGCTACATTATACTGATATGACGAAAAAAAATCACATAGGTAAAAACAGTATTGGTTGAAACTTGTTTTTACTATTTTAGACAAATCGGATTTATAATTGCTACATGCTACCTTCAATACGTCACCAAGGTGAAAATCAGTAAGTCGACTCCTGTATACGTTTTTCGCGTATTTAATTTTGAAATAGGATGATTCACAAAGATACGTTGATGCGAACAACGTTAGCAGCAGGAAGGCACATTTTTGTATTTTTCAGAGACTAATTTACAAAAATCGATGAACTCTTTTCCCTCTCTCTTTTCTTTAAAAATAGCTTTCAGATTAGTATCGTTCTTAAACTCAATAAATTCATCAAATAGCTTTGTGTAGTCATATCTTAATGCAGTTAATTGTGTTATAGTTGCTGTTTCTAGGTGCCAGAGATTTTCTATGAGCAACAAAGAATTTTTGATACAACTTAAGTTTTAAAATCTGTATCTAAAGATATGCAAAACATACGAGTGCAAGTTTAATTTTTTGTTTTGGACCCCACAGAAAAGCTTGCTGGGTCGCAGGTTGAGTATGGCTGCTCTAAAGTAGCATGGTAATAGGTTTGACAGAGGATAATATGATCATATTTTGTTTGTCAAAAGAAGTCTTTTACATTATGTTTCTTGTGTCGGAGATAAAATCATTAATACTTCATCATTGTTGACAATTAGACGGCATAATAGCAATGCATTCAGAAAGTGTCAAATGAATAACAGAAGGAGCGGGAAGACTTTTTTAATGTAAATAAACCAAAGAAGTAACTTCAGTCTGAAGATGCTTCATAAAGAAGCGGAACGCGTAATATTTAGTTTGTCAATTTTAATTTTTTATTAAAAATGAATTTCCATAGAAGATATCAAAATGTTTTTGTCAAATATACAATAAATAAAATTACCATATTTTAAAAATAAAGCACAATTCTTTTTTCGGAACTGTGTACAGGACCGCACTGGGTCATCGCGTCTTCAACTACTGATAAAATAAAAATCTTAATAAGACTACCTATATGCAGTCGATTGTAATAAATACAATTAGTTATATACCAGCGGTAGTCAAAGCCATGGTCCGCGGACCACCAGTGGTCCACGATAAAATTTCAGTGGTACGCAGAAAAATCTGACATTATTTGAATTTTCTCACAGCAAACAAACCCAGAAAAATATCATCTGAATCTCATAACACGTCTAACGTTCGGGCCTGTCACATGACATAATACTTCAGTTGGCGTGATAAAAGTCCGACTTATGAATGTATTGACACTTTTTTCTTTTATTTAGTATTTATTGAACTAAATTGAGTGTGCCTTTTTAAATTTATTCTCTTTTCTATTCTAGTTTAACAAATTTTAAGCTCATAATGGGTAAAAAGAAGTGGAACATCTATCACATTAAAATAATGCTAAAAGCTAAGAGTACATTTAAACTATTTTTTTATTTTTTTATAATTTAATTTAAGACATCGACTGAGGGTGCTTGATGGAATTTCAATATTGAAGCTCGAATGCCTGAAGATGCCGAAAGGCGAAACCCGGGTCGTTAGTGACAAAATACATGGAAGTGTACAAAATCTCAATAATCCAAATTCAATTTTATTTTTTTATTGTTTTGTTGTAACAACTTACGTTTAATCAATAAAGCTTTCATAATGTTATTAAAATTAATAGTTTTTTATAATGAACTAGCGGCATTTAATGTATTTTGTGATCATTTTTTTTCCAATCTACAATATTTAATACAAAAGTCCGTTAGTGGTCCGTCAGATTAAAATTATGAATTCAGTGGTACGTGCTACCTGAGCAAAGAAGTTTGCCGGCCGCTGTTCTATTTAGACAATAATTTACAAATATCCATACAAATTATACATTATACAAACGAAATTAAATATTCTGTAATTAAAATGTTAAGGACCTTTTACAAATCAATAATTACTAATTTGAAATAAAAAAATAAGCTGCATTAAATGTTAATTTTGTGAGAAAATTAGAAGTACAGTACACTCCCCTATAACAAGGCAGCGAACCATCTCGAAACGGGCTATTGGGGCTACCATATTCCTTCAAAATCAGGCGTCACAGAAGTATTTTAACGTATAATCAAGCATCAGTTGCAAATTTGAATGAAAAACGAGTTTTCCGCAATCGCGTTATCGGAGGGTCTACTGTAGTACAACAAAAATTCGTATAATTTATAAAATATAATGCCTTTCCACCAAGAATTGACAGTTAATAAAAAAAATATAATATCAACCACATTACACACACATTTTTATCATACAAATTCAACCATGTAACACCCGCTTTAGTCGGGTTTCATAATAATAGTCAAAACCACGAAACGTTCATACAAATATCATTTTAGAAAAACTGCATAGTGAAGTGACAAAAAAAAGACAGTTAGTAACACGTACCCTGAGCATAAATGTGGTATTTTTTTATGTATCGGAATGATCGCACCGTTATTCGAATTTGTATCTTTTTCATTTTTTACGAACGTACGTGCCAACTGCCCGCGAGGGACACAGATGACAAAATAAAAAGTACGAAGGCCATTTCCTATCAGAGGCAATACGATATAATGGAGCTTACGTCGTTTTAATGCCAAAATCGTTACCTACAACCTGATGGATCAAGGGCTATCTTAGGTCCATTTATATTCTTCTCGATCCTGTTCCAAATCTTTGATTTGACACGTAAAAGTTTGACAGTTTTTAAATTGACTAATACTGTCCAGCTGATTTTACTTGGAATTGAGACTCGTTTTGTATGTATTTTTGTAAATGTCTGTAAATGTTACCAGTTGTGTGAATATAGTAATGAGCAAAGAGCGAGCGTTAGAAGTTCGGTTGTTCCCCGTTAAAAGTCATAAATATTTATGCAAAGGTCATGTACTTTACATGCAACTAGTAAGTATTCGAAAATCACGCATTTCGAAAGGTAGGCACTTCGTTTCTTACTGCTTACTATTTAAGATTTGAATGTTTAAATTTAAATTTCATTATTCTGTATTCTACAACGTATTTCAAACATTGTTTTAATAAAACCCACTTAGCAAAACGACTTTGTTAATAACCGGGTGATTGTTGTCATTTAATTAAGGAGCGTAATTAACATCAAAATGCTTTATTTTTACATTATTTTATAACAACCAAATGATAATTTCAACGAAATGAAATGAGTAATCGTTAAACGAGTTTCTTTTCCAAAATGAGACAACTTTCAAGTCATAGTAAAAAATGGTTATTAAAATAAAGTGTAAAAAATTAGTAAAATGTCTAACTAAAAGATTTATGGCTATAGTTATAACCCTTCGATTGTACTCATTGCAACTTCCCTACAAAGTAGTTATTTATTATAATAGATTAGAGAAAACGTGATAATGTGTTTAGTTACGTAAGATTTTTTGTAGAACATAATACATGGCTAGTTTTAAATTTAGTATAATTTAGTTCTACAAATTAAATTCCAATTCAATCAATATTATTAACCACTTTTAAGATGTTAAAGGAAAGGCATTATATTTTAAAAATAAAGCACAATCTTTTTTGTAGTACTTCCACATGTTTATAATATTTTCTCATTTCGTTCGTGAAACAATTCTTTGATACACCGAGTAATTATTAAAATTCAATTTTACATAAATAGGATAAATAGGTAAGTGGTAAACTAAATGACAATAAAAATAAAAGAATTTATACAAAGCTATCATCGAAATGTGTCGAAAAAACGTATTCATTAAAAATCCTTGGTACAAGTGCGCCGCATAGTTTCGCCTTTCCTCCGCAGTTACAGAAATAACGGAGAATTGAATTATATTAACTTTTTTGCTGGTGCTATTTTTAGTATTGTAACATGTAACCCCGATATAACCAAAAAAATGATACTGTTGTATTAATTTTAAGTCACTCATGATACTTTTGAATTTGGGTATTCATACACAATTTATTATAATTATTTTTATAATAATTATTACTATTTTTATATTGTAAGATTACAAATCTTGCAGTGCCGATGGTTTGCTAAATTTCAGACAAAAATTTGGCTATTCAGAGACAATTTGAATTTATAATATCGTGAATGTTTCAACCTAGAATAACTCACATCTGAATTATTGCATTCATGGTAAGTAGAGGTCTGCACGGGCACGGGCTTGACCCGGCCCGTGGGCCAGGCTCAGGCGGGTAAGGGTAATTTAGATTCGGGCTCGGGCGTTACCCGAGTAGTGAATTAAATTTTCACAAAAATATTTCGGAATATGTTCGGGACATGCGTCAGCCATAAGTCAATACTATTCATAACTTAAATAATTTATTTCACGTGTGTTATAAAAATCGTTGTAAATATGGAAACAATAACATATATATTTGAAAAGTATAAATGAATTCCGATCTTCTTCGAGCTGAGAAAAATAAATCTGGACTTCGGGTAACAAGTGTGTTATTGAAACTCTCACTCGGGCCAGTCCAATATGTCGGCTGGGAGAGGGTGATTTTATAAAATTTCACCCCCTGCAGACCTCTAATGGTAAGTAAGATGATAAAGCGTCTATTTCTTCTTAGTTATTAAATAAAATATATAAACCAAGATCGGCTTAGGCATAGTTCTTAGTTCTGATGACGGAGAGAGGCCGAAGTAACTTTCAACTAAGCCTTTTAGTTCTTGCAGAACTAAATACTTTCGTATGTCTACTTTGGTAAACGGACAGATCAACAAATTGACAAAACACAATACAGGAAAAATAGAACATACTATTTTTGTTGTATCAATTATATTTATAAATTCAATACATATGCAACACAATTGAAATAAGATATTTAATACAATTTCACTTGTTTTGTCACTGTTTATTTTTCTAGTTTATTGCCGTATTTTAACTCTGATTTTTTTTGCAATGATATAAAACAAGACAGACAAGCCAGTTATTTAAGTGTTAGGTTATCGAAGCATGAAATTTCATTCGTTGGAAATTGAATTAGTATTTAGTCAGTACTAAAATGCAGCTGCCGCAGTACCATAGTGGGGTACGATAGGTGAGTACCGAACTGACCGTAGCTCTAAATCTGGCTAGATATTTTTTCACAGGATCGCATGCGAAGTGAAGTAATAATACTGTTGCAGCAAAATAAGTTATTGGATGTGGTGATCGGTGGTGTTTTTTTATTTAATCTTTTTTTTTCAATTTGAGGAATTCTTGGCAACGGATCAAAAATCCAGCGATCACAAGAAATATCCGAAGCCATTACCGATTGTTGGAAATATAAACAGAAAGGTTGAAAGAACAATTTTATGGCTTATCAAATATCTATATAATTTACCAATTTTTGGTTAAAAGGCATTTTATTTGCAAATTAATTACTATTTATTTCACTAGTAATTCAACAATTTTATAGAATCAGTACCGGTTTCGCTTTTCGCGATTTTAAAAAATTGTGGAAGTAGAAAAAAGATTGAGCTGTAATTTAAAAAATACAATAAAATATTCAACTTGCCGTGTAATAAGCTATGAAACGTATTTCTAGATTTATTTCTCAATTGTGTCACACATATATACATACATACAGTGCAATTGCAAGATTAGTAGATTTGATAGGGTAAAATATCAAAGTATTTAGTTCTACAAAATTTTGTTAGGTAGTTGATACCTATTAAAGTAACTAATTGGCAATGCAATCAAAATTAGTTTTGATTTTACATTAAGAACAAATT
Source organism: Himalopsyche phryganea (assembly GCA_022494535.1). Classification (NCBI taxonomy): domain Eukaryota; kingdom Metazoa; phylum Arthropoda; class Insecta; order Trichoptera; family Rhyacophilidae; genus Himalopsyche; species Himalopsyche phryganea. The sequence goes on along the minus strand of JAGVSL010000060.1, from coordinate 2,210,467 downwards.
CCATAACAGGTAACCACCAAACCTATCGAAGCTTTATATTGGTCAACAGATTACGTTTTCAAAATTATAACGGAAGTCTACCAAGTAATTACCGATTGATAAAAAACTCTACTTTAAAAATATGTAAAAAAAATATTTTTAGGTATACAGCTAATTGCCAACATGCCGAATATGTTTAAGCATTTGATAAGCTACTCGAAGAGAAAATACATTACGGTAACGTTACTTTGCACAAGTTATTAAAAGTTACAAAGGAATAAATCAAAATTTAATAATGACCTTGCACAGGGCTTGAACCTGGTACAATCTGATCGTTTGGCTGCAGAGGAATATGTGGAGAGTATACTGTTGTATTTTAAAATATCAAAACGTATGCAATTTAACCATCTACATAATGGTAAAACGAATGAAAACATAGGATATGGCTTTGAAAATAAAACAGTATCAAGTCATGTTGTTATTTTTTTTATTATGGCAAAAAGCATGATATGACTAATAAGAGTTCTGTACGGGCCCATGAGGGGGGGGGGGGGGGGGAGTAAAGGCAATTCAGATTCGGGCCCGGGTAAGAAATTCAAATCTAAGAAAAATATTTTGTACTATGTTCGGGTCATGAGTCAGCCATAAGGCAATAGTATTCATAGCCTTAATAATTTATTTCACATGTGCTATGAATGCCGTTGGAAATATGGAAACAATAACATATATTGTTTGAAAAGTATAAATAAATAACAATGACTTTTTTCGGCTGAGAAAAATTAATCTGGGCTTTGGGTAACAAGTGTGATATTGAGACTTGGGCTCGGACGGGGAAATTTTACGAAATTTCAGCCCCTGAAGATCTCTGTAACTAATATTCATCGATACCAAATCTTATGATTTGTATGTCAAAAAGATTATTCTTTAAAATGCAGGAAAAAACTTTTTAAAAAATCGAACAATTGCACGTGGGAGAAAAAGTACTCTAAATAAAAAAATGTTTAAATGTGATTATTTCAGAACTCGTTATTACGACTTAATGCCTTCTCTCAGTATAACCTCGATGGGTTATTTGCTGTTTCTATTTTGTTACGAGTCCGTGCATTTCATAACGCACCGGGCACGGTACCGCCAGTAGTATCTAATAATTGCCGTCATCCTGTGTGGGGACTGTCAGAGTTTGCCTGATGTAATTTTTTCGGTACATCCATGCCGCTGTGACTACGCTAATTGATTAAACGGTTAAAAACGAATTAAGTGAGGGTTTGTCCGTTCTTCCGTCACATCCGGGTCCGGACTGTCCGTGACAGAGCGCGAGGTCAACGGCAGATCGCCGAGTGCGGTTTTGCGGCGATACTATTAATGATGAGAGTGGTTGAAATTTACATCCCGAACCTAAAATTCTAAATGCATAACAAAACAACAACAATAATATATTATATAATATTTCAAGGTCACACAAAACAAACGATAGATCCTTGGCTTAGTGGTCAACGTCGATGGCTTCGGTTCCGATGCTCACGGGCTCGTATCCCGATACGGACAGTTTTATAAATTTATATTTCAATCGATTTATAAATTTATATTCAGAATGTTTGTAATATGTATCGTGTCCGTGGTGCAGTGGTCAATGTTGTTGCCTTTAATTACGGATGTCTCGGGCTTCAATCCCGGTAAAGACAAATTTATGGATTTACGTTCGTATTTAAGGATATTTGTGATATATATATATATAATTTCGATCAAGCCATCCAATCTTAAAAACGGGGTGAAGTAAGGATTTGCCAACCACTAGTCGTGTCCTAACCCATATACTTGACAGTCTGAAATTGACAATCTGAGTAATAATCAGTTTTCGTAGAAAAACATGTGTTGAAATAACTCCATTAAAAGTCCATATGCTCCACATTGGGAGCGGACATGGTAAAAAATGTTAGTTTTCAAAAAAATACCTCCCATTCATTCGATCGTAAAAAGAAGACATAGCGTGAGCGATTAGCTAACCGCTAACCACCGGTCCTGTCTTATAACTATCCTTATATCACTACTCTCAACCGAAAACGGGAAGTAGAGCAACTACGTGACCAACGTTATCGTATAAGAATTTAAGTTAAGATACCTGCATTAGGAGTATGTATGCTCCACATTGGGAGCGGGCATGATTTAAAAAAAAAATCAATGAACATGAAAGAATAAGTAACTGGTTCTCATTAAACAAAATCTGTTGATGTGCTACCACCAAAAATCAGGATGCTCTACATTTGGTGCATACTAGGAAAAGAAATAAATAGATAATAAAGTGTCTTACAAAAATTTAAAAAGTACGACAGATGTTATTGTATTTATTTCAAATCATTGGTGTTAAAATGAATGAGGCAGAAATAGATACATTCGATATAAAATGACACATCAAAAACCGCGCAGTGTCAAATTTTGAAATATAAATTTGACCTCGCAAGTACACGAAAAGACAAATCAGTCGTTAGTATATCTTTAAATTTTCAAAAAAAGAAGATGATTTCGCCATATTACGGCATTGGAAAAATGTATTAAATTTATCACTATTTTTTTATTATGGATACAATTATTATAATTATATATCATAACACTAATTAAATTGCAAAAAACGAAACAATGATTGAAGTTTTGACCGTGAGAATGGCGTACCTAAATGTCGGTTCCACACATAGTTATGAATATCAAAACACAAAATGGAATCTAATTTTCTAAAATAGCACCAAGTCCATCCATTGGTGGCCAAGCTAATCAAATTTCAGTTCAACAGTTTTGCTCTACGCTGCCACTTCTCCGACCAATTCAAGGATTAGCAACCAGTCGGTGTAATTGGGTAACTTCATTATCGCGAAGTCTGGAGCCTGTACCAATATTATATTGCTGAACGTATTTAAACCACAAGCATGAGAAATGACCCAAATTACAGATGGAAGCGGTACTGAAATCACAATACTTTCAACTATCGAAGATTTGATTGAAACGAAGATGAACATAATGAAACCATGACTAGAAATAAGGTCAACATAGCAATGAATTTACAAATATCGACATCACACTATAGGATAAAACTTAGTGGATATAATATTAAGTAAAATACTAACGTAAAATTGACAGGAAGCAAATCGACCATCGTGAGCATACCTACTGTATTTTATTACATCGAGGGTAGGGCTTCTAACCCGGTTTAAATCGAAAGCAGTTAGCCGGTTTACCGCGTGTTTTGAAAAAAACCGAAACCCGGTTTATTTTACGCGGTTAACCGCGTTTAGAAAAATCTTTTTAAAATTCTTTTATTTAAACTATTTTAAAAATTCAGCGTGTTTCAGAGAGAAAATGCATATTTTGTTGAATGTTACAATGTCACAAAGTTGTCGAAATTATGTAATTTGTACGATAAGCAATAACACGAAATAATCAAGACACAAAGATACTTAAACTATTTGTAATAAATAAGCCACATGTAACACAACAGATATTCTTGTAAATGTGAGAAATTATCCGTAGAAATTTTGAAGAAATCCTTGACTAGAATATTATTTATAATATTACAAAAGTAAGCAATTTTATGAATATTTCCTTTTCCTTTTAAGTGATAATTTTAAGGATATATTGCTTATATTTAACACTATATCAATATAAATTTTAAAACTTCTGTAGGATTTTTTTCCGAAAAAAATAAAATGAGGTATGTCGGTTTAAACCGGTTAACCGGATGTTTTTGTCAAAAAACATCGAAAACCGGTTAGTAATTATCTCCGGTTAATTGGATGCCCTGATCGAGGGTATACTGACAGAACGCATTAAGTCAGTTTTTGAAGGATTTCTGTTAAATGTCAAAATGTATACAATACGCCATCGCTCTACATATTGGTAGGACGCATGTAGTCATACGATATAAAAGCTTTGAAAAAAATAGCATTAGTCATATTGTTTATTCTTTCAGAAAACATGATATGACAATTTATAGCTCATTGATACCATATTATGATTTGTATGCCAAAGAGATTATTTTTTATAATGTACAAAAAAAAACTTGTTCTTACGACTATATTATACATGTATAATATGGCTTAAAAAAGATCAGATGGACATCTTCGAGAACTTATGTTTCGAAGTAACTCTAATAGATTTTTCATATTGTTGATAATTATCCCCCTTAGATGATATCCACTGAAAATATTTATCGATTTAGGAACATGTCAAATATTTTTGTGAGGGATAAAAAATTATAATGTTCAGTTAAATATTATTTGAAGACCGAAAAGAGCTCATATACCATCCGTTGTTAACACCTACTGAAGAGATTTATTAAACTGTGAAGTAAAGTTGTTTTTGGTCACAGTTTACGGTCCTTGAAAGTTGACACCCCACGCTGCAAGGTCGTATTTAATATTATTAGCTCTTTGTTTTTAAACACCACATTTCTTTTGGAGTTTCAACGCTTTTCTTTCGAAAGAATTCAGTTTTTTATTTAGAATCTGTCGGGCCAATATCGAATTTTTAATTTACACCAGTTTTATTTATATTGAGAAGAATACTAAGCTAAGCTTTACTATATAACGTCTATGAACATTTTTTTATTACTATTTTCAATGGATTCGGCGGTAACTTTGTGGAAATTTATTTTTAATATATTTAAAATAAAAATTGTTAAGCTTGTTACTGTACTGGCTTTATCACTAACGTGACGCGTTTCACCTCTTTATGAAACATCTTCAAACTAACCGTATCGCAATGCTTCTTATATCAAAGGTAAACAATGATTCTAATTCTTACATTAAAAATAAAGGGTAGGGTGGGTTTTATTCCATTATACATTGAGTTAATTTTACCAAAATGTTCATTATTGTGACTTCCATCGTATGGAATCACAGACTTATTTTTATAAATGACTCTTTTATTTAAAAACAGTTTTGTACAAACACGCAAAAAAAGAGTATGCCATTTCAAACATTTGGCAAACTTCAAAGTCCAATTACTCAAAACAAGTATTTTTCAGCTAGTGTCTTCTTGCAGAACAACGGATATATATATTGTTTATGTGAAACCATTAGAAGTCAGTGCATATCCCTTCTATCTTCGAAAAAGAGGGGTTGAGCAACAAGCAGTTCACGCAATAAATCGTCTGGTGTCAATATTTCTATTAGGAATCCATATATTCCACATTGGGAGCGGACATAGTAATATGTATATCGAAAAAATGAGAAATAAGTTTTTTTAAATTAAGAAAACGTTAAAATCAAATTTTAATTGAAGCAGCTTTTTACTACATTCGTTTAATTATTTTACCATGTCCTCTCTTAATGTGTAGCATATGATCTCCTAATGAAGACATCTCAAAAGAAGTTTTTTTCAACGAAAACTGATTGTTACTCAGTTGCTCAACTTCTCTTTCTCGAAAAGAGTAGGGATAGAAAGATAAGGTTAGGACAGGACTAGTGGTTACCTAATCACTCTCAATACGCCCCGTTTCAGATGGGTGGGTGCAACTTTTAGACATCACAAACACTCACGCCTGCAAACAGCCATTCACAAATCGTTTGAAAAACAATTAATGAAACTGTCCGTGCGGGACTTGAAGCCAACTACGTTAACCACTGCACCGCGGAGCCGACGAACATTACTATACATCAATAAAATTATTATACGTTCATCTAGAATAATTGCACATTCGAAGATATATGCAATATATGTAACTAGTAACTCTAATAAAATTAATGTTGAAGACGTTCGCATACGATATATTTGAACTTAATGATGCCTTTACAGATATAACAGGTAAGTAGATACAGGAACAAAGCTGCGAATTAGTACATAATAAACGATTAAAGATATTACTTCCAGCCAAGGCGACATGAAATTCACAGCTGTTAGGTATAAATTGACATAAAGCACATTATAATATCACGTAGCTACATGGAGTGAATGCGGCAGATGTCGTCACAATATTGTGGGGCTATTAGCAAACTTACAGCTTTATTGGGGGCTGTGCACCCTTCAAAATCTCGTCACGTCTCTGATTTATCGCCCAGCCCCATAAACCAGCCGCACGGTGCTCATGCACCGAACCTTAAAACCGAACATCAAGACGTTTTGGGCGCTGTCTTTAGGGTGAGTAAAAAAGTAAGATCTATAGTATAGACTATCAATATATCTTACAATTGCTAGCTGACTTGTTGCATAAAATATTTTAATTTAAACTTACTAGGAAATTATTCATTACGTACTAGAAAAGTGACAAATTTAAGCGGATATTTTTTATCATGAATCAGATATTGTGTATTACAAACTTTTACTTTTATATCCAATTTACAAAGCCATGTAATTCAAGACATCGACTGAGAGTACTTGATTGAATTTCAATATCAAATTTGAATTATTGAGATTTTGTACACTTCTATGTATTTTGTCACTAACGACCCTTACTAACGACTGTTTACTGTCTGTCAGTTCGAGTCCATTCGTGCGCTCGACTGCCTAAAGATGCCGAAAGGCGAAACCCGGGTCGTTAGTGACAAAATACATAGAAGTGTACAAAATCTCAATAATTCAAAAGCCATTTTCGTTATGAATTGAACGTAATGTATGTAAGTAACTTTTATTTTCAAAACCTAAGTTTACTCCCTGTTCGGTCATTTTTTTCAAATTATGTAATTTAATAAATCATAATTGAAAAGTTTTTCAACAATAAATCCAATCCACCCATCGACAGTTGAAGTGTTACTTGACTGAATCTGCTCCAAAACACTCGAGACGAGAAGTCTGTATGCGTATTGAGAAACAACCCTTCTTAGCCACACCACGAGAAGTCATTAAAATGACAGCTAGCACATCAGAGGGAAACATTACTGTCGGTCTCATAAAAATTTTCACAACGTCATCATATTCCATTATGCTCGTTAAGGCTTGTTCAAGGACACATTGTCTTTCAAGGACATGCCATCATAAAATTGAGGGAATGATACCGCATATAGATATTAAGATTTTATGGTCTCTAACAAAGAAAATGCACATTAATTAGTCCGTTTTATTATGTTTACTGTAATAACTTGATGGAATACGTCATAAAATTAATGTATACTAATATGGATAGTACAGTATACGGAATTACTTTGAGGAACTTAGTAGACATAAAGATAATTTTGTCACTACGAAATATCTTTACTGACTATAAAAATCTCACCATCAAATAAATATGCTTGAAAGATATTTTATATAATTAGTTCCCTCAAAGACGAGACATTCTCTGCGAGGAAAATTCATAGACTAAGCAGGCTAAACCAATAAATGCGTGGAATAATTTAAACCTTTGAATATTTTTTACGTTGTGTTCCGATCGTAAAAAACGGATAATAGTGACCGAAACTAGCTAACCAATAATCCTCTCCTACCTCTCTTTTTTCTAATATCTTCGAAAAATAGAGGTTAAGCGACTGACTAACAAGAATTGCATACATGGACACAGAAACTTTCATCACTTCAGTCGATGATAATAGACTAGTTAATATCTCACTAACACAGATATGTTTTAATGTAGACTTAAAAACAATACAACAAATCATGATCGGCATTGTGTGTTAAATCGGTGCTCCGCAACCTTTTCTCACCCGCGACACACCTAAGCGCTTATTAATATTTCGCGACACACTATATGGCAAAAAAACTCTACATACATTAATTTATTTTTATTTGATGAATTTTAACAATAGTTTATTTATTTTTTAAAAAAGCCAATTAAATCCTTTTACCTTTTCAAAGTGATGGAAAAATTAACACAAAATAAAAAATTATTTATCAGTGTTTTAACTAAAAATACGAAGCTTAACTACTTTAAATTGGCGGAGTGTGAAAGTATTGCCAATTTTTTATTTAGCCGAATTCAAAATAATCTTTTGGTTTCCAATAATAGTCTCGTTGGTCCTTCGGAACATTTTCAATGAACCTAGTCATAACTTTGTCAATGTTTGAGTTTATGTTTGAAACCGTTTTTTTTTTGCCAGAGCATGTAAATAACTTTTCATTTCACTTGTTTGTAATATTATAATTCCTCTGGGGAAATTTTAGCCATCAAAACTTCGCAGTATATCCAGGAATGTGTAGTTTCTATGTTTGGATTTTTCGATTCACATATGCGACACCTGTTTGCCAATACAATATTTGTTTCAACGAGAATAATTTTAACGGAGATCTTAGCAACCGAATAATTTTTTTCTAACATAAAAATACTCGATTTTTTTTCATTTTGGATGCACTGCGCCGTGGCACACCTGGGATAGTCTCGCGGCACACCGGATGCGGAGCACTGTGTTAAATAATGGTTATATCACCGATTTAATTAATAGTTTATTAAAACGAAAGCAAACAAACAAAGTAATTTTAGATTATCTCTGCATGATCAGAGAACGAACAAATGATAGTACTTATAGTTGGCGGAAAATCAATTATTTTGCAGAGATATCACAAAAAACGTCAAAGTTGTTACCGAATAACTTGCAACCGACTTTTGATACAGTCGATAATTAAGTTAAAATCGTATTGAATAATAAAGATTGAATAGAATCATTGTCAGTGTGGCATAATCGCCTCTCTTATGAAGTCTGTCAAGCTTCTGATGTAGGACAGACAGGTAGAAATATAAATATTAGAATTAAAGCTTCCTTTTCTACGGTATAATGATCGAACGCCTAAGTAAAAATAATATTTCAAAATGACAATTGTTTTTAACTGTAATTTAAGACATCGACTGAGGGTGCTTGATGGAATTTCAATATTAAATTTGGATTATTGAGATTTTGTACACTTCCATGTATTTTGTCACTAACGACCCGGGTTTCGCCTTTCGGCATCTTCAGGCATTCGAGCACACGAATGGACTCGAACTGAGAGACAGTTTCTAACGCTTATATAGAAGATACAAATGCGACAAATATCATTTACGAGGCAATACATTATACGTCTGAGAGCCACACCGATACCTGAGTTAAAATTTCGGAAATCGTCCTAATCCTTATTTTGTAAACACCATATTACCAGAGTGGCGATTGCCGAAGGCGATTGCCGCTTTTCAACTTCTTTTAGAAATACCAGTGATTTTACAATTATAATAGTATTGTGGGTTTTGACGGGATGTAATTCGACGAATGGGTAAATATATACAATCATTCCACATTTAGTGAAATATGTTAGGTGTTTCAACGTATCGGATATAATAGCGGAGAATTAGGAAGGTTCAGCTGCTCATTCAAGATTGGTAAGGAGTATAACTGGCCTCTATTAATTTCTAAAATTTCCTGATAAAATAATTTATGATCCCCCATGTTTTTATGCAACAGTTTAACCCCATCATCCGCATTAAACGTATGGTTCTCCATTAGCAAGTGATTTGCGAATGTCGAAGTTTCTTTTTTTAATCTAAAGGCAGCTAAATGTTCTGATACCCTTATATCTAATGTACGTGTGGTTTTACCCACATAGAAATGTTGGCAATCATTGCATTGTAATTTATAAATACCAGATTTTATAAATGTATTTTGTACGCCATAATTAAAATAAAATCTGGTAATTTAAATTGGGCATTTAAATTAATATACATAATACACCTAACATAGAATAGTTCGTGGTTTATAAAAGCTGTATTAAATTTTGACCTTGGCTTTTTTCTCGTTTGCAATATTTGTTAAAATAAAGAAAAAAACTGTCCCCAAACGGTAGGCTATTGATTTCATGATTCATTACCCGCGGTTTTTGCCCATTGCTTTGATTCAATTCTACATAATTGCGTTTGGTAATCTAAAATGGACTCGCTCAAATTGAAATGGTTTGAATGAATAAACGGATGTCACTTCGAGATCCGAAAAATGTACCAAATTTCACCGCAAGCTAAAAAAAAGATATTTAGACAAAGCGTATTTTGAATTATGTACAGCGATATAATGAAAACAGATATACGATATAAATTTCACATTTAATTAAAACATCAGGACTGGTTTTCGGTTAGCAAGTAAGCATTTTAAGCTATTAAAAAGGCAAGTAAAACAAGAGTTTATGGTGTGTATAAAATAGTAATGCATTACTTTTTTACCCATATCCACTAGCCAGCACACGGTTGCTCCATTCTCTGTCCACCGCTAGTCTTCTTGCTTCCTTCCAGATCATCCCAGCGTCCCTGCGCTCCATTGTAAAAGGTTATCAACGACCTTCCAGGGTGACGGAATCTATCCGGTTGGTAGAAAAGACATGCAGTATTCAGGCTTTTTTGTATATCCGCAGCACATGTCCAAGCCAGGTAAATTGTCGCTTTTTTATTTTTGACGTAATAAGGCGCTGGCCAGTTGGTTTTCTTACCCCTGAGCTCCTGACAAAGTCAAACCACAGTAACCCTTCTATTTTGGAAGCACAGTATACACAGGTTACCCTCTTCTTTAGTCATGTACCATAACTCGCCTCATTCATTGGACTTCCTCCTTTAAACTTTTGAATTAATTTTAATATATATATATATTACAAGAGAATCAAGATAGAAAATGTTATAAACATTGGTTGAGATTAATTGGGAATAGCAGCTCTGGCGAGATAGCTTGATAAAATAACAACTGCAATCAGATATTATTAATTCTCGCAAATCCGTTAATTGATGAATATTGATTGGTTGTGACAACAATTCTCGGTAATAAATTAATAATCGACAGAAAATTAAATCGCTTAAGATACTGCATGAAATTACGATAATTCAAGATGCCTTTTCACAATAATTCGTTTTCCTTATGATATTTTATATGTATGCCTACATGATATACTAACTGGAAACTAGCCGAATTCATTGTGCATATATTTAAAATTTTCAGAATTCTAATTCATGAATAAATTAATAATATATTTCATGAAGATACAAAATTAAAAATTTAATACAAGTTTTGCTGGTCAAGTCAGATCCGTGGTGCAATTGGTTACGCATCTTGCAGGCTCAAATCCCGGAGCGTAGCGAGAGCGATAAGCTAACCACTGGTCCTGTCCTAGCACTATATTTCTATCCCTACTCACTTCGAAAAAGAGAGGTTGAGCAATAGAAGTAACAAACAGTTTACGTAAAAAAATTTCGGTTGAGATACCTCCATTAGAAATCCATATGCGTGAAGCATTTGGAAACGAACATTGTTTAATATATATATAAATAAAAGTTTTACAGTTCTAAACATATATATTAAAAAAAAAAGCTTAAGTTTGGTTTATCCTTATATAAAGTATTAAAATTATTTTAATCTTGAAATGTATTTTTTTCACTTCCGACTTACGTGTCCAAAAGTCTTTTTTTTTGTTTCCTCGTCAAATTTGCTTTGGTGAGGTTCTAATTTAACTGCTTACTGTCATGTAGCTCACTAAATTAGTTGCTCGTTCATCAAAAAGACCGTGAACTAAGCCGTTAATAAAGGGACCGTGTTATGCAAACAAAAAAAACTTGATCAAAGTCTTGGAGATGAGCCTACTAAATAAAAGGTTAATTTAAGAATTGATGCCACTCTCGCGTTTCAGGGCTGCCATGGATACGTTTGTCTTATTAAATTGTAAGTTGGTCTTTGTTAATCATTGGAAATGAAAAGGCACATTGAATGGATACGCTTAAGAGGATATAGTATGTTTATTCTTCACGTTGTTAATCATTTACCGTCACCTAAATCTCGGGAATCGTCGAAAGAAAAGATATTTTGTCAGTAATAATTGCATTCTCACAGACTTCTGTTACTTTATCGCATTTTTTTTCTATGGAAACTGTAAAGTTTTTAAACCTGTCTAGCAAAGAGTTGTCACCTGTTTACCAGGTATTATTTAAACTGCTTTAGTTCTTTAAATTACTTTTAAATAGTGATCAGGCGCTATTTATTACAATCGGTAAATAATATTTTATTTAATTGCAATACATTTTAAAGAAGTCAACTCTGAAAAGTTTTTCATTTACAGCGAAAAAAAATGCAATACTACAAAAAAACAAGCAGTTCTCGTAGAAAAATTCTGTTAAGATACCTCCATTAGGAGACCATATGCTCCACATTGGGAGCGGACATGAAAAAAAACAACCAAAAAAACTGCTGTGAGAATGCAACTATTAAAAAGAAAATCATGAGATTTAGGCGATAGTAAATGAGTGGCAATTTTTGTTAAATGGGAAAAAATCTACTATATCCTCTAACAGTTGTCGTGCCTGAATGACACTACGTGATTTTGCTATCCCTCTCTTCACGTTTCGTTACAAAATATCGAATCGATTGACCGTTGAAAATGTAAAAGAATAAATTAGATTAAAGCAATAATATATACTTTGTCGGTTTACTGACTTCATATTTGATGCAACTCTTCTTCCCCCGTACATGCCCTTACACAATTTGCCGATAAAATATGCCCAATGATATTTTCTCCATTAACGCATTCATATGTCATTCTTCATCACAATAGAAGTGTAATAAAGTGGAACAAAGTAATTACGTTTCATGCTATATTGAGAATGAATTTTACCAAAGTAACCACTGAAATAGTAACCATCAAAATAATAATATTACATTTTCTGAAATATCCGTGATACAAAAAAAAAGTGTTTTAACAGACAATTTTATTGAAAAAATAGAAAAGTTGGCTACGTTAATTAAAATATTTCTTTTCCTTTAAAATCTGACATTTTTTTGCGCATATGAGTTATTATTAGCATATGTATTATTGTAATACACCGTATAAGCACGCGGTCAATCAAATTATGACAGCTTTCACAAGTGACATGGGCAAAAATAGCTTTTCATCTTCTGACAGGACAAGATAATGTCGGCACCAACTTGTTGCTAAATAAACAAAGGTTTCAAAAAGACAATTTGGTTGAAAGATGTTGTATTGTACTAAAGTCCTGGGCTACATGATGTAAATAATAAGCTAGAACTGTTATCCGAAAAATTATTCCATGACGTATTTACGATGACGTGAGCATGCACATTATAATATTTGATGACGATATTATAGTCACATTGGTTTGATTTGTTAAAGATTTCATCCTAACTAATTCCTGTAATAGTGCGTTATATGTGTAACATGATGCCGATCCTGCAATCTTATTGATATCTTCATTGAAATCACGTGAAATAATTTCTACTCGATCTTTATTCATATTATAGAAATGTCTGAAAGTGATTGCATTTAATACATCATCAAGTCGTTGTATTCAGATTACCATTGCCATTGAATCCAAATTTAGATAACGAAAAATATTCTTCTGCAACTTCTGTTATTCGATCACATCCTAGATTGCACCCAAACACGCTTTTATTATTAAATGACACTTTATACAATCTTCCGACTCAATGATCATGATGACATAATTTTTGTTATAGTGGCAAAAGGCGTTAAGTAAAAAACCTTGTTTTGAGGCGGTCAATAAAAACCATGGAATTTAAACCTTTTTATTTAGATACCGTTATTTATTAAACTTACAACTGTATAAGATTTGTTAATCATTTACGAGCTCGATTCAATTATTAGTGATTCTTTTTTATTACTAATACCTGTGAACGAAATTGACTTAATTCATATCGATTTCTTTAAACGAAGTAAAAAAAAAATACATAAAATATGGCTGAGCTTATTTTATCAGACCATATAGAATGCTAAAATTTATTGTACTGCATTCATAACTCAAAACAGCCAATTTTCAACTAATCGCCTTCTGCCACAATGATGACGAAATAATTTTACGAAGAAGTGTCTTTCCGAAATATTTTTTTAAACTCAGGTAGTAAACGCATTGTTTTTATTTCACTTGAAATGATTATAATTTTAAAACATAATCTAGCGACCTTAATATTTAACCTAAAACAACAATTTACTGACTAGCCAATCTGAAATATTGCGTACCAGAAGCGATTTTCGGAAACGCTTTGACGTTCGGGTTTGGGAACAAGAGGGCCGCGTTGCGCGAGCGCCAGCCCTATTGTCCCCGAAATTTCGCTTCCTGGCAAGATTCCGAGGCTTCGCAATTATCTCGGACGCAGCTCGGGGTTAGTTTTAATTTCATCCTGCGAAATTCACAGAACCCTTTCTTTAATTAGCAGGAGCGTAGCCGGGTTTGCGAATTCAGTTATTATATTATTAAAATGGGACCCAAACATTAATTGCGTGTTTTTGGCCCACCAGCAAACAAATCTGAAAGCTGCCGAGAATTTAATTCATTATTTATACACTCGGTGCCCGTACCCTATGCAGAAAATTCGGATGAATTAGGCGGGAAACTATTTCGGGAGTATTTAAGTAGAGTGAAATCTAATTTATTATAAAGTACACGCAAAATGGAGCAAATTGTGTTGTCTACATTATTCAACAACAAATAAGTGGTTCTTGCAATACAAAATAAGAAACTAGAAGTAAAATAATTATTTTCTGAACAAGATAGCAGAAGCATCACTGCGGAAAAAATGCTTTAATCAGCTTCATTGAGAAGTATCATCATACTAAATTGACCTTTACACGTTAACGACCATTCCCGCACTTCTGCGTTTTCACCTCTGTTGCTCTCTGCACCTCTGATACATTTTCGAGGGAAATTTTTTTAATTTATTTCAAGAAAGGTTCTAATCTTACACATATATCACATAAAAATATAAAATACCACTCAACTTCTCGGAAGCGTGATGCTTAAAGTTTTTTTTTGCTGTCGGACTAGTTATGGCTACTTGTTTCAATAGGAGTCGGTTTCGATTTATCTATCGTCGATATATATATATATATACCCATAGTCACTAAAATAAATTTATTTTTGTATGTACCCAAGAGTTTTTTTGATTTTTTTACAATAAATCATATGTTTATAATTTTAAAACCAAGGAGATCCTAATAGCTTAATAAATTTCAAAAAACTGCCTGAAACAAACTCTGTATACGTCATTTTACTCGTTAGAGTGTTGAGTTCATATTAGTTTGTATTTCAACAAAATCTGACATGGGGAAATTGCTTCAAGTTTTGAGAACAGCGGATATAATTTAAATTTGCACTGATTTGCGTGATATCAGGTGTACAGATCGATGTATCTAGCTTGGTCGTTCAGCTGTTAAAAATACTATCAAGTATGCATTGGTTGTCGATCCATAATCTTTTTATATACTATACTAGTGTCACACGTTGTTAAATAACAAATGAAAACACTAACTATTTAATTTTTGTATATATATATATATACGCAAGCGGTCGATATTTTCTGAAACAAGTCATTTATCTGAAGTATGCATTATGTTTTATGCATTGCGTTCAGTCTCTTAAAGGTTGTACTTATAATCGAATTCATGATCAAAGCTAAAATTTCATTGATACCATATTTTTATTATATAATGCATGCAGCGTTACATTTAATTGAAAAAATGTGATATATATTTGTATAATTATTGATAGTTATTTCTTTGTTCGTTTTTAACTATTTTTAATACAAGTATCGATATATTATTATTCGAGCGGTATTGCAATACCTAATTGGTGCTATAACTATGTTGTTACTCCACAAACTTATTTCCAGTAAACAATTAAGATTTAAAATATTTCTTTCGTCAACTTTTTATGAATTAAAATGAAATAATCACGCTTGTGAAAGAATTTGGAAACATTTTTCAACGGAAAACGTATTACTGCTGCTAATTCAACAAAGAAACAAGGCATTACTACATTATTCTACAGCTTTGACAAAAACGTTATAAGAATTGTGTAACCTTATTTTTCCGACTTTAATGAGACCCTGAATAAAAGACGAAAAACATTTTTCGAATATTTTTCTAAGATTTTTTGCTGAGTGAATTTCACAAATTTACCCAAGCCATCGGGTAAACAGTAGTGGGTAAAGGTATGGAATGCCCAATAATAGGTATTGAAAAAAAAGGTGCTCACGCATAACCGTGTTCTAGTCCCAAAATACGTCATTCAGTATTAACCGTCAGTGAGTTTTAAATATTATTTGAACAGTATAATTTTTTTTAAGTATTTTATAGAAATGTATTTAACAATAACTTTTTGTAAGTCGATCAGCATTACAGAAAACAGTTTTACATATTGAGTTTATACTGACAGAACGTCATAAAAACTAGTTCTAAAATATAAAATGAAAATTGATAACTTAGTTTTTCCAATTGTTTTATTATGATTATCGTGACGCGTTTCGCTTCTTTAAAAAGCATCTTCAGACTAACTATATCGCAAGGATATTTATTTCAAAGGTAGACAATGTTTCTAATTCTTACATTAAAAATAAAGGGTAGGGTGGGTTTTATTCCATTCTACTGGACTTGGGCAGAGAGATAGGATATAAACAATGATAGACTAATTACCGTGACACTACTTATTAGAAATCAATTACTAGTGTGTGGATGTGAAAATCGCAAGGGAAATAAATTTAAAAATGGTGAGCCGCCTGTTCTATTTAAAATGTTATTTACTAATACTCGATTACTGTTAATAGTTATTAATTCATTAATTTCCAAAAACTTTAAGGCATTCATTTTATTACCTTTTTTATTTACTCGATGGAGTACTTCTACCTTATAATTTTTAATAAAAAAAAAATTAGAAAAAAGTTCTATGATAATCACATTATTTTTATTTTAAAGTAGTCCCAAGTTTTTTGTACATTATACGGAATAATCTTTTTGACAAACAAATCCTAATATTTGGTATCGGTACTTTTTGCCATAATAGCGACGACTTAGTACTGTTTTTTTTTTAATCCATTTAATCCTCTAATATTAGTTCTTAGGACGTTACATCGCATAAATTTTTTTCCATGTCCGCTACCAGCGTGGAGCATATAGTTCCCTAATATCAACAGAAGTTTTCTATAACTACTTGTTACTCAGTTGCTCAACTTCTCTTTTTTTTCGAAGAGAGTACGGATAGAAGGATAGGGTAGGACTAATGGTTAGCTAATCGCTCTCGCTACGCCCCGTGAGGATTGGATGGGTGGGAGGGAGTTATAGACATCACAAACACTCATACTACGAACAGAAATCCACAAATCGATTGAAAGATTAATTTATGAAGCTGTCCGCACCGAGAATTGAACCCGAGACATCCGTAACTGTAGCCAACGACGTAAACCACTGCACCACAGAGCCGATGAACTTCACTACTCATCAATAAAATTATTATACGTTCACCTAAAATAATTGTATATTCGAAGATATATGCAATATATGTAACTAGTAACTATAATAATAGTTAACGTTGAAGACGATCGTATACGAGATATGTAACGCCTTTATAGATAATATATAACAGGTAAGTCAATACAGTAACAAAGCTGCGAATTAGTACATAATAAACGATCAAAGACGTTACCAACTGCGCCACGGAGCCGACAAGATTGCATACATTTAGACATTTAAAACTGAAAATCATCAAAAACTGACTTAATGCGTTCTGTCAGTATATACTCGACATCACATTGCACCTCTGTCCTTCAATTTGGTTAATAAGTAATTATTTTTTACCTTCCGCAAAAAGATACCACGCGTTGTCTTTTTGGGCAGGTAGTACACCACTGGGGGGTGAGGGCCCCCATCTTATTTCCTCTTTCACAAAGTTATTCTCTTTCTCTGGCTTATTTCCTATTTCTTTTGAGCGGTTTTATTACATCGTGATGCCTGCTTCTTGATTGCGACCCGGCAAATGAATATAATTCTGATGAATAAGCCTCTAGAAAAACACTGTTTCCTTTGACACTCTAATTGACAAATAAACGAATGACCTCTGGGAATTTAGGACCTGTCCAACGGAAGACTTTCACGGAGTAAGTTGCCGGAAAATGACCAAACGTACGTTATTGCGAGACGGAAAATAGCTGTATAGAAAACACGATCCATAATATCGTATTATGTGTACAAAAAAAGATCAACAAAGGGTGGTTAATATAATTGGATTTGGGAAATAAATATCATAATGAAATACGTTTTATATATAGGGACGGAAAAAACATTGTGTCCAACGGAAACAACAAAATTCTATTGAATATTGGCAATAATTATTAATTTTAGTACTGAATATGACTGATAGTAACGCTCTAAGCTGCGTGCGTGCGGAGCCGCGCAGCAATTTAAAAAACCCCCGCGCGATCAAATTTATTTTTCTAAGAAATATATAGGGATTCACTTTTAAGGTGTTAACTGTCAATTCTTGGAGGAAAGACATTATATTTTAAAAAATAAAACACAATTCATTTGTGGCGATGGCAATTTTCCGACCCTATGTTCAGCTTATCAAATGCTTGTGATGAGCGAAACCGGACCTGATCATTATAAATATGTGGAAGTAGTACAAATGAATTGCATTTTATTTTTTGAAATATATAGGGATTCATTTTTTACCATGTCCGCTAGCAGATTTCGAAATGCAGACATTTTTTCTACAACTGCAGTTGCCCAACCTCTGAGAATGTAGGGATAGAAGCATAGGCCTAGGACCGGACGAGTGATTAGCTAATCGATCTAACTGCACCCCGTTTTTAAGATATGATGGGTGGGAGGAAATTTTAGGCATCACAAACATACATGCCTACGAAGGGAAATTCACAAATCGATTGAAAAATCAAATTTGAATTGTCGAGATTTTGTACATTTCCACCCATTAAGTGTTAGTTCGAGTTCATTCATGTACTCGAATACCTGAAGATGCCGAAATGCGAAACTCGGGTCGTTAGTGACGAAATACATGGAAATCTAAAAAATCTCAACAATTCAAATTTTATATTTAAATTCTATTAAGCACCTCAGACGAATTTGTCCGTAACGGAACTTGAACCCGTAACATCCGTTACCGTAGTCAACGGCTTTAACCACTACACCATGAATCTGACTGAGTTATAGTGTATTATAATGCCAGTCTTGTAGCCGAGTGTTCAACGCTCTTGGACGTTTGTTCTATTTGATTGTGGTATCCACGGGTTCGAATCTCCGTACTAAAAATAGGATGTATCTAAAGTTAACTACCTACAAATCTTTACTCCATCCCTTTATGTTTATCTTCACCAAAAGATAGACGCTGAGCGAGCAATTATTGTAGAACACTCTCTGATGAGAAACTTCTCTTAGGAATCTATATACACCACATTTTGAGAGGTATTGATTGAAGTATTCGAAATAAAGCTAGCAATTGGCTTATTCTCTAAATACGCTGAAGTGTTTAATATACATGCAAGAATAATTGTATTTGTCAAACATAGGGTCGGAAAATTGCCATCGCCCACTGTGCACGTTTCTTCTGACCGAGTCACGGAAGGGAAAAGATTCTATTTTCGTCCCTTGGTGGGTGTCACCGGCGAGTTTAATCTTGTTTAGCAATAACATAAAGGTTTTCCTAACGCCTATACGTGTGTCTTTCTTGGTTTATTTTGAAATGTAGCAATGAAATAAATTTACTGTCTTCACCCTCGTGTTCATCAAACACAATGAACATTTCATTGTAACAGAATTTACAGTTATATAATTCATTTTAATTTAAATACGTTTTTAATTCAATATTTTTCATAACGGAAAAAAGAGAAAAACCGCAAACAAACAATCTTGAATCGCTGAAACCTTTTGAAAAATAACATTGTTAGTTATTCCACTGGCTGTGTTACTAAGCATCTTCAGACTAACTGTATCACAAGATTATTTAGAATCGTTTGAGAAGACCCGAATCGAAGAGAGGCGAATGGCTAGTTATCAAACGTCCTGGAAGGTCTGGGATCTCAAACAAACACCATTTCAAATCCAGTTCAACACTTTTTTTATTTTTAATCGAAGATGCAGTGGTTTACAATACACAAATATAATCTTAACACCTAAAATTGATTCTACATTTACTTAACACATGGATGTACTTTAAGTTATAATGCAAGTGACACGACAAACGATTTTTAATTAAGTCCAGTTCAAAACAAACAAACAATTCACAACGTCACCGGTGCCGGCCACGGCCGGCGGCTAGCCTGACTCGAAAGCTGGCAAACGACTACTCCCACATAAAATTAAAAGGACTGCGGCATCGTTGGAGCCACTCCTTTCCGTCAAAAATGGACTCGTCTTGCGAACGTACCCGCAGGCGGTGGCCGCGCGTCCCTGACGACAGTTGGGTCGATTTCTCCGAATCATTGGCATTACCGCTGGGCGATTTCAGTTATGGACCCTAATAAAACTTAAACTTAACAAACAGCAGGGTGTGTCCCATTATATACTTTAGAAATCTGGCTTTCTCAAGCCGTTAAATATAATTCAAACGATACATAATTATTGCTTTTCGATATCAAGTGAAGGCACTTTTACTCACAAATCTCGTGTTCACATATAAATTTAGAATACTAAAATTGATGTTTCGGTCAATGAAAAGATAAATTCTGTAGAAGCGAAAATCAATCCGGACACCAAAAACACGTTAGACTCAGGTTGCTTACCAACTTGGCAATAAAGCCTCTCAGATTACAATGCTATATTGCTTTGCTTTGAAATGAATGGGATATGAATTACATGCATAGAGAGCCATGAAGTCTTTATATTCCATCAAGTATTTCAAAATATGGCGAACCCCAAGCAACAAACACTTTGAAATATCCAGGATTATTGTTGGACAAGAAACGGTAAATCATATTGAATTACAATTATTATAATAATTGCGACTGTCCTTTCAGTAATTCGTAAGTCTAGGTTTAATTTTAATAAATATAATTATAAAATAAATAGATTGCATTAACAAAAAAAAAACATTTATACATAATAGTTTGATGGTTGAAACAAGTTCTCGTTATACCATTTTCATGTTTGACCGTTATTAAGTTTTTGGGATAAACTTATTTCGTTTCTATGATCTTCTATATCGATACTGATAGAATGCATTAAGTCAGTTTCAAATGTCAAAATGTATGCAATTGGACGGTCTACGTACTGGTAGAACGCATAGTCAAAGATATAATGATTTTGAAAAAAAAAGTCTTAAGTCATTATTTTTATTTTTTTACTATGGATAAAAGCATGATTTGTATAGCTATAACTCATCGATACCAAATCTAATGATTTGTATGCCAAAGAGATTATTCTTCATTTTTTTTAAACTATATCCGCTCTCTATTCGGAGTATATGGCCATCACGCGGTTCCTCCAAGCTTCTTTGTCCCCCGCCAGTCTCCTCGCTTCCTCCCAGGTCATCCCAGCGTCCCGAAGCTCCGCGAATACATCCTATGGATGGTCATCAGCAGCCTTCTAGGGCGGCGGAATCCATCTGGTTGGACTCACGACCGTAAAGCAACACCGTCAGGATGCATGCGTTGAATAAGTGGCACTTGGTTCTGACCGAGTACAACCGTGAGTCCCAGACTTTCCGCATTGAGTTAAAGGTTGCTCCAACTATCCCTAATCGGATTGCGAGCTCTTCACGCGGATTGCCATCTCGCGTGATGTGTACCCCCAAGTACCTGAAGCCGTCGACTCTCTCGATGTCTTGCCCCGTGCTCGTCAGAGGGTAGTCTGGGTCCAGACAGAAACTGTTGCAGAGCACATTGGTTTTACAACCATTGACTTTGAGGCCAATGCGATACCAATTGCTCTGCAGTAGTCCATTATTTCCCGAATACCCTTCTTCTTTATTTTTTTATTATTATTTTGTTTGTACAAAAAATCTTTTTAAAAAACAAGCAATTGTACTTGGGCGAGAGAGTACTTTGAAAAAAAAATTCTGCTTTAAATGCGATTATCTTATAAATTGTTTTTATGACATAATGCCTTCTGTAACATTATAACCTCGATATAACGTCACTGCATATGAAAATCCGTGATAAATATGTTACGGTGGAAAAACACATAGTCTTTTAAATTTCAAAGTATAGATAACGGCTCAAACAAAAAAACTTATTTTAAGTTTACTAATATTGGCGCACAGAAAATGTTTTCTCCAACAAATAATATTGTATTTAAATGAATTCTTGCGTCAGTAATTACACTAAGTAAGAACAGATCTCACACTAAGTAAATGATATAATTTTGATCAAATGTGTGTGAAACAAGAAAAAAATATTTGAGGTTTTTTTTTCTGGGAAGTGTTGTTTACCAACTTCGCTTCAGTTGTGAGTGTAGTAAAAAAGTTTCTATAGAATTACTCGGCGTATCTTTGAAACTAAAACTGGCACAAACATAATCTCTCACGAACCATTTTTGATTTAGTTAACAGCTCAATAGCTACGATTAAAATTTGTCGTGACCGATCAAATTCAGTCAAAAAGCTCTCAAACAGTGCTAAATAATTTATATGAACAATGCTTACGAAGACTGTATCGATCTTTCAAAATAGAGACAGCCAAATGGGTTATAAGCAATTGAACTTTGTATTAGATAGTATTCACTTGGTACACTTGAACTTTTATTTAGATAGTTTGCATTTTGTATTAGATAATATTGACTTATTACACTCAAAAATTGATTTTAATAGTTTCCACTTAGTCACGGAGTCTTTTAACAAAGTGAGTTAAGTTGTAGTAGGTTATATTAGAGTTGGGCTGGTTTAGTTTGTGTAATGTATTCTAATGCTTGGATCAAAGACAATATATGCGGCCTAATAATATATAAGGTAGAAGAATAAGTGACATTTCATTACAGCGTCTAACTTAAAATTATTTTTATTAAAGTGAATATGATCTAAACAAAAGTGAATTTAATTGTAGGCCTATTAAAATTACTACAGAGCGGTTAACCTCATCTGATGAAAAATTTCAACTGATAAAAAATAAATAGAACAGAATGTGTTTTATGAGATGACATATAAATAGTAGAAATTCATTAAAATAAGATACCAAAAAGCCAAGAATTTATTTATACAAGCATTATATTGTAATAAAGCTGGTAGATATTTCGCCATCAGACCATAGACAGAAGTCTGAAGTTAGTTGACTGACTTAAATTAGTTCTAATACCAAAAAAGCCTAACCTAGCGTAGCGTAAACTGATGACTATCTATTCCGCCATTATTTAAAACAATCAGTGCAATAACGAAATACGTACTGACATGCCACATAATTTCAGAAATTGTCCACTTTGATCCACAATCTCGCTTCACTACGTTAAAAATACTATTATTGTCAGCTTAAATGTTACAGGTAAGTCGCGCGTTGACTTACATTCCAGGCGATGCGGCTCACCAGTTTTTGTCCTGTTTCTAGATTCTGTAGTCGTTTCGAAGAACCATATCTGTAAACCTCAACCGTGAAATATAAACCAAACATTCATGTATTCATTGATTATTTCTGACAAGAAAAACAAAGTAGACCTTACCAAGTAAATACCAGTGACGCCAAACGTTATTTTACAGTATTATAGCTACGGCTTTACTAGCAAACTGCCTATCTACATTTTAGCAAAATGTATCATAAAAACGTATACATTCAATTTAAGCAGTGTTATTCTATGGATTTCACATATATGATACACGAATAATGACTTAACATTTTTTTCCATGTCCGCTCCCAATGTGGAGCATATGGTCTCCTAATGGAGGTATCTTGACAGAATTTTTTCTACGAGAACTGCTTGTCACTCAGTTGCTCAACCTCTCTTTTTCTTTTTTTCGAAGAGAGTAGGGATAGAAGGATAGGGCTATGACAGGACTTACTTTATGACAGTTACGCCCCGTGAGGATGGGATTGGTGGGAGGGAGGACTCAGACTACGAACTGAAATCCATAAATCGATTGAAAGATTAATCTATGAAAACCGTCCGCACCGGGAATTGAACCCGAGACATCCGTAACCGTAGCCAGCGACGAAGCCAACTGCGCCACGGACGCCGACATTATTCATATAATACTGTAAAGTAACTGCTTGATTTTGTGTGTGTATTTAATTTATTTACAATGTTGGCTCATTTTGAGCTCGGTCGTTGGGTCAGCTCTAGTTCAATCGTGTACTTGAATGCGTGAAGATGCCGGAAGACGAAACCCGGGCCGTTAGTGATGGATTAAATTAAAATGTACAAAATGTACACAGTTTAAAATGCTAATGTATGCTAGTTAAGTCGACGATATGTAATTTTCATTTTATATAAATTTAATTTTTTATGGTATTACATTACATTACATTTAATACAGTATTATAATGCAATCAAAAGAAAATAAAATGTCAAAAAACTGTCAACTTCACCGACAATCTTATCTGATATAAAATAATTATCAAATAATAAACTTTGACAAACACATCCGATATTCGAAAACTTCAGGGGGAATGCGAAACGTTGTCACTAGTAAACTAAAAGAGACTACGCATACATTAACACATACCTCTCTCTGCCTTTTAAATATTTCTTTGTAATATACGTCTTCATTGTGAAATACTTCTTGAAAAAAATCCTATTGAAAGAATCTTTAAACGGAACGTGATTTGGAATGCATTATATACGAGACAGATCAGATTTAATATCAAACCATGCGATAGATTTCTTTTTTCTTCCATATAAAGACCTGAGAAAATAATTGAGATTTAGCTTAGTTTTTTTCTGATATTGACAGCGCTTTCATCTGCTGAAAATTGTGTTTCATTTAGCCTAGAAAATAATTAGTAAAATTATACTTGCTTTGTTGCATTTTGCAACTTTAATCATATTATATCCACTGAGTCGTATACAATACCATTTAAGCTCTATGGCTTCCTAATGGAGGTGTCTCAATTGAAGTTTTTACTTCGAGAACTGCTGGGTATTCAGTAGCTTAATGTCTCTTTTTCGAAGACAGTAGAGATAGAAGAATACGGCAAGGATATGAGTAGGGATTGGTGAATTGCTCGCTATTTTTTGACATCACAAACATCCATGCCTTTGAACAGAGTTCATAAAGCAATTGAAAAATCAATTTATGAAACTATCCGTACTGGGACTCGAGTTCGTGAGATCCGAAACCGAAACTAACGTCGTTGACCACTGCACCACGGACCCGGCAAGACGTATAATGTATTTTTAGTGTTTATATTAATGAAATTGACTGAAACATAAGTAATAACAACATAGGTATTCAATTTAAATGGGAATTTTATTACAGAATCAAAGAAATCTTAAAATCAGTTTATTTGAGAAAGGTAACAAATATGAATGTAGTAAATTTAATGTTAACTTTCAAACTCATTTGATTGGTATAGATTTATGGTCGATTTAACACATTGCAACATACTGCCAGTAAGTACGTGATTTCAATCATCTCAGATAAGGACGTAGCGAACTGTAAATCAGTCAGTTATACGGATTTTTCAAGCAAAATAAACTGTATAAATTCTGTGACGTCAGGACTTACCTTTTTTGGTGTTTTTGTGTGACGGTCAAATTAATATGAGTATAATTTAGGACATCGACTGAGGGTGCTGGATGGAATTTTAATATCAAATTTGAATTATTGAGATTTCGTACACTTCCATGTATTTTGTCAATTACGACCCGGGTCTCATCTTTCGGCATCTTCAATCATTCGAGCGCACGATTGGACTCGAATTGACAATACTGAAAAAATACATGGAAGTGCACAAAATCTCAATAATTCAAATTTAATATGAGTATATTTTAAGTTCAGATTAAAATATTTATTTTAACGAATCACAAAGAAACAAAAAAAGTTTTGCGATTGTTTTTGTATCATTGGATAATATAATAATTATACTATTTATATGTATATATATTATTTATTATATATTAATTATACTATTTATATATATATATATATCTATGGTTATATTATAGTATTCGTTGCTTAATAACGTCCAATTTTCAAATTTACTATGAACGAAAATTGCGTTTACATCACACTTAATTTTTTTCCTTCCTATAAAATTATTTAAGCAAAGTTTACTAAAAAAATACCCGACCGAAGTAAAAAGAGATTGATATCATCTTCAGTGTTTTTAATAATGATCCCGGGAAGACAGCTGACAACATTATCAGATTACATTAATTTCAAGTCTTACCTGATTTTTTTAACGATTCTTTGACAGCCAGGATACCTGTTTGTAGCGTTTTCTTTGGAAATAATTAAATCAACCACGATTTTTATGACAATAAAATCTTTGAAATGACACTAAAAATTTAAATTATTTACATTAAAAAAAATTGTATGTATATTTTTTTATCTCGAATTTCAGAAGAATGCAAACCGTATTCAAGATGAGAAGCTGTGGGAGATTTCGTTTTTTTCGTTTTGTATCGTAACATAGATATCTCAGTTCCAATGTGTAACAAGTTAAAAAAAATCAGTTATGAGTTAAGCACGAGAAATGCTTATGATACCGATCCAAAATTTTCAGTTCCAAATTGTAGAAAGTGGTAATCTGTGGCTATTTTATAGATGTATCAAAGTAACTTGGCCGCTAGTAATGGCGCGACCGTCGTGTTAGGAATGTTGCCATATCAACTAGAACTAAAATTTTAATAAATCCCAAAACTGATATTTTAGCGGCGGTTATTAG
This sequence comes from Himalopsyche phryganea, assembly GCA_022494535.1. NCBI lineage: Eukaryota > Metazoa > Arthropoda > Insecta > Trichoptera > Rhyacophilidae > Himalopsyche > Himalopsyche phryganea. The sequence goes on along the minus strand of JAGVSL010000060.1, from coordinate 2,184,011 downwards.
ATGAAGATGAATTTTCGAAACATATTTATTTTGTATAAAATGGCAATTGGGGTAATTTATTTTATACTGGCAAATCTAGTTAGAAATTCCACGTCGGTAAAGTAATGTTGGTAATTCTATAGAATGACAGTGGTTATTATTAAGTTAGTTCCAAACTCTAGAAACTACGAAAATCCAGTTAAAACTGGCATCATTAGTATTAGAAAATAATAAAATTATGATTATAATACTATAAATATATTTTTTAAATAATTTTTTATTTTCATTTAAATCTACATATTAAACGTACAGTAGAAGATTAAACCTGAATATAATTAAGTGTTCCTATTTATCTCAAAACTATGTCTTTAGAGTTGTTACACTTAGGAACTGAAGTGTCGACACAATATTGAAATCTTCCCAAGCTTCCGATTCTTGAATACTTGAATACTATAAAAGATATTTACGCTTCTTTGATGACAATTACGTTTTTACGGTATCCTATAAAGAAGTAGTCTATAGAACTGTGGTCGGCAACCTTTTTAGTATGACGGTCACACCGAATGACATAGGTTTGGACAAAAGCCCCTTTACCAAGCTGTCGACATAATAAAGAACATATTTGTTAACGTATGTAACTACATTTTGTTTCTTAGTAAACAATTTTGGACAAGGGATTTTTATGTTGCGCTGGGAACGTTTGGCAACCTCGTTCTAGACTAAAAACGAATGAAACAGTTGAGTAAGGACACTTAAATATTATGTTTTACAATTATCCCAAAATTTCAAAAGATAAATATTTAAAATATATCAGCTTCGATGGAAAATCATAGTGTGAAAATTTTTATGGGATATATCATCCATTTCAGCTTGTTTTATTGATAAGTAAAAGTAGTACTAACTCTACATGACAACATGTGTATTCTTCATTGCCATTATTATAGGTATAATATTTTACCCTAGTAAAAGATATAGCAAATGAAAATATTTCCCGAAAACCAGAATAGCAGAATCATTTATAAAGTAACTTAGTAATAATTCCATTGTTAAAACACACAATTTGAAAAACGATAAGTCAGAAACTGCCAACCAGATCTTTTTTGGCCATAGGCCACCACATGGCGCCTTCATGAGTCCATGTCACCATCCAACCGTTTTGCTTCCTCCCATGACATGCCAGATACCCTCAGCTCCACCGAGTACATCCTGTATGTAGTACCGGACGGTCGTCCAGGATGCAAGAATTCCACCGGTAGGACATGCAGGATTGACGCTTTCCGGAGGCATCAGCAGCACGCGTCCGAACTACTCCCAGCGTCTATCCATGACCACTGACTTAAAAGGGCGTTTCCTGGCACGTTTCCTAATCTCCGAGTTCCTTACGAAGTTAAACTACTATCATCCAACGCAAGCATCTATTCATCTTTTGAAATTTTGTACATTTTCATATATTTTGTCACTAACGATCAGGGTTTCACTTTTCGGCATATTCAGGCATACGAGCACACGTATGGATTTGAGCTGACTTTCGGGTTGACTTAATGGGTCGTTAGTGACAAAATACATGGAAATGTATAAAATGTCAACAATTCAAATTAAATATTTAAATTCCAACAAGCACCCTCAGTCTATGTCAGAAATTTTATATATTCATCTCTTATTTTAAAAATAAAATCGATACTGATGATGGGCGTCCTCAAAATGAGGAAGTAAAGTTTCCTGTTGCCAGTTTCGAATTGTGTCTAATTAAAGACAGTGTTGTATTACAATTAATATGTTGGGGCAAAACCCGGATATCTAAGAATACCGGATATACATCAGTTAATGAATTTAATTAATTACACTGAGGGATTAATTGTGGTGTCCTGAATATCTAATACTTTGACTTGAAATATTAATGTCTGCTAGGCTTATCTACTGTCTCACGCAATACGTGTTACTCTGGGTGACTGGAACAATTTGTCTCTTAATCTGAGATTAAAAAATGGCGAATTTTCAATTTCAAGGACACTGCTGTCAAACTTAATGCAAATTTGAAAAGTTTTTTTTTTGCTAAATTTTCTAAGCAAAAATATTTAAAGAATAAAACACTTAATCAATAAAACTTCAATGCATTTACTTTAACGTTTGATTAAGTACGTTAAGTACGATAATTATTTTAATTTTAAATAAATGTTTTGATGTTGGAAAAGTTTAAATAAATATGGTTTTGACGATAGCATTAAACCGAAATAGCAATCAACTACCCAACAAAATTTTGTAGAACTACACACTTTCATCTTTTATTCTATTAAAACAGTGTTCTACCGAGTAAATGCCAATTATATCCACATTTTTATAATGGTCAAGACCGGTTTTGCTTACCACAAGCATTATCAACAAATCGTGTGTTATTTTCCAAATTAATCTTGAAAAAAAAAATTGATGTTGACCTTGCCGTCACTTGAACTCGACTGACCTGACCAGCTAGGGTAAAGTTTTTACCACTAGACCACAAAGGCCGACATTAAACAGTTAACTATCATTTCAAAACTTAAGCTTTGCATGTTTCCATGAAGACTCAGTGTTCAAAAAACCACGGATGAATGAGATATTATGGTTTCACTGTAGCATTTATTGGAGAGATATTTGATAACATTATTTAAATAAAAACAAAATTTCTTTTTTACTGCTTCAAGATTTGGAAAGAGCACATGATCAGCACCGGTTTTATCTCCTGATTGCTCAATTTTATGAGTAAATATTTGATTTTATATTTCATGAAAACATGATATTGTTTTGTTTTTAGTAAGTTATTCCGGTTATTCTTAACTCAAGGATACATGAGAATTCGTTGTTATTGAGTCGCTCAACTCATCTTTTTACAAAGTTTAAGAATAAAAGTATAGGGCTAGGAAAGGACGAGTTAATTGCTTATACCAAGCTCCGATTCTGGTATTGGATAGGTTGGAATATCAACATTATGCCTTGATAGACATCTATGCTTTTGACCCCAAGTCCATAAGTTTATTGGAAAATAAATGCATAAAAGAGTCGGTATTGGGATTCGAACAGCGCAAGAGGGGCACTACAGAATAGCGTTGACCACTCACCTACTGGACTTGGGATGTCGAGTAATCAGAAATTAAAACTAGTGCAAATCTGGTATCCAAGAAAACCGTTAAAGTAAAAATAAATTAGGATCAAATAGTTTTGCATCCAAGATTTCTTCCCCCACAAAGTGTTTTTATTGATTCAATATGAAAGCTATTAAATTTTTATTATTTCTGTTCAACATCTTATATTTGGCCACTAAAAAGTTTCCTTCCATTTGGGTTAAAGCTTAAAGCTCTCCCTGTCCTGAAAATAAAAAGACAATCGAAAAGTCGTAAAGTTCACGCCCGTTCCTGTCCCGAAAAGGCTCCCTAATAGTCGAAAGTTTTTAATTTACCACCCCGGCAAACCGGCGAACGATGCCACTATTGTTCACCGCACTCCCTCAAAGAGATACATTTTCTAAAAATACCAATATGTAAAACAATATTTCATGTAACACTATCAAAAATATGAAATGTATAGTTTGGCAACCGAAATATTCGTTATTTTTCTAGCATGCAAGTGGACATAGTCAGAATATAAATAATCACTAAATTAGTCAGATTTTAGAGTGTAGAGTGTACACACAAAAAAAATCTGAAATAAAAATCGATACTTTGAGAGCGCCTATTTTCTCTGGTTAGACTGGAACATCTTATAGATTAAGATTTGTTGCAAATTCACTTGCAATATAGACTGCTGATGGATGTTTCTCAACATAAGTTTTTCTACGACAACTGATTATAATTCAGCTGTTCAAACTACCCTTTTCGAAGAGAGTAGGGAAAGGATAGGGTAAGGATACGACTAGTGGTTAGGTAATCTCTCTCGTTACGCTCCACGCTTACGATCGGATGGGTGGTAGGGAATTCTAGAAATCAAAAACATTCATGCCTACGAACAGAAATAAATAAATTGAAAAATTGGTTTATGGATTTAAACCTAAGATATCCATAGCCGAAGCCAACGACGTTGACCACTGTACCATGAACCCGTAAAGTATATATTAAGTATTTTCTTGATTTTTTTTTCCAGTTGATAATGCTCGTGATGAGCGAAACCGGTCCTGATCATTATACATATGTGGAAGTAGTACAAACGAATTGTGTTTTATTTTTTAAAATATAATGTCTTTCCACCAAGAATTGGCAGTTAACACCTTAAAAGTTATTTTCTTGATATTAAATGTTTTTTTAATTTATTTAAGACATCGACTGAGGGTGCTTGATGGAATTTCAATATCAAATTTGCGTTATTGAGATCTTGTACACTTCCATGTATTTTGTCACTAACGACCCGGGTTTCGCTTTTCTTCATCTTCAGGCATTCGAGCGCACGAATGCCTGAAGTGCCGAATGCGTCATGGCGTCATGCGTAATGCCGAATGCGTCAGTTCGAGTTCATTCGTCCGCTCGAATGCCTGAATATGCCGAATGGCGAAACCCGGGTCGTGAGTGACAAAATACATGGAAGTGTACAAAATCTCGATAACTCAAATTTGATTTTTCAATTATATTTTATTTGTTTAAAAAAGTGATTTTGATAAGTTGTATCACAATAACTTTTTGGCAACATGTAGGTAGCCACTGAAATGTGTAGAATGTATAATAATTTCTTAATTTTATTGTTAAATCGATAATTCAAATCATTGACAATAATTTAAGACATCGACTGAGGGTGCTTGATAGAATTTCAATATCAAATTTCCATTGACAATCTCAATCTCAATAATCCATTGACAATAAATACTGTCGATTACCATCGGGGGTAGAGTAGAGATTAATATTGAGAAACGCTGCGCACGCTGAATATACTCGCGATTTGGTCAAAGTCATTGAAACTTTTTAAGCTCTGCGGCACACTTTGTCTCGTCGAGATTTACGGTTCAGCCTATTTTATGTTGGTACCGGGTTGATACCACATCGAGCAGAGCTGGTCAGGGGCAACGGTGCCATTTGCGAGAAAAAAGACTGCGGAAATATGGAAAATGCCCAAGGAAAGTCGATAACAAATATATTTATGTATTTAAATAAATTCAGATTTGGCGCAGTGCAGCAGTACAGTACGACAGAAATGCATCGTTAAAAAAATACTTTATTTTGTTTAAAATAACAATCAGAGAGTTCTAGAAGCTTACTTCAAGTTAAATTTAATCTGAATAAATTCTGATATTTATTATAATACTATTAGCGAATATCTTGGTCTCACTTTAAATACTTGTTTTTAAGGGGATACTAAATCAACAAGTGAAAGAAGAAAGAAGAAAATTTACCCAATTATTTACTAAAAACTTATACACTGAAATTCAATATTAAATTTAAATATTTATTTATATATGATTAACAGCACAATTTGGAATGATTTCCTCGAATAATATTGGTTGAACAACTGAATAAAAAGCACTTATCTTAATTAAGCCAACGACTGTTGAGACACTCAATAATAAAATATTTTTTAAAAAGATGTTTTTGAATTATAATATTCGTATTGAAGGTGATTGGACACTTATATTATCTTCTTAAATAATGGGCATGCTTCAATAATATGCAACCCTCGCGAAAACGAGAAGATTACTGATTGATTCGCAACCGATCCTTGTAAACTAGCATTGGAAGAAAAATTTTATTTTATATAATAAATATATATGTATATATTCTCCATTTTAGATGTTAGCACGTAAAAAATGAAAACCTACTCTGGGGGTTTTATAAAAACTTCAAATTATTTAACGTGATTTTGCAAATATTTTATAAAAATTCTCAATACGGCCCTGGGGCGAACACGTCAGAAGACTTTTATAACCTGTGATCGAATTACACCTCTCGTATAAATTGATTTCGCACTTTACCCGGGGAATTAAACAATGTTTACTTTTGGTTGCGTGAAAAACATTCTTGTCGTGTGTTGACTGACAGACAAGGGGTTAAATGTTTGACGATAAAGAAAGTTTTGTGTTACTCTGGCGGGACGACGAAGGGTAGATAAATAGTGGTTGCATATTACAAGCGAAGGGGTAAACTTTTACGTTCAATTGAATGGTACTGTAGACCATCCCTAATACCATAGTAATTTTTAAGTCGTCAAATAGGAATTGGATAAAAAAAATATTTATATTTATTAAAATGATCGGTTTTGATTTGTAATAAACCTTTTAAAGATATGCCTGCTCGCATGTTAAAATGCTTGACGGTGCCACATTACAGTAGCGACACATGGCACTTAACCAACGTTCCGATTGTACGTACGGTAGTTTTTGCTATACACAAAACGCTGAATATTTTTATAATTAGATGATAATCATTGAGATTTCTGTTATACGAATGAAATATGAAAATTTAAATATCGCATTTATTAGGTTTTATTTTGGATTTATCACTTATGATTTATCAACATCATGATTTGTACAAAAAAACATGTTCATAATGATATATATGCTCTTAAATTAATGTATATTAAAAGTTGTAAAGGGAAAAGCTTTCATTCCATATAAACGATAACTCTAATGAAAAGCTTCCTGTGTGTCAATCGATATCGTATAGGAGTGGTAACGAAAGACCACCTCACAAATCATTATATTGAGCACGTCCTGTTTCGTCTGGTAGGTATAATATGATTGGACCGGCACTCGAACCTCAGTCCCCTTAAATCACTGACCTCTTGACCTTTAAGTATTGAATTGTTGTCGCTATACAATGCGCATAATACTGTAGTGTTAAGCGATAAATGTAGTTTGTGTATCTGTATTTTAAATCAATTTAATTCCAGTATTCTTTTATGTTTATTTGAATCAGTATGTCTTACTTTAACTTTAATTATACGATGACTTTTAGATGATACATTTAATGTTAAATAGGGCAGAACAAAGCAATGTTTCTTCGAAAACTGGTATTACTGATATCTGTGTTGGCATCACGCCTTCCCCAGATGAATGAATAAGAGGGCTTTAATTCGCTTATTTATTACATATTATATTACTATAGAAAACATAGGGAACAACTAATATGTATCTTTAATAATTATTATAATTCCTTCATCAAATTAAATTTGAATCAGTCAAACGATAAATGCTTCCATAAGTTTTGTCACTAAGACCCTGGGTTTTTCCTCTTGGCATCTTCAGGCATTCAAATACACGGATGAACTCGCACTGAGTTAGTAACAAAACATCAAGCAAGCTTAGTCAATTTCTTAATTTATTTATATTTAGTTTAATTTAAACCCTTTTTTGTTTTAAACGCCTCTATTTAAATTGTTATCGGACAAAATTTAATATATATGCTATATTAAAAGACGAATTTATTTAATCCGGAGTAATTAAGTATAATATTGCTTGATATTTATGAAACTTTTTTAACCATATCCGCTCCCTATTCGGAGCATATGGCCATCACGCGGTTCCTCCAAGCTTCTCTGTCCCCCGCCAGCCTCCTCGCCTCTACCCAGGTCATCCCAGCGTCCCGTAGCTCCGCCGAATACATCCAATGGATGGTCATCAGCGGCCTTCCAGGGCGACGGAATCCACCTGGTTGGTAGAAGAGACAGGCAGGATTCAGGCTCCCCTGGGGCATCCGCAGCACGTGTCCAAGCCAGGTCCATCGTCGCTTTTTTTAGGAAACGTTTTACTCTCGATAATTTATTTACTAATTTATTACAAATGTCCATATGGATGTTGCAGATCAATTATTGATCGAATGAGAAGTGAAATGAGCCAACTAATAATTTCGAAAAACATAAGTTAACATGCGTAAAGCTTGATTCATGAAGTGATCTAAGTGAATACAAGCCGCAAAAGCATTTTATTCTGTAAGACTTTAAATTAATATAAAAAGATCATTTAAGCTTTTAATAAACATGTTTCACCATTTGATCACCTGGCTCACATCACTTCCCAAAGGCTCAATTGTGTATCTAAAAACAATGACATTTTTAAACAATTTCACGAAAACATCTAATATATAAAAATCAATGTGTGTTTGTTCGTATCTTATGCACTGCCATACCGTTCATCCGATTCCGATAAAACTTTGTCAAATTATCGCTTGCACTTGCGCGAAGGATATGGGCGTAGTATAATCAGACCCGGCCCGGTCCGAGCCCGACTCTCAACGTTTTAATTTTTAGCTTACAGTAGGTCTTATTCTATATATAAAACAATCTCACAATGCAGATATATCTAAATCTAAAAAAATCTAAAATAAAGATATAATTTCCCGGGTTGTTAGTGACAAAATACATGGAAGTGTACAAAATCTAAAATAAAGAATCAAATTTGTACAAATAGCGACATCTTGGAAAACCTTCTGATTTATTCGTGTACGCACCAGGTGTGTCCAAAAGCACTACAATAAACAGAATTAAAACAGAGAAACTTTCTTTCTTTGAGTGAAATTTCAACGCATGCCGGGTACTCACTAGTACATTATAAAAACGAAAAATATATCCGTCAAAACAAATCGAAGTTGGTCAATTTGCAACTGACCAAAGAACACACGCATCATGTATTTTGATTCAATTCACTTAATACTAACAGCTAACCGCGAATGTATCGCTGTTAAATTATTATTCGCTCACATTTGATATTCACCGAGTCTATTTTAGAACCAATATCGTTTATTTTATGTAGAACATAAAAAATGGCAGTGATACGAGTCGCTTAGCATATTATATTTTGCTGAGAAAAGGCCAATAACATCACAATAATGATCTAAAAAATATTTGTTTATAGCGTAGGACTTATGCTAAAAGCGTATTTCTACGAAAGATAAATCACAAAACTACAAATGCCACAATTTTATTTGAATTTTCGCAAGTTACGTGAGTTTTTAAATTATTCCACGTTGCGTAGAACGAAAAATTATATTTTCCCTGCGGCGCGCATAATATTATCAAATGTTATTTCAGTCTTGGCATTTAGTGCAGTGGTTCTCATGTGATATTCATATTCGGAAACGACTAAGCGTTTTGCTATTGTAATAAAATCATTATTTAATACAAATTATCAGATGAAAATGATGACGTGCAAATAGACGTTGATATTGACATTGAATTTGTCATTTCTATTGTAGTAATATGAAGGTATTATATTTGAAGTACAAATTATTATGTCATCCTAAGGTTTAACAAGCGTGAGTCCAGACTTTTCGGTCAGAACCAATTGCCGACTATCCAGCGCAAACATATTGACATAGCTCTATTATGGTTCCAAGCAGTGGTGTAAAAAACTGCGATTTTTGTAATGCCGGGAAAAAACCGGAAAAATTGAAAAAAAAACAGACAAAATTGGGAATTTACTGTTAAATATGATATTTTGCGTTGTTTTATGAACATGAGTCCAGGTGCACATATAAATATGTGCGTCTCACATTTAACTTCATACATAAAACCCGGGTAAAAACCGGGTTTTTTCCGGGCCTGCTGTCACTAGGACACCTTACGAAAACACAGGATGACTGTGTAATTTACGTTACAATTCAGTCAGTTCACTTTACGTCTATTGGAGTTCATCCAGAACATCCAGTACTTGAATGCATGATGATAACGCAGGACGAAACCCGGGTTATTAGTGATGAAACATAAAAAAAAATCACGATTTATATCTGATATTGAAATTTCATCAAGCACTCTCAGTTGTAATTTATATATAACAGTCAAATGGTAAACATTACCATGTTGTTATAAATAAAAAATCTACTTAAAATATAAAATTACACTGGCTGCTGGCAGTGGGAATAACGAACTTATCAATTTTAATTTTATATTAAAAATGAATTTCTACAAAGTTACCTCCGAATCCATCGAAAATATCTACTTGAAATATTTCAAAATAAAGTTTGTTCTTAACATGACGTTGTGGCTTTCTTTAATATTTAAAATCAAACAAATGAATAATAAAATACCTCGAACAGTTTCCGTTAAGGAACCCTGCTTGACAACAGTATTTATTTACGAAAAAAAAAACGTTTATTATTCTCTGCTTATGTTTTTGGCGTTGCAGGAAACTTTATTTGAGACACATTTTAAAATTTATGTAGAAATTTATGGACGAAAGAATCTCGTAAGAAGACGGAGCCGTGTCTTGTTCTGAAAATGTTTTATTCACGTTTTAACCGTCACATTGCTTTGTGGAAAAAAAAAGATTGAGATTCGTAGGTTAATAAATATAATATGAAGATATGGATTTAGAGCACGAATAAGATTATTACAGAATATATAATATAAGAGGTCCTTTAGGTCAGTTGAAAATGCTTATAAGTTGTAATATAGTTGATAACTGAATGAATATCAACGTATTATATAATCCTTTAAAAATAAACTAAAAATAATGCTATTTTCTATGGAGTTCTACCAACTGAATTTCAATTTAATCAATAAAACATCAGCAAAAAAATAAATAAAATGGAAAACCATGTTCGATTCGACAGCCGAGTGATCCTTGGTTTGAAAAAAGGATATTTAGAACGCCAAATAAATGATGCTATTGAGGTGAGTTTCATTTTAACATCATGCTTACATTTATACCGTCAAATTTTAGCTACCTACGTAAACAGCAGAAGCAAAATGTCAATGTTTATAATCAATATATAGTACGAGGGTATTCAGGAAACAATGGACAGGCTGCGGTGCCACTCAATTTGTCTCAAAGTCAATGCGAGTAAAGCCAATGTGCTCTGCAATAGTTTCTGTCCGGACCCAGAGTACCCTCTGACGAGCGAAGGGCAAGACATCGAGAGAGTCGACGGTTTCAGCTACTTGGGGGTACACATCACGGGAGATGGCAATGAGCGTAAAAAGCTCGCAATCCGATTAGGGATAGATGGAGAAACCTTCAACTCAATGCGGAGAGTCTGGGACTCACGGTTGTACTCAGTCAGAACCAAGTGCCACCTATTCAACACGTGCATTCTAACGGTGCTGCTTTACGGTTGCGAGTCACGGCACTTCGCTAAAGCACTGGGTAACCGTATACTGTGCTTTGAAAACAGATGCTTGCGGCGAATACTAGGGGTACGGTGGTTTTATTTTGTCAGGAACTCGGAGGTAAGAGAGCGGACGGACCAGCCTTTTATTACGTCCAAAATAAAAAAACGACGATGGTCCTGGCTTGGACCTGTGTTTCATATGCCCTAGAGTAACCTGAATCCTGCCTGTCTCTTTGACTAACCGGATACAGTCTGTCCCACTGGAAGGCCGCTGATGAGCATCCATAGGATGTATTCGGCGGATCTACGGGACGCTGGGATGACCTGTGAGGAAGCAAAAAGACTTGCGGGGAACAGACAAGCTTGGAGGAACGGCGTGATGGCCATTCGCTCAGAGTAGGGAGCGGATATGGACTATTAAAAAATTGTAAGAAATGATTTCTCTATAATATTCACGATTATTTTATTATGACGATAATATTTGTGCGCATGATTCATGCATGACTTTTTATTAATTTGACACATTTATGTTTTGTTTTTATTTCTCCTTGATTGTCATGTAGCGACACTGAATAAGTATATAATTTAATTTGAAACGCAACTCGTGCCATTTTTTAAATATTATATATGTATAATATGAAACTATTTTATATATGAATAAAAAAGAAATTCGAATTATATTTAAGTTTGAGAATTTTATATTTTGGAGGTATTTTAAGTAATGGAACTCATCTCTCATTTTTACGCGTTCACCTTATCTTTTTTTACACGGTCTTTTTTTGCACTGTAGTCTCTAGAACGTTTCCCCCGCGCAAAAAGAGAATCGCATGTATTTGCGAACATGGAATCCATAAGTATACAATGAAAAGTATTTTAAAGATGCTGCTTAGTTGTTAATTAGCACAGTTAAGTCCCGTAACATGTAAGCAATAATATAATATGTTTCTCATTAACCGTTTGGGATATTTTATTTATACAAGAGCAATCAATCAGAAGCGAGACAAATACATTCAAGAAAACACCTCGCATGGCAGAATTAAATATAAACATTTTTTTTCCAGCTTCAAGTTCAATTCCACGTATCAACCTTTTGGTCACATGATATGTAACGTAGATTGCTCATCTCTATAGTTAAGGCAAAGGTCAAGCGAAACAAAGGGTTCGGTACCAATTATGGATTTAAGATAAGCAAATATCTCGCAGGAATCGCTGATGAGGTTCGGTAACCCTAAATTGGTCAGGTAGAATTCGTTGAATATGTCGCTTTTATCAAAAAGGTGAAATATTGTGCATTCATGTCACAAAATAATTGTTTTATATAGATTTGAGCTGTTGAGATTTTTTACATTTCCATGTATTTTGTCACTAACGTCCTGGATTTCGCCTATCGGCATCTTCAGGCATTCGAGTACACGAACGGACTAGAACTGACAGACAGTAAACATACTGTGTACAATAAACACTGTTTATTGTCTGTCAGTTCGAGCATTCATGCGATTGCAATGAAACTTTGGTGAGTTTATGAAAAATAAATTTTAAAGCTACGAAAATAAAAAAATAATCAAATAGGTACAAACAGCGACATTTCAGTTCATATGTGACATAACAAATAGCGTTAATTGTTGAATTCCAATTGCCGGTCCTAAATGATTTCGAGAGATATGCTAGTCGAATTCAAACTCGCGACTCGCATTTGCAATAACCATCAACAAAGCACAGCGACAATCGCTACAAATATGTGGACTAAATTTGAAAAAACCATGCATCTCACATGTACAGCTGTATGTGGCCAGCCAACGCATAGGAAAACTTTCTGATTTATTCATGTACACACCACACGAAAACAAAAGATTTGGTGAATCCAAAAGCACTTCAATAAACAGAATTAAAACACCACAAAATATTCTCTTTCTTTGACTGTCATTACAATGCATGCCGGGTAATCGCTAGTTTTTAATATAATAATACATTCGACGTTATTTTAATGTTGATGAGAAAACCCTCTCTATGCTACATTCGTATACGTTTCTGGCCATTGACAACTAACTTTTTTACTATGTCGAATTCTCACTAACTTACAGTTATAACATTACCAATTATTTGATTGTGAAAAGGTGGAGGGCGGGTACACAAACCTCAAGTGGAATAAATTACTAGAGCACGTCATGTCTTATTTGCAATGCAATTTAATAAGCAAAACAGGTCCTGATCATTATAAACATGGGGAAATAGTATAAACAAATTGTGTTTTATTTTTAAAATGCAATTTACTTTAAAAAAAAAATTCAGAGTACATATTAATAATACATTCGTTCAAATATTGTTAATTTCAATACGATTTGTCAGTAACGACCGGTTTTCGCCTTTTGGCATAGTCAGGCATTCGACTACACCGATTAACTAGAACTGACTTAGTTGTAGATTCCAACTGACCGAAATAAGCTCGAGTACATACTTTGCTCATATGAAAATGTACAATATTTGAAACGTTTAAATATGATATTGAAATTCCATCAAGCACTCTCAGTCTATACCAAAAATTGTATTAATATATTATTAAATAAAATTAAGCCTGTTTCTATTTGCAAAGCCTGAAAAAATTAAATTAAATTTAGTATTATAACGATGGATTATTATGAATGACAATATTAAAAAAGACTTAGTTTGCCAATAAGGAAATTACATATTTTTGATATAAATGATAGTCATTTAGACGTTAAGGTACACTGGGTGCACGTGTGTTTATTTAGTTAGTGGCACGTGTCTGAATTGAATCTATATGAATAAAGGATTACACGTACACCTAGTAAATATGATAAAAACAATCAAATTAATATTGTAAAATATGCGGTTTATGAAACCATTGGACCCATTGATAAATGGTACATTTGTGGGGTTTTGTTTAGCGATTCAGGGACTCATTTGTCCTAAAAAAATCAGACCAGTCCATCAAACGTTAATAATAGCTATTGAAGAAAAACCATTTTCTATTGATTTGAATTTTGTATAAAAATTAACTATTCAAAAATTCTTCAGGAAATAGTCAGTTTTTATATACAATATTTTAAAAAAAATATCTGGTAATACAGCGTAAAACCAATGCGCTAAATATTTTTAAAATTGGAAAATCGAACGAGTTGAACTCAATGACAATTTTTACGAATCATTCATGTCCAAGATCACAAATCTAAATTTGACATTGACCTTGCTAGGACTTGAACCAGGATACACCTGATCGCTAAAGCAGAGCTCTAAGCACTAGATCACAGAGGTCAACAATATGAACACTGTCATCATAGGCAGAGTTGAAAGAGTAATTAATTTAATTGAAATCATACAGTATGTCCAATACTTAAACCATCCTTCATTCCTTACTCTTTCTGAAAAGATTTTGAGCAACCTAAATTCAATCAGTTCTAATAATTCATGTTCCGTTGAGAAGATCCATTTGAAGTCGAAATAGGTACTCCACACTGAAAACGTACTTGTCAGTATATTTATATATATAATTTAAGATATCGACTGAGGGTGCATGATGGAATTGCAATACCAAATTTGAATTATTGAAATCTTGTATATTTCAATAACAATTGTTTTTTACACTTGTCTTTCAAAAATAAAACACAGTTTGTTTTCTACTGCTACCGCATTTTTATAACTATCAGAATCGATTTCGCTCATCGCGAGCATTATCAAGCGACCGTGGTGTATTTTTAAAATATAATTCCTTTCCAACAAGAATTGACAGTTAATACCTTAAGGGTGATATTTTTTGTCTGCCTGTTTCACACAGTATAATGCACATACATTTAGCGAATGTTAACAGGTGACACTGCTAATTAGTAATTTCTAATAGTTTTATTAATGAACTGTTTCGAAAGAATTATCACTGACGTGTTTGTATAATATAATGATTAGGTAAAGTACTAAAAAGGAAATTAATGAATCAGATCTAATATATATTAATTAAAAATCCTTATTTAAATAAAGAAAACGAAATCCATTTTATGACGTCATTCCATAAACCGAGATCAAGATGAGCGCTTATACGGAAATGTATTATGTTTTCATGGCTGTTCAATAGAAAGGTTAACTACTTTCCCAAATACCTTACAAACCCTTTTTTGATTGCAAATGACAAAATAATACACCTCTTAGTAATTGAATATGCATGTCACTTTCGTTAGGGGTTTGATTTGAAGCATACAACAGTGAAATTTTCAAGGTTCTCAATTTGATCGAAAGCACAACAAAATGTTCAGTGAATAATGTGTTTCTGAATATAGCATAATTATATTAAACATGTTAGATCACGGGTCGCCAAACTTTTTAGCCTGAGGGCCACAGTTACTCCTTTACTAAGTCCCAAGGGCC
The DNA here is from genome assembly GCA_022494535.1 of Himalopsyche phryganea. NCBI lineage: Eukaryota > Metazoa > Arthropoda > Insecta > Trichoptera > Rhyacophilidae > Himalopsyche > Himalopsyche phryganea. The sequence goes on along the minus strand of JAGVSL010000060.1, from coordinate 2,168,664 downwards.
AAGACCTAACTTGTTCATCATACCAACATACTTGAGTTTTGAATTACGCGCAACTTTCGGTTGGTACTTACAAGTGTCAAGGACATTTCATTACGGTGGAGACGGCCGATAGCCGACATGGAGAAATTCAGCTTCTGTCTGACCTATACACTCATATTAATTCCTTTTTTTCAAAAAAATTGGCTAACTTGCTCGAGTCTTTTTTCCGCTTTCGGCGCTACTTATCTGTGTAAAAAAACTATGGCGGGCCGGATACCGGGTATGTCCGACCAGTTTTCGCGTGCCGGATTGGTGGTGCTCGCGGGCCGTAGTTTGGAGACCCCCTGTGTTGCATGAAGAAATAAAATCATCATTTTAATTTCATCGCTATAACTTTGTTACTCAACAACACCTTTCGTTTACAAATATGTAATGTATCAGAACCAGTGACACTGAAAGTGTTACAAATAATTTGTACGTGTATGGCAAACAAAGTATTCTCGGTTTTGGAGAAGTTGACAGAAAAGCACATTCACATTGAGATAAAATGTTATGAAAGGTCCCAAATTTAACGACTCGACTGTCGCATTTAAATCCTGAAACGCTTTATGTCGTGGGATTACAACCAGTTCTTAAGACATTCCGAGGATTATGAAGAGTGGCATTTCAAGATACGCGCGGGACTTTCAAAATCAAACAAGTCGTCATTAATTATTCGAAGATTGTGAAATTGTGATTAGATACATCAGATATACTTGAACCGTTACTGTAAACAAAACAACAGATACTCTCTCTCTCAACCGAGTGAAGTCCACAGCTAGATATCATCAGCAAACTTGTGTTATTCCTCTTCAAAAATATTCAAATGATTCCTTTTTAAAGGGCTCAAACGGAAAGGAAAAAAAGGAATATATGATGGCAATAAAAGTAAGTTGAACACTGTGTAGTGTCCCAATTAAATTCATTCGCAGAAATTGTGTCAAACTGTATAACAGAATATAACACTTGAATTTATTTTAGCTTGACACAGAATAAAAATTGATTCCAGAGGAAAATCGTGATTTAAAAATCGAATATATTTAATCTTTCGAAACTTTACGTCGCGGAAAATCATTTTTAAAAGTATAACTTTAATCTCGTTAAAAGTCAAATTTTCCCGTAAAGGCATAAGTTAAAATTATAAAGTAAAAAGGTACGTAATATAAAACTAAAATTGATAACTTTATTAGTCTACTGATTGGTTTACTAAATGTGACACGTGATGCTAGTTCTTAACAGAAAAATGTAGGATGTGGTGGGATTTTCATTCCAGCCGGACGTGGGGAGGGGGTTAGAAACAAACGATGATATTTAGTATTAATTACTAAACAATGCTAATTACAAAAATCGAGTTGCGATGTGAAAATCCCAAGGGAAATTAACTTAATAACGCTGAGCCACCAGTCCTATTTAAAATGTTTTACTAATGATTGATAACTCAACTATTCGTATTTATCACTTTATTATTTACTCAATAGAGTATTTCTACAATATTAGTTTTATAACAATTATGATCGATTATAGAAATGTATTAAAGTCCGCAAAGGCTGTTTTGATATTAACGATAGGTAGACCTCTATTCCGGCATCCTTCATCAGGACAATTCTTTAATAGATTTTCGGTCGCTTATACAGAGTCAACATAGAAGAGATGGATAAAATCTCTTTTAAATATATCACTCACACGATTTTCTGTAAAGTTAACATGACACTTTTATAATCGTACGTCATTTTTCGTAAAGTTACATTTATTATCACATTATCATCTTCGGATGTTATCCAATATGACACATTTTGTATTAGAAGAATTTACGAAGAATATAATATGAAGTGGACTTGAACTCCCCGTCAATTCCGCGGACTTACTATAATATGTCTTTCTGCACAAATGTAAGATTCGCTTGCGAGGGACGTCTTCTGTTTGCGTAGTCGTCTACTATTTTGAAGGGTAAATTCTTTCATTACAAGGTCGGGTTTAACCCAAAGTGTGCCAGTTTACAATACATATACACAGTTTTTTATGATTTATAATTAATTAATAAATTGAAAATATGACTACAATGATAAATAAGTAGATTTAGAAATTAAACGTTGTTTCATAGGTATTTTCTCTTTGAAAAATAGCATGTCGTTATTTCCATTGCAAAATTGTATTATATAGCTGCGAGATCAATTTTTTTCAAGGGAGCATAAAAATAGTTTCATCGAATGAAAACAACAATAAAAAACACTTTTATTTAATATTAATTACGTGTTTTTTTATTATTGTTTTAATTCACATTTTGTTTAATCTGTTTTTATTCCCCCTAAAAAATTGATTTTGCAGATATACAATTTTGCAATGGAAACGACGATATAGTGAAATGGCAATATTCATAATCACATCACGCAAAATATTATTTCGTGATTGCAGAACTATTATATTTTATTAACTAATCTATGTAACATAATAATATCAACATGCCCATTAGTGAGATTATAATGAAACAAAGGTAACAAGAATTACGGTATTTCTTTCTGTTATCTAAAAAAATATTGCGTGTTATGTTTAAAAATACTCATGATTAATAATAATTGTGGTGTGTACGTTATCGGTTTACATCAGCCCGAGGCGTCGTAAAGGTTAACGATTGTCACGAAGAGAGATGGCATTAATTGCTGAGACGTATTTTCTTTACGTCGAGATTTGGAGGCTTTCACGGATGTTATTTTTACGCGCTGTGCATAACGTAGTACGTGATAGTGTCTCTAATGGCGGAAATAAACGATGACAAACCTTCGCAATAAATTCGTAGAAGAATTCGGTTTATTAATGCCATCGACTGGGGGTGTTAAGAGGCTTCGAAGAGGTGGGGATTCATCTGTGAGTACCATAAAAAGGCCACTTTCTCTATTAATAGATGTTTGCTTCCAAATACGTCCGCTTGGCATGTGAATCATAGTTATTGACTCCGCATGGGGCATGCCAATATATTTTTACATGAGAACTGGCTGTTATTCATTCTCTCGACTTCTATTATTCGGATAGTATCAACATATAAGGATGGATAATCGGACAAATCAGAAAAGTGATTAAAAGGAAAAACAGTGGAAAAATTAAAAACATAATATAATATTATATCATCGTTATAGTGGCAGAAGGCGTTAAGACAAAAAAGCCTTGGTCTGAGATAATTCTGCTTTGAGAAAATCATGAAATTTATGTTTTCCTATTTACATACATACCTTAACCATTATAATGTATTATATTCAACTAAGCACTTTTTTCAGATCGTCCTAAAAATCTATCTTACTCCAATCGTAACTCAAAGCAGACGATTTTAGACTTATCACCTTCTGCCACTATGACGATGATATAATAACTGCAGGTTGTAAAGATAATATATTTATTTAACATATATGTTCAACAATTATTGAAACTCGTTCAGAAGGTTTTAAGAAATGTCCGTTGAGGTATTGGAGTCAGTGGTAAAGTAACCGAGTAGGAACGTCCAAGAACTTTAACCACTCGGCTATAAGACAAAAAAATGAATACTACTCGAGTCTTTACATACTTTTCTACGTAGATTAAACATAAATGTGATGACGTAAAGTTATAAATGCAATGTGATCCTCTTCTCTCGTCTACTGCAATATTTACGACTATTAAAATGCTACAGAAGTACAGTATGAAGAGTAAAAATTAACTTACCTAAAAGATTTTTAATAGAGTATGGAGGAAGACTTTCAAATCATTTATGCGTACCTGTAACAAAAAACAACAAAATTATTAAAATATGCATTTTAGTTCTAGTATAGTACAACTGAATGCCACATCAGTCTCACCACAAAGAATTGAAATAACACTAATTAATTTAACCTTGGTAGATAAAAAATGTTGCACTGTCAAGGTCAACTATAAATCTGTGTGCAAAGGGAAAGGGCGTTAATTCTAAAATCGGTACTTTTCGGTAGAGCCAAATCAATATTTTGCGTTCGTATGAAATTTTATGAAAAACTAGCGAGTACCCGGCATGCGTTTCAATGCCACTCAAAAGAAAGTGTTTGTGGGTTCAATTCTGTTTACTGAAGTGATTTTGGATACACATATTTTTTGTTTTCCGTCTGGTGCGTACACGAATAAATCATAAATCAGGCCGCAATTGTCAATGTGCTTTGTTGACGGTCATCGCACATGCGAGTCCAGCCGGAAACTGCAGACGTTTGAATTCGATTGGCATATCTGTCGGAATCGTTGGGATACGTGGAAAAAGTGCATCGTTTCCTTTAAATTTTCCATTTAAGACGGGGAATGGAATTTAACAATGAACACAATTTGTTATATCATACAGAAATTGAAATGTTGGTGTTTGTACCTTTTTGATCTTTTTTTTAGGTTTTTTTCAGAAACCTTCGCGGGTGTACGCACAACAACTCACCAAAGTTTTATCGTAATCGGGTGAATGGTATAAGAACGCATACGGGGTAAACAAACAAACATTTATTTATATGTATATTTATATGTGATGTTTAAACGTGAATTGACTAACTCAGCAGTCATGATGCGACTCTTCCTTTTTTCTTATATATGCATTGTTATTTTGGCATATGAAACTGACTACCTTTTCCTTTCGCATCCAGAAATAACCTTCGCCACCTTTTAGTACTAATAGTTGAGAATTAAATACCACCACAAGCATTCGGTTAAGGTTTCTGTAGTATAATAAAAATTTCTGAAAAAGTTTTCGATTTAGTTTTAGAAATTTTTAATTTGAGTCAATATCTCATAAGCAAATATTGTTAAATTGTGAATGACGATAATGAAATATTGTAGAGCAATTTCTGAACCAAAATTTTCTTTACCCTCTAAGAATTAATTACAGCAGACAAAACAGGAGAACATCGATCCGATTTCTCCCATACAACGATCTGACAATAGAGAATTAAATAATGGTAAAATTATTGTATCAGGGGTTTGCAAGTGCCTCTTAAATTATAGCCACCGCCTTAATAAATATTTTTTTTGTGCCAGTTCAATCAGTTAAGCAATATTTTTCTAAATCACTACGTTCATATTATAGTATACCAATCTATGAAGTCCAGTCAGTGTGAAAATGTTGATCAAATAAGCGAAACGATGACACAAAAAACATGTTTGTAATGAAAATTTTAAATAAATTACCACCGGACATGCTCCGAATTAATTGCGGTAAAAATAAAAACATCTCACATATATATTATTTATAAATACTGATACCACATTGACACAAGTGTGCGTTTAATGAACAAGCGATACAATGGCGTGTGTTTAGCAGTTAAGAGGTTAACGCCTATTTTAGCAGCGCCGCGAATTGCATGTGATTTTTACATTTAATTAGGAAAAGTAATTTATTTGCAGATTTATTAAAATACCCGTATTTTACAGGTAAGTTTATATGAATATATTCATTAAAAGCGATGATTTGTTGGACACACTTTATTCAAATTTAACTTTATCATGAGGTTTAAGGATTCATTTAGTTTTATATCAATACTTACACTGTTTGATTGTGAAGATAAATTATTAGATTAAAATTTGGTGTGTATGAAAATGAAAATTATTGTGAAACCTCACCGTGTTAATCGACTGGCAGTTGGAATAAAATTAAATAAAATATGAATGTTACAAGCATTGAAAACTGTACTAAATTATAACATTAATTTAGGAGTTCGATTCCAAATTTTGTATGATTAACGAGATCTAACTTTAGATATAGGATGATAATTCAAAGTGACGAGCAGAATCTCGGGACATTTATACTGTCGTCAGCCGTATGTTTTCGTTCTTATTCATCACTTGCTTTTTCAGAGTGTTCACCTTTATCATTACGTATGCAGAATTAGCATCTTTTATATCGGCCACCGCTTGAATTTGCTGACTGCATTTGAATCAACGTTAATCTTTATAAATATTATGTTTAATAACTATTAAATTATTTGTAATTTTGCATCGCCTATATTGATGAATCGACACAGGTATATTACATATTTTTATCTTAATTTATATTAATGGCTGTAACGCACAGCACAACACTGTGCTTGAGCACGATGCACGGCGCTCATACATAAACAGAATATGTGTATTGTTCTAAAATTAGCTTCCGTATATTAAAAAAACACATTATGATATGAATGAAATGAAGTACAGCATATGGTTACTGCAGAAAAAGTGACAGTGAATATATTATATGAATTACATATATATATATATGTACAAGCAAATTCTCCATGTCTAGGTGTTTTGTCAACTTAGAATTTAATTTGTAAATATGACTTCATGTGAATTATAAAGAAATTTTTCAACCAAATATGTCAGGAATATTTGAATAATAATAGTAACAGTTACAAGACTGTTTTCCACGAAACTAAAAAAATAAATACGAATTAATTATTTCAGTCCACAAATACAAATATTACAATACACCTGACAGAATGACTAATCAAAAAACGAAGCGCTCTGCTTGGTTTGGCATTCTTTGCCACAAGCATTCTATGGGCGAGGTTCGCAAGGCGAATATTTATGATTTTACGCTCATTCAAATTGTATAATAGTAATGTATTGTATTGCAGGGATTGTTATGAAAAAAATTAGCTCATGTAACACCTTTATTATTAAATTTTTGTGTAACATGCTCAGAACGTTAATAAATAATTTGAATAGAAATTATGAATAATAAATTGATTATGTGGAAACATCCGAAATACAAAATTTTACTCTGGTTTAAAAACATAAAAAAATGTTTTAAAATTTGAAAAATTGAAGATATCTGGCTATTTCTTGAATGCTAATCATGATGGTATGAATATCTTTACATGAAGACGAATTAATAACTTTAGTATACAAAAAACTTGATGAAGAATAAATGAAATAAAGTCGGCTATTAATAATATGTTTAATTTTTCATTGTATATATATTTACTAATTTTTAAGATGTTAACATTTTAATTGCATATAATTTAATCAGTCAATTCTATTTATAATGATACACCAATTAAGCTACCGAGAAGTGAAGTGAGCCAAGTGATACAATTGAATGTTTTAGTTAAATGATCTTAGATTAATTTACATATTATTTAATTCCACACAAAATAAAATACTTTTGCAGCCTGTATTTACTTAGCTCTCTCCCATCTTTATGCTTAATGACATGTAGAATACCAAAACGCACTTAGCTTATTTGTTTCGAAAATATCATTTAGCTCACTTCACTTCTCATTGGCTCAATTGTTATGTATGACTTCTAATTTTTTTAAAACCTTCCAGAGCGACGGAATCCATCCGGATGGTAGAAGAGACAAGCAGGGTTCAGGCTCACCTGGGGCATCTACAGCACATGTCCAAAAGCCAGGTTCATCGTCGTTTATTTTATATTTGACTTCTCATTAGTAATATTATATTAATAAATAAGTCATATTTTATTTTTCACCAGTTTAAATTACTCCCGCTACCAGTTTAAAATAAACCGATGTGAAATTAGTGTTAACAATTTTTTTTTTAATTATTATAAATATGTGTGTTTTGCGTTACAATCAGGGGTGTGAAGTCGTCTAAAAAAAGCACGACTCCAACTACAAATGCAACTCAGACACAGTGTAATTTCGTCAGGTCTTTTCCTACCTTTCCTCTTCATGTGTAATTGGTCTTTAAATTAAACACCAACCAACCAATCAGGCATACACGCAAAAATACAAAAATGCACTTGATAAAAGAAGTCCGCAGCCCTGGTTAAAATTGTTCTGATTACGTATACGTTTAATGGGGGTTACTGTTGTGTAAAAGTTTGACAAATGTCTTGCCCGGCGCGTAAGCCCGCCTACAACAATATTAGTAAAAAATCAACCACTTAAGCGCCGGCTAGGATGTTTGTAATTTACTTCACGAACCGGTTCTGCTAGACTTGACTTGCAAGCAGGTGATAACTCCGCGATCTTTCCGACATTATGCGACTGTGCAATACTTTGAATCCAAACTATGCTTACTGAATTATGGTCATTTTACGAGACGCTGCAAACTTTGAAAATAATAAAAAATACAACATTCCTCATAACAAAGAATTCGACTGGATTCTCATCGATTTCAGCATAACACAATGAGTTCATTCACTTCAATATTAATGCAACGGTGGGAAGTCTGTTTAATTTACAATATCAAAATATATTCCTGTTTTGGCAAATCGCTATCATCTTATTCGAACAAAGAAAAATACGCAAAAAAACAGAGCAAGAACTCTATCAAAATAAAAACCATGCCTAATAATTAAGTAACATAACGATATAGAAATAAAACACTAAGTATATATATAAATTAATTACTCAGCAATTTCGCTCGGCGGGTGGAATTTTTTTACAATGTCTGCTCCCAGTGTGGAGCAAATGGCCGAATAAAAGAGGTATCTCAACAGAACTTTTCTACGAAAACTGCTTGTTACTCAGTAGCTCAATCTTTTTTTTTCGAAGAGAGTAGGATAGGGCTGAGAAAGGACAAGTGGGTGGGAGGGAATTTCAGACATCTCAAACTATCATGCCTACGAACAGAAATCTATAGATCGATTGAAAAATTAATTTATGAAACTGTCCGCACCGGGGCTTAAGCCTGAGACATCCCTCCAACGACGTAAGCCACTGCATCACGAAGCCGACAGCTGACCAATAAACACAACCGAAAATAGAAATATTTCAATAAATTATTCGAATTTATGAAATCTGAATAAATTATAATTTTTGATATAATGGTAAGTATTCGATCGTACGGCACAATATATGGTTTGTATGATGATAGAATAGGGTTTGAAAGGGGTTCTTGCTCATCCTCAGTATCCTCATTTTGTGATGTGATAGGGCAAGGGTGGCGAACTTAGGGCACGCGGGTCTGAGATGGCACGTTCAACATTTTTTTTAGATAACTCATGGATGAGATATGTGGACTCCCTATTTAATTCTTCATTAGTTTGTACACGAATTATTATGCAGCGTCGGCGTCCGAGGCGCAGTTGGTAGTATCGCTGGCTACGGTTACGGATGTCTCAGGGTTCAATACGGTGCGGACGGTTTTCATAGATTGATCTTTCAATCGATTTATGGATTTCTGTTTGTAGTCCTCCCTCACACCCATCCCACCCCAATGGGACGTAGCGAGAACGATTAGCTAACCACACGTGTCCTAGCCCTATCCTTCTATCCCTAATCTCTTCGAAAAAAGAGAGCGTGAGCAACTAAGTAACAAGCAGTTCTCGTAGAAAAATTCTGTTAAGATATCTCCATTAGGCGAATTGGGTAATTACTAATTTTAATTATTAAAATAAATAAATTTACAAAAACACTAGTCAGCACATCAGCCAGTCGATATATATATTATTTGGAAATTTTTGGCACGTGCATATAAAAAGGTTCACCCTCCCTGTGATAGGGGTTGAAACAATAACCCAAACATCTGCATAAATTCGATTCAAAATAAAAATACATCAATTGAAAAACAAAATAGTGTCGCTTACTTGGACGATGATTCTCGTCGGGTTTCAATTTATAATTATTAACACATTAGATACCAAAATTCATTACTGACGATCAAACCAGATATCGTCAAGAGAAAGTTAGTATTGAACTGCATAGAAATTTATATATTTAACGAACTATAGTTTAAATAACTGTGTAACACTGAATCGATCACATAATATTCGCGTAATTTGCAACGTCAGGTGAGCAGAGTTTAATACAAATCGGTACTAAAAAGAATACTATCGATATGGACGCAATATAAAATGGATGATATTATGTTAGTCATATTTTGAGATAATGCACATTTCCAAGAGATGAGATATTAGTCATGGTATAATGTATTATATCAGATAATCAATACAAACATAGCCTTGAGGAAAACGAGTCATTGCGACACACTATGACTCGATTTCATTCGAGATAAAACACGGAACTCACTGCCTATTTAATCGCCGGAAAAAAATAATCATTTTAATTTTGCGTCGAACTAATATAAAACTAACAAAAAATATGTATTATTTTATACGTATTGCGTTATATCAATCAATCATTTATTTAAGACTGCGTCCTTCAGAGATATGGTTAAACCACAAGACCAAACATAATAAAAACAATGTAACCAAAGCTAACAGATTCTTTAATTCGAACAACTATCGTGTCAAAAATAACCAATACAAATTTAAAATAAATAACAGCCTCTGTAGGATTAGAAACAATTGCACAGATGCGGAAAATTAATAAACTATCTAGAAGCGGTATCTTGTGGATCATGTAACTCCATATACGTTGATAAGCTCGAAATATAGTAAGCGTGCTGCTGGTGATATTAATTCTACGGATTTTTAGCTTTCAGTGTGATTCAGACAATCAAAACACGCCAGTTCGGTTCAAGTTACATTGCAGTTAGTTAGTTCAATTCATAGGTTAAGAATTTACAATTACAAATTACACGAAGAACAAATTAAATACAATGATACAACAAGACGAGCTTGGCATACAAACGGTTAATTTACGGTCAGTAAGGTGTGTGGAGACACTGCTCCGCTCACCGACGAAAACGTTTTGATAAAGAATTTCGAAATCACAGATTTTCTGTACTGAGTACCTGAGGGTCCGTCAATGTGTCACTAGGCCGATTTAAGCCCCTTTCCTATATGGGCTATGTCGGCGTCCGTGGCGCAGTTGGTAGCGTCGCTGGCTAAGGTTACGGATGTCTCGGGTTCAATTCCCGGTGCTGACGGTTTTCATAGATTGATCTTTCAATCGATTTATGGAATTCTGTTCGTAGTCTGAGTCCTCCCTCCCACCAATCCCATCCTCACGGGGAGTAACGAGAGCGATTAGCTAACCACTAGTCCTGTCATAGCCCTATCCCTTCGAAAAAGAAAAGAGAGGTTGAGCAACTGAGTGACAAGCAGTTCTCGTAGAAAAAAATTCTGTCAAGATACCTCCATTAGGAGACCATATGCTCCACATTGAGAGCGGACATGGAAAAAAAAATGGGCTTGTTACTATAATATAATTTAAATAAGCGATTCTACAGAAATGAATCTATGTTATGATGTGTCTGCCTATCTTTTTTGCTAATTGTTTTGGTGAGAGGTGATCTAAGTGTCAAAGTAGATCAAGGAAATACGCGATTTAGTGACTATTATTTCGTTAAATCACTGAAGATCTTATTCCCAATTTATGATTTATTTAGAATCTAACTCTCAGAACAGAATTCAGATTCATCACACTATTGTTTAGAGTTGACCAACAAAGGACGCGGCTTATATTTACCTACTGCAGCAATTACAAATCTTTCAATCTCTATTAATACTGTGCCTATATTTAAACATTCAATATTATCATGTACTTATCCTGTTTTCGCTGAATTCCGATGTTATTGTAAAGGCATACGACACGGTTGCAACAAGTGGCCGTGTATTGTTAAGCGAGACACGATTGTGAAACGCAAAATGATTTCATGGAATGGCCTTAACCGCACGCGGGTCATTTTTGACATCAAAGCCATATAACAAAAAGAACGAACAAAACCAAACCGCTGACAGGCTGTAGGCGGCCATGTTGGCAAATTCGAACGCGGTCTGAGTGATCAAGATGCTTTTTCGTGGTTTAAAAATCAACGGACGTGATATTGACTGAAAAATACGGAGTGTGAAACAGGATTTTTTCCGCATTGTTTGATTTTATACTGTAACGTGAAGTTCGCTTATAGGAAAGATAATAAATATTTACGGAGGATTTTTTTCGAAAGAATACCACAAACATCCAAACTCCTACAGTTAACGAACTGATCCAAATGACTAAATTGATCACTTTTAAAGTTTAAACTGTCAATTCTAGGTGGAAAGGCATTATATTTAAAAAAAAAACACCGATTTACTCTGTATCCAGTACTGATATTCATAAAAATGAATAATGAGTATAAAAAAATTGTTTTTTTGTTAATATAATGGCTCTTCACCAGTTATTGATATTTAACACCTTAAAAGTGAATTGTATAACACAATGTTTTATCCATCAATAGTACAGATTTTAGAGCATGTAATTCCAAGCAGTGGGGATTGAGTGAGTTTTAGAGTTCCAGAGGGGAATTGCTGCCGTTTATTTAAGATTATCAGTATCACAAATATTTATAGATGGAAAGAACTTTTTGAATTAGATTTAGATTATCTTGGGGTGTGGAAATTATATTCTGAACATCAGGGAAAGGGGGATTGGAGTAATAAAGCTTGGGAGCCCCTGTCCTAGAGTTCTCGAAATAATTTAATTTAGTAAGTTTGACAACTTCATACAGTTATCATGTCAAGAAGTCAGTTAGAGCGAAAAGGGTCAACAAAAAAAGGCAATAAAGTAAAGTGGTATTAAATACAGGACATTATAATAAATTATCTTAGAGTTCATTATGGTCGGTAAATGCTGGACCGCACAGGAAAGATGGCTCGGGTAACTAATTCATTATTTACTGTCTCGCTGTAAATAGGTAAGTATGCTGTGTCGAATAAACCAATACTTAACGAATACTTTGGAAAGATCATAAGATACTCGGATAGCCGAAGCTGTATAAATATAAATTAAAAGCAGTAAATTGTAATGAAATAATGTTTTAAATAGAACGGATTATTCATTCCTTCAAAATTTATTTCTCTCTTTCACACGTAGTTATAAACGTGAGCGATGAATGCTCTCCTTACTAGTAAAAGTGAACACCTGGTCTCCGGTAAAACCCCTATACAATATCTTTTTTTATCCATATACACTCCACATAAATATGGCCATCACACGGTTTTACCAAAATTCTCTATCCTTCGCAAGACTTCTTGCTTCCTCCTAAGTCATCCCATCGTCTCGAAGCTCCGCCGAGTACATCCTATGGATTGTCATCAGCGGCCTTCCAAGACGATGGAATCCATGCGGTCGGTCGAAGATAGGCAGGATTTAGACTCCCTTCGGGCATCCGCAGCACATTTCCAAGCCAGGTCTATCGTACTTTTGTTACTTTGGACGTAATAAGGGGCTGGTCCGTCCTCTCTTTTACCTCCGAGTTCCTGACAAAGTCAATATTATATCTAATACGGCCAATAATAAAAGAATATTAATCAATAAATTTAGTAAGAGGATGCTTATCAAAGAATTGAAACACGTGCAATACTTTGACAAAACAGATTAGGGATATACCCTAGCTATTCTGTATTCACGTATCGTAATCCTGGAAATCACAGATATAAAATTAATAAAATAGCGCTACAAAATCGTTACTATAACGTTTTTCAAGGTGGCATCATGCATCTGGTTCACGAACATGTGACAAGTGTTTATTAAGTAATTACATTATCACATCAACATAAGACAATAAATTAGGCGGCGCTATAGTGGCCTGCAGGGTCATATCAATGCTTTGCTTAGATACGGATGATGTATAATTAGTTAGTTTCATCATGGATTGATCGACAATTCGAAACAAAGAAAAGTGTGAGACCATGAGCTTAACTCATATACGAGGTATAAACAAATCTACATCATGGCAATGGAAAGCAGAAACAAAATGGTAGACCGGATGAAATTTAATAATTTTTTTAGCTATGTAAAACAGTACGAAAAAACTAAAATGTCAAAGAAAGGATGTGTTTTAGCATAACACATTGCGTAAAAATTAGTAATCTTATACAATTGCGAATAAAACAAAAACAAAAGAGAGTTTGTAAAAACGAATGCAATAGCGGAGGACGGATTATGAAAATTACTCAACAATATGTAGAATTAATTCATTGGAGAAAATTGGTTTGTTAGTCGGCAGTCTGAGGATCTTAAAAAGAATCAGTACACAGCATACAATACAAATTGTCGTACTCCTTCCACATTCGCATGATCATGATGAAAGATCTCATGACATTTGTTCAGTGATTTGACCGAACAATTGACACTGCACTTACTGCACTTGAAAAGCAATCATGAATCATTTAGTTGTAGTACCTGTTTGGCTGATACAAAAAAATCGTTATATGTATGATTTAAGCTTTAGACTATTAAATATGACGTAAGGAGGACATCAGCATTCAGTGTAAAATTCTTCACTTTGCATATAAATAACATTGTGAGTTCTGCTCCGGCCCACGTACCAGAAAAACACCACCCACAAATATACGTGAACAGACTCACGAGCGTCACAGTCTAATGATTAGAACGCTCATATTTTGTATGGATCGCAGCATTATAATGGTCGTGTCAGGTCTTTCGAGATGAAAGCGACCGTTTTAAAAACAATTTTGTGGCACCTTTTTTTAAATTGTGTAACGTCATGTCTAGGATTTATGACATATCGGTAGGCTATCAGAATTTGAAGGAATATAGGTAAATCTGGAGTTCTAACAAGGCGTAGTTTATGCAAGTTGGTTGATTCAACACTACCCATGCAAATCAGTCACCAATTTTAATGTCTTAGAACAGGGATCATCAAGCTACGGCCCGCGAGCCGGATACGGCATGAAAAAGATTTTCATCTGGCCTTTCAAAAACTTATTTATGTAGGCAATATTAATTTTATAAAATTTCATGATTTGTTTGTGAATTCACGACAACCATTTATTTCAATTCATTAATTGGGATAAGACTATTAGTTAGTGGACCCAAAGTAAAAAAAGTTACAGGTATGAAATGTATTTTTTAAGGTGATATAACAAAGGAGATGATGCAAAGACGGTTTGCTCATTCAATAAATTTGAATTGGGAAAAAATTTATATCTAAATTTGGATTATTGAGATTTTGTACACTTCCATGTATTTTGTCACTAACGACCCGGGTTTCGCCTTTCGGCATCTTCAGGCATTCGGCATGGACTCGAACTCAGTTCGAGTCCATTCGTGTGCTCGAATGCCTGAATTTTGGTTTTTCAGATATTAAAAATTTAATGGATACTCATAGCTGCTCTGCTTTCTCCACTTAAGATGGCTGTTTATTATTCATAATAATTACATACTTAATATTTGATTATTTTTAAATAGTTCACTAATTTTTTCTTATAATTTTCCTGATTCATTATTGTATATTACATTAGTAACGTCATTAAAAATTTTGTTCAGCTAAATGGACTTTTAATGTAGCTATATTTATGATTTCAGATTAATATTTAATGATTTGCAAGAGGTCCATCACATTTTAATTGTAGACTCTTTTATTTGATTTATGTATAATTTGTTTGCTAATCAGTATTTTCTTGTCTCAGTTCATGAACCATCAGTTTTATATACCTTCATTTTTACACTCAATTTTATATAAATAAGCCTGTTATGTTTGTATTTTTAACAGTTGATAATGCTAGCGAAACCGGTCCTGATCATTATAAATATGTGGAAGTAGTACAAATGAATTGTGTTTTATTTTTAAAAATATAATGTCTTTCCACCAAGAATTGACAGTTAACACCTTAAAAGTGAAAAACATTCTAATCACGAGCATTATCAACTGATATACGAATAAAAACGAAACATGAAATAAGGACCAACTAACATTAAAACTTTTTTTGTGCATAAGAACTCAGATACACCAACGCAAAGTAATGAACTAGGCCGTCTTTACAAGAATTGACAGCGACTAGTTACTGTATCGTCTCAATATGTAATGGTCCAATAAATAAAAAAAATAAAAATATATAAACGCTCTCAGATTTTTAAACTGACAACTACCTAATGTAGTGATGCACAAACCAGCGGCTCTTGTCTCGCAAACTTGTATAGTATAGCATACCGTTATTTTCCAACACTATTATCCACTGCGGCCCGTGAAAGATTAGAAAATGGATAAACTGGCCCTTCATTCAAATAGGTTGTGCACCACTGACCTAATGGGCTTAAGCGTCAAAAAACACTGTTATAGAATACGATCACTGAACGTTTCTTTGGCGCTATGAAGGTTTCCACACGGATGATATTTGAATCAATATGTTAGCGTGTACAAAGCGTCATCAGGATCTTACTTTGCAAGGTTCTAGAATATGTCAAGGTATTTGATAAAATGAAAGGTGTAGGTTCGAATTCCAGAATGGATAATTTCATACTATATTGATTTTTGACATTATAGTTCCCTCTGAGTGTATTTTTCATATGCTTTATTTCTTATTTAAGACATCGATTCGGGGTGCTTGATGGAATTTCGTCACTAACAACTCGGGTTTCGCCGTTCGGCATCTTCGGGCATTCGAGCACACGAATGAACTCGAACTGACACAGTAAAAGATGCTATTTTAGTTACTAGACAAGGGATAAAAATTGTCGTATTTCATCTTGTATATAAGTGATGTAAGCTGTTTACTGTGTATCGATTCGAGTTCATTCGTGTGTTCGAATCACTGAAGATGCCGAAAGGCGAAACCCGTGTCGTTAGTGACGAAATACATAGTAATGTACAAAATCTCAACAATTCAAATTTGCTTTATTTTTGTTGACGATCGCTGTGCCCGAGTTTTAACGCACTAAGGCTTCAGTAACAATCCTGTTTCACGATCATTGGCTCATAATCCCAAATAGATACTTTCATGAATATATTGATATTTAAACCGATTTATGTATCCAATTATTATAATAAAATTTGAAATAGGTTGATAAAAACTCTTCAATAATAGAGTAAGAAATAAAAATGTATTATAATATTTGTTTCTAAAAGAAGTATTGTCGATTTTTGTTTTACCATGTCCGCTCACAATGTGCAGTATATGACCTCCTAATGGAGTGTTCTACGTGAACTACTTGTTACGCAGTTGCTCAACCTCTATTTTTCGAAGAAACTAGGGCAGGACTAGTGGTTAGCTAATCGCGCTCGCTACGCCCCGATTTAAGGAATTTAAGACCTCACGAACATTCATGCCTACAAACAGTAATCTATAAATCGATTGAAAAATCAATTTATGAAACGTCTGGACTGGGAACTGAATCCGAGACATCCATAACGGTAGCCAACGACGTTGACCACTGCACCACGGAGCCGACGATTGTTGATTAGCTCTTAACAATATTTTTAAAATCTTGCGTTAGTTGATTGGTAATTTTTGTAGAACTAAATAAATTGGTATTTCTGTTCCTACCTAGACATTTTTCATTTGAAAACTCAGGCATGCTCTATTTAGTTTGTAATATTTATTTAAAAAGATATAGAGATAAGCTGCGAAGAAAGAGCGACCTTTCCGATAGAATATGGCCTCGGGCCTACAATAATAGAATACATTTTTATATTTTAGCATCAGATTTACAATGGCGGAATGTTCGACGGAATTTTCTCGACACATGCTGGGTATTTATTGGGATACAATAGTGTCTCCACACTGTGCCAGCGATACACAAACGTTGAAAAATAAGTAGGAAATAAATAGAACAATAACACCATATCGCCTGGCCCAATTTAGGTGACACTATCATGTGCTACGCGTAGTACTGAAGAATATAATTTTTTTTTCAAGGGCTTTCTAAAAGTACTATAACTATGAAACTACTTAATCAAATCAAATGAAATCTTTTACTATCGCTTGAAAGACTATAAATATTATTTTTTATATGACATTATGGTCAGTATTATTCTGTATGAAGAGCCAGATTACAATGTTTATGCATGTGACGATTGTCGAGTCTTACACTTTTGATTACTCGACACCTTGTAGGTTCTACAGGGCTCATTTATTTTCTGTTGCTAATATTGGTATCAACATAGTATTTTGTTATATACCCTGACATCCTGCTTGGTGGATTTTACAAATTATGAAGTTCCAATTCGCATTGCACTGGATAGTTTGAAAAGGTAAATGGACATCAAATGGTTTATGATAAAATATACTTTTTGTCGATAAAATCAATGACTATTTTTGACAAAAATACTAATTGAATAACTGTTTTAAAATGATTTGGGAACCTGCTATGGTTACCATGAATTTTTCTAATACGTGTTGCTAAATACCACACATATTGTAACTTCACACACACAAACCACTAGCGGTGTCCTAGCGCTATCGTTCTATCCCTTCTCTCTTCGAAAAAAGAAAGGTTGAGCAACTAAGAAACACACAGTTCTCGTAGAAAAACTTCTGTTGAGATGGTTGAAAAAAAATTTGTAATATTTATCGTGTTATAATGGAGTTCTACCAAGTAAATAGTCAATTTATAATACGTTCTGTTCTATTTTTATTTTAATCGGTTGAAAATATCAGTGATACGCAAAATCAGTAAACAAAGGCGATGATAATTTTTATTATAAACTTGTGGAGTAAGTATAAGAAAACTGATTTATTTTTATTAATAAAACAAAATATAAACGTTTGTCGATCGCTGGATTGTATATACTGTGTGACATTGAACAGACGTTTTCAGGGATCAAAGTTAAACTTGCTACGGCGTTCTTTGCATGCCAACCTTTGAAATATGTTTTTATTTGAAGAGTCCTTCAACACATCACAATAATCGTCTGAACCAGGAAAACTGGTTTAGTTATGAATATTATTTTTAACTTCTCATACATCACTGCACCACATGTTAACATTTTTAAATTTGTACAATTTAACACCTCCTGGCAAAGTGGGTTGGTTTTGAAAGCACAATGCTGAATGAGATGATGATTATATTTATGTGCTAATACAATAATACAGCTTAAATAATTGTAGAGTAATTTAATAATGGTGAGACATTATGAGGGTAACTTGTTTGGGTAATAATTTTAAAAATGACCGAGTTAAAAGGAAGGGGCGATAATTTTAGCTCAAATCTTTTAAAATCCCTGGATATTATTCTGTCGACTTTAATAGAAACATCTTAACGGATATGCATCGCGTTGGACCATGATAGTTTGATAAGTCATAAGTTCTGAGATACATTTTCCTAAATACGTTCAAAAGTTAAATATATAAATTGTGAATAAATATAATATAACAACAATAAACTGAATGTGGCGTTACCATTTGCAAATCGACTCCAGACTTAATTAAGTTTAAATATAACGCGAGTAGTGCTCCGGAACCTTTTTTCACCCACGGCACACTTAAAAATTCATTAGTATTTCGCGTCACATCACAATCCAAAATATGTAAATTTCATTAAAAGACCTTACAATTTATTAATGTGTTTTTATTTGATGAATTTGAAATAGTAGTAGTGTAGTAGTGATTGTAATAATTCTACAGGGATTTTTTTTACCATTAATGCTTCTCAATGCATTTAGCAATGTGTAATTGCTACGGAAAGAATTTTTTATTTTACGCACGAGACAAACCCTATTTTATTCCATATTATTGCACTTGCACTATCCGTGTAAGCACTAATACAAATATTTCATTAAATATCAAAATAATACAACACTTGTTTCAAAAAGAATAATTTAAATAGAGATCTCAGCCCCGAATGACTTTAATTTCTTTCTTATATAAAAATACTTGATTTTTTCTCATTTTGGACGTACTACGACGCGGGACACCTGGGACCTTCTCGCGGCGCTCCTGTGTGCCGCGCCACACTGGTTGCGGAGCACTGCATTAGAGGGCTTTATTCACAAACCCACCTATTACATGTGGAAGCGCCTGTGTGTAATGTCATCTATTCAAAATTTTCAAACCGTCGTATGAAAAGCGAGAAGAACTGAACATAAACGCTCATTTTCTTTCGGCAGTTTTTAGCAACTATAAATAATAGATCGTGTGCGCAACGTCTCAGTAGAACAGTCCATGTAGTCACCTTTGAGCTAACGTCAAACGTCAACTAGAAACTGGGCAAAAATAATTCCTCATAAGAATTGAACAAGTTTGTTTTCTCAATAACCACAATCAAGCGGTTTTTATTATTTGTCTTCCCCAAAGAAATCATCCATCTGATGTAATTGTTATCAATATCGTACGCTAATATTTTAAAAAATAAAACACAATTCATTTCAACTGAGATAATGCTCGTGATGAGCGAAACCGGTCCTGATCATTATAAATAAGTGGAAGTAGTACAAATGAATTGTGTTTTATTTTTTTTTTCAATATAATGTCTTTCCACCAAGAATTGAAAGTTAACAGCTTAAAAGTGATAGTACGCTAAGCCAGAATACACGTGGGCAATGGATAACAAAGACTGAGTCTTTACCACCATATATAGTTTCTTTAGGACATGGATAGTAAAATAACACAATTTTATTTTTTATAGGTAAAAATAGTGCAGTATACATATAATTATCATTTTAACTTATCTTTAAAACCGAAACCTATATATATATATATATATATATATATGTAGCTAAGCTAAAATAAGTTTAAGTATAGTTCTGACGATGACGTCAAGCCGATATGAATAGCTATCAAATAAAATTTTGTAGACCCAAATACTTTGTTATTTTATTTTATTATAATGGAGTTCTACAAAGTAAATGCCAATTCAATCAATAATCAAGAAACCAAAACTTGTTTTGAATTGAAATTTAACACAGCCATGGAAAATATTAATTAAAGGAAACCGCAGAGGTATCGAACACGTTCACACGCTACAAATCGTCTTGCAGTTAGTCATACGCTGAACATTGCACGTTGAACGGTAGCACTAATTATAAGCATTACAACTGCATTGGATGCATCCAAAGATGGAATCAAAAGAAGCCGGTGACTCTGTTTAAGCAGGATCGACATAGGAATTAATATTGCCAAAGGAATACTAGAACAGTGGGACACCTTCTACGCATTACATCACAAGGACGAAAATATGTTTATATAAGTTACACGTTAATATTTTACTATAGTATTACCAACATGACTTGGCCGCCGCCGAATTTGGAACTAGAATTGTCAGCCTAGAATAAATTTCTCCGATTGCAATTCTATTCAAAGAAATATCTTATCTACTTTTAATAACCGTTGTTAAAACATCAGTTTTGGAATTTACTACAATTTCAGTTCTGGTTGAGTATGGCAACATTCCTAACGTGACGGTAGCACTCTCACTAGCGTCACACGATTTGTAAGCGTTTAATATATAAAATGGAGGTTGATAACTTTGTTATTCCACTGGCTGGCACTATATCGCCATGTTATTTATTTCTAAGGTAAACAATGATTCTAATCCTCAGTATAAAAATGAAGAGTAAAGTGGGGTGGGATTAAAAGAAGTTAAACACGTGTCACATAAAGTACCTAACACGACCAGTGGAATAACAATGTTTCTAAATTAAACTTTATATTTAAGATGAATTTTCACAAAGTGACCACCGAATCCATCGAGAGCATTTAATATGTTCAATAACAACATTAAATCAAAAGTCAAATTTTTGCTTGACGAATTACAATGTAGCAGCACCTTTGTTGTATTATTTATTGTGAGATTTAGGATGTCTGTATTATTTTTCAATGATATGTATTCTTTCATTTTTAGTTTTTTTTTTGTTTCGTGTTAAAATGATTACAGATTTAATGTTTTGTGATAACAGATTTTTTATGACAAACAAGTTCTACTGTGCTTAATGATATGTGAATAGTTTTATGATCTTATCTATTGCTCCTCCAATAATCCATAATTTAAGACCATTTGAAACCAGTTCATATCTTAACTACTGATAGATTCGGAAAGAATGATTGACAAAAAAAATTTAGTACGAAGCGGAATACTGGCGTCTAGTGTGTGCCACAATTTTTCGTTATTGCTAATTGACTAAATTGACAGTGACTGACGGTTTTAATATTTAATATCGAAGATGATTGTTGATGACATTTTTTGAGTTTAGTTAGTTTACTGCAAGACTGTCGTTTAAATCAAAAAATAGCGAATAAATTATCGAAGTAGCTGTTTCGATGAAATCCTATCTGCATTCATGTCAGCGCATTAATATCTATTATATACTGTCGATACTTGGTGAAAAGCCACAATAAAATATAATTAAAATTACTAAGCATCGTATAATATGTGTGACAAAGTCTCAGAAAATCACCATCGGGTGATATCCACAGGTGTACTCGGCCGAGTTGAGGGACTCTGGCATGTCATGGGGGAAAGCAAGGCGATTGGCGGGTGACATGCAATCATGGAGGCGCCAAGTGGTGGCCATATGCTCTACATAGAGAGCGATTATGCTCAAAGGTAGAAGAAGAATATTTGTGGAATTTTACTAAATTTCTCTTCATTCTTCATTATCTCATATATAATAGCCAAGAGAACTTTGTAGACGTTTTAGTGCTCGGCCAGAGTCAACGCGCGACGGCGGGACGGGCACGGCGTTTGAAACTGAAATGCAAAACCGCTCAAGACAAGACGCGCGAACTTCCAGTCATTAACTACGGACATTGCAAAAGCATGCTTTGCATTTCAGTTTTAAGCGCCGCGCCGCGCCCACCCCGCCGTCGCACGTTGACTCTGACCGAACACTTATTATCACATATCCCATGTAGGTAGAAATTTTCTCATGACGTAAGCGTCGCGGTTCACATGTTATGGAATGTACACAAAATTCCGACGTACTAGTTACTTTAGACATTCAATATTATACCGTCATCTATGACGGTGCGGTTAAACTAGTGTTTAATAAAGAATGATCTCAAAGATGGCTGTAGTTCGAGTAATATGATTTCAACATGAATTACAATATTAACCCATTTAAAAAAGTTATTCTTTTCATGTATATACTGTGCGGTGGGCCGGACATGTGACAACCGATGGACAAATGCAGTCTAGGGGCACTAAGCGGCCTCAGGGGCGTCCCAAGACCCGCTGGATTGACGAACTTGTCAGGTTCGGTGGAAGTAAGTGGCAGCGTAAAGGTAGGAACCGGGAAGAGTGGAGGGAGCTGGGGGAGGCCTTCATCCAGCAGTGGATCGACCTCCGGCTGAAAATGATATACTGTGTAGCTTATTCCTCACTACGTCTCTGTTTTAATTAAATAAATTACATTTATCGGCTAAGTTAATATGTAGTGTATATATACGGTTCGGCATGTGAGGCATAACATGCACCAGTTGCCGAGTTAACAATTCGAATCACGCCACGTCACATCGTCTGTCTATTTATGGATATAACGGTCGCTTCGAGTGACAGTGATGGCAAACTTTTATATTCAATAAAAAGGAACTGGTGATAGATAATTTATCTCTCTGCATAACAGCACTGAGCCATATACTTTGTTTATTGATTGAACTGGGTCTCTTTACTCATTCCAATAAATTTGTCACTTCATATACATTTCAAACAAAAGCTTCCAAGTAAAAATTACGACAAAATATTGACAAAACTATAGAAGCTTCCATGCCATGTTTAATACGGTTTTATTTTTGTAGAATTTCCGCTCTCAATGTGTAGTATATAGATTTCTTATAGAGTATGTCAACAGAATTTGTTCTGCGAGTTTACTTTTCAGTCGCTTAACCTCACTTATTTTACGAGATAGTATGGATATAAAAAAAATTAGACTAAAACAGGTCTAGTAATTAGATAATTGAACTTCCTACTGTATTTAAGGATCGGATGTATGGACGCACAGTCGAAACACAAATCAATCTATGAATATATATCTTAGTCTATCAAGCAAAGTAATTTCTTAAAAGACAGCTGTCTTTTTTGTCAATTTTGCATTATTGGACGATTCAGTGTTATAAAACGAGTTTAAATTGAAAGAATTTAATGTGTTTTACCAGACGATATAACAAAATCGTAAACATGAACATTGGCATAAATTACTTGAACAAAAATATCAGAATTACTTATACACCCGATTCTATTTTTTCACGAAGTATATGTTTCAGAGACTACCGTGCAAAGAAAGCCAAGGTGCACATATAAAAATAAGAGATAGATTCCATTACTTAAAATACCTCCAAAAATAAAATTATCGAGCTCAAAAATAATTGAAATTTATTTTTCGTTTATATATAAAAATAGTTTTGTAAGATACATACATAATAAGTAATAATTTTAAAACGAATTTCAATTTAAATTACACATTGGATGTTAAAAAATTTAAAAAAAAACAGAGATGGATTAAAATCGAAACATAGAAGAGCAACAAAAATGTGTCAAAACCATAACAAGTCAGACACGAATAGTTTAAGATATCGATTGAGAGTACTTGATGGAGTTTCAATATAAAATTTGAATTGTAGAAATTTTGTACATCTCCGTGTATTTCGTGCAATCTTCAGGCAATCGAGCACACGAATGAACTCGAACTGACAGACAGTAAATAGTTTATATCGTTTATATTCAAATTCAAATTTCATACAAGAGTCATTGTTATGTACATCTTAAAGTTCGACAAATGGCAAAAATGACGATTCCAATAGTCAGATAGGTCAGTAAAAAAAAATAAAGTGTTTTTAAATATATACTGTATTTAACAATATTTTTCAGTTTTTGTAACCGTTTTGGTCGGTATTCATCTGAGCATTTTGTGCGCTCACATCACGCTGTGAGCCATAATTTGCTCAGGTGTGGACTTCATACAAGTCATTAAACTCCACACCTGAGTAAATTACGACTCACAGCGTGCTGTGCGCGCACAAAATGCGTAGATGAATACCGAGCATTAGACCGTGCAAGAAGAGAATCGGGCGTACAAGCTTGGTTACGCAACGTTGACATCGATATAAAACTTTGAAAAAGTGCAACCAAGCACTTGAATAAACCGAATACGATGATCATCAGCTTCAATCTAAAGCTGTGTGGTAACTTTGGCATGGCTCACCACATTTCTTCGTTAATGGTAGGCCACGTACTTAGTCTAGTAGTTTTTAAGTTTGCTACGTGCCTGCTGGTTTTTTTTTAATGTATGACGATAAACTCATCTCACTGTCTTTTAAATATCTAGGCGTACTTATTCCTTCTTGTTCATTTATAATATTTGTCGATTATTTTTCTTGTACAATGTGTACTTCTTGCAATATTTGAAATTTATATCTTTTTCCCACACAAATACTTGAGCAAAAGACGAAAACGGCATGTGGTGTAATGATAAGGGCTTTACCCTAGCGATGAAATCGGTCTGTATTCAAGTCACGGCAAGGTTATAATCAAATTAAGATTAAAATTTGAGACATTGGACATGTGTATTTGTGATGTCATTTTTCATGGAGATGATCTCAAGTGACTGATAAATATTTTTCTATCAAGATAGATGGAGCGCCAAAAATCATCATTTAGCAAGGTTATTCTACATTAGGAAATCGACGAGAGAATGGGTAATTCATTAGTCAATAATTTTACGGCATACATGTAAGTGTTAATATTTACTTTAGACTTTTCCTAATCGCATGTGCCGCACCGCGACCAAGAGAAATTAACATTATGTATGTATATATAATATTTTGGTAATACCGTAATTTTTTTAACCATGTAAGCTCCCTTCTCAGAGCATAAATGACCATTACACTGTGTCAAAATTCCAATATTCTCTGTCCCCCGCCAGTCTTATTGCTTCCTTCCAGGTCATCCCGGCGTTCCGTAGCCCCGCCGAGTACATCCTATGGATGGCATCAGCGGCATTCCTGGGCAACGGAATCTATACGGTTGGTGGAAGAGGCAGGCAGCATTCAGACTCCACAGGGGCATCCGCAGGACGTCCAAGTCAGGTCAATCGTCGCTTTTGTATTTTGAACGTAATAAGAGGATGGTCCTTTCGCTCTTTTACCGCAAAGTCCCTGACAAAGTCAAACCACCGTACCTGTTTTCGAGGCACAGTATATGGTTATCCTGTGCTAGAGTGATGAACCATCGTCCGCAACCGTAAAGCAGCACAATTTCAGAATGCATGCGTTGAATCTGTAGCACTTGGTTCTAACCGAGTACAACCGTGAGCCCAGACTTTCAGCATTGAGTTTGAAAGCTACTTTAATACCGATATTCTTATAGCTAATTGAATTAAAATATTCATTATTCTGTCTTTGCAGTGTACCAGCTGTAAAATGATAACAGATTTGAATAAAACATTGTTTTTTATCAACGCAGTTGATCTTAAAGCGACCTTTAACTGAAATAGGAAATTTGTACAGCGATGATATATAGTTCGAGCATTTTAAAGCTCACTCGAATAAAATGTCTTATCATTCTACTGATAAACTATGTATATTTCTTTGTTACAAATCCGGCCCGAAACAAATGAGTTTTACTGTTACAAAGTAGTGAATGTAAGGTACCTTCGTATTATTACTGGTAATTTCTCGAACCATCAGTTGCGCAAGAGCGGTTCAAAAAGTACGACATTCTGATTGATGAGGCCATTAAAGCATCTCGCTCCAGTCAGGTCAACAAAATTGATCTCAAATATCTAGGAACAGTTACAAAGGCGGAATTTCTCGAGGTTTAACAGCTGTACTCGCAGAGGAAACAAATATTTAGATCTGTCAAGGTTAGAGGTATTTGAAACGGTATTTGAATATTGTCAAAATGTAATCTAATAAATGTTCATTACCAGTATTAAATAAACAATTACTACAAAATAAAACTTATCAACTTTGTTATTCCACTGGTTTAGTAACTAAGAGTGACACGTGTTTCGCCTCTTTAACAGAGTTAGCCAGAAGATATCCCAAAGTTAGTCTAAAGGCATACATGCCTTCGAATACAATTCCATAAATCGATTGAAAAATAAATTTATGAAATTGTCCGTACGCACTTTGAACCCTTGAGCACCCCAACCTAACCCAACGACGTTGATCACTTGGCTACAGGCACGACATTTTTTAACATTATCTATCACTGTCAAATCTTGGTGGAAAGGAATTATATATTTTAAATAAGACACATTTTTTGGTACTAACTTCAACATCTTATATATAATAGTCCTGACCGCTCTGTAGACGTTTTATTATTATCACATATCCACATGTAGGTATGAAATTTTCTCATGACCTAAACGTTGCGGTTCGCATGTTATGCAATGGACACACAGTTCCGACG
Organism: Himalopsyche phryganea; assembly: GCA_022494535.1. Classification (NCBI taxonomy): domain Eukaryota; kingdom Metazoa; phylum Arthropoda; class Insecta; order Trichoptera; family Rhyacophilidae; genus Himalopsyche; species Himalopsyche phryganea. The sequence goes on along the minus strand of JAGVSL010000060.1, from coordinate 2,141,752 downwards.
TACTAGCTACTTTAGACATTCAGCATTTCAATTTCAATACAGTCATCTATGACGGGTACGGTTATACTAGTTTTTATAATAATCAGGATCAGTTTAGCTAATCGCGAGCATTATCTACTGATAAAGTACAGATTTTGACAAGGCTTACATATTATTAAGGCTTATTAGCAATATTTACAAGTTGTATCAAACAATTACTTTAAGAACTATAACAAGAATTTACAGATAATCATAAAAATTATAGATAAACGAAATTGAATAGTATATAATTTAATAAAGATAAATGGATAACAAAGCAATTGTATGAAAAATAAATCACAATTGTATGTACATTTAAACTTTGTTATAGAATGTAAAGGTGCCTTTTTTAGAGGTCTGTTTTTTAAACTGGCAGCACTGTTTCAGTGACCGCCAATTTGACAGCTGATTTGTGCTCAGTTTTGTGTGCCATTTCACCATGAACCGCATGACCATCGTGTGCGTCGCAACTTCGGTGAATGGGGAGAAACAAAAATTGCATCTGATCCTGGCTTTTACCGAATGTTTTGCTTTCGGCGATGAGGCTCATTTCTGGTTGAATAGCTTCGTCAATAAACAAAATTGCTGGATTTGGAGCGACGAAAATCCGCAAGCCATTGTTGAAACGCCGTAACATCCACACAAATTAACAGTTTGGTGTGCTTTATGGGTTGGTGGAATCATTGGTTTATATATAAGACGTTGCCGACCAGAACGGTTGCTAATTTTTTCGTTCCAAAATTGAATGTCCATTATGTAAACGAGCTTTGGTTTCAAAAAGACGATGCATGCCATACAGCGCACGCCACAATCAATTTGCTAAAGGAAACTTTCAATGAGCGCATAATTTCACGGAATGGACCTGTGAATTGGCAACTGAAATCATGTGATTTAACACTTTTGTGGCCGATATACGGTCGCAGCTGCATCAGAAAATGCTTGAAAATTGGACTTCGAGATTGCGTTTTCTTTGAGCCAGCTGTGGCACCCACATGCCCTAAATCATTTTTGAAGGCTAATTTAATTTAATAAACATTACAATAAATCCAATATAATGAGCATAACCACGATTATTAAAAGTTTTATTTCATATTAAAGTTCTAGACCTATAAAAAAACATCCTTTACACATGGGCACAACATAATGGAAAGATGAAGTATGATTTCAATAGTCACGGCCAATTCGGAAGATATATTACTTTTATGTTCTAGATTTCGTAATTTTAATATGAATAAAGCAGACTCAATTGAGATAAGAAAGTTTTTTTAAGAGAATAATAAAACATAAGTAATGACTTAACATATACGCACATTAAATTCAAATATGACAGAATATATTATTGTACATAGTTTATGTGCACATATTTCCTTTTGTTATTTCTATTTGATTTTTTTCTGAAAAGCATTTTCGCAAGGAAATGATTATACATAAATCAAATGAAAGAGTCTACAATTTAAATGTTATGGACCTCTTGCAAATCATTAAATACTAACCTACAATCACAAATATAGCTACATTAAAAGTCCATTTAGTTGAACAAAATTATTAATGACGATAATAATGTTAATCAATATTTTCTTGTCTCAGTTCATGAACCATCAGTTTTATATACCTTCATTTTTTCACTCAATTTTATATAAATACGCCTGTTATGTTTGTATTTTTATCAGTTGATAATGCTCGTGATGAGCGAAACCGGTCCTGATCATTATAAATATGTGGAAGTAGTACAAACAAATTGTGTTTTATTTTTTAAAATATAATGTCTTTCCACCAAGAATTGACAGTTAACACCTTAAAAGTAATTTACAATATTGTTGAAATTCATTTCTAACGAATCAGTGTTATTTCTTACTAATAAATTTTCTGGTCCAACAAACTGTCAGCCATTCAAAACTAACGGAAAACAGATACTGAATATTATTTTACTCATCTTTTTATAAAAAATTGAAAATAACTGATTTTAGTAATTTTTCTGGAAATTTTATTTTTTTGACTGTTCCGGGTAAAGACCCGCGGCCCAAGCTTAGGCCCATACAATATATAATAAGTACATACTGAATGAGAAATACATTTTTATAATCGGTACTACCTATGGCATACTAAATATTTAGACTGCAGATCTATTGTATTATATTATTATACTATGCAGGTATGTGAAATGTCTTTGTTGGTAAAGAAAAGAAATTTAAAAAAAGAACGCTGGAGATAACAATGATAATGAAGATAAGTACCTACTGGCCTGGTGTAACGTTTGATTTATATTCAAGTATCAAAAGCTGCAAACACTGTATTGAATCTTATATTATACTTAAGGATTTGATTTTGAACAGGTTTTGTTTGAATAAGCAATCTTCTTTACAAATATTTGAGTTACCTTGACTCTGAGGAAGAACACTGAAGTGAGAAATATCTGATACTTACTGGTATCTTAAAAAACGAAGAGTAAATTTAAGCATTAAATGTATTGTCCGTAGTACAGTAGTTAACATCATTGGTTTCGGTCACGGATTTCATGTGTTCAAATCCCAATACAGACATTTTTATAAAATGATTCAATTGATTTATGGATTTCTGTTCGAAGGCATGGTTATTGGTGATGTCTGCAATTCGGGAACGGGAGGGCGACTAGTTAACCAAGAGTCTTTTCCTAGCATTATCCCTGTACCTCTACTCTCTTCGAAAAAAGATACGTTGAGCAACTGACTAACAAGTAGTTTTCGTATAAAAACTTCTGTCAAGATACCTCCATTGGGAAGTAATATGCTCCACATTAGGAGCGAACACGGTTTAAAAAAAAAACAAAAATACGTTAGTGGTCTTTATGTGAAGTATCGGTCAAATCTGAATAATTAGCTGGCTAGAAACATGTATTAAAAGTATTAGAGAAATTTGTTTTCATCCCGAGCTATCAAAAGAACAGTAAAACATAATTTCTTTTAAGATCCCTTCTTGGTGGAAAGGCATTACATTATTTTTTAACACAATTTGTTTTAATATAATAAAATATCAAATTTTTACAAAATTTTATTAAATAACTAGCGAGTACCCGGCATGCGTTACAATGATACTCAAAGAAAGAAAGTGTATGTGTTTTTAACTGTTTATTGAAGTGCTTTTGGATACACCGGACGAATGGTATAGGGACGCATACGGGACAAACAAACAAACATTCATTTTTATATATTTGTTCGATAGCTATATTCTAACTGTAGTTCTGACGATGATGTGAAGCCGAAATAGCCATCAAATAACTTATAAAAATTTGTAGAACTGTATACTTTGATATTTTATTCTATTATAATGATGTTCTAACATGTAAATGCCAATTCAATCAATACAATTTGTTTTGTAATACCTCCACATTTTTTCAAATAATGTTGATACTCACGCTGATAGTGCTTGCGATTAGTCTGATCATTACACAAAATGTGTTGTATTTAAAAATTAAAATAAAAATTAACTGTATAACATAAAGGTGAATACGGAAATTAAAAAAAAACTTTAAAGGGATACACTGATTCTTAAAAAATCAGGCACGGTGAAAATGCGCAGATGACATTTGAAAATGTCATTTAAGCCCTATTGGCTTTCCTAAGTAGATCTTTGTCAACCGATTTACAACCTGAATGCAAAGAAGCAGTAATAATAAATGACGCTAATTGTATGGCTATAATAAAATACTGTCGTAAATATGGCTGACTAGATTCATCGGTAAAAAAAAGTATTATGTGAAATCAATACCATGCGTTTACTATACATATTTACATTTTATTGGACTTACGAAGTAGATTCGTATCTTTCAGGCCGAGTATTATTATTCAACACGAATCGACAACGGCTTGAGCGAAGTGGGTATTATGTTTATTTTGTCAGTTCCACTCTTCCCCTCTCGTTCCACTAATCTTCAGTAAGAGTTCCACAAAAGCTTTCACTGGCCGAAGCACCACTTGCTCCGCAAGAAAGAAGTTATATTTGCGATGAAATTATTGATGTTGTGAGGAAAGGATACATTGATGGATTTTTATTTTGTTGATTTGGTTTTAAGAGCACTGCGCATAAAAGCAAACAAAAAAATAGTTTCTTTTTTGTCTAGTGGTACAATGATACACTAGGTAAGAAACAAATATTCTCTTCAATAGTTTCTCCGTTACGGGGCTTTAGACACTTCAATTATCTACAAGAATAATAAATTCTCTTTTACTTAAAATGATTGTGTGTAGGGTTGCCAACCTTCTCGGATTGGCCGGGATTATCCCGGAATTTAAGACGCCGTCCAGCATCCCGGTTGAATATCAAACTGGCCTGGAATTTCAGAGAAATCTAATGCACAATATTGCCTACACTCCAAAAGAGTTTTTTCTATTGCAAATAACTTCCTGCCAATCTGATGAAACTTCACCGGCTATTTCAAATTGTATAGAAAAAAAATTTGCAAGTAAAAATTTTTCTCTTCAAAAAAATAATGGGTGGCTTAGTAATCCAGATAGAACCTCGATTGACAAATGGGTTTCTTAGCAATAATGTGAAATCAATTTTACCGAAATTGCCAAAATAAGAGAAGAATGAGTTGTTTTGTACTAAGCATATTTATAACGATCAGGACCGGTTCTGCTCATCGCAAGCATTATCAACTGATAAAATATACACCATAACACGAATATTTATATAAAATTGAATGTTAATAATTACAAGGCATATCAAACAACTGGTTCAAGATCCATGGCAAGAATCTACAGGTAAATAATAAACAAATTATGTATCAACGGAGATAAATAGTCTACAATTACAATGTTAAGGACCTTTAAAAATCAAAAATTAATCCACATTAAATGTAGATTATGCAAGAAAAATATAACGAATTTAAAAATAGTTCATAAGTACTCATTAAGCGAAAGAGCAAATAGAATTTTTTAAATAAAGTGTACCGCTTAAATATTTTAATAACAATAAATGAAAACCAGTGAGGATAAATTAAACACGTGGATGTAGTATAAAACACATTGTGTTATATTTAAAAAATATTATATGATGTCTATCCACCAATAATTGACCGTTAACATCTTAATTAAAAGTAACTAATAAAACGGTTTCTTGTAGCACACGTCCGCAAATTATATTGAGGAGTACTAAAGCGTTAAAAGATATATAGGTATGTTAAAAAATAAACAATGCATTTTTCATAAGTAGATTTTTTTATTAAATAAAGGAAATATCGGTACCTGCTACGAATATACAATATATTGCAAACTGATATAGGATGTCGAAATGTCAAGATATAAAAAAATTGGCAAACGTTTTCTACCATGGTAAGCACACAAAGAGAATGACATTCATTACAGAAAAATGAATAATGATTAATGAAATTTTAAAATGTCAAACTGTTAGTACAAGAACACAAAAAGGCCGTATGCTCAAAGAGTTTACAACAGAACATTTGTTCGCTTCACAGAGTGGTTTTGAAGCACCTAGGTAAATTTTGAAACGAAATTTTAAATTGGCAATTGTTTTTTTTCATTAAAATATCGACACAGCATTTTTTTTTAGAAATAGTGATTGGATCACGTAATCCCACTGAAATAATTGGATATAAAGTTTAGATGATATTAAGTAATAACAATTGTTTTCATTTTAACGTGTTTACTGTCAATTGTTAGTGGAAAGAAAATACAGTAGACCCCCGATAACACGATTAAAAAAAACTCGTTTTCATTCCAATTTAAAACTGCTCCTCGATTAAAGGTTAAAATGCTCCTCTGTTCTGGTTTTGTATGAATAAGGTAGCCCCAATAGACAGAGATAGCTCGCCCCCCTTTCTGCTGTGTTATCGGGGAGTCTACTGTATATCGATCAAGTAAATACTTGGTAGAACTCCATTACAATAGAATGAAATATCAAAGAATTTAGTTCTACAACATTTTATTAGTAATTTAATAGATATTTCAGCTTAACTCCATCATCAGAACTATGCATAAACTTATTTATATTAGCTATATATACTGTATAGAAGAGACATAGAGTATTATGTGATCTCAATTATTCCAACATCTGTTAAAACAGTATGTAATATAGCTAAGCTTAAATAAGTTAAAGCATAGTTCTGACGGTGGCGTTAAAGCGAAATAGATATCAAATATAAATGCTTTGATATTTTGTCCTATTAGAAAGGCATTATATTTTAAAAATAATACACAATTTGTTTGTGCTTCTTCCAAAAATTTATAATGGTCAGGACCGGTTTTGCCCATCACGAGCATTATCAACTGATAAAAATAAAATCATTACAGGGCTATTTATATAAAATTGAATGTCAACAATTACAACGTATATAAAAATTTTGTGTATTGAACGACCAACTGCAATAAAAGAATCTTGGATCAAACTGGCGTGTTTGATTGGCTGAATCAACCTGGAAACTAAACATTGCGATTAATCCGTCATCATTATACGAAAGGAGAGTGTTATCAATGGATAAATTTACTCATCCAATGGCAACAACATAAATTTCCTTTCAATACACTATGTAGATTGTACAGTTGTTTACAGTCTGTTTAAGGAATAAACATAATACTAATGTTAATAAATAAAATGCAAGAATCGGAAGGAAAATGAATGTCCATCATGTCGCCAAAAGGGAGAGGTTAGCAATATCATTTTGAGAAAACCCTGTGTATAAACATGTCAAACAAAGGTTTAGTAACACCATAAAGACGGGCAGCGGGGTAAATTTAATACTTAAAATGCGGACACACGGAAAAAGTGAATGCAGCTTTTTAACTCTTAACTCGTATAAGGAAAAGTTTATGGACAATACAATGGCAATGTGTAATGCAATTCAATATTAAATGTATGAATAATACCAATTTACATTGACATATATCACTTTTAAGGTGTTAACTGTCAATTCTTAGTGGAAAGACATTATATTTTAAAAAATAAAACCCAATTCATTTGTACTACTTCCACATATTTATAATACACACATTTCCCCCATAACATTTTAATTGTAGAATCTTTTATTTGAATTATGTATAATTTGTTTGCTAATCAGTATTTTCTTGTCTTAGTTCATGAACCATCAGTTTTATATACCTTCATTTTTACACTCAATTTTATATAAATAAGCCTGTTATGTTTGTATTTTTATCAGTTGATAATGCTCGTGATGAGCGAAACCGGTTCCGATCATTATAAATATGTGGAAGTAGTACAAATGAATTGTGTTTTATTTTTGAAAATTGACAAATATCTCAATTTGAAGTGAGCAGAGTTTATAGTAGTGTCAATTGACAGCGAATATTGATCGCGAGGTCATTACGAAGTTGTTTTTTGGAACTGTATTCTGGTGCAACCTACAGATACTTACAATATTTTGTTTGCACTAAACATCAAATATTTTTTAATATATATATATTGATCCTATAATATTCTATATTATACGACGATCATGTCTATTAAAACGGTAAAAAGAAATAATTCCAAACATTATTTGATACTTCATTAATCTTTTTAATTTAGTTTTTTTACCATGTCCGGTCCAATGTGTAGTATATGAAGTCGTAATGGAGGTATCTATGCACAAGTTTGCCTACGAGAAATGCTTGATACTCAGTTGCTCAAAGTCTCTTTTTCGAAAAGATTAGGAATAGAAGAAAAGGACTAGACAGGACTAGTGGTTAGGAAATCGTTCTCGCTAAGCACCGTGTTTAGAATCATACGGGTGGTTTTAGACATCACAAAAATCCATACCTACGAACAGAAATCAATTGAAAAATCAATTTATGAAACTGTCCGTACCGGAACTTCAACCTAGCGCATCCGTAACCGAAGCCAACGACGTTGACCACTGCGCAACTGACCGGAACGTACAGTTTACTTAGACAGAAAAATCGCAATGGTAATATATTTCAAACAAGTATAACCGTACCCGTCATAGATGACAGTATTGAAATTGAAATACCGAATGTCTAAGTACGTGGGATCTGTTTGTGCATTGTTTTGACCGCGAGCGCTTAGGTCATGAGAAAATTTCACACCTACACATGATATATGATAATAATAAAACGTCTACAGAACGGTCTGGGCTATTATATATAAGATCCTATTCACACCAAAAAAAGCTGCACATATTTCACATATAAATTTAAATATAAAATTCTTTCCCTACTAATCCTTGCTGTTTACATTACATAACGATTTTTTATATAAATGTTTTATATATACATTTCTGTCAAGTAGAAGGACATTCTTTTATAGTGAAAATGACGTAAAATTGAAAAGTCTAGAAGTTATCTTTACAGGTTATAGCGCTTTTGTTTGTCTCGTTGTTTAAAGTAGGAAAAAAAAAGGGGTTAAATAATTCGTAAAGCGTAGATACAAGTGACGCAGAATGGATGCGTATCGCGCTTACCGCAGTCTGAATTATATATGAAGTGGCAGCCACAAAGCGAAGACACTTAAGGGTTATTTCGTACGAGACTCTTATTTTTGACGTTTTATCGTAGGGGTTAAAAAAAGTGGGAAACCCTACGAAGCCCATAGTCGGGGAATATTACAGAATATCTTCGATACACCTTGCAAGTGCCGTTTTATGAATCGACGGATATTAATAAATCCTTCATTTATTGATATAGAGTTTAGCTCTTAAAGTGATTCATACCAGTTCTGTCATGTGTTATAGTGTTAGTGACATGAAAGTTAATTATATTTATAATCATATTTGTTTTGTTGTTAAGCGTGACTGTTGTAAAGCTAAATATTATTATACTGCAGTATCGCGGCGAATACTAGGGGTACTGTGGTTTGAACTCGTCAGGAACTCGGAGGTAAGTGCCCATTATTACGTCCAAAATAAAAACGCGATGATGAACCCGGCTTGGACATGTGCTGCGGATGCCCCGTGGGAGCCTGAGTCCTGTCTGTCTTCTACCAACCGGATGGATGTCGTCGCGATGGAAGGCTGCTGACGAACATAGGATGTACTCGGTGGAGCTACGGGACGTTGGGATGACCTGGGAGCTGGGAGGAAGCAAGAAGGCTGGCGGGGGACACAGAATTTTGGAGGAACCGTGTGTTCCTAGTAGGGCTAGGATATATTTTTTAATATGTATATATATACGCAGTTGGTAGCGTCGTGGGCTACGGCTACGGATGTCTCGGGTTCAATTCCCGGTGCGGATAGTTTTCATTAATTGGATTTATGGATTCCTGTTCGAAGTCTGGGTGTTTGTGTTGTCTAAAAATTCCGCCTCACCCACCCATCCCATCCTCACGGGGCGTAGCGAGAGCGATTAGCTAACCATTAGTGCTGTCCTAGCCCTATCCTTCTATCCCTACTCTCTTCGATAAAGAGAGGTAGAGCAACTGAGTAACAAACAGTTATCATAGAAAACCTTCTGTTGAGATACCTTCATTACGAAACCATACGCTCCACATTGGAAGCGGACATGGAATTTGTTTTTATATACATACATACATGGTAGACCTTTATTCTTATCACTTAACTAACCATATATTTAATTTTGTTGAATTATACCCTATAGAGGTAATTACATTACTGTAATGGAGTTCTGTCGAGTAAACGACGATGCAATCAATAGAAAATACTTATTAATGAGAATGGAAAGCCCCTCTATGTCCTTATCCCAGCTTTACCAACTTTGAAACCGCCACCCCACATTTTCAATAACTAATATTGGAATCAAAGCCTACCATTAATATATTCAGTATAAAAATGCCTTATAGGAAAACGAGTCTTGCGACTATAATTATGATGTTTACAGAGGCTGCTTTATATCATTCTCAATTAAAAAATGTTTAAATATCACGTTGAAGATTTTCTGATTCATTCTTGCATCAGACTGATCATTGGTTTTTTCTTGGCTTGTTAAAGCATAATCGAACTTCTCCGGTAATGCTGGATATTTCCTTTTTTTTAAATCTTATTTTAGAAATATGGGTAAATATCGTGGTTATACGTTTTATAATTTTGCACTTTTTACTACACAGATACGCTTTCGTATAGTACACAGAGCGTGTTAGTGTATTAGTTTGTTTGGATCCCGTGATCCAAGAGCCGTGAATGATGTATGAATCCGTATTAATCTTAAAACTGTTTATGGATCTCGTGATCCTAGATCCTAGAGCCGGAGTACAAAGTTATAAAGCGTATTCTTTACCAACCGACATGATACAACTTAGTATCAATACATCAATACAACTCACGCGGTGGATCGAAGAAGTTATATTTCAGAGTTGAAAACCAGAGCACAGGAAACTCTCCAGGAATTTGGAAATCATTGTAACAAAAATCGATTACTTTTTTTACGATTTCTTATCATAAACGCTAATGACCATAGTTAGCTCATAATGCTATCAATTTACCCTGTACTTATTCGAACTACAACCTTATATTTTGTTTATAAATTGCGACAGAACGCTGGATCGCCGCTGAACGATGATGAATTTTATGATGAGTATGTCGACTTTGAAAAATGGTTCTTTTTCCGTTTATTTCAGATCAAACGCCACATTTCACGCAATCAATCATTTTCTAAGACAGCGAAATTGCTTTTTTTTTTATTTACATACTATAGAAAAATAATCCGACACACTTCCTTGTTCCTGCCATTATAATTATATACGAAACAACACACTCGAGGCTGACAACAAGCTTTATCTAGTTCAACTCGTAGACTAGCTGTTTTCTATGATGTTTTCTATGGATTCGGTATAAAAGATTCTTTTGAAAATTTTCTTTCCTTATATAACATGACCTAATTTATATTCTCATTCGTATCAACGTTGTTTTAGTCAAAGTCATTATAACACCAAAGGTTTTTTTTAATATCAGCTTTACTTATAAGTTTTTTTTGTTTGTTGTAAGAAAAAATTGTCTCAAAGACCTATTTCGTACTTCAAAAGACTCACATATAATTTATGAGTTTAGGATTAAAAGGAACTCTCAACTAGGTCAAATGAGAGACATCTTAGAATATGAACGAACACATCCTTGGAAATTTTAAATTATGAATTTTATTCACCATGTCGGCTAATAAAGTGATAGTATACATATCGACTTTGAAAAGGAAAAAGGACGTAACCCAAACACAAAAAACATTGTGTATAGCCCAAAAAATACGTGTATTAAATTGTACACATTATCAAATTTGAATTATTGAGATTTTGTACATTTTTCATGTTTTAGTTTTATTTGCAATTCTAAGAAATACCCAATTTTAAGTTAGGGTGACCATGGACCGATGTATTAATATTTGTGAAAAAATGTAAAACAATCATCAAAGATGCTCTTAATACGCGTAGAGTTAATCCAGTCATATAATTTAAGACATCGACTGAGGGTGCTTGATGAAATTTCAATATCAAATTTGGATTATTGAGATTTTGTACACTTCCATGTATTTTGTCACTAACGACCCGGGTTTCGCCTTTCGGCATCTTCAGGCATTCGAGCACACAAATGGACTCGAACTGACAGACAGTAAACAGTGTCTAACGTTTATATAGAAGATAAAAATACGACAAATATTATTTACGAGATAAAATATTATACGTCTGAGAGCCACACTGATACCTGAGTTAACATTTCGAGAATCGCCTTAATCCTTATTTTGTAAACAACACATTAACAGAGTGGCGAATTGCCGCTTTCCAACTTCTTTTAGAATTACCATTTCATTGGTACTTCTAAAAGAATATATTATGAAAACACGGAGGGATGTGTCCTTTTGCCTTTTTAAAATCTATATATTATATATTTATATATAAATATAGTGTATTAGCACGTTTTGTGTGAGTTATAAACAATATTTTTTGGTGTGCGTTACGTCCTTTTTTCTACTCCACAGTCGATATGATGTTAAAAATAACTTTGAATTGTTCAAATTGTTACCCTAACAAAAATCGCCAATTTAAAATCAGTATGTATCTTTACGTCATATTTGTTTTTGCCTATTACATTTTTATGATAATTGGTTTTTATTTAAATGGTTAATCACTGTGGCAATTATTATAGAAGTGTTTTTGTTTTTGTGTAAAGTATTGAAAACAATAGATATTTTTGTTTACAAATAAAATGACTTAATAGCTTTGCTTTATAAACGCTTAGTATTTATAGAGCTTTCATTTATACAAAGAATAAAATTTGCCAGTATCGAGTCATCGGTATAAAGGCGCCCTTGTGGCCGAAGACTTTTTGGGAATATTTCGTATCAAAATTCACTTATTTTAATATTTGCGGTGCGTTATGCGCGGTTCGCATTAAAAGAATGATCGCGAAGGGTGAATGCAGAAAGGGGTAGGAAATAGCGCCATATGTGCGGAACAGAAAACGTCAAATGTTTTCTCAACAAAAGTGGACTATTCGTATGCGGATATTGTTATACATGACATTAAAACATGACTAACAAATAACCATACAAGTGCTCATAGAGAATATGACTAATACCAATGAAACTTTTCTTTATGTGGCAGAAGAGAAAATCGAGCCAACACGTGGAAAATCGAATCACGTTGTTAGTGTGATGAGATCTTAGACATTCTCATGACAAATTCTCTATTCTTCCGTTAGCTATGATAGCTATAATAACTACAATAACTACCCTTTTCTATCAGATTCATAAAAACACAAATTATAAACCTGTGGATATGTAGTGATTCAGCTTGAGAAATTAGTTACTTAGGCATGATTCGTTCATTCGAGTGTCATCACTATGTAACGGAAAAAAATGACTTTCTCATTTTTAATGCCATTGAAAAAGCAGTGTTAGAATGGGAAATCAAGTGATTAGGGAAAGCTTAAAACTTTTCATAGAGGTGAACGTTCAGTACACTGGTTGACGATTTACTGATGCTCAAGATATATCTATGTTTTTCATAGTGCTCATACAATGATTAGATAACAGCTAATCATGAGAATTATTCGCGAAATCGTTTTTTTTTTGGTAAGCATATACTATCAGAGATTGGATGTTATAATAGGGTTTTGTTAAATGATGTTTTTTAGAAAGATATCTAGCTCTTATATCTCTTAAACTGACTATATCGCAAGGCTATTTATTTCTAAGGTAAGCAATGATTCAAAATTTCAACATAAAAGTGAAGGATGGGGTGGGGTTTATTTCCTTTAACTGGACGTGGAGAGGGGAACTGTGAAATAACGAAGTTATCAATTTTAATTTTATATAAAAATGAATTTCCACAAAGTTACCGTTGAATCCACCGAAAAAGATGAACAATTGTTTTTAATATTAGAAAGATTTTTAAATATCTGTACAATTGAAGGTTCAGGGCGCTATCAAGTGATTCTATACTGCCATTATTTATTTTGTTTGGAAACCATTTTACCGATTTCGAAGTTTTATTCATACAAAGTAATATTGAATCAAAAATTCGCTGCCTTCCTTTGAGAAGCCATTCAAATTGAAAACGCCCAGAGCGTTTGAAGGCAGTACTGTTCGCCCAAACAAAAAGGGATACAAATTTATTTTTATAACCATCATCAAAAATACATTTGGAAGAGCGACATTACATTTCTACCAAACAAAGATGTCGCGGCAGAAAAAAAGAGTTTCAATCTTACGTAAGACAACATATTACAAATGATTACACATTGCATTATTTGGAAATTCAAATAAGTGAACAAATTATGGTGATAGATAGTAGGAAATTTATATAAGCTACGGTTAACGGCTTATTTATAATAAGAGTATTTTGTAGAGAAAAGCAGTGCGATGAATTATTAGACGTCTAGTTATATAATTTCGTTATTCTTTCACGTTTGATAAACTCAATCAGGTGGAGATGGAGGTAAACAGGTTGGCTGCACAGCCTCCTCAGAAGAATTCAAGACGGGACTACACCTTCCAGGACAGTCCACCGTTAAAACCCCTGTATATTCAGCTAATATCTTTATTTCAGTTGGTTTCTGTCAGTAATACAGATTATACATCTTACAGGTGAATTTCAGCAATCAAGTCTAACACGTTCTTCAGGTAGTGTGGGCCAGGCCCAACACAATCTCCGCGAAGAGTCCGGTCGGTGATACAGCCAGAGATGGATAGCGACTTGCAAAACATAGGAGATTAAACTGACTGATCTAATTCGTAGCAAATTCGTCGAATCGTAGTCCGGTCTTTATGCGCGCCTCGACTCGTTTCAATCCCAGTTACAGGGGTCGCGATTTTAAGTATGACTGATTATACCGAATATAACACACAATTTTAGGGTGCGAATTATTTGGAATGATTTTACCTTTAATAAAAAATGAATTTAAAGCATGACTCAACTAATTTAATTTATGTGTCTTGCCAGACTATACATACAAAATTACTTCTCACAAGAGGTGATCGATGACGGTTTTGGGCGTATTTTAAGGCCAAGGTTTGCCTGACAAGATTGGGCGGTGTCACGTTCCCATCAACTACATGCAACAAAATATATGTTACGTTTTCTGGTATTCTTCTTTTGGCTATACAATATTATTCATCTTCAAGATTCTTTTTGATCTACGTTTCTAATGAATTATATTCGCATCTGAGGAACACAATTAATTAGGACTTATCGTGAGTGTTCAATTTTGATCGGGAAGAAATTGCTCGTAATGTGATTTTACACTTGAAGAATTTTCTTTGACTTACCTTTAGCGTTTTCTTTTGAAAAAGCTCATGCGTAAATGATCTGTTTTTTGCGGAATTTCTATATCGCCATATTTTGAAATTTTCAGCACACGCATGAATATTTTAGATGGCTTTGGCTATATTTGCGTTGTATAAAATCATTTTCAATATAAAATTATTGATATCCTTGCTATTTTATTGAACATGGAGAAATTTTGAATGTGTTTGCAAAGTCTCACGTTTGTTAAAGGTTATTTATTATCACATAGATCAGCGAAGCTAACATTAACTCACAATTCTTCGAACTATTTAGTATGCAGCGTTCCTTAATATAAGGAATAGCAAATCATTACAGTTGTGTGATTTACTTTCGTTTTGAAATACCGGGTCCGTGGTTCAGTGGTTAACGTCATTGGATTCGGTTAAAGATCTCACGGGTTCAAATCCCGGTACGGACGATTTCATGAATTGATTTATGGATTTCTATTCGTAGGCATGGATGTTTGTGATGTCTAAAAGTTTCCTATCACCCATCCGATCTTATAAACGAGACGTAGCGAGAGCGAATACTTAACAACCAGTCCTGTCCTAGAACTATCCTTGTATCATTACTCTTTTCGAAAAAGAGAGGTTGAGCAATTGGGTAACAAGTAGTAGAAAACTTATGTTGAGATAAATGTATTAGGTGTCCATATGCTCCACATTAAGAGCGGACATTGTTAAAAATAAAAAAAAACTCTGGAAATGGGACGAATAGAAGATACAATGATACGATTAACTCTCATAATAAGGCTAAGAGATACATATATTTGAATCAAAGCGATTCTCATTATAAATTTTAAAATTCTACCATTGTTTACATATCCTTTCAAATAAGGTAAATTTTCATTATTTTTTTTAATGCAGAATAACTCGTACACACTAACGTAAAGAAAATTTATCTAGTCAGGAATGATCAATGGGTTTTCAGCAGCTGAAACGTTTTAAATATAAATCGCCCACAAGGATAAGAAAATCTTGGGAAAAGGGAATTTTCATCAAAAGAACGAATAATTTAATGGGCTTGAAATGGTAACAAGTGTAAAAGTATGAGTCAAGTTAGGAAAATATTTTAAAAAGACAATTTTATAACAATATAAATATTTGTAATAAAAAAGTACAATAAATAACATATAAAAGAAATATTCAGTGCGGTGATGCCCGTGCTCTATAATAGAATAATTATCATTCCTCTTATCCCTTGGTCTACCCTGGAATAATGAAAGGCAATTAAGTTTTGAAGTGGAACCAATGACCGAAGGCATTATCAGGGATGTAAATGGTATTTAGTGCACACCTGTAGGATGGACCGTCCATCCTATCCCAGTTTTAATACAATAGTGAAAACATATTCCCCATTCGTATAGCAATGAAAAGAAATATCTTAACAGATGTTTATTTTATTTTTCGATGAGACGAATAATGCAATGGTATTTTGTCCAATTGATGTAACCGTCAAAAAATACAAAAATGAGTTAATGATGATTGGATCTCGGTTTAAAGATGACAAAGCAGGTCTCGACCAAATGATGTAAATTAGAAAAATAAATTGACCACTCTTTGGAAAGGAGATATCACTTTACGTTGGTTTTAAGCTTAAAAATTCTGACCCGGCCACTTGATGTAAGCCACTATTATATAGACGTATTATCCACCTTATGCAAACATGAGAATTTACAGGAGTGCATTTTAAAGAACCATAACTCAATTCACCATGTAACATTTTCGATAAAAACAATTTTTAGTCTATCCTGAACAATTTAAATTTTGAGGGTTACATCAATTGAATACATAGTATATAAATCTTACGATATTATAATACATTAATGACATGTTGGTATATAAGATATACATCAAAAACCTCAGTACGTAGATCCCAATTTTAAGAAGTACCCTTGTGATTTTCTCATTTTAAAATAGATTCAGTTTTTTTACTATTTTTGTACATTAAAATTGCAGTTTAATCAAAAAAATAAATGTTTAGATAATAAGTAATACTAAATCAGAAAAATGTTCCATGTCCGCTAGCAATGTGGAACATATGGTCTCCTAATGGAGGTATCTTAACAGAATTTTTCTACGAGAACTGCTTGTTACTCAGTTGCTCAACCTCTCTTTTTCGAAGAGAGTAGGGATAGAAGGATAGGGTTAGGACAGGACTAGTGGTAAGCTAATCGCGGTCGCTACTCCCAGTGACGATGAGATGGATGGAAGGGAGAACTCAGACTACGAACAGAAATCAATAAATCGATTGAAAGTTCAATCTATGAAAACCGTCCGCATCGGAAATTGAACCCGAGACATCCTTAATCGTAGCCAGCGACGCTACTAACTGCGCCGCGGATGCCGAAATCAGGAAATAATTAGGTATAATTTGTAAGCATAATGATGGGTGATATTTATATCAAATATTGAAGAGGCATGCGAGAAAATTGTGCTTTATCCCTCATTTACTAACTATTTCTTCAAGATGATTTATAATCGTTTATAGAAACTACAAATTTGGCTATTGCTTATGAATAAGAAACAAACTGAATTATTGGGTAAAAGTAAAAATGTATTGGGCCTAAAAGAATCATACAATATTATTGGTAGCGATTTCGGCATTTCGTCATGATTTGTTAAATGAATTTGTGTTAGCTTTTATATCATAACAATATATACGTTGTTAAACTACACTATTAATGTTATATTGGTACATTATATCGACAATTCAGTTACCCAGCACAATAATATTTAATAAACCTATTATAATTCATTTTTTAACATAAATCGTCATTTGAAACACACGTCGAATGCAGAGTATTGTCAGTTAAATCAAACGACCAGTATGTACTACTGTTTTCATAACCTTACAATAATTCGCTTGTTTTGTGTAAATATCGGTTTTTCGCCGACACTTCAAAACAATCGGTATTTTTTGCCAAAAAATTTCACCGAATGTACAATACACTCTGCAATTTGGGAGTCGTCAAGGTCACTGGTTTATTCAGTCTCGTCACGGCACACCTGACTCTCAAAAGGTGAGGAATTTCTTTTTTATTCTTGAAGCCTTTTCTCGTTTTCAAGTTCATACTGTAGCAAAATTTTATGTATTTGAACGCGACGCTAAAAATACTCACTTGCCGCTCAAGTTGTCGAGCTTTCTGGTCGAGCAAGCGTGACATAGTTAAGCTTCCATGCTTTACTAAGAACAAGCTTTTAAGATTTTTCAACACATTGTTAGTCGTAAAATATTGCTACAAGTCTAATTCTATCAGGGTGATATGTTCAATTTATATGGTTTAATGAAATGCCGATAACACTTAAATTGAAGAAAGTTGTATACTGTATCTAATAAATAGATTGTTTTTTAATGTTTTATATAAAAATAATGTCAATGTAAATAAAAAGACGCATCAAAAACATACAGTAATATTTCACCAATAAATAAATTTTAATGTTTGTGTTGCATAAAGCGTTCTTCCAAATAAGAGCTGCATTTTTTCTAAAACTCCGTCCTCACCAACCCATCCGATCCTCGCGGGGTGTAGCGAGAGCAATTAGTTAACCACTAGTCCTGCCCTAGCTCTATCTTTCTATCCTTAGTGTCTTCGAAAAAAGCGAGGTCGAGCAACTGAGTAACAAACAGTTATAGAAAAATTCTGTTGAGATACCTACATTATGAGACCATATGCTCCAAGACTTCTAGATATTTATTTACGAATTCGAGAATAATAACCATAAAATAATAATTGGTTATGTTGGTTATTTTTTCAAAAAAAATTGTGACGACAATTTTTTTAAAATAGTCAGTGCACTGTCAAGGCAAGGCAGAGAATTAAGGATTAAAGAAAATACTTATACTCATAATAATAACCAATGATAAAATAACAACAATAAAAAAGGAAAACTTTTTTTTCTACTAATTATATGTTAGAAAATAAAAATAGCGAACTATATTAACTTTGTAATAAGTTACTAAAGTACGGTACGTTACACTCAAGTTTTGAAGTAGTAACGATATATAATTATCTTTGGGTATAAATATATGTTATCAGAACTCAGAACTCAGAACTCTCATTATCAGAATTTGGCAATATCACAGATGTGAACTCAAAAGTCTGATAATACTATAAAAGCATCAACCCTTACCAACGACAGAGCTGGTTGTAAATTATAGCTAGATATAAAATACTTAATTCCGATCTTGAAATTTCATTTTTCACCGTGCAAAAGGTAAGCTGCTAGATAAATTCATTTTATTTTAAGAATCGAAAACGAGGTTCGTAACACAGTGAGATTAATTTGTATTTTGTTCATTGCGATTATTTTCACTCGCTTCATTACCTGCGAGTAAAAGGTTAAGGGTTGAAAATTTACCCTGAGTAATAAGAATAGAAAGCTTATAACCAGAAATATAATGTTAGCTAATCTCTCTTCATTCGAGTCGGAACGCTAGAAGGCTACAATTAATTGATGTATTTTAATTAAAAACGTCAAATTTTATGTGGAGATATTCAGTAAAGAATTTATTTCAATATAATATATAAATTTGGATTATTGAGATTTTGTACACTTTCATGTATTTTGTTACTAACGACCCGGGTTTCGCCTTTCGAAATCTTCAGGCATTCGAGCGCACGAATGCCTGAAGATGCCGAAAGGCGAAACCCCGGTCTTTAGTGACAAAATACATGGAAAATCTCAATAATCCAAATTTGATATTGAAATTGCATCAAGCACCCTCAGTCGATGTCTTAAATTATATAATATACAAATTATCTAAGCTAGATGACACAGTAGAGTCATTACTAACGAATACCTCCCACACCAATGGTGCTATATAAGTTCAGCTATAAAGAAAAATATATATTTCAAAGCTTTCTTCTGAATTGAGAAGATAATTAAGAATTTGATCTGTAAGTCTGTTTGATTTTTTCGTATCTAAATGCCGTATTACAAATACGAAATGTATTGCGGGCCACAAGTAAAATACTATTTTTAGATAAAAATCCTTCATTACCGTATAAAGGAATTTGAACATAATATAAAGTGATTCTGTAATAATAAACAATTAATTGACTGCATAGTGGGCGCACTAAAATACTTGGAGAACTGTAGCTTGCTCAGATCTTATCTAAATGATGTAACGTAGTCCCACCACCACTTGTTATGTGTATGCAGCTGCAAGATCAAGAAAAGAAACCGACAGAATTCTCTTCTTTTCCCACTTTTATACTTCTTTACTGCTAGTAGTCACGGATTTTGAGCGTCAAAAATTTCTTTCTCCGTGTAACAAATATACATCTTATTTGTTTATCCCACCCTTTCTTACATCTAAACCTAGAGCAATTTTTCGAAATATTTATGATTTGTTTTTCTTTATAGACTACGTTTTCTACTGTTGGTGGTTGATAAAAATTTAACAATCTTACCTCTCATTAATATTTATTGAGAAACCTCAAATCATTTCGTTATTCTTCCCACTAATAAAAGTAGCTAATCCATTACCTGAAAGTAATAATAAAAAAATAATTAATATAAAGGAAAAAAGTATTTATATTACTTTAAAAAATCACAATATATGTTGGATAAGATGGAAAAGGAAGCAAACAATAATTACAAAATTAAAGGAGTTCCAACAGATTGCCGATTGATTGACAAATAAAATAATTTAAGACAAGCTTTATGCAGTAAGTAGAAGAGTTAACATGGACAAAATGATGGTCAGTTTCCAATTGAGATCGACAAAATCGAAGGAAGACTATATTACTAGATAAAAATTTATTATATTCATTTATATTTTACGTTCTTCATGTAGTCAAAATACACTGCAGTCATTTTCAGTCGATGTAATTAAACAGATTTTATAATATGCGTTAATGGGCTCGGAAAGAAAAAAAATAACTACCTCTGATTCTCTTGCAAAAACAAAAAAAAACGTGTATAAAAAGATAACGAGGCCATATAAATTGGGAGATAGGCTCTATTACTTGAAATACCGGCAAAATATAACATTCTCGAACTCATAAATAATTCTAATTTATTTTGTATTGATATTTTAAAAAAAAGAAGTTTTACAAGATCCGACTACACTAAGCTGTAAAAAAATAGTATCATCGTCAGCCGAGTACTAGATTGTTTTAACAGCATTCTAGGGGTATTTTCATGTTTTTCTATTTTTGGTGAGTTCAAATGGTTCTATCCATATATGCAATTCAAGTATATTGTGACTAAATAAAGTATTACGTACAAAATCAGTGGTAACGGGAATGATACACCATACAAATACAAGGTACCAAGACTTCAAAATGCTCTAGTGAAAGGTTATGACATTGCTGTTAGAAAAATCAAGCATCCCGCCCCTACATGTCAAGAAAAAAATATTGTAGAAAATTCATTTATTATTTTTTTAACAGACATTAAAAATTAAAAAAAAAAAACTAGAGAGGGTGCGGATGAGTCATGAACACCTACATCTTAAAATTCCCCGGATGGCAAAAAGTGTTTCTTATATATATAAATATACATAATACTGAATTAACCTTTATCCGCCAGACCATTTTTTGCGCAATTATTGCGTGACCCTAAGCTGTCATTAAAATAACTATATCTCTAAAAATAGTCAACTTATTTGGGTAATCACTTTTAAGATGTTAACTGTCAAGTTTGGGGGAAAGACATTATATTTCAAAAAATAAAACACAATTCAAACTGATCAGTTTATAATGCTCGTGATGAGCGAAACCGGTCTGATCATTATAAACATGTGAAAGTAGTGCAAATGAATTTTGTATTATTTAAAAATATATGTGGGTAAAGTTAAAAACATTATCAAAAAAAAAAAGATTATAAATATTTTATAAAAGCTTTATTCACTATTTGTCACAGTTTATATAATTTTAATTTTCTATGCCAATTTTTAAAACGTTTGTCTATACATGGACAATCTTTACACTTCTGGTATGTGAATATCGACGACCGCGAATTGCAGGTGTTTGCATTACTTCTTGTGACAAAGATATTCTGAATGCGGAAATAAAATTATGATCATATGATTGTAGTATTTATATTTTTAATACTTTTATTATAAATCAGTGTCTTCCGATCGCGAAATGTGTCATAATTAACGGTCCCTTACGGGACTGCTGGGCGGATAAAGGTTGAATAATACTTCTCTTCTATAACCATGTAAAAGTTAAAAAGCAGTGTAAAAAAAATTGCTCCATTTTCTTAGACCGTGCAAAAAGACAATCTGGTGTACTTATGTCTGAATATATTGCTTGTGTATTTATGTCTTTATAAATATATATTACCAAGCTGTGAATATACCTGGTATTGTGTTAGCTGAAACTGGTTTTATTAGATTATAATATATAGGTAACGCAAGACTGGCTATTTATTAGAGAATAAACAAATCAGTATCGATTACAAATCAGATTGAAGGCATTGATGACGCGATTTAGATTACATTCTACATTTTGCAGTGGAGTGTATCAAATATAAAGGAATCTACTGGAAGCATTTGTATATGTAAGCAACAAACATCCTCTCTCAAGAGAGTGTTATAGCTACATTGCACTTAAATCCTTACATAGAGAAGAATCCGTAAAGAAAAAGAAATTAATAGACTATGTCAAATAGTTATGTTCGAGAATTTATGTTCTAATGTTCATTTGATTAGAATCTGATTCTTATAATAGATTCATATGCGTCATTTTTATATTAGAGTAAAACGCAATTTATCGTACTAGTTCAATAACTGTTAAAATCAGGGGGTGTGGAGTCGTTCAAAAAAAGTGCGACTCCAACTCTGACATTAACCAACAACCCGACTCCGATTTCGACTAAAAAAGGTCTAATTTTGTCAGATTTTTCCTGCCTTTCCTATTTATGTATAATTAGTCTTAAAAGTATACACCAACCAAATAATCCGTCAAATAGCCAAATTTTTCATTTTATACATATATTGCAGGTCAAAAAGAAGGCATTAACAAAAATGAAACACGTACGTTAATTACACGCAGAAATGCCAAAATGCACTTTATAGAAAAAGTGTCGGAGTCGCTAGTTTTCTAGCTATCTTCGACTACAGCCAAAACAGCTCCTCAGCCCTGGTTATAATGGCCAGGACCGATTTCGTTCACCACAGGTGTTTTCATCAAATCTAGTATTTTTTATTCTATGATAAAAAAAAATATTTTTAAATTAAACGATCGACATGTTCCATTTTTGTTTGTTAAAAACACACAACTTAAATAGTATTATATACATGTTTTAAAAGCATTTTAGAGTTTTATAAAATTTTATCTTCAGATTAATGAGCTGCAATTTTCTTTGCAATGGCAATTAAAAGATATATATATCTATTTCCCTAATAGTCTACTCTAATATTTTACAATATGAAATATTGTATGACTTTTATTTTGTTTTAAAGATTTTGGTTTCAATTTTACTCCAAAAATCACGGAGGTACATTTTGAATCCGGAATACCTTATTCCCTTCGTAAATGTTATTTTGGTGAGGCAATGTCTTATTTGTATCTGGATATCCAATTACAATTGAATAGATTTCTATTCATTGAGCAAGTGGCAGAGCAATCGGCATGTCTAAGTAATACGCGGATTATAATTAATTAAGCTTTGGGAACAGATAATCGTAATCCTTGTTGAACGGTTAATTTTCCTAAGCCAGATTACTACAGCAGATTTACATAGCGATTTCATGCGAATGAACTATTTGTTGCAATAGAGAAATTATGGTTGTATATGGCACCATGAGTAAAAACTCATGGTGCCACATTCTAACCGTCTATTTTGGATTCAGTAACGCGCCATATTATCAGTGAATTATTCATGTTGTTCCTAGTGCCATTTTTAATAGATATATATTTAATATTTTATTATTTTCAGCTGATTTTATGTCACAAATTATTAGATTTTCGATGGATTCAGCGGTAACTTTGTGGAAATTCAATTTTTATATTAAATAAAAATTGATAACTTTGTTATTAACTTTGTCGGCGTCCGTGGCGCAGTTGGTAGCGTCGCTGGCTACGGTTACGGATCTCTAGGGTTCAAATCCCAGGGCGGATGGTTTTCATAAATTGATTTTTCAATCGATTTATGGATTTCTGTTCGTAGTCCGAGTGTTTGTGATGTCTAAAACTCCCTCCACCCATCCGATTCTCACAGGGCGTAGCGAGAGCGATTAGCTAAGCACTAATCCTGTTTTAGCCCTATCCTACTATCCCTACTCTCTTCGAAAAAAGGGAGGTTGAGCATCTGAGTCATAAGTAGTTCTCATGGAAAATTTTTGTTAAGATACCTCCATTAGGAGACCATACGCTCCACACTGGGAGCGGACATGGAAAAAGAAATGTAATTTCACTACATTACTAAACGTGACACGTGTTTCGCCTCCCTGAAAATCATCTTCAAATAAATCATAAATTTTACAACAAATTTACACCTTGCATTAATTATAACAAACATAGTACGGTGATGGTCGATTGAAATGATATGGGATTTCCTATTCTGTAAAATTTTATAGCCAGAGGTGGTGAAGGTGTTTTATTAAATATTACGTCTTCAAGTTCGGTATTCATTCCATTGTTTTAATTCATTTCCAAAATAATTTACTTAAATGCGACCTTATTCGGCAACAGATAAAGGAATGCGGCCTTCCTGCATGAAAAGCTTCGCCACCCCGGTATAATCATTAGGACCCCTTAAGAGTTCAATATGAACATTTAAAATTTGTCTTCCTACACAAATATGTGTTACTTTGCCATAGACTTCCGACCCATCCGATCCTAAAAACGGGGAGTAGAGAGAACGATTAGCAGACCACTAATACGGTCCTAGCCCTATCCTTCTATCCTTAGGCTAGAAAACAAAGGTTGAGCAACTGAGTAATAACTAGTTTTCGTAGAAAGGTTTTGTTGATATACCTTCATTACGAGGCCATAGGCTCCACATATGCGGTTGCGGACATATAAAAAAATTAAAAAAAGCTAAAACTGTCAGATTCATTATTTTGACGAATGTATTTTAAAATAATAATTTAGGCTATCCAAAACAAAAAATGTTGGTTTGAGTAATCCCTTTCAAATCCTCGACATGAACATGTGTATGCAAATTAAATAATAAAAAACAAAACGATTTCAAAAACATTCATTATATTATAAATATTATTAAAATAGAACTCAGAATTTCATTTCATATGTGTGATATTATTTCGCGTCCGTCCGGATGATTAAAAATAAATATATTCAGTCAGCGAAAAAGACAACATTGTCACAGATAAAAAATTTAACACGAAACAGGTTTTTTGCCCAAAGGACTTTTCATTTTAGCAGGTAATAAAACATTTAAACAGGCTGCGGAGAATGTTTTTTTTAGTCATCGAAAAATAAAATATTCCTGCGAGAATGTGTTATTTTTTTAATTAAGCATCACGTGAGAGGTATTTATTATATCAACGTCAACAAGGTTATGACTACTTTATTGAAATTTATAATCAATTTTTTAATTAAATAATTTATAGCGACCGAAAAATGTTGTATTGGATTTCGATTCTGTGATTTATATTCTATGACTTTCGCATTGAGCAATATTTCATGCATTATGTTTTTATTTGACAAATTTAATATATTTTTTTATATGACAGGGATATTAAAGTCGTATTGTGTTGGCGATTGACTATTTCAGACGTGACAAACCTAATGCATGATTGAATTGACATTTCCTTGGTAGAACTTGACTCAAATAGGACAAAAAAAGAGAGGTTGAGCAAATTGAGAAACAATCAGTTCTCTTAGAAAATTTCTGTTAAACCATCTCCATTAGGAGACCATATGCTAAACATTGGGAGCGAACATGGACAAAAAAAATAGGACAAAATATCTAAACACAAAATTTTGTAGAACTTAATACTTTGATATTTTATCCTATTTTAATTACCTTAAAAAAATAGCTAAATAAAAGCTAAATATAAAGGATTGAACATTCAATTAACACTAGGTGGAACCAAGTGAAATAGCTATGTTATCAATTTTAATTTTATATTAAAAATGAACTTCTATAAAGTTACCGCCGAACCCATAGAAAACATATTTTTATTTATTGGCCGCGTCCGTGGCGCAGTTGGTAGCGTCGGTTGCGAATGTCTCGAGTTCAATTACCGGTGCGGACAGTTTCATAAATTGATCTTTCAATCGATTTATGAATCTCTGTTCGTAGTTTGAGTCTTTATGATGTCTAAAACTCCCTCCACCCATCCGATCCTCACGGGGTGCAGCGAGAGCGATTAGCTAACCAGTAGTTCTGTCCTAGCTCTATCCTCTTATCCCTGCTCTCTTCAAAAAAGAGAAGTTGAGCAACTGAGTAACAAGCAGTTCGCGAAGAAAAATTCTGTTAAGATACTTCCAATAGTAGACCATAGGCTCCACGTTGGGAGCGGACATGGAAAAAATATATTTTTACTTTTTTATCCCCTACTAAAACTGTGCGTTACCTACAGTAAATAACGCACATAAAAAAGGTTTGTCAGTACTGAACTATGCTCTATTCTATACACTTTTTTTAATACAAGAGTAGAAGAATTTTGGAATAATTAAAATACTAAATAAGCGTTTGAAGAAAAACATGCAGAAAAAGAAAATAATCTTTCAATAGTTGCAGATATAGATTTATGACAAAATCTCTAGAGTATTACAAATCGAGCAAAAAAATATTGTTGAAGATTGGAAACTTTTCCAAAATCATTCGTATTTTGATCACTTGAAAATTTGTCCTATTTGTATAGTAAGGTCCTTCGGCGCTACGAATATTTATAACTGAGCTTAAATTGTTTTGCTTGGGAGTCTTGGGACATGAAAAAAGGAATTGTGATAATGGCCCTTCTAATTATCTAACAGGGTTTCCCACAGTTTTCCTGCAACACTTGGAAACCCCTGAAATTTCAATGGAATATGTACATTACTTATTTTGTTGGATAGGTCAATATGATATGAAGACAAACATGCTTCAATTTGTTGCAACCGTAGCAACATACAAAAACATACTAGGTTTTTGCGAAACACTTATTCACGTTCCGCGGAACATAGTTTGGAAAACTCTGGATAAATGAAAAAAAATATGGATCAATGTAATCTTTTTAATGATTATAATCAAATTGAATTTAAAATTTATTTCAAGCTCTTCATTGGTGTCGAAAATCTTCAAATTAATAATGAATTTTAATATGTTTGTAAGTAATTGATGAGATCAAACTATTTAATTAAAAAGTAAGCTCTAGCTTAGTAGCTCGGTTGCTATTTTGCGTAATAATAATTTTAATAACGTAAAGTTTTAGTGCGAAGTTCAACAAATGTCTTGATCTATCTATCTATCAAAACGTATTTTTAAACACAAGAAGAACTTTGTCAAATTTAGGCACATAGACACGACAAAAATAAAGTTTTGCAACAGAATTTTAAACTAAGGTACTGAAAGCTTCTAAAACTGTGTGTTAGAATTAAGCAATGTTATGACGAGATTCATGTAAGACCATGGGTCCTCAAAAAAGTGGCTTATTAATTAAACTTATAGAATTAGACACTAGGGGGAGATTCTTTCTAGGAAAATTGCTTTTTTCTGATACGTCTAATTGACACGCAAGACACAATGACCTGAAAAGTTATGATGTATGTAGCACGGACTTATTCAATATACATTGTTATAAGTGCACAAAGGATATGCATAAAGGTATAAAAGATTAGATGAAGAACTAAAATCTTTTAATTTTCATCTCGTTTCAAAATACTATTATACACAAATCTAAAGCAGACTATTAACTTAGCTATGTTCAATCATGTCGTCATTATTGCTGCAAGTTGTTTAAGAGGGTCACTGTGTTCATGTCGTTTCGTTAATGACATAACCTTTAGATTCATGGTTTGATTTGGAGATGTATTATTATATAGGTGGTAAAAGTATTACAAGCATAAAGCCGCCCTTCGTTTTTAGTATGGCTTCATTTGGATGAGAAAGAGCATTATCTAAAAACAGCACTTCTTTCTAGGACAACCTTTTAGTTAACAAAAAATCGCTCACTTCTGGAACCCATTTAATTTTGAGCTAATCATTAAAGATCCTTCTATCAACCCATGCACTTTTCTGACAGAAATAATAGACAGGAAGATTTACTTCTAATTTCAAAAATAAAATGGCAAAGAAGCCATTCAATTCTAAAGATTCGGATGCTCTTGGATTTTTTTATTGTTGTTCATTCATGTCAATGTCATGTCCGGTCCCAATGCGGAGTATATGAACTCCTAATAGAGCACCTCAACAGAAGAATTTTTACGAGAAGTTCAACGTATTTAGTCGTTTAATCATCCCGTTTTGAAAAAAAAGATTGGAAAGATGGGACTAAGAAAGGACCAGGAAGTATCTAATCGCTTTCGCTACGCCTATAATCGGCTAAATGGGATGAGGAGTATAAACGTTACAGAAATCCATGCATTTGAACAAATATCCATAAATTCATATAAAATTAAAATTGATAACTTGGTATTAAATTATTATATCGCAACGTTATGGTTAGTCTGAAGATGCTTTTTAAAGAGGCGAAACGCGTCACGTTAGTGATAAACCAAGTGGAAAAACTTAGTCATCAATTTTAATTTTATATTTAAAATGAAATTCGACAAAGTTATAGCCGAATCCATAGAAAATATCCATAAATTGATTTAAAACC
Organism: Himalopsyche phryganea; assembly: GCA_022494535.1. Taxonomy (NCBI): domain Eukaryota; kingdom Metazoa; phylum Arthropoda; class Insecta; order Trichoptera; family Rhyacophilidae; genus Himalopsyche; species Himalopsyche phryganea. The sequence goes on along the minus strand of JAGVSL010000060.1, from coordinate 2,113,333 downwards.
ATTGAAAGCACCCATAACGAATTTGACCCAGTGGACACTGCAGCCGAATAGAAAGAACGTTAACCACACGACTATAGGTCCCAAAATAACTACATATCTACAGATATAACTTACTGTTTATTATGCATTCAAGGAAAACTTTTCCTTTGATACAGTTTTACTGGATCACTTGAAATTTGCTGTGTTCCAAGTTCCAATCTTCTTTGATTCCTTGATACTCAATTACCAATTCTCATTTTAAACTGATTTTCCTGGAACCGTTCAAATGCGTATATTATGGTTCGGTAATCTATTGAAAACAAACTAAGCCTGTTTATTTCAAAATTTTGGTTTTCAGAAATATGAGACTTAATTTAATCCATTAATATAATTGGCATTTAATTTCATGGGCTTATCAAATTATGCGGTAACTTTGATGATAATGTGAACATACATTGAATAAATTAAACTTATGTTATAATACAGTATGCCAAGAGAAGAAATATGTCATATTTGTCTATCGTATAGTTCTACTGTATAAATTATTTCTCATTCATCTCTGATAAGTATCCTAAAGCTTACATTGAATGACTATCAATTGATGTTGAATTATGAATAACATTAATAAATCCATCCACTTAAAATCAGTTGATTCGGCTTAAACGGGTACACTAACGGTATAAAGTATCAGACCAAAATTCTGATTATAATTGATCTGATGTTTTTGTCGTCCATCGTATTAATCAATTATTCAATTACATTTTCAATATTTTACGATAATAACCATACATTTTATTTGTAATCCTAAAACGACTTTTTTAAAAATATTTTTCCAGTTCGCTTATATGCTAACCTGACAATAATTACATTACCTACATACAATTTTTCAGTAGCTTACAATTAAATGCACTTTTGTTTAGATCATATTCACTTTCATAAAAATAGTTTTCACTTATAACACATACATTTCACAAAAATCAAATTCTTTCACTAAAAATAAAGTGATCCTACATAATTATTTATTAATCTGTCCGGACTGGAATTTGAGCACATGAGTACCGCAATCTAAGTGAACAACGTTGATCACTACACCACGAACCAGGAAATGATAATAATAAAGCTAACAAGAAGAATACCAGCGTTATTACTTTTTTCTTTAGTTATTTATGTTTCCAAAAATCTAATTTTCATTTCCTGTTTTAACATTATTCATTTCTCGTTGAATAAGTAAGTGCCTGTCAATTAGTAACACAATTTTGAGTACTTGAAACTTTGTCGTGCTCTGTAACGTAATATTAGAATTCATCCCACACATCACAACGAATTAAGCAGTATTGTAGGCCACTATACCTATGCCAAGTGGTCACGAAATCTTCATACAATAATTGACATTAAAGAATTTTTATTACCTACTACAGTAATTGAAACTGAGAGTAGCTTCGACTATACGTATCTACTTATAATATGTAAGTTCATTGCTATGCATTGAAATAAAAAAAACCTTTGATTTTATCGACATTTAGAGTAAAAAAATAACAATGTATTTAGTTCTATAATAACTATTTGGAAATCACTGCATTAAAACTAATTTTACTTCGATAATATTGTGTAATGGACATTTCCTATTGTAGAGATTGAATAGGTTCCATGGAGCTATATCAGGTGTAGCGTGTAGCCAAACTTTTTTTTCTAGAAGCGCTAGTAATTATACCATGAGAGAATAATAAAAACTTATTTTTTAAAATTCAATAAGGTAAATGTACCAGTAGTTAACCGCTTAAGAGAAAAATGCATCAAAAATAACGATTAACACTTAGCATTAGACCGAATGATGACAAAGCAGTGTTTTCATAGTGGATCAAATGCCATAATTAATATAACACAAAAATTTGGAAAGGGTCTGTTGCATAAAAAAATGTATTCAATTTTTAACAACCATTTTAAAGTAGTTGACCATGTCTATTCAGAGGGTTTCATGACAACCTTTCGTCAGAGTTGCCTCAAAGCTTCCTGTAAGACCACGATTAGTTGTTTCAAGTAGCATATCCTGATATCACTTTTAAGGTGTTAACTGTCAATTCTTGGTGGAAAGACATTATATTTTAAAAAATAAAACACAATTTGTTTGTAATACTTCCACATATTTATAATGATCAGGACCGGTTTCGCTCATCACGAGCATTATCAACTGATAACGACTTCAGTTGATAATGCTCGTGATGAGCGAAACCGGTCCTGATCATTATAAATATGTGGAAGTAGTACAAACAAATTGTGTTTTATTTTTTAAAATATCCTGATATCCTTTACAATTCTAGATATTCAAAATAAAATATTGACTGCAAAAGGTGTTGTTTTCAAATGGCCGCTATGGATACCTAAATTATACATATATGTTATATATGTTAGTTCCTCAATCCGACAAAAGATGGTTTCATTTGTCTGAACTCTACAATTTAGAGCAATCTCGTGTCTCCGTTTCTTATTTTGGCACTTTTATTGAGAAGGGGTCAACTACCAATACACATACTTTATATGTAATTTAAGATATCGACTGAGGGTGCTTGATGGACTTTCAATATCAAATTTGAATTATTCAGATTTTGAAAAATTATATGTATTTTGTGACTAACGAACCGGGTTTCGCCTTTCGACATCTTCAGGAGTCGATCACACGAGACGGGAGAACATTCGAGAAGTCGAACAGTCAGTTTTTGAGTTCATTCGTGTGCTCGAATGCCTGAAGATGCGAAAGGCGAAACTCGGATCGTAAGTGACGAAATACATATTTAATTATTGTATACATATAACAAATAGCGTTACAAAAAAACGAATTTACGATAATAATACACTTTTGTTGAGATAGTAACACAATTTTGATTTTTAATCTTTGTTGCTGACACATGATGGTGGTCATTCATTATTTGTACTGGAGTAGTTTTGATAAGTTTTAACAAAAATAGTACAAATATACCCGCGATCGATCCCTGATCTATATGATGAGAATATCGAGAGGCAGCTAGTGGAAAGGTACATCTCCAGCAGTGGATAGAAGTAGTAAGACGAAGAATTTAAAGATTAAAGCAAGAATTTCTTACTCAAAGATATTCTTTACGACAGGGAGTGAGGAACCTTTTCATGACGGAAGGCCACATATGGTTATAAGTTATTACGTTGCATTTAATAAGCTTGAATCAATATTGTTTTTAAAATTTTATTCTTTATTTAGATAATTACATTTGGCTTCACTCAGTCCCAAGGTCGCACTTAAGGACGAAGACGGTTCCCCACCTCCGGTCATTGCTCTAGTCACCGCACTCGTCACTGGAGGAAGAAATATTTTTTCATTACACGAGGAGCTGAGTTTAATAACACAAATTTAATGTGACTTTAATGATGCGTGGGTTTTCAGGAAGAACCCATTCAAATATGTAGTATGAAGTGACCCATATTTTGTATTTCGTATGAATGTGAATATACATATTAAGAGCACTAAAAAGGATGAATGAATATTCAAACATGAATTTGAAATTATGTCAGAACTTACATACTTTTACAAGCTTATTATATGTTGTTCAGGATCATTTACTAAAATTATACATGAATATAAATCAATAATAAGTAGAATAACAATCTAATAAATATTTAAAAAAGCAGAATTATTTGTGGTAATTTGTTAATAAGACATATTTCATTTATTTATAATCTGCAAGATTACCGTTAAATTCATATGATAATAATTTTGCCAATTACTATGCATTCTTTATCGTTTTTTTTGACCACGTCCGCGAGATATCTCAACAGATGTTTTCTCCGAAAACTGCTTTTTGCTCAGTTGCTCAACCTGCCTCTTTATTCGAAGAGAGTAGGGAAAGAAGTGTAGTGCGAAGACACAACTAGTGGCTAGCTAATCACTCTCGCTACATCCAGTTTTTCAGGGTAGGATGGGTGAGGGTGATTTTAATCATCGCAAACATCTATGTCTGCGAACAGAAATCCATAAATCGATTGAAAATTAACTTATGAATCTGTCCGTACCGGGATTTGTAAGCGAGACATTCGTAACCGTAGCCAACGACAATGAACGTGGTGCAGTGGTCAACATTTTCATTAGTCATTCAAAATACTATTTTTTGTTCAAATTTTGTCACTGGTGCACTCGAACTCGCTCAGTTCAAGTTCATTCGTGTGCCTGACAAAACGTATGAAAATTATCAATTATTGATATTGAAATTTCACCAAACACTCAAAATGATAATTTTTACACAGTTCGAATTTATTTTTCATTCATTGAAAACGTTCGAGATGAGCAAAGCCGGTACTAATCATTATGGAAAATTGTGGATATGTAACAAAATAATAAGTTATGGTTTTATAAATATAATACCTTTCCAACAAGAATTGACAGTTAACACCTTAAAAGGAGTATTTTTATTTTAAAAAATAAAACACAATTTACTTGTACTACTTCCACATATTTATAATGATCAGGACCGGTTTCGCTTATCACGAGCATTATCAACTGATGAAACCGGTCCTGATCATTATAAATATGTGGAAGTAGTACTAATGAATTGTGTTTTATTTTTTAAAATATAATGTCTTTCCACCAAGAATTGACAGTTAACACCTTAAAAGTGATTAAAAGCAGTTCTCAAAATTATTTTTAATTTAGGATGGATTTCCACAAAGCACCTACAGAATCGGCATATTTTAGATATTCAAAATACCTATGAAACGACGGATTAACGATAGTAAAGGTCTAATAGCAACTTTTGAATGTGTCGGCTTTCCGTGTCGTTGTTTTGTGTCGTAGCGTTCTCTCTTTGTTAATCCTGCGGTTAAATAAAAACGCAGAAGTGCAAAATAAGCCCGCATAATCGCGGAGTACGTACTGGGACCGGGACTAAGCCACAGATCCCGGATAAAACTGGCGAATTTGTTTGCTTTACTCGGCGGTCAAATGACAAACACAGACCGAAAAGGAATTTAATGTAAAGCAGGGAGCGGCGCGTCGAAACTTTGAGGACCATTGTTTATGTTGTTTTCATTTTTAAAGCGCGCACGTTTTCATGGAAAGGTTTTTCACAAATACGTTGGAATCTACAGATGAATAATTTTAAAAACACTTACATTATCTTATCTTTAACGTATTAGGACAATGGTATATTGTCAAGAAAAATAATGTCTTATTATTTCGGCAATAACTAAATGCATGGACTTGGAAAAATAAATGCCCCAATGATCTATTCTAGACTAGACTTGGAAAATACGTCGATGTTTGACCACGACGATTCGTGTTTTCGAGTCGCCTTATTGGGTGTGCTCACTAACTTTTTTGTTTGCAGCCGTTCATTAAGTAGAATGTAGTCAAAAGATATGAATATACAAGTGTATTTATTAAATTCACGCTCGGAATTATTGCTCGACAGACAATGCTTATAAAATTTAAAAAAATTATTATCGTTAGCAAGCGACAGCCCCGATTCGCTAGTTGAGATTCCATGTTGTATTGGTCCGTTCGAATGAACGTTGTCATCGTTCGTTTGAACGGTTCTTCCGATTCGCGATTCCTCTGCGACTTCCAAGATTAGGTCATTTGTTCGCGAACAACGCATTTATATTACAGACAAATAATTTTTATTCAAGTATCTCATTGTGCACTAACCTTGTTTTTTGTAAATTTAGTTACTTACCAACTTCTGCTTGTCTTTTTGTCGCTATCGCCACTATTCAGTTTTTTTAATTTCAATTTTATTTTAACGAGTTTCTAAATCTGGGGAGAAAAACCTGAGTTAGAAATTTTGGACCTTCAAATTGATATTATGCTAAAATCCTTAATATCAGACGAGGACTTCAGAAATACAGATGAAAGAAAAATGTTTCCATTCAGTTTCACATACAATGAGAATTTTTATTTATTTATTTTTTCCATGTCCGCTCCCAATGTGGAGTATATGGTCTCCTAATGGAGATATCTTAACAGAATTTTTCTACGAGAACTGCTTGTTACTCAGTTGCTCAACCTCTCTTTTTTTTCGAAGAGAGTAGGGATAGAAGGATAGGGTTAGGACTGGACTAGTGGTTAGCTAATCTCTCTCGCTACGCCTCGTGAGGATGGGATGGGTGGGAGGGTGGAATAAGACTACGAACAGAAATCTATAAATCGATTTAAAGGTCAATCTATGAAAACCGTCCGCACCGGGAATTGAACCCGAGACATCCGTAACCGTAGCCAGCGACGCTACCAACTGCGCCACGGACGTTGACGCATTTTTATGATTGGTTATTAACATGAATATCGTCATGTTCCCCTTATTATAATGCAATGGCCAATAAAATGCAATCCCAAAGATCACACTGACACTGAAGTTTGCTTTGAAAAAATAGGTGATTTCCTACATAGCCCTATCGATATATTGATTGAACTCGCATTTACTTGGTAGAACTACATTATAATAGGATAAAATAACAAAGTTATTAGTTCTACAAAAATTAATTCGATAGTTGAAAGCTATTTCGGCTAACCACAATCTAACTATCATAGTTCTGACGATTGCACAACTAAATACTTGTTATTTTATCCTATTACCCTATCGATATTTTAGAATGAGCTCCCGGCGACAAAAAGGTGTGGAACCCTTGGCCTCATTCTCTTCGCCATGTTGTTTTAGATTTAAATTAAATGGATATTTTACATTTTTTATTAATAAAAATAAATCACCTTTCCTTTTAATACATAATCATATTTGAGAGGAAGATATTGAAGATGAAAATCATTGTATTTTCTTAAATTAAGTTAAAAGTTAGTATTTTTTCATTGTCTGAGGCTCATAGGATGTACAACGCAAAGCTGCAAAAAAATAACCATCTTAAGCAAACAAATTAATTGTTTTCGCAGACAATTTTCAGTGGCTTTGCGCGGAAAATCCGCACGAACAATGGGCACCCTAATAATATAAAAGTTGCAAAAATAAATAATATTTAACAGTCATCAAAGGGAAGATTGTGTAAAAAGGATTTTTTGAACAAAAGGGCGTGGACTTACTGGCGGATTTTTGAAAGGTTAGTTTGGAGCCAGAGGCTTTTATTTGGGCATTCAAAGCTATGTAAAATCATGAAAGAGGCGGTACTAAAGAATTAAATAATAATAATTGTTTGGTTAGTACCCGCTATCGGGGATTATGTAATGTCACCCCTTCCCTCTCGTGCTGCTTTAATTATCAGTAGCGTGCACAGATATTGAAAACAGGGTATATAACAGGAGAGGTAAGACTTTTATTTCTAGGAGCGACTAGTTAGTAAAATTATTGATGGTGAAGAAACCGTTTTTTAAACTTCGAATATATATTTTGTACATAATAATAACAAAAAAATACCGATTCAAAAAAATCGGATTAACGAAAATAATATTATGTAAAATTAAAATTGGTAACTAGTTATTCCACTGGCTTTGTTACTAACTTATGTTCTTTAAGAAGCATTTTCAGACTATCTATATCGCAAGGTTATTTATTTCTTATGTAATCATTGATTCTAATTTTTGTCAGTTCGAATCCATTCGTGTGCTCGAATTCCTGAAGATGCTGAAAGGCAAAACCAAGGTCGTTAGTGACAAAATACATGGAAATGTACAAAATGTTATTAATTCAAATTTGATATTAACATTCCATCAAGCACCCTCAGTCGATTTCTTAAATTGATTCTTATTTTTTAATTAAAAATGAAGGGTAACGTAGGTTTATTTTCTCTTGTTCGAAGTGGGGAGGGGGTAAGACATAAACAATGATAGTACTAATTACCATAACACTACATATTAAAAATTAATTACTAGTGTTTGGAGGTGAAAATCCCAAGTGAAATAAATTTAATAGTGGTGAGCAGAATGTTATTTACTAATAATCAATGACTGTTAATGGTTTTATTAATTTCTATAAACTCTTAACTATTTTTTTTTTAATACCTGTCTTCGCTTTAAATATAAATTGAAATGTTTAATAATATATAGCACCTAAAATAATATTATTAAGTACTCTAGTAGCTAGTCAAGTTGGTATTTGATTCCCAGGTGCTATTACATGTTAACTTGTACTGGAAGAATCATAAAAAAAGACTGTAGTAGATGACAGGTGAATCAACAAAATGATGAATCAGTTTAAATTTTAAGTAATTTATCAAAATAACCAAGCGTCTAACTTGGCCACAACGACGTCTCAGTAAATTCAAAGAAAGTTTACTTCTAAAATTCAAATGCTTCTGTCTAAGTTTTCAAAAGGCATGATCTCGCCAAACCCCAGGGGATGGATCCATAACCAACCTAGGTTCAGACGTGGTTTAAGCTTAGCACCATAACAAGGATCAGCCACGTCTTTGAGGGTTTAACTAATTGATATTCCGTTCTTTCTCGTACCACAGATATCATTCCATTATTTGGCGTGGATATCTTATCTGGGATAGTCTAATTTTCTTTATGCCGGCCACGAGTTTAACGCAATGCCACGTTTTATCGGAAGTAGGGGTTTGTTATTTGACAATAAATTTAAAATTTATAATCGTTTTTTTTAAATTAATTAGGAAAAAATTTGATAGTAATATGAAAAATACCAGTGATGCACAAACCGCGGTTCGTAAGATGGCATTTGTTGTGGCCGAAAATAGCAAGTAATAAATAAATTCGAATTTTTGAGATTTTGTGCATTTCCATGCATTTCGTCACCAACACCCGGGTTTCGCCTTTCGGCATATTCAGGTCAAATACATGGAAATATACAAAATCTCAACAATTCAAATTTGTTATTTAAATTCCATCAAGCACTCTCAGTGGATGTCTTAAATTAAAAGTAATAAGTACTAAAATTATGTAACTATTAAATTATAAATAATAAAATGCATATCTCGTCTATGTATATCATTATTTTTCAACACTTTTACCCTCTGCGACCTGTGAAAAATTAGAAAATGAATAAATTGGCCCTTCTTTCAAATAGGTTGTGCACCACTGCTTGAGAGGAACTACATTGATATGTGAATTCATTTTAATACTGATATGATAAAAATGACTTTTGACCTTATTTAGTAAAATTATTGCATACAATTTGTATTGAATTGATAGGATTTTGTAATTGCAGATCATGAGAAAATTGAGAACCAATAATCATTAAAATGAAATTAGGAGAAAAATGACATATAGATACCTACTCAATTTAAATTGGTGAGTTTTTTAGGATAAATATTAGATAATGCGAGAGTCAAATTATCTTGATTGCTGTAGTAATTTATAATTATTTCACTAAAAAATCTCAAATAAAGGATGCAATAAGGGAGAGATTTTTCTGAAATTTTTCGTTCAAAGTTGGGAAGTTGTCCCCTGTATATTTCTAAAATTTAATCATAAAATAATTTATATTCCCCATGTTATGATGCAAAATATTAATTATTATTTTAACACATTCATCCGCGTTGATCTTATCGTGATATCTTTGAAAAGTTTGAATGATGAAAACATTCTATATATAGATTTTTTCATAACGCACACTTTTTCGATTGTTTTAAATACATTCAGAGAAGCGTAATGTGTATTTGTTTAAAAATCCGAAGCAAAGCTTGACTGTAAATAAAAACGTTCCAAATGTATTTTGTTTCTATAAAACTGTGTAAATTTCTCGCTACACGTAATAAAAAACTTCAACTGTGGATTTAGATACAGAAATACTGTTCCGGCTTTTACGATTGCAAGCCTGGCTTTTTTCATAGACAAATTATGCAAGGTTTTTCCAGCATTCACATAGCCGCCGTAATGATATATAATACATATGCCGAATTGAACGGAAATAATAAAAAAATAACATATAATATTATGAGAGGTATTTATAGGGAAAATCTATACCGCAAAATATAAAGCGTTCAACACATAAAAACACGTGGTTGCGGCGCTTTCAATAGCGGTACAAGTTTTGAAAAGAAACTGAAAGGTAAGTGGTGTAATTTACATAATATATTGCAGATATAGAATGAGGCGACGCATAATTGGAATTTTAAATTTAAATGGATATAGAACAATGTAAAAATAAAGTGTGGGAATTTAAATTGAAAATTATACAACTTGAAAAGGACAATATATTCATTGATATTTCTAGAAACATACTACGTATTTAAATAGAGTAATATTTTGTATGTGAATATGGTTATCCAAAAAGTTTATGATAAGTGTGAGAGATAAACAGCGTCAAATACCGCGAATAATATGCAACCGAGTTGTTGATAAGCACTGAACTCAGCATTGTTTTTAAAAAAAATGCTACATTTATTTTTCTTAATTCTAAAACAGTTTTTCTATTTTTTTTTGTAAATGTATTGCCTCCATTTAATTTGTCAAATGGATGGCGCATTGGTGCAAGCTTCATTTACAAAAAAGTGTGTTGTTTTTTTTTCAGTTCAAACTTTGGGATCATTAAACAACCAGTTTGTGATGCATTTTTGTCTTTGATTGAGAAATTAAAAAATGTTTCAAAATTAACTGTAAGTATGCCAAATATTAAAATTAATTTAAAAATCAAATCACTGCTTAAAAATGCGGAATATTAAAGATGAATATCTGTTTAACTTTTTTAACTGTTAATTTATGGTAGAATGTTTTTTTAATATATAGTTAGTGGTGTCCAAGCTTTGGTAGTCTGAAGGCCGCACTAAAATTAAAATTTATCTGAGGGCCACATCCCAAACAATACACAAAGTACATAAATTAAATTACTCGAAAAGTCTTACCTTAAGTTAAATAAATGTTTGTAAACAAGAAAGTTTATGGAGCTTAATTTTTTTACAGATTGTCATGGCAGAGATTTCCCACTAAGTGAATGTCTTTTTTTAAAGCATACAATGTAAGACTTAGTTACTATTATTTTGTTTCAATAGACCACAAGAACTCAGTCATCAGGGTTTTTATTGTGGCACAATGAAAAGTAATGACATTTTGCAATTGAATCAGATACATCCGGTTGGACGAGGGTGGAGATAAAGAGGGTAGCAGTCCTCTTCTGTAGACGTAGGCAAGAGATAAGTACTTTCCGCTGACTGATTTTTGCGCTAATTGTGTAGTGAAAGGTGCTTCGAGGAGGATTCTGTGCAAGTTGGAGCACGTGAAGGTGTTAAATAAATGTTTGTAAACAAGAAAGTTTATGGAGCTTAATTTTTTTACAGATTGTCATGGCAGAGATTTCCCACTAAGTGAATGTCTTTTTTTAAAGCATACAATGTAAGACTTAGTTACTATTATTTTGTTTCAATAGACCACAAGAACTCAGTCATCAGGGTTTTTATTGTGGCACAATGAAAAGTAATGACATTTTGCAATTGAATCAGATACATCCGGTTGGACGAGGGTGGAGATAAAGAGGGTAGCAGTCCTCTTCTGTAGACGTAGGCAAGAGATAAGTACTTTCCGCTGACTGATTTTTGCGCTAATTGTGTAGTGAAAGGTGCTTCGAGGAGGATTCTGTGCAAGTTGGAGCACGTGAAGGTGTTAAATCAAAATCCTGTTTTTGGTAAAAACCATGATAAAACAGTTAAATTGTTTTTAAATTTATAAAAAACAAAATTAGGAATATCGAGATCATCAAAATCAATGTACCTAATACGATAAAAAAAATTATTTGATTTTTTGCGCGTAAAAATCAAAACTTATCTAAGTGCCGTACAGAATGATACCGCGGGCCTGTTTAAGACAGGCAGTCATAAGTCATGAAAAAACACATGGCTAATGCATGTCGAATAATTGTTTACACATCACGAATGATTCACTTAGCGAATAAACATTTATTTTCATAATAACACATGTGTTTTTATTTCATCTCAGAATTATTTATATTATTATGTGTGTTTATACCGACATCTGTGTGAATATAGTTCAATTGTGTTGAAAGGAAAACCATTTCGTATGACAATAATAATACGTTTACGCATTGAAAAAGCACCCTTGAAAGATGAGGAAATTGGTATGATTATTCCATTGGAATCCCACCCATCGATTATCATTCAGTATTCAAGTGCTTTTCGGAGCGAGGTTCTTTCACTAATAGTCATCCCTTATTCTCTTATTCCGAATGACCCAAAAAAATATCGCGAATGTCTGGAATAAGTCCTTCCAGATTAATGCAAATGTCTGAAGCAGACTGCTTAACCTTTACGCGGCCAGAATAATAAACTGAGGACAGTCTCCTAGGACTGTGGGATTTTTATTTGGGTAAGTATTATGAAAACTGATTACGTATGCCTAAGTTTTATTGCCCAAAAGAACAATCATCGTTAATTGTTCATATAGGTTTAAAGGTTATCTAATATGAAATTATGTAGAATGTAAAAATTCTCTAAGTTATCAAGTTTAATTTTACATGAAAAAATATTTTCTACAAAGTTACCCCCAAATCCATCGAAAGTTAATTAATAATCATTTTAATAACAATTATAATTTGAAAATGAATACTAATTTATTAAAATAATCGTGCTGCTTCATACCTAGCAAAGTCAAATACAATGTTATAGGAGAGTGTGGTAAATTTTCTCATTAAGTTAATCTAGAGTTAGAGTGACTTTGTTTAATAAATTTTCCATGAGTTTATCTGACGTTATTTCAAAATTAACAATAACTGTCGCATTGCTAATTTGATTCAATATAATGAAAAGTTTTGATTGATTTTTTTAATTTCGTTTCCGTCTTTAAAATTCAGATGTTTTTTTTTATTTCTACGAAGAGCCAACTGTTTCGTAGAAATCTCGTTTTACCTTTACTAATGAATAACAAAAGAATTCATTAAAACAAGATTCGTCTGTCCTTGACATTATATTTATGTCACCAATTACCGCTGCCGAATGATAAAAGCTTTGTAGATTTGTGATAAAACAAAGACATTTAAATCTCACTTTATTATTTCAAACAAATGATCTGATGTTGATGTCCTCGGCACAGCAGTTATGTATATTTTATCGCTATCCTTCTAGAGATAGGTACTCGAAAGGTTAAAAACAAAAAATAGTATAAATGTTTTATACTAATAGGGAGTAGCGACAGGGGTGGGATAAGAAACGCTATACGCACTTTGTAAGCTGTATCGACAACGATGGGTTGTTTCTAGAGATATGACAATTAATGATTTTCGAATACTTACCTAACCGATCAGAATTAATAAAGACGGATTTGAATGAAAGGCGGGTACGTTTCGTCGATAATTGATAAGATTTTCATCGGATGATTTGCGGCAGAAAAGTGGGAGCACATTCTAAAATGAATATTTTTCCATCACGAGATGTTTTTACGTAAATTTGAGACAGGCTAATTATTTGCTTTCATTTTCATTGTAATATCTTTAGACAGAAATAAACCAATTTCCTTTTTGGATAATTCTCCAAAATCTCAATATTTTTCTACTCTGATAATTAAGTTTGGGTCGATGTAGCACAAAAAGGCGTAACATCGACAACATTCGCAATTTATTGACTGATGACAGTATTCTTCGCTATATTATTTTGTTCAATGAAGTAATATTAATTTAGTAAGATGATCAATTGGTTTCATTTTATATTCTATGAAATAAACCAATGATTCCCAATAAATGATAATAAAGCATCCAGAATCGGGGGTCATCAAAACTAACTATTTCAAAACTCGAAAGATTTATCATATTATTGGTACATTCGTGCTTATACAATTTATTTCAGCTTATATAATTACACACGATTTGTATAAAATCGCTCATCCAATGCAACAACGTCACAAGTGCTGGAAAATTAAAAATTAGTTGTATATATCACCGAATGCGGTGCGTTAATTTCACAAATACAGTTGTGATAGATTCCGTATTACAGTAACATATAGCAGTCATACAACCATGCGACTCAAGTAATATCAAGTTCAGAATCTTTAAATGCTTCTCCTGAAAAATAGTGTCCTTTGAACTTATGACGTTACAGCATCGTATGTGCGAAATAATTACCATGAAAATAAAAAACGTAAAAATGGCTACGTCAATTATGTTTTTTTTACTGGAAATATTTAGATATGGAAAATAATGCTAATTTATACAGGAAACACTAATATAAAATAAAAACGTAAATTAATCAAAGGTAATTCGAGTTTATACGAAAGATTAAACCACAACATTTTTACGAACTAATTAAACTACATACACAATTCATCATCAATAAGTTTAAAAAAAATTATCAATGTTGTTTCAAGTGTTTTTAAGCAATACTTTTTTTAAAAATTCATAACAGTAAAAAGATTATCAACGGTGTTTTGGCCAATTGATGTAGCCCTCAAAAATAGAAAAATGAGTTACTGATTTAATCTCATTTTAAAGACGGCGGAGCAGGTCTCGACCAAATGATGTAAATTAGAAAAATAAATTGACCAATTTTTGGAATCGAAACATCATTTTACACTGGTTTCAGGTTTAAAAATTCTGACCCCTCACCTGATGTAAGCCACTATTATATCAACACTCCCTACGTATAGTCCCGTATCCGTAAACATGAGAATTTACAGGAGTGCATTTCAAAGATTCTATTTCTCTAGATATTATGGAAATTAATAATAAATTGCAATATAGTTAGTCTGAATATGCTTCGCAAAGAGGTGAAACACGTGTTACATTTAGTAACGTAACCAGTGGAATAACAAAATTTTAATTTCATGTAATAAAAATATTAATTTGTGAGATTGGTTTTGGTAAATTTACATAATATTTAAATAGGTGATTTGCAATTAGTGCTCAAATGAATACATTTTGATTTTACGCGCGGAAATCATATCGCAGTTCATTTAACGGGCAATATCAACTGCTATAACAACCCTGCAAATGAGTTAGGTCGTTTACTAACAAAGCATTGAGCAAACTGCGCAATATGTACAAATAATATGCCATAGCGTTCACTAGGCCATATTCAAATAGTAGTATATTGGACAGTTGACTAATATTCATTGAAATTCCGTTCTGATCATACAAAAGCTTCTCTGTGTAGATTGAGATGAGTAACGTAACCACACGTGTCGCTCATCTAAAGTTTCTCTTTCCGTCTGCGAGGGCAACTTCCGGCGTCAGAGACAACTGACGAACTACGAAACCACCTTCGAAGCCTCCAAGTTTGGAGAGAGACGTTGCGGAAACCTTCTATCTAAAATGTGATCAACCGGAATAGAATAATGACGATTTTATCGATGGCATTCATTGCCGTTACGGATCCGTCAAATCAATTTAATCATCTGACTTGGAAAAGGAGTCGCCTTCGAATTATTACATAATTTTGATATTATTTAAGATAAATTAAGTATTTTCTAATAATACATGACAAAATAGATAACATTGCTTCTTTCTTTATTGAAAATAAACTGATTAATTAGTGTAATTATCTGAATTAATGGATTATGTGTGTACGGACATGAAACGGATGATATGATTTAGTAGAATTAATAGCTTACTCGATAGTTTTTTCTTAGTATAACGCCGGTATTCATTTTATTTATGCGTACCTGAAACAAAAAATATAATTATCATCGCATTTCGAGTGTATCTATAACTAAGACTTGTTTAAACATATTCAAATAAATTAAAATAATTATAAAAATAAATTAGATTATAATAAAAAAAAAATGAATTACCTTTCACCTATCCAGTCCAAAAACACGGGGGGTAACGATAGCGATAAGCTAACCACTAGTCCTATAATAGCCCTATCCTCCTTTCGCTACTCTCTTCGAAAAACAGTAGCAAGAAGTTTTCGTGTAAAAGCAGAACAACATTGGGAGCGGGCGTGGTAAAATAAAACATATATAAAAAGGTCAGGTAATTTATTTTAATTCCCATTACTACACGGCAAAATATAACATACTGGCGTATTTCAATACGCTTCATGAACACTACATTTTAAGATTTAAAAAAAATATGTGGCATTACAGGAAAATCATACGAGATATACTCGATTAGAATTTTAATTAACCCAACCTTGTTGGGACTTGAACCAGACCCAGCTGATCGCTAGGGCAAAGCTCTTACCGCTTGACAGACAGAGGCCGACAAAATATTTTCATATGTGAACATTCTGTGCATTGAGACTTTCACATGATCAATTTTACTATATCGCTAAAATAAACGGCTATGATAAGAAAATATCATTCATATTCAACTTAAATAAGAGAAAATTATATTCAAATTCGGTATTTTTGTTTGTTTAAAGCGTTAATTACAATATTATTTATAGATCAAAATTACTCAATAACATCGGTTGAGTCTCTGTTAGATTCTAGAGATACACATATATATTTTTGTTTATCATAATTCCACCATTCAGACCCCTGATGATGCAACTTGTAACGGTTTTGAAACGTCGGGTGGTTACCAGTGTTACCACAAACCGCAACATATGTCTTACCAATATAATAAATATTTATACAAATAAATTGAATATTACTCTATAATATTATTACTAGTCTTTTCATAGATTGACTTTTCAATCGATTTATGGATTTCTGTTTGCAGTCTGAGTCCTCCCTCCCACCCATCCCATCCTCACGGGGCGTAGCGATTGCGATTAGCTAACCACTGGTCCTGTCCTAGCCCTATCCTTCTATCACTACTCTCTTCTAAAAAAAAGAGAGGTTGAGCAACCGATTAACAAGCAGTTCCCGTAGAACAATTCTGTCAAGATACCTCCATTAGGAGACCATATGCTCCACATAGGGAGCGGACATGGAAAAAATATTATTATGTTTACCAGAACTGTAAAATGATTTGCTTTCACGATAATAATTGTGAGAATGATTTTTTGGACTGTTTTTTATAACCCTAGAAAACTGATTTATTCTATACTATTAAGAATATTATAAAATAAATAATGAGGATTGAAGAGAAGGAAATACTATGAACTTATTAAGCAAAAAAATTGACACAAATTCCTTCACAAATGTAGGCAAATAAAATATATAAACTAATATTCTTACAAATATAAAAAAATAACTCTGACGTCACAATGTTGTCTTCACGGAGACAGCTGGTGGCGTTGCTGTCAGCGGGCGACAACTGAATTAATCAACTCTCAAGTTAGGCAATCAAACTTTCATGCGCTAGGAAAAAGCTTCCATCTATGGATAACTTGAAGCAGTGGACAAAAAAATGTTTTGACACTTTCGAATTAAGTTCTCAAAGAAATCGGCGTAATTCGAAATATGGAAGAAGCCATATTTATGCTTGTTATGTATTTAATAAAAACAATCTTTACAATTATGTAACCTTAAAAAAAGCTAATTGAAAATCTCTTTTAATTTGATATCATTCAGGTTTTGTTTGAAATTGATGAAAGAGAATTTACTTTAGCGAGCAAAAAATAATTAATTTTCACCTAGGGTTCGCTTTTCTCGTCGATAACGATGGTCTTTTTGGAAGTAATTTTATACCTTTATCACAGCTTTTAATTAAGTCAAGCGAGTAGATTTTCAATAGATAAACACCATATTATTATCCGCTTCATTTTATATATCCAATTTAAAAAAAACTTGATGATTCAGCGAATATAATCCAGTATTTTTTTTTAAATCCGGTGTTATGATTAACGTATACATCAGCAGTTCTCAAACTTTTTAAAATTTCCTGCGTTGCGGTCCCTTTAAAAATTGTTCGATGCATCGCGGACCCCTTGTTGAAGTGAAGTGGTGAGTTGCGTTATGAATCTTTCAAATGCACATGTAAATTCTCATTTTTGCAGATACGGGATTATACGTAGGGAGTGTCGATATATTAGAGGTTTACATCACGTGGCCGGGTCAGAATTTTTAAATCTAAAACCAACGTAAAATGATGTTCCCCTTCTAAAACTTGAATCATTTGGACTTGCTCTGTCGTCTTTAAAATGAGATACAATCATTAACTCATTTTCGTATTTTTTTAGGGTTACATCAATTGGCCAAAACACCATCGATTTTATTTTAAAGATAATATTTTAGTAATAAAAAATACTTTTATTACGTTTAATAATAATAATAATATTTAATTTATATGTAGCTGGTAAGATTAAAAATTTAGAAAGAATGAAAATATTAATTAAGTAAGCAGAAATAATCCAGTATTATTTAACAGTCACAGTTTTTTTCTATATGATTTAAAATACAGTAGAAAACCATTTTTCTCTTCAAGTCTGCTAACTATATTAAAATAACGAAGCATTAATTTCGCAGACAAAATTTTAACCTTAGAAATTTATTAAGGTCTTTCAATTCGTTATAAAAAAAAGTAATATAATGAACTAACATACAGAACATAATATACAACGATCAATTCGTTCGAGGTTCGGGATTCCGATAGAATTAGCAATACTGATCCATAGCCTATCGCTAACTAAATAACACAGCCCCTGTCCGTACCCGAAACTACCTGTGATAAATGATTACCACCTGGCAATGCTCAACGGGGCGAAACCGTTAAATTACCTAGCCAGCTGTGAATACGGTTACCTATTCTACCTACTTGCTCACTTACCTATCATCATATTATTTTTCTCTGCCTACCTATCTGAACAGATGGGTAGGACCGTCAGCTCACCCTATCAATGGGACGGATAACCTTTTTGTAATCGAAAGTTTCTCAAAGAAGACGTAGATTCATGCTAATGCTTTTTTACTATACCCGTTACATGTATAACCGTATAATTTATAACACCAGGGTCACGCAGGAAAACTTAAAAAAACTAACGTAAAACTGGGTAAATAGGAACAATTGCTAAAATGCAACTGTATCCAGTTCGTAAAAATGGCTGATCATTGTTCCTATTCAGTATTCGTACCCTTATCGTTCCTATTGCCGTCGTTTCGCTTGTTAATAGGAAAAGATTATAATTTTGGGAAAACATCGATAAGGAGAAAATAATGAACATTCCTATTCATCAAAGCATACTGATGAATTGCAAACACAACTTTTAACAAGCAAATTAAGTTTTTCAGTCATCTCACATTGGGTTTTAAGTAATTTGAAATCTGAAAACGTTCCTATTCAACCAGTTTTACGGTACATGTAGGTGTGCGTACGCAAATAACGACTATTTATTTTAAAATCCTCTTTTGTAATAACTGTACAACCGAGTATATTGGACAGACTGCTAGAAGTTTTGTTTGTAAATAAATTATCATATAACTGTTTAGGTATATTTAAGAATTTACAAATTATCATTTTCAGAAGACAACCATTTTGGAATAATAATACACATGACGAGCTCAGTATCAAAGTTGGCCAAAGAAATTCTGTTGCTATAATTTTGACAATAAATATTTTACATTTTGACAATAAATAAGTTATGGAACCCATCAGGAATACTTGAAAATTTGTATTTCATTTTATTATTAAGGCTCTAGCATGAGATATCAATATGCTCTTGGCCCGTTTTGATAATGAGTTTTCTTTTGGCTGTTTTTGATAGTAAGCGATGAACTTTTGGCCTTTTTTGATACTAAATAAAAGGAAAAACATACACAATGCATATTGAGTAAGATTATCATGTTGTATTGAAAAATATGCAGCCAAAAAATTATAATTTCACAAAAAATGCATTGATTTTATTTGTAAACTTCAAAATAAAATTATTAAATTATTATCAAATCAGTATTAAAATAAATTCAGATATTGATGTAAGTAGATCGACTTGGAGATAATATGTTTTCATTCGTCTTATATATTATTATAAACTATTGACTGCCTGTCAGTTTCATTCGTGTTCTCGATTGCCTGAAGATGCCGAAAGGTGAAAACCAGTTCGTTAGTGAAAAACATATGGAAATGTACAATGTTTGAACGATTCAAGTTTGATAAAATTATGTTTGCACATTATTGTCCGATATTTCAAATTTGGAAAAAGATTTACAAAACATCTTACTGAGTTAATTGTCAACTTTGAGTTGTTTTCGATTTATTATTCTATTAAAAATGTAAGACTTAAGATATCTTCCGAAGATTGTCGACCACTGTAATACAAGATTCGGGTATTATAAATATGACTCTGTATAGGTGCTAGTTATTTTTCTCAGTAATCGTTAGGTTTTATGATTAGTGCTAAGCGAAAAAATTGAAAAATATTCGCAGCACCTCTAAATTTAATCTCCAATTTATTTTAGTTTATGAACATTGGTGTTAAGCAACGCTGCAAGCCGGTGTGGATTTATGAACATTGATAATAAGTGGGTTAACGCCAGTTAAAAAATAAATGATTTTTTTAATAATTACATTTATTTTGGAAAACATCTACGGTATTGTTTATTGTATTCAGAGTCGTGAATTTATATTTTAGCGAAATCGGAACCAAAAATCGGCGAACATTGATTCCTTTTTTAAATATATTTTTTTGATTAAATTTACTGATAAAAAATCTTCGAAGCAGTGGTTGGTGAAATTACGACTTTAAGTAATTTATGTAGGTACGAGGCAAAAAGGTTAAGTAAAAAATTGGTTGAAATTTTTAAATTGTCAAAATCGCAGTCGGAGCCGAAGTGTAAGGTTAAATGGGATATTCTGTAGGTAGATTTTTAAGCGACGGCACAGACTTGATCAGATATGAATGAGATGATTTGCTTAATTCACAAAAACTCACATAAATTCCCACGTTTATCGCATCCCATGAACCACACGATAGTGTCATTCGTGCCCCTTATGTTATTAAATAAATCTATTTGATGAAAACTGCTTTTGTTTTAGGGTTTGATTTTTACCAAAATAATGGTTAGCCACAGTCGTGTTCCAAATTATAAATTTTTCAAAACCTTGCATGGAAAAAAAACGCAAGAAAACCCCTTGCGAATACTGATTCTGTAAATATGTTCACAGCGTTATTATAAAACCTCAAGACTTCAATTAGATTTGGCCAAGATTGGGTCAGTAACGATTTCAATCATTAGTCAGAGGGAGATAATAAATAGTCAGTAATTAATCAAAACGGTTAGTGTTAATAAAATGAACGGTAAAAAATTTATATAGAATAGTAACAGGTAAATATATACATATAAAACTGACAGTTTTATAATTTAACCTAATCTTTATATATTTTGCAATTATTTACTTACAAACATACTTATTAACTGTTGTAAACATTTATCGAATAATTTACTGACCATTTATGGAATAAAATGATGATCAAATAATAAGTTGCCATTCGTTTTTCCAATTCCAGGATGTACACTTTTTTCTATAAGTTACGGATACACAGATGATAACTGCCTTTCAAAAGAACTTTTAATGTAGTGGTGTTCTTATAAATAGTATGGTCAAGTATACAGTATATTAAATGGTCTGCTTATTGACGTATATTTCGGAACAAGTTTGAAACAGAACGACGTTTTCTATTTTTGAATCACGAACTGTCAAAAAGTCTTTACATTGTTTTTATATAATCAAATTCATAGCAGACTTTTTCAATTATATATTAATAGACAAGTATCATGAAATACTATCATTATAATTTCGCATTAAAATTTTATTAGAAAAATTGCTGATAAATTCTTTGTGTACAGAAGATCAATTTTACGTATATTTTAAACAATTATCAGTCTAGCGAAATAACACGACGACAATGATAATTTAGTCTAGTACGCATCGCGTGCAACGGACACTCCCTTCCATTGTTATTTGTTATCAACAGGCCAGTCAGCAGGAATAAAAAATAAACAATTATTATAAATTGGGACGTCCTGTAGGTACTCAACATTAATTAGTCTGAAAAGATAATCGCTGTAATAGTTTTAACTTTCTGTCTGACAGACAGCCATAAATAGGTTGGCTATGGTGAAATATTGCCATGTCAAAAAAAAATTAACAGCGTACTTTTTTTTTTTTAAATAAAACACAATTCCTTTGTACTACTTCCACATATTTATAAGGATCAGGACCGGTTTCGCTCATCACGACCATTATTAACTGATGCCCGTGATGAGCGAAACCGGCCCTGATCATTATAAATATGTGGAAGTAGTACAAAGGAATTGTGTTTTATTTTTTAAAATATAATATCTTTCCACCAAGAATTGACAGTTAACACCTAAAAAGTGTGCTTTTTGTTAAATATCCCTTTTATATATAACATACCTAGAAATAATCGAGTGGACGAGAACTGCTCCCTGTTACTCAGTTACTCAACCTCCCTTTTTCGAAGAGAGTTAGTAGGAATATAAGGATAGGGCTAGGACTGGACTAATGACAAGCTAATCGCTATCGCTACTCTTCGTTTTAAGGATCGGATGCGTGGGAGGGAATTTTATACATCACAAACATCCATGTTTGTACTGGAGGTCTGCTGTGACCGAAATTTTCTAAAATTAAATCGTCAGCCCGGCCCGGCTTTCATAAATCGATTTTCCAATCGATTTATGAATTTGTGTTTAAAGTCCTGTGATATCTTAATTTCTTCCCATCAATTTTTTAACATTTTTCTTCGCAGTGATTCAAAAGATTTTGTTAGTTGTACTTCGAATTCGCTCTATTAAATGCCGAAATAACAACAACAAAACGTAGTTCTGGCGATGGCGTGATGCCAAAATAGCTACATAATTTTCTTGGAACTAAAGACTTCAAAAGTTTTAGTCACAATACGAGTGAATAATCATAAATTGGCGCTGTATAATAAAAAGGTTTTATTCACTGAAAAAATAATATATAACAGATGGAAATAATCTGTTCATAATACACTGCCTTTGATACATTACGACGACACGATCAAGAAAACACGAAAAGATACCACAAGGTTAGACACGACATTAAAAATAAAGGGTCGGTTATTAGAATAATCTTATATGCCCATTGCATGACTGTTTTAAATTTATTTCAACCAAAAAATCGAATAGTTGCTATCATAGCCGGCCCAACATGCACGCTAGAAATGATAAGCTGCCCGCATGAATTTGACTGATAGTTGAAAAAAATAGCTTCTTGATATAAACAAACATGTTTTTGCAAAATCGTTAAACAGTGCAAATATCGTTTATGAAACTGGCTGAGAAATACATAAAGAAACTTTCAGTTCGAGTTTATCCGTGCATTTGATTGCCTAAAGAGTTACCATAAAAAGCGTTGTCAGACTATCGACGGTGTTTTGGCCAATTGATGTAACCTTCAAAAAATACGAAAATGAGTTCATGATTGGATCTCATTTTAAAGACGAAAGAGCAGGTCACGGCCAAATGATGTAAATTAGGAAAATAAATTAACCACTTATTGGAAGGGAAATATCATTTTACATTGGTACGACGAATATATTTTGCGTATTTTTTAACCGTATTCGATCCCTATTTGGAACATATGACCATCGCACTGTTCCTCCAAGTCTCCAAGTCTTGTTGCTTCCTCACAGGTCACCCCAGCGTCCCCGTATCTCTGCCGAGTACACCCTATGGATGATAATTAACGGCCTTCCAGGGCGACGGAATCCATCCGGCCAGAGACAAGTGGGATTAGGCTCCCCTGGGGCCTTCCAGGCACATGTCCAAGCCAGGTCCATCCTCGCTTTTTTATTTTGGAAGATATCATTTAATATGTTGTTTATAGACAACTAAAAGTTATCAATATTTCTGTCAACCATACCCATTGGAGAGGCATAAATACTTCTAATGGAAAATTTCAATGAAAGGTGTGGAACGAAAAGTCGTTTTAAGTCAGTCACTCGATCTTACTTTCGAGATAGGGAAAGAACATGGTGTAAGAAATATAGTTGAGCTGGATCGTTGTTTTTGTAAAATATATGACATTGACCAACCTAATTTTTACTGTCACCAAAACACTGTTTTACACATAGCAATTTGATAAACACGCAACAAATTCGAAAATGGTGACTATATTTTTTTATCTAGTTCACATATAGACCAAGGGGTAAGGAACACAGATTGGGATGAGAAAAGGATAAGTGTTTGTTAATCATTCACAGATCGGGTAGAATTAAAAATATGATACGATATCCATTCCTTTAAATCCAAATAATCATTTGAAAAATCAGGAAAAAAAGATTTTTCTCGTATTTATTATAGATAAAAACTAAAAAATCTTCCAGACTTGAATGATACAAACAATCTATAAAATCAACACAAGTTTTATGTAATCCATTAGTGTTGTGTATTAGCTCTTAAACTTTAAAGTAAAATATAAAAAGAAAAAGGTTATCCATCAATTTTTTGTGGAGTATGCTTTTCAATTTTTTAGATTAATTTTGCATAAAAAATGAATATATTTTTCAAATAGAATTTTTTTTTTATTCGTATTATCACTGAACGGTAAGACGATACAAAACAAAAAGTGTAGGTATGTTTATCAAAGAAAAGCTAATTGAACTTTTCATTTTCCGATGATTGCGTTTTCTTGACATGGTGTAGGTTTATTTAATGGGAGGACCATAGAAATAAATACCATTTTACTAATAGGGGTAAATAAGATGTTCACGAAGTAAAAAAAATATCAACAGTGATATAAATACATTTTATCAAGCAAAATTTTAACGTATATATCTGCGTTATAAATTTTTTAACTAATGGTTACGATTATCTCATTCAGTTCCAAAGTTTAACGAAACATAAATTATATACAAATCAAACTAGGTTTACAATGTTTACATACATCTCAATAACATTAGTGAGTGATGATTGTCTTTTTGTTTAAGTTTGAGAAGTTGTATGCAGATTAAATTTGAAGTATTTACCTTCTCAAAGTAAGTGTGCATTCTTCTTAAGTGTGCATTTTAATTTTTTTAGCTTTCGACTTATATATACAACCACTTGATTCGGATGTGACATTTTTTTAATTGAATATGAAGTAATTTGGTTTTTTATACGTAAGTTTTATTTACTTGTGGTTAATTTTTTTTTATTTAATATAAATATTACAGAATTTATTTTAACCTTTGATAATGAAACCGCAAATATTTTCTGACAAATGAATTGATTCTATTTTTTTAATATTATTGTGTAATTTATTTAATATTTAATGCGGCTTGACGAACATAAGCAATTGAAAATTTCACACATACTTCGAATTATTCGGTTGATTAATTCTTCAAATTCCAACGTTGAATAATTCAAAATCAAAATGAGTTTAAAAAGGACGATTGCTTCAATTTTTTTATTAGTTACTAGCGAGTACCCGGTATGCGTTGCAATGCCACTCAAAGAGAGAGAGTGTTTCTGTTTATTGAACTGCTTTTGGATACACAATATTTTCTGTTTTTCCGAAATATCGCTGTTTGTACGTATTTGATTATATTTTTTTTTTAGATTTTAGATTTTTTTTCAGAAACCTTCACGGGTGTGCGCACAACAACTTACCAAAGTTTCGTTAAAATCGGAAGAATTGTAAAGGAACGCATACGGGACAAACAAACAAACATTTATTTTTATATACATAGATTATGTAGAGGTTTAAATCAATTATGTACAGTGTAAATTGTTGAAGGAAACTATTGTTTAAATAAATTTTAAAAACGATTTTTCAATTTTCGTTATCATTAATTCTAATTACATTATTCTCTAATGATAAATATTTCAAAGTCGTTCATATTTTTAATAGATGTTGTAAAAAATTTAACTATCCAAATTCTAAATTCGCTGACTGTGGGCTAGTCTTGGAAAGTAAATCGTTAATAAGACACGTCATCTTCTATTTTTTTTTACATCGTATTTTTTTCGTGTGTCTTGACATTTTATGAAAAAGAATATTTGTAATAGATATAATTACGATGTTATTGACATTCGCAGTTAAAAAAATGACACGCAAAGCTAAAGTTATGAAACGATTAAAGAAAGAAATGCTGTGGATTAGCTAAGACAACATAAAATATTTTTTATAATAAATAAATTAAAATAAATATTATAGGAAAAAACATCAGCAAACATTAATTCATCACCCTTTGTAAAACGATGGTCAGAAGTTCACAAATAATCAGTAAAATTTCAATACATTTACTTCGATTTCAAATATTGACTGAGGGTGTTTGATAGAATTTCAATATCAAATTTGAATTGTTGAGAATTTTGTACATTTCTAAGTATTTCGACACTAAGGACCCGGGTTTCGCCTTTCGGCATCTTCAGGCAAAACCCGGGTCGTAAGTTACGAAATGCATGGACATTTACAAAATCTATTCGAATTTGCATTTACTTTAAAGATTATTAATTAAATTTGGATTATTGAGATTTTGTACACTTCCATGTATTTTGTCACTAACGACCCGGGTTTCGCCTTTCGGCATCTTCAGGCACTCGAGCACACGAATGGACTCGAACTGAGAGATATAATAAGAGAGAAAATAAGAGAGAAAATACATGGAAGTGTACAAAATCTCAATAATCCAAATTTAATATTGAAATTCCATCAAGCACCCTCAGTCGATGTCTTAAATTAAATTATATCTTAGATTATTAATTAATACCTTTTCCCAAAAACAAAAAGTTTTTACTCTCTCCTGAACGATTTCAATTTTTGTTTTCAATCAATTAGCTAAAACGCCGTCGATATCATCAATTGAGCCCTGAGTGAAGAGAGCCAAGTGATAAAATAGTGAAACTTATTTATTAATAAAATTTCTTACATTAATTGACATGTCTTTTCATTCAACTTCTTAAAGAATGTAGTACTTTTGCAGTATGTATTTACTTAGCTGACTTCACTTTTATGACACTTAACAACACGTAGAATAACAAAACGCAGCAAGCTCCTTTTTTGGAAAATATCATTTGGATTCCTTCACTTCTCATTGGCTCAATTGGTTCACATATTATCAATATTCAATTGATCGTAAAATATTGTTTAATTTATCATTAAAAATTACATTGCTTGGTCTGCAGTCATCGTCTCATCAAATTTCTAAAATACTTTCTAAATTTCCATCTGAAAAACAATCTGCTTATTTACTTGACTAACTTATCCAAACGCTGGAACTCAAAGAAGGGCATGCTGTGGAAATCTCGTTTCTATTGATTTAAGGAAGAAGCGTAACGTTCGGTTCGAGTAGGATGAAAAAGATGTATGTCATGCAAGAAATTCTATAGACACAAACTGTATGTATATTTGGATAGTTTGTTGACTTCTAGCTGGTTACAATAAACTATCATTAATTCGCGTGTCAAGAAATTAAAATTACTTTCACATCATCACTGGTCATCACTTTCACCATCGTGGCTTAAAGAAACTGAGTTTGCTTTTTAAGCCTTAGATTGGCGTCGTCTAATTGTGTTCATGACATTTTTTTCCGATGACTACGCATGAGGCACGAAGTTCATTTTACTCTAGCTTGTTCGTTCAGCTATATCCATGTACTTCTTACACAGATTACAATATAAATAAAATATCTTTGACTAGTACATCAAGATTTCATTATTTTATGAGTATTTTTTTTTCGTAGGTCCTAAATACACAATTTCATAAAATGATCAGAACTGCTTACAGTTAAAATTGATAACCGATTTTCAATTGGAAATCATGATGAGCGAAACATTTATGGTTATGTGATAAAATTTAGAACAAAATATGTGCTTTATTTCTATAACTAAAAAGCATTTACACCAATAATTGATAATTGACAATGTCAAAGGGATAATGCATGTTTTTAATTGAATTTATTGAATACAACAATGTCTACAGAATTTCAATAAGATGTGGATAATATTTTTGTCATGTCATATTGTTTCTCTTTGTAGCTCATTTCTTTTAATTCACTAGCGTGAAAGCATACAAACGGATAACAGAAAAGGTCACGAAATAAACGACTTAACCGAAGCAGTCTAATTTTGTAAAAAACGTTTTATTAAAATTATTGTCTATTATAATAAAAGCAGTAACGTCAAAAAATGTTTGGCATTTAACCATTCCCTTTCTCTATTCAAACACCGGTGAAAAAAGGGGTTAACGTGATATTAATAAAGAATGTTAAGCCAATCATACCTTTAATTTTATTTCTTTGGCGTTATGGCAAATGTTGATCTGTCATATTGGGTTTATCTTCAGAATAAAATATTTGTCAGCATGCGGTGGCAAAACTCGGTATACTATTCATTATCCATTGAATCAGTGTATTATCCATTGAAATTGAATTTTTGATAATCTACAAAGGTTCATATTTCTTATCCTGTAAGCTTAGGTAAATCTGACATATGAACTTTTGCCATAATGCCAAAGATGAAATCCCACTGTATGATATTTTAAAAAGCGAATTAACGTGAATAAGTATGTTTTAATTTATGTACAATAACATCATAACAACTTGGCTCTGGTATTTAGTATAATTTGAAATACAAATTTCTTCAAAGTCAGAAAGAAAATCACAGCGGAAAATGAATAAAACGAAGTATCTTTTATGTAGCGCAAAATCCTCACCTGAGAAAATATTATTATAGTGATTAGCAGCATGTAAATTAATAGAGCGTGGGCTTAGGGGAAGGCCTTCTCCTATCAGGAAATATTATATAACGAGGTTACGGGGTTATTGTGAATTCTATGGAAATTTATGAATAGGTAACATACCGGATAAGACTAAGAAAATAAAGGAATTTTTCATCTGAAATTTTCCAAATTCTTCATTCGATATTGGACGATATTGGATGTAAAATAATAAAAGACCTTTGTTGTGAAGAAAAATTTGAGGAAATTGCAAATTAAAAAATACTGGCAATCTCGTTAGATGTAATATTAAAAATTATGCGCGGCTTACATCGAATACCTTCGACTCGTCGTACTATTATTCCCGGTACCCGGGTGAGGCTCCCACCCTTAAAATATATTTTCGAACCCCCCCCCCCCCCCAGCCCACATTTCACAAGTTATTTTTAATGCGAGCAGTGATAACGCCACCTTTCCTCATTTTTTAACCCTTTTCAACTAAAGCAATCAGAATTAAAAATCAGGGAGATTGATATTATACGAGACACGCGTCGATATTAATTATTTTTCTCATTTGTAATTATATATTTGCTTTTTTGAACGCGGACCGGCTTTCGCTAGCCCGCAGACTAGTCCTACTTCACTTGCTCTACTGGTGGAACTCCACTATAATAAAGTAAAAATAGTAATATTTTCATTATATTATTACTTTATCAACTCTTTATATACGGTGTAATGTAAATATATTTCAATAAACACATGAGTTCTATTCAAAACGATTCTCTTGATGGATTAAAAACGCTTCGTTTGAACTTAATTTTAAATCATTCAAGAATGTTTTAAAAAAGTTTTGTGATAAAAATTATTATAGTACAACTCTACTTAGGCAAATATAATCATGACAAGCAGCTGTTTATTGAATGAAGAAACAAGAAATTCGCGTAGTAATAATAATAACAATATTGTTGTAATGCTATTGAATAATAACAAAATATGAATAAATAAACAACAGTTACAAGAAACGGAAATCGTTACTTTCTTTAGTTAATTGGAATACTTCAGCCGCTAATTTGGTATCGATCAACAGGGTGATTATGAAGCGGCTTGCAATAAATTATGTAAAAGAAATGAGGAGTATGTCACCTACAAAAACACGTTGATACAGATTTGGAGATAGAAATTATCAGAATATTTGCAGATTTAAACAATATCACAATTAATGAAACTAACTCAGAAACGTTGCGTCTTTTGGAAGTAGTTTTATTAATTGCGTGATGCCAAAAAAACTATCTGAAATAGTATTTGCTTATCCTTGGAAAGCTTAATATAATACATTGATTCTTTACACTGTTCCACTACATATTGGTGATATGTAGTTATTGCAAAAAGTTATCTGTCATCGTAAATAGTCAGTACAAATACTGAATATTCAAAATGGCTTCTTCCAAGGGGTGGTTAGCAAATTGGGAATCTGTTTTATTATTTTTAAATGATCTTACATGTTCCTTAAATCTAGTTGGAATACTCCTTTCTGTCTGTCCGATATAGATCAAATCACATATATATTCATATACATATGTATAATATATCGACTGTAGAAAGGTAAAAGGATGTATCCCTCAGTCTTTTCAAAATGTTTTTTTCCGATATTCACAATGTATACAATTTAATGCAAGTTTTGGGTGGGCTATATGCAGTATTTTTTATGTGTAGATTACGTCCTTCCAACAGTCGATATGACCTCTTAATTAAAGTATCTCAAAAGAAGTTTTTCTGCGAGAACTGATTGCTAATCATTTCTTAAGATCTATTTTTCGAAGAGAGTAGAGATAGAAGGTCAATGGTTAGATTGGGTGAGGTTGTGGGTGGTGGGAAATTTTAAACATTCGTGTCTTCGAACAAATCGATTGAAAAATCAATTTGTGAAACAGTCCTTATTGGGATTCGAGCCGGCGAGATCCATAACCGAAGCTAACGACGTTGATCACTGCACCACGGTTACGGCACGGAAATATAGTTATTTATATTTCACCACCCCCATAGTCCTATTACTACAGTTTGGATTCGAGTCCATTATTACAATGCGACTTCATTCGTTTCTGGTTTCTACATTGCAAAGAACTTATATGTAATAAAATGAATATTCATTTAATTTATTTAAACAATAGTAACTTTTATCTGACTGTATTTATAATAAAGTAATCTACATAAAAGGTCAATGGTAATAGTAATTCATAAATTATTTATCGAATAAGATAAAAAGAGAATTTATGGACCCGATCATCGGACGAGAAATCGTATGGAGATATTTAATACGTGACCCCGAGGAGTAGTATCTAAAGAGCTCTGAAAAACATTATGATGTGAATAATACGAGTACCCTTGTCGACAAATCAGTAAGTAACGGTGATATTGGGTAAGCCACATCGGCCATATCCAAGTCATGAAATTTATTTTGTGATAACTTAGCAGAAGATATCGGCAGTAAGAGTAAAATTCTTTCAGAGACTTAGATCGTGATAATATAAGCCTTGTAAACGGAATAATTAATCACGCTTTAACCCATTAGAAACTGAAACACTAAACATTAATACGTGGGGTTCAAAAGCAAAAATCCGATAAGTCAAAAGTCAGTAATCTAACAAAAAATGATAATATGTAGTGAAATATGAGGAGTATCATAACTAATAATTTCCAGCATATGCAAAAAAATGAGTTATGAATGCAGCATTGCTCTTCGTGTTCACATCTCACATTTAAATTATATAATATCTTTCTAAACTTACAAACTCCAATCTAAAATGGATATGAAAATGTTGTTAATTTTGAAAACTTACATTCGAAACTAAAAATATTCATTACAGCCAATAACTAATAACTATCGTGATCACCAGTGTTTGTTTACCTATCACGGTTTAGGCGTCTATTCGACAACTTTTCAGCATGGTTTTCTTGGTTTGCTAAAATAAAGCATTGACGGAGCTTCTGAGTTATAGTAAAGTCGGGTCCGTGGTGCAGTGGTCAACGTCGTTGGCTTCGGTTACGGATTTAACGCGCTCAAATCCCAGTATGGACAGGAATTGATTTTTTAATAGATTTATGGATTTCGCCGAATCAATAAAAGATATTTGTGATGCCCGACATTCCCTCCCACTCATCCGTTCTCGAAAACGGAGTATAGCGAGAGCAATTTTCTAACAACTATGTATGTCCTATCCCTATTCTTCTATCCCCATTCTCTTGGAGAGGTGGAGCAACTAAGAAACAAGCAGATGCTGTATAAAAACTTCTGTTGAGATATCTCCATTAGGATACAATATGCTTAACATTGGGAGCGGATTTCTTTAAAAATAATAATGTTTTAGGAAAAAAATTGGTAAATATTTTAGTTTGAGGACGGACAAATATTTTTTGAGTTAAGAACTTAGCACTATCGAACGATGATTACCCGTACTGGACGGGTTATAGCGGCATTCGGGAATCCATTGGATACCTATTATTATTTATTATCTTTTGTGAGGTAGGCTGACCAGATCAAGAATGTCAGAGAATGTCCCTTAACCCCACGACACTATGTCATAAATACCGAAGAACATGAAAAAATGAGTCATAATGGGAGTCGGGTTTTGACAGGAAAAAGTAGTCGAAATTCATCGAATTTCATGCCGATAATATATTATTCAATAATACTCATACTTTGTTAACATCCTGTGATAAAATAGGCGACTTAGCGACATGAATAAATACTAAGCTGGAACAGAACAACGCCATGTTTTCTTTTAATTACAAGGGAATGATATGAAATTAAATGAAAAATAAATACGTTTAAATACAACAAATAAATATTTGTAGTATTTACATATCGGAAATGAAGGAATATTTTGTTTAATGTTGTCATTTACTCTATATCAACATTATTCCCAATTATGATAGGTATATAACATTCATTTACGAATAGTTTTATAGTTAGACTTATTCGCAGCTTGCAGATGTCATTTTTAATTACAATATCAAGCACTTGTACTTCAATTTTTAAAAAATTACACATCTCAAGTCCAAAGCATAGAAATGGTATTTTTTGTTGGGTCGCTGGCTTAAAGCAGTGTTAGGTAACCTCTGTGTGTCATGAGGAAATACGAGGAATGCCGCGGCGCATTCTTTCATTGCAGAAAGATCGTATTATTTGTCTCTAATATTCAATTCTCTGTCAACGCATACAGCTCTTTCATGTTTTTTTTTTTAACAAATGTAATACATTATTTAATCTAATATCTAGGTATATCTTTTTGACTATATGTTTCACTTGTGGTGTGCCGTAGTAGGAAAATGGTTCAGTAGCACTGGTTTAAAGTTCAAAAAATTGTCGAAAACATCAATTGCAAGTTAACACAGTTTTTAGCGCTTTCGGTTTGATTATTATATAAATTGGTTGTTTAAAAAAGTTATGTATTACCAATTACATCTATTCTTTAAACCATTTTAGGCCAATGAAATATTTTGTTGATAAAATCGTAAAATTACAATAATTAAATTTCTTTATTTTGAATGATATGGGTTACATAATAATATATATTCTTTTTTGGAAGCTGTAAAACATTATCCAACAAGTTTATTTTTAACAAAATTAAAGAATTTGATATTTTATTTAAGACATCGACTGAGGGTGCTTGATGGAATTTTAATATCAAATTTGGATTATTGAGATTTTGTACACTTACATGTATTTTGTCACTAACGACCCGGGTTTCGCCTTTCGGCATCTTCAGGCATTCGAGCGCACGAATGGAGTCGAACTGACGAACTCGAACTCAATAATCCAAATTTAATTTGATATGTACTTCATAATAATTATAACATACAAAAAGATGTTTTACGATGACGATTTTTCTTTGAAACACCCTACCTTACTAGCTTTGAATCATAGTAATGGCAATTACGGCAGTAACTTGACTTGTTAATTTTTATTCGGCAATCAAAATATGTTCCAGGGGCCATTATAAAACTGTATTTTTATACTATACAAACATACTATTACACTAAGAATAAATAAAGTTTTTTTTTATGATAGGGTGTATTCCCCTATCATAAAAAAAACGTTCAATGTCAGCAATTTAGGATGGTAAATATTAACTTATTGCACAAAATATATTATGTTATAATCCATGAAAGTAAAATAATCTTAGGTATATGCGATTGCTTTACTATTGACAATAGAAGAGTGGTGCTATGATATATGTTATATATATATAAGAAGTCGGCGTCCGTGGCGCAGTTGGTAGCGTCACTGTCTACGGTTACGGATGTCTCGGGTTCAATTCCCGGTGCGGACGGTTTTCATAAATTGATCTTTCAATCGATTTATGGATTTCTGTTCGTAGTCTGAGTCCACCCTCCCACCCATCCAATCCTCACGGGACGTAGCGAGTGCGATTATCTAACCACTAGTTCTGTCCTAGCCCTATCCTTCTATCCTTACTCTCTTCGAAAAAAAAGAGGTTGAGAAACTGAGTAACAAGCAGTTCTCATAGAAAAATTCTGCTAAGATACCTCCATTAGGAGACCATATGGAGCATAACCACATTGGGAGCGGACATGGAAAAATATATAAGAAGTAGAGACGATTACTTTTATTTCATCGAATCCCCCTTGATCTCGTACCCCAATAAAGTATTGATTGTTCTACATATTTATTTATGTGTCGATTTTTTTTAAATTTTTAACTAATGATCCGTGTTTCGCCTCTTTGAAAACCTTCGTCAGACTATATGTCTTAACTCCTCCCCACGTCCAGTTAAAGGAAATAATTCCACAATACCTTTCATTTTTTAGTTAAAAATTGGATTTTTACATTCATTGTTTACCTTTAAGAATAATTAGCCTTGCAATATAGTATGAAGATGCACCTCAAAGAGGCAAAAAACATTCAGAGGAATAAAAAAATTATCAATTATAATTGATAGCGAATAAAAAGCCAAATTAAGCAGTTTTTTAACTAAATCTATTTTTTTACAACCTATTGCTCTAGCTTGGTAAATCGTGCTCCATTTTCTTTGGCGATAAATCAGTAACCGTCGGAAATCATAATAAAATTTCTGACAAAAGGCCCCCTAAATTCATTGCAGGCCCCGGTGTATAAATTATTTAAACCTAATACAAACGTTTTTTATTTATCTTCACAACAATAACATCGGCAATAAAAAGACCAGCATGCAAACAATGTGTACTTAGGACTGTCAATATTTGATTGAAATTACATCATGGCACTCGGGAATAATATTATAAAACGTTTTATAATTTCTGAAAGTGACCCCCATACAATATTTTGAAGTCCATATTTTAACACGACGTAAGTGGTGGACTTTATTTGAATTGATTTTATGGTAAAAATAAATTGTACCTATATTTTTTATATGGCGTTCAGTTATTTATTAGCGTCAGTATTAAATATCTGAGTCGAAGATTACATTGAAAAATTTATACATACAATTAAAAAAGCATACATAATTGAAAATTTTCAACATTTCCATTCGTTTCGTCGCTAACGACCTGGGTTTCTCCTTTAGGCATCTTCAGACATTCAAGTACACGATAAACTCGAACTGACTAGCTAAAAACACACGTTGAGAATACAAGTGCATAGTAATTAACGGTATTTAACCGTTTCAATTATTGGGTTTAGTGAAATACATAGTTAAATATATATGTATGTAGGTCCGTGGTGAAATGGTCAACGTCGTTGGCAACAGTTATGGATCTCATGGGTTCAAGTACCAGTTCGGATAGTTTCATAAATTGATATTTCAATCGATTTATGGATTTCTTTATTTAGGTATTTTTGTTTTCTAAAATTCCCTTCGATCCTAAAAACGGAGTGAAAGCGAGAGTGATCAGCTAGCTACTAGTCCTTTTCTAGTCCTAAACTTGCTTTCTTCCCTACTATCTTCGTAAAAAAAGAGGTTGAACAACTGAGTGACAAGCAGCTTATTTAGAAAAATGTCTGTTCAGATACTTCCACAAGGAGACCATAGGTTCCATATTGGAAGCAGACATTGTAAAAAAAATATAAATTTCGAGATGAAATTGAAAATTATTTTCAAATAATTTTAAGGTGTGCCAAATCTCTATTTATAGATAACGAGAAAACTTACAAGAAAATTTTCCAATAATCAATATGCACCTCAGATTAAGAAAAACAGGCTCGTTGAAGAAAATAAGAGCCTTTTTAATGTAACTGAGAACGAATGAAATGAGAAAGTAAGACAATTAGTAAGAGAATTCGAGAGTTTTTGGTGCATACCTCAACAAGGGTCACCACATTTTCAGTTATTGGAATCAAGCAAGTTAAATTCTTACGTAAATAAATGTAAATTTTGAATATCAAATCACTTTCAACTTTCAAGAAACAACACATCCAAAACCTCCTATAGTTACCGATTGCTTTGAAACATTACAAACACGATTTCAAATAATAAAAAAGAATCTTAATACATATGTAATAACTTTTAAGGTGTTAACTGTCAATTCTTGGTGGAAAGACATTATATTTTAAATAATAAAACACAATTCATTTGTACCACTTCCACATATTCATAATGATCAGGACCGGTTTCGCTCATCACGAGCATCTTTTCCTTTTATTACCATTACGACTAACCGTTATATGTTTATTCTATATTTTCCGTCAATTTTTAATCTAAAACATTTATCTGTAAATTTCTACATTATTGTTATAATATTTTTGACGGCTGAATGTGGTTTTCACTCCCGAAAAATAGAAAAAAAACGTTTGCTTTATCATTGAAACAAAACAATGAGGAGGTATTCTAGACTATTGTTAAAAAATACTTATACCGGTCTTTTTTTTCATTATTATTTTTTAATGCAAGAGTAATGTCATTAAAAAAATTTCTCAGTTAATGGATTTTTAATGTATCTATATTTGTGATTTAAGACTAGTATTGATTGATTTGTAAGAGGTCCTTAACATTTTAATTGTATACTATTTTATTTAGTTTAAGTATGTATAATTTGTTTGATAATCAGTAATTTCTTGTCTAAGTTCATGAACCAATTGTTTTATATACCTTAATTTTTAACACTCAATTTTATATAAATAGGCCTGTTATGTTTGTATTTTTATCAGTTGATAATGCTCGTGATGAGTGAAACCGGTCCTGATCATTATGAATATGTGGAAGTAGTACAAATGAATTGTTTTATTTTTTAAAACATATGTAATAGTTCAAATAGTACTCTCAATATCAGGGAATATTAAAGAAGAAGAGATTCCATATACTGTATATTTTAATTAAATCAATTCAATAATAATTTTCTTACAAAGTTTAAGCCATGTACGTAGTCTGCGTACTACGTTCATGTAAATTAGTTCTCTTGAGAAGGATTGTCCGGATAAAATATGACGTATGGCAGCCCTATATCTGTTCTGAAGGTCGTTAGAAAACACTTGAATATCAAAGCAAAATTTACGAAGTGTTTTCACTTAACCAAGTCAAATTGAATCATTTACATTTACGACAAGCTAAATTCGCTGCCGACTTAATCCAACTTTGCCCAAATCTGAGATGACTTAATTGATTGTTTCTCAAACCGTGACTCGCTGATATGAATATCATCCATTTATATTACACCGCGAAGTACAAGAACTGCCGATCTGAAAGAAACGTTTACGAAGAAACAAACACATATAAAAAAAAACTTGTTTACGTAATTCAGAATGCAATTTTTATTTTAGTCATTCAGTGGTATGACGAATCAATTCCATGTCCTTCAGGAACCTCTGGTAGGGTATGTACGGAAAGTGCAACCAAAGTACTGGAGAATATTGTAGAGAAATCATGTAAAGTCTTTCGTGAACGCTCTGCGTCGGTTCCAATATTTAAGTGAATTTGCCATGTCATTGTCGATACAATTTCTTTTAATCGAATGGCGTATTTCTCAAAAATTTTGACATGGACTCCCAGCAACAGTTAATTTTTATCTAAACATGTTACTCTTGATACTCAGCAAAGACAAGAATGGGTAAAAAGCATTGAATTATTTATTTTATGTGGTCTGTGGTCATTGCGTTCTGCAAACTGTTCATTCTATATGTCAACAGTTTGCAGGGTGATTTGTTACTATATTTATCCATATGCAGTACATCAGATATTGACAGGCCCTGATATTTTTGTGAACATTTACAAAAATATCAATACAAATATGCTTTATTAGAAGGTTTAGAATGATCCAGAACGGTCGTTCGGACACTTTTAATAATGCAATGTATTCTCGGAAGTCAATCACCTGAGTTACCGATAAGCCGACATTTGAAAGCTGTGGCTATTCGTTTCCTAATTACCCTCTGGCTAGCAACGATCAGAAGCCATCGACAAATGGAAGGGGGGCTACATTTTTGAATTATAATTGTTTACAGACTGTCACGAGGAGCAGGCGGTCGACGAAAATGGCGTCGGCCTGGTTCACGCTTTGCTTGTTTTTTGAATTCGTTTTCTTTTCTTTGTATTTAATGTTAAACTTAAAATCGTTTGTTGTGTCAATTGCATAATAATTTAAATGTAAATTCATGTGTTAAGCAAACGTAAATAAAGTCTCAATGTATGTGGTAATTTAATAATTTTTGTGTACTAAGCCACTGCATCTTATCTTCAAATAATAGAGATTAACTGGACCGAAGTGGCGTTTGGATTGAGACCTTCCAATTGACACTGGATGCTGGTAACCAATCATTTGCCCCCTTTCGAACGGACATTTTCAGACCGATATGAGTTTCGCCGTTTCAAAGAGTTTTGGACACTAGATATGCAGTTGGTAAACTATTACGAACTTTAGAATACAAACAAATCCACTAACATAAATAAAATTGGTTAAAATCGTAATAAGGAACATTGAAAACGAGTTACATTTAAATTATCAAGAATTAAGCAGTTAATTAAAACAGCAGATTTTGAAACAGGTGGTGTATTACCTTCGTGAAATATTTGAGAACAACTTGGCTCAAGTAATGTTCCACATACAGCTGATTTACGGCATTAGTTAATACCATTTCGGTATTAGCAACTTAATCTGGTTCCAGGGCTATCTGTTATTATGATTATTATGAATGGCGCGATAACATATCTTCCAAGTTTATAGGACTTAAGTCTAAAATTTAGGGCCAGCACATAAAGCTCTAAGTTCAGTTTAAGAGGCGTCAATCTTGGGTTAAGTACATTAAAATTATGTGGGATACTCTGTATGAATGTATATAATTATAATTAAGAGTTTATAATAATTAAGATATATTAATAAGGATGAGCTTTGTAGATTTTTTGCATCTACTATTTCTCTAAAGTTTCAACTTAAACACAGCACCGTTGGTATAGAAAATAGATTTTTAGAATAATTCTTTTAAATGGACTCCTAATAGAGCTATTGAAATAAGTTTAAGCATAGTTCTGACGATGGCGTTTAACCTAAATAGCTAATCAACTAACTAATAAAACTTTGTACGACTAAATACTTTGATTTTATTTTATTATAATGGAGTTCTTCCGAGTGTATGACGATTCAATAAATAATTCCTCATAGCATCTCAACAGACGTTGCTCAACGAAGGCTGGTTTCAAGGTCAGTCGCTCAAATTCTCATTTCGGAAAAGATGAAGAAAGAAAGATGGGATTCGAAAATATAAAAGTACATTGGTAGCTAATCGCTCTTTAGGTAGCGTGTTCTAGATTGAATAGGAGGGTGGGTGAGTAAACACATTACAGACGTAGACATCGATTTAGAAATCAATGCATGAATGTTAACTTTTAATTGAGTGGGACACGAAAATCCATGAGCCAGTCTGATTGAGGACCAGCATGAGTTCCTGCAGTCCGATGAATGATTCTTTCAACTGTCTTTTTCACCGATTAAAGTATAATTATATTACTACTTATTTATCATTATTTTTTTAACTAGTTAGATAAGTTTGACTTTTAGTCTGTTGGGTTTTAAGCATTTGTATTTCGTTGACACACCAAAACTCACTGATTCAAGTCAAAAAGACACATATGTGTCGCAATTTTTCAAAAGCAGCCTTATCCAAAATGGATGAACTAGAGAAAAATCACTTTTTTGTTTCTTCGTGTACACAGTCACAATATTGGAAGATTATAGAAATACTGATTTACTTGGTATTTAATAGCATTTGGACAATTTTTTAAATACAAAAATATTAAAGTAGGTCGATGGCAATTGACGAAAAAATCGAAAATACCTAAATATGAATATGGCTGTTTTTGAAAAGTAGTGACACATATTGATCGTTAAGTTAATTATACATACATCTACAAATAACCAATATTAGGATAATTAAAAAAGTAATATTTGAATGGTCACCATAAATTAAATATTATTGATGTGTACTAAAGTTTTATACATTTTATGAACACTTTAGCTGGGTAATTTCGCAATATAGACTGACAAATGGTTATCTATGTACTGAATCAAGTGAGCTAAAATTTTTAGATATTACTGCATATTTAACTCAAATTTCATTTTTTTGAGTAGTCGGACTAATTAACTGGACGACGGATATTTAAGAATGAAAATATATTATAATTTCATGATAAGAGTTAAATCCAATAGCTTTAACAACCAGCGGATTACTGTTATTGATTATGACAGAATAACAAGAAGTATCAAAATGATTAATCGTAGATTAATGTATTCTTGACAAAGCTACTCGGGGCAGCTTGCAAAAACAAGATATCTTCTAAAAACTTATTTGCCCTATATATTGAGAAATGAAACTAGACACCTCATTTCATATTTTCGCCATTCGAGATCATTATTAATGAAGCTGTCAGTAAAATATGATGGTTATTTGAGAAATATTTACCATTTCTGCTGTTATACATTATGTTTACATAAAGTATCAGTCATGTATAAAAATTACCTCAAATGTCCGAAGTATTTTACGATAATATTCCGTATATTTTTTTAAATCTGTTTTTGATGAATTCAGTTGAGATTTGGTAGTAATTCTATTTTAACATGAAAAATATATCACACCACGGTTTCCCAAACTATGTTACGCGAAACGTGAATACGTGTTCCGCAAAAGCCTGGATTTTTATATGCTGCAGCGGCTACAACATTTATTCAAACATGCTATATAACTTTTTCCGAAAATTAGTGAGGAGTTCGGAATCCATTTGCAGTAACAGCTAAGTTAGACGGTTTAAGACCAAGTGATTTTGAAAATTTAATTGATTTAATCAGTGACTTTTTGGCGACTTAATAAGTAGAGTACATCAGTGTGTCAAAACAAGCTATTATTGGTTTTCTTTCGTTACGACATATTAATGCTAAGCGGGATTTTATTATTGTGCTGAAAAGTCCAGGAACATAATATTATTTAAGAATTCAACTTAAATTAAGAAGATTTGCAATTCAACTAAGCATAATCATGAATGTCATAAAGAACTACTTTCATTTATATTTTTATGTGTTTTGTTTTAAATGTAACTATAAATATGTATTGTTTTATCGTAATGTATTGATTATGTATTATTGCCCACTCTACAAAATAAACAAAGCGTTCCGTTAAAATTTCAGAATTTGCAAAGTGTTCCATGGCAGGAAAAGTTTGAGGAACCCTACATTACACAATTATGTCGAAAATTACAAAATCTTATTTTATGTATAAGAATTTTAAAAACAAGATTTTTTGATTGAATTGTCATTTTTTTGGTAGACCTTTATCGTACAACGGTAAAAATACCCAAGTATACGTATTTAAAAGTAGAACTAAACACTTTAACCTTATTCACGACAATTATGTTACATAATTAAGTAACATTAATTAAGATGACATAGTATTGTCTATCTCTTCTCAACGCAAATGAAGCTAAGCTAAAATAAGCTTAAGTACAGTTCTGACGATGGCAATAAGCCGAAATAGCTATCAACTACCCAATACAATTTTGTAGATTTAAATACTTTGGTATTTTATCCTTTTATAATGGTGCTCTATCAAGTAAATGCCAATTCAATCAATAAAATTAATCCCCTCCACCAGTTTGTATTTAATGGATTCACGTATATCAGATAATCGTTTATAACGTGTTTACACTGTTTGTTTTCTATAACGGGAATATACTATTGGTATTGACAAAACAACCAGAGGTACACATTGTGATCACGTATTTTTGATGATGGAACTGATATAGTGTCCCAATTACAGTATCAAATATAAGTATCTTAACTATGGGACATAAATGCTGGTTTTGTTGTAGACCTTTTTCAACAAATTTTCTAACCATGCCACATCTACGTTAAATCTAACTGATAACAAATAATTATAGTCACCATTTGTCTGGCATGGTTAATTGTTTGCTGTCACAAGCCCATCGACATCCCCGACTTTCCTTTTAGCAGCAGACACTAAGTCGTGGTAATCATTATCGAGCAACTTAATGGCAAACAATTACTAACAATATGTAAGGAAAGTATCTAAATATTTATTACCAAAAACGAAATAGTGCTAAATAAAATATATATCAAAGTATTTATTACCCGGGATAGATTCAAACTCATTATTTATTCATTACGAGTAGGTTAAACTGAACTAACTTGGTGCTTTAGTATCACCAAGTTAAGTTTTGGAAACGTCCTACATAATTCATTTATCTTTAAGCTATTTGCTAATTCTTATAAAACAATCTTGTCCGGTACAAGGATAACTCAAGAAAGAACGGCATTTACTAGTATTTAAGAATGCTTGAAATTTTAATGCTAAGTCGCCTATATATGACGTCACACGATTTTGGCTATTTTGAAACCTCCCTCCATCGTCACATAGCCTTTTACTCACAAATCACTATTCGTCACATTATATCAGACTCCCCCCTAGAGCGTGACATCATATATGGACGGCCCCTTACTTGGTGATATAAGGTATGTTGGTGTACTGTTTATAACTTGGTGATATTAAATAAAAATCGCTATATTAAACGAGTCATACATTCGCTTCTATGGTAATATTAGAATGGTCTCGAACCACGTGCTATCTGTATCAAATGACTCTCGGAGAATCTATTTAGAGCTAATCTTGTATTCACTTACTTTCTTAACGCATCTAAATAAGGGGTCTTCAAAGTACGGCCCGCGGGCCAACACCAACCGGATAGTACCACAAACCGGCCCAACATAGTTTTTCTAACACATATAAGTAGTGCCGAATCCGGAAAAAAGCCACGAACAAATTTATGCAACTGTCAACCAAATTTTTTGTCGAAAGGACTATATAAATCAGGCAGAAGCTGGTTTTCTCTTTGTCGGCTATCGGCTATCTCTGCCGCAATGAAATGTCCTTGACACTTACCCGTAAGTACCAACGGAAATTTGCGCGTAATTCAAAACTACATTATGTTGGTATGATGAGCTAGCCAGGACTTGGCCCTTTGGCCTTGGTGGAGGAGTCAGTGTAACCCTTAAGCTGAAAAGTTTTTAAATGTAGATGAAACAATTTTCTTACTCTAAAAACTAGTGTTAGTCTTACCAGTGGCAAAAACAGCGAAACAACTTTGAATTAAGACATTGGTTATGGTGACGACGGGAAAATGATGCAATGGTCGTTAGCAGCGAACAATTTCAACCACCGAGCCAGGAAAATACTCTTGCTAACAGAATCTAATAAAGTTTCTAAAAGAGTATTCGTGACTGGCTAAATTCGTTGCATGTCGACTTATAATTTTCGTGTAAGCCATGGAAGCATTTAGCCTCGCTTCAAAAGTGAAATAATGTGCAAAAAACATAAACATGTAATTATTATTACCTATACCAGGTTGGAGGTTGGCCTTTTCTGTGTAATCATTTCACTTTAAACCACGTGCTAATCGTTTTTGTCTACACATTTGAATTTCATTGATTTTGCACTATTTGTCTCAAGTATTGCGTTGTTTATTTAACACGGTAACTGAACGTG
The DNA here is from genome assembly GCA_022494535.1 of Himalopsyche phryganea. Classification (NCBI taxonomy): domain Eukaryota; kingdom Metazoa; phylum Arthropoda; class Insecta; order Trichoptera; family Rhyacophilidae; genus Himalopsyche; species Himalopsyche phryganea. The sequence goes on along the minus strand of JAGVSL010000060.1, from coordinate 2,070,010 downwards.
GTAGTTAAATTTAATCCGTGCAATAATCGAATGTAAATTCACATTATAGTTTCCATACAATTTTTTTTTTAATTTCTGAGGAACAAGACAGTGGTAAACATATCAACTCTTCTGATGTTATATCATATTTATTACGACGATTTTCATTTACAAACTTTCCAAGAAGTAAGAAAAAGTTTTGATCATATTCCATTCAAATAATGGACCAAGACCTTGTAGGGTGGCAGAGTGAAAGATAGCCAGGAGTGCAATCAACATACACACCAGGTGCGTGCCGTGGATTTCTTTCTTTCTCGCTCAGTCACAATATGTAAACTGAACGGTGCGAGCGAGATACAAGGGCACGTGGGTGTATGCTATTGTATCCTTCTAGCTCATACACAAATATAAGTCCACCGTAAGCCGATGATACACAGATAGATAAACTTAGTTAGCCGATAGGTTGCTAGCGTTCCCATGACAATTGAGAACCTAAACACATAAAAATTATCTTATAATAGAATTACTTCTTTTGCAAATTCCACTCCCTATTCGCAGCATGCGGTCATTACAAGGTGTCTCAAAGATTCTCTTTCCCTCGCCAGTCTATTTACTTCCTCCCAAGCTATCCTGGTATTTCGCAACTTCGCCGAAAAAATCGAAAGAATTAGGAAATTTCGTGAGGTGTCATGACTAGAATTTTTCTGAGATGTCATGACTCGCAACTTGAATAAGCGGCAGTGATCAAGTACAACCGTGAGTCCTAAAATTTGACTCCACATTGAGTTGCAAGTTCCTCCAGATATTTTTGGTGGGTTTTTCCCCTCTTTCTTTTTTTTTCTCAAGCACAATAATGCGTCATTAAAAGATCGGTAACATGCAGCTCTGTATCGAGCCAAAAGTTATGAGTAATTTCATTTATTTTCTTGATCGTCACCGCTTTATGGAAGGCGGCCGTGAAACAGCGGCTGCGTACATATAATTGGTAGAGGTAGGGCAACCAAACTGTATTTCTGATGGGATAGCGAACGCCTTACGCAAATTTTCATCTTCCATGATAAATATGTGCCTCCAGATACCTGGACCGTTTTTTCAATACTTATACTTCTACGAATTCAATCATTGTTATTTATTAGTTTATTACTATGTTTTACACCAGTGCTTCCAAAATTTTTTCATTTCACGGCCCACAAAGTTTGCAAAAATTTAACCACGGCCCCCTACCCATATAATAAAATTAATTTAGTTTTCAAAAATATATTTGACTTTACATATAACATACTAATACAAACACTTGCATTCTACAATCGCCTCAGATACAAAATTTTAATAAAATCACTAATAATGTGTTCTTATTTAAAGAGAAAAAAATATTTTTTTTCCATGTCCGCTCCCAATGTGGGGCATATGGTCTCCTAATGGAGGTATCTTAACAGACTTTTTCTATGAGAACTGCTTGTTACTCAGTTGCTCAACCTCTCTCTTTTTTTTTTCAAAGAGAGTAGGGATAGAAGGATAGGGCTATGAGAGAACTAGTGGTTAGCTAATCGCTCTCGCTACGCCCCGTAAGGATGGGATGGGTGGGAGGGAGGGAGGACTCAGACTACGAACAGAAATCCATAAATCGATTGAAAGATCAATCTATGAAAACCGTCCGCACCGGGAATCGAACCCGAGACATCCGTAACCGTAGCCAGCGACGCTACCAACTGCGCCACGGACGCCGACTATTTACATATTTATATATATATACATATGTAAAAGGAAAAAATTCATAATTATATACTTGTGGCTCTACCGGAATATTTCGTGGCGCCTCGCAGTAGCCCTACAGCCCCCGGGTCCGCGGCCCGTAGTTTCGGAAGCACTGTTTTAGACAAAAAGAGGAATAAAAATATGAATTAAAAAAAAAACCGGTTTTAATAAAATATTAAAAAAAAATATCTTTGTATTTAATAAAGAATAAATATTGTTAGACCACTTTCTCTGCAGTGCCTTTTCCTTTAATATTGAAATTCCATCAAGCACCCTCACGTCTTAAAATATCTTTGTATTTAATAAAGAATAAATATTGCCACATCTGGTGTAGCTCTATGAGACAGGCGAGTAACAAGGGTTCAAATTAAGACATCTAAATTATTTACACGAATTACTCAATTGATATTACGTATAAATATAAGTGTGCATATTTTTTGTGATACCGTGTAGTAAGTCGAAAGAAATGATCCAGTTACTAACATTTTAAGCTTAGTCTGATTACCAGTGGCGTTGCGTGGCAAAAGTTCGTTTGGGATATCGAGAAAACGAGAAACAATTATAACTTTGTATTAATTAATACTTTGAAGGGGGCTCGAGAAGGGCAGGGAGGCTCGCTAGGTGTTGAAATTAGGTACAACTTTATATTCGGTTAGCCGCAAGAGATGGATGATGGCGCTCACAATATTATTTTCCTGATTGATTGATTCGGTAGCAAGTTCTGCGGGAATGAAATATTGTTCTGTTGAAATGAGAATTAATAAATTTAAACGTATCAACTCAAACATAGCAATCGCTTCATTGTAAATAAGTAGAATATTTAAATACGATAAATAAAATGTTACGTAAAATCTGGTGTATTTACATAATATTCAGGTCTGAATTTATTAAATCAGGAACTATTTCAATTTTTGATCAGTAATTAATCAATATGGTGAGTAACTAATTCGATAAATGGTCAGTTATTAAAATAAATGGTCAGATATTTATATAAAACGGTCTGCTTTTTATAAAAACATAGCCTAACCTAACCTTACAGGGCATAGTGAGAGCTATAAGCTGACCACTAGTCCTATCTTTCCACTAGTAATATATTGCCATGCCTTTCTATCCATTAGTTCGCCATTTATTCAAACCTTGTTGTTTCTATTAGAAGAGCAATGAATTAATAGTTAATTACTATATCATTGGAGAAAATAAGTACGCAATAACATATGGGAATGTCTGGAAATGATAGCGAGACATACCGTAGCGCCAGCCAAATAAACAAACAAAAGGAGATGGGGATTGAATAAATCAATACGACATACTTGTTTGTTTTTGGTAGGAATATGGTGAATTATATTACTCTAGATGTTCATAACTTATTAATTCTGAATCAATATTATTTATTTGGAAATATCTGATGCAACTTTGACCAGACATTCGAGAGCACGAACGCCCGAAGATGTCGAAAGGCGAAACCCGGGTCGTTAGTGACAAAATACATGGAAGAGTACAAAATCTCAATAATTCAAATTTGATATTGAAATTCCAGCAAGCACCCACAGTCGATGTCTTAAATTATAGTAGAATTTAAGTTTTCATATATGATGAATAATAAGATATCCTGATAAAGCGACAAAAAACTTGGTTAAGATTATTTACAATAGAAGATTACAATTTGTGAAAGTGTAGGTTGTAATTTCTGAATCTGATCTTATATACGGGTGTTATATAAATATTTTTGTATTATAAAAGCGAAAATGAATTGGCTGTCTGGTTTTCAGCATGAAAAGATTGCTTTGAGTAAAATAATTACGAATCAGATCAAGTTTGACATTTTCTCGCATGTTTGTTTTCATTTTAATTCAGAAGTACGTGTACCCGTATATGTCAGCAAAAAGATGTAACTCTTTTTGATAATAATAAATTCAAATGTTAAGGTTTTTTGAGCTATGAAAATATTTAAATTTAGTTTAGTTTTAATGTAAATAATTTAAGAAAGTTAAAATTTAGTCTAAGACAAGGAACGATGTTAGTGGGCGTAACAACTGTATTGTGGTATTACAAAGCAACCTTAGGTTACAAGCAGTGGTATAAGAAAATTTGCAATTTACGAGTAGTCCTAGGAGTCCCAGTCTCTACCAACAAATTGTATGGCGGTTGTATGAAGATCGTCTCTCAACTCCTTTTTTCGTCGAAAATAAACATATTTGAAAAGATTTCTTGTGAGTATTCAGTGTTTCTATACTATAATCCTCATATAATTTACGATTTATCGAAAACCAAAATATATGCGAGTTCAGTAATAATTAAATCGTCACAATAAATTATATCGTACAGTCGTCATAACAAATGTAGTGAATGGCACGAAATGCGATGTGTGGCTGGGTGGATTTATTAGAATCGTAATCTATCGCAAAATACACACTTTGAATTATCGATTAATAACAATCATTGATTACGACTAGGCTTTATAATTATACTCTTTCAAAGTAGGTAAACAAATTTATCTATAACATGAAATTAAAATTGATAACTTAGTTATTCCACTGGCTGTGTAACTAGATGTAAAGAAGCTTTAAACTAACTATATCATCTTCAAGCACTAGCAATTAATTTTATAATTAGTACTGTTATCGTTTGGGTCTTACCCCCTCCCCACATCCAGTAGAAGGAAACAAAACTTTTCATTTTTAATTAAGATTAGAGTGGAAGATTTAATAACACAGCCAGTGGAATAACTAAGTTATCAACCTTAATTTAATATTAAAGCACTAAAGTTACCGCAGAATCTATCGAAAATATCTTTATACCTATTAACATTAAAGATATTAAATTTAACTACGCACTATTTCATATTATTAAAATATGCTAGAATTCATCGTAATTAGCCCAAAATATCGATATCATCACTTCGCAGTAAATGCAATGGACCTCATGTCTGCAAAAATATCTGCTGGCGGGCCGTACAGAATGGCTTTTAATTATAGGAGGCTTTGGGTATTAGGTAAAAGAGAATATCGATCCTCCAGTTCAAGTAGGACAACTCCAAACAAATGAAAATTGAGTTACATATGCAATTATACATAAAAACGTTGCACTCCATCTAATTCAGTGCTCAGATAATTCATAAATGCTAATACAGATGACCTTCAAAATAATTAAACAAAATGTTGATATTCCTGCTTCAGCTAAAGGATATTTTTAAATATTCTTTTACTGACTATACTCGGAAAGTATCTTATTGTTAATCACCTGTTTATAAAATGTACGAAACTCGAGTAGAAATCAATAATATTTGATTTATGGTGACCATTTGAATATTGATTTTCCCATTATCTCAATATGGGTTATTTGGAGTTGTCTGAATAAGTGTCGCGAGAAATGAATACTTAGGGTCGTTTCGCCAGTGCTCAGCCAGTTAAGCGACAGGTGTAATTTCAAAAAGGATTTTGAGTCAATGAATGATAAATACATATTTTTTTCGCTGTTATTCCATTACACAGGGATTAAGCAATGTAACTAAGTTAAAATAAAATAGTTAATATTGTACCAAGCATAAAATAATAGAAGTTTACAAAAAAAAATGCCTATTGTCCCAGTGGTCGGCCCCCAAAATCGAATGGTCGGCCTTTCGTTTCCCAGTGTTCGGCCATCACTATGAAACTTCATGAATATCGCGAAATAATCTACTGATATTAGACAGAACAATAAAAAACATAATTATGCAAAGCATGACAATATAAAGCACATTTTGTTAGCGATCCCTATACAAGATGAATTTCTCGAAACTTGTTAAGTAAAAATGTGCTTTTTTTAATTGCGTATTGCATCATATAGGTCAGTATAGTGCAGATATACATTGGCAAGTGGCAAGACTACCTACACGAATTATAAAAAAAACTGTTTTTTTTAAATATATCCACTATTATTTAAGTTTTAAGCTCAAAAGGCCGACCACTGGCGACGGCTGACTTTAGGAACAAGCATCCTATGAAGAATAATAATATAATGGATAGCAAAATGAACAGCGAGTGCTCTGACAACTTCATTTTTTCACAAAATTCCTGGCTTTTATTAAAGCAGAAAATATACGACTGAAAAGACAAACTACTAATAGATAATAATTGATAAAACAATCGCCGAATATCAGAAAACGGACAGAAAATTCATTTTCATATTATTTTTTAATCGGGTTTTTTTTTGTTGCTCGGTCTAAGAAAACGGACAATTGTTTTTTCGCTTTTAGATGGTTGCAAAACGAAAACGATTATTGAATATAGTAAATATATATATTTAAAAGCACTTGTAAATATTAAAATCCTCGCTTTTGAATTAATTAGCCGAATTTTAAAATGCAGGTGTTCATGACTGATTTTCTTGTGAAACTATTTTCACATACAAATAAAAAATAAATTCTTATTATTTTGAGATCGAGAATTTTATATTTTGGGGGAATTTTCAGTAATGGAACCTATCTCCCATTTTTACATGTGCACCTTATCTTTTTTTACATGGTAGCTAACAGTCTCTGAAACGTATCCCTCGTGCGTAAAGATAATCGGGTGTACAAAAATCGCAGATCTACAAAAATTATACAACGAATTTTCGAATATTCAGTGTCCAAGTGTAACAATGTTCAGTTTTCTTATATTATTTATTGTTATTGATCGCTCTACAGTTAGAATAAATACATAAATCTATTAATAAGAAATCTATCCTTAATTGAAGACGTTATCTTTATGCTTCCCACGAGACAAAAATTGGTCCATAATCTTTGCCCCAATTATTGAATAAGAACCAATCAATTAGAAGACTAAAAGTAATTGGCAATAAAAATTGGAATCTACTTAAAAAAAAATGATAAGCAACATTCAACAATAATAAATTATCAATTTAATGAGCATTTTGGGTCACAATTTTGTTTATTGAGCAATAAAAATATACATTGGACCGGCCGCTGTTAATTAAATAATAATTATTGCATACTAAGAGATTACACCAATTTGTCAAAGCAATGATTCAATATTAAGCAATAGTAATTCAAATAATAATAATAACGATATGGTTATTCATAATTATTACGAAAAAACAATAATTATCTTTTAAATTTTAAAATAAAATTCACTTGAAAAAATTAAAAATGACAACGCAGTTATTCCACTGGCTGTGTTACTATCATCATTACTAGCATCTTCAGACTAATTTATTACACACTACATTAATTTATTACACAGCCAGTGGAATATCTAAGTTATCAATTTTTATTTTATATTAAATCCATCGAAAATATACAATTTAGTTATTTTCCATTACAGCCTAAATTTACCATATTCGCTCCCAATGTGGAGCTCCTAATGTAGGTATCTCAACACAAAATTTTCTAGTAGAACTGCATGTTATTCAGTTGCTCAACCTCTATTTTCGGAAGAGAGTAGGGATAGAAGGATAGGGCTAGGACAAGACCAGTGGTTATTTAATCGCTCTCACTAGCCCCGTTTTTAGGATCGGATGGGTAGAAGGTAATTCAAGACATCACAAACTTCCATTCCTACGAACAGAAATCCATAAAACGATTGCAAAATTGAACTATAATATTGTCCTTACCGGGGTTAGAGCCCGTATCCGTAACCGTAACGACATTGACCACTGAACCACCGAACCGACATAAGAGATGCTAAAAAATTTTAATATATTATTTGTCAATTATTGGTGGAAAGGCATTATATTTTATAAATAAAACACAATTTGCTTGTAATACTGCTATTTGTGTATAATGATCAGAAACGGTTTTTCTCATCACAAGCATCATCAAATGATTAAAATAAACAGGCTTTTTATACGAAATTGAATGTTAATAATTACAAGGTATATCAAACAGTTGGTTCAAATAGCCTAGAATTAAAATGTTAAGAATTGTGTTTTATTTCTAAAAAAAACACCTAAATAATAATGATGAATGTTTTATCATCTTCTTTAACTTCTTTAACACCCTTTACTCCGTCAGTTTTGTGAAATATTATTTCATAATGTCCGATACAATGGAAGTTTCAATATGTTTTCTTAACAGAATTCAATTTAAAAATATACACGTTGGTAATGTTGATATTTGATTGTAGGAAGTGCATACCAAATCGAATTGAATACACATCAAGATAAGTTAGTGTTTCCCTTCATAAAAATAATCGATTGTTCAATGGCTTCTTTGAGTTGATTAAAAAATGTCAACGTTATTGATTACTGTGTTTACGAACATTTTTTTCTCGATATTTCAATTGCCTCTTGCGTGTAGTCAGTGTCGTGGCAAGGGTTTTGTGCAGGAGAAATCTTATAAACTATTATCTCTATTAACATCCTAAATTTTTTATATGAACGCTGTCGTCACAAAACTTTTGAAAGATGTTTCCTTGATCAAAGCAGTACGTTTATTAATTGATTAATTATCAACACAAGATATTCTAGCAAAATTAAGAAGAGATCCTTTGATATTCTTCTGGTGGTGAAGACAATACTATACTACTGTGGGCACTGTGTATAATGTCGTATTCACGGGAAAAAAATAATTGTACTAAAAATCAGAGATGTGATTTTGGACTATATTTTGGTCATGAGTCAGCCATGCGGCAATACTATTCATAACAAACAATATCTATTGTTTAAAATAATGGCGTCATCAGAAATGTTTTTCGGTAACTTAAGATGCCGAGAAACCCGTAAAATTGTGTAAGTTGAATCTGAAACACTGCTGTATTTATGAATGACCAATATTTAGTAGTATTATTTGTTCGAACACAAAAAATAAATTTGGATATTATTAGACAGTTCATTGTGCGAGTAAAGACATTATAAATGAATACAATTGATTTTCAGCGATATTGTAAATTTTAAAAGGGCTTTTTTTCACTTAAAAATTAAATCTGGCCTAAGTACGGGTTGGGTTCGGGTAACAAGTGAATTCACTAAAAAAAACGACCAATTAAAAGTCGGGCCCGAGCCGGATCGGGCATAAAGCATTCGGGCTCGAACCGGGTAATTTTATAAAATTTTGACCAGGACACACCTCTGCAACAAACCCAAAAACAAGGTTGTGATTATTTGATACTGAACCTTCTTTAGCAATTAAATTTGTACAATATTTCTATATCTAAACATAGTATTTACCCAAATCAATACGATTAATATGGTTGTATCAAAAATAGTAATATTAATGGGAAAGATGACAACGTTTGACACACGAAACATTCACTGCACTAACCATTTTAGTTCGAATAAATAAAAATTATTAGTCAATTTGTGGTTTTATTGCCCTCTCCGAAATGTCAAATTCAGTAGGCCACTGTATTTCAAACCAAGAATAGTTAGAATTAAGGCCAGTTCAAATTATAAAGACATTAGTCTACTTCGAAGTGCGTGTCAATTTTTAATAATCATAAAATAATAATGTCTAGAAATATTGTACAAATCAAACAAAAGCACCACTTTCTTCTAGTAATAGAATTCAGATACATTTTAGTGTACCGTGGAAATTGAAAATAATAAAGATTGAATAATGAATTATAAAATTAACTTTCACAAAAAGAAGCTTTTATGTAAAAATCGATAGCTTATTTACATGTTTATTATAGAAATCTCACTCAGTATTTAAAGTCTAGCGCAACGGTTCTTAAGCTGGGGTCCGCGAACATTATCGTCATAATTTAAATAGAGATTTTCGTAAGTTTTATTTTTGTCCCGATGAGCAAATTTTGCCTCGAACGTGCCTTTTACACCAAATGTCTCAACCTGCCAAGGGATTTCAAGTGGGGAGTGACCGTCATAAACACAAATTCATTTGTTTCGGTAATAGAAAACAGATATTTTTAAGAATATCACATGCTGGAAAAAACCTTTCAATGTGACCAATGTTATTTTAAGTCAGCGCGTAAAAGAGGATTTAAAGCTCACAAAACATTACATTCTGAAGATAAACCATTTAAATGAGACAAATGCAATTTTAAAACTGCTTTTTCACGTTACTTAAAGATACTTGAAGTATCACATACTGGCAAAAATTGTTTTATAAAATTCATATTCTTCCTGTGACTGTTTTTTTATGATATTTTGAATCTGGGTTCAAATGGGGGGAGGGGATAAAATGCCTAGAGTTGGGATGAGGTCCGCAAAAACAAACTGGTTCAGGAAGGGGTCAGCGGACTACATTAGTTTAAAAACCTCTGATCTAGCGTAACATTTATATCTAGACTCGTAACACAATATTTACATAGACCAACAGATTAATGTTTTCAAATGACTTATTTTTTTTCTTCTGCCCGCGATAAGACGGTTTATTTGGACAATTTCTAAGCAAAGTCTAATTATAGCTACATTTTTGTATGAATCATTTTTGATAAATCTTTATAGATGGAATTTGGTTTGCATCCAGTTCAACGTGTATTAAGTCAGTAGATTTGAACTTTGAACACAAAATTTGTCAGTCATTATCAAAACGATTTGTGTATTATGATTTGTCACTTTCTATTTTTTAATATCACTATTTCCGCTCCCAGTGTGGTGCATATGCACTCCTTGTTATTCAGTCTAGGCATGGTATAAACTAAAGCACGATCATCTTTACAAGTTCCAATATATTATATTATTAACATAGCTAAGTCAATAATATAACTAAAAAGGCGTGGCAGGATTATATTTTATATTGAATAGGAATGTTGGAGTAATGACTCTATTTCATAGCAGGGGAATGTTATCAATACCGTGACCTATATTGGGAAATTCCACATGACTAACGCTGATCAATGATCACTTGATCATCATTCATCGAAATCACCGTAATATCAAACAAAAGACGCTTTTATGCGTAGAGTAAAAACAGCAGTGATTTTGTATAAATACACAACTCAGTGTAACAACATAATCATTAGTAATGATCAGTATAAATATGTGAAAGTAGTACAAATGAATAGTGTTTTATTTTTTATAGTATTAGTATTTAGGTAAAATAATGTAAATCCATTTCAGAACTTGCAATATTTGTGATTTTGTTCACCAAAAAATTTGTTGGTACAATATGAATAATTACTGAATAATATAATTATAATATTTAAAATGTTAAATATGCATTATACGTATGACTATATATATTTTTTAAATTCACTCGCATTTGAGTATAATATATAAATCAATGTTTGTTTATTTGTGTTCCTATTGCCTTATGCGTTCCTATACCATTCATGCAATTTCGATGAAACGTGTGAGTTGTTGTGCGCAAACCCGTGAAATTTCTGAAAAAAAATCAAGAAAAAGAATCAAATACGTTCAAATAGCGACATCTCTGAAAACCTTCTGATTTATTCGTGTACATACCAGACGGTAAAAAAATATTGTGTATCTAAAAGCACTCCAATAATCTTAATCTATGTATATATAAATGAATGTTTGTCCCGTATGCGTTCCTATACCATTCATCCGATTTCGACGAAACTTTGGTAAGTTGTTGTGCGCACACCCGTGAAGGTTTTTGAAAAAAATATAAAACAAAGAATCAAATACGTACGAATAGCGACATCTCGGAAAACCTTCTGATTTATTTGTGTACAAACCAGACTGAACAAAAAATATTGTGTATCCAAAAGCACTTCAATTAATAGAATAAAAATACTAACACTTTCTTCCTTTCAGTGGTATTGCAACGCATGCCGGGTACTCGCTAGTATTTCATAAAAATCTATTTTTTTAACAATAAAAAAACAGATTCTCAATTCCCGAACAACTCTTAAATTAATCACAAAACACGGCTTCTAATTTAAGTCCGGTATGCCTGCATTTGTGTGATTTTAACATTGGTTTTAATTTCTTAGAACAACTATAAATTAATAGAAGGTAATAACCTCCTAAATGACCAAACAAACCTCACGTAGTTAAGCATAATCAATAAAAATACAATTCATTTACTTTAACGAATAACTAATATTACCAACTATACTTCTTTTCTTAGAACAACTCAAAAATAGAATTAGTAAGAAAAATGTTTAGATTTTTAATACATGTTTGGAGTTGGAATAAGTGAGATGATATTATATTGTATATCTTTGTTATGTTTTGGACAATTGACGTGTTCAAAATTGAAGTTGCTGAGGAGAGAGGAAAAACTGTTTTTACCGATAACATTACATGGTGAGTTGCGTGAAATGCAATCCTGTAGATTCTCATCTTAGCAGATAAGGAATTATACGCAGGTAGTGTCGATATAATAGTGGCTAACATCAAGTGGGGGTCAGAATTTTTAAACCTTAAGCCAATGTAAAACGATGTTTTCCTTCCAAAAAAGCAGAGACCTGCTCTGTCGTCTTTAAAATGAGATCCAATCATTAACTCATTTTCGTACTTTTTTAGGGTTACATAAATTGGCCAATACAGCGTCGATATATACCTGTGCTAAATTAAGTTTAAACATAGTTCTGACGAAGGCGTGAAACCGAAATAGCTATTAGCACTCTGATAAAACTCTTGTATAAAGGAATATTTTGGAAGGACATTATTTCTAAATTCATAATCAAAGTTATTTATAAAATGATTGAAAATAACAAAATTACGTTGATAAAGTTTTCCAAGAAATACTTAGTCGTTAAATAAATCAGTTTAGCATTCATTAATACTATAATATTGCTTAAATGAAACTAAAACTAAACTTTTAATACTAGCATGCTGTAATCGATTGTGGAATTTTATGTTTCCTCTTTGTATGACTATTTTTTATTTATAACGCACAATGCGTCATTTATTTGAATAATTAAAACACTTTCGATAAACTTAAGCAGTATTAAATAAAATCACAGGCGAATAGTTTAAGAACCTTCACGGCCGGGACACTATACAATACACTATACCAAATTAACTGTGTGAAATCAGGATTTGACGTTTGACTTCGCCGGAAAATGATCCTGGAACGATTTGATCGATATGCAGTAGGTATTTTCAGAAAAGGGAAGGACAATATTATGATGAATTTACTTTCACAAGAATCTGATACGTTTACGTCGAAATAATGGAGTTCTAAATAAGTAAATGCTAATTTAATCAGTTTGCAGATTCATTATTATAATGAGGAAACCAACACTATAGCAATTGTGAGTTAAGACTTACATCTAGCCTGCTGACGGAGATGGTGAGGTTTTATAAATCAGTCAAAACACGCCAGTTGAATCAGAGTCTTTATTGCAGTTACTTGTTGTACATACACCGAATTTAAGAATTTACAATTTAAAAAAAAATACAATGTACAATATTTCATCCCACACATTTTTGTAGTTCTACCAAGCATACCAATTCAATCGATATTCAAAATAATCACTTCGATTACAATCTTGACAATTGAAATTATTTTTTTATTACAATTAGTCTTGCTCTTGAACTATATATACCTACACTCTTCCAAAAAAGAGATTTTGAGCAACTGAGTAACGTCTGTTTAGATATCTCCATTAAGAATCCATATGCTCCATATAGGGAACGGACCTGGCTGAAACAATCAAAAACATTGGAATCATTCATTTGTGAAAATAACAATAGTGAAGCTGAGCGTGTACTTTGTGTAATTATATTCAAATTTTGCTCATTTTGTATAGTGAATATTCTCTATTGAGTAAATATAATAAAATATGCTTACTCAAGTGAATCTGACAAAGTACGGCTGTCAGGCGAATTGAAAAGAGTCATGTTAAACACACACCCACTACTAGTTGATGCTTATTTATTATAAATACCAAGTTTGGCTGTAATTTGTGTCATATATTTTTTTCTAACACAAAGATAGAGCGAGGAAGGCGTGGCAAAGCGACGGAAGACAAAAGGGTGAATTATTTACTCATTAATTTTTCACACACGACAACACAGGACAAGAAACATAATTAAAGGAAATTATTCCTATGACAATGGAATTAGGCTCAATGGACGAAATGAGGTTCCGTTTATATGTGTGTATTAGCCAGTAAATATAAAATTGCCCGCTCGGATGAGTAACTACTAAGTACACGATACGATTGATACAGATTTGAATAAATTGTGTAATTTTCAAGAAGAATTAGTTCAGTTGCCAAAACCAGAAAAATCTTAGTCGAAACTACCGATACTGGTCATTATTTAGATAATATTTAGAATCTATATTATACAAATCAGCAGATTGGGAGGTTCCAAGTTCTTTTCCTAGCCAGGTCAAATGTGATGTTAGTTTGAAACATTTGATACGAAATCTGGGACATTTGTCAACTGTCAATGTGTTATTTTTTTTTTGTAATTAAAAAATAAAACACAATTTTTTTTGTACTAATTCCACATTTATATAATGATCTGGACCAGTTTCGCTCATCACGATCATAATCAATTGTTAGAATTTAAATATTCGTAAGGTTATTTAAATGCAATTTTGTGTTAATAATTTAACAAGGTATATCAAACAATTAGATCAAGAATTTACAGATGATCATACAAATTATACATAAACGAAATTAAAATGATAGCGAACTCTTAACAATCGAGAAATACTAAGTAATCTGAAATAAAAAATTAAGCCACATTAAAAGTTAATTATGTAAGAAAAGCACAATGAATTTAAAAATAATTTATAAATATTCATTAAAGAAAAAAACAAATGGGAAAATCTTACGATAAATTTACGAACCACATATAGTGCCTTTCTACCAAGAAGTACATAAGAGTGATTTTTTCAAACTATGTGTTTACATAACAACAATCAAATCGATGCCAATAAACTCCCAAAGCAAACAAGTCGTAAAGAAATAAATACATAATCAGAAAATATTTTTTTCAGAAATCGCAGATGTAAAATATTGGTCATTTCCAAATATTTTCAGTTTCCTATTGGACCCGAAATTTGGCAAAACTCCATTAAATATCAAATGTGGCTCTTGCCACGGTTGTAAAGTTTTCACTGCGTAACGTTTTATCGTCCATTTTGTCGGTTCCGTGACATCTTCTGATGATTTAAGGATGTAGCTAAACATGATACGCTACCGAGACCGGTAATGCGAGCGACAAACTTGGCCCAATAAATCTACAACGATGGCAGCAGATACGGGCATTGAAACCTTGAAAAGTGATACTTAAATAAAAATTATTATCATATCATTGCCTGCAGAAAAGTTTGGTAAACTGTGGAATTGATTATAACATCAGCGATTCTTATTTGTGTATTGGAAAAAATATAATACAAGGAAAAGAATACTTTTTTTATATTCAAAGCTAAGAAATCGTCCAGTTCATTAGTCAGACAACTCCAAAGTAATGAAATTTGAGTTAAATATGCATAAATATGTAAAATTTTGCCCCCTTTTTCAGCCAGTACTCAAAAATGCCACCAACAAAATGCTAAGGCAGATAACCTTGCAAACAAAACAAGTGTCAATATTTCCGGGTCAGTAAAAGGATGTTTTTAAATATCCTCATACTGGCCATACTCCATTTACCAAATTTACCCAGATATACTCCAGATACCAAATTTATATACACCTTTTTATAAAATGTATAAAATTCGGGTAGAAATCAATTTTTGATTTATGGTGGCCATTTGAATATCGCTTTTCCCATTATCTCAATATAGGTTATTTGGAGATATCTGAGTAATGAACAAGGCGATCGATATTATGAAAAAATTATGGAGGTTTTATTAATGCAAGAAACCATGTCATATGAAGAAGGTGAATAAATATAATAATATGATATTATTGACAGGGTGTTCCGTTAAAGATCTTTCAAAATTTTAACATTAAATGACAATTTAACAATACAGTATCAAATAAATATTTCAAATACTTACTCAGTTCGAGTCCATCCGTGTGCTCGAATGCCTGAAGATGCCGAAAGGCGAAACCCGGGTCGTTAGTGACAAAATACATGGAAGTGTACAAAATCTCAATAATCCAAAAATCCAAACTTACTCTTGTATCCTAAAACTAAATTAAGCTTTAAGAAAGGATTGTTTTATTATAATTATAGATATGGAAAAATATGTAGCCTGAAACCAAAAGAAGAAAGATACGGTTGATCTTTCAGTTTGGCAAAAAATGAAATTAATGATATGTATCCATCCATCTTTATATGATTTTTATTTTAGAATTATTAGCACACAGCAACATTATATGATGGCCATCAACTATAACACATTATTTGGGTCTTAAACAATATAACTGGCTTAAAATATTAAGCCCTAAATTAGTTTTGTGTTTTGATTGAACGATGAAGTACGATAGTTTTACTCAGCGAAAGCTCTATCATCACTACTGGCCAAGTTACGTTTAGCTGTCTTTACAAGGTCATCAAAGCGTTCAACTTAGAGTTCTGCACGGGCCCGATCCGTGAACCTGGCTTGAGTGGGCAGAGACAGCTGAGATTCGGGTAAGGGATTTATTTTTCAGAAAAATATTTCGGACTATGTTTGGGTCATCAGTCAGTCGGCAATACTATTCATAAAAAGGGTTAATATTTTATTTCACATTTGCTAAAAATATCGTTGAAAATATGGTAACAATCATCTATTGTAGTGCTCCGCAACCGATGTGCTGCGGCACAGTACGTCCAAAATGAGAAAAAACTATTAAAAGATTATAAGAGTATTTTTATATTAGATCATAATTAAAGCCATTCGGTGGCAACGATCTCCTCCGCTAAAATTATTCTCGTTTAAGCAAATATTGTATTATTTTGATATTTATTTACATAGTTGTATTAGTGTTTTCACGGGTAGTGCAATTGCAATGATGGGCAATAAAATAGGGTTGTCTCGTGTGTACATCAAAAAAATTCTACCGTAGAAATCACACATTGCTGCATATATTGGGAAGCATTGATGGCGAAAAATTTCCCAGAGGAATTATTACAAACAAATGAATGAAAATTTATTGGCATGCTCTGACAAATAAAATAGGTTCAAATAGAAACTCAAACATTGCCAAAGTGAGTTACGGCTAGGATCATTGAAAATTTTTCGAACGACCAACGAGACTATTATTGAAAACAATGATTATTTTGGATTTGAACAATGATTATTAACACAATACTCAACCACCTAATTTCGTTAATGTTTAGTACTATTTTTTTAGCAACAACTTTAACAAATGCTTTTGAAAGGGTTGAATTGAATTTTATTAAAAAATATACTAACTTCTTTAAAGATTCGTCAATTAAAAACAAATTAATAAATAGTAAGTTTTGGTATTAAATTTACATATTTTGCCATGCGGTGTGCCGCGAAATATTAATGAATGCTTAGGTGTGCCGTTGATTGGGAAAGGTTTCTAAGCACTAACCTATTGTTTTAAAAGTATGGCGTCATCATAAATATTTTTCGGTAACTTTATGCTGAGAAACCCATATAATTGCATGAGCCAATTAAAGCTCTACCTGAAACAGTCCTCTCTTTATATACGAATGACTTAAATAAATAAATCTGCTTTAAATTGATTTTAGATCATTGACAGTTCGTTGTGGCGGAAAATTCATTATTCATTAATATAATTGTTTCGTTAAAAATTAGTTTCAACGATACTGTAAATTAAAAAAAATAAGACTTCTGGTCGGGTTCGGGTAATAAGTGCGCTATTAATTTCAACCCGTGCACACCTCTAGTCAAACTACACAAAGTACCCGCCAACTTACGGACATGACTATCACAGGGCTAGATAGAATTGTTCGATACGTAAACTCATCTTGTTACAATATAAGTTTCCGACATGCCAATGGAATATTTTCGGAATAATAATCTCTATGATAAACGGAACAAATGTGTTCAACGATGCATAAAGGATCGGCTTTATATATCAACTGAGCTACTACCAATATTAAATTTCATGTAGTGACAAGCTGCTTAGAATGATTTAATTACCATGACATAGAAGTAGTAAATGTTTACGCACAGATGCATTTGTTTTATCAAAATTCAAGTTATACATCAGACGAACAGAAATCAATTTGTGAAAACTGTGCGAACCGGGATTTGAAACCGACACATCCGTAACCGAAGCCAACAACGTTGCTCACTGCAGTACTCGACAGGAAAGAATATACGTACGACTGTTCTTATAAATACTAAATAATTTGACGTTCTTACTGAGAGTAGAAAATTAATTCGGAAACAAATTTTTGGAATTATTAAGTAGGCACCGATGAGGTTAAACTATTAGTAGTGCAACTCTTGAAAGAATAAGCATAATAAATAATATAAATTCTTTCTACATACTTCAGCGGAGGGCTGAGAAGTCAACTACCACCAGGTTTCTACTTAACAAATGCTGTACAGTTTTTTACGTTGAAAATTAATATGCAGTACAATTTCCACTTGGTATAGGTTATAGGTATACATATTGTGATTTACCTGCAAGTCGACGCCAATTAATGTATTATTTATACATTCGTTCAACAATGCGTGAAGCTTTATCAGACGATCTGTATGAAACAAAGGCAATTTTTTTCATATTCTCCATTACAGTTTATTATTTTATTTACCACAATTGACCATGACCTGCTGTATGCCATGGACTATGAAAGAATAGTAAAACCATGCTGAAAAATATTTAATTAAGTTAACCTAATTTTTCTGACCTGTTCAAATTATACTTTTTATCTGTACAATACACATGGTCATCACACATAATATACCCAACAGCGTGAAATCCATAGAAGTAAAAAAGTACTTCCTGTTTATTCTGTCTGCCTTCAATAACTACTGTAAAGTTACCCTACCAGAAATGGTCAATTTGTACTGTGTTAAACAAAACAAGAGACTGCATTTATTATATCGAAAGCGTGTTGTAATAAAATCGGGAATACCGTTCCATTAAAGAAATGTACTTGCATAAAAAGAAAAACATAACATAAAAAATTCAATAATCTTTAAAATAAATTATAAATAAAAATAATCCTAAGTAAATATATACATGATTATCTTACATGATATATAATAACCCAGACCGCTCTGTAAGCGCTTTATTATCATTACATATCACATGTAGGTATGAAATTTTTCATAACATAAGCGTTCGCTGTGTGAACAATTCACACACAGTTCCGACGTACTAGCTACTTTAGAAATTCAGTATTTCAATTTCAATACCGTCATCTATGACGGGTACGGTTATACTAGTTTCATAACATGTACCATCTCGTAAAGGGTAAATAGTAATCAAACGTGTTTATATTTTTTTCATTTTAAATGCTGGTTTCGCACACCACGAGCATTATCAACTGACGATAGTGCTGGTTATGAGCGAAACCGGTTTCGATCATTAAAAAAATATGTAAGCAATACAAAATGAATTGTGTTTTATTTTAAAAATACAATGCCTTTCCTTCAAAAATTGACAGTCAACACCTTAAAAGTGTTTGCAAATCAGTTTATTTTCTTTATTACAACAGTTTATATTATCTCATACTACACGGGTATCGTTGGCAAAAGAACGAATCTAAGCGAACTAATCTTTGTAGCGAACGAGAGTTACACTTACGCCTGTATGGAAATATAAGAATTTGAATCATCGCGAATCTCTTACTGTCACACTTAAAACAAAATTAGAAAAAAATGAACTGGTCAGAAAGTACTTTATCATTGATGTATTTTTAATCTACACTTATTAGATAAGAAATCTTTTAAAATTATTGTCACTTATCTGTTATAAAGGATCCAATTACCATTCCCCGCAATTTAATTAATAGCTATCCCTATTGAGACAAACATTATGACAAGATACGAGTATCATTTCCCTCTTTTTTTCTCATACCAACAGAAGTACCGGGTGATTAGAACTTGGAAGTTGTCAGCAGAAATTGACATTGCTGAACGGTGAAATAGCATCCATGTTATGTTTCATTCTACAATATCAAAGAAACAGTAAATGTGTTGGTTCACTCGTAGAAAAGAAACGCGAAAAAAAAACGCAACACATATCGATGTATATACCAGTGGTCCTCAATTCTACTTAAATATAGCATCAACATAACGAGCATTTTTTGTTTATTGAGGTCCCGAACTCAGTTTATGCAGTGAATAATGTAGTTTCTTACCCCGCTCTTTTTCAGTGAGTCAACTTAGGCTATTCAGACGCTAGTTCTATTTAAATACACCGAGGACACACATATACGTTAAAAAATTAGCTTAATAACTGGTATGTACATTGAATACTTTAAAATTACTGCCGAATTAATTTTGTTTAAATTATCGAATGTCTTTAATATGATTAGTATTTAGTCGATTTTCGTGCAGATTAGATAAACTATAATTTTAACAATCCCCTTGCACTGTTATAGTTAATCCCCTCTGCTTATCACTGCCAGGTAAACAAATGTTATTCACAGTCTAGTTATAGTTAGTCAGTGAATGTAATAATTATGTTCCTCGTTTTTACCTACTAAATAACATAAACAGTATGACCGATTCACTCACAATAACATGTTTAGTAAAAAAAATAAAAGCACCGAAATCGTCGTACGGTACATTGAAAGTTGTATAATTTATTCATATAATTTATCATTAATATAATTGGTCCCATTGGTGGACAATGTATCTAAAATTGATTTTGCGTTTGAAGTAAAATGAGTAATCATTGCAATATATTGTCATTACCAACAGTGTGGAGTCGTCCAAAAAAAACGCGTCTCCAACTTTTTCATATATATATGTATGTATATTGCAGGACAAGAAGATGTTATAGACATAAATAAAAAATGAAACAAGTATATTAATACACGCAGAAATGCAAAATTTTCTTTACAGAAAAAGTAGTAGTGGTTGCTCGTTTTTTACAACTCCGATTCCGGCCAAAACAGCGCGTCTCCACGACTCCGATTACGCAGCCCTTGTAATTACATTCGAATAAGAGTCAACTCAGGTGACCAACAATCGTTATTTTGCATTCGATTTGCCATAATGCTGTGCATTTACCATTTTCGTGTAAATAGGTACATGTTAGGTGTAACCAGCAGGTTAATCGACACTTTATCTAAGACCAAAGACGAAAAAAAACTTTCTTGAAGAATAATTGTTTATAGATCGTTATAATTATTACGGGAAATACGTTGCATACACTAGTAACTTAATACAGGTATGGCATGTATAGATTTACTTTTTTGTGAACTGTGCGCTCCTGAATATTGTTATTTTGATATTCCCTTACTGATCTTACATGAGCAACTAATCCAATATTATAATACAATTTACCCAGCACGTAATACTGCGGTCAGCGTATGCGCCGGCAGCCCGGAGCAATCTATACATCGATAAGTACGTTATATTATCGGGGACAACATCATTGAAAGCAAATCAAGCGTCAACAAAGAAAACAGAATTCAATACGCGGAGAAAATAATATAGTGGCAGAAACTCACTGACAGATTGGTATTGTAAATTATAACCGTAGATAACGGAGCTAGGCCTCGCCATTTGTATTTCCTGGATCGGTTTGAAAACACGATATATCAAAGCACATAAGAGTCTAAGTAAAACTGGAAATAAACTAAAAAGGAAATGATGTTGAATGAATTTCATTTACTTACAACAATATATCGAAAGATAAAATTGATAACTTTATTATGCCTCTTATTGTGTTACTATGTGCTACACGTGTTTGCTTACTTGAGAAATTTCTTCAGATTTGACATTGATTGTAACGTTTTAATTATAAGCAGGGCTCGGAATTAGAGTCGTGGAGTCGCGCTATTTTGGCCGGAGTCGGAGTTGTAAAAAACGAGCGACTTCTTCTGTAAAGTGCATTTTTGCAACTGTACTTTTTTTAGCCGTTATCTGAGTCGGAGTCGCAAACGAAGTTAGAGTCGTAATCGGGTTGTTGGTCAATGTCGGAGTTTGAATCGGAGTCGCGTTTTTTTTTTGACGACTCCACACCCTCTACTTATAAGTGAGAAATTAAAGTGGGTGTTTTTTTTTGTTTTACTGGGCGCGAGGAGTTGAAATATGCAAGCAATAATAAAATATTGTCAACTGATAATGTTTGGGATGAGCGAAAGGAGACCTGATTATAATAAAAAGACTGTTGAAGTAGCAGAAAAAAACGTTTGCAACTTAAAAGTTACTAAATACAACAAAAAAAATACCTACTTGTGTTTGGAGTGGAGAATCCCATCGGAAATACATTTAATAGCGGGAAGCCAGCCATGAGCGTTATTTAATATGTTATTGACTAAAAATTATCAATTTTTATTAGGACTTAATCTAAGTCATTTACATCGCAATATTAATAGATTGTAAACAAAAAGTGATTCGTAGTTTGTTACTATCAATGATTGATAAAAAAGTAAACATTCTATCATAGCGAAATCATCTTTGACCTTATCACGCAAATAAATGCATTAATATTCGTAAAAAGTTGAGGCAGATTAATGACCTTGTTTTTAGCTCGGTTTGCTGTAATCAATTTAAAACAACAAATTAAAATTTCATAACACCTTTGCAATGTGAATCATTAATGACGATAACCAGAGAAGACCAAAGGTCCGTTTCATGGCTGATCTAGTAACTGGTGAAGAGGTATTAATGAGACAGTTTCACGAGTTCAAGTGGACAGAAGCGGAGTTAGATATATATTTCGCCAGATTTCTTCGTCTATATAAAAATAAAATAATGTGAAGCATATCAAACGGATACAGAATGAAACAGTTTAACTTATTTTTTTATATTCAAAGCAGCAGTGACGTAGCTAGGGTTTGTGCCACCCGGGGTGGGCCTTGAGTTTTCTGAACCCCCTCCCCCACTTTTTCCCTAAAAATTTTATTAAAAAACTACTACAAAGAAAATTTTTATGAAAAATAAATATAATTTCTTGAAAAATATAGATACTTTATTTTTACAATCCTGAAAATTTTTATCTACGCCGATGCATTGAGTCTTGGATTGAAAATCATCGTGTTCAAATTATAAAAGTGAAATTAAAATGGAAGAAGTTTTTCTTTTATCTACAAACAAGTATTTTTAATTTTACGGGATCAAGTGCTGACAAATGGACTATAAAAAAATTCTGCGACATGTCCTTGAACTAGTGCATTATTATGAGCTTACGAAATCTATCTAAGAATACATGAGTATATTTACTGTACGAACGTTCATGATCGTTTAATGAATGATTCTGGCAGATTCATTGAATGAAGGATTCAAGAACCACAAAGATCCGTGAAGAAAGAGTGATTCGAAGGCAGAAACTACATTCGTAATAATATAGAGAACGATTCTATGACATTAGTTTCGATCAGAAGATCGATCAATCTGAATCGTGGAATCATCGAGGATAAAGAAGAATATATTAAGCTCTACGAATGATATCTGATGAAGAAACCGTATCCATTCGGCAATTTTAAAACTGCTTAATTCATAGAAGAAAGATGTACTATTTGTTTAGTTTGACCCTCTATTCCTGAGTCGAAATCAAGATCGAATCACTCTTGCAACCAACCACAGAATCATTGAGAACGTATTCGAAGATATTAAGTTGTTTCATACAGTCTAATTTAAGATAAGTTATCTAATTTAAGAAACCGACGAGTTCACTAAACCTGTTCTGTCTATCGACACGCTAGAGCGATCAGATTAAATAGTTGAATGAACTGGACCACCCCGAATACAATACAACGTAAGTGAATTTACAGCGTTGCGGGTAGAGAGGTCTGCACGGACCCGACCCTATCAGACCCGATCCGGCCCGGTCCTTGCAGAGTTATACGAAACCACCCAGAGCAGTACACACGCTGCTTTTTTATCTTACGAAACCCGAAAAGGCATTCTTTTATTTTAAAAATATATTTCATTGATTAAAAAATGTGTATTTTTTTATGTTTGAAGTGTATATTTTTTTTATTGTATTAATAGGTTATACCAAATATATGTATAAGAATGGGAAGCACAAATATAAAAATGATAAGGCACAATAACACAAATAGTTCCAAAGATAACTAGATATTTTAGAGCAAAATATTATAATGTAAGCGAATTTTTTAGAATCAAGTCAATTATTTTTAAAAAATGTGTATTTTTTTATGTTTGAAGTAGATATAATAATAATTAACAACACGTCATTTCAAGTGAGTGTCAAAGGTAGGCTATCACTGGCGTCGGTGTCTTACTCGTGTAACGTACCCATAACACCAACGGTCAATGCGGTCATAAGTCAGTTGGTAACAACCTTTATAATTGATCATTATGATCAAACCAAAATATCAAGCCCTGACGATTAAGAAACCAAATTTCAATTTCTTTTGAGGGTAACAGTTTTTAGACTGTTGAATTAATTGTGGTTTTTATTATTGTAATTTCAATAACTATCTTTTATATAAATAAAATGAAATTTTCTGTATATTATACCCCCGATAACACGTTTCCCAACAACTCGTTTTTCGTTAAATTTGCGACTACTCCCTGATTACACGTTAAAATACTCTTGCACTGCATGCGTAATCGTATTGTAGCCCCGAAAGCCCGCTCCGAAACAACGCGCCCCTTATATATCGTGTTATCGGGGAGTCTAGTGTACTTATTCTACAATATACAATCGAAGGACCAATTTCGGTAAGCGTGTGAGCATTTTCAACTAATGAAAAAATAATGCAATAATGTAAATAGCACATGACCAATCAGAGTATATAAAAAACATTAATATATGTCACCTTCACAGTAGGAATAAAACAGCTTTCCTAGTGACAAGGATAGTGTCATAAAAAATATTTACTAATATTTTAATGGGAAAAATTTACATTCTCATTATTAATAGAAGAATGGCTGAACTTCCTATTGTCGAAACACAGCGTTAAATAAAAATGTTCGCGATACTTCTGAATGAAGCCCAGTGGAGTGCCAGCATCCGCTTCGGCTGGGTTCGATTCAAAAAGTGATTTCCGGTCACCCCATCCAGCTAATAGCTTTCGGGGCACAACAATGGCGGAAAGGTAGAACACGGCGGCCGCCCCCCCGCTCGAGTGCGAGCGAGAGTGTGCCCAATATTTTTATGAACTTCCGCCCCACACAATAAAAACGGCCGCGCAAACTTATGGACTTATTTATATTGCGATCAATTTCACATCTTCGCTTGTGAATTTGACCTAATTTGGTATTGGATTACGGGGAACAGATGTCGCACAATATAGTCAGCTCCCCATAACAAGATTACTGCCGAGCTACACACTAAACAAACACTAATGAAGTATTGTTGTTCCTGGATAAGAACCCAATTACCATAATAAGTTATATAATTAAAATATATTTATATTCATTCCAATATTTGTGATCGTGAGTATGAGTGTAAATGATGTCTTTTCTCCTAGGGTTGGTGTGGTGATTTAAAAATGACTTTTGCAACAGATACATGCGGGAAAATAATGAAATGAACGATAGATTGATATTTTACTGTAAAATATCGCGTGAAAATCAATTCTAGTATTAGAAACTTTTGGTTTAAGAAAAAGAAAAAAAAAGCAAATTAGAGATGGCAGAAGAGGAAAAAATATTTTGAAGTAAAATAGGAAGCTCACTGATTAAGACCAAGGAATGGCTCTCTCACTTCAACCTGAAATAAACAGTTAGGAGCAGTAAACAGCGAGTATCAAGATAATCATAGAAAACCAGCAAGCTCACAAAAAAATGGGTAAACGAAGAAAGCAAGTGAAAGAGCAAAACAGAATTCAAACAGTAATTATATGAAGTCTTGCTACTTGCGTTTATACAGAATCAATTACTAATTATTCTCTAAATGTTGAGAGAAAATTTAAGTTGACTTAAGTCAGGAAATGGTTCTATTAAGCATCAGTAGATCTGGGACAGTAATTAAGAAACGTATTTGTGAAAATACTTAACAAACAAGAAACAAACAATTTCAAAAATTCCATCGAAAGTTTTCCGCAATTTATTGTTCTGTTCAGAGTTCTTTATGACAATAAAACAAAACCCGTTTGTCTTAAGGAACGTTCTTTCAAAAAACTGTTCGAAAAATAACAACAATAAGAACTAAGTATACAAATATTAATGATTTTCATTCTGGCGGAGTGTAGAGTGAAAATTTCAATGAAAAGTAAGTCAAGCGCCGCGTCACTCAGTTGACAGTTGATGACAAAGCAAAGTGACAAAGTTGATGTCTGATGACAATGGGGAACAAAGTTGACAGAATTAATTACGCTTTGTGACATTCGACGTAAATCCTTTATGGGGTTTTTGGTGATCATTTTTATATTTTCGCGAATTTGTAACATTGAAGTTAATCACCTAACACGGAAAAAAGTAATACGCGGGTGGCCAAGGGTTATAAAATTAACATTTTTTACACCAACAACCATCGGTTTAGTTCATCATACAAATTTTTAAGAGCGATTGCATTGAAAACGTTTGAAAAGTCACTCGATAACATAATGAGGAAAAAACATAGTAATTTGAATAAATAATTGAAATCAGCATATTTATACAAATTATCAAAATCGACGTTTAAATATGTAATGGCAAATCATGAAACGCGAGGCTCATTTAGTGTGACACTAATAATTATAAACCAAATAAACGATTTACTTCTATATTGAAACATTTAAATACTCAAAATTATTATTTATGCCAACCATTAACTGTCTTTTCGATTATTAGTAAATAACATTTTAAATGGCTCAGGTGGCTCATCACTGCTAAATTTATTTCCCTTGAGATTTTCACATTCAACCACTAGTAATTAATATAGCTATCAGTAGTGTTATGGTAATTAGTAATGATATCGTTTTTATCTTACCCCCTCCCCACGTCCAGTAGATGGAAATAAACCCAACCCATTTTTATTCATTTCTAAATTGAAATTATGACCACTGTTTACCTTAAAAATAAATAACATTGAAATTATGGTATAGAGCAGGGTTCCCAAAACTTCTCGTGCGATGGAACACTTCGCAAATCCTGAAATTTTAGCGGAGCACCTAATTTATTTTGTTGTGTTTGTTACATTTAAACACGTTTGAATTTTTTACATCAGTGACATCATATACAACCATTCTAGCTTTTCACGAAACACGTATTCACCTTTCGTGGAACACTAGTGCTCCGCAGAATATAGCTTGGGAAACCCCGGTATAGAAGTGAAACACGTGTCACATTCAGTAACAGTTAGTGGAATAACAAAGTTATGGATTCAAATTTTATATTATAAACCGCCTTATTGTAGAAATTGAATGAATTGCCGTAAAAGAGCCGCCCTATTTACGAAAACGAAAATAACTCTAAAAAGTTCAATTGACTAGATTCCAAGCCTAAGTCCGTATGATTAATATGATCTTTATACGCTTCATAGATATTTAAACATAATATATCACAATCAATTTAACTTATAACCCCAGTAAGAGATTATTTTTAAAATATGATTTTCCAAGCATAACAAATCCAATTTCAAATGCATCTAAATAAATAAGGAATGTAGGTAATCCAGGTATGAATCTTTAGGGGAAGTTACAGACTATATGTATATATAGGTGTTTGTAATTTTTCTTTCGTACTGTAATAAAACCAAACCTAAGTTAAATGCTTTGGGCGTAAGAAAGGCGATAAAAACAAATACAGTTCTTTTTTATATACGAAGGAAAGTTAGCTACTAGGGTAACTGTATCACTGAAAAAGAAAAACTGTAGAACGTCGTATCGAGAATCACATTTATGTATTATTTTCTTAAAAATGTTATAGTATTATTAACTTTGTCAGTTACCCACATACGTTTTTCGACTTTTAAATTGAGCTAGTATAATATTGGTAGACTTTCGTTTTCATTGTTTTTCTAATACAAATAATTTGTATCCACTGCAAAATTATTTTAATGTATTCCCGGAAACTATACCACCCTCTGTACAACAACTGTTGATATTTTGTACATTAAGTCAGTTCGAGTTCATTCGTATGCTCGAATGCCTGAAGATTCCGAAAGGCGAAACCCGGGTAGTTAGTAACATGGAAATGTACAAAATCTCAACAATTCAAATTTGATGTATATATTAAACCATGTGCGCTCCTTACTCGGAGCATATGTTCACCACACGGTGCTTCTAAGATTTTCCGTTCCTGCCGGTTTTCTTACTTCCAAGGCGACGGAATCTATCCGTTTGGTAGAACAGACAGGCTGGATTCAAGTCAGGTCCATCGCAGCTTTTACTACTGAGGTCCTGACTCCAAATATGCTTAAAGTCCAAGCAATATTAGAAGTATTTTTGGTTCGCTTTTGTTAAATAGTACTTTAAATATCAAGAGGAACATCATGTAAATAGAATTCGGAATAATTGCGAATATCTTCGTAATTATTGACGAAATTTTCTGTAAAGATTTGACATTACAGATTATATCTCTCTTATAATAGCTCTGTAACAGAGGATCTTCCTCGCAATTAATGAAAATAAATATGTATTCATTTTTATCTTGGCACAAAAATTTACATTCAGCATAAGAACTTAGTTGTATTTATAAAGGTATCATCTTAATTTCAAGGAGTGATATACATTTAAGTGGGCAATAATGCAACATTAAGAGACAAGATGGCGTCGTAACAATTACAATGTTATTTTAATGTCGTACTTAACGTTACCATATCTTACCTAATGCATTTAAGTGCCTGTGAAAATGTCCCAACGGAATTGTCGACAATGTCTGAAAATACATCGTTTAAAACAACGCTATACCTGTAGCAGATAAGAAAATATTAAAGAAATTCATCGAATACTGGACTGAGTTATATAAATCTGTTTATCTGTCTGTCACAAGAACTCCTCCCAAACAGTGTACAGCAGCGACGCGAAATTTGCACATGTCAATCTGGCTGCCATTTTTAGGTCAATAGTACATCTGTTTTATAATTAATTGATTGACTGTAATTTGTGGGTGTTACATGATGTACCGTCTATGTTGATATTTTTAACTTTCAACATTTTTTTATCATGTGCGGACATGGTAAAAAATTGTGTCAATTCCAGTGTGTAGCACATGGCCTCATAATGGAGGTATATCAACAGAAGTTTTATACGAGAACTGCTTGTTAGTCGGTTGCTCAACTTTCCTTTTTCGAAGAGAGTATGTATAGAAGGATAGGGCTAGGACAGGGCTAGTGGTTCGTAATCGCTCTCGCTATGCACTGTTTTTGAGAATTTTAGACATCACAAACATTCATGACAAAGAACAGAAATACAGAAATCAATTCATGAAACTGTCCTCGCCGGTACATGAACCCGAGACATTCGTAACCGTAGCCAACGGCGTTGGCCACTGCACAACGGAGCCACTTTAATTTTAGACACCACAAACATTCATCCATGTCTTCAAACAGAAATCTAATCTGTCCAAGCTGGGATTTGAACCCGTGAGATCCGTAACCGATACCAACGACGTTGACCACTGCACCACGGAACCGACGATTTTTTCTTAATTGCTCACCTTAAAATCACATACATACTTAAATTATTCGGATCTGCGGTCTGTGATTTTGTTCAAAACTTGTTTATCTACCTGTTCTATCGCATCCGAGCGATGTCGAAAGAATGGCACAGTTTTATTTATCGTTTAATAGTACTACTTAAAAAAAAACATAGGTTTATTTTAGTAAACTGACAAGGAGCTATAATAACAAGCACAACTCCTTTTAAGATGTCGTCATTAATACGGAATGGAGATGTGCTTAGCTTATGGCTTTAAAAAATAAAAAATAAATAACACGTAGATTTGTTCAACTCCGGATGAAAATTTTAAAATAAACACAACAATAAAAAATCAAATTATTTTTTATTATCATTGAGTGTAACACTTAGATTAATGAAAAACGTTATAATAATATAAAAAAAATGTATTTCCCGGAAGCAATTAAGTTAGGTGGATAATCGCTTTTTATAATTCGCATAAACAACAAATATTTACATTTTTATTTAAAACACGGTTATAAAAAAGATGATTTATTACATTTGCCAATTTGGTTTTTTGGGATGATTACTGAAAACATTTCACAGAATCTATTTTTTTATGAAATTCTACGTCGCATTAAGGGCCTTTATTATTTTTATGTCAGTTAGCCATTGCAAGAGTTCTGCTTGGTTCATCTTCGTCACGCTTTTCCGCCGAAAATAGGTATTTCAAGAACCTATTTCTTTATATAAATGGTACGCCAGAGAAGTTAATCAAAACAGAAATTTTCGATAGAGTCAATATTTGTTTTTATTTTACGGAACGCACAAAAAATTAAACTATATGGAACTTGCGAAACAAAAGTTGTTTATATTTCTATGGTGGTGCAGACCAGAGACTAAGTTTTTATATCTCGTCGTGGTATATATTCTAGGAAAGTAGTGCATAACTAAAGATTCCCTCAGCCGGTAGCATTGAATGTGGGGAAAAAATAAGAAAAACGTCTTATAAATACTGATCGAGTGTTTTCTTTAAGTTTCCTTATTTGACTGTAGAAGACCAATATTTCAATAACAATCGTTCGCTTTTAATTTAGTTAGCAAATTGCGTAAGAAAAGTCGTTTTAGGGTGAGTTATTTTGTTGGTTATCTTAATAAGAACGAGCTTACCAAAAGAGGTAGCCGTGCAGGGGTGATATATTGGTATAGTTTTTAATATTTATTTAGGTTCATCTTGACAAAACTACGAAACATTTCGGAGAACGCGTGACATGTTCTTCTAAATCTTGCGCGTTGAAAAACTGAGTAACGACGCCACCAAGGTGCCTCTTGAAATAAAACTTTAACCTCAGAAGCAATAGAGGCTTGTCGGAAACGAAACATAAAGCTAACGAATTGGGACGTAAAATATTTATCGTCCTTAATCCTCCAATCCTATATATATATCGACGGTGGCAAAGTTTCGAAGCCTCGGAAGGCTGTTGCGGCAGAGACGCGTTTGTAATACATTAATGAAGCTTTTAACGTTGGGTCGTTTTGTTCAA
Organism: Himalopsyche phryganea; assembly: GCA_022494535.1. NCBI lineage: Eukaryota > Metazoa > Arthropoda > Insecta > Trichoptera > Rhyacophilidae > Himalopsyche > Himalopsyche phryganea. The sequence continues at coordinate 2,039,354 of JAGVSL010000060.1, read as the reverse complement.
CCCTACAGCGTTTTTGTAGCAGGAAAAATCTTTGTTATGGCTAATAATCTATTCTAACTAATTTAAAACATCGACTGAGGGTGCTTGATGGAATTTCAATATCAAATTTGGATTATTGAGTTTTTGTACACTTCCATGTATTTTGTCACTAACGACCCGGGTTTCGCTCTTTCGGCATCTTCAGGCATTCGAGCACACGAATGGACTCGAACTGAGAGACAGTAAACAGTGTCTAACGTTTATATAGAAGATACAAAAAATGTCGCATTTGTATCTTCTATATAAACGTTAGACACTGTTTACTGTCTCTCAGTTCGAGTCCATTCGTGTGCTCGAATGCCTGAAGATGCCGAAAGAGCGAAACCCGGGTCGTTAGTGACAAAGCACAGCATGAAGGCATACGTTTTATTTTAAAGATTTTGAAGGAAGAGAGAAAAGGACATAACGCGATCATCAACGAGGACAAACTCAAGAGAGATACGGATGAATTAACAAAACATGTTATTTTTTCAAAATAATTATTTGAGCGTTATTTTAAGATTGAAACTGAAATTTATTTTGTAGTATTATAGAGTAAAAATATCAGTCTAAAAGTCTTGCATCGCTTTGCTGGTGAAGCCCCGTTTTCTCGGATGGGTGGGAGGGAATTTTAGCATATCACCTTCTAATCATGTATTTCAATCCATAAATCGATTGAAAACTGATTCAACCTTCAATTTTCTAATGAAACCGAGGATAGAATGATAAGGCTAGAACTGGTTAGCTCATCGCTCTCGCTACGCCCCGTTTTTGAGGATCGGATGGGTGGGAGGGAGTTTTAGACATCACAAACATTCATGAACAAAAATCCATAAATCGATTGAAAGATTGATTCATGTAATTTCTATAAAGAACTAAACTCTTATAGTAATTCGTATTCTTCGTTACCAATATATCCCACGGATCCGACAGTTTACTTATATACAGCATACTTATTAGAATTCTTGGTAGTGAATCAAAAGTCGTTTTTCTATAAAGAACTAAATTTCTTATAGTAATTCGTATTCTTCTTAGCGCTATATCGCACTGTTGAGTTTGGTCTCCTCAACGATTCCTTAGGACAACCAAGTCCTCCCTGGACACCCAATGTATTACAACTTAACACAATTGTTACTATCATTTAACTTCCTGCACCCTAGAGTGCATACGACCAAGTCTTGAGGAATTTCTCCATGGATATTTCTGGCAAAAAATTGAAATGGCTGTTCCGTTGCGAAATACAGCCTGTATGACGAGTGCGGAGTCGTAGCTAGTGGTGATGGCTAGAACGTTGAGAATTATACTGAGGATACAAGATGTGAAGAATTTATCAAAATATAAGGCGACAAAAAGATATAGCAAACTTATTTAATTACTGTTATGAACTATTTATGACGTGTCAGATTCTTGTGGTCAAAAAGGACACATCTGCAGTATTTCCCTCCAAGGGACAAACAAGTAAAAATTTAATAATACTCTACAATAGTATTGTGAATCTAAATTCTAGAATATATATTACCAAAGCTGCGTATATTATAGTGTTACTATTATGAACTCACATTATGATAAGCAATAAGATTAAAACATCGTTAAAGTAAATTAATACGTTTGTAATCTTACTTTGAAAGAATACCTGTATAATTATTCGTGCAATAATACACTAACCCAGTGCTCAGTAACCTTTTCTCATTCACGGCACAGCTAAGCACTCGTAAATATTTCGCCGCACACTAATATGTAAATTTCATCAACAAAACTTACCATCCATTAATTTGTTTTTATTTGATGAATTTGAAATAGTGGCTAATATATTTTTAAATGAAAGCCAATTAAACTCTTTTAACTTTTCAAAGTGATGGGACACACAGCACATTTTTTTTTTGAAAATTACGAGTAATAAAAAACGCATTTTAAAAGTTGTAACCAAAAAAATCAACTAAGTTTAACCACTAAAAAATATTTGAAGTGGATATCTGTGCGAAATAGTCAGGATTGACATTTTTTCAAAAAAAAAAAAAAAACGTATTTAAGGTTCTTGGATTGACAATGTGTATTATTTTGATACATACGTTCATTGTTTATGATGATTCCACTATGAAATTTTTCACCATCATTGCTTCCCAATATTATACAGCAATGTGTAATTTGTACAGTAAGATTTTTTCTCTTTACACACGAGACAACCCCCAATTTATTCCCCATCATTGTAAATGAACTTATCCGTCAAAAGACTAATATAATTATGCCATTAAATATCAAAATAATATAATATTTGTTTCAATGAATAAGAATAATTCATACGGAGATATTAGCATTTAAATTTTTCATAATATAAAAATACTCAATTACTCTCATTTTGGACGCACTGCGCTGCGGCACACCGGTTGAGGAGCACTGCACTAACCTGTGAATAATATATATAAGTGCTCGACAACCTGGTCCGTACCACCCACTAGTGGACGGTTAGCGTTTCCATAGTGGGCGGTGGGTAATTTTCCCGAATTATCATTTATAATAGAAGATATAACACCTAAAGAAAGCCAAAGACTTAGTCGCCAAATTAAAGGACTTTAACTTGACATGGAAAAACGATTCCAAGATATTTTAAATTTTAAGGTATATAGTTGGATGATAAATCTTTTATTGCAATTTGGATGAGGTTGATGCAACTTACCAAGAAGAACACCCAGAGCTTGAATGTAATGAAGGGATTAAGAATAATTCCAATTGTTTTGGAACCCAAAAACTATTGCAAAATAGAAAAATGTCAGCTTTAAATAAAAAAAATGTGGAAATTGGTAAAAAATATATATTGATACCGGTTGCGGTTAATATAATTATGACTAACAAAAGAAATCATTTCACCATCACCCAAAGAGGAGACCTTCGTATATTTCTAACGAAAATTGAACCAGATATTTAATAATTAGTCTCACAGCATAAGTCTCATGGTTCTTATTAACCATTTAATATCATTTCATAAATGATAATAATAAAGTTCTTGTCTTTCTATTTATGCAAAAATTTTATTTATATAAAAAATATGCAAAAATTGGCGGTAGGTATAAAAAGGTTCACGACCACTGATATATACCATTATCACCTTCAGGTTTATGAAATAGACACGGAACTATGGCTACCATTATTGCAACAAACACTACAAAATGTACTGCATAGCAACAGTAAACGTCACTGATCATGCAAAGGCATGCTTGCGTAAATGAAGTCTGCCTCGTTTACTCGTATTGTTTCTCGCAAAACTGAAGTTTTCATATTGATATTGACATGATTCCATTAATGTAGGAGTTCTTAACCTATAGATAGCGACCCAAAATGTTGCATATTTTTATATAATAAAATAACTCAGTTTCGAGATGTAAAAAGTCAAAAATTTGCAGTTTTGAGTTAGGATGAGGAAATGCATATATATAAATATGTCATATCTGAAAAACTTGTCGAGGGTATTCAGGAAAAAATGGACATGCTGAAGAGCAACTCGTATCGCATTGGTTTCAAATTCAAAGCAAAACCAATGTGCTCTACAACAGTGTCTGTCCGGACCCAGACTACCCTCAAACGAGCGCGAGGCAAGACATCAAGAGAGTCGACAGCTACAGGAACTTGTGGGTACACATCACGGGATATGAAAATCCGCGTAAAGAGCTCGCAATCCGATTAGAGATAGCTAGAGCAACCTTTAACTCAATTCGAAAAGTCTGGGGCTCACGGTTGTACCGGTCAGAACCAAGTGCAATCTATTCAACGGGTGCATTCTTTCGGTGCCGCTTTACGAGCCATGGCACCTCACCAAAAAGCACAGGGTAACCGTATAGTATGCTTTAAAAGCAGATGCTTGCAGCGAATGCTAGGTGTATGGTGGTTTGATTTTGTACGGAACTCGGAGGTAAGAAACCAGACAAACCAGCCTCTTATCACGTCCAAAATAGAAAAGCGACGATAGACCTGGCTTTGACATGTACTGCGGATGCTCCAGGGGAGCCTGAACCCTGCCTGTCTTTTCTACAAACTGGAAGGCCGGTGATGACTATCCATAGAATCTATTCGGCGGAGCTACGGGACTCGGGGATGACCTGGAAGTAAACAGACTGACGGGGGACGGAGAATCTTGGAGGAGCCATGCGATGGTCATATGCTCCGCGTAAGGAGCGGATTTAGGTTAAAAAATACGCGCCGAATACCAATATTTACCAGTTTAAAAATGTAACAAGTGGTAATTTTTAGTTATTATTACTTTAGATGCAAACTGTAAAAAATACGAAAATCTTGTGAAAATTCTTAATTTTAATATTATAAATAAATAATATTATATAAAGTTTATTACTATTTAGTTTCATTAAAATCTGCAAAAATTACATGTACAGTAGAAGACTAAATCTGCTCAAAATATTGTTTTTTTATTATCTCGAAACTGTGCTTTGTGAGATGTAACACTTCAGAACTGAGGCATCGATATATATCACTTTATAGTTGGAGCAATGTCAGATGGAACTATGTATATGACGTGACAACGGTATCATTGCGTTGGCGGACGCTGACAGACGCATGTTCAAACCACAGCGCTCCAAATACTACACATGACTTGTTAATATTGCGAGGCATATTTCAGTTTAATATGACTTAAGTCACAGAATGTTTTAACACGTAGATTTAAAGAGCTTTCAAAACTCATTGAAAGCCAAGGTATTACACATTAATATTAACTTCTGCTATCCATAAGCTGTGTGTTTTGTATTCTTAAAACATATTTAATTGAAGAAATGAAGAGATTGCGGCAACAGATGGATTGGTTTTGTATTTTATTTTTTTATTTGAAAATAGTGTCATTGATATTAAGACCACAATGATCGTCACAGTAATAATTTTTGTATATAAATGACACAAATGTATTCAATGCTTCCCTGCTTCTCACTTCTTTCATCCGCAACCAAAACTTCTTGTACTAATATATAAACAATTGTTTTACTATCGTAATGCAAGCTAATATAGACCTAATTATTAATAACATTGGACGCTTATTTCGCATTAATCGTTTTCCACATGTAGGCCCTGCCCGCCAACTGTCTTGTCAGTTAACGAAACTCGCTTCACACAAACCTCACGAAAAACCATTGATCGAAAGAAGTTGATCAGCTAACTATCCGTTGATGAAAGTATTCAATCAAAATCTCTCGATACACATTTGTAACGATTTGCAATATAATAATTATTACATTGTGTTTGCGCAGGTAGCTATGCGTTTATACACGCGTGTGAGTAACAAATGTCCACAATTTGACGGCGTATTTGTAATATTATATAGTATGATACCATTTTTAAGGAAAGAACCAACCAAATGACAAATTTGAAGTGAAAAACTGTTCACTTAAATTTTGAAATGAAGAATACGTGAGCATTTTATATCTGGCTCTTGAATGTTTTTTAAAATCTAAAAATGTTTACACGAACGCTATAATTATAGCAAAAATGGCGTTTCGTTTTGAAAACTGATAATAATTTCTTAGAAATGGCGGGCAAATGAATGAGAAACGTTGCATGTTTCTTTTATTGAAGTGTAATTAAATTTCGTAATCGCTTTTTATAGCGTGCATTAATAATCAAGCAAAAGCAAATTCAGTAAAAATATTTTATAATTATAATTACGTCTAAATAGGTACTGCTATATTAAATATTTGAAGTGGCCATAAACGAATTCAATAATAAATTCTTTCGGTGGATACAACGGTAGCTCTGTGTAATTTGTTTTGAATTCAAAATTAAAATTGATAACTCCGCTATTCCACTGTTTTCATTTTTAATCATGCCATTTGATATTTGCGATGATAGTTAGTCTGAAGATGCTTCTCAAAGAAACGAAACACGTGTTACAATTAGTAACACAACCACGTGAAGTAGAATAACCAAGTTATCAATTGTAATTATCACTTTTAAGGTTTTAACTGTCAATTCTTGGCGGAAAGACATTATATTTTAAAAAATAAAACACAATTCATTTGTACAATTTGTATTATCATTTGTATGATACCTGTAAGGTTATTTTTAACTTGTAAGAATTGATTTTGTCTCTGTAATTTTTGTTTTTCAGATATTAAAAATTTAATGGATACTTATAGCTGCTCTGCTTTCTCCACTTAAGATGGCTGTTTATTGTTCATATTAATTACATACTTAATATTTGATTATTTTTAAATGGTTCACTAATTTTTTCTTATAATTTTCTCGATTCATTATTGTATATTACATCAGTAACGTCATTAAAAATTTTGTTCAGCTAAATGAACTTTTAATGTAGCTATATTTGTGATTTCAGATTAGTATTTAATGATTTGCAAGAGGTCCATAACATTTTAATTGTAGACTCTTTTATTTGATTTATGTATAATTTGTTTTCTAATCAGTATTTTCTTTTCTCAGTTCATGAACCATCAGTTTTATATACCTTCGTTTTTACACTCAATTTTATATAAATAAGCCTGTTATGTTTGTATTTTTATCAGTTGATAATGCTCGCGATAAGCGAAACCGGTCCTGATCATTATAAATATGTGGAAGTAGTACAAATTTAAAATTTTTAATTACATTACTCTTGCATTAAAAAATAATAATGAAAAAAAAGACCGGTATGATTATTTTTTAACAATAGTTTAGAATACCTCCTCATTGTTTTGTTTCAATGATAAAGCAAACGTTTTTTTTCTATTTTCCGGGAGTGAAAACCACATTCAGCCATCAAAAATATTATAACAATAATGTAGAAATTTACAGATAAATGTTTTAGATTAAAAATTTATGGAAAATATAGAATAAACATGTAACGGTTAGTCATAATGGTGATAATAGGAAAAGATAATATAAAATAAACTTTTCGGAAAAAATAAGTAACTTAGAAATTGACAGTGATATGTATAAGGTATTTACTGGAATTTCAATAACCTTATCTCATAATTAGCAACATGTGAATATTCAATTATGTTTAGGTCGAAGTTTTACGCTGGTACCTAAGCCAGTGTTGACAATCTATGCAGGAATTCCTAAACGCATTCCCTCTCTGTTGCCCATTGTGTTTGGTTGTTTGTTATCGCCTTCAGTAGTTATATGTTATACTGAATCATCTCGCAAGACTACCGAAAAAGGTGTCGCAAACAATTTAAAATCGGTTATTATTTTTGATTCAATAATGGAACATTAACGAAGCCCATCGATGTTTTTATAAGTTTGAATTTTTGTTACTTAATCAATGGAAAATTCGGTACACCTGCATAATCAAAATTTTATCAACTCATTCCCATCGAACGTCAAATTGAGATATATTCCATATCAGCCTACAATTATTAGTTCAGCATATTTCTGTGGTTGTTAATACTTAATATTTGCAGGAAACATAGCGGATAATATGACAGTATTGCATTTCGAGGGATTAAGTAAATGAAGATTTTCATAAAAATCATCATTTACATTAAATGCTAACATATCATATCTGCAAAATCAAAATTTTTCGCGATATCAGAAAAGCAGTTTTAAAAACTAGTTAATCGAATTAAAACAATAATAAAAAAAACCACGTAATTAATATTAAATATGTATAGTTATACCAATAACGTGTTTTTCATTTTTATTTTAATTCGATAAAATTGTATTTTAAACTGCTTTTATGCTCTTGAATAAATGATTTCGCAGATACACAATTTCGGAATCGAAATGACAATATGTAATATTTGATTCATTCAAATTGATAATATATAATTGTAAATGAGCACTACGTCATTCCAATGGCTATGTATATGGGTCAGTCTGAAGATACTCCACAAATAGGCGAAATACGAATCACATCTTACACATCTGATGGAAAAACAAAAAAATATAATTGAAAATATGTAATAAATGATATTTTCACAAAGTTATCGCCGATTCAAAATCATAGTAATATTAAATATCTACGAAATTTTATGCATCCGGGTATTGTATAATTCTACTGCGAAACGTGTTTAATTTAACATTAATAAAAGTATGTATGGAAAACAAAGTGAGAGAAGAGGCTAACAGATATAGCATTAAATCTATTCATAATACCCACTCGTACAAATTGTGTGCCATATTTGAATATTAAAATAAAGGTTGTCGACAGCCTGGTGGCACCTAACGGCTTGACTACACCCTGACGCCATTCTTTGGTGAACTGAATGCATTTCTAGAATGGCGCTGCACATTTCACCTGCTTTCACCGAATCCAATAACATTTTTGAATAGGAATTTTACAATACCTATTCTTTTCTTTCTTTTTCAATCAGATCTATTCGCTGAGGGGTTGCCTACTCCTTACTAGCTTACTGCAAATGCCGTGGGAGGAGCTCTACAAACAATATATATTATTTATAAAATAAACTTTGTTAAAATATACCTGGAAAATTAAAGTACACATGGCTAGCGTACAATCGAATATTTTAACATAAAAAAAACTTATTCAAAAAAATATATTGCACATTTTATAATATAATATTGTAACAGATTCGACTTCGTTACAAAACTAATTTATTTAAACCATTATTGTGTACCATTTAAAAACAATGAAATACTAAATATGTAATTAATATTAAAAATAAACAGCCATGGCAAGTGGAGAACGCAGAGCAGTCAAGATCATTATAAACATGTGGAAGTAGTACAAATGAATTGTGTTTTATTTTTTAAAATATAATGCCTTTCCACCAAGAATTGACAGTTAACACCCTAAAAATGCCTTTTTATCGTTGATATAAACTTTGGATTATTGAGATTTTGTACACTTCCATGCATTTTAGGTTTAATGCGGATGATGGGGTTAAACTGTTGCATAAAAACATGGGGGATCATAAATTATTTTATCAAGAAATTTTGGAAATCAATAGAGCCCAGTTAAATTCCTTGCCAATTCTGAATGAGCAGCTGAACCTTCATAATTCTCCGTTATTATATCCTATACGTTGAAACGCCTAACAGATGTCACTATATTAAAATATAAAAAAAATACATGGAAGTGTACAAAATCTCAATAATCCAAATTTGTTATTGAAATTCCATCAAGCACCCTCAGTCGATGTCTTAAATTATGTTGATGTAAGCGAATTGCATGTTATGTAGTTTTTTTCTGGCCATGAATTTGATGCATATATCTTGTTACGTTCATTCCATCGGCGGGACGCATCGTTGAGAAAAATAAAAACATAAGATTGCAACTCGCCCACGCAGCGTGGTGTTACTTCGAAATCAAATGCATTCGTTTATCATACAGTGGGTGGACAGTAAACTGAATCAGATTTCATATTGATAACGGTTGTGTACGTGATTTCTTTTATAAATTTGTGGCAGTGTAACTCTATCATGATGTATGGATAGAGCTTTTGTTGACTTATTACAACATTGAATTAATCACGCGTCCAAGCGTAAGGGTAGCATTATATCGAGATTATACTGACAGAACGCATTAAGTCAGTTTCTGATGATATTTTGTTTTAAATGTCAAAATATTTGCAATTTAACGCTCAGGTAGAACACATGAAGTCATATTATAGTTCTGAGATAATTAGGAAACAAGATTTTGGGCAGGATTAATCTTCTACTGTAGATCCAATTCTTACATTTTTTTTTATTGAATTCTAAGATTGTCTAAATTACGGGTCTTCAAACTGTTTAACCTAAAGGCTACTCTGACTCCTCCACTAAATACCAAGGGCCAAGACCTATCTAGCTCATCATACCAAGATACTATAGTTTTCGTATTGGGACTAGCCGGCAAGTGAAACATCAATGGCGCAGGGCGTGGGGGTGGACTACGCGCCGCTCGCAATTTCGGTTGGTATTTACGGGCATTTAAGAACATTTCATTACGGCGGAGATAACCGATGCGCAGCATGTGCGTTATGGATTGTTACGACTACTTATGACTCCGGGCCGTATTTTGGAGACCCCTCATCGAAATAAGATATTCATATTTGTAATATTTTTTCTAATATTAATAACATGTTTTTTTTAGAGATTTTCGCAGTTATTACGGTTTAGATTTAAAGTAATAATAACCACTGTCATTATAAAATAACCACAGATGACCAACTAAACTTTATGGAATTGGTAAATATCGGTATTCTAAGCAATTCTTTATACCTAACTCAAACTGCAAATTTTTTACTTGTTACACTGTGAAACTGAGGTATCGATATTTTGATTTTTTAATCGATTCATGGATCCAAAGACTTTTTATGATTACATTCCTATCCAACGGTCTTATATCTTCTCCAGAAAACTGTAGTGAGAACGTCCCTACAATACTCTGTTTAAAATCTGAATATCAGTTCTTGTCAAATAATGCCCTTTGTTATAATGCTGAAATTGATTTGATAATAATAATATATTGAACAATGCACATTATTGCTATTAGTCATTGCATATTTATTATTTATATTAGATTGTTTGCCACAGTAATTATAATTTATTATAGCACTTGGCGAAGCGGTGTGTAAAATCTTTCTCTAGCCGTGCACAGCTGTGTTTATTGAAGTTATTCTTCAATAACAATATCAATCGAGCAAAAGACTGTTATTATCAACAACGTTCATACATTATGACCTCAGCAGAGGTTATTTTTGCACTATGCATCAAGATATTGATGACTTTTAAATGAGCAATAATAAAATTGATAAAACGTAAGGGCGTCTGCCAGTAATACTGTATTATGAATCGTGTCGGTATCAGACTAAATGATACGAAGATGAATATTTTATAATCAAAGGCGTATAAATTCTTTCATATAGTTTGTCATATTATTACAAACGATTACGTCAGTGACCATCAACTTATGCAGCGCGCTCTTTCCTGAACTTACTTTATAGGAAAAAAGAACCCGCAAAAGGACTTGAACGTAGAAGTCAACAGTTGACAAAGAATTGAAAATTTTTACGTGTCGCAAGGTCACATACATTTATCAGATAAATGGTCCATTTCAGTATAATTAAAAATGTATTTTTTTCTTTAATGTGGACTCTTGTGGAACTAAATTCTTCGATATAATTGGATTTGAACAAGTAAATGCCAATTCTATCAATTATAATAATTCTTTGCAATTAACTAAGTATGCTGTTTCGAAGTTAGAGTATGTTTTAGATAATCATACTGTTTTAAATGTCAAAATGTATGCAATTTAACGTTTTATGTACTGATAGAATGCACGAAGTCATAAATAGCTTTGAAAAAAAAACAGTACATCATATTCGTATTTTTTATTCTGGAAAAAAGCATGCTATAACTTTATAATGTCCAAAACTCTCATTAAAAAACAAACAATTAATACTTGGGAAAGAGAACTTTGGAAAATAATGCTTTAAATGCGATTATTTGAGAACTTCTTACCATCGATTTGTATGTTACATAAAATTAAAGTTGATAACTTTGGTATTCCACTAGTTTCAGATAGTTTGATGATTCTTTTCAAAAAAGCGAAACACGAGTCCCATTTAATAACACAGCCATTGGAGTAGAACAAAGTTATCAAGATTGATTTTACATGAAAAATGAATATTTAAAACAGTTCCCGTCTAATTCGTGGACAATATCATTAGTTTGTGTTTTTTTTTCTTTATCAGTTTAAATTATCATAAAAATAAAAACAACAATAAATTATTTTATCATATACTACCTGGAAATAAATCTAGAGTCACACATGCGTAATGTGACATAACACCCACAAAAGAGGGTGATAGGGCGTAAGTTAAACACGAACCAGCTGGCTAATTAGATAGAAATTGCATTTTATAATTCACTTTTATAATGTAGTTCTAATGACAGGTCAAACCGGTGCATTATGCATACAGAAGACAGGCTAAGTAAACATTAACGCGTGAAAGTTGAGCTATTATCATCAATTATACAAATATGTTGATCAAAAAACGCATTTTAAACGCGGGTTGGGAAAGGAAGAGTAGACTATAAACCGTATAACTTTGCACTACGGCTCTAAGGTCTGGCCCTAGAATTTAGGCTCAAGGGATCCATACTGATACATACACGGGATCCTATATTGATACACTGACACGCTCTGTGTATTAAACAGAAAGCGTATCAGTGTAGTAAAAAGATACACGACGTATACTCTAGTAAGCTAATCGTTTTCCGTTGCCTGATTTCAGCTGTACACGGTTAAAACCAAATTCCATTTTATCAAAACTTGCATTCTACTAGTGCTGCTTAACGGCAGCGCATGGCGCCTAACGTATACAGAGCTTCAAATAATAATAGCTTGCTTTGGATATTCGAGATGGGGTGGCTTAATTTAAGGAGTTCGGAGATAAATCAACGGACCAGGCAGCGCCCTGTTACGTCAGTTGTCATGGAGAGACTTTGGAGCTGACTGGCTTCTAGGATGAACTTGGGACTATTTATAGGATGTAATCGGTGGATCGGTGTCGACTGGGGATTTCATGAAAGGAAGCGCAAGTGGTCACATGCTCCACATAAGGCCGAGAAAGAAAATAGGTTTCATGATCATATAAAATTAAAATTGATAACTTAGTTATTCTACTGGCTTTGCTACTAAATGTGACACATCTTGAAGCAACTACTATATCTACAAAAAAAAAACTCACAATCGTTTAGTGTGGAAAAAATATTACACCCATGCCTTTGAATATCAACCAAGAAATAAATTAGAAAGGTCTATTCATTTATCATATTCCATGATATGATAATAAAGAAATAAAAAAAGTATAAGAACAAACATAGATCAACTAGCATCGTAACAACTATTCGCTTGTATGCATTAAGTTCCATAAAGTGAGCGGTATTGCTATAATAATATAATCTTGTTTATGCTACGCTATTTTATAGGTGGGGAAACCTTGACGTCACTGGCAACATAGTTAATTAACCCGTAAGTTGCCATAACTGCCATATCAAACCTTGATAGCAGGCGGTTATATTATACTAAACTTACCGCCATATATCATGTAGGTAGATTACACTGAAAGAGAAACGTTCTGATAAAGTTTAGTTTATTGTAAGTATATTCGCTTAATAAAAGAAATGTGAATATCAAGGAGTTTGCTCCGACGACCATAACAAAGCATAATTGCACTTCTCATCTATAGAGGCTACAATTTTGATACATCGATGTTAGGGCATATTGGATGGACCGGACCTTTTTTACGATCAAGGGATTTCGGGATTCAGAATTTCTCAATCCCGGGATTGGTCATTAAGTTTAATTTCATATGTTAAATTGCACATTTAAAATTTAATTTGTGAAGATTATTACTTCAATTGGAATTTAAATATGATTAAATATTTTTTGGGCATTTACAAAAAGAGAGAAAAATATTTGAAAAAAAAAACATAATGATCAAAATAGTTTTATTTTATTTATTGCATTATAACGGTAGGTTTTACAAATTTATCCAAAAAGAGGACATGTCCTTCAATTTAAGAAATTGCCCTCCATTCATTTAAGAAGCGGTCTTAATTTGTCAAATCTTAATTCATTTTAATTCTATAGGTTTTTTCAAAAAACTACGTTTGTACATGAAAAAACTTAAGTACACTTTGTAGTTAGGAAGTTTTGATTTGATAGATGATTCTTTTGCATTTACAGTGAATCCCGAAATCCTGGGATTGGAAACCCTAATCGATGTCTCTCATTGATCTTTCTCGATCAGAAACCATGGGGGAATGGCTGACTTTTTTTCCAAAGATTTTAAATAAAACTCGTGTTTAGACAGCACCGTTTGACTTATGTTAGATTATCTTTGGAAGGGGTTATTATATTCTAAGCATTCATTATTGGAGAAAGGAGCAAAAACGTTTGTGAGTATCTCTGCTAGACAAAGAAAACTCTTCGATTCGTTCATTAGAGTCAAAATTTGTTTTCCACTCTGCCTGCTGTTGTCATCGCCGTGTTAGAGCGAGAAAAAAAATGAGTAGTGTTTAATTTTGTTCAATTTAATGGATTCCCCGTGAGTCATTCTTTATTACTTTCTTGCTATTGGCAAAGCTGTTTTATTATAGTAAAACTAGTCATTCGCGACGATTCTAATATTTCCTAGACGCGAATGAGTGATTCCAATACACTACAAAAATTAGATTGTTTGGATTCGTTTGTTCGCGAACAACAGAAGTCTAGATCTATCGTATTACCCCAAATATGTTCATACACGAAACACTGGGTATAATTAACAATAATTTCTAACTACTACATCAAATCACACCTCTCCAGAAAGCTTTTACCGAATATATTTATAGATAACTAGCAAGTACCTGGCAAGCGTTGCAATGCCACTCAAAGGAAAAAAGTGTTTGTGTTTTAATTCTGTTTATTGAAGTGCTTTTGGACAGACAATATTTTTTGTTTTTCGTCTGGTGCGTACACAAATAAATCACAAGATTTACCAACGAGTGAGCAGGCCACATACAGCTGTCCATGTGAGAAGTATGGATTATCTTAATTTACTCCACACACTTGATGGTACCTGAGCTTTGTTGATGGTCATTGCAAATGCCCCCCACCGGAGAGTCCCACCGGAAACGTTTTAATTTGTCTGGAATGTAGAAATCATTGGGATGCGTGGCAATGGTAAATATTCTCGTTTAAATTTTTCGTTAAAAACCGGCAAGTGGAATTTAACAATTGACACCATTTGTTACGTCACACACGGACTGAAATGTCGCTGTTTGTATCTATTTGATTCCTTGTTTTAAAGATATTTTTTCAGAAACCTTCACGGGTGTGCGTTCAATAACTCACCAAAGTTTCATCGCAACCAGGTGAATGGTAAAGGAATGCATAGAAATGAATTAGTATATATAATCACTATAAAACGCCCAATTTTCAATGTCGGGTCAGTGAAAGGAAATATAATAGAGATCACATACATACATGTCACTGTTTATCGATTGAATTGATTTTAAAAATGAATATGGATGAAATTGAACTACCCAAAGTATCCGCCGTAAATATTTATAATTTGAATCGTTCAAATTTTTATTTCCATACATTTTGTTACTTTTAAAGACTCGGGTTTCGCCTTTGACATCTCCAAACATCCAATTACACGAATGAACTCGAAATGAAAAATAAATATTTTGCATTACAATAATTCGTCAAGCAGCGAAACTTATGATGTTTTGCTTTCATTTAAATAAAACTGATAAAATCACTCAATGAATGTAGACATAATGTATAACAGTACATGTCCATTCGTGGATATACACTAATATGGATTTAAGTAGTGATATCCATAACGTCATTCTCGTTCACCAGTCAGTCGCAACTTCATAATATTGAATGCAGTAAGTTCGTATTTATACAAGCATTACGAGCACAGACAGAGCATAGGTACCCAAACCAGTTTTCGAGATAAGCAGTATGCCCATATTGGCCTAAGAGCATGTCCAGGGCACTTATACTTATTTAAGAACCAGCGAAGCAAGTACCGGGTGGAATTAAATATTTATATTCCTGAACGTAATAAAAACTTTCTTTAATCGAACGTGATTGGTTGTACACGATTTAAGGAGATAGCCAACTTCGAGTTCAATCACTTTCGCAATGCAGATAGGGTTGCCAACAGGTCCCTTTTTAAAAGAACATGTTCTCTTTTTTAACACAATTCTTTCGTTCTCTATCTTTTTTATATTATAACCAGAATGACCTCTTTTTCAATTTTGAAAATTTCCACTAACCGGAGTATTCTGAGCGTAGTATATAATTACAAAAGTATTTCATGTTTGAATTTTATAAAGAAATAAAAGAAAATATGTAACGTTTGCACCAAATTAGCCGTGTAGATAAATATAGAAACAGAGATGATTAAATTCAACAATTGATTTTTAAGCGCACTTTTCATGTTCCTAACTATTATTATGGACGTATGTAAGTATGTGTCGGTTATTATGAAAGTATAAGTCATATAATATTGCGTTTAAGATAATTGGACTTTTTTTACTACAGAAAAATATGTACATACATTATGATTCTTAGCCTTATAAATATTATATTATATTAGTAAAATAATGGTACTTTTGGTACCCTTAAATGTCTTATTCCACTTTAATAATAACCGGCACAATTATAAAGAAAGTTGTACAAAACAAGCATTTTTTTTGTAAAATGTTCTCTTTTTTTGTCCCATAACACTTGACAACCCTAAATGAAGATTTTGCAAAATTTTTTTTTATAAGTAATAGAAAAGACTTTGGCAACTAGAAACAAAGCGAGAGTTAGTGGTTATAAATTATAGAGAACATTGATGCAAAATGGAATGACATATTTACTCCATTTAGATTAAATTTGGATTATTGAGATTTTGTACACTTCCATGTATTTTGTCACTAACGACCCGGGTTTCGCCTTTCGGCATCTGCAGGCATTCGAGCGCACGAATGGACTCGAACTGACAAATCTCAATAATCCAAATTTGATATTGAAATTCCATCAAGCACCCTCAGTCGATGTTTTAAATTATATCCATTTAGATTAATTAGATTTTCTTATTTTTTCGATGAATTCGACGGTAACTTTGTAGAACTTAGTTATTTCACTTCTTGAAGAAGCATTTCACTATATCGTGAAGTTATTTATTTCTAAAATAAACAATGATTCTAATTCTCAACATACAAATTAAGGGAGTGGTGGGTTTTATTTCCTTCTTGGGAAGGGGGTAAGACACAAACAATGAAAGTACTAATAATTAGAAAATTAATTATTAGTGAAAGTAAGTTCAAGCGAAATAAATTTTATAGCGGTGAGTCAAATGTCATATTTAAAATGCTATTTACTAATAATCGATTACTGTTGATGGTTTGATTAATTTCTAAAAACTCTAAGCTATTCATTTTAATACCTTTTTTATTTACTAGATGGAATATTTTTATTAAAATTATAATCATTTTCAATTAAATGATTGTTTGCCATAGTCTGAAGATGCTTCTTAAAGAAGCGAAACACGTGGCACACTTAGTAGCACAGACAGTGGGATAATCAAGATTGACCAAGAGTCAAATATATTCTTTTCGGAAAATAAGAACGTAATTTATAGAAATCCGTAGACAAGTTTATATTATGGTCAGAACTGGTTTCGCTGGGTTAGAAACTTTTTATATGACAACTCGTGCGAGATAATTTCTTTCTTATATCACTACTCTTACTTCGTCTACCTCAACAAAACATTCGGCAGTCGTGTCAACTTCGTGGGGCTTTGCAAAAACTATCCGGTTTCGAAACGTCATTGGATGAGGGCACGTCGCGTGTCGTTTTGAATTTTTTTTCGGATATAACAACCGCGGAGTCAATTTCAAACTGCGTAGCTTTGCGGATGTCTGTTTATTATTATATGGGTATGTGTTGAGATACCCTACATTAGGAGTCCATATGCCTCTCATTGGTAGCAGATATGGTTAAAAAATTGATTGAAAGAAAGAAAGCAAATTTGCAGATCATTTAACCGTTTCCACTCTCAATATTGAGCATTAGGACTAACGGAGTTTATCTCAAAATAAGTTATTTCTATAATAACTGTTTGTAACTTAGTTGTTCAACCTTTCTTTTTTCAGTGAGAGAAAATATAGAGGTTGAGGCTGTGACAGCACAAGTGGTTAGCTTATCGCTCTAGCTATGCCCCGTTTTTAGGATCGGATGGGTGGGATGGGAATTGTAGGCATCACCAACAGCCATCCATACCTATTATTAAATATGTATACAAAATAATAAATACAGCTTTCTTTGGAAGATAAAACAAATTGACAATGCTTTATCATCATCTACTGCTGAAAAAAAAAAAAACATTCCTAATATTTTTTGAAAATCCTCCATCAAATTAAAATATAAGCAACAATAATAATTACAATAATTTAAGCTTCACAAAATTGACACAGATGTCTTGTTGTAGTAAAGAAAGGCATTTACTAATAGACAGAAGAACATTATCTAAAATCTTGGTCAGTTTAAAAAATAATTCATGTTCATAAAGGAATACGTAACCGGTTAAATTGACGGGCATTCTTGTGGTTTGTTAACCGCATGACATGTCGATGTCACTTTACCTTTATGTTGATAATAGGAATAAACCAATAACAAATACTGAGCATACCAAGTTTAATAATTTTAATATGTGACTTGTTACTCGTTTCACATCATACTTTATCGCTGTATTTTCTACTGATTTCAATAAAATGGATCATTTAAGCAGTGAATATTTTTTTTTACAAGGATTATTAATTACTGAACCCGTATGGAAGATTTCCGTCATAACGTTTTACCAGTTTTTTTTTAAATATATATATAGATTTATTTTTCTAGTACTTACATTATTTGCAGGTATATTTTAGTGAAGTTTCATTTTCATATTCTTGAATATTTTTAACTTTCGACTATGATCACCGCATTCGGATAACTCACATAAACGCACTTAAGTATAACCTCCAAGTACCATGTTTCAAATCAGTTATGTCGTATATATTATACTCAAGCTGTTCTATTTTATGATTCCAATTTGTTTGATGAGACGCTCAAAACCAAAAGCATTTTAAGAGACAGTTTATTTTTTCCATCGTTTTGTATTTCCAATCATAAAAAGTATGCATATAATTTACCGGTAGCCTGTCAATCACTAATTCAATAAATGTAAGCGAAATAAAATTTGACGTATCGGCATTTGATTGTCACTATAAAACTTATCGGATTCTGCACGACATTAAAAGCTTAAAGATTCTTTTATGTATGACTTTTCAAGTTATTTGTCATTACATATTGTGCGAAATGACTTTTTTTGTTGGATTTTGACAAAATGTTTATCGGTTTTCATCTTCTCCGTGATCCGTTTTTTTATGTTTATTCTGAAGACGATTCTTAATTTGAATGATCCGTTTTTTTGTTTTAAGTAGAAAAGAATGAAGATAAATCCATGATTAATCAAACGTATTCATATTGCCAAAAAAAATAGTTTGATACCAATATCTTATATTTGTATGTGAATAATACAATTTAAAAGATTTACCGTCTTGTCAGGTGTTTCATACTATGTAAATATAAATGAGTGATTGCGGATGAGCTAATACCTAGCAATTATATAAAACATCTGTTAGAGAGATTTCAATCAAATATGTAGGTACGTAATATTTCAACATAAATAATTAATTAACATATTAACGCATAAATTTTGGGTTGCCAGTAAAAATCCATAAACGGTGACAACTATTATCTATGTATAAGCAAAGTTAAAAGTCTCCAACAAATTCATTTTTTGATATTCAATAGATTATACTTATATATTTCACAGATTATCGGTACCAACTGGTCAAATACTCATTCAAGGAAATTCAAGACAATACTAACTACAATATTTTATTTAAATTAATATCTCTGTTATTAAACTTATGACACACATTTCGTCGAATTAAAAAGCATTTTCAAATTAGGTTTAGTTAAGTCTTATAACTACAATGGTAATAGTTTCCTTATAATCAATTTATACTAAAAAGATATAAAAATAAATGTCTATTAATTTAATATTTATTGCATTTATTATTATGGAATATTTCTTTAAAATTGAGTTGTATAAGTATTTAATTTACAAAACCAAAGGACAGATATGAAATAATAGCATTTACACTTATTTATAAAATAATATACTGCTCGTTCAATCTCTTAGAAACATGTTATGTAGTCATTCTTTTATGACCGTAAAACACGGAAATAAGTTGAATTATAAATCAATCACTAGATGAATTACTATACCACAAACGGCAACTATGTTAATAGATTGTTTTAAAAATACTCGATCATAAATAATACATCGATAATAATTTATATTATCATAGGTGTTGATTAAGTACCCATACTGAAGTACATATTATTTTCATAATTCATACAACGTTGCACTACCTATATCAGTTTCACTCAAGACTTGCTACATGAAATGCAGGTAATAAAAGCGAAAATAAGGCAAAAATAAAAACAGACGGTAGGGCGTTGTATCGTACCTTTAAAATGTGCGTTACGAACTGGGCACCCTCGGTTTCGCAGCACACCAGGAGAACTTAGGGAAAATCCACTTTCAGCGTTAGAAAGCCACTTTCACTTGACAACAAAGAAATCAGATTATACCAAAGTGTTGTATTCTGAATCTTTGGCACACAACAGCACTTAAACAATATTCACTTTTATACCAAAGTACGTTTGGTACTTTTAACTTTTCCACTGTTCTTTTAATGTATCGAAGTAACGCTGGACTCCAATGTAATTATTTATCAATTACCACCAGAATAATAACAATGGTTTTTGCTTAGTGCAAAATTTGCAGAACTTATGTATTTGTTTTGTTATTATTATGACACACAAATTTTAGCACAGTGTCGTAATTGTTCTGTTGTAGTATTCAACGACTGTTACATCACTTGAAACTAATGTGAATGCTGTTATATTTTTATTGTTATTTGAAAAAAATTAATCAATCAAGTCGAGGAAGAGTTCTGTAATTGAAAAGAGTGATTTACATTTATATGGGAATTGTGAGTAGCAATAGCAGTATGGTAATTGAATGTCGAATTATATATGAATCATACTGTTAGGAATTCGTAAATTGCAATGACAAATCAATTAAATATAATAACGTAAGTCGTTATAAATTATAGTTGTATTTCAAATTCAACGTAACACAATGCTAATTAATATTTTGAATGCAGAAATAACAGTCAAAAGAATTAATTTAATTTCAGACACGAAATATTATTTACTATTCCAAAACGTACCACTTCGTTTTGTTTTGACAATGAGAAATGGATGAATAGCGTGTCAGTCAGTCAATCTCAATTAGTAAATTTTATTTTTCGTACTTTAAAAGCATTTTAAAATAGAATAATAAAGTTTTAATGAATGATAAAAAAACGCTAAATAAAAGTAAATGTTTCGTGAATTAATCTTGACAAATCACAGACAAAAATATGAATCCATTACTTACTTATTTAAATCACTCGTTTTTATTGTCAGACATAATTATAAAAACATTGACAATGAAACTGGTATTTAAATTTTTATTTAATACAAAAAAACACGTGAGATTATGGCGGCAATAATCTTCGCCTCACGGCCAAGGTAAAATACGAAGAATCGCGAGGAAACAAAAATAAAAAACGTCTAAAAAAGACGAGAGTACAAAAAAAACAACACAGCTCGATCAAGGTATCGGTCGAGACACAGGGATAAAATCACTTTTCAAACACAGCTGAAACTGAGAAATTTTTTCACAGGCACATAACATCGCGACTTAACAAAATTAATATTAAAGAAATCTGAAAGTGCAATGGCGATTTTATCAAGATATTAATTTGTTTGAATTGTTTTATAAATCTTTTCGAAGTTAGCGATCGGAATCTTTTGTGCGCGGTAAAACACAGCACGAGCGCATACAACCGACCACGCTGCGAAGCGGTTTTCGACTGACTTGTAGTTGTTTTACAAGTTCACTTCGGCAATGTTCGGCTTAACGGGAGTACCCGAGGAGGCATAGTGCATTTTGCTGAACCAATACTAATAAATTTTAAATGCATCTTCGTGCACGGGATGCTGACTTATTTTGTTTATGCATTTTAAGATTAAAATAGAGTATTTTCCATTATTATTATTGGCTTGCTTTGGAAAAACATTATAACGAAGAAATGAATTTGAGAGCTCGTCAGATTATTTATTTAACAAAATAAACAGTTATTTATGTAATAATAACGTCAAGATTGATGTATACAACATTTTTTTTACCTGGTCCGCTCTGAATGTGGAGCATATAGGCTTCCAATGGAGATCTAAACATAATTTTTCTATGAAAAACTGTTTATTACTGAGTGGCTCAACCTCTCCTTTTTACGAAAAGAGTGAATATAGAAGGATAAGGCTAGGACATGAATGTTTGTTAGCTAATAACTTTTGCTATACTCCGTTTTTTAAAACTAGTCGTGTCCTAACCCTACTCTCTTGGAAAAAAAGGTTGAGCAACTGAATAACAAGCAGTTCTCGTAGAAAAAAATCTGTTCAGAACTCTATTAGGAGGCAATATGCTCCACATCGGTAGCGGACATTGTTAAAAAAAACTGCGTTGGTTTATATTGTAAGTTGTATATTTTAAAATCATTTATATTAAAGGACGTCACTATTTCGATACCTCAGTTCCAAAGTGTAACAAAACCAAATTTGCAGTTATGAGTTAAATATGGGGAAATGCTGAGATACTGATATCTAGCAGTTCCAAAAATGTATCAAATGGTAATTTGTAGCTATTTTAGAATAACAGTGCTTATTATGACTATCGATCCCAAACTTTGAAAACTATGAAATGCATATTATTAATAATTTTAAAATAATGTATTTTTTGATAATCCTAGCATTTATTAAAAGCCAGAACAAAATTGCAATAGCAACCTGCCCAAAATCTCGTTTAATAATTTTATCAGAATTGTGATAATTGAGTTGTTACATTTTAGAACAGAAGTATCAATTTGTATGCATTTTGGTGCACTTTTTAGTTTGTAATGCATCTATCTGCGAACAGAGGAAGTCAGCGAAGACTGCTAGTCAATGACCAACAAACGTGTATATTTATTTATAGTGAGTCAATTGAATTTTATGAACTTGTTTCAGAGTATATTTTTGAATGGAATCTGCGTACACAATGAGGCTAAATTTAAAATGCCTTGTTATTTTAATGCGTCTGGAAATTTGCTTGACCAAGGTTGTGGCTTTACTTTACAAAGTTGATATAATTGTGAATATTTAATTATTTCATTAAAATAATAAAGTTATAAATATTTACACAAATCGTATATTCCTATTAATACTGAGGTTATTTATTTGTATTAGAATAAGTACTTATAACTATAAACCTCATTAAAATACAGTATGATTTTATTATTCAGATCTTATTTATTAGTATTTACTTAATAGATGTAATACATGGATGCATCATATAATATACAATGTATTTATATGTTTATTAAGTTGTAGGCAGTAGGTCATTCATTTACAAAATAAGTGACCAACTTATTTGATTCCATGATCGACTTTTTTTATAACCCGTATGAATTTCAAAACCACTTTTAAATACATCTTTTAGGATGATATTATTATTACAGGTAGCTGCGCCAATTCAGCATTCGCTCAAATTACTCTCTCAGTCAAATAAAGATCATTTCAGATAGACGGACAGACAGATCAATCAAGACACATACACACCCTACTCTCTTTTTACACGATTTTTTTTACCTGACCTTGAAATAAACGTTTCACAAAAAAGGAAGAACATTATATTTTTGAACGAATTATTTGTCCTAACACGATTTCCAGAGTTTTTTTATAATTAAAAACAATAAGAAATTTAAATATTTTTAATACTCGCTTTCATTAGATTCAAACACATAAGATGTCTAAAGATGCGTCCAGACCTGAGCATTTTTCCGCGCACTTTGTGCGCGCAAAAATACACAGGTCTGGATGCACCAATAGAAATTCTTAGTGATGAAAGTAATAAAAGCAATTTTTATCCAGTTGGTCGTCAGGTGTGCGTTACATATTATAAGTCAAATGAATAGTTACTGAGTATGCTCTATTTGAATTTGAATATTTCATAATTTATTTGCTTTTGAAATTTATACTTGTCAATTTTTTTTTCTTAATAATTACATTAGAATTTATGTAATTATGAATAAATTTGTTAGAATTCATTAATAAGGTTTTCATTATAAACTTTTTCTACACGATTTTCTAGAACACCACATAATTTGTTTCATATCACACGGTTTTTTAAAGTTGGGTAAGGACATTTTAAAATTGTCTATATCAACGGTGTTTTGGTCAATTGATGTAACCCTTAAAATTGAAATTGTTCAGGACACAGTAAAAACTGTTTTTAACTAAAACATTATATGGTAAGTTGCGTTGTGAATCTTTGAAATGCACTCCTGTAAATTCTAATGTTTGCAGATACGAGATCATACATAGGGAATGACGATATAATTGTGGCTTACATCAAGTATGGGAGTCAGAATTTTTAAACCTAAATCCATTGTAAAATGATGTTTCTCTTCCAAAAAGTGGTCATTTTATTTTTCTTATTTACGTCATTTGGCCGAGACCTGCTATGTCGTCTTTAAAATGAGATCCAATCATTAATTTATTTTCGTATTTTTTGTGGGCTACATCAGTTAGCCAAAACACATTCGATGTATAGTATGTCTTATTTCAAATCTTTTTTTATATCATTACATAGTAATTAAAGTAAACATATTCCAAAGCTCTTGTTAAAAACTAAAAAATATATTTACTAGATAATATCGATCACCTTTAGTGAACCACTGAATAATATCTAGTAAACACAACTTTGCGGGTGGTAAATTCTATTGATATGTCTAAATAATTATTTCGTTTTGCTAGATTGAATATTTACATTAATAGTTATTTAAATTATAATACATCAATGTAATGTAATATCATTGAATAATAATAAAAATAATACAATTAATTCAGTTGTCTTCAATTATCAGTTCATTAATCAATTCCTTGAAATCTTCATCTGCACTTAATGATAAAATACAGTAATAGTTCTTAGAAAAATATCGGTGAGTCGATTTTAAAAAGTACAGAGTGTGTAGTAAATGAAATATGATAATAGCGGCTGGTAAAAAGATTTTCACTATAAATCATTCGTGTTATTATTTTGAATGAATGTTCCAATAAATAGCGAATGGAAATTATCAGCAGGTAATATTGCTAGTTGTCATTATTCGCTCAACGCTCTTGACAGCGAACGATGTGCAGACAGACAGAGGAGAGTATCAGGGACATCTGAGAGAGAATTTTGGCCCCGCGAATTAAAAAAACTTGCTCCATTGGCCTGCACATATATAAGGAATAAAAAAATTTAGCTGGCAAATTTAACCTCTCCCCCTTGGAATAATCTAAGTTGACGTCCCTGAAGAGTATGTGTGTATGTAATTTGGGTTAAAAATTCACTTAGATGCAAAAATGAACTGAACATTTACGCTCACACATCCGTTCTCTCTCTCTCTGCGCATGCGCCTATGGAAATAGTGCATGTGAAGGCTGCGTTACAGATGGACAGATAAATCGAACCAAATATAATGTGTATAACTTTTAAGGTTTTAACTGCCAATTCTTGGTGGAAAGTCATTATATTTTTAAAATAAAACACAATTTAATAGGATAAAATAACAAAGTATTTAGTTCAACAAATTTTTATCAGGTATATATAGTTTTAACTATATATAGTTCTGACGATGGTGTATAGCCGAAACAGCTATCAACTACCTGATAAAAATTTCTAGAACTAAATACTTTGTTATTTTATCCTATAATAATGGAGTTCTACCAAGTAAATGCCAATTCAATCAATAAAACACAATTTGTTTGTATTACTTCAACATGTTTATAATGATCAAGACCGGTTTCGCTCATCACGAGCATTCATCAGTGATAAGCGAAACCGGTCCTGGAAAAAAATCTTGATGCTTACATTATATTCGATTTTGAAAACGTCGCGTAGAGAGAGCTTTAAAACTTTTCTTATCCTGTATCTTATATTCTTACCCTCTCCGAAAAATAGAGATTGAGTGACTGAATAACAACCAGGCTTGCAATGATTGCAGATGCTCCATATTGAGAGCGGACATTGTTGAAAACAAGATTTTGCTCAATGTTTTGATCGATCCTACACTAGCTATAATTGAAACAATTTTATGAGAACTCATAGTAAATGTTTTTCGGCAAATATGCGAATGGCTCATATTGCTAATTGCATTGGGATTTCAGAACGGTGCAACATAAAATACGGTACCTAACCTTCATAATGTGTATAATTTATATATCATAATTATGGTGTGTTAGCTATTTCGTCTCACAGTAATTACATAGTAACAATATTATTTTTTAAATTAAGGTGCAAGGAACGATCATCGCAAATGCACTTCTGCACGAAGATTGCATCAATAACAACATGCAACCATGTTTTACATTCCAGCGAAACTCCAACTGTGATAATGAGTTTTTTGATCTATCAAAATTATATCTTCACATTAGTCGGCAGGGTTCCAGAATCTCCATTAAAATAATCTATGAAGTTGGAAATCGGCGTTTGATGTTTAATGGAATAAATGAATGTATATTGTGTAAGAAATTACTAAATGCTTGTATAAGAGAACATTTGTGAAGTCAAAAAGACTAAATACTCTTTCACGGTCTAAACCAGTAATGTAGAGTATGTATTTTTGGAGCAGGTGATGTTTGGGTTGTCAAGTATCAACTCCAATAATAAGCATAAATATTTATAAATCGCTCTATCTGGTGTTTGTTTACTTACAACTTTATAGTAAACACGAATTAATGAAGTGAAATTCAAATTAGTATTTTGCAAATTGGTATATTATAACAAATCTGCTGTTACGGTCCATATTTTGTTTCACCAATTATAAAATGACACACCCCTGTTTTTGTTGTTAAGCTTAAATTTTAAAATGATCCAGAACTGACAGCGAATAGCTTTAATGACAATGATTCGTAGTAACTAATTATTTAGCCGAACTGGTTTATGGCCGTTAAAAATCAATCGGTTGCTGACCGACCGATGGGTTAAAGCTGAAATTAGAAAAGCAGGCGTTTGTTAATAGACTCGTCTGCTTGACGACAATCATTGACAAAAGGGAGGAGCCTACATTGTTTGAAGTTTTAATTTTTTTTGGCAGTCAGTCTCGTTTCGACGGCCTCCGAAGACGGGCGCGCTGGGCATGCGCCGCATCATTATGAATTGTTTTGAAATTGGCTTTAATTTAAATTTAAAATCGTTTGTTGTGTCAATTGTATTATAACTCATTTAACCTGATTATTGTAAACATGTGGAAGTAGTACAAACGAATTGTGTTTTATTTTTTTAAAATATAAAGTCTTTCCACGAAGAATTGACAGTTAACACCTTAAAAGTAATTTATGATTTACTATCAACTCCTCTGTTTGGCTAAGACCTCCAAAGATTTTTTTTGATTTCTTTAATAATATTAACAAAATTAAATAACTTCTAAGAATTTGTAAGCAATAAAAAATATTTACCCGACAGAAAACAGATTGAGTATATTCCTACCCTATTTCTCCAAGTGACTTACCGTCATGAAATATTTCAAAAGACACCCTATTATATTCACCTATCCACTATCCACCCTTGACTCTGTCTGACCAACTACCGTGGTAACAATGTGTAAGCGAAAGTAAACTGTTGGTATCGAACTATCTGTGAATAGTAATACTATTTGTAGAATGAAATATCTATATATAATTTTGCAACATTGTGTTCAATAATAATATCAAGCTTCTCGAAAATCTCATATTGCAAGAAATATAGCATTGAGTGAAAGCTAAAGGTATATTCTGTTAATGAATTATCACCGTATACAGAAGAAAACGATTATGAAGATAGATTGTATGTGTGATATTGATATGAAAATAACGAATAAGCTTACCATCACCATTCAAGCATAATATGCAGCCGCTTATTTCACTGTAATAGAAATCAATGAATTATTAAAATATGTAAGGTACTAATTATTTATCCCTGTGTTTTTTTTAACTGAACGAATCTTTTAAGATCTACGGTTTTTCCTGATAAAAATAGAACAGAACAAAAGAAAAAAATAGTAATTTAGGTTCTTTATATTACACTTATAATCATTTTTTTTACCGTGTCCGCTCCCAATGTGGAACATGTGGCCTCCTAATGGAGGTATCTCAACAGAGGTTTTCTACGAGATCTGCTAGTTAGTTACTCAGTTGCTCAACCTCTGTTTTTCGAAGACAGTAGGAATAGACGATTAATACTAGAACAGGACTAGTGATTAGCTAATCGCTCTCGCTACGCCTCGTTTATAGGATAGGATTGGTGGAAGGAAATTGTTGACATCACAAACATTCATGTCTACGAACAGAGCTTCGCAAATCGCTTGGAAAATCAATTTAAGAAACTGTCCGTACCGGAACTTGAATCCGAGACATCCGTAACCGTAGCCATTGTCAATTATTATTTTAGTTATTTTCATTTCTACAGAAGCCATTTTCAATCGTATATTTTAGATTAAACTAGTAACTTTGTCGGCGTCCGTGGCGTAGTTGGTAGCGTCGCTGGCTACGGTTACGGATGTTTCGGGTTCAATTCCCAGTGCCGACGGTTTTCATAGATTGATCTTTCAATCGATTTATGGATTTCTGTTCGTAGTCTGAGTCCTCCCTCCCACCCATCCTATCCTCACGGGGCGTAGCGAAAGCGATTAGCTAACCACTAGTCCTGTCATAGCTATATCCTTCGATCCCTACTCCCTTCGAAAAAAGAGAGATTGAGCAACTGAATAACCTCCATTAGGAGACCATATGTTCCACATTGGGAGCGGACATGGAAAAAAAAGAAAAAGTTACTAGATTTATACTATTTCTGTAGCTCAGTGATTGAAGCTTTGTATTATATTTCCACCCTGCAAATCAATTCCCTTTTTTAAATTAAATTTTGGTTCAAATCATACCTCCAACAATTTTCATCGCAAACAATGTATGTGAGTTCTTTTAGCTCAATTTTTCAATGCAATTTTATAAAATGATAATTAGATTTTTCGGCCAGCAATTAGTCCAACAAATTTATCATTCCTGGAATAACGCAAACCGCCAATGATCAATAACGATTTTTGAAACATTCCTTTTTTATCTACAAAAAGTTTTCTTATCGCTTTGAAAGTTCACAAAATATACATTTGTATTTTATTATTCATGCTGACTTTTATTTGATTCAATGTTTAATTCTAAATCAAGTGGTAGATTTATTGAAATAAATACTTGGTTATATAATTAATAGGTTCAACGCTGAGTTCATAATAGTAGATTTAAATGACTACGCTTGTAAATCTAAAATGATCATCATCATCACTTTTAAGGTGTTAACTGTCAATTCTTGGTGGAAATACAATATATTTTAAAAAATAAAACACAATTCATTTGAACTACTTCCACATATTTATCATGATAAGAACCGGTTTCGCTCATCACGAGCATTATCACCTGAGGGGTCTAGCTTCATAATTCATTATCTCCAGAACATGCAAAAAATGAATTACGAGTGCAGCGCTGTTCTTCGTGTTCACACCTACCATTTCAATTTTAAAATATCTTACACTAAACTTACTATAAATTTTTTTTTCTAAAATAATAATCTCCATTCCAGCCAATCAGAGTGTAGCATTATAATGCCATGGCCACTAGTGTTGATTCACATATCATGGTGTAAGCGTCTGTTCCACAGTTTTATTTGTATGAAAATATGCATTTGTCACTGAAGCATGAAAATTGTTTTTCTTGATCTGCCAAAAACAAACATTGACGGAGATTCTGAGTTATGAAACTAGAACCCTCTATCGAGAAAAAGATTATCATTTTAAAATATTAACCAATACAATCAAAATTTATCTAAAAACCGTTGAATTACATATTTTGAAAAGATATTATAATTATCATTTCTATGCGCAAATAAATTCGTAAATGGTTTTCCATTACTGACCCAGACTGACTCGAAGAAGGAATGGAAAGGAGAAAGTTTTGTAACAGCACGCACATGCATTTTTAGGATGACGTCATACGCAACATTTATCCCCTTTCATCCAAAAAAATCTATTCCTAGGTTAGGGGAGTTTGGTATGCTAATGACGTTTCATGCTATGGGCACTTAGTATAGAAGATACCGTAATATATATTTAAAATAGCCATATTGACTGCACCTACATTGTAATGAATGGTTTCTTCAGTATTTTTTTCCTTTATTTTAATCATATTCTTTATAACATATTATTATACACACCTTCAGCATGATTAATATATTATGCATGGGGTGAACAATATGCGATTAGGGGTTGTAGATAACCACGTTGGGTTACCCCCCAACCTCAATCCGATTACGGATAGCTGGAGCAGCCTTCAACTCAATGCGGAAAGTCTGGGACTCACGGTTGTACTCGATCGGAACCAAGTGCCTCGAATTCAACGCAAGCATTCTACGGTGCTGCTTTACGGTTTCGAATCATGGCACCTCACTAACGCACCTCGCAACCGTATACTGTGCTTTGGAAAAAGATGTTTGTGGAGAATACTAGGGGTACGATGGTTTGATTTTGTCAAGAATTCCGAGGTAAGAAAGAAAGCAGACTTGCCAGCCCCTTATTACGTCCAAAATAAAAAAGTGACGACGGACCTGGCTTTAACATGTGCTTCGGATACGCCAATGGAGCATGAATTCTGTCTGTCAACCGCATTTATTCCGTCGCCTGGAAGGCCACTGATTACCATCCATATGATGTATTCGGCGGATCTACGGGACGCTGGGATGATTTGAGAGGAAGCAAAAATACTGGCGGGGGACAGAGAATCATGGAGGAACCGTGTGATAGACATATGCTCCATGTAGGGAGTGGATATGGTTAAACATAACGTTAGGTTAATAATAATTATACGAAATGACTTCCGATTTGCTAGGGTTGCAATTATTTTATAAACTATTTTTTGGGTGACTCCACGTCATGATAATTGGTGAATGGGCCACTAGCTTGTTCAAATTTATCGAATCTTTCAATACATTTTTTTTAGGAAAGACAATGGACTAAATACTGATTTAAATATAATTTTAGCTATCACATGTTTTCACACAAAATTTCATCAATGGTCGACAATAATAATTGTATGATTATAATATGCAATTATTGGTTAACATAATCCGTCGTTTTTTTTTCAAAAAATGGCTGATTTTTTCAGAAACCTGCGCCATTGAAGTGTGTGGAAGCTTATTGGTAAACACTCCTAAAATATTCCACAAAACCTCCGCATTTCCACAAAATATCGTATTGTTTGTCACTCGAGATTCGTAAGTATTGATCGTTCAGCTTAGGGCTCCACAAATCGCGTCTTTCAAGAGAGCTTACGTCCACACACCGCACCAACTTGAAGCGCAAGTGGAACGTTTTGTGGAATTATGGAGGCGGCCAGGTGGTGTGGACATGCAAATCTCAGTCCAAATTATAGCAGTGGAACAGAATGTCTATATTGGGTTACTGTGCACGTCTACCTAGAACATGAGTAAGAAACTATTAATTCCTGTGCATTTTGTTTTTTATTTAATATTTTGGTCTTGTAATGTAGCACTTTAACAGAAGCTGTTTTACGAGAACTGGTTATTATTATGTTAGGATGGAAGAACAGATGACCTTGTCACTGATGCTAAGTCCCGTTTTTATATGATCGGATAAGTGGGATGGAATGATTATATTTAAACCTATTACCCTTGAACAAAAATCCTTAAATGTAAAGAAGAATCAATGGTAATTATCAGTACTGAGATTCTAATTCGAGAATTCATTTTTTTTATTATAATAGACATGTATTAGACCAGCGGTCACCAAACTAAGGCCCGCGGGCCGGATCCGGCACTCCAACAATTCACAATATTTTAATATAAATTATTCATACTGAAAATACTAATTTTACAAAATTTCATTATTTGGTTTTGAATTCACGACAAATATTTATTTCAATTCATCAATTAGGATAAGACCGGTCAGGTCAGGTCGTGGACTCAAAGTGAAATTTACGTATATTGTTGGAGACGACCAGATGTTCGTTTACTCGAAAATTTTTCAGACATTCTCATTTATGTATATTCTAAAAACTTGTACTTGGGGGTATACACATTCTCATTTATGTATATTCTAAAAACTGGTACTTGGGGGTACACATCACGGGAGATGGCAATCCGCGTAAAGAGCTCGCAATCCGATTAGGGATAGCTGGAGCAACTTTTAACTCAATGCGGAAAGTCTGGGACTCACGGTTGTACTCGGTCAGAACCAAGTGCCACTTATTCAACGCATGCATCCTGACAGTGTTGCTTTACGGTTGCGAGTCATGGCACCTCACCAAGGCACAGGGTAACCGTATACTGTGCTTTGAAAACAGATGTTTGCGGCGAATACTAGGGGTACGGTGGTTTGATTTTGTCAGGAACTCGGAGGTAAGAGAGCGGACGGACCAGCCTCTTATTACGTCCAAAATAAAAAAGCGACGATGGATCTGGCTTGGACACGTGCTGCGGATGCCCCAGGGGAGCCTGAATCCTGCCTGTCTCTTCTACCAACCAGGTGGATTCCGTCGCCCTGGAAGGCCGCTGATGACCATCCATAGGATGTATTCGGCGGAGCTACGGGACACTGGGATGACCTGGGAGGAGGCGAGGAGGCTGGCGGGAGACAGAGTAGCTTGGAGGAACCGCGTGATGGCCATATGCTCCGAATAGGGAGCGGATATGGTTAAAAAAAAAAATGTAGGGCAGTACAAAATAGAACAATAGAAATGTCCAAATAATAACCCCAATCGAAAATATTCAGTTGCAATTCAAAGTTTGAAGAATACACATCGCTTCATTTTTGTCCTAGAAATGTAAGCACATATAAAGAATATTCTAACTGGATTCCAGTACGAAGTTATTGGACGCCTAGCCTCTCAAGTTTAAAAAATCAATCCAGTCCGTTTCTCATGGTGACCATTGTGTTAGACTTATGGTTTACAGTAATTAAATTCGAATTAAATTGCCCACCTGTAGAAAGGTCAGACACCACTGCACTAATCTGTAGATAAAATAAAACATTAAATGGATCATGTACAAAGCCAAAGCCCCCTATAATTAACTTAAGGTTGCTTTGACAAAGCTGATTGAAGTCTTCATTAATTGATATCGACATATAAATTGCTCGTTAATGAAAAACTAATAAAAGTGTCAATATAACACACTTTACGATATCCGTCACATTATCGGATAATTTATGCCTAAATATCAATAACACAAAGTATTTAAGTTGTTTCTCAAGCTGAGAGAAAAGCCATTCATTACTTTTATTATGTTCTAGCTACGTACATGGTTTTGAAGCATCTTGTGAGATAGTGGGTTATATTATAGTTCTCTATACAAAATCTGACCGACTTCTCACTAAAATAATTATTAGTAATCCTACACAGAAAGATACTTTTTTAAACACACCATGAAATAAATCTTGCCATTCAAGGCAAGACGAGTGGACAAAGTAGAATAAGCAGGGTTGCCAACATATATTTGACGGCATTCATTTGAAGATAATTGGTTTAATTTTGTAATTTTCAACATTTTTAAAATACGGGCCGAACTTCAATGTGCGATGTTTAGACTTTTAATGGAAGCATCATCGGATAGTTTATTGAACGAGTCTTGTTGTAATTCAGTCTCTCGATTTATCACTTTGAAGAGGGTTGGGCTGAGGAAATGATTTTAAGTTTACCGATCATTTTTATTGTACCACCGTTTTCAGGATCGGATAGTGGGTGGTGACACACGCACAAAAATCCATGCACTTTTAAATCGGCTAAAAATCAATTAAATAGAAGTTTTAATTTATTGATTGGTAACCTTTTGTCCACGCAATTGAATGGACGAAAGCCCAGCAGCATTGCCAACTTGGGTAACATTCCAAAACGCCTAACAGCTACAACTATTAATTATTTTACATTTCTATTCTCAAAGTGTGTGTTTTAGCTATTTATTAGTCAGTTCGAGTAACTTCGTGTACTTGCAATGCCTGAAGATGTAGAAAAGTTAAGCCCGGGTCGTTGTTGACGAAATACATGGAAATGTATAAAATTTGAACGATTCAAATGTTTAAAAAAATGTTAGTTGTATTTTAAGATATATTATTCTTACGAATACGATAAAATTATTACTTTTAAAATTTAAAATTTCATTATCTACCCGTCCACCAATCACTACTCGCAACCGCTTTACACTCTTCTTATTCTTTTGTTGAGCAACAATAATTTTTTTGTTATAAATTTTTGCCAGGAATATCTGAGAAAAAAATCTTCAAAGCTTGGTTGCACACATTGTGTACATGGAAGAGAATTTATGAATTGATTTCTACTCGCATTTCATATGATGCCGTAAACTCATTGAATACTTTGTAATTTACTTGAGGTGCCAACAAGTCAGCATAACCAACATGGTAGACAGATCTGACTTATAGTCGATTCGCCGTTTCGCTTAACTTTACCAACATAACAAACAAGAACAATATTTATGAAAATACTATATTTACATTGTTAAAACAAGAAGTATTATAATATCCAGTGTAATTTTAATACCTAACATTTTCAACATTTTGTAGACTATCGCTCATGTTTGGTATTCCAAATGCATTTCGTACAACATAAATAAATATTATATACGACTTTATCTTTCAATGCCGCCATTGCGAGCACTTATACCTTATCTAAAGTGAGCCTTTTATCATTTTTTTTTTCTGTAAATAGCTCAAAATTTTCTGACTTCTTAAAAGTAAATATCAGTTATTTTGTACAACAAATCGCTCAAATAATAATATTATCAATGCATGGAGATGGGAAACAACGTTTAGATATGAAAAACATTAAGTCGTTACGCATGCATGTTGAGTATAACACGCTGAGATCGCAAATTAGATTGACATATATATCATTAAATAATGAAATTACGTCAAAGTTTAATATTTACAATTGGTCAATAATTATGTCATTCAAGATATACTGAAATAACTTACAAAATTATATAATAAATCTTGTGGAACTTAAAAATACATGCTTTTTGCATTGATATAATGGAGTTTCACTGAGTATGTAAATTACAGCTAAATCGATATTCACTTCGGGGTTTTAAAATGCGGATGGTATGTTCACATTACAGAGAGAAGATACAAATACGTATAATAAAATAACTTACCTAGTTTGGCAGTGGCAATCTTATGCGGCAGTCTAAGTATGTGCCCTATCCATTCATTAATATTATATCCTTCGTATTTACATTTCAGCATAAGCTTTAGGAGAATTTTAATACTAAATAAATTCAATTTTACAAATGTTATTCTACGAATATTACAAATGCAAAAGAACGTAACCAACAAAAAATATATTATATACAACTCACATAAAACGTGTTAATACACTATTTTTATATAAATAATGTATCGACTATAGAAAAGCAAAAGGACGTATCATTCCGTTTTTTGAAATATTTTTTTCGGTAATCACAATGTATAGAATAAAATAAACGTTTTGTATGGGTTATATACAATATTCTTTGTGTGTGTGAGTTACGTCCTTTTGTCTTTCTGCAGTCGATATGTTATATAAATAATTTTAAATCATCATTCATATAACATATTTATATGTGAAATTCAAAAATAACATTGGTCAAATCTGAACTCCCCTGAACATTTTGCTGAAATGTAGATACGCAGTATTCTAGTTAAGAGGACGATATATGAATATTCTCAATGAAATTGACTGAACAAGTAATAATATATTTTTTATAGTTTTCTTTATCTTTCTCTTTTGACGCATAATATTGCATAGATAAAAGATCAGTCTCGTGCAGCTCATCCTTGAGCTAAGATCGTGTTAACCAAATTTTATTGTTTATTTTGATCGTGATTGAGCAATCGAAGTCGGGTGTTAAATTAGCCATCTTAAATTAATTTATTCTTGTATTTCATTTTAAAAAATAATTACAAAATATTACAACCACATGGCAATAATAAAGTTGTTTTTAAGGGCACATGGCATCCTGGTACTTGGGTTTCTTCGAATGATGTGTACTGAAATATGATATAGGGATTCATGTTGAATGCAGGTAGAAAGTTATAGAGCAGAAATCTATCCGCGTTGCCACGTGACGTCACGCTCCAACAGATGCCGTACACGTGTGCTCGGCGCTCATTCATGCACGCTTTGATATGCATTGTTGCATATTTTTGACCAAACTTCCGTTCTTGCATTTTCTTACAGATCTTATCTAAACATTTAAACATGTAATGAAAGCGATTGCGAAAAAAAAACACATTTTGTTATAGTTTCACGTGTTTATAACGAGTACACGAATGGACGAAATGTACAAAATCTCATCAGTTCCAATCTGATATTTAAATTCCATCAAGCACCCTCAGTCGATGTCTTAAATTATAATTATACAGTATATAAAATAATTGGTTTAATAACTATGAAAAGAATTTACAGATAGGATAGTGCCTTTCCCCCAAGAATTGACAGTTGACACCTGCCGCTATGCAGTCCCGTATTAATTTTTAAATCAATCTATGAATTTATGTGCGAAACGTTGTGATTTATAAAATTCCGTCCTACCCATCCGATCATTGAAGAAACTAGGTACATAGCGGGAGCGATTAACTCAACACTATTTATGTCCCAGCATCATCCTTCATCCAAGACAGCTGGAACAACTAAGTAACTAGCAGTTCCTGTTGAAAAAACTTCTATCGAGATGAACTCCATAAGTCCATATGCTTCATATCGAGAGCGGACATAGTTAATGGTTCTGCAAATTTGTTTTCTTTCTTTTGATCGTTTTTTAAAACCATATTTGCTCCCAATGTGGAACATATTATGTTCTCCTAATGGTGCTTTATCTAAACAGAAGTTTTAATACGAGAACTATCTGTTACTCAGTTGCTCAACTCACCGTTCGATCAAAATGTTATTTTGATAGTTCTTTTTCTACGCCCCATATAAAATAATTTGCAAAATAACAACCATTCCTTTCCTAAATCTAATGTAATTAAAATTTGATATTTCGGGATTTGATTTTAACTATTAAAATTATCGGATTCTACATATCATAAAAAACTTAAATATTATTTTTCGTATCGTCAGGTTTTGAAAGTAACTTGTTATAATAAAATATATATGTTAAATGGCTAGTACATGTACTTTTGTTTCGTTGGATTTTGACAAAATGTGGACTTATGAGGGTTGAACTAAAAAAAAAAATATACCACAAAGTGACCGTCGAATCCATCAAAAACAAAAGATAATTGTTCAGACATTATTAACACTCGACTGAATCACGACTTTAGATATCATGTTTTCGTTATGTCCAAATAATTATAGAATCAATTCAATATGTATAAAACATATAAAATAATATTTTTCAAACATTATAGTTAGGAAGAGATGGCTTTCATAATAATATAGGTTTAATATATAATATTTTATTTATATATATCAAACCATCCACATCTGACCTTCTTTATTTCACTATCAAAATGCCATATTGTAGTATGAGTTGTCCTTGATAATATCCTGGTTGCAAAAATAATATGTAGGAACATATAAAAAAACTTTGTGATCTTTGGGCACGAAAGGGTCGGTGGCTTATTTTATGATTTAGTGTGCATGTCCTGAAAGGGTTTCAACATAAGGATATTTTTAGAGGCTTCTAGAAGTGTGGCACCCATGATTTTTTTTTAACCAAGTCCTCTCCCAAATATGACTTTATAATGGAGGTATCTTAACAAAAGTTTTTTCTGCCAGAACTGCTTGTTACTCAGTTGCTTATTCTCTCTTTTTCCGTAGAGAGTAGAGATATAAAGAAAGGACTAGGACAGAACTAATGGTTAGCTAGTTGGTCTCGCTTTGCTCCGTTCTTAGGATCACATTGTGGGGGAAATATTAGGCATTACAAACAACCATGCCTTCGAACAGAAATTCGTTAATCGATTAAAAAATCAATGTTTGAATTTGTCCTTACTAGGATTCGTAGCCGTGGGATCCATGATCGAAGCCAATGGTATTGACCACTGCACCACAGACCAGAAAAAGTAGATATTTAAAAAATCTGTTAATAAAGTTGTTTTTAATCGAATCGACGGTTAATAATATCTCGACAATCATTTTCAACATAACATTAAATGTGATTACTTTGCTTTTAAACTTGTGTAAATAACTGTGACACGTGTTTCGCTTAATTGTACGGCACCCTCAGACTTAATGCACTGTGAAAATGTATACATTATAATGTTGTTGATAGCTTCCAGTAAAATAACAATTAATTGTTTATTTTACTGGAAGCTAGACAATTATGTGAGGGAGGGGATTTTACCAGTGAACGAGCGTGGCGTATACTAGTGTACTCACCACTCGTATGAATAATTAGTAATGGGAGGGAATCGAAAAAAACTAAGATAGTGGGATGGCATTAAATATTTACTGCCGTTACGCATATTATAAAATTTAAAATTCAATCGAACAGTACTTGTAAAGTGTAAACATAAACTAACTGCGTGTTACTGAATTAAATCAGAACACATCAATAAAATATGTGCCCAATGATAACCAATAAATTACTATACATCGGATTATATTAAGAATATTACATATGATATCATTCTATTTTTTTTTCGTCCGCTCCATATGTGAAGCATATGGTTTCCTAATGGAGGTATATTAACAGAATTATTCTATGAGAACTGCTTGTTATTCAGTTGCTCAATCTCTCTTTTTTCGAAGAGAGTAGGGATAGAAGGATAGGGCTAGGACTGGACTTGTGGTTAGCTAATCGCTCTCGCTACGCCCGTTGCTAGTGGACATGGAAAAAAAATCCTTGTCATTTGAAGCGATTACATGTGATTCCTCTTAAAAATCTAGTGATGAACAAAAAATTTGATGTCGTTTCGTGTTATTCGATAGGAACCACTTTAGAGAGAAATTATTATACTTTGAGAACCTGCGCTGTCTATTTGTGGAAAAGGTAGGCGCATATCAATTTCTTGTGTGAGAAAACTTGAGCAAATTGTTTTGGACCTTTCTTGAGATAATTTTCGAGTTGACTTGATAAGGATGTTTTTTTGTATAGGCATCTTGAAAATTGAGCAATTTATCAACTTGTAATATTTCTTCAAATTCGATATTTGTATTAGTTCATCATCATCATCAGACACGCCTACCCATCAATGCATGGATAATTAATCAAACAATTCATATTTTTTATCGTACTTTGTATTATACAAATAATAGCGACATATAGAGAAAATTCTTCATATTATTATGGAAATTGATCTACATTTATCGTAGATATTGCTACCAACTGTTGATAAAATTGCTGAGTATATAAGTATCAAGGAATAAATGTAAAATATAGAGTATATTTATTATCTACAGACGATATTCCATAGCCTGTTCGGACAGCATCTCTTCAATAATGAATTTCCAAGAAAGAGGAAAGAAAAAATAATGTCATAATTAACTCAAGTCTCAAGAACGTTTTTGCCTTTGAGATAACTGTTATTGGTCTATAGCAGTGTTCCTCAACCTTTTTACACCTGCGGACCGGTAAAAAAAAAGAAAAATTTTCGCGGATCACTAATACTGAAATAAAAATGGTTTTTTATGCAATATTTTTTTAATCTTATATTGTGGCACATGGACATAAATTTAACTAACAAATATACATATGAAATTCTTGGAACTATATTTAAGAGAAGATTTTTGACTGTCGATTCTGAGAAAACCAGCGACCATCATGTCGCATCTTCCTACCAATTATTATTATGTAACAATAACTAAAAATACAAATAAACGTGATGGCGAAAAAAATCCTTTATTCAGTATTTTTGCATGGTGAATTTCTTGAAATTTGGCATACTGTTTGCGGCCCAGCGGAAAGTCTACATTAATGAAGCGTTTATAAAATTTTAGCAATCTTTTTTTTTTGATAATGCTTTTTACTTTACCCCCAAATAAGTTGACTCGTTTTAGATATATAGTTTTAATGACAGTTTAGGTTCATGCAGAAAGTGCTCGGGCGGATAAAGGTTAAAATCCGTTTTATTATACTCCTTACATTTCATTGAATCAACAAATCTACTTTCATTACATGGACAAAATACATGGAAATGTACAAAATCTCAACAATTCAAGTTAAATCTACTATCCTCCCTAATAAATATAGGTAATTAAATTCCAGTACAATTTTTGTGATTATCGGTTCCAAGTAATATTATGTTTAATAGCCTAATCGAATAATTTATCTCGAATTACATGAATATTTCAGAGTAAAAAAGTTTTTTTTTATATCGACAATAATAATTCTTTATTATCGACCGAAACGGCTTCCCTGTAAAACATACAGCAAAAATGAGATATAAACAAGTTTAGTATACTAAATATATAAATGAAGTACCGCTTCTTTCTTAACACAACGTTCTTATAGCCACTCCAGTCTACTTAACTCATTAAGGAGTATAGTTTTCCAAAGTCCCCACTGTCAAAATATACCTTGACTAACAACTACGATTATTTTTGAAATAATTTATATTAAATATATTATGTAGAGTCAATTGCCTCTAGAACAGCGAATATATTTGTTCTATTTATTCAAATTTTACATATGGACTAAATAATGTGATTAGTATTAGTTTGTAATTTATCTGTTCAGCTATTGGGTTATAAAGCTACGTTAGTCAAATGCGGTACCGCGAAAACCTTTTTAAATGTATGCATATTGTAGTTGCAGCTCTATTACTACAGTGGTAAATATGCTTTTGACTAAAGTGTTAAAGAAGATTTTCAACACTACGAAAAAAACTCAAGCCACTGGAGAGAATACAAACTGGATAAAATGTTTTATGCCAACAAAGCGTGTAAGTTGGGAAACATGTGGTGATGTGAGTAGTGATGGCGCTTAAAAACAATAACAGTAAATTTGGATTATTGAGATTTTGTACACTTCCATGTATTTTGTCACTAACGA
Organism: Himalopsyche phryganea; assembly: GCA_022494535.1. Classification (NCBI taxonomy): domain Eukaryota; kingdom Metazoa; phylum Arthropoda; class Insecta; order Trichoptera; family Rhyacophilidae; genus Himalopsyche; species Himalopsyche phryganea. Next base: position 1,998,636 of record JAGVSL010000060.1, on the reverse strand, counting down.
CCCGGGTTTCGCCTTTCGGCATCTTCAGGCATTCGAGCACACGAATGGACTCGAACTGAGCTGAACTGAAGATGCCGAAAGGCGAAACCCGGGTCGTTAGTGACAAAATACATGGAAGTGTACAAAATCTCAATAATCCAAATTTAATATTGAAATTCCATCAAGCACCCTCAGTCGATGTCTTAAATTATAACAATAACAGTATTTTAGAAGTGCCGGCTTGCTATACAAAATACAAATAGGCTGTGGGAGACGAATCAATACAGATGGCAACTCAGACGAGATGGCAAAAGAAGCATAGACCTGGTAGAACGGGCTATACCGTCAGCAGAAACGGACAACAAAAGTGTCTCACTGGCTGTCCACCACACGGTTCCAGCCATGCTTCCGCACAAGATGACAGCCACTCTATTCTTAAATTAAACCTCTGTAAAAATACAAGTTAGGAACACGATTCCTTGAGTGTGTTATATGACGAAATATATCATAATTGGGAAATGCTGCTAGAAGGTATTGTAGATTTTAGAGTTGTACTTTTGTACCCATGAGCAACATATGGCTCACTAGTCGCTATTTTTTGACAAAAACCCGACCAAACCATACTAGATATTTACTTTTGATAGTTACTAAAGCTTGTTTCATGTCAACCAAGTATATGATGCAGCAAACAGTCTGTTGATTCATAATGATTTTCTTCTTATACAATAATAAATTATTGATTGTGTATATCAAAGACTTTAATGTGTCTGACAGTTCTACATGATGGCGTCATATAAGTCAATAAAACGCCCTTAAAAAGTAATGCAAAGTACATGGGGGGATGTTTAAAATAACACGACAAGTCATTTCCTTACGACGACGCCACACAGCATGCATACAGAGTGCATACATTTTATCAAATGGTTATTTCTACGATCAAGGTATGTGCGTGAACATGGAAATTTTAATGTAACTTCCGCAGGGTAAATAAGTTAATGTACTCCTCCCTTATAACTGGAAGATAGTGACTCGATAGTTACTTTACTCGTCAGCATATTTTTTTTAAATTATCATGTAAAATAAAGACACGTATTTTGAGCATCTATTTTTATGAATTGTAATATTTTGATTTTAAGTTTTATATGGGATAAAAGAAAAGGAATGATCATAGTCGTTAGCTAGAGAGCAGTGTCAAATACTGCTAATAATGTGCAGAGAGAATTCCTAAGGTAAGTCAGGTTCACTAGTGTATTAGCAAATAGTGCATTCTTTCCTGGGTCGATTGATTTAACAGTCAGACAGAATCTTTACGTAATCACGAAACGTATACATATTATGTATACAGAACCGAATTTTGAATCAAGGTGATAAAACGTATTATTATTTATAAACTATTCACATGTCTATTGGACATCATAAATTGTTATTTATTAAATGCGTAAGAGTCCTAGAATTACAAATTAATATAACCAAGTGTTTATTACAGCAAATAGTTTTAACCTAGAAGCCAGATGGCACGTTTAATTTCCAATGTACAATAAAATAAATAAGATCAACCCAAAAACACTACCAGTATTAGTTTTTCTTCGGTAGAACTGTAAGAAGAATTCTTTTCGTGGATGATTTTTATTTCTTCTTCGGATTTTTTATGTGAGCCAGAGTAAATTTGTAAACGCAAGTGGTAAATGTGACATACATTTTCGTTGATTGGTTCAGTCATCAAATAATACTTTGATAATTTTTTGTAGGTATTGATCAGTGTCGTACGGTGACTTTTTATGCAAGGAAAGTTGTATCACAATCCAGTATTATAATTCAATTTTATTCAGCACGGTTTATCTGTCAATTCGAATCAGAATACTAACAATACAATATTAATCCCACTCATTTGCCTACATACTTTCATGCTCGATCTTTGGCGCAATTGAATTCAACATCAGTGTGCATGCGCGTATAAAGCAAACTGTATACTCGCATGCATGCAAACGAATTTCGTCAGATACCATCGCTTACGGTAGCAATCACGGTTGAATAGAACGGTAACCGAACTAAACAGAACAATTTTAAGATAATAATTTGGCTTATCTATTATTTATTTAACATATATGTTTATAGACATGAGTGACTTCTCATCGAGATTATCTCGTGTGATTTTACGATTTTCAACATTTTTGAGGAATCAGATATTTTTTTCCAAGCAAATTTTAAAATATTTAAAAAAAGTGCCTTCTTTTATATGAAATAAGCAGTATGGTCATTTGCAAATATTTGTGTTTAATATCCACAATAAACGCATTCTAATTACATATTATTGAATTTTAAAAAATAAAACACAATTTGTTTGTACTACTTCCACATATTTATAATGATCGGGACCGGTTTCGCTCATCACGAGCATTATCAACTGAGTTATTCAGTTGATAATGCTCGTGATGAGCGAAACCGGTCCTGATCATTATAAATATGTGGAAGTAGTACAAACAAATTGTGTTTTATTTTTTAAAATATAATGTCTTTCCACCAAGAATTGACAGTTAACTCCTTAAAAACATATTATTGAGCCTACTATACCTTTTTTGTTTTTATAAATTACTAAATATTACATAAATTAATAAATATATTATTTATTTTTTATATGTTCAATGAATAATAGATACGAAAAAGATATTATTTTCAAACTGTTCTGTTTAGTCATGGAACCGAATAGAACACATCAGTCAGGACGTGCAAACTATCTAAATTAAGTGCATCAATGCAGGACTTTGAAGCAGTTTTGTTTTGTCATTACGTAAAATTATTTTCATCACTTTACATACATGTGAAAAACGTCTTTTCATATCAGAGTGTTAAGGCTAGTGTTGCAAAAAACCGGGGAATTGTCAAATGGTAGGGAAAAAACACCATGAAAAAACCCGGAAAATTAAGGAAAAACAAGGTATATTGGGAATTACCTTTTATCATATTTGTCATTTTTTTCGATATGTTGAGTCTATGTGGACATATAGATATGTGCATCTCACCGAGCTTAACTTCAAACATAAAAACAGAAACGTTTCCGTATTTTTTTTTTGTTTGGTTCAAGTATACATAGATTTTACTGGTGATAAGTTCTTTACTTCCATCTATATCATTGAACTAATAACTCATCGTTACCTCAAATTTGTGGATAAAATGTTTTCATACGTAAAAAATGCCACGTTTTTAATATAAGTGTCACTAAATGCTAAAAAATATTTACAGTTCCGATTATCGCGTATTGTCTATTGTCAAGTCTTATTTAGAGTGTGAGGGTTTTGGGAAAGTTTATAGATGGCACTATCATCTGCTATATATAATATTACTTGTAGAAGTAATTAGTTATAGTAAGCAACATGTGTCATAGTATAATGTAGAATAATCGTTTCACTGTATTTCTTTTGATAATATATATACCTATATAATAAACTTATCACCAGGTCTGTGCGAGCGATAAACTAACCGCTAGTAGGATCTAGACCCGTTCGTTTATTCCTCCCTTATTATTCTTATGAAAAGAAAAGGTTGAGCGGCTGAATAACTAGTATTTTTCGTAGAAGAATTCCTGTTGATATAAGCTTCGATATCCTCCACATTGGTAGAGGACAAGGTTATAAAATCCAAACAATTCTCTGAATACAATAAAATACTAACATCGGTTTAAGGTATATTTTTTTATATTACCTACAGTCGAGAGATCTTCCTTTATAAAATATATTTGGTACTGTACCTTTTTCACACGAACAAAAAGTAGCATCTCAATCAATAAGTGAATCTCTCTTACGTCTCAGAAGCCTTTAAAGCTTTATTCGACTTTTTGGTGAATCTTATTTTGTACACGGTTGTTGATATATTGCTTTTTAGAATGAAAAAAAAACAATCCATTTTTTCACGGGCGCCATTTGTCGTCTTTGAAAAACATGAATAAATCTCAAGTCATTTGACCGTTGATTTGAATTTATATTTTATATAACTCTAACAGAACTTTCAAATATATTTGGTATCGAATTTAAAATTTCCAGACTTAGATTACGAAAAAGGGAATTTTTATATTCTATGTTACGATTTACGTAAATATAGCAATATATTTAGTTCCATAAGAGTCATAAAACATAATTATATAATATTCGAGAAAAAGTCTTTAACGAGTCAACGTCTTTAACTTCGATTAGATATCTCACGGGTTTGAATCTTAGTACGGACAGTTTCATAAGTTGACTTTTCAATCGATTTATGAATTTTTGTTCATGTTTGTGATGTCTTAAAACACTCTACCACTAGTCCGATCGAAAAAAACAGGGCCAAACAAGAACGATTTGCTAACCACTAGCACTGTCCTAGTCATATCCTTCTATCCCCATTCTCTTTGAAATTCTTCCATTGGGAGGCCATATGTTTCACATTGGGAACGGACATGGTAAAATAAAAATATTCCTAATGAAATAAAAGTTCAATTTTACTTTAGTAATAATATTTTCCTTGGCATATTGAACATTTGGCATTTTCATTAATCAGTCAATAGAAAAGTTTTTGATTAAGTGTGCATTCTAAAAATCCATAACTCGACACTTGAGTTTAAATTAAAGTTAAAGTTTGATTAAGCGATTCTCCAACTTTTCCATCACAAACGCCCAAAGTGTTTCACTTCATCATTTGTTTTCATTAAAACGAGTTCGCGATATTTCGAAAGATACTACCATCGTCGAATAGTATTGAGATATTATTAAAATTAGACATACACTGCAAAGTTTTTTGGAGGATAAAACAGTTTTGAATATTAAAAAAACCATTCCTAATCTTCTCCAGATTCATTTCAACTTAATTATTATCCTCTATTCCAGACTCACTCATGTCTAGCTGACAATTCCTAAAACTGCAACCCCTTTAACTCTCACCAGATAATTCAGTAGATGATCATCGAAGTTTTTCATTGTACAGTGTTTGTGTCTAAACTCAAAAGTCTAAAAAAATCGTTTTGATATAATTCATTCTGAAAATCAATTGCATCATTCTCACTGATAAGAAATTTATCACCTACATTACATATGTTTGTAAAACATTACCAACAATGAAATTTTCTTTATACATAATTATGTTAATTGAGTACATTCAATTTTTTAAGTAATGTTTATTTGATGTGCTGCTAAACAAATTTTCCCTCCACAGTGTGCCGTGAGGTAAAAAAGTTTGACAGACACTACATAGTTATTCATTTTAATAACATACAATTTAGTTAGTGCGAGTTCACCAGGTATTAATTTAGGGAAAGGTAAAGGAAATTAGCCTAGTTGTCAATATTATTGGGCGTTCGTCCAATACGATTGCATGTTCCAACCCGTCTCGGTTGGAACCCGTCTGGTTTCGATACCAGTTTCAAGGTAACATCAATTCAACATGTATGCTGTTGTTTCCAGGCCTGTAGCCGAGCAATCATGTCTGGCTTCGGATGTAGTATTCACGAGTGTTGAATCTCGGTACGGATACAATTAATTGATTTATAGATTTGTGTCCTAACGTAGTGCTTCCCAAACTATGAGCCGCGGTGCCCTAGGGGGCCCAGGACTCCTGTCGGAGGTCGCAAAATGTTTCACTGATGTATGTGTATTTTTTTTCCATGTCCGTTCCCAATGTGGAGCATATGGTCTCCTAATGGAGGTATCTTAACAGATTTTTCTACGAGAACTGCTTGTTACTCAATTGCTCAACCTCTCTTTTTTTGAAGAGAGTAGGGATAGAAGGATAGGGCTAGGACAGGACTAGTGATTAGCCAATCGCCCCTTGAAGATCAGATAGGTGGGAGGGTGGGTTTTAGACATTAAAAACTCTCAGACTACAAACAGAAATCGATAAATCGATTGAAAGATCAATTTATGAAAACCGTCCGCACTGGGAATTGAGCACGAGACATCCGTAACCGTAGCCAACGACGCTACCAACTGCGCAACGGACGCCGACATATGTGTATACATAATGTTAAATATAGCATTATAAATATGGCAGTTGTTCATTTGTTGAAAATTTTGTGGGTCGTGGAATAAAAAAGTTTGGGAAGCACCGTTCTAATGTATGAATATTTGTGATGTCTATTTTCCTCCTCTCATAGCCTATCCTAAAAAGGGAGATTGTAATACTAGCTATCCATTAGTCATAGCGCTATGCTTCCATCCTTACTCTCTCCAAAGAAAGAGTAGTTGAGTAACTGTGTAATAAGAAGTTTTCGTAGAACACCTTTTGATGAGCTAAGCTTCATTAGGTTTTCATATAATCCACACTGGGAGCAGGCATGATTACAAAAAAAAAATCTGGATCTTTTCATCAAAAGAATAATAAATCTATATTTCAATCCAAGGCATTATCCAAATCGTCAGACATAATTAATTTTTAACAAAATCAATTGTAACATATGAGAAGACCCGAATCGAAGAGAGGCGAATGGTTGGTTATCGACGTCCTGGAAAATCTGGGATCTCAAACAAACACCATTTCAAATCAGGTTCAACTCTTATTTATTTTAATCGAAGATGCAGTGTTTAAAATATACAAAAATAATACTAACACCTAAAATTGAGTCTACATTTACATCTACTTAACACATGACTTTACAAAATCTCAATAATCCAAATTTAACATGACTTTACCTTTATGTTATAATGCAAGTGACACGACAAACGATTTTAAATTAAGTCCAATTTTAAAACAAACACAAACAATCCACAACGTCAACGGTGCCGGCCACGTGGCCGGCGACTCTCCTTGGCTCGAAGCTGGCAATCGACTCCCTGCAAAAATACAAAAATCGGCCTCCCCGCACCGTCGGAGCCAGTCCTTTCCTTCAAAAATGGATTCGTCCAGTGAACGTGTCCGCCGGCGGTTGACCGATCGCCCTTCACGTCAACAATTGAGTCGACTTCCACGAATCATTGCCGTTAACGCTGGGCGCTGTCAGTTACGGACCCTAATAAAACTTAAGCTTAACAAAAAAACCAGGGTGTGTCACATAATATATGGAAGTTGTTCTAGAAGAAAACACTAAAATCGAAAAAATTACATATTGAGTTAGTTATACCAATATGCTACGTATGGAAAAACACACTTATTTTTTTAATTATTATTTTACTTAGAAACAGCTTATACAAACAAACAACATAAAAGAGGTACAGCATTTCAAAAATTTGACAAACTTCAAAGTCCAATTACTCAAAACTAGTATTTTTCAGTTAGTGTCTTCTAGAGCAACGAAGATATTACAGTCAACGCAGTAATTGATGAATGTTTTACTGATATCAAAATTATTATCGATTTTTAACAATCCGTTTATATTCTACGACTGAACGATCTCTCTATGTAGGTGTACTAATACTTACGTGAAAAATCGTTTCACTCTAGACGTGATTTTTTCACCCCTTATCGGTAGCATTTATTTTCATTGGATTGCCACAAAAAAGTGGTATTTTGGTTTTATACAAAGCGATTTTAGATTTTATATGTGAGATAATTGAATTAGGCCATTGTGTTTGGATAAGTTTCGAATTGTTTAATTATGCAGTAATCACTTAAAGTAAAATGAATTTATTATCTAAGGCAAAACTTTCCAGGTAATTTGTGTTTAATTCCTCTTATATTTGATAGCATTCAATTTCCAATGTATTTTGGTGTATTATGTTATTATTTTATTTTATGACAAGTGAGTATGTCAATAATAAAACATTTGTCACATTTTTGTATTCATATACTACTGTGTTACTACTTACTTTAATATCCATGATTGAAAAACGATTTCCAATTAAGACAATGTGACTTTTATAACATTGTGCGTTTTCAATGTGGAGGGTAAGGATTCATAATAGATCAACTAAACTTAAAGCATTTTTACAACAACTAATTTTTATTCAGTCGCTTATTTTCTCGTTTTGTGAGATGGTAAGGATAGAAGAACGGGACTAGAACAGGACTAGTCATTAAGTAATAGCTATTTCTACGCTACGTCTTCAGGATCACTTGGTTGGATAAGATATAATGTAAACATCAAAAATCTGTATTCGAACATAAATCGATTTAAAAAGTCCTGATTAACGAATAATTTTTATTTCATACTAGCGAATACCCGGAATGCGTTGAAACGCCACTCAAGAAAACTAAGTGTTTGCGTTTTAATTGTGTTTATTGAAGTGCTTTTGGATTCACGATATTTTTTGTTTCCCGTCTGGTGTGTACACGAATAAATCGGAAGGTTTTCTGACGCGTGAGCAGGCCACATATAGCTGTCAATGTGAGAAGCATGTATTTTCCAAATTTATTCCACACACTTGTAACGAATGTCCCTGTGCTTTTTTGATGGTCATTGCAAATGCGAGCAACACCGGAAACTGCAGACTTTATAATTTGACTGGCATATCTGTCGGAGTCGTTGGGGTGCGTGGCAACCGTACACCTTTCCATTTAAATTTTACACTTAAGACCAACAAAATTTAACAATGAACATTATTTGTTATGTCACACACGAAATGTTGCTGTTTGTATCTATTTGATTCTTTTTTTTCAGATTTTCTTCTCAGAAACCTTCACGGGTATGCGTACAACAATTCAACAAAGTTTCATCGCAATCGGATGAGAAGTATATGAATGCATACGGCACAAACAAACAAACATTAATGTATATATATATTTTTTTTCCATGTCCGCTCCCAATGTGGAGCATATGGTCTCCTAATGGAGGTATCTTGACAGAATTTTTTCTACGAGAACTGCTTGTCACTCAGTTGCTCAACCTCTCTTTTCTTTTTCGAAGAGAGTAGGGATAGAAGGATAGGGCTATGACAGGACTAGTGGTTAGCTAATCGCTCTCGTTACGCCCCGTGAGGATGGGATTGGTGGGAGGGAGGACTCAGACTACGAACAGAAATCCATAAATCGATCGAAAGATCAATCTATGAAAACCGTCCGCACCGGGAATTGAACCCGAGACATCCGTAACCGTAGCCAGCGACGAAACCACAAATATACGGACGCCGAATGTCAAAATAAATAAAACCTCGAAATTTAATTGAACTACGCCTATAACCTTCGCGCAAGTCCAAGCAATAACTTGACAAAGTTTTATCGGAATCGGATGAACGGTATGGCAGTGCATAAGGAATGAACAAACAAACACACATGGATTTTTATACATAAGATTCGGTAAAAATAAACAATATTTCAATCCGGAATTTCCTCAAGAGTTTTCAGTTATATTCAGAGCAACTTGAGAGCCTGAAAATAATATCCAATCGTATTTTATAAGGCCAACCAATTTTTTTCTCCGTCGTGCTTTCGGATAAAATGAGATTAGCTCAATGAGAATTTTAACAAATTTACCCAGGAAATGAAAGACATCACAAATATACTTGTCCATAATGTCAAAAATTTAATTGAAAAAAATCGAAATTTCGTATTGAACTTGCTACCATTAAGCCGCGGACTGTGAAGTCCGACATTATTATGCACCCCCTGACAAAGAATTTGATAATAAATTTGAAGTATTGAGATTTTGTACACTTCCATGTATTTTGTCACTAACTACCCGGGTTTCGCCTTTCGGCATCTTCAGGCATTCGAGCGCACGAATGGCTCAATAATTCAAATTTGATATTGAAATTCCATCAAGCACCCTCAGTCGATGTCTTAAATTTAATAATAAATGTTTATCAAAAAAAACTTTTTTAGTACATTATTCTGATTGTTTGGTCACTGCAGGAACATACATTTAATATCATTTGGCAGCTTTATTCAAGATCTGAGTAGCATTCTAGCCGGTTAAAAATATTTCAAATTCATACATGTATTGGAATAAGAAAAAAATCTAATCATACAAATCGAAATGTGGTAAGCTTTCAACCCGAAACAAACAATCCCATCTAGTGTTTGACCGAGCTTTCTTTGTTGCGAGATTTGGCTGAGTGCCGACCTGAAGTAGCTGGCGCACAAAGCCTCCGCGTCGAAGCCTCCGACGCGAGCAAAGCCTCCGTCCGACGGTGCGGGTAAACAACTTGCTAGATAAAGGATGTTACACCACCTACTCAAAATTTTGGCAAGCGTTCAAATTATACAGGGCAGGTGCTCTACAGCTTTGGGGACATTTCTCTATATTAAGTAAAGAATTAAGTGTGATACATAGTGCCATTTACATTTTTCGTCAGTTTTAGTACTAACAATAAAATGAGAAAATATAATACAGATATAAATTTTATATTATTACATTACAGCTCTTGTGGTAGTGACATCTGTTTCCGAGAATAATTAGTTGTAGATTTTGTTGTTACATGTTAGGTAAATTGCTAGAATCCTGCATGAAATATCTGTTGATGACAATAATTATTTGATAATGTTAGTTTAACCGCTTTAATTAAGTTCGCTACACTGTGGGTAAGGTGTTAGTTAATGTAGGTATTACTAATATTCTATTTTTAAATATATATACATGAACAGTTGCTGTTGGGTCCGTGGTGCAGTGGTCAACGTCGTTGGCTTTGATTACGTATCTCACGAATTTCAGTAAGGAAAGTTTTACAGATTGATTTTTCAATCGGCTTAAGGATTTCTACTCGAAGGCATGGATGTTTGTGACATCTAAGATTCCCTCCCACCCATCCGTTCCTAAAAAACGGGGTGAAGCAATAGCTGTCTTAGCTCTATTCTTCTAACTCTACTCTCTTCGAAAAGGAGATGTTGAGACACTGTTGAGTAAAACGCAGTTCTCGTGGATAAATTTCTGTTATGATACCTCCATTTGGAGGTAATTTGGTGCACATTGGAAGCGGTAATCATTTTAAAAAAATGTGAATCAGCCCAAAACATATTGAGACACTTTTTGATTATGTTCCGTATTTTCGAGGTTGATTTTACTCATTTCCAAATAAACGTCATAAATAATAGAAATATCTTGAATGCGCACTATTTCTTTTTTCAAAGGGTTATTTTATTAAATTTGAGTTAATGAGAGTTTGTACACTTACATGTATTTTGTCACTAACGACCCGGGTTTCGCCTTTCGGCATCTTCAGGGATTCGAGCGCACGAATGAACTCGAACTGACATTCGGCCGCTCGAATGCCTGAAGATGCCGAATGGCGAAACTCGGGTCGTTAGTGACAAAATACATGGAAGTGTACAAAATCTCAATAACTCAAATTTGATATTGAAGTTCCATCAAGCACCCTCAGTCGATGTCTTAAAAGGTTATTTTATTGTTTATAGATTTTTAATTAATTCGATAAATTAAAAAAATATTTTATTACCAAATAGATTCTTAGATTGTTGTGCTTAAAGTGACATTCACTACTACATGCTATTGATTTAATGGTGGTCATTCTAGGTAGGTTAAGTTGCAATTCATTTCTGATCGGAGTTGGTATCTGGGTAAAACATCTGTATGAATATATTATGATTCAAATAAACTTTTTACATTTAAAATATTTGCGAAACACTGGCATGCTTATGAGATGTAGCTATGAGGTGTCAAAAAGAAAATGAATGCCTAAATTATGATATTATTATGCATATAAGGTGTAATATGTAACGAACTGTTTTATGTGAATAGTATATCTATATATTATAGACATGAAAAACGATAATTATATTACTATATTATTAACACATCGTTTTTTTTAAACTAAGGATTATAAATAAAGCAATCGTTCTCTCTACACCACATTTTCAGGATTGGATAAGGGGTGGGAGAGGAGAGGAGGTTCACAGAAATCCATTTCTATACAAATTCGTAAATCATTTGTAAAATCTACGTATGATTGTTTATATTCCGGGATTCAAACACATGACCCTTTAAGTGACATATTGCAGAAACCGCCTGCTAATGGTGATGCCATTAGGAAGAGCTTTAACATTGTTTAGACATATTCCGCGTGGACGTGAGTGAGTCAGAAGAGTATTATTTGTTATGTTTTAAAATAGATTTTTCGGAACTTATTCAGTTAACTTCCTTGGCAATGTCCACTATTTTTTTATCATTCGTCACATTGAAAAAATAATAAACAGTTAATGTTTTTGTATTAATAAAACATTAATTAAAAATGGAATAAATTTAAGTAAGAAATGACAAAAGGAATGGAACATTGATCTATAACGATAGGGAGACTCGGGAGCAATTGTCCGGATTATTTGAATAATCAGTTGCTATGTGAATAAAAGATGGATTTTCCTTTAAATTAAGCATATTGACTTCAAATTGTAATTTCATTAAAAATAATTCGCCGTTTTATAAAATTATGTAAATCGTTTAATGGAGTTTAAATAGAAGTCTTAAATTTTTATTATAATCGTTCAAACATAGATAATAATGAACAGTCAGATTTTATTTCAGCTTTTAAAACGACGCCATCTATTTATAACTTATCGAAGTAAAAAATATGAAAAGTGAATTCGCTTTATTGAATATTATATTTTTTTGAATTTTCGATGAATTTTGTCTCAAGATTTTGTACTTTAAGACTACCAAATACTCATTAACAAAATAAAATATCAAATTGGTTCCATAATGAAATTACAAAGAAAAAATCACAAGCAATAAATTTCACACTGCAGTAATTATTTCACTACTTTTAGACTACCCAATTTTCATTAATCCAATAAAATGTCAAACTGGTTCCATAATGAAATTACAAAGAAAAAAATCACAAGCAATAAATTTCACTCTGCAGTAATTATTTCACTACTTAAAGACTACCTAATTTTCATTAATCCAATGAAATGGTAAGTTGGTTCCATAATGAAATTACAAAGGAAAAAATTCACAAACAATAAATTTCACACTGCAGTAATTATTTCACATTCTCTAGTAACGAACCATTATTTGTTTCATATGCGTACTTCGATACAAAATATAATTTTATACAGTAAAATTACTATAAAATAAAATAAAATAAAATATTTCTTTTGCTTATTTGGCTTTGTATTTTTAGCTTGATGTGTTTTATTAAATTTCTTATTTTAACGCATTATAAAATAAGAACTTTATATAGACAAAAATGAGTTTTGCGTTTATATTTTTTATGTAGGTATTCGGCGGCAACTTTGTGAAGATTCATTATTATTTTTAAATCCGGATTATTGAGATTTAATATTGATGAAATTATTGTTTCACTTTTTGTGGAATAACAATGTTATTATAGATGTACCAAATTAACTTGGCCGCTAGTGAGGGTGCCACCGTCACATTAGGAATGTTGTCATACTCAACCAGAACTGAAATTTAAATAAATTCCATAGCTGATATTTTAGCGACGGTTATTAAAATAGACAAGATATTTATTTTGGATAAAATGGTAATTTTAGAAATTCATTCTTGACTGACAATTCTAGTTCTAAAACTTCTATTGTTGAATATTTATCTTCAATTCAAAAAAATGCAAATCAATGCAGTAATCAAATTCAAATAATTAATCATGATTTTTTCTTAAATACAAGTTGTAGTTGAAAATGTATTGGCGTCACCATAGGGGGGGGGGTTAGTTTTGGCCCGCTAACCCCCCTCCCTTCGCTTCGTCACTGCATGTGTATTGATCCTAGGTATTTTCTCTCTAGACGTATAAATCTTTTGCAATGCGAAAAATGCAGTGGATCCTCGCCATTTCGCTCCAATCAGACCAATCTGCCACCCCTCAAACATTTGAGTCGTAAATCGTCACTTTACTGTCGCTAGACTATAAATATTCACCCAAAACGAGACTTAGTTAAATACATGCCAAGTGCGTAAATACAGCGCGGCTAATGAAATATGAGCGATGAACAATTTCAGCAAATGCGCATTTTTTACTATAAAGGAGTTTGCAAACAAAAATGCTTTCTCGATGCTATCAGTTCTTTTCGAGAATGTATCGTAGTTGAAAAATTAGAGTTGATAATGCATTTCATTTTAAACTACGCATATAGTGAATCATATAAAAATGAATCCTTTTTGCGATATTTGAATCATTACCAAAATAGCGTTTTACCCTATAATAATATTGAAGACTCAATTATTGGTCGAATACGTCTTTGTCACAGTTTTTTTATTTCTTTTCTTTTTTAGAAAACTTGTACTTTAATAAATAAATTTTCATGTCGCCACAGTTATAAAAGCACAGTAAGGAATAGGCACTGCGGAACCTAAATGATAAAATATTGATTGGCATTAGCTTGATAGATTCCATTATAATAGGATAAAAATAAAAAAATATTCAGTTGAGCAATAATTTTATCAGTTTATTGATGGCTATTTCGGCTTCACGTCAACGTCAGTATTATGCTTAAATATAATTTAACTTAGCTATATTACTAATTAGGAATATATCGTTGCTGTTCTAGAAGAAAACACTAAAACAAAGAAATTAATTATTGAGTTAGTTATAACAAAATGCTCCTTATTTCAAACTCTACCGTCTGGAAGAACACACTTATTTTTATAAATGATACTTTTACTTAAAAACTGCTTTGTGCAAACAAAAGAAATGAAAAAGATATAGCATTTCAAGCATTTGACAATCAAAGTTCAATTACACAAAACTAGTATTTTTCAGTTAGTGTCTTCTTCCAGAACAACGTCGATATTATTAATTAAACATTTTAATTTTAAATAAAAGTTATGATGTTGGAATAAGTAAGATTTTATAAAATGTTCTATCTCTTCTAAAACAGTGTATATTATTAAAGCTAAACAAAATTAAAGTCTAAGCATAGTTCTGATGATGCCCTAAATCTGAAATAGCTATTCACAAACTGATAAAATACTTGTCGAACCTAATATTTTGCTATTTTTACCCTATACAATGAAAAACGTTTGAAAACTTTTGAATTAGAGTTCCTGGAAATCAATACGATCTCTAATGACAGAATTCTTGGTAAATCATCTTTTAATCGTAAAAGTGAATTCAGATCCATTACTTCAATTCCCCTGTATTAACCGCCACCGCTCACAAATAATTTATTATTAATTCGAGTTGGTGAGTTTTCCTCGTCTCCATGCCCAGTCGGCAAAATTACGGTAAACTCTACCCCTGATCTATCATTTCAATATACATGAATTGGAATCCGGAACCCTGTGTTGGATAGTTTTTCTATTATTTTTTTTAATCTGGAAATGTCATTGTACTACTAGAATACCATTTTAAAATTTTTAAAAAAATGTAGATATACTGGGCTACACTGACGAATAGAAATAATTTTTGGAATAACTTGTATTTTCAATTTTTTTTCTTTTATAGAGGTAAATTTTGCATGCGAATTTCATGGTGCCAAAATTCATGAATTACAGTAGTTTTTTTACCGTTTTTGCTCCCAATGTGAATTATATGCTCTCCTAATGGAAATAACATAAGTTTTCTTATGAAAACTGCTTGTTTCTCAGTTGCTCAACCTGTCAACTTTTCGAAGAGAGTAGGGATAGATGGATACGACTAGTGGGTAGCTAATCGCTTTTGCTATGCCCCGTTTTTAGGATCGGATGGGTGAGAAAGGAATTCTAGACATATTAATCGATTAAAAAATCAATTTAAGAAAGTTTCCGTATAGGGATTTCAAACCGAGACATTCGTAATCGCAGCCAACGACGTGGAATCCGTATATCCATTTCAAGTTAACCTAAGTTAGTACTGACTTAGCTCACATAGCCAAGGGTTTTTTTTTCCATATTTTGGTCTCCACCGAAAAGATTGTATGATGTTATTTCATCGCTGACTTCGCTTAGCTCATGCCTCTTCGCTCGCGGTGGAGATCCGGTTCGATCAATGCACCACGGACCCGACAATTAGAAGAAATAGGCAGATGTTTCACATGGATATACAGCCATTAAATAATTTCTTTAATTATCTGTAACCCTTACAGCGCGAGCCGTTTTAGCACGAATCTATTTTCACTCTGTTGATCTGTTAAAACGCTCGATATCGCTAAAATACATCAATTTCAGCAGTAAAAAATAGAGAATTATGTGAAATATATATTAGTTATTCCAAATACATCAAGACGTAAACATAACTCGTTGCATTCTTACTTAAATAAATTGAAGAAAATGAAGAAACTGAAAAATATTTAATCTACGATTGTGCAAGTAAAATGGTTCCGTGCAGTCGTCATATACACCACCAACAAGCACACAAACAAACGCGTAGCGTCATAAGTATGTGTAAAACATAAGGCTGACGATTAATGCTGCGTATCGGCACTACAAAGCAGAAATTCTAAAAATTGAATATTGAGAGCTCTTTTCAAAAATATATCTCTTTGTGTTCTACTTGACATTTTCATGATCAGTTGCCTAATTTCTCTACGTAAAAGTTTGAACTATTTTTTAAAGTGTATATCCACAAGTTTTTCCTTCTAGTTTGGCTGGAAATACGTAATAAATTCTTGAACCTGTAAATATGTTTAGCGCGTTCATCGGGTTGATAATAATTGAAAAGCTTAATTATCTATAGATAATATATGCCATCAGCACACACCGTAATGGCGAAAAAACCGAAATATGGCCCCCACCATCTAAGTAATTCCAGGAAAGACTAATTTATTAAAATAGATATTGTATGAGTGTGAGAAGATTTGATGAGTTATTGAATAAATATATTCCTTACTCCACATCTCGTGAATCGGTCTTCTACGGAATCATGATCTGATTATCCACCTCGCGAAGTTACTTGCAGGATATGCGTGACGAGAACGGCCCTTATCGCTTTTCACGAGGCAATAAATTCTGCGGCTCCGTTCCTACTTCTCGAAGTTTCGCTGTTTCTACATTATTTAATTTTAGCACCTATCAAATTTGGCGTTTTTATTAGTGTTATTATATTATTACATTTTCGCCAGTACTGGAAGAGCGCTTATTTAAAATTTGGGCGAAATGGGTTGATTGAGATTTATTTGGTTAATTGTATACTATTATAATGCCGCATTCGAACTCGTTGGCGAGACCGTGTACAGAGATACAAATAAAGCTGAAAAACCATGTTAAAAAAACTTTAAAAAATTACATGTTCCTATTTGTACCATAACCTTAAAATAAACTTAATCAATATGGGATTGAGTAAATTAGGTGGACATCGCTTAACAATAAAATATATTCAAGTTCCTCCAATGTAATGTTTAATAAAATAATATGTTGAAATTACAGCTAATAAATAACCAGTGATCGAAATATCACCTTAGAAAAACTACTCAAAGAAAGTCACTTGAGTTCAGCTCGTGCAGAAAAATCAGCACAAACATCCGTGCCCAAAATTTCAAATGTTGAATTAAAATAATCTAAATTTGATATTGTCGCTGTCGGAAGGTCGTCTGTTCTTTATTGTCAAGCCTTTTACCACTAGGCCACAGAGGCGAATTTATTATCTAGCAATGTGTAAGGAAAAACATAAAAAAATTTCATTTAAAAACAGCAAAAATATCAATATACCAAATGCGGCATGATCATCGAATGCGTTTAAAAAAATTAATGGATTTTTCTTACTTTGTGGTGAACAATTTTCATAAAATTAAATTTTTAGCTTTGTTTTTTATTTGTTGTAAAACTAAGTGTCCTTCGTCATCAGCTTCATCGATAAGCATATTTATAGTAAATTAAATAAATCGTTACAATTTATATAATATATTATATTTTTAGGAATCGCGTTCCTAGCTTGTATAATTTAAGAGATTTAATTTTAGAATAGAGCTGCCATTGATGTGACAGCCAGTGAGGAAGTATTTTCGTCCATCCGTGTGTAAGGTAGTACGGCTTCTGCTCATGTCTATGCTTTTGTTTCAGTATTTCCATCTAGTCTGGTTTGCCATCTGTATTAATTCTTTCCCCACATATATGTTGTTTTGCACTGTTTTATTTTGAAGCTTAACCTGTTATGGACAGATTTCCCAGGGGATACTTAATTCTGCCTATCTTGTATTCCAGCCGGGTGGGTACTGCCACCCTGGAAGGCCGCTGATGACCATCCATAAAATGTAGGTATGCGACGCAGCTGCAGGACGCTGGGAAGTACTAGGAAGAAGCAAATGAGATGGCGGGGGACAGTGGACCTTGGAGGCACTGTATGGTGGTTACTATATACTTCGAATATTGGTAGAATATATATAAAACGAAATAAAATATTTTATGATTTAAGATATCGACAGAGGGTGCTTGATGGAATTTCAATATAAAAATTGAATCGTTCAAGTTGAGTACATTTATTTCCTAGGCTTGATAATATTTTGTCTTATATAATACTACATAATAATACTATAAAACTACTTACAGTTTGAGTCGGTTTGAGTTCATCCGTTTGAAAGGTGAAACCCGGGTCGTCAGTGACAAAACGTATGGAAATGTACCAAATTTTCAAACGGTTCAAAAAATAAAATATATTATAATTTAAAATTGAACTTTTCCAATGAACTCAGTTCAGGTGTTTTGTTCAGATATCAGGTAACATCAAGCACCTTCAATAAGTGGTGTCAATTACAACACTGATACTCGACAGTCGCTCTCATATTATTTGATTGCTGGATTTAGTAGCCAGTTACCTGTCAATACAGCTTATGCATAATTTGACAGTTGACGTGACATGCCATAATATTGACCAATAAATTGGTGTTCCATTTCACAGGTAAAAGTATCATCGACCGCTTTTTTACTAGAAACTGGTTTTTTACACTACACTATTTTAGAACTTTACACTTGTATAATTTCCAATTTAATTTTCAATAATAATTCGACGGTGTTTTGGCCAATTGATGTATCCTTCAAAAATACGAAAATGAGTTAATGATTGGAATTCATTTTTAAGACGACAGAACAGGTTTCCGCTAAATGATGTAAATTAGAAAAATGAATTGACCACTTTTTGGAAGGGAAACATCATTTTACATTGGTTTTAAGTTTAAAAATTTTGACCCGGCCACTTGATGCGAGCCACTACTACATTCGACACTACCTGCGTATAATGAATGACATATCTGCACACATGATAATTTGCAGGATTCGTAACGCAACTCACCATATAATGTTTTCGATAAAAACCGTTTTTACTCACTCCTGAACAATTTCAATTTTGAGAGCTAGATCAATTGGCCAAAACACCATCGATATGGACTAATTAAAACATTTTAATTTCACGTTTCACGTTGAAGTGGATTAATCTACACGACAAGAAATTATTACCAGGTGACAGTGCTACCTGTCAGCTTCGCTCAAAACGATTGATGTACAGACAGAGAGAGAGGAAAATATCAGTTGATAATGCTCGCGATTAGCGAAAACGGTCCTGATCAATATTAGCATGTGGAAGTAGTACAGAGAAAACTGTATTTTTTTTAAAATAAAATGCTTTTCCAGCAAGAGTTGACAGTTAACACCTTAAAAGAGAGAGAGAGAGTGTTTGTGTGTGTGCATTGCGTTGCGTAAAAAAATATTTACGCTCTCAACAGATAAATCAAGCCAAAAATGTATGGTAAAACATAATAATTTCAGTGAAAAATCAAACAAGTAACAAAAAATCGCCTATAAGTACGGTGACTAAATTCTTTTGACGACAATAAAAGATTCTAAGAAAATTACATACCGGATATGAAATACGTTTTGCATAGATGTCTTCTGACAATCCAACGTCGCGACTGCAAACCTCCACTCACTCCATCCTCATCCAGTGCTTCCCAAACTTTGTCATTTCACGGCCCACAAAATCTGTAACCGAAAATTAAATTAATTTTTTGATTAAAAGCTTTATTTGACATTATGTACTTATCTATACACCTGCATTCTACAATCGCCTCAAAGAAAAAAAAATGAAATCATGAATAGTGTGTTCTTATATAAATAATATTTATGTAAATGGAAAAAATGGAACATTTTGCGGCCGTATAGTGACGACAACGCACAACTTGCGAGTGTCGGTAAAATGTCAGTTTAACCTGCGCGCTAATTATGTGCTTAACATTTCAGTTCAGCGACAAAATGGTAATTTTAATAAAAATAATTTGAAAGATAAACTAATGAAATAAAGGAATGTCCCTTTTAATGTGTTGGTGAAAAAGCATTATATTTTAAAAATAAAACACAATTTGTTTGTCATTTGTTTCATCAGTTGATAATGTTCGTGATCAGCAAAACCGATTCCGATCATTATAGACATGTGGAAGTAGTACAAACAAATTGTGTTTTATTTGAAAAAAAAAGGAATATTCTCTTAAGCGAACGACGTATGGTCAACGCACTTTATTGTATTCTTGAACCCTCCCCACTTCAAAACATTTCAATTTTTTAATATAATATTAATGTCTTTGTCTTCGATAAAGTAAATTATAATTTTCATGGTTTTGTGACATCACATTTTATTAAACTCCCTTTCCTCTTGGTCTGACAATTATAAAATTCTTTTTACATGTTCTTCTTAATGTGTGATTTCTTTCAGTCTTTTTAAATATCTAATATTATAAAGTCTTCGTATAGAAATACATCTTGCAGTGGAACATACTAAATATGTATTATATGAGGGATCGTCGAGATACGAAACGTATATATTTCTGACTCTTCTATCTGAGAAGAAAGACAACAAGAAAAATATGTTGTCAGACATGTGTTGTTTTTTTTAAATAAAACACAATTCATTTGTACTACTTCCACATATTTTTAATGATCAGGACCAGTTTCGCTCATCACGAGCATTATCAACTGTTTTTTTTTTCTTCTATATAATGTCTTTCCACCAAGAATTGACAGTTAACACCTTAAAAGTGAGACAGGGAAGTGATTACGTCATCCTTAACGAGACTGTTTTATTCCATAGACAGAGGATAAAAGGCGCAAATATTCGACATAGACAATTAATTTGTCGTGAGATTATTGTGAATGTATTAAGAATAAGGAATAAGGGAAATCTACAAACAACATTATATCAGAATATTCACAAAATTTTCAGTATATGTATTGACACTATAGATGAAAATGGACACAAGTTAAGAGTGCCGTCAAATGCTTTTGTGAAAAAAATATTCATTTAACTACGTCATTAGTGTCTCTATATTTATCATCAGTGTATTGTTTGTCGGAATATTATTAATGCATTGGAAAACAAAATGATAATCTGAAGTTGTTCATCAAATGAGGCGGTAGGTAATCGGCCTATAATTCCGCACCGAATAAGCCTAATAATAATAATTTGTTCAAAGATATTGTATGTCCAATCGTGCTTGTTGTAAGAAAATCTAATTTGTAGATTTGACATGCATGAATAATATAGGTGAATTGGACATTTGAATGATGCAATATCTCTTTAAATAACCTATTTTGACGTTCATTATTTATACAGGGTAAAGATATGATGCAGACGAACGTGTTGTGTATGTTATCACCATTTGGATAAAAACTGGACATACAATATTTTTGCACAAGCGAACCATATAGTTTTTTTCGATATTATTTATAACACCGTTTCGGGTATAATACACGGGAATTCATTTATTCAAAAAAAATTTTCACACCACGAGCTACGTGGTGTGAAAAAATGTTTGTGGACGCCAGTGGACGTTTCCCAGTGGAATTGAATATAGCATCCCAATAGACATTGTTTATAGATAACTAATTCAGTCGCTTGGCATCTCATTATGAACATGATAAGAAGAAGACTAGTAGTCCCTTTCTTGTCACACTCCACGCCCAGTTCTATGAGAATATATTACCCTCAACGAACCCCTTCTCATTGAATTCTATGAGAGGTGGGTCGGAAGATGAGTCCAAACGTTACTGACATCTATGCCTTGGATACAATCCACTAATCGATTGAAAGGCAATACATGAAATTGCCTAGTCGACGATTTGAGCCCATCACGGACGTAACCCAGTAACCGAGTAGAGGAAAGCCCAACATCGCTGACCACTCGCCTCTCACCCAGAGTATTACATTTTACTCTAGATTTCCGAGGTACACCATAATTTAATAAAAAGTATGTATATAAAAGAGTATTATTACACGAGAGGTACGAAATCTATTTTACTCTACTGCTAAGTACTAATCACAGTGGCGCAGTTGGTAGCGTATATATTATAAATTGATCTTTCAATCGAATTATGGATTTCTGTTCGTAGTCATGAATGTTTGTGATGTCTAAAAATTCCCTCCCACCCATCCGATCTTTAAAAACGGGGCTTAGCGAGAGTAATTAAGTAACCGCTAGTCCAGTTCTAGCCCTAACCTTCTATCCATACTCTCTTCGAAAAAATATAGTTTGAGCAACGAGTAACAAGCAGTTCTCGTAGAAAAATTCGTTTTAGATACCTCCATTAAGAGGGAATATGCTCCACGCTGGGAGAGGACACGGTAAAAAAATTACTAAGAATAAAATAAAATAAAGTTTTTCAATTATTGATAAATAAACATTGTATAAGAATTATTGTATGTGAGTTTAATATTCAATAGTTATGAGTTATGACGTTCTAAGCTACATCGTTTTAGGATTGACTGCTGTCTAAATAACTATACTTGTATTGTATAAAACATAAGTCACTACAAACACCAGTCATCTTCCATGCTATACAGATAAAAGACTTGGCCGAAAAGCCCTAAGATACGTGCTACATCGTGAATGATTAATGCAATACTTTTATGCCACAGCCCCTCCCCTGCCATCGCACTTCCTGTCTGCCACCCCGCAGGCCCGGAGTTCGAGTCCTGGCCCTTATTTATAGCCCTTCCGATCGTTGCGACCCTGCTGAGAATAGAAAACCTACGAGGGTCGCGTGCCGTGTTGACTCGCATTGAGGGTACTTACATGCTTTAGTGCTCAGATTACTTTTGTCCAAACTGTTTCGCCATTATTCACAATGTCCAATATCAATCCAGTATGGTATGGTAATGTTTTAAACAATGATAATCGTTGATCAATTCAACAAAACAATTCGATTTTTACTTGCGTGTCGCTTACAAGCCATTAAACGGCAAAACAAAATGATCCAGATGTGAATATTATTTAACCAAGAATCTTTGAATACAGATCGACCATTATAATTTGGCCTTTTAGCGGGGGCGCTAGTGTCACATTAGGAATGTTTTCATAATACTTTACCTATCAAGTCCGCCATGCGATCCACAGCGTTATTGGTTATAAATACGAATTCTTTTTCGAGATTTAAAAAACCGACCAACTCTTAGCATCACCTTCTGCGCATTGCCACGAATTGTTTTTGAAGAATTTGACAGAACGAGTACATTTTAATAATAATAAAAAATCTTTAAATAACTTTAGTTCCAAATTCTGCCAGCGGTCACGATAAAATGGTCGATCTATAGTCCCTGTGTAATTTATAATACAAATTGTGTAACTTATAATGATATGCGCTTCATTTCATCATTAGCGAATACCGCATTTTGTCAAGGCATTTAATTGAATAAAATTGAGTTTTATTAAATTATATATTATATTTCATAAAGTTATGCTACGCGAGAGTATATGAACTATGAATGTATTTTTTATCTCATTTGTAAGTTTCTATTTTTAGCACAACGCGAACGGAATTGAGTAGTTATTATTCATATGGTAAAGATTTTTTTATATATTTCGAGCAGTATTAGAAACTAATATGGTGGTATTGAAGTAATCATTCTCAGCCTACTTGTTCATAATATTAAAGAATTATACTAATTGTGTGATTTATAACAGATACAAGCAAATAATTTAATGGTAGTTGAGATCATCCGTGTAATTGAAGACATCTCTTTACATTCACCACGGCACAGTAATCCAGTTAAAATTTTGTCATAGTCTATTTGACTGTGTCTTCTCAAGGTTGATAAACGTCGATGTATTTATTATTATAATTCCCCAACCAATAATAACCGTGTGCATCTTAAGTACACCTGACAACATTGAAGTTGCAATTTGATATTCGATAATAAACGTTTATATATATTTTTGTATCAATTCTTATCGAATGTAATTCATCAAAGTCGGCTGTTCGCGTAATGTGAACAATTTTTCCGTTAGACAAATAGGCCGATTTGAGTCGCTCAGATTATCTAGCGTTCGTTTTCGCAGTTTTCGATTCCTCTGCAGGGGTTTGAAAGAGTTGATTACGAAATATTATTATGAAAAATGTACAATCTAATTTCCAGAAACAAGTAGGATGTTTTCGACTATTTTTTGATTCTTATTTTTTTTATATATAACCACTAGCTGCGTCCATATCTGACGTAACGCTCTAGGGTGGTGGGAATCTGATATAATGTGGTGATTCGTGATGAAGGTGAGAAGGGGGTCGGAGAAAATACGACGTCACAAAATAAACAATTTTTTCTGGAATATAATTTTTTTATTAATTTTACCTGGTATTTAAAATATCACTGCTACTTTTGTCAGTACCTACTGTCGTCATAGTGATTAACAATACTTACATCTTCGATTGGGGATTTAAGGATACATGTTTTATGCCGTTTTTTAACGCTTAGGGGAGAGGCTTAGGGGAGAGAAAATTATTTATGTTGTCAAAACAATCAATATACAAATATTGCATCTTTTCCCTTTCCAAAATTAGAGGTTGATCAACTGAATTAAAACAGTTCCATAGTCCATATTAGGAGCTAACATAATAAAAAATGATTATTTTTGTGGCAATTTAAAAACGTAGCTAATGTAACGTTCTCCTTTCCCATAGTTAATTCACATCCATCAATTTCATATTATATGTACTTGGAAAAAGTGAATTGGCAAGTGGTTATCACGATTTTCGCAAAAAATTCCCAAAATAAACAAAAATACCCATGAGATTTGAATTTATTTAACAACCCCTTCCTTTCGAGATTCCAGACAGACAAGATGGCTACACGGACCCTTTCGGCTTGCGATTTGTTTGTAAGGTGCGGGAGGGTAGGCAAAACAAAAAAATAAACAAGGAAAAGTTTTTGGGGAAATTCCAAAAATATTTGCGGTGACGCGGAAACTAACTTCGGATGATTGTTTTTTTTTTGCCACGGTGTAAGATGTAGAATTTATTTGAATTGTATAATTTACTCCGTATAGCTACTTTGTGACTAACCATTAAACAGTATTTTAGGAAAAGTGTTCTTCCACTATGCAAATAGTTCTAGGTATAGTGTGAGAAGACCCCGGATCGAAGAGAGGCGAGCGGCTGGTTATCCGGAGTCCTGGAAGAGCTGATCTCAGACAAACACCATTTCAAATCCGGTTCAAAACTTATTTATTTTCCATTCAAGATGCAGTGGTTTAACATTACACAAATATATATCTTAACACATAAAATTGATTCTACGTTTACATTTACTTAGCAACTGAATTTACTTTATGTTATAATACAAATGACACAACGAATTTAAATTAAATCCAATGCAAATCAAAACACAAAAACAATTCACATCGTCACGTCACCTCCACCACGAGAGCTCAGCTCGTCCCGCTCGGCAGATCGTAATCGACTGTCCACAAAAATTAAAAAAACTCCGTGCGAAGTTGGAGCTACCCTTTTCCGTAAAAATGGACTCGTCCAGCGGCCGAAGCCGGGGGCTATTTGAACGCCTGGCAACAAGAAAGAGCCTATTCTGCGAAATATTGCTTTTGCCGCTGGCTGAATTCAGTTCAGGACACTAATGACACTTATACTTAACAAAAACTAGGGTGTGTCAAGTGATGGCTCATGATATTATGTATAATATCCAGAATATGAACAGCCGCTGAGTACTGTAGGAAGATTAAAATTTGAAATATTTAGACATTACTTCATGGAGTGGAGAACCTTTTGAAAGTAGTTTTTTAAGTACAATATACTTAATATATGATTATTAATTTTTTTTAATGTAACCTACCATATGTTAAGCCTAGAAAAATGTTCTTATTTTCAGAAATTTAAAAAAATGTCTTTTAAGCGCCAATTGTATTTAAGGTATGTAGTGAAACTTTTCAAATACATTCGAATAGTTGCTGAAGTATGACAATAGTATTTAAAATTCGATTTGAATGATTAATAACACAACACACTAAAATAAATTTTGCAGCTGCGTCGGATTACTGCAGTGGTATTTCTTCAATTACTGAAATTACGGCATGCTTAAATGGTTATTTTAGCCCCAAGACATTCGTCAAACTCAAGTTTTATGGTTTATGATAAGACACTGAAAGCACCCGAGTTGGGTAAAGACAAAAAAATCTGGTGAAAATGTGTTGTGATTTCTCGTCGATTTTGTAAAATATTTCATTAAAAATTATTACGAACAGTATTCGCATTGTTGCCCAAATATTAGAATACCCAATGGTTAAAAAAGTGCCGGATATATTAAGATATCGAGTAACTACGAATCACATAGTTAAACACATCGTTATAAGGAGCCGAATGAGGTAATTATCTTTTACCTTTATTTCACAAGTATGGTAGTATTTGTGTTTGCTTTATTTATTTAGTCATCATGTACAATTAATTTCTTGTTCAAACGCTATTACCTTACTAGAATTATAATCCTGCCACATATGGTGTGATATTGCGCAATTCGTACTAATTTCATGCAACGGTAGTTGTATCTCGTTACCTCAAAACGTATCTTGCAAAACATTTAATTCGCGATACCTTGTTCTGACTTAATACAGCGAACTGTCAAGTTGACTTTCCTTATGCGGTTGTAAAAAGATTCACAACATTGCAATTAATATACTAATGATTTCAGTATGGATAAAATGTTACATAAGTTGCATCATGCAAAAAATAAAATCGTTGTTCATTAAGAAAAGCTTCGTGTACACATTAAGCATCACGCCAAACAGTGTTTTCAATAAGTGGCCTCGCAACAGTTTTCGAACCACCACGCATTGCAATACAAACTATTTAAATTTAATTTTGTACAAATAGTATGTACATATATTCATTTTTTTACCATATCCGTTCTCAAAATTGTCGGCCTCTGTGGTCTAATGGTGAGAGCTTTGCCCTAGCGATCAGGTGAGTACTGGTTCAAGTCCCAGCAAGGTCAATATCGAATTTAGATTTTTTCAATTTAAATTTGTTTTTCAAAAAAACCTTGGATATGAGTGACGTCTGATCGAGTTTATCTTGTATAATTTTTTAAATTTTCAAAATATTTGGCGCATTGGCTGTGAGCTATAATGCCAGATATATTTTTTAATATTTCTTCTAAAATATAGGACTCATAATGGAGCTATGTCAAAAGATTATTTTTAGTAGAACTGCATGTTACTCAGTCACTCAACCTCTCTATTTAAAAGGCGCAAGGGCTAAAAGAATTGGGTTAGAACAGGACAAGTGGTTAGCTTATCGCTCTTAATATACCCCGTCTTTAAGATTGGAAACACAACATAAAAATATGAAATGATTTTCTTTGCAAAAAGGTCAAAATTTCCTCGCTCATTTGTTGGCTTGGCCTGCTCAGCCTACGGATTTTTTCTCATCTTTGATGCCAAGTCGAGTGGACAACGGTAAACCATGTCCGCTCCCAATGCGGAGCTTATGGATTTTTAACAGAAGTTTGTCTACGAGTACTGTTTGTTACCAAACTCTCTTTTTCGAAAAGAGTAGGTATGGGTGACAGTGTTAGGACAGGACTAACGCTTAGCTTATCGCTTTAGCTTCCTCCACGTTTATGGGATCGAATCGGTTGTAGGCATTTTTATACATTATAAACATCTAAGTTTTCGAACAGAAATCCATAGATCTATTGAAAAATCAATTTATGAATGAGATTCGAAGCCGAAAGATTCGCAACAACGGTGACCACGGACGCTACCAGACCTCGCTGATAATATTTAAATTATTTAGATATTCAAAAATAATCACTAAAGTTATAAGTATAATTAAATGTATGTATTCAAATTTTGCAACTAATATACATTAATTTATCAGTGGATATAGAATTCTGGGTCGGAATATAAAATTGCGCACAAATCCTTGAAAGTTTATATAAACCGAAGGCTGAATACAGCAAAAAGAAGCGCTATGCAAAATAGTAGAACAATTCTCTCAAATAGTTTCCTAATACATTCATAAATCAAACCCCAACTTTTGTGCATACCATCATATTTGTTTCCAGGGACGTAACAGTTAATATTTCGAAGCGGTGTAAACTTTTCCATTCTAATATCACAAGACTCCATGCAAAGCACATGCTAACTCCATTTTTCATTCCATATTGTCATGTTTTTGAAACGGTCGGATTGGTGCTGTTTTGGGAACTTAACTCATCACATTTGGTATTACATTTACTTGCTTTGTTAAAATTGCCACTAGTTTGCGTGACCAAAGAATCGATTTCCGGAATAGATATTTTTGTACTTACTCAAATTTTGCAACCGCCAGAAATCATGGATGTCTTTAACGTTGTTATCCCTTTATACTTACTCTATCCGCGTTTTCGGAGAAAGAAGAGAGATGGAGAGCGATCAGCTAACTAATAGTATAATATTATAAATATTCGTTCTTTCGTCAACCTACCCGAAGAGAAAGGTTGGGCAACAACTAGTTACACAGCTATTTTCAGACTTACAAAATACGCTCCGGCTTTTTTACACATCAACAGATTTTAACAATTTTTAATGATCACTTGAACTGCCGTTTTCTTTCGTGGCAGATGATATATGTATTGGTAAAATTTTAATTTAAATGCATCCAATATTTATGTTCAAATTTCTTAACTTTTGCATATAACATTTATTTGTTAAAAGTCATAAAATATCAAAGATAACTTATGGATACAAACGACGAGGGGGCTAATTTCAGTATCAAATTTGAAATGTTGAAATTTTGTAAATTTCCACGTATTTCATCACTAACGACCCGGGTTTCGCCTTTCGGTATCTTCAGGCATTCGAGTACACGAATGCCTTGAAAATTTCAACAATTCACATTTAAATTTTAAAAAAATACTTTTACTATCAT
Organism: Himalopsyche phryganea; assembly: GCA_022494535.1. NCBI lineage: Eukaryota > Metazoa > Arthropoda > Insecta > Trichoptera > Rhyacophilidae > Himalopsyche > Himalopsyche phryganea. The sequence goes on along the minus strand of JAGVSL010000060.1, from coordinate 1,969,766 downwards.
CACGACCACTTCCTCTACACAAATCGGTAGAATGCGCATCTTATATAAATATATATTTATGGGGCAACTTTTTACTCGATGCGGAAAGTCTGGGATTCACGGTTGTACTCGGTCAGAACCAAGTGCCACTTATTCAACGCATGCATCCTGACGGTGTTACTTTACGGTTGTGAGTCATGGCACCTCACCAAGGCACAGGGTAACCGTATACTGTGCTTTGAAAACATGTGTTTGCAGCGAATACTAGGGGTACGGTGGTTTGATTTTGTCAGGAACTCGGAGGTAAGAGAGTGGACGGAACAGCCTCTTATTACGTGCAAAATAAAAAAGCAACGATGGACCTGGCTTGAACACGTGCTGCGGATGCCCCAGAAGAGCCTGAATCTTGCCTGTCTCTTCTTCCAACCAGATGGAATCCGTCACCCTGGAAGGGCGCTGATGACCATCCATACGATGTATTCGGCAGAGCTACGGGACGCTGGGATGACCTGGGAGGAAGCGAGGAGACTGGTGGGGGACAGAGAAGCTTGGAGGAACCGCGTGATGGCCATATGCTCTGAATAGAGAGCGGATATGGTTTAAAAAATATATATATATAAAAATGAAAATTTATTTGTTTGTTTGTCCTCTATGCATTCCTTTACCATTCATCCGATTTCGATCAAACTTTGATGAGTTGTTGTGCGCACACCCACAAAATGAAATTCTTAAAAAAGGATCAAATACGTACAACTAGGGACATCTCTGAACCAGACGGAAAAACGAAAAATATTGTGTATCCAAAACAAAGGTCTGCATGGGCCCGAGCTTGGCCCGTAGAACTTTAACTGGCCTTTTTGTAAAGACAATTCAGATTCGGCTACTTGGGCCGGGCTCGGGTAAGGAATTCAAATTTAAGAAAATATTTCGTACTATGTTCGGGTCATGAATCAGCCATATGGCAATAGTATTCATAGCTTAAATTATTTATTTCACATGTGCAAAATTTGAGAAAAAAATATATTTGATATTTGACTTTACAAGGACTCACACTTTACACTCTTACCTTTTACCGCTATACCGACAGTATAAATAACCTCCGATAGTTTTTAGACTATTTCACAATTGACACGTTCGTACGTAACGGAAATGGCAATCGAATAATCCTGACAAGTTACTTTACTCTGTTATTATAACCAACTTTTATTGAAAAGTTAGTTGGAAATGTTAATATCCAGTACAGCAATAACCATTATTATGTAGATTTCTTATGATTAAAAGAAATATGATTATTTTATTTAAATTGTCCTTAAAAAATTAGTTTCGTAGTTTCATTGCCATAATGATGAATAAAAATAATGTACGGTTGAGTAAAGGAGATTAAAATATAATTTAAGACATCGACTGAGGGTGCTTCATGGAATTTCAATATCAAATTTGGATTATTGAGATTTTGTACATTTCCATGTATTTTGTCACTAACGACCCGGGTTTCGCCTTTCGGCATCTTCAGGCATTCGAGCACACGAATGGACTCGAACTGAGAGACAGTAAACAGTGTCTAACGTTTATATAGAAGATACAAATGCGACAAATATTATTTACGAGGTAAGATATTATACGTCTGAGAGCCACACTGATACCTGAGTTAAAATTTCGGGAATCTCCCTAATCCTTATTTTGTAAACACCATATTAACAGAGTGGCGAATTGCCGAAGGCGATTGCCGCTTTTCAACTTCTTTTAGAAATACCAGTGATTTTACAATTATACCAGTGAGATTACCAATACCAGTGAGATTAAAATATACTTCCAGGTGAACTAAATAGATTAAGATAGGCACAGGTTATTCCTTAGATGTATTAAATTTTCTAAGAACATGAAAAAAGTCGTGGTGAAAATAATTTGAAAGAGTCTGTATGTAAATCGCGACAGCTTAACAGCTTAATGGCCGCATGTTTTTTTATTGAATTTCAAAGAAATCGCAAAAAAATTATCATTTCACTAAATTCACTATAATTTGTAAACCAATTGAGATATCTTAACCAAATTTGATTTGATGGCTTCCAGATACTTTGCCGCATAAATCATTGCCAGCAGTGGTTGTATATCTGTTGGCTGCATACTTATATGGTGTAGTGAAAAAAACTTAAATCTACTAAAAGCTCTTTTTTTTAAATATGTAAAATCTTGCAGATGTTACAGGTCAATCCGGTCTTTATCATAATGTCTCGAGCACCATAAAAATGCCATATGGCCCATTCAATAAATCACTACGCAATGTGTAAATAATAATAACCAATACTACGAGAATGAGAAAAAAGTAAACGTGTACCATCTAGGGCTAGTTTTATAAAACTATTTAGCAAAAACAGTAGTTGCATTTTTGTTAAATAATGCGTTGATGTGTATACCACCATCTCTTGTTGACATTTGAAATAAAATCGATTATAACCCAGTACTTTTTCAATAGAATCGAATGTATGACGTAGAAATCATATATGAGTCCACGGACAGCAACCGAAGTTCTTCAAGGACTCAAATACGAGTCCGGGGCCATTCGGCTGTTTATAACCGCAAACGCTTAAAATCTGTGTTATAAATATGTTATATTCATAAATGAATCATTCTTGAGAATCTATTCTTAGTGAGATATGTATATTTTAAATAATTCCGCTAAACTATAAATGGATAGCTTCCAACATCAAATGTCAATATTAATTTAAGGAAAAATATTACATCAAACTTGATTTATGCGAGCCACTGTCCGTAACCACCCTCAATCGAATGGAAAGTAATATATTTCTCCTAGCAACCCCTCAATCTGACCACAGCCCGAGAGTTAGTTATTCATCTGATTTGAAAACATAAAAGCTATTTTTTAGGGGAAGTTTTTTTTGATAGACAGCGCCCTGCCGTGTCGATGACGCACAGTATATATCTAGACATGATTGGATTTCAGGATCCTGCGGTGGACTTTACTTGAAAAGGTATAATAAAGCTCTAAAGTCGTACCAAGTTCTTGTATCAAATCTTTGTATATACTCCGATTACAATATTTTAAATGATGATTAATTGTACACAATCGTTTATGTGCCACTAAAAAGTGTTTTATAAAAACCAAATGATACATATTTAAATATCGATAAAAGAATCAATTTATATATAATACATATAATTGCAACTTAAGAAGAACTTGCAAACTTTGGGCGTTCTTGTAGGAAGGAGGTGACGGATGTTGATAATGTAGACATCCAAAACCCATTCCAAACTGAAAAAAACAAAATTTCCATCATCATTAGCCCACTGTCTACGATCATATTAGATTTGAATTGATTTTTAGTATATTTCGACCGTCCATGTCATTAGACAGAGTCGTCCACGAAAATTAAATTTGAGTGAAATAAGCAGTATTATATAAAATGTTACGATCTATTTGATTCAGTAGTCAGATAATTCAAAAATATCCTAAGGTAGATAACCTTCTAAAGAATTCACGAAATTTAAGATATTTAGAAATATCCTTCTACTGACTATATTAGGAAAGTACCTTATTGTTAAACACCTGTTCAAAAGAGTGAATAAAACTCGGTTGCAAATCAGTAATATTTGATTAATGGTGACTATTTGAATACGCTTGTCCCATTATTTCAATATGTGTAATTTGGAGATGTTTAAGATGTTTGAAACTGGACGATCGATATGGTGCTAACATGGTGTGTACAAGGTACAACTTCAGGTACCCTTGGAACTCTAGGGAACGAAGTTTATATGTACCTACCTTATATGCTTTGACGAAAAATCATTAGATAATTTTGATTAAAAGAAAAATATTATAATGCCAAGTATAATTAAAATAAAATAATATCAAATTTCATTATTTCATGATTTCTCACAAGCAATCAATCAAAATTAATCGATCTCATTTCATGGTCGTAATAAGCAAGCATTTATTCATTTGGTATCTAAAGATATGAACAGTTCCCCTAAAATTTGGCTTGAATATTTGAAAGCTGTCAACGGATAATAATAAAGATGCATGACTGAGTGAAGTTAGATTGGGGTTCTTTGTTTACTCAGAAGGGAGAGCGTATTGTATTAACTGATCGATGATTTTCTTTCATTTGCTTTCCAGTCAGAATGCATCAAATTAAGATAAACAATGTTATGAAAGTTTATTTTCAATAATTGTATGTAATTTTATTAAAACTGTGTTTATTACGTGAATTTCGGTAGGCAGTAAGGTAAATGTACTGGCAGTTGACAATGTACCAGTAATTGACCTTTTTTCAATAAAAGTGCCCAAAAAAAAAAAAAAAAAAAAAAAACGTAGACGCGGGATTCCTCTAAATTGTAGAGTTCAAATAAGTGAAACCATCTTTTGTCAGATTGCGAAACTAACACATTACCATATTTGTCATTGGTATGTCAAAGCGGCCATTTCAAAAGAACACCTTATGCAGTAAGTATTTTATTTTGAAATTCTTAAGAGAATTGTTAAGGACATCAATAATGTAAGCATATACTACTTTATTCAACCAAGAGTCGTCTTACAGAAAGCTCTGCGGCAACAATGATGAAAGGTTGCCATGAAACCATCTGATTAGATATGGTCAATTACTGACAAAAAAGTGGTCAACTACTGAAACTTTTAATTTTTTATATGTTCAACTACTGATACATTAATATGGTTGTTAAAGATTGAATACAATTTTTTTTGTAACAAACCTTTTTCTAATTTTTGTCTTATCATCTTAAAAATTACATTTGATCCAATATGAATACACTCGCTTTGTTATCATTCGGTCTAATGCTAAATTTGAATCGATATTTTTGATGAATTTTTCTCTTAATCGGTCAACTACTGGTACGTTTACCTTATATAATTTACCAAATGTTCGGTTGAAATGCTTTGAGTTTCCGAGTGCGATTCTAATCAAAAATCATTTTCTTTCATACCGTCCCTGATAATTACCAAATATGATTTATTTACCGTGCGTACGCAAAAAAAGAAAATCAGCTTTTGTTATGTTATTGTAGTATCGAGGCTGAATAATCAGAGAGTAAATTTTCATGTCTGTAGGATGAAAAATCTCTCAGCGAAAACTCGATGAATTAATACGATTATTTTATCATAATGCCCTAAGTTTTGTATAAAACTCGAATCAAACAAAAGATTCCCAAAAGTTTAAGTCGAAGCTCCAGATCAATTGTAGAAGTTTTCACAATTCGGGATTTTAAAAGTCGGTATTATAAAACCATTTTTATTTCAGATATTCATTCTATGTAGGGCGGTCGTTTTCATACATTTTACCGACTCACTTACGCAGGGACGCATCGAGTATCACAAGGTCATATTATTATTTTATAATTTATAAAATATCTCTGCCAATATGAATTTACACTTGGTCATGCGGACGTAGTCGTAACTGGGCCAAATTGCATTACATTTAATATCATATCGGCGACATATGAAGGGCTAAAAGATTTCAACTCATACAAGCGCTGCAATAACAAGCTGCTATTTCATTTTAAGGTGTTAGCTGTCAATTCTTGGTGGAAAGGCATTATATTTAAAAAAATAAAATTTTATATTTTGAAAGCTGTCATTTCTTCAGCATTCTTCACAGCGCAATTATGTACTTAATAGCGCTTAACCCAGTTCTAATTATGCCACTAAATCCGTAGTGGGTGGTGGCAGGTACAACATTGATAAATCTGAAAGACAGTCCCCTTAGCTTTGAACGCTTGCATTTCATATTTTCTATAAACAAAGAATAACGTCTTTGTCATATTACTGTTTGCCATTCCTGTTGCCGAGTGGTCAACGTCGTGCTTTTAGGCTGCGTTACTCAAGGGTTCGAATCCCAGTAATGACGGTTTTATAAATCGATTTTTCACTAACGGATTTGTCTTCGAGGGCTGGTTCCGTCCCACCCATCCAGTCATAAAAAACGTAATGTAGCGATAGCGATTAATTTATCACTACTATTAATCTAGCCGCATTATTCTACCCTTAATCTCTCCAATAAAAATAGAGGTTGACCAACTGCATAACAAACAGGATTTTGTATACCACACATTGGGAGCGGGGTGGTAAAATATATCAACATATCGACGGTGTTTTGGCCAATTGATGTAACCCTAAAAATTGAAATTGTTCAGGAGAGAGTAAAAACCGTTTTTATCGAAATCATAACATGGTGAGTTACCTTATGAATCTTTGAAATGCACTCCTGTAAATTCTCATGTTTGCAGATACGGGATTATAGTAGGTAGTGTCGATATAATGGCTTACATCAAGTGTGGGGTCAGAATGCTTAAACCCAAAATGTAAAATGATGCTTCCCTTCCAAAAAGTGGTCAATTTATTTTTCTAATTTACATAATTTGGCCGAGACCTGCTCTATCGTCTTTAAAATGAGATTCAATCATTAACTCATTTTCGTATATTTGAGGGTTACATCATTTGGCCAAAACACCGTCGAATTATATTTAAGGGCTTTATTAACTCCAAATCCATTTCTGAAGTTTTCTAACGATTCAAGTAAGCACAGTTTTAAGAAGTGAAAATTTAAAGTTTATTTTTACTGCTGGCTATTGGCTGTGAAAATTCGCGTAATTTCAACAACCCAGTGTAGAAGTCAATTCGTAATTGAACTTTTTAGTTAAGAAGTTGTAAAGATTGTTAGTTCTTTGAGTTTTTTTATAGTCGAATAAAATATTTTCTGAAAGTGGAGTTAACGCTCTAAATTCAATGTAGCGCTACGACAATTGATACAAATTGTAAGAAACTAAGAATTATACGAATTGATTGTTAATAGCAATTAAAAACAATTTTTATTATCATTGAATTTGATTTCAGACAGTGATCATGTAATTAATTTAAAACATTGCAATTTCTAATATAACTAATATTTGTAAAAGTGACATTACAGAGTAATCGTACGTTTTCTCATTTTTAAGATTCTTTTAAGATTTTAAGCCGTTTGAAATATCACACATGTGTTTTGATATTCAGTATCGTATTATTATCTTATTTAATCGGTATATTCTGCAACAGTTATTGTAATAAAGGGTATTTTACTAAAATCCTGATTTAAAAAATAGGTAAAAAAATGCTTCGTTACAAATTAGATGCTATAGATAAATGCCCGCAAGTGAAATAAAAAGTAAAATATGTCATTATTGTGTGGGAAAAATTGAGCTTCATTGAAAAGTTTCATAGTATAGCTGTTCACCGTAACCGATTAGTATCGTCCAAGATGCGAAATCTCCAAAAACACACTTTCATTCATTGATTATCGATTTAAAATTTATCGTATTGACTGACTTCTATATTAAGACTTCTACGTCATCACAGTATTTTATTGAACTAAAGCCCACACTTCTCCTATAACATTCCTTGAGCATTGTACCGCAGTAGGTTTTTGATTCTTAACATTAAAATTATTGAACCGATTGAAATAATGAAATATATGTACTTAAATAACATTAACACTAAACAGCCATGGTAAATGGGGAACGAACGAAGAACAGCAAAGGGTATCCAATATATATATATATTTATGGTATAGAAATTTTTGTAATGAATCAATAACTAATGATGCAACAATATCAATTATTTCTATTTCTGAAATATCTTTGAATGTATATATTATACCGTTTGGCGCTCAACAATCACGAACGGAGATATTAGTTATTAACTTTATACGCTTGCAATATATCTGCGATTACTGCATGAAGTATATATTATGTACGGCTTTATTGTATCCGTATGCAATATCTTAAGTTCTCCCCCTGTAACACGAGAAGTTCTGTATTTACCATACTGGTAATCGTTATGAACGGTATATTCTTGACGAAGATAGTAAAGTTGCGGTTGAATCAAGGGGGAGGCTTGTATATTAAATGTGTATGAAATATTGCACATTGCTATTGATAAGTACATTGTTATTAATCGGTGTATATGAAAAGTTTTCCTGTGGGAATTCGACGTTGGTGATATTTTCAATTAACGCTTATCGTATACAACACAAACTATTTATCTTTTGTAACTCTTGAAATGTATGTGGAAATTTTCAAGCTGGTTTTTTTTGTTGTTTAATTTCATTTTATCAGTTTAAAAGGATCTTACGGACTACTAAACTCATAAAATTGAATCCCGTGGACCACTAACTTGATTTTATTTTAAAAAAGTACAAGTTAAGTCTTTAATATGAATCGGTTTGGTAATAAATAGTTCTTCAAGATTCTTGGTCCCAATGACGTAACTTCAACAACTCATGACTCATCAGTGGCCGACCGCTGGCTTAAAGTATATTAACCAAATCCCTCGTCATCTTTCTCAAAGCTTCGAACCGCAACTAAGCCGAAAACTGAAAAAACCGTTATTTTTGTTGGAACCAAAACCGGAATCGAACCAAAAAGAAATAAAGTTTTTTTTTGTTCACTACATGTTCAAAAGAAATCATTCACGATCGTGTGACGCATCTCGACATAATTATTATTATTTATAATATATTATTTTAAAAAATTACGGCCTTGCGGTGCAGCTTAACTATTGATATCGGAGCCTGGCGCTGGACTTTCATACAGCTATAATATAAACGTTCTAAATTATGGTAAAGAATATTTTTTTAAAATAAATAAAAACTTTTTAAAATCAATTACTCGGAATTGAACCGAAAACCGGAACCGGAATGAAAACTGAAACTAAAAAATAGCGGTTCGAAGCCCTGGTTCACTATTGTGCAGTAAACAAAGCATCGTACCCATTATTTGAGATGAATCATTTAACAAGATGAGTCGATCGATGAAGATATAAATTAACCCACCATTTTGTTATTTTCACATTAATCGCATCGTCTTAAACATCATGAGAGGAAGATAACCAATGTGAGGTACTGATGAACAATAAGAGGACATATTATTTCCTTTAATGCAGTGGCTTCCAACCGGGGATACGCCAAAAAGTTCGTAATTAAAAAATAAGTTTCATACCAATATTTCTACAAATAAACAAAACTTCACATCATAATGTAACAGTAAGAATTTTGTGAATGAATGTTTATTTTACTCATTGGCAAAATGTACTCTTGGGCACATGATTTTTGAAAATGAACTGAAAATTCCTTAGGGAATAAACAAATGAAAATAATCTAAAGATAATCATGACGCCTAAAGACAGATAGAAGAAATTGTTTTGAACATGCTGATGCTGAATTATCATTTTGTGGTTGAAATTAATAAAAAAACTATTTAACATCGACAGAGGGCAACAAACCTGCAGGATTCTACAATATTAATGTTAAATATAACATTTTTTAATGACAAATTGTAAAAATATACTACATAATTTTCAAGAAATCATGCTCATAAAGGATACGTTTAATCCAACACTATTGTAAATATTACATCATTTTTGGAATAAAAATGGTGGGCGGTGGGGGGGGGGGGCAGAACCTGTAGCTACGCCACTGCATGTACGTATATGTTATAGAAAAATCTTGTTGTTTTTTAACTAAAGTTTTTTTAGTAAAGTTGTTATTATTTAAACGTGTCTTTATTAGTATATCGATTAAAAAAAGTTATGGAGGCGCGAACAAAAAACTTTTTTTTAGGGTAGGCGTTGTAACGTTAAGTTTGGAAACTGCTGCTTTAATGAGTAGATGATGATTATAAATATCATAGTTATCATTCATATCTTTTAATGATGCTAAAATAAGACTTGGGGGTACACATCACGGACGATGGAAATCTGATTAGGGATAGCTGTAGCAACCTTCAACTCAATGCGGAAAGTCTGGGATTCACGGTTGTACTTGGTCAGAACCAAGTGCCACCTGCTCAACGCGTGCATTCTGACGGTGTTGCTTTACTGTAAACTGTGCTTTGAAAACAGATGCTAGCGGCGAATACTAGGGGTACGGTGTGAGAGAAGTAAATTCGGCTACTCAAGGAGGAGGTGGAGCGTCAACACACTTTGACTGCCCCAAGTCCGGCGTGATGACAAGGATAATTCACAGGTTCCTTCGTCTTATATTAAAACCCGGTCTTATTCAGTATTCTTTCTCTTTAATAACAGTTAGTTGACACTTATAAATTCCTTGAAGGCAATAACAGATACATAAACAGCGTTTAAAATACACAATTTCAATTTAAAAACACAGCAAGTGTTTTTATGATGGGGTCATCCCTTTGACCCAAGCCGCGGGGCTGTGTCGGCCACTAACCGCCAACCCTATGCCGAGGGACAAGTGATTGTTTCCCTAAGCATCGCCCGCTTTCTGTTTACTTCTAACGGTAAACAAACAAATATGAAAAAATATTTTTGAATGCCTTAGGAGAGATATTACATATTAAATTTGCATGAATGGAAAGAGTCTGTAGATGGGTTTTGAAGACCCCTGTCCGCCCCGTAAGCACGGGGCGGTGTCAGGTGATTTTGTCAGGAACTTGGAGGTAAGAGAGCTTCTTATTACGTCCAAAATAAAAAGCGACAATGGACCTGGCTTGGACATGTGCTGCGAATGCCCGAGAGATCCTTAATCCTGCTTGTCTCTTCTACCAACCGGATGGATTCCGTCGCCCTGGGAGGCTGCTGATGACCATCCATAGGATGTATTTGGTGGAGCTACGAGACGCTGTGAAGACCCGGGAGGAAGCAAAAAGACTGGCGGGAGACAGGGAGAAGCTTGGAGGAACCGCATCATGGTAGTAAGCTCCGTATTGAGAGCGGATATCGTTAAAAGAAAATAAACAAGACATTTAAATTAATGAAGATTATGCAGATACAGTATGATACTACATAGAGAGTATATTATGAATAAAATCTATCTTATTTTATTTACGGATCAACTGGTTTTCAAATACAGGAACTCGTAAAGCATCAAAAAAAATCTTGTCGAAAAATGCTAAAAAGTTTTGAAATAAGAAGCGTCAAGTGCCAAAAAGATTTTTGAAATTTCGACTGAATACTCATAAAACTTTAAAAATGTGGGATTGTGTTATGTCATGGGTCGTACTTGGAACACGGTAATATTTTCAAGTGATCTTTTCACCAAAAACTCTTGTAGTCTTTTCACTTCATCGTCAGCGTCGGAGAAATAATCCTCCTTGCTGTTTGCCAAGCAAGGTGCCAACGGACAGTGGCGTATTTTCATTTTATATAAACATAATAAAAAAAATATAGGTTCCGCTACGATAATAATGTCGGCATCTGTGGTTTAGTAGTAAGAGATTTTCCCTAGTGACCAAGTGGGTAAATTTGACATTGAGTTTATCTAGTATGATTTTCTAATTCTCAAAATATGTGACGCATTGGCTGTCAACTGTAATGCCAGATATTTTTTTAAAAATTCTTAAAATAAAACAATGTATTAAATAAATCGTTTTTTTATGATAAATATATGTTGAATATGGACATACATTTGAGTGTTTTTTTCTGAATATTTCATTTTATAGTGTGTAAATTGAACATCTATTTTTACTTTGTTTTTTAGTTATACATGGATAATTGAATATTTTATTATTGTTTTAATCTAATGATGAGGATGCGATGTTGAATATTTTTTACGGTAATGCTTGTTGAAATGACATTATATAACGTAAAACAGATTTATTTAATATTTTCTAAACTCTTTTATTTCCAGTCTGAAGATGATTCTCAAAGAGGCGAAACACGTGTCACAAGTTGTAACGCAACCAGTTATATTTCACCAGTGGTTTCGATTAACTAGTGATATTTCAGCTGAAAATGAAGGTTAGCTAAGCGAAACTGGTTTTAACCCTTTATATTTTAAGAATATGGAGAAAATAACTTATTATTTCAAGTGGTTAATACATCTTTTTTATTTTTGTATGCATTACTTTAACGCATATTTAAAAACGTAACTGAAATAATTATTTACTTCCGATTCGGCCCTAGATCTTTATTGCCTGTGCATAAGTGAACATGAATGTGTTTCTCTATTGACGCTGATTCTAAGAAAGGAGTCTACTGGAAGAGAATTTATATAACTACAGATTTGTTTCCAAATATTAACCTTTTATTCATTTGAGGCAGTTTGAGGCATTGAGGTAGTTTTACTATCAAAAATCACTGATGTGGTATATCCATTACTGAAGAAATAATGATAATTAACTAAAGATGTGATAATGGCAATAGATAATAAATGACTTGAAGCTTAAACTATATTATGAGCACGTAAGATCATTTTATTCTATAAATTGAAAGAAACAAAATTGTGTAGTGATTTTATATTAGAAAAGTTTATTTCTATAAATCGGCAAGCCACTGGCATGATAAATATTCAACTACACAGACTTTTAAGCTCCTTTTTGTCTGGCAGCCCAAAAGATTTTAGGCGAAGGGTTAAAAGTTGAAAGGCTTCAACTAGAATACGTCATCAGCCTGGTAATGTCCACTCGTAATGTTTCGCACATCGTCTCCTTTGTAAACAAGTGCCAAATGGTTTTATGTAGTGGAAGGATCAGGTTGAGAGTTGTGACTCATTCTTCGTATCCTTAAAGAAGATTTGTATATGATGTATTTTTATCATTCCCTATGGCTTATCCGGTTCCTGTATTACCGATGTTCCCGGAAAATTATTTTTAATCGTTAAAGATGTGAGCGGCTGACATCTGTGAGAAGAATCGATAATTTTCAAATCAATTCTGTCAATCGTGCTACCTTCTACGAGAGTCGTTGGAGCGGAGATTAAAGCAGGAGCTAGGAGGAGGAAAGTTGTTTATTCTTACCAAAATTTCGTCTTAAATTACAATCTGGTAGTTGAAAAAAATACCAATTATCATTAAAAAATATTACATGCGGCATTTCATAAATCTGAAATAATTTGACACACGACAACACTGCCATCAAGTATCCACGGCACCAGTTAAAGTAGAAGGGGCTAAGCGTAATTTTCAACATCACCATTAAGGAGAAGAGAAGGAGAATTTTCCAGACTAAATGAACGCTGAGATAAATAATACATATCAATGATATCATTACAGAAAAATGATCTTGCTATTAAAAATAGGCAATTCATTTATAGTAGTTTGATCCGTTTCAATGCAACCAACGATAGAGTGCATGCAGCATACAAGAGGCATGTCCTTCAACAATCTTGGGACGCTCGTCATCACAGGAAAGGTCGAAGGCAGAAGAGGACCCTCACCAGTGAGGAAAACGACCAAAAGAGAACATTCAATAGCCACATTTGAATTGAAACAACCAGATGAAATGAATTATTTGGGCGTAAATCAAAATTTTCGGCTGGATTGCTTTCTCCAATTCATTCACTCGAGTCGTATCACTATGTAAGAAAAAATGACACGCGACTAAATTATTATTGTATTATTCACGAGTAAATTACTTTTTGACTCTACCTGTTACTGACAAAGCAAGGCTGGAGTGGGAAAGCAAGTGACTCGCGACAATTCTAATAGTTTCAAACAGGCAAACGAGTGACTCTTGTACACACAGATTCGTGCATTCAAGAACGCTGCATGTCTAAAACTAACCCATTTACTAAAGTGAAATGATTTTATAAATTCAATATTATATTATTCTATTCCTTTCACGAATAGATTTCAACTATTTTATTTTTTGATCGGTAACAAGTTAATCTATTTCTTTCACGAAAGAGCAATTTTAAATAGTAAATTCACCATTCCAAATTTCGTTCACATACATATTTTAAAGATTATTTTTTTGAAAGATTTCAATCAGATGTTTAATTTGTTCAATATCTAAATGTATTGCCTGTCATTTACTCATAGGCAGTAATGCAACAATTACTCTTGCACAGTTCAATCCTATTCTGAGATATGAATCCGGTGTAACATGTATGCGCTTCCACTATTTCTGAGTTATTCCATGGTAATATGCCGGATAATTTTGCATAATGTTATGCCGATGCGCATCAATCATCAAAATGTTAAATAACGGTTCAGCTAAAACGTAAATTACGCCACCACTGCATAATAATTTCTCGCACCAAGTCAACACATTAACACGTGCTTTGAGAGATAGAATTAATGCCTACTACGGCATTGGTATTTTACATAAAACAAAGCATATATTACATCGATATAAACATACCTATTTTTAATATATTTATTTAAGTTTTCTAGTCCGAATTTCACCGGCCAAGGTGACAAATTTTAGTTAGCCTTCAATATTCATGCATATTCAATTAAAAAAGAAATAATTCAATCGATAAGGTTTCTAGGATACATAAATGTTATTAAAAATGATATGCTATAACTTCCAACGTATTTAATGAATAATAAGCCGACCCTGGTCAAATTAATATAATATTGTAAAAATACTAAAAGATATTGTTAGTATCGTGTGAAGATCTTAAAAAGCTTTTTTTACTAATATATATGAAACATATACATATGATAAGAAGACTATCAAACAGGAAGAATCAGACCATATTTGGTAAATTTTCGATAAGTGCGTACCTATTTTTTTTTACAAATATAAACTAATTTTCTATGGATTCGGCGGTAACTTTGTGGAAATTAATTTTATATAATAAACTAGTTTTTGTGGTATAATTAGTGTAGCAGCTACAAAAATATTTGCAAAAAAATCATAACTCCTACGTTCAATAGCAGAATATCAACAGCACGACCATGCCGTAGTTAAAAATTTACAACTTTTTTTGTGTGCTGTATATAATACCTACATTTCCATAATTTTAATTAATGTTTTAACCAAATATACAGTTTAGTTTTTGCTCTCCTGCAAAATTGACATTTTGAAACTATATTCATAAGTCTTCCCATAGTATATATATACTTTATAAGTGAAATAAGAATAAATCATTATATCGTATGATCCTGTTAACCCGTTTATCCCGAAGTACACATTACAGAAAGCTGAGTAACGCCTCTCCTTGCGCGCATAGCAAGTGCGCTATGCAGATTTGAACTATCGCTTCTCGCGCACGCGAGGAACACTATGCAAAATTAATATTTACGATTGCATTGTTGTCAATGGAGAGGCGCCTGCTAGACTCAAATCTACAGGGGTGAAAAATTAACTATATAAAATTGTTTCACTGATATTTTTTTTTCATTTCATATTTTTATGTAAATTATGCAAGCACGTTGTATTCTTCAGAGAAAGAAGCAAATTTTTACAATTATTAAAGAACATAATATTTTGATTATCATATTAGAGAAGGTTGCTTCATTTTCTAAGGCAACAATCATTAGCCCTTTTATTAGTGAGTTAATATTGTTTGAATACACATCCCGGCAGTGAGTTTTAAATATGCTTCTTGTTTAATTTTTCTTTATGTTCCGTTTTCTAAATTAAACAAAATCAATGGTTGTCAACATTTTATTTGATAAAAATACTCTTAGTAAAATAATTTATAAAAATAAAAATGAAATACTTCGTAAAAATACTACATTTAGTAAAGTGCTAAGTAAAAAGATCAAAATTAGTTGTTCTCAACATTTTATTTAATTTAAAAAAATTCTTTTAGTAAAATACTTGGTGAAAAAAAAATATTTAGCAAAATACTAAGTAAAAAGATCAAAATCAGTGATTCTTAACATAAAAAAAGATTACGAAATAGGTATAAAAATAAGAAAAATGTTCCAAACTAATGAATTAATTCAGTCGATTTATTATTACCCTTAGTAGATGGTCTATTTCTCATATCATTGATACAATTTAAACGATTTTTGCATATCATTGATAAATCTATGTAGTATTTATTAAAAATATATGCAATCATATTATATTTGGAATTAAAAGCATGGCATTTCAAATAAGGCGCCAGGGCAAATGGACCTACATGTATGTCGATACTCTATCTGGGACATAAGAGTATGGACATACATGTATGTCTATACTAATCAAAGGGTTAAGCATTCACCATACAATTTTACTTTAATAAAAGATTAAAGTACCGATTAGCTAAAAATCGATTCTCGTAAAACTGTTGATTCTGAAAATCACGTAAGTTTTATGTCTTTCACTGAGACGGCGTACTGCATCAAAAAATAATAAAGGGTCATAAGGTGTAAATAATAATATTACACAGATGTCGTTAGTTACATAAGCAACAAAGTCACTCGTATGAAGTTTACTTAATGTTACATATATTTTACCAATAATGATGACGGTATCGCTTCTCGGCCTCAAGGCTAAGATCAAAGTGTAGTATCTGTTCTTATCAGCTTAATATCTGATAGTTCCCGCATTGCGGGACCAGTATATTAAACTGATTTTTGGAATGTGACGGGAAGTTCGGGGCTTGCTCCACTCCTGTCGCGGGTTGGCCCGGCATTGCAGTGCCGCCGGGATCGGCCCACCTAAAACTAAGGGTTACATCGTGTCTCAGTCACTATGTCACGAACGGCGTTATGCAAACCCTGGCCGGCAGCGTCGGTATCTGCAGGTGTGGATATATTTGTGATGGCACCATCATGATGTGCCGTAATGCAGGACGATTGATTCAACGTCAATTGGATGTCTGGCGGGACCTCTACCTAACGTAAAGCTAAATCACTTTTAAGGTGTTAACTGTCAAATCTTGGTGGAAGACTTGATAATGCTCGTGATGAGTGAAACCGGTCCTGATCATTATAAATATGTGGAAGTAGTACAAATGAATTGTGTTTTATTTTTTAAAATAAAATGTAAAGCTAAATGTTAAAATGATAGATTGGAATGTTACTGTGTTATGGAAACTAATGTTCAGTCTTACGTATAATAATAAAAAAAGCCTTCTGATTACATATTACATTATTGTTGGCAAAATTCAATGGTTCATACGTTCATATATTTAAATGTAAAAGGTTTGAGTTGTGTGCATCTGCCTGATCCTAATTATATGCAGCTCTGCACCTTATTATAAGCACTCGCATTGAAAATAAACAACACACAATGAATTAATATCGCACTCAGTGCATTATTATGTTTTATCGATAACTCGGTAAACCGGATTTAAATATTATTTTCTGCGAGTTGCATTTCAATTTAGGCCCCACAATTCATCATACTTATTTACTTGATTTTTTTTGAATTATATTATGACTATCCGAGTGTTACATCTTCTGTCACATTGACCATTGTAATAATAATAAGTACAAATATATTAAACATACGTTGCAAGTGCCACCTGCCAGCTGTACTTCGACACACATTTCCTTTGGGTGTACGCATCGTACGCAATCGCAGTGTTTTGGACTTTGAGTTACAGATAAGAAAAATTAGATGTTCGGGAAAAATATGATCTACTCTACAATTATATGAAACTTTGCTTAGGTACATTATTTTTCTCCAGTAAGAGTACCATCCATATGATGTACTCAACGAAGCTACGAGATGTCAAGACGACCTGGGAAAAAGCAAGAAGACTGGTTGGGGACAGAGAATCTTGGAGGAACCGTGTGAAAGCTATATTGTTCGAATAAGGAGCAGATATGATTAAAAAAAAGCACCATCAATACTGACATAATGCCATTTTTACTAACCATGTAATAAAATTGCATGTGTGTTGAAAATAATTTATTGTAGTATTTGACGCCGAATTTCGTCGAAAAAAATGTTGTGAAATACGAAAATCAATTTTAGAGATTTGATTAAATTGATATCATCTCTAAAATATCCTTGTAAATATTTGTACACCTCCAGCGCTTCTACTTTCATAAATAATAAAATCAAGTAAGGGGATGGGTTGGACTGGTGGCAGTCCCGTTAATAGCGTCTACTTAAAATTTGCTGCGCTTAGCATATAAAAGCGTAAAGACTTATTACTTTAGCGGAAGACAAATTGTAGCGTTATGTCAATCTGTGGGTAAAATACATTTTTTTTTATATAAATAACTCTCATTAGAATTTTTAAAAAAAACTTTGTGTAAACATCTACTCCAAGTTATTACTGAATTTAATCAATAACATCTTTATTAACACTTAAATTGTTTGTGTTTACTAAATACAGAGACTGTCAAAATCTAGAACTAGCGGAAGCATCTTCTGAAAGATCACTGTAACTTGACACACCCTGGTTTTTTTTTGCTAAGCTTAAGTTTTAAAAGCATCCAGAACTGACAGCGAATAGCTTTAATGACAATGATTCTTGGTAACTAATTATTTAGCCGAACCGGTTTATGGCCGTTAAAAATCAATTGGTTGCTGACCGACCAATGGGTTAAAGCTGAAATTAGAAAGCAGGCGCCTGTTAATAGATTCGTCCGCTTGACGACAATCATTGACAAAAGGGAGGAGCTTACATTGTTTGAAGTTTTAATTTTTATTTTGGCAGTCAGTCTGGTTTCGGAGGCTTCCGCCGCATCATTATATTTTTTTTTGGTTTGTTTTGAAATTCGATTTAATTTAAATTTAAAATCGTTTGTTGTGTCAATTTTATTATAACTTAAAGGTAATTTAAGACATCGACTGAGGGTGCTTGATGGAATTTCAATGAACTCAGTTCGAGTCCATTCGTGTGCTCGAATGCCTGAAGATGCCGAAAGGCGAAACCCGGGTCGTTAGTGACAAAATACATGGAAGTGTACAAAATCTCAATAATCCAAATTTAGCTTAAAGGTAAATTCATGTGTTAAGTAAACGTAAATGTAGACTCCATTTTATGTTTTACTGGTAACTTTTATGAATTAAACCACTGTATCTTTAATAAATAAGAGATTAACCGAAATGGAGCGGTGTTCTGATTGAGATCTTATACATCCTGGATGGTGACAGCCAAGCATTTGCCCCTCTTCGACCGGACATTCTCAAACTAAACAGTTTTTTGGCTTACAGGATCTCGTGTTTCCCTCCCCGCGCCCAGCGAAAATTCCATTCTATCACTCTTGTATAATTTAAGACATCGACTGAGGGTGCTTGATGGAACTTCAATATCAAATTTGAGTTATTGAGATTTTGTACACTTCCATGTATTTTGTCACTAACGACCCGGGTTTCGCCTTTCGGCATCTTCAGGCATTCGAGCGCACGAATGTCAGTTCGAGTTCATTCGTGCGCTCGAATGCCTGAAGATGCCGAAAGGCGAAACCCTGGTCGTTAGTGACAAAATACATGGAAGTGTACAAAATCTCAATAACTCAAACTATCACTCTTGATTTCCAATATGTGTGTAAAATAAGTAAGTAATTTGAATCAATATGTATCTTATAGTCAAAAGCCTTACAATAAATAACGACTTAAGCTGCTTTTAATAGAGGCGAGACACGTGTGTCACACAACTTTGTGTAGCTAGTGGATTAACAATGTTATCAATTGTAATTTAATGCTGTCAATTGCCTTTTTGGTGAAAAAGGTAAGGTTCACATGCTCAATACCCTAATTTCATATTATTTTATTAATAATAAGCCCCATTAGATTTACACTAAATGAAGTAACAAAATTTAAAAAAATCGATTCTTCGTTCGCTATTTTTCTATCCACTAAGCAATAGACGATAGACCTCCGGAATATGTAGAAGGACTCGGGATCAATACTGGCAATTTGCTCTCCATTGCTTTGTGTATTATTACCTTATTGGAAAACCTCATCTTAATTTTTCACATTGCATTTTAACCTAATCTTTTTTGGTTATAAGGATCTTTTGTCACCAGATCACAATGTGTTTAACATTCGCATATTGGGTCTCAGCCAACCAGAAAAAGGTTTTTTGTTCTACCCAGTTCCTATAGAAATGAAGATTTTTTAGTAGCTTGCTTGTTTATTTGTAAATTTAAAAAAATAAAATGCATGGCATTACAGCTGACGCCAATGTGCCATGCATTTACACAATAATAACAACAGTACAATAATAAGAACAATACTAATGATGAAAGCAATAATAATAATAAAAACAACAATGAAAATAAAAACATTTTTTAAATTATAAAATACAAAGAGAAAAAGACATTATTATTTTACAAGGAAAAAATATTTGGTGAACAATAACCAGAGTTTAGTGATGAAAATATCCAACTCTGTAGGCAATGCATTGATCAGTTTAATGGCTCTTGCAACTGGAGAATCAAATGACCGACGCGAAGAACAAGTTTTAAGAATAAAAATAGCTTGGTTATGGTTTCAGCTACATATTAAAAAACTGGGAACATGCAAGTTAATAGTCATGAGAATTTCTGGATTATAAACTCGTCCCCCAAGAAGAAGAAAGAAATGTTTTTGAATGAAAGTCTTCATACCGATATCATATAATTTATATATTTAAGATATTGGGATTTATAATATAGGTACTGCTGTAGCTATTTTTGAGAATCTTTGGGTTTTATACAGGATTAGGTATAGTCATTCTAAAAACTCCTTAAATTGTGTCGTTACGTTTAATAAGGTACATTACATCTTAATTGAGGAAGTGTCATAAATTATTAAGCCCTAAGTACCTATATAAGTTACAAAGCTACTAAATGCATATTTGAATGAAAGTGGTTATTTTATTTACTTATTCAAATTCATTTTTGTCGGGATTATAGAAACTTCCTCATTGCATTTAGTTATTTCAATACATTTACACTTTATAATGAAGTATTATGTTGGAATAGGTACTGTGCAACATAATCATTACTATCATTTGCTTATTGCTTAACAATATAATATAAAATAGAAAAATGTTAAATAGATTAGAAAAAAACAGTAATTCTTATCTCATTTTTTATTCAATTTGATAAATGGATCTTATTTAAATATTAAAATACAATACACGCGTGTTTTTTTATCTTATGGCTGTCATGATATTACTGTTCGTAAAAGAATACATAATGTATTTCAAAAGCGTGTCCAATGTATCACTTCTTTCCCCTATGACGTCATTATTCAGTAAACGTGGAATAATTTTACTATTCAATGAAAGTGTATTATCCACAGTAAAGGGGATAGATAGCATAAATAGATAAAAAAAAACCTGATCGATTTCAATTTTAAATTTGGTTTTGTTGAATTCCCTTAATTTTATACATTTCCATGTATTTCGTCACTAAACAACCCGGGTTTCGCCGAAGTTATAGGTCTAGTGATAATATTTCATCGTATTTTATTATCTATTCGAGTTCATTCGTGTACTCGAACATCTGAAGGTACCGAAAGGCGATACCCGGTCATTAGACGAAATACAAGAAAATGTACAAAATTTCAAAATTTGATCTTGGAATTCCATCAAACACCCTCAGTCGATATCTTAAATTTTATAAATTATTTCAATTTTAGTTTGTTCTCAAACAGAAACAAAAACTTTTTTGTAATTTAATATTGACCACTTTGTTAATCATTCTCTTTTTTAAAAAATTTATGTATGGTGCATAAAGTCCGTTTTGGATTTGACCAAATAAAGCTGGAAAGAAAAACTCAACAAACCAATGATGTAGAATCCAAAAGAAGGAGCAATAAAAACAATCCGACACAACGAACCCACTTACGCAATTGTGGACAATGTTCGGTGATAACAATCCATCATAATGAAATCTCACTCAACATGATCAGTTCATACTTGTATGGTCGCTCATAGATACATTTCCATAATACGTTCTGTGCGGTCATAACTTTATTTTCTTACAACATACTTTAGGGTGCTTCGGGATATCATAAGAGGCGTTGGGAACTGCATTTAAGTCAGACTTTGGCAACATTTTGATAGAGAAACCACTTTTTTAAGAGCTAGTTTGTTTTTATGCAAAAAAACTCTTCTTCCTTTTAAATTATGATAGTATATACCATCACTTGTTGGCATTGTTGGGATATTTTTCATCTATTTTGGGCTTAAAACCAGTGGAAAGACTAACAAAACAATAATTCGTTGAGTAAAAGTATTTAGTTTACACTGGTGTGAGCATACCTTCATGTAGGAATACCAGCCGAATGTCCCGAAATGACCAAGCTGTAATAAGTAGGTACCTTGATAGACGGTAGTATTTTGTATGGTCCTGAAACAATGAACATCGGGTTATATCCACAGTATGTAGATGGCGGAGTTGAGAGACTCTGACGTGTCATAGGAGGCATGGAATAACAGCAATTGGCGGGTGACAGGGAATCATGGAGGCGCCGCGTGGTGACCATATGCTCCACATAAGGAGCGAATATAGTCTATAAAGAAGAAGAAGAAACGTCAACTGAAGCTATGTTGTCTATACTTTAGAACAGGGTTTCTCAAAAATTTTCCACGATGGAAACATCCTGAAATTTCAACGTAACTTGTTTATTTTGTGGGAAAGGTGATACATAATCATTTTGTTTATATACGAAGAACTACAATTCCTTATTTATTTTTAAAACATAGCATATAAAAATATGCAATGTGACTTTGATGATCTTGGATCCTTGAAATCTTGCAGTTCCCTTTCCTTCTCTCCCACTCACCTATCAATAGAAGTCAAGCATGTTTGAGTTTGTAGCAGACGCTGCAGCATATAGAACCAATTCAAGTTTTTGCGAAACATCTATTCATTTTCTGCAGAACATAATTTGGGAAACCATGCTGAAGAATATTCTGTCATGAACTTTGTGAACGGCGCACGGTCACGGCTCCCGTGACTACGATTTGCGTTTGGATACAGGAGCAGTCTGTGATGCACTGATCGTGTTAATGCAGATATAATATAGATTTCATTTTCACACATGGAACAATAGAAATCGTAAACTTAGAGTTGATTAGTTGCCCAGTCTATTGATCCTGTAGCTAGGTGGTCAACGTCGTTAACTTCGGTTGCGGTTCGAATTACGTACGGACACTTTCGTAAATTGATTTATGTTCGAAGGCATGGATGTCTGCGGTGTCTAAATTTTCTCCACGGATGGTAGATCGGATCTTAAAAGTGGAGAGTAGCGAGATCGGCTAACTTACCACTAACGGATTGAATATTTTTAATTTGTGACACTTGTTTTTTTTACCAGAGTACTATTTTTTAATCATTCGCAGACTGAAGCTCATTATTTACAACCGTTCATGAGATACTGCTATAACTGTTTGCTAATTGCGAGAATAAAGATAAATATATTTAAAATTGTAGAAATTAATTTATAAAATAAAATTAAAATTGAAAGCTTCTTTTCAAAATGGGTATGTTTCTTTCTACTAGGGTCATGGTGGGATGTAGGGTAAGACATAAACAATGATAGTACCAATTACCATAACACTACTAATTACCAGTGGTTGGGGGTGAAAATTCACCTCACCTCCGGTTATTTCTATTATAGTTCTGTTATCTTCTACTTAGCATCCTCACTTCTTAAAGAAGCGACATGCGTTATATTAGTTATCAATTTTAATTTTATAATAACATTAATGTGTTTAAAAAGTAGTATTGTTTTTACACTATGAATTGTTGTTTATAGTTTAAAATATATTGTAATGTCTTAAACATTATTTAGCACGATTTAATTTATATGCGTGTCTTTCCAAAATCTAGCCTGCAATAAGAACATATAAATACTACAGGAACATGTTAGTATTCAAACATAAAGAGTTGTTTAAAATAGTATGAAGCCCTCCTGTTAGCTATTGAGGTATTAAAAATCAATTCATGCGTGAAACAAGATAATAAATAATATGGGATAAAAATGTTTTTTAATTTATGTAGTTTTAAAAAATGGTAATAAAACCTGTTAACCTTCAGCAGTATTAAATTTACCAGTTGACTATCACTACTTAAAGACATCGACGTTTATTTTCCAGGGCCATCAATGAAGAGCGATAGAGCCAATAACTGTCCTGGAAAATGGCCCCAAATAACTCACCGCGGGCCGCACACGAATGGCTACAATGGAGCTCTGGAGCTGTTCTGGAACTTTTATCAGTCAATCGAGTTTTTTTTGTTTATCAGGTGCCGCTGGATTCTTGGATAATTGAGCACTTGTGTTTTTTATAAATATCGTATCAAAATTAAGTGTTCTAAATATGCATAATTAATGCCAGCAATATAACGCCAACATTTCAAACTGTAATTATTAAGGACTAAGGATTGCCATTCCAGGATCTCTAAATCAAAGAAAAATAGAGATTAGAATGGCAGAGTACTTCTTTACAATCCGTGGGTGAATGCTCTAAAAGTATTTGTTGAAAAATGATGGGGGAATATTGTGTTTACTTTAAATAAAATATCAATTAAATAATTTATACCTAAATAACATTCACTACGAGATGAATTTGTTAAATTTTGAAATTCGATATTAAAATTATTCAGAACTACAATTGCAATTGCTACACCGAACATATTGGTATTTGTGGGTAATTAAAATTAAAAAGAAATATTTGCATTATAAATTACTTCAATAGACTATTCAGTAGGCATTTGAAAAAGTATATTTGATTAACATGCTTCGGGTCCGTGGTGCATTGGTGAACGTTGTTGGTGTCTACTACGCATGTCTCGGGTTCAAATCCCGGTGCCGACAGTTTCATAAATTGATTTATGGATTCACGTTCGTAGGCATGGATTTTTGTGATGTCCAGAAGTCCCTCCCATCCAACAGATCTTAAAAACGGGAAGTAGCTAGAGCGATTAGCTAGCCACTATCCTATCCTATCCCTATCCTTCTATCACTACTGTCTTCGAAAAAGAGAGGTTGAGCAACTCTCGTAGAAGAAATTCCGTTGAGATACTTCCATTAGTAGTCCATACATATGCTTCAAAATGGTAAAAAATGATTTGTCTGCTAATTTACACCTACAACTTTTCTGTGCACCTATTCTAAATGTAAATTATTTACCTTCCTTCATTGAGTATTTTTTTCTAAAAAGTGTTACTCAATTAGAAAATCAGTATATTTGTATATAAGATGACTACACTTTTGTAAATATCATTATAAATTGACTACGTAATACTGGGTAGGTTTATTAACCTTTTGTATGGGAGACACGCCATACCCATGAAACCCAATTCCTGACGTACGCACTCACTAGTCACGCCATTAGATTTGACATTATTATTATTCAGATAACCACTAATAGAAATATATATTTTTTTATCAGCATAACCATTCTTTCGTAAAATAAAATTACTGTAGATAAAAGAATCTTTTTTCACACCGCAAGGTAATTACTATTATGATTCTTAACAAGTTATGTCAACATTAATATTTTTTTTATTCACAATTTTGTTTATTTTTTCTTAAAAAAACGTTGCACACTGAAGTATAAAAAATAGTTCATTGGCCTTTGTTTTAAGAATACATATTTCCCAACACAAGTAAATTTTATGAGCGGAACTAAACTCTATTTCTGCGTATTAATTCACAAAGTGCATCAAAGGAAACGTGAAATACTAAAATAAATTCATGTGCTGTTTGCACTTAATAATCAACAAGATTCAAAGAACATGAACTCTCAATAATAATGGTTTCATTCAACCAGTTACAAAAATAGCTGCGATTACTATATTTCCGTAAATCAACAGATGTCGCTAGCGGCGCGAAGAAGAAAACGTTCGTGTATGGTAGAGAAGATTTAGTTGGTTCGGGGAATTCACCAATATTAGTTAACTTTGCGCAGTGGCGATATCGTAACCAATGAGGTTTATCCGAGGTGCGATTATTGCTAGTTGAAAACTTTTACCAATACCCCGCCTTGTGGACGTGAAATACCGTCCGCGATGGCAATTTTTGAAAGCCTGTAATGGGCTGCTTAAAACCAACCTTACTTCGATTCCTTATCTTGTGATGGCGGAGGTGGTATTCCAAATTCATGTATCGCTAGTATGCATGACCATGATCTCCCAATATTGTAATTCTTTCTGAGATGCTGCAATCTCAATAAGATGGTTTCATCATATTGCTCGTAGATCTACCATTATTTAGTGAGTACACACACTCGAATACAAAATATCACAGAACTTCGCATTATTGTTGAACTTTGATATTTAAGCAATTCGGTTACTATTAAAATGGCGAATAAACATTACATCTAGATTCTTTATTATAGTTTGAACGTATCTTAGTCCTAAAAGCAAAAGGGTACTAGAAACATTTTGGTGATTTGAAGTTATGAATGTAGTTGCGTTTGTAATATTTTTTTCTGCAGGACATTGAAAAAAAAGGACTTACTTGCGTAAGGATTTGTAAACTAATTTGAGAACTTTAAATATGTGACTTTATAGCTTCTAAAAAATCAAATATAAAAGATTATAAAAAGGATTAATATTGCATTTCAATCATTGATTAATAATACACGTGTATCGAATTTTCAATACGGAAGAGATAGCTTCCACACGATTCTTTCACGCTAAAAACACTCGGATGTCAAATGCAAAAAAACACAAATTGGATTTATTGGAAAGAATATTATTTTAATTTTAATGAAACCGTAATTGGTTTGTGGAAAATGAAATTAAATAGAACTAACCGTACTCAAGTAGCATACTTATCAAATTTGGCGAGATCATTGAATTATATGAATGAGAAAATAATGTTGCGCACAATCCTGTAGTTTTCATTACACATATATGTATTTAGTATCAACTTTTAAAATGATCTATTCGCTGTTGGGCAATAACATCAACACGCCTCCATATAGCCCGGGTATTTCTGTAATAACATGAACGAAATAATAAATAGTACCAAAACCAAAAAATATTTATCTCAAAAAAGCAGTGGGAAAATTGGAAAAATTCGCCACAGGATGCATCCCGATTTGTCTCATTCCCCGAGGGTTGATTAGCTGCAACGTGGCTCGGTGCGGAGTGCGCTCGCAAAAGAACAAAGCTCAAAGGAAAAGGAAAATTCTAAGATATTACCATCAGACAGGGGGTATCAAGGATTTTATTTTTCGTTCCCTTATAGAGAGGTTACGTTATTTGTTGATCGAATTGCAATTTTGTTGGCAGAAAATGATTTAAAAAAAATGTGTTTAGTTTCATTTATGTTATAATTTATACATTGAATATTTTTGTGGTGCCAAATGCAATTTTACGTTAATTTTATTGTATTTTATTAGCTTATAATTTAAGTGACTTCTTAAAAAATGTAAATTTTCTCCCACTTCGTAATATATTACATTTGAGATTGCCCCCATACCACATCACACCCACACACAAATAAAATTTATGATTTTGGTGTACATACACTCTTCTTTTTCACACAAAAAAAGTCCATTCAATCCGTAACTCGTAAGTACACTCTATCGATAAAAATGACACATGTCCATGTATTTAGCAACACTATCGAAATACAAAAAAACTCATGTATAACGAAAATGACGGATAACTCATGTGATATTCGTATCCAATTTCTATTCTTTGTCTATGAACTATTTGATAGAAGATAAGATATACAAATTTGACAACATGGTTACTGGTCAGGAGCTGTTAATTGATGCGATTAAGTTGAAGACACTTATTTGTGTAGAGTAATGGGATTTACTAAAATGGACTGTGTAACCCAGTGTGTCAAAAAATTGATGCAAGTAATAAATAAATAGATTAGATAAGATTCCACATATTTGCGAAACATAAATAATCGGTGTCAAATGTTATCAATAAAACTAATATTGGTTTCGTAGCAAGTAATCCAGGGGTTGGTTGGAGGGGTCCGGGGGGTTTCGCGCGAGCCCCTTGTTACATTTGACTCAGGCAACCGAGCTCATTGTTAAATTAATAAAAATAACAATATTCTCAGATCAAATCGGTAGCTAATTGCAATTTCTGTAGATGGTTTAAATGTTTTTATGAAATATAAGACGTACATGCTTTTCAAATTTCGGGTGCATAATAGAAGAGACCTAACCGGTTTTTGTCTATTGTCTAAAAATGTTTCAAAACGCCAATGTTGGAAAAATAAAAATATTGCTTCCAGATGTTCTTAGGTGTCCAGCGAAACATTTTTGTGAACGATGCTTTGAACGACTATTCTTTATAATTCATACGTGCACATTTTTTCCTATTATCGTAATTTTGCACAGTTTTGAGTAGGACAGTTCCTAATATTTATTAATTTGTACCATCACAAAGGAGAATTTTAGTTTTAATCGAATGTTCTGTTTGAATTGTTGAGTCCAGTTTTCTGTGTTCTTTCGTTTGCTCAGTTTGCTGTGAATAATGTATCTTTTATACTAATATTAATTTATTAGTCATTTTACGGTATACCATACAATGCAATATATTGCGTATTGTTACATGATATAAGTATTTGATGTAACACTCGATTGCTTTAATAATTATTGCATTTAATTGCATAAGAGTGTTGAAAAATCCCCCCCTTTCCGGAATACTACGAAAAGCTCTGAGATTAAGCGTGCTCATTGTTTAAGTATTGGCAGCACACTGCTGAAGTAAACATTAGTAAGTGTAGGCTAGAATTTGGCGTACCATCTTTATAGCTGGAGCAAACCTTTAACTCAATGCGGGAAGTCTGGGACTCACAGTTGTGCTCGGTCAGAACAGAAGTGCCATCTATTCAACGCATGCATTCTGATGGTGCTGCTTTACAGTTTTGAGCCATGGGCACCTGGGTAACCGTATACTGTGCTTTGAAAACAGATGCTTGCAGCGAATACCAGGGGTACGATGGTTTGATTTTGTCAGGAATTCGGAGGTAAGAAAGTGGACGAACCAGCCCCTCATTAAGTCCAAAAATAAAAAAAATAAGCGACGATGGACCTGGCTTGACCATGTGCTGCCATGCCTCATTGCAGCCTGATTCCTGCCTGTCTCTTCTACCAACCGGATGTACTCGGCCGACCTACGGGACCCAGGGATCACCTGGAAGGAAGCAAGACGACTGGCAGCGGACAGAGAATCTTGAAAGAACTATGTGATGGCTATTTGCTCCGAGTAGGGAGTGGATATGGTTTAAATATGTATATCTTTGGGAATATTGTTATTGTGACCAATAACCGATTATTAATTAATAATAATCGATTATGAAAGAGAATAATATTGAATGAAAAATTGATAACTTTGTTATT
The DNA here is from genome assembly GCA_022494535.1 of Himalopsyche phryganea. Lineage (NCBI taxonomy): Eukaryota > Metazoa > Arthropoda > Insecta > Trichoptera > Rhyacophilidae > Himalopsyche > Himalopsyche phryganea. The sequence continues at coordinate 1,940,886 of JAGVSL010000060.1, read as the reverse complement.
CCACTTGGTTTATCACTAACGTGTCGCGTTTCGTCTCTATAAGAAGCTTCTTCAGACTAACCTACTTCAGACTAACTTAGAATTTTTAGAAATCAATAAAACCAATAACAGTAATGGAGGATTAGTAAATAACATTTTAAACAGAACAGGCGGCTCGCTATTATTAAATTTATTCCCCTTGGATTTTTCACATCTAGGTGCCAGTAATTGATTTGTTTATAGAGTAACAATTTTTATAGCTTACCCCCTTCCACACGTCCAGTAGAATGTAATAAAACCCACCCCCACCCTTTTAAGAATAAAATCATCGTTTACCGTAGAAATAAATAACCTTACGATACGGTTAGTCTGAAAATGCTTCTTAAAGAGGCGAAACGCGTCACGTTAGTGATAAACCAAGTGGAATAACTAAGTTATCAATCAAATTTGGATTATTGAGATTTTGTACACTTCCATGTATTTTGTCACTAACGACCCGGGTTTCGCCTTTCGGCATCTTCAGGCATTCGAGCGCACGAATGGACTCGAACTGACATACATGGAAGTGTACAAAATCTCAATAATCCAAATTTTGATATTGAAATTCCATCAAGCCCCTCAGTTGATGTCTTAAATTATAAGTTATCAATTTTTAATTTAATTTTGTATTAAAAATGAACTTCCACAAAGTAGCCGCCGAATCCATAGAAAAAAAAGAATAATATATTGATATTCGAACGACGTGCGTTGGAAACATCTTTATTGAAGTCCAAAGAACTGGTACAAAGGCTTTGTATGAAAAATTCACATTTAGGTTGTATTGAAATGGTTTTCATAACAAGCATATGATGGAAAATAATATGTATTTTCATCGAAACAAAGCTTTGTTAGTATTTATTAATTTAAATCCTCGATTGTTAGAATCAATTATCTGATATTGTAAACGTAATGTAATAATATGTATTTTGAGAAAATATTGTAAACATGACTTTTATGTCACTAAAGAAAAATGAGTTTAGTCAAGGTATTAAATTTATTTTCAATGTAATGATTAACAAATTATTAACCCACTCAATCAATTTTGAAATAATGTATTTTTCAGTTCATTTCAAAATATAAAAATTCTAATTATTGTCGGTGTTGTAGCTGTGTGGTAAAAGCTCTTAGGCAGTTGTCTTATTCCACCGGTTCGAATACTCGATCGGACACGATTCAAGAATTGATTTTTTGACCGGTGTGTAATTTTGTATTCAAAAAGCGTCTGTGATTTTTTAAATCCGTTCCAAACTTAAAACGAACCAAAAAGAATCGGGTGAATTAGGAGCGGTTAGCTACCATTTCTAGACCCATGCTTCTATCGTTTCACTCTTTTCAAACAATAGTGGTTAACTGAATAACAATCTGTTCTCGTAAAAATTACTTTGAAATGCTCCACTAGGAGTTCATATGCTCAAATTACGAGCGGGCATTACTAAAATTTTTTTTTTACATTTGTGTATGTTTATGTAATTCGATCGGCTCTGTGGTGCAGTAGTTAGCGTCGTTGGCTACGGGGATGTCTCGGGTTCAAGTCCCGGTGCGGACAGTGTCATGAATTGGTTTTTCAATTGAAACTGTCCTCGCTCTATCCTTCTATCCCTACTCTCTTTGAAAAAGAGAGGTTGACCAACTGAGTAGCAAGCAGTTCTCGTAGAATAAGCTCTGTTGAGATACCTCCATTAAAAGACCATAATATATGCTCTAGATTGGAACCGGACATGTTAAAAAAAATATTTATATAGAAATGTGTACATTTATTTTCACGAAAAAAATTGTCAACGGTATTTTGGCCAATTGATGTAACCCTCAAAAATACGAAAATGAGGCAATGGTTAGATCTCATTTTAAAGACGACAGAGCAGGTCTGAGGAAATATCATTTTACATTGCTTTTAGGTTTCAAAATTCTGACCCAGCCACGTGATGTAAGCCACTATTATATCGACTCTCCCTAAGTGTAATCCCGTATCTGCAGACATGAGAATTTACAGGACTGCATTTCAAAGATAATTTTTTCAATAAGAACAGTTTTACTCTCTCTTGAACAATTTTAATTTTGAGGGTTACATCAATTGGCCAAAACATTGTCGATATAGTAGAAAGCTATTTCGGTATCGTGCCATCGTGTGTATTAAGGTAGGTTTTAGAAGGAGGCTGACGAGTACATGAGTTTGTAATGTTTTTTGTATGAAAAACACTGGCGATGTTTTCATTATGAATTTGTGAACAAACAATACTTTCAAGTACCTGCATGACAACAAAAGCGGTGAAATAAAGTAAAAAAGTTATTCCATTTTGAGAAATATCACTTCCTTAAAATTCCGCACAGAAAAGAAATCTCTTGGCTATAAGATCCTGTCATCTTCTCGGGTGGCTTAAATTTTCACTGACTTGTAAACAAGTACCTTTTTGAAGGCTTTTTATTTAGTAGGGTAAAAGGAGAAAACAAATAACCAAACTCTCGATTGAGTGAGACATTCTTTCTTGAATATTTGAAATATGTCTACTTTGGGTTACAGGCAATATTGCCAAACGGAAAACATCTGAAAAAGGATTCGCAGAGAATTACATCATTTTACTTCGCGTGATGTACTAAGGGCTTGTTGATTTGTTCTGTTATAATTAAATTAATAATTTATTTAAAGCATTTCCGTTTAAGAAAAATGTATTATAACAAAGATACACGGATATAAATGGAATGTAAGTAAGTATTTAATTCAAACGTTAAATGAAATATTTCTTGGAAGTAAAATTTTCTATCGAATTGAATTTAAAATCCAAAAAGTGTAGTACTCGTATACCCGATCCTCTTTTTGCACGCAGGATACGACCCGAAGAATACCGCGAAAGAAAAAATAAGGTGCCCATACAAAAATGGTAAGTTGGTTCTATTACTTAAAATCAACTCACAATACGAAATTCTTGAACACAAAAATAAATCGAATTTATTTATTATGTATACATACAAGTATTTTCATATGTTACATAAAACACACTCATAAAAAAAGTAATTAATTTACCTAGTTTTTTATTTTAAAAAATAAATTTAACACAATTTCGCTGGGGAAAAATCACTCCATCGCTGGAAATATTTAATGGAGAGACATCTTCAGGAGAATCTGGCTGTTACTGAATGGGATACGTCTTTCGTTTCTTCAAGAAGCATCTTCTGACTAACTATTATCGTATTAACTTATATTATCATTTGCGTCTAAAAATCACTTATATCCCTACTCTCTTCGAAAAAGAAAGGTTGAGCAAATGAGTAACAAGCAGTTCCAGCATTCATCATTTTGTTTAGATACCTCCATTAGGAGGCCGTATGCTCCACATTGGAAGCGGCTATGGTAAAAAAAAAATGTTTCGCTTGTAGGATCCGATGCAGTGGATAACGTCGTTGACTACGGCTACGCATGTCTCGTGTTCAAGTCCTTCTACTGACTTTATGGATTTCTGTTTGTATGCATGGATTTTTGTGATGTCTTCCCTCTCACCCATCTGATACTAAAAATGGGGTGTAACGAGAGCGATTAGTAAACTAATAGTTTTAGCCGTATCCTTCTATCCCTATTCTCTTCGAAAAAGAGAGGTTGAGCAACTGAGTAACAAGCTGTTCTCGTAGAAAAGCTTTTTTCGAGATATATCCATTAGGAGGCCATATGCTCCACATTGGGAGCCGACATGATAACAAAAATAAAAAATATAATAGCCAATCCCTAACGACCAGAGAATTTTAAAATAGCTAAGTGTTTACTTGAAAATTACAATCAGTCAATATAAAAATCAATGATTTGTCGTTTTTCTTCTTATAAGTATAAAATATCAATTATGATTTATGAAGCATTAAGCAAATAGCTGTAAAATTTTTTAATGTTTTGATTAACAAAGAGGGCAAGGAATAAAGTGTGTCGAGAGATTATATGTATTTTTAATGGTAAAGCCAAAAGAAAATTTCGGTAAAATGAAAAATCGTGAATTTCACGAAACATACGACGCGAAAGTACTAGGCGTTGTTACAATAACCTCGGCTGGCCTCTGTTTATCTCCCCAGTGCCCCATCGCCTATTTCCTTATCACCCTCCCTTAATTACCTTACGCTCACAATACTGCCTTTTGTTCTTCACTAAAATATTGTTTCTTCTCTCCCTTCGCACAATGTGCAGTGGTGCTTTGTGAATCGTTAATGACGAAAAGGGTATTAATGTGGTACAGATCATATCGATTTGGTAATATAATATTAAAGCCTTCTACAAAAAATATTCTAACGCAATGCGGTAGGTCATTAAAATCAGATTTTTCGTAAAAAATAAATTGCATCAGTTGATATGAAAAATAAATTATATTATAATTGTTATTTTTTTTAAATAATTCAATGAAAAATATTAAAATTTTTGAATTTATTACGTGACATTCCGTAATCGAAGTCAACAATGTTAACCACTCCACTACGGACTTTACATGTAAACATGTAATTCAAAAACCTTCAGATATATTATCATTAATGGAATATGAATAATAGTCGGCATTTTAAATTACAAATTAAAAATAATTATTGTTTTAAAAATTCATAAAGATAAACGTACCTATTTTTGATTCATTAATACACTGTTTACGATCAATTAACTGTCCATATTTTTCTCGCAGAATGAATTTCCAAACACTGTTTTATTATTAAATAGTTAATCGCGATTAACATTTTAAATATGATATTATTAAAGGTATCGACTTTGGGTGCTTGATGGAACATTAGTGACGAAATAGATGGAAATATACAAAATTTCATATTATGAATTAATTTTTAACATTTTACAGTGAATCCCGAAATCTCGGAATCGATAATTTATCAATCCCGAGATAAATGGATCGCTTTGTTATTCGGGATCCCGGGAATTTGTTATTTCATGCCGTAATTGGAATTATTCACACGTTTGCGTCTAAACAATCGACGCACTGAATTTTTCACCGCAACTTATATTTGCGGATATGAATCTTAAAATGTCGCACATTGACAAGTCAGTATACCTTTGTGCTACAGACTTTGAGGACTTGTGAGAAGTGAAGTTTTCCTTCATCATTAAGTCCATTTCACGCTTAATTGGACGTGTCACAAACTATTTAGTCTACGTCCACATGAAGCGACTTGTGTCACGCAATCGTTTGATATTTCCCTCTTATCACAAAAAAAGCTTACGTGATGCAGCGAATATCGACAGTAGCTATTTTTAGGAATGGCTCTTATGCGTTTACCAAACGTTTTCTTACACTATATAAAATTCATGAATGGTGTAATTAATAGGAAACTTACACAATATATTTTAGTCTATATACCGATTAACAAACTACAATCTCAAAAGTTAAAAACTATTAAACCTTTCGTGGCTAAGGGCATTTAAATCGATCGTCCAGTTCATTACTCAGACATCTACAAATAACCCATATCAAGATAATGGGAAAAGTTGTATTTAAATAGTCACCATAAATCAAATATTATTGATGGTATTTTACAATGGCTTACGATAAAACCCACTTTTGTTTAGATCATATTGACTTTCATAAAAATAGTTTTCACTTGTAACAAATACATTCCACAGACAACAAATTCTTTCACTAAAAATAAAGTGATCCCACATAATAAAATATATTGCAGATAAATATTACACTTACGAAAAAATATTTTCACATAGATAAAATAGTAAACTCACGCTTTGAAATCGATAGTGGCGCGAAGCTGTAATGAAATGTCACTTATTCTTCTACCCTATATTGTCTTTGATCCACGCATTAGAATACATTACACAAACCAAACCAAAACCAATTCTAAATTAACCTACTACAACTTAATTCACTTTGTTAAAAGAATCCGTGACTTAGTGGAAACTATTAAAATCAAAGTTTGGGTGTACTAAGTTAATACTATCTAATCCAAAGTGCAAACTATCGAAATAAAAGTTCAAGTATACCAAGTGAATACTATCTAACACAAAGTGCAATCATTTATAACACTTTTACAATTAGTTACTTTCCCAGTATAGTTAAAAGAAGGATATTTAGAAATATCCTTTTACTGACCCAAAAATATCAACATTTAGTATAATTCTTTAGAAGATGATAAGCTTCGGCATTTTTTGGTGAAATTTTTTAGCTATCTGAGCATGTAATCAGATAAAACGCAACATTTTACTAATAACTGTATATTTAATTCAAATTTCATTTTATTAGAGTTTTCTGACTAATAAACTGAATGATCGAGATATACTAAAAACCAATTCAAATCGAACATGCTAATTTTGTTTTTTAGTTCGGGATGGGCTTTGGATGCCTTCATTATCAATCTGCATCACTTTCTTCCTGGAAGAACGAACAAAGCTTGCAACTCCTTCCTAAGTCCCCTAGTAATTGTTGTGGTTTCTCACAACTTAGCATAAGACGTTGCGCTGAAAATGAAGTGCACACTTGTGCAAGATTTTATTTAGATCTAAATGATCAAAGAGCATATATAATATGTATTTTCAAGAAATCAGTTGTTAGTTGGTTTCTATATGACAAGTTTTCAAAAGTGGCCTGAACATATTATATTCTCTTATGCCCTTTGGAAGCAAGTATTTATTATATTAGAAAAGGTCTAAAAATAAAAATTTGGTAAAGAGAACTGAATCACAGAATGAAATCCTAAAGCTATAGCGGTTAGAATAGACAAGCATTTATGTTTAATTTGGACACACAAGTAGTCAATAAGAATAACTCAAAGTTAACCACAGATAAATCCGTGATGTAAATACAAAATGAGAGACGTTATTAGTGGGTTTCAAGTATTGATTTATTTATGAAATTGCAATGGAAAGTGAGCACAGTGTGCAATGTACAACAAAAAAGTAAAATCAAAGAAAATTACCTGTTTGGTTGAAAGATGTTTGCATCTTTTTGTTTCCCGCCGGAAAATGTCACCTTTCCTTTTCGCTTTCTCATTTAAAGCTCATCCTCTTCCAAAAGTTGGCAAGGAGACCGTCTTTTCAGAGATGGAAAACTTTGAAAGATAGATCTTTATAATGCAATAAAAATGAAAAATTTACTAACAATTATCAAAACGAATGCACATATTCAAAAATGTATCTATAGATCCGAATTATTGAGATTTTGTACATTTCCATGTTTTTTGTCACTATCGACCCGGGTTTCGCCTGTTGGCATCTTCAGGTATTTAAGCACACGACTGGGCTCAAACTAATTCAAACAGACAGGTTATAACGATTATATACAAAATGAAATAGGACAATTCTTATCGCTGTGTCTAAGAAATTAACATCTGGCTAGTGACCACCTTACGACTGAATAAAGGGGTGAAGGGGTTTTTTTAAAATGCAATTCCATGAGATCCCAATTTCAAGTTAGGGTGTCCATAGACCGATTCATTACTTTGATTGTTAATTTATGTTTAGTTTTGATTGTTAATTCATGTTTTATTTTTTACGGACTCATCCCACGTACAGGGTACAACAGAAGAGAGTTTGGAAGATTCAGTTGTTCGTTCAAAATTGATAAAGAATTTAACTGGGCTCTATTGATTTCCAGAATTTCTTGGTAGAATAATTTATGATGCAACATTTTAACCCCATGATCCGCATTGAACGCATCCGAGTCGTTAGTGACAAAATAAAATAAATTAAAATTATTGATATTTATAATTGAATATGCTGTGAAGCCTCGTTTTATTAAAGAGACCCTCAAACAATTATGAATGCGGGATTATTTAACACCGTTCTTATTTGCATGGACTATAAAAAAGACGATAAATGGATGAAAACGATTAATGCGAGAATCATAGATCGGGATTTAATTGTATTTGGAAATGTGAAATTAATTAAGATAAACTCAAGTAAGATTTTAACAAAGTCACTCAATTCATCAGTTGATAATACTCGTGATGAGTGAAACTGGTCCTGATCATTATAAACATGTGGAAGTAGTACAAAAAAATTGTGTTTTATTAAAAAAAAAAACTTTAACAAAATATAATGATAATGTATTTGGAATGACTCATTTAATCTATTAAATATTGAAATAAAGATCAACAAAAAACACAAATTTTTCGATAAGTTAATCAACATCTATGACCTAAATATAGAAAACTGTAGTAAAATGATAAAGATTATGATCGTAAAAGTATCTGTTTTACTGTAGAGCTTAAGTTGAGCATATTTGATACAAGATAATGATTCGATGAAATAATATGGTTTATTAATTATAAAAATAAAATCTTTGGACATGTTTCCCACCGCTTCATTATCCAAGAACTTCCGGTTAATTGGGCGTTGAGCTTCCGGACTTTTTGGCGCCGGATCGAAAGTTTCCGCAGTCCTAAAGCTAGGACCTGTTAGAGGAAAACACGTAAAAGGATTTTGTGATACCTAACGTTCGACAAACGTCCGAGGATTTTATAATGGCTTATGAATAATTGCACTTTGTATTAAATAGTATTCACTTGGTAAACTTGAACTTTTATTTCGATAGTTCTCACTTAGGCTTAGATGATATAACTTTAGTACACTCAAACTTTGATTTTGATAGTTTCCACTTAGAACAGATGGTTGTGATTACAGAAAAAATACACAATACATTTGGATTATTGAGATTTTGTACACTTCCATGTATTTTGTCACTAACGACGCGGGTTTCGCCTTTCGGCATCTTCAGGCATTCGAGCACACGAATGGCTCAATGCCGAAAGGCGAAACCCGGGTCGTTAGTGACAAAATACATGGAAGTGTACAAAATCTCAATAATCCAAATTTGATATTGAAATTCCATCAAGCACCCTCAGTCGATGTCTTAAATTACACATTACATTGTTTGCTTAATACTTTGGACCTGTTCTTGCAAAATTAAAATTTTAATGTTTTGTGAATTTTTCCATACAGCCTAATGTCCAATACTTTATGTCTTTCACTGAACTTCATTTGATAAACTCAATGAGCTTTTTATTTCTTAGCCATGCCAAGTTTGCATAAAATATACCAACACGAACCTGAGGGATGAGTTTTAAAAGCTTTCATTTGGGATATTTGATTCTCTTAAACTATTTTAAGCAATAACAATGAATTATCGATTTCAAAGCGTGAGTAATTATATTGAGTGAAAACTGTTTTATCTACGTGATAATATTTCTTCAATGTTACAATATATTTTATTATGTGAGATCACTTTATTTTAAGTGAGAGAATTTGTTTTTTGTGGAATGTATTTGTTATTAGTAAAAACTATTTTTATGAAAGTGAATATGATCTTAACAAAAGTGCATTTAATTGTTATCCTTTTGTAGTGTGCTTTAATAATGTTAAATTCATTTTACTAAAAAAAATATTACTGTAGGCTTAACAGTCGGGCTACTTTTACCGCTGGCAACTAATTTAGTGCATTTACGGATATGACGTTACCGCTTATATACAAGGAATATTTTCAACTGATTCGTCGGTAGCTTTGCATAAATTCATTTTTAATGTAAAATTAATGTATGTATTTAGTTATTCCACAGTCAAATATATATTATATACAAATATTAGTTCCTGACGTATGAAAATACTATTAAAAATTCTATTTGAAAAATTAATAACTTAACATTAAAACAATACCGTTCCATTGCATTACAATATTTAAAAAATTGCAGCTGCGTCGGATTAATACAAATATATTTCTTCAATTACTTAAATAACGGCATATTTAAAAGGTTTTTTGAGCCCAGAGTCTTTCGTCAAACTCACATAATTATCTTATATATCTTATATAATAACCATAGCCCAGACCACTCTGTAGACGTTTTATTACTATCTGTATATATAAAATTTTCTCATGACGTAAGCGTTCGCGCTGTATTTTTATATATAAAAATCAAGATTTGTTTGTTTGTTTCTCCTCTATGCATTCCTTTACCATTTATCCGATTTCGATCAAACTTTGGTGAGTTTTTGTGTGCACAGCCGTGAAGGTTTCTGAAGAAAAAAATAAAATCTAAATTCTAAAAATAAATATAAAATAGAGAATTAAATACTTACGACAAGCGACATCTCTGAACCAGACGGAAAAATAGCTTCATAATTTTCATAACTTAAATAAATTATTTCAAATGTGCTATGAATATCGTTGGAAATATGAAAATAACAACATATTATATCGTTTGAAAAGTATAAATGAATTACTATATTAAAACGAAATCAGACTGAGAAAAATAAATTTGGGCTTCGGAAAGTTGTGATATTGAGACTCGGGCTCGGACAGTCTTGGGCCTGAAGATGACGGGCTCGGACCGGGTAATTTTACGAAATTTCGATCCATTCAGACCTCTAATCCGAAAGCACTTCAATAAACAGAATTAAAACACAAACCCTTTTTTTCTTTGAGTGGCATTGCAACGCATGCCGGGTACTCACTAATATAAAATAAAATTTTATGCAACGCACACAGTTCCACCGTACTAGCTACTTTAGACATTCAGTATTTCAATTTCAATACCGTAATCTATGACGGGTATGGTTATACTAGTGATAAGATATAGATAGTGCCCGATTTGGGTGAAGAAAAAAATGACCACTACCTGGGGTATTCGTTATTGTTCTTAAAATCTGGAGAAATTGTAATGTGATCTTTCGTCGTTTTGTAAAATATTTATTTCATCAAAAATATTACAAATACTAGTCGAATAGTGGCCCAAATATTCGAATATAGAATAGTTAAAAAAGGGAGAATATATTCGTATATCAAATATTCGAATATTCGAGATGGAATCCCTATTCCACAGCCAATGGATGAATAAAGTTATCAACGTTAATTTTGCGTTACAAAGTAATATTGTTGTAATAGTCCACAATGATTGTAAATTTATAAGAGCCCTTTAACTATTAGTTAATGATATGGAATAAAACGGGTGGCTTTTGTAGTTGCTCCGGAAAGTAATTATTTATGAGAAAGTTGAACATAAGTTTATATGTGAAGGGGTAAAATCACTACTTCCTCTTTTTTCACGACATGCTTAGTCCGACTCTGTATTGGATGAGACATTTCGTACATTAATATTATGAATTAAATCATATTGTCTGTCACATTAGAGTCACTCGCTGTATAACGTCAATAAATGAATTTTTAATAAGAATCGGTAGCAGGGTAATAACATCACATGATTTTGTAACGGTCAGCACTTCTTGCAAAACAATTTTTAAAAGTTTTTTTACAATGGCCGCTGCCAATGTGGAGCATATGGACTCCCAATGGAAGTATCTCAACAGAAATTTTCCTACGACAGCTGCTAGTTAATCAGACATCACAAACATCCATACCTACGAATAGAAACCCATTAATCAATTTATGAAACTGTCCCTACCGAGATTTGAATCGAAAACATCCGTAACTGAGGTCAACGAAGTTGACTAAATATCTGCCGATATTTCGTGATGTTTTATTTAGTCTCTCCTATGGGATTCTACGATATCACGTGACCTTTATTGAAACTGCCAAAGTGCATGAAAGCGTTGGCCCAGGTAATATAAACCAACCTCGAAACTGTCTAATGCCAAATGCATTATGAAAATAGCTTTCCTGTTGAACATTTGCTGTCTAATCTGCTTAATACTGCTAATACTTACTTGTTTTTGCAGCCAGTGCTTCTAAACAATTTAAGCTGCTTGTATGAATAAAATAATTATGTGATGTCTTTGAACCAAAATCTATAAATCAGTTTCACTTGCTCAGATTTGTCAGGGAATATAAAAAAAACTAACTAAAAAAAATAAAATTCCAACTACACTTAAGTGGCTTTTTGGAATTGTAAAATTCAGTTTGAAGATTACATTATTACCGTATTGACCCGACTATAGGCGGACCCTGATTATAAGGCGACCGTCATTTTCTTAATCCGTATTTTGTGAAAAAAATATGTAAAAAGTTGCACAGCACAAAATATGGCTCGTCGCGAGGCAGTGAATTAATAGTTCATTTCTTTGAGACTCGAATATAAGGTGACCCATCTATTTTCGTGTCACTTTTTTTTTATAAATACCTCGTCTTATAGTCGGGCTAATACGGTAAGTCCATTGGTAAGAAGTACAAGGTGAGCTGGATAAATGGTGACAGTTGTCATTTTTGTATTTGTTGACGTCACTACGTGCTTATCCAATTACAATGTACTATGTATGCAACGGTGTTTTAGTGACAATACAAATTTGGTTAGTCAAAGTGACTTCACATATAATACAAAAACAACGATCCAGCTCACCTTGTACTTCTTACACCATGCGGTAAGTCATAAAAAAATTGCCTTGGTGGAATTATTTGGTTTGAAGATTAAGCAGGCGATATGAAAGCTTTGAAATATTTTTTTCACTGAAAAAACACACGTCAATCAATATACAACAATAGTAACTAGTATTTATTTTCAATGGAATCTTATATTATAATTATTATAGATGTTTTTTGTGCCATCCGTAAAGCTAATTTTCTCATCGAATTAAAGATTTCGTCTGGAACTATGAACGAAATAATATTATTGCAGTAATACTACTAGTAAACGTGAAGATAATATGCGCCGCAGGTGAAATTTCGAAATGGGCCCTCCTTGCCGAAGAGGATCGTCTCTCTTAGTTTACTAGTTTACAAAACATTCGTTTAGATTTCTTTCAAATGTATATATATATATGCTGATATAAAAATGATTTTTTCTTACATTGCAACTACGGTTTGACAGTCAAGTGAAGTAGTAATTTTCTTCATAATTTGACAGTTAATAGTTTGAGAATCATCGTGTATGTCAAATTTAGTTATCGTGAATTCAGGTAAATTAATTAGTTACGATGTGTTGCAAGATATTTGTTACTTAAAGCAGTGTATAAATTGACGTAATGTTGTAAGTTTTCTTTGTGAAAGAATAGTGAATGTTATTTTATAGAGTGAAACCTCTTTTTCTGTTATTTATCCGTACCATGACGAATATACATAGAAATAGGGTTTCATTCACAAAACGAAAAACCGGAAATCAATTTATTTGTTGCCAGCCATAAAAAAATGGTACAAAAATGAATATTTTTTTCTTAAAACTGTATGATGGATGAAGCGGAATAGTAGAAAAGGTATTATTGTTAAGTTTAGGAGCGGAGTCGTCATTAATTTAAAGTTGAGATAAGTCTGATTGTGTGTTTTGCCGATGATTCAGTAACATGGTTGCTTTTGTTTACAGAAATAATTGCGAAAATATTAATCGAGGGAAATCAGGAGATGCACACTCCAGACTCCACTGATTCGAAGGCTGTATGTATTGGCTAACTGATTGGCGAGTGACTACAGCGTCGGTGCCGGGTGGTGGGAGCGACAAATAAGGAAACATTTTTCATCACATCAAAATGTGAAGGATATCGAATCTGATGAAATTTTACTGTATTTTTAAATTCTTCTTCTTCGTATTCCTCACGTGTGAGGGTCGAGACCTCCGCCTATCGCAACAACACCATGTCGTTTTACGATCCTTCGCCACTCGCTCCTGTACTTCGCTGCTCTGAAGGCCATCGTTAACGAGATGCCTGTGGCGTTCTTCACTTGGTCGATCCAGCAAGTTATGGCTCTTCCGCGTCCCCTTTTACCTTCGAGCTTTCTTGTGACGACGAGCCTAAAATATTTTCCTTCACCCGTTTAAGAAGCAGTCTGTTGTGAAATATGATAAAGAGAGAGACCACAATACATTTATATTAATTATATAAGTATTATAAAAATTTTGAACATTAACAAACCGAGGTGCACGTTGTAGTTAATCAGGTAGAGTTTGATTTAAAAATATGAACTATTTATTTATTTAACATGTACAGTGAATCCCGAGACAGATATTAAGACAATCCCGGGATTCAATAATTAATCGGGATCCCGGGATCGGAAGCCCTAGTAAGTACGTATATTTCATGACACTAAAAAGTCTTCCGACTTATATACAATACTTTATTCGACTTCTGCTTATCATTATAAAACTTCCTAAAGTACCCACCTGGCTGAAAGTTTTATAATTTATAGGCCGTTATTAAAAGGCACAAACAAAATTTTGATAGATTCCTCGAATGATCCATTGCGCTCCACTTTTACGGACGTGGAATAAATAAAACTTCAGTGGTGTTCAACTCATCTTTACAATGAATATATTACAAAAAATAATAATTTGACATTTAAGTAAGTAATACGTATTCCTTATTAATTTGCATTAAGCCATCGAATGACTCTCGTGTGATTTAATACTTCAAAAGTGAGCGAAAACAAACTCTGTGTTACATTTCAAAAATCGTTATATTCAATAAATTCCAAATTCCGTAAAAATCGCTTTCTTAAAAATACTACGTTCTACGATTTTGTCTCAGACATTAAATTTCGGTAACCTAAAATAAACCCTAATCTAGTCACGGCGTAAAGCAAATAAAAGCATATCTAAAAAACGGGTGTCAACTCTTTGCTAGACAGGTTTGAAAATTTTACTATTTCCATTTAAATAAAAATGCAATAGTGTAAAAAAATACTTTGAGAGTGTAATTTTAAAAGAAATTTTTTTATTTCCACGTTTTAAATTTTTTAGGCCACGGAAAACGATTAACGATTATTGCGAAATGAGAAAAAAACCTAATAATTCCTTTTATGCAATATCAGTCTTTATTTGTGAACAATGTTTTTTCCTCATATCTGCTCTTGATTTGCAGTATATGGAGTCTTAATGCAGGTATATAAACTGATGTTGTTTTAGTTTAACTGCTCTTGTAATTCAGTAGCTAAGCCTGTCTCATTTCAGAGAAAATAAAAAGAGAGGAATGAAGCTAATACAAAAGTAGTAGTTAGCTAATCGCACTCATTGCGCACCTTTGGATCGAATGCTTAGCTAAATCATAGACATCACAGTTACCAAGTTTTGGACAGCTAATTCCAAGACAATTCAAGCACAGAAACCGAAATAATACACTTCACGTTGTTTACACCACAGGAAACGTGTGCTAATGCCAGCTTTCGATAAAAAATTACCAATTTATGAAAGCGTTTGAGCTTACTTCAACTCGTAGAAAATGGACGTTGATTACCTATGCATTATATATATAAGGAAAAGTTTTTTTTATGTCATTACAAAATGCGGAATTAATCATTTCCATTCCACTAGAATAAAATAAATCAATATTTAATTCATTAATTATTTATTCTCCAAACCAATTATTGGCAGTCCCTAAGTTTCATGTGTTCAAAGAA
This sequence comes from Himalopsyche phryganea, assembly GCA_022494535.1. Lineage (NCBI taxonomy): Eukaryota > Metazoa > Arthropoda > Insecta > Trichoptera > Rhyacophilidae > Himalopsyche > Himalopsyche phryganea. The sequence goes on along the minus strand of JAGVSL010000060.1, from coordinate 1,925,626 downwards.
AATAAAAAGGTTAATAGGCAATTGTGAGGATAATTTAGAAACAAATCGCTTGGGAATAAAGAAGACTGGAGCGCGGTATTAAATCCCTCCTGGGCCACTAAACCTCCCTCAGATATAAAAAGTTTTCCTCTTCAGCTAAACATTTTCCGAACATACTTCAGGCAATCATCAAAAAGTAATACGTTTTTAGACTAAACGTGGGAAAACTAAGAAAATTTATTTTGGCTCAATCAATAGTCGAAATCACAGAAAGACAACAAATCAAATAAAACCCCTTTCTGATAGCTGCGATGATTATGTATCAATACTTAATTTACAATATAAAATTAAAAATTTGTTCACTTTTATTACAATTGTGAAATGTTGAGTTAACTTATTTTGATACTGAAATTGAAACCACAATAATTGATAGCTTTGTTATTCCACTGGCTAGAAAAACATCTTCAGATTATTGTGAAGTGGAGTAATTTACTTGTATTGTAGGCATTGATTCTAATTTTCTAATCCTTCAATATTCAAACAAATTAGAAAATTAAGGGTAAAGGAAAAGTTTACATGTGACCAGGAGAGTATAACGGAATCGGAAAACAAAGTGTCAGAGAGCCAAATGTCTTCATAATAAAATATCAATTATTCGATTGATTTTCTTTATTTGTTTGCTATTACAATATTTTTTAGGTTGTCGGTCAGAAACAATTTCCACGTATTCAACGCATGTATTGTATGTATTGTGACGGTGTTGATCTACGTTTGCGAGTAATAACACCTCACTAGAGCACAGAGTGACCGTATACTGTCCATCAAAAACAGATGCTTGTGGTGAATACTAGAGGTAAGGTGGTTTGACTTTATCAGGAAGTCGGAGGTAAGTGAGAGAACGGGCCAGCTTCTTATGACGTCCAAAATAAAAAAAAACGACGATTGTCTAGGCTTGGACATGTGCTGTGTATGCCCCAGGGAAGCCTGAATCCTGCCTGTCTCTTCTATTAACCGGATGGATTCCGTTGCCCTGAAAAGCCGCTGATAACGATCCATAGCATGTACTCGGCGGAGTTACGGCACGCTGGAATGTCTGAGAGGAAGTAAGCAGACTGGTGGGGGACAGACAATCTTGTAGGAACCATATAATGGCCATATCCTCCTAGTAGGGACTGGTATATGATTAAAAAGTAGTATGAGTACTGAATAGACAAATAAACAGTTTTTTTCTGAGAATGTGTACCTAGTTATTTGGTGCGTAGTAACTCTTAGCAGGATTATGAGGATACAAGCTCCATTGATACTGGTATTAATCGTGCTTTCAGAATCAAAATTCATTAGGAATGTCTGTATGTATTGAGTTTATTTCAATAAAAAAAAATCTGATGCATAGTTTACACCCGGTTTCAGTTTTGTATGAATAATTTGCTTTTTCAATATGTATCAAACGTGTTTAAGTATATCGTATAGAATAGTGAATATATTAAATACGTAAGATGTTAATAATCGCTTTTAGGGTTTAGAAGCGGTTGTAGGGTTTATCAAATTTCTTATTCCGATATTTTGTCAACTAAAGTTTGTTTATTACTTGGAAGTGTTGTGCATTATATTAAGATACGTAGTCTCAATGAACTGAGGCTAATTATCGCAGAGTTAAATTTTTCCAATGTTTTGAAATTGCGCAATTATTCTTCAAGTAAGGTTTATATAAAAAAAACACAGTTCCCTCGGGTTAATGAGATATTATCAAGTCTCGAGAATGTGGATTAAGCGGCTTTCATTTATTTTTTATTCTGCTCAAGTGTTTCATGAATACGGTCTGAAACTCTGAAGGGCTGTAAACCAATGCCGTTGCACGTTACTCTTTTTATACATTTGCCCTTGTGCTAATTTCCCAACACGCTCTAGTGACCTGCGCGGGCTGTATATTTTTTACTACCATCTGAGGTTTCTTTCGTACCATGAAATAAAATAATTTTCGTCTAGCATTTGAGTAAAAAGGGTGAACGTTCAAAAATGTTGTGCCTATTGTGAATTTAGGTCTTCAATTAAAAATAATATCTGATATTTCTTGCAGCCAATACACCAGATATTTTGAAATTTTGATCACATGACATTAACTTAAATAAGATTTTTAAGGGGGTGACATCAGTTATTTTGATCAAATAAAATATCGACTGAGAGTGCCTGATGGAATTTCAAAACCATGAATTGAATCATTAAAATTTTGAAGTTCAAACATACGTGAACTGAGTCAGTTTCAATTCATCCGTGCACTTGAATGCATGAAAATGGCGAAAGGCGGAAACCAGCTGGCTAGTGACAATACCTATGGGAGTACATTTACATAGAAGGTTTACATTTTAATAATTATAAAAAGTACGAGGCATTTGAAGAAGTTGTAAGATTTATTGATCGATTTGACCTTAATTTGTGTAGATATTTAAAAAAATAAAACACAATTTGCTTGTACGACTTCCACATGTTTGTAATGATCAGTACCGGTTTAACTAATCACGAGAATTATCAACTGATAAAAATACAAACATGACAGGGCTGCTTATATAAAATTTAATGTTAAAAATTAAAAGCTATATAAAACAGTTGGTTCATGAACTAGGACAAGAATTTACTGATCATCAAACAAATTATACATAAACCAAATAAAATAGTCTACAATTAAAATGTGAAGGACCTCTAAGATATCCATAAATACTAATTTGAAATAAAAAATAAAGGCAACTAATTATTTGGTCAGTATCTAATTTAATTAACTGTCAGTAAATATTGGAGAAATGGTCAGTAACAAATGCATAAAACGGTTAGTAGAAAAATAAAAATGGTAAGTAAATATTAAAGGAAGTTTAGGTTAGGTTAGGTTAACTAAGTAAAAAAGATAAAATAATTAATCTGATTTAGGTTATATAGTGCGAATTTCATTTAACCATTTTGAGTGGTAAACAATTAAACTGTTTTAAAATTGTACATTAAGAAAACATGCACCAGCTGTCACAGAGTGGAGAATCCGTGATGTAAAGCAATATAACTCAGTAGACGTTAGTACTAGGCCACGGCGCTCGCTTAATCAAGATTTAATTAATGTAGGCAACTAATTATTTAATTTGGATAATTGAGATTTTGTACACTTCCATGTATTTTGTCACTAACGACCAGGGTTTCGCCTTTCGGCATCTTCATGCATTCGAGCGCACGAATGAACTCGAACTGACATTCATGCGCTCGAATGCCTGAAGATGCCGAAAGGCGAAACCCGGGTCGTTAGTGACAAAATACATGGAAGTGTACAAAATCTCAATAATCCAAATTCGATATTGAAATTCCATCAAGCACCCTCAGTCGATGTCTTAAATTAAACTAATTATTTGTTCAGTAAGAAATAATAAACGGTCAGTTAATAATTATGTTTGGTCAGTATATAATTGCCAAGTAAATAAAGTTTCGGTTAGGTTTAATTTATTAACTGACCACGTGTATACTGGCCATTTATCGAATTAATTACTGATCCAATAAATACAGGTACATTAAAAGTCCGTTGACTGAGCAAAATTTCGCAAATTAAGCAAATAGCGACAATAAAAAGCAAAGACTTTGACTCAAACGTTGTTACGCTGCAGAATACACCCTGTAAGACAACTTTGAGTACCAAAGGGTATTAAAAAAAAACATTGGCCATTCTTGAATCACTGATTCAATTTTATTTTACGGTATACGGTACTAACAGGGCTTCCACACGAAATGTAAATGCCGTTATAGCAGCGCCTAATTCCTAATTAACGCAGTTGTATTGTTTAAAGGCATGTCGTAAAATATAATCAACTCACTTAGTTATGTGTACCTCTTAGTTGGCCCTCGGGTACTAACTTGTTTTACTAATACTTTGAAATTCGCTCGGAAATTTATTTATTATTCCGGCGAAATTTTGATTAAAGTTGTGCTAAACTTTGACGTGTGTAGTAATTTAAGCCGATTAATATTGTAGCTTTTAATCTTACATTAATTCCCGTAATCGCTTTTTATTACTACATATCGAAGGTATACTGATAAAAGGCATTAGGTCATAAAAACAAGTTCTGAGATAATCGAATTTATTTTAATATTTTTTCAAAATACTTTCACTCCCAGGTACAATTATTGTTTGTTTTTTAAAAAAACTTTTTGTACATTATACAGAATAATCTTTTTAGAATACAAATCATAAGATTTGGTATCGTGGTGTTATAGTTATATCATGCTTTTTTTCTGAATAAAAAAGTAACACTAGAACAAAGCCATCGATCGTATCATATGACTTAATGCGTTCTACCAGAACGTAGCGCGTTAAATTGCATAGATTTTGACATCATATCATTAAAAACTGTCTGTTCTGTCAGTATATCCTTGATATAATAAAAAAAGGAATATTCGAATTTGGAATACTTTTATAATAACTACCTTCGAAATGATTGTTTGAATGGAAGTCGTTAAAAAAAATTCAAATAATGATTTAATGCGAATTTTATGATTCAAATTACAAAAGGATAAAAAATTGATATTCTGGTTTTAATTAATACGTTAATAAAATAGATAATGGCTTACGATAGTTTACAGTAGATATGAAATATGTAAATACGATTTAATAAAACAAATAAAATTTATCAACTGTAATGCGAGTCAAGTAGCCAAGTGGCCAACGCTTTTTCGTTCATCTTATTTGGTTGGGTTGTTTACGGGCTCGAATACTCGTAACGACAATTTCATCGTTTTATTTTTCAATCTGTTTATGTATTTGAGATAGTCCTAAAAGGGGGCAGCGAGAGGGATTAGCTAATTCGTGGTCCATTCCTAGCCGTATCGTTCTATTATTCTCGCATTCTTATATCGCAGTTCTCATGGAAAAACTCATGGAGACCATATACTCGACATTGGGGACGGTCTTGGCTAAAATAAAATAAAATAAAACAATTAATGAATGTTATTTTGTTATTAAAAAATGCACAGAATTTTAAATAAATCCCTCAATTGATTAGAAGCAATGAAAGCTTACCACTAATAGTAAAACCTGTAGGGGAATGGAAAAGGACGTTATGTCTAGAATTGGTACTTTTCAGGAGATCCAAAACAAGATTTGCGTTATTGAGAACATTCTAAAACAATAAATTTTTATTGGCAAAGCATTGTATCTATGAAAATAAAAAATATAATATATATATATATTGTAAATACTAATTCCACAATTTAATAGAGAAAAAACGAATAAATAAAGAAAACTAAAATTTACTAATGCACCACTTTTGTTTCGTCTGGAGTCTTTACTCCTTTACACATATTTACTTATTAGCATCGTAGATATTTTGATATATTAAACTCATTTTAACATTTTTAAGACTTAAAGCCTTTTTCATTTCACACACAGATTAACAGTATAATTACAAAGCAATAATTACTATATTCCTAATAGCTGTATATGATATAATATTTTGTATTATTAATTTTTAGTTGACGATTAAAATTATAATCTTGAAACGAGTTTTGATTTCAAAATGGCATGTGTTGAATTCGAAGCACATTTACACCCCTTATAGATCGCTGGAAAGAATCATGCTTAACGAGAATTGTTTGTAAGTCAGTTTTTAAACCTATCCTTGGAGAGAGTAAAATAGTATTAGCTATGTGTTTAGAAAAGCATTATTCGTTCGCGGGATGTAAACATCATATTTATAAATTGGTTGAAAAAACTGACGACTAAAACCTTTTACAACGTAACTGAGTATGACGATACACAAGCGATAGCGTTGCCACTCGGCTACGGTAACCGACGATTTTTTTGGTTAAAAAAATAAAACATAAAAACGAATATTTACTATCTTGTATGATCAAAATCATTTCGTTACGGAAGGGTATTGTTTTTTTACGTCATGTACGCTACCAATGTGGAGCATGTGGCCTTTTTATGCATCTATTTCAAGAGAAGTTTTTTCTGCAAGTACTACTTTTTTCTAGGGATATAAGCATAATGCTAGAATAGGACTAGCGGTTGGCTGATCGCTCTCGTTACGCCCCGTATTCAGGATCTGATGGGTGGAAGGAAATTTCAGATATCACAAACATTTTATATGCTTTCAAACAGAAAACCATAAATCGATTGAAAAATCGATTTTTGAAACTCTCTGTGTTTGTTACTTGGATCTGAGCCAGTGACATCGGTAACCGAAGGTAAAACCTAGATAATTGTACAATCATTTTGTTTCATGTCATTTGATGTTGAAAAGTGTCTTTACAACGTTTACTATATAAATATTTAACGTTTGAACGCCACCAAATGAAAGATTAATAAATATCAGAATGGCCTAATTTCTTAAATAAGTTAGAAAAAACACAAATTAATAATTTTAATTTTGTTTTTCTTCATCAATAATAAAAATGTTTAAGTATTTCCTTTCAGAACATCGTAAATAATTATTGCTTTGCTAAGGTCATTGTTATCAGCATCGACTGTAACTGAGTTTTCGTTTCAATTCTGTTACAATTAAAGGGTAAGTACACATCACGAATATTTTATGAAACCACAATGAGCCATACACGAGTAGGCATTCTAAGTATAAGTAATCTTATAGTATGCTTCGCTATTAAAGGCAGTTATATTGAGATTACTTTTTTCTTTTATTGTCCATGTATACGTTAAGCATAAGGGTGTCAGTTGACCGCAATCAATTATTTTATTTACTAGTAGCCCCAGAATATAAAAGTGTGGTCAGCCATGGGTTAAAGCAGTGCAACCGGTGTGCCACGAGACGATGCTAGGTGTGCCGTGGCGCAAGTCATCCGAAAAGAGAAAAAACTACAAAATATGAACGAAGAAATAAATAATACCACATAATATTATACCTAACATTACTATAATCAGCAAAATCCGATAAGCTCAAGTGACGTACATATATATGTCTAGCTATCAAATTTGGATTATTGAGATTTTGTACACTTCCATGTATTTTGTCACTAACGACCCGGGTTTCGCCTTTTGGCATCTTCAGGCATTTGAGCGCACGAATGGACTCGAACTGTCACGAACTGTCAGTTTGAGTCCATTCGTTTGTTCTAAAATTTTATTGATTAGTTGATAGGTATTTCGTGCTAACACCATCAAAACATGATAAGCTTATTTTAACTCAGCTGTATAATATACTGTTTAAAAGAGATAGAAAATATTATGATTTATTCCACCATAATGACTTTTATTTAAAATTGAAATATTTAATGTACTAATTATGTGTTTTGAAAAAGAATTTACATGGTATTATTAATTAAAAGTTTAAGTAAATGCATAGAAATTTTATTGACCATGCGTAATTATGTGAGATTCTTATAATGATTTAAGTAAGGGTGATGAATTAATGTTTGTTTGGTCATGAATTAGTGATGGCGTTAAACTGAAATAGCTATCAAAGAACTAATAAAATTTGTTAATTTGTAAAAATGATATCCTGTTACAATGGATTTCTGTCAAGTAAATGCCAATTAAATCAGTAGATTATAGTGTTTTTTGGGTATCTGATATTTTAACCCTTATCCTATTATTCCAATCCCATTGATTTCTAAAAAAATATTTCACATATGAAAATGCTAGAAGCGAGTCTTTACAAACCCCATGATAAATATCAAATTTACATTTTAATTGATTATTTTCTTATAAATTATTTGAATAAAATATCACGGTAAAAGTGAGATTTGACAAATTATAATAACTATGGAGTTAAAAGTAATGCAGTTCCCGTAGAATTAAGGGTCCATGGAGTCTCGTGGAAAATTGGATATTGTATGGTACAATGAAGGATAATAAAAAATAATTCTCCAACAAAACACGTTCATTAGCTTTACTTTACTCTGTTTATGATATCAATAGTTAATCTTGTTTGTAACCAAACAATAAAGTTTGATTCGGAAAAGTTTCGCAAGGATTTTGGCTGTCAGAAAGTTTGAGAAACGTGGCTTAGCAGCGGTGTTCCTACAACTGTTTTCAGGGCAATAATAAAACTTTATATTTAGCCAAGAAATATACAAGTAAACATTAAAGTTTTAATTGAATAACTTTTTTGTTATTATCCATGACTAAGAAGTAAAGCTAGTTTTAGTATTGTTATCCGGGCTTATTTTCTAGACTAAAACACCGTGTTTCGGGTAAATAAAATTTATGGTAGAACTTGAACATTTTTTACAAAAACAAAAACATTAGAGAAACAATTTAGTAAGGTTAAACGTTGTAATTAGGTAGCAAAGAAACTAGTCAAAAGTCACAAGGCAATTTTTATATCGGATAAGTATTTTCTATTTCTTTTTATATTTATTTATTACAGTGTCCTTCAACTAGGGCTTCCAATCCCGGGATCCGGGATCCAGTTTAATTATTCAATTACGTAATTTCGGGATTCTCTGTAAATGCTAAAAAAATATTCATACATCTAATTAAAACTTCCTGATTAACTACAACGTGTACCTCGGTATGTTATTGTACATAGTTGTTTTATAGTACCTATAAAATTAATATATATTTATTGTAGTCTCCCTCTTTCTCATATTTCATAACAGCCATTCTTAAGCAATTTGAAATGGAGGACGAAATTAGGACCGCTTCTTAAATGAATGGAGGACGATAGTTTAAAATCAATTTGAAGGACGTGTCCTCTTTTTGGATACCATTTGGTAAACCTTCCATAATAATGTAATAAATAAAATAAAATATAATTTATTTTGATGATTACGGTTGTTTTTTAATTATTTTCTTTCATTTTTGTAAATGACTGTCCACCATTCCAATGCCCAAAAAAATATGTAATCAAATATACATTCCAATTTAAGCAATAATGAATACAAATTAAATTTTGAATGTTCAATTTAATACATTAAATTATACAGGGATTGAGATATTCTGAATTCCGAAATCCCTAGATTGTAAAGAGTGTCCGGGATTGGATGCCCTACCTACAGCCTACATTAATTCTTCCAATACAAGCATGTATTTCAGTATATGAATATATTTTATTATGTGAATGTATCTTTCTTTGCATCATAGATTCCTCGGAATCAAAAAGTTTTAATTGATGTTAAAAAGCACAGTTATCAAATATAATACAATTTTTTTTTAGCTATGTCTACTATCAATCTGGAACATATGAGTTTATAATGCAGCGTCTCCTCAGATTTTATTTTTAATTATTTACAAGAACCTTTTGTTGTACGACCTCTCCATTTTGGAGACAGTAGGGATGGAATGATGGGGATAGGAAAGGTCAAGTGGTTACTTAATTGTTACGTTTTTAGGATCAAATGGGTGAGAGGGAATCTAAATATTAGAGATGTCCGTACCTTTGAACAGAAATTTATAAATCGATTGAAAAATCAACTTATGAAATTGTCTTTACTAGGATTCAAACTGTGGGCACCGCAAATGAATAAAAAGAATGCCCAAAGATGTTGTCCACTCGGCTACAGGATTGGCTAATGTTTTAATTTTGGCTTAAATATTTGCATGATGCATAGCGAGATGTGTTTGAATTTGTCAAAATGAGTAAAATCTCAAATATTTAAGATTGATTTACAGTGCCATATAATATGTATGTCAGGGCCGTGTTGTAGTGGTTAACGTCTTCGGTTACAGATCTCACAGACATTTTCATAAATTCATTTTTTTAACGATTTTATGAATTTCTGTTCGAAGGCATGGATGTTTGTGATGTCTAAAATTCCCTCACTCATTCGATCCTAAAAAATGAAGAGAAAGCGAGAGTTATTAGCTAACTATTAGTCCTGTCCTAACCAGTTGATTAACTAACCATTTTTATCATCATTCCACCAAGAATGGACAGTTCACACCTTAAAAGTGATGGCTGAGTTTGTTTTTTCAGACGATAGACCGTTTTAAAATCTATCGTACTGCATTAATAACTCAAAATAGACGATTTTCGACTCATCGCGTTCTGCCACTAAGCCGACGAATTATTATTATTAGCTTTTTATTCCAGGGTGGGAATATAACGCTTTCATAAACTTGGCCCGCGTTACTTTATTAAGCGACACACTATTCCATCAAATGAAATCAAGAGTTCAACCTTTCCCTCTTCACACTATCCAACCTTGGGGAATGTAGTTTTGAAAATTCTCCCGTAATTCCATCTCTTGCATGCCGGTTAATTTTCCAACCCTTAAATACGTTAAATTTAAATAAAATATCAAAACGTCATAATCTCTCTAGAGTCTAGAGAGAACTGGGAAATTCTGATTATCAGATTAAAGGTTCCCGCAGGATAATTCTACAAACGATACCTGCAGTCTCTGGGTATCAGAAGGCAAGATTCATGTTTCTGAATATCAGGACATTAGAATCGGCCTTCTGGTCGTATAAAAGTTTTTGTGGTGTTTGGCAATGCGTGATATACGGATAGAACTCAAATGTCTGAACGAGACGAAGTAATATAAATTAAATTGTCTCTATTGTTATAAAACGATATAATAACAATTGATTAAATTTGGGCTTATTGAGATTTTGTACACTTCCATGTATTTTGTCACTAACGACCCGGGTTTCGCCTTTCGGCATCTTCAGGCATTCGAGCGCACGAATGGACTCGAACTGTCATACATGGAAGTGTACAAAATCTCAATAATCCAAATTTGTTATTGAAATTCCATCAAGCACCCTCAGTCGATGTCTTAAATTGATTAAATATTGATGTTGTTATAAGACTACTGTTAATTATTGATTAAATTTTCATTTTTTTTAAACCATGTCTACTTGAAATGTGAAGCATATGGCTTTCTAATGGAGGTATGTGAACAAAATTTTTCTATGAAGACTGTTTGTTACTCAGTTGCTCAACCTCGCTTTATCAAAGAGAGTAGGGATAGAAACATAAGGTTAGGACAGGACTAGCGTTTAGCTGATCACTCTCGTTACGCCCCGTGAGGATCGGATGGGTGGGTGAGAAGAGAGTTTTAGACAACACGAACACTCCAGACTACGAACAGAATCCATAAATCGATTGAAATATCAATTTATTTATCTCACTAATAATAAGTTAATCAAATTTGTAAATGATTAACGACTCTCGTGAAATGGTTAGGTTAATAAATAATTGTTGTTGTATGTTAATAAAAGACTTTAATTTCAAGTTTTTCTTACAAGACGATTATCTTAAAACAAGATTTTTCGAATTAACGCCTTCGGCCACTAAATCGACGATATAATAGTTTGATAAACGTTACGAGAAATATAAACAACAATAATACAAGAACAACAATTTTATATTTTCATATCACATACACTTTCAAACTATTTTTTTACGTTCACAAATATACGTAATTCAAAAATGCTTATTTTAATCAAAAGCCTGACAATTAAAACCGATAAAAACTCCCAATTTGTTCAGTCTTTTGATTTGAGCGTAAATGGAATTTTGACCAATCGGCAATTTAGGCGAGATTAAAAAATATCAAATCAAGTTGACTTAATTGAAATTTCATGAGTCATTTCATGTCACGGAAATACCTGATAAAAATTCAATATCCATTTAAATTGTCATTATTCGTTTGGCAAAGCTTTTTAATATTACACTATATTTCTACCAAGTTATTACTTTGAATTGGCTTATAATATATTAATCACGGACCGAGAGAAAGTCAACGTGGCTGTATTTATAAATAAATATCGAGTACCCGGCATGCGTAGCGATGCCACTCAAAAAAAGAAAGTGTTTTAATTTTGTTTATTGGAGTGCTGTTGGATTAGAGGTCTGCACCGGCCGAAAATTCATATAATTATCCGATTCGAGTCCGTCATCTTCAGGCTCGGCCCGGTCTGAGCCCGAGTCTCTATATCACACTTGTTACCCGAACCCGGCCCGAAGCCCATTTTTATCACCCCGAAAAAAGCCTGATTTATTTTTTAATATAGTAATTCATCTATACTTTTCAAACAATATAAATGTCTGAATTGTCTTTACCCGCCTGAGCCCGGCCCACCGGCCAGATCGGGTAGAGGTCCGCAGGCCAAACCCTGGCCCTTGCTGATCTCTATAAATAATACAATATTTTTTGTTTTTCCGTCTGGTTCAGAGATGTCGCTTGTTGTACGTATTTGATTTTTGTTTAGGTTTTAATTTTTTTTCTTCAGAAACCTTCACAAGTGTGCGCACAACTCACCGAAGTTTAATCGAAATAGAATGAATGGTAAAGGACTGCATAGAAGACAAACAAACAAATCTTCATTTATATATATATATAGATTAAGGAATACGTCTTGATGCATTCCTATCATGACAAATATACTTCTTTTGACTGTCGCATAGATAACTCCATATAAAATATGTTTTTATTTAAAACTATTGTATTTACGAACACGTGTTCCTTAGATTGATTTTTAGAATGCCTTGGTTGAGTGGTTATATTATAATGTTCTTTTATATTCTGCGATTTAAGGGCGTTATCCCAAAGCAATGCCATTAAAAATATGATTTTTGTTCAAAGTTAATTCAGTGAAACCTTCAAATTTTGTAACATTAGTATACAAATATCTTCCAACAGTGATCTGCATACATTTTCCCAAAATATTGTTTTCCAGAATTCACACTTGGTATACAAATTAAATTTTTCAAAATGTTTCAATATTTTATGGATATTTAATACTATTGATTTCTGTTTATTAAAATTGCAAATTTTGCAATAGAAACTTTTAGATTAGAACCCCATAATTATGGAAATGGTTGTATAATTATTACATAAATCACCTATTACATTATTTTAATGCCGTAGAATAAGCATGGTTGAATATTTTCCGTCCGATGGGCTAAATAGGGCTCAGGGAGCAGAACATAACAGCGAAGTTTGCATTAAATGGAAATGCTTAAGGGTTAATTTATCAAACTTTTTCAGGCATTGATTCTCGGAAAGCTTTCACAGAACTGTTAAAGGAATGAAATAAAGGTGCTTGAAGTATTAGATTCATTTCTAAAAAGATTAAAATACAAAAGTCAGATTATAAAACTGGCAGGTTTATATAACAAAAAGATTTTTGAAACAGGCAGAGCGTAATATATAATGAAAGATTTGAAGGAATATCAAAAAAATGTTTGCCAAGCTGGAATTTTCAGAAAAATATAAAGCTTAACAAATGTAACATAATTATAAAGTAAAATTAAGTTTGGATTATTGAGATTTTGTACACTTCCATGTATTTTGTCACTAACGACCCTGGTTTCACCTTTTGGCATCTTCAGGCATTCGGGCACACGAATGGAAGTGTACATGGAAGTGTACAAAATCTCAATAATCCAAATTTCATGTTGGAATTCCATCAAGCACCCTCAGTCGATGTCTTAAATTGTAAAATTACGTAGTGAATTAAATCAATAATTTTATGAATAATGAAACAGTTGAATTGCTGTTGGCATCCGTGGCGCAGTAGCGTCGCTGGCTACGGTTACGAATGTATCGGGTTCAATTCCCGGTGCGAACGGTTTTCATAGATTAATCTTTCAATCGATAATATTTTTATATAATATTTTATCTCGTAAAAAATATATGTGGTGTTTGTATCTTGTATATAAACGTTAGACACTGTTTACTTTGTGTCAATTCGATTTCATTCATGCGCTCAAATGCCTGAAGATGCCGAAAGGCGAAACCCGGGTCGTTAGTGACAAAATACATGGAAGTGTACAAAATCTCAATAATGGAAATTTGACATGTTTGATTCATCAATTTATTTTAAGATGACCCGTTGGAAGTCCATATGCTCCACATTAAGAGTGAGCATATTTAAAAAATATAAATTATTATCGAGAAATATTTTCCTATATATTTTCACTGATTTGGATGTGAGGAATAAATTTTGATTCATCTGAGAAGAGAATACCTACTTTGGGATATAACTCAATTGATTACCTGTTTGCAGCATTATACTATTTGTATATTTGACGAATTTAGCCTTGCACTGGTAGTAATAATTGTAAATAGGTTAATTATAATAATGATAGTCGACCTTTTGGCCTACAAGCGTCGAGCCGCCGAACAGCAGTCTGATATTCCATACACGTATTGATACAAAAGCCAGTTGAGTCCCATTTCACTCTTGTACCATTACAGAACCAGGGTTCATATCCCGTAATAGCAAATTACCTGCTCCCCGAGGACTGCCCCACGGCCCGACCAGAATTCAGACACGGGGAAATTCGCTTGGGGCCAGACGCCAGGAGCCATTCGGTAAGTAGAGGATGTTCACATTGCTCAACCTAAAAGAGAAGATCGATAAAAAATACTATTAATCAATTTAATACCAACAAATTTGAATCGTTAAAATTTTTGTAAATTTCCAAGACCTTGATTTCGCCTTTTGGCATCTTCAGACATTGAAGTTCACGGATGAACGCGAGCTGACAGTTACTAGATAGTTTATATATCGACGGTGTTTTGACCAATTGATTTAACCATCAAAATTGAAATTGTTTAGGAGAGAGTAAAAACTGTTTTTATCGAAAACATCATATGGTATCTTTGAAATGCACTCCTGTAAATCATCATATTTGCAGATACGGGGTTATGCGTAGGTAGTGTCGATATAATAGAAGCTTACATCAAGTGAGGGATCAGAGTTTTCAAATCTAAAACCAATGTAAAATGAGGTCTCCCTTCCAAAATGTGGTCAATTTATTTTATCTATCATTTGGTCGAGACCTGCTCTGTCGTTTTTAAAATGAGATTCAATCATTAACTCACTTTCGTATTTTTTGAGGGTTACGTCAATTGGCGAAAATACCGTCGAATTATAATATAAGAATAATTAAAAAACGAATATTATCATTAAGTCTAGAAACTATATTGATGATGATCTTAATTGATTTTCATACTGATTTGTTAATGAAGACGTCCAATCTTAAATTGGAGAAAGTAGTCACATAAGCAATTAACCACTATTAGAACTATGTAAATTATTTAAATTACAGTTGGTCATAAGAATCAAGTATCTATCATTGAAAGATAATTTGGAAAAATCGTAACTAAGTATCGAATAAGATTGTATGATATATTTGAAATTCCATCTCTTGCTATATCTCATTTTTTTACATCTAAAAGAAACACCATAATTTAAATGCCACAGTATACCACTGGATGCCCATAAAACCAATCCAATGAGAATGAAATGTTCAAATATGAAAAATGAAAGGAAAGATAAAGACAAACTTGAATGCAACATGAAATGCGCGAAGTATGTTGCATTCACTGATGTTGACATACGAAAAGCGAGTAGTTTTCTATATATTCCTGTACCATTCATCCGATTTCGATCAAATTTTGGTGGGTTGTTGTGCACACACCCGTGAAGGTTTCTAAAGAAAAAATAAATAAATCTAAAATAAAAAAATCTAAAAAAAGAATCAAATATGTACAACTAGCGTCATCTAGGAACCAGACGGAAAAATAAGAAATCAAAAATAGAGGTCAGCACGGGCCAGAGCGGACCTTTACCCAGCCTGGCCAGTAGATTCGAGCTCGGGCCAGGCCAGGCCCGGGTAAGGAATTGAAATTTAAGAAAAATAATTCGTACTATGTTCGGGTCATGAGTCAGCAATAGAATTAAAAACTAAAATTAATTTATTTCACATGCACTATGAATATCGTTGGTAATTCTTTGAAAAGAATAAATGATTATTATATTTTAAAAAAATCGGGCTTTTTTCGGGCTGAGAAAAATAAATCTGGGCTTTGGGTCGGGTTCGGGTAACAAGTGTGAGTTGAGACTTGTGCTCAGGTCGGGCCAGGCCTGAAGATGACGGGCTCGAACCGGGTAACACACTTTCACTTTCACATTTTCTTTCTTTGAGTGGTATTGCAACGCATGCCGGGTACTCACTTGTAATAGGAAAAAAATAATAAAGTATTCAATTTCACAAAATTTAAATCTTTGATAGCTATTTTTAAAATATTATAATGGAGTTATACCGAGTAAATTCCAATTGAATTAGTCCATTGAACATAGCCGATATACCTACTGAGGCAGTTATATTAAAAATAACTTTAAGCACAGTTCGACTGCGAACAAACTGACAAAATTTTGTGGAACATACTTTGATATTTTTATTCTATTATAATAGAGTTCTACCAAGTAAATGCTAATTAAATCAATGTAGAGTAAATTATAATTTAAGCAAGCATTCCAACTGTCTTTATTCCAGGGTAATTTGGTACATAGTAAACAAGTGTTAAAAGGCACTCCTCTTTTGTCTCAAAATTTCAAACAATTTGAATTTGCATATTGTGTCACGACTGCTTGCTTGCAGAATATGTTAGATACAACATCACAAATATATTTTATAATTAAATGTGTGAAGAACAATAGTGTTTTTAAGTTAATATCTATTGATAGCATGCCTTTCACGTTGAGAACTAAAATTTATGTATTTTGGGTAAACGTGTGGTTGAATCTGGTAAATTTGTTTTACCTGATTTGTTTTTGCAGACAATATATATAAATATAAATAAAATAAAAATGTGTGTATCGCACCACGCAAGTAAATGTTTCGTGTGGTTTATTGTATTATCACAAATTTATGTTAATACACATTTATGTATTATAATATTTAAAAATTAATTACACAAATGAATATCGTATAAATAAATCTAAGCGTACGTTTCACTGTACATACATAACACCAAATTAATCAAGTGAAACCCGGCGCATAAGCTTGTATTGCAATATGTAACGGCGTAGACACCCCTACGACAGGAGCTACGACGTCGTAGAGATGTCGAGAGCTGCGAGGTATTTGTGTAATTTATTGAGGACGATTATTTTAAATTGTAATTATAAAACGATTACCATATTAAGAGCTTAAGATAATGCCATTTAAAACTAAGATATTATGTGGATATGTATGGATTAAGCAGCATCAAAGCTCAGTTGAAAGCACTTTGGGCTTTCGCCTTATCAGTCGGGTATGAATATGATATAGTTGACAATAAGTACATTATTTTTATCACTTTTCTTCAATTTGTATAAGTATTAATCGTGTCACTTAGAATATTAATGGTGTAATTCCGAAATTACGAAAAATTAGTTTATTCCTCAAACACGTTGAAAAGATGTTTTTCTATAAGTTTAATAACGGTTTACCACCATATATATACTCTTAATTTCTTTAAAAACTGTTTTTTGTTTTTATATTTCCATATTTAACGATATTTTTAAGAATAATAGTGAATTACCTCCAATATCAGAATAAAAGTGAAGTGTCTGGACAGACTTCACTACTACACAAACGTTTAAGTTCTTCAGTTGATTGACAAACAGTTATTAATGGTTGTAATTTGATCCTAAGAACATTTCACAAAACCTTGATTTTCTCAAAACTTCAAAACTGGAGTTACACCATTACTATTCTAAGTGACACAATTGTCAACTAAGTACCACGACTGTCTGTTAGATTTTAAATCATTTTAACCCTATTTACTCTTTGTAAATAAGGGTTTATATAAGCAATTAGCGATGTAATATAATACAGGCCAAATATACCAATATTGAAGTTTTGGTATTTAAAATTATGTACCTGCATTTCAAATGTAAATACCGGTTTCAAAAAATAGCTATAATATAAGTTTGTTACTTTTTTCGCTTTTTTACAAAATTATGTATATCAGAGCATTATCAACTGCAATAATACTTGTGCTGAACGAAACCGATTCTGACCATTAAAAGATAAGTGCTTTATTTTTATAAATATAGTATATTTTATAGAACACAATGTTTGTATTATGATCAAAACCAGTTTCACACAACGAGGGATTGTCAGTTGAAATTGCTTCATCTGTTAGAGAAACCGATCATATTTGTAGTAAACAATTATGGCTGAATTACAATGAATTGTGATTTTTTTTATAAATATGATGAGAAAAACAAAAAAATATAAACATGATACAGCCAGTAATTGTCACCTAACGACCATTCGCACTTACGACGAAAATAAAAATCGTAAAAATAATTTAAGTATCACTATGAAAAAGATTGTTAAGAGAAAGACAGCTTATAAAAAATTATTGATTCTTGAAAATGCACCAAGTCAACCTTCGCACGTATGAAACTCACATCCAAACATAGCAGTGGTGTCAAAGAATCAAGAAAATGGCTCACTTCAAAGTGTATTACTTAAGAACCACTTTTGCCGAAGTAATTGTGGAAACTGCTCAAGATGGAAAAATCGAAGGAGTCAGTAATGTATATCAGTAGCAAAGATGATGAAGCATCTCTCAAGAAGAATTTTTATAGATATAATATTATGTATTTAATTATTTACTTAAATGTAGTTAAAAATCAGCAACCAGAGATATAAGCTATTTACATTATATGTTTAGAAATAGAGCGGCGGTCAACCTGCGCTGAAGCACGGGTGGACTCGTGCGGTTGACGTTCAGTGAAGCAGTATTGTCAACCGTCCATGCGTAAGGTAGTACGCCGTCTTCCCGTGTCTATGTTTATTCACTAGTATTTCTATCCGTCTTGATTAGTTCCCCAAATATACATACCTACCATACATGTAAATAATTATTATTTATAATTATTTTTTGTATAAAATTTAATATATGATTACTTCCGACTTAAGACCATGGTGATGAAACGGAACCTCGCTGTAAGTCGAAAACTGACTGTAATTGTAGACACTCAAGGTCATTGAATGTAAAAAAAATAACGAAGTATAATTTTAACTCTGTCATTAGCGCTTAAAAGCCGCCAGCTATTATTTTAAAACTGGTTTTAATTTATTATCACTCGTAAAAAACGTTTCCTCGCAGCCTTCAATATGGTGAGCCCCAAGGGGGTGCAAATTGTGGCTAATTAACACTCTCTGGGGTCAATATAAATCAAGGGAGGGTGTCAATGGTATGAGATGTACATGGTCGGGTCGTGTCACTCTGTCATAATAAATAGACATATTAATAACATAAATGTTTACCATTATGAATAAACATTTATAGTTATTTCGCAAAAACATCAAGCAAATCAATTTTTTATGTTTTTATTTAATTAAATAACTGACAAATAATTAATCAGTACAATAAAATTAGAATTAGATCAACTTTTTTAAAATATTGCCTATCAATGTTTTACCTACCAATGCCGGCTACGACTTCACACTCTTCTTACAGGGTCCATAGAGTAACAACGTTATGTGTGCTTAATTTTTTTGGATGGATAATACTATACACCAAGATTCGTCAACCTTTTTACGCCTAGCGCCCACTTTTGCTTATTTTTCATGGTTAAAATTTCCTTACCGCCCACCATCATCGCTATATTTCAATCCAGTACATGGGTGAAAAAATTTCTAGGAGGAATTTAGGAGATTTGAAAAACATGTTTTTTTAACCAACATTTTATTGCAATAAAAAAGAGTGCGTATACACATATATTGAAAAAAAACAAGAAATTTTAAAAATAAAATTCTTTAACTAATGAGATCCTTGAGCCTGACGACTAAATATTTTAGGTCTGGTTCAATTTTCGTTAAAAAGCGAACGAAGGATTTTTAGACGATTTCTTTGATTTGTCATGATATTATTCGTCACACTGAAACCTGATTCAAACAATATAACATGTGCGAAAGGGTATTAAAATATCTTTCATTGTTTCCCACATTTTTTATACAAACCAGGTATTTTTTTATTTTGCCAAAGCTTTTGACTTAGCTCTCCTCATCATATTTCAGTTTCAACAACTCTTCTTTATAAATTATGTCGACCTCATCCAAATTTACTGTGAAAAGATTTATCATCCACCTCTTTTAATTTAAAATGTCTTTGAATCTTATTTTCATATCAATTTTAAGTTGACTGATATAACACATGAACCTTTCGATTTCTACTGGTGTTAAAGCTTCTTTTATAGCTAATAAATCGGGAAATCAATAAAATTCTCTCTTCAGAAGGTTGCGATGGAGAAGATCAAGTTGTCCGATAAATAAGGACACAGTATTTTTACAATTAACAAGTGTTTAAGTGGCACCTTGAAGCTGTAGGTTAATTTCATTAAATTGTTTGAAAAAATTTGTTGGTAGATTATCTCCCTCATCATTTTACTAAAAATTACATGATACTGTCATATAATGCTACAGAGCGATACAGGCATGCACCTTTATAGAGCCAACGAACGTCTTTGTGTAAATCAAATTGTGAAGCAAAATTTTCAAAGATTTTGGGATAAAAGCAAAAATCACCCACCGCCCACCACGGAAACCTTACCGCCCACTAGTGGGCGGTAGGGACCATGTTGACAACCCGTGCTATACACCATGATTTCCACAAGATGTCATAAATTTTCAATATTTATTTGTTTTGGCCGATATGAGTATTTTGCTTAGTTGAAGAGATTACACATTACAATATTGTTAAAACTAGGTCAATTTAATTCAAATACTGTTGTATATGATTAAAAAATTCAGTGGTTTGAATAAAACTGATGTTTATTATTTCTAGATTAATCGAGTAATTTTATTACAATAATAATAAATGCTCGAGTGTCTGAAGATTCCAAAAAGCGAAACCCGGGTCTTTAGTGGTAAAATACATGGAAATGTACAAAATCTCAACCAATCAAATTTAATCTGTTTTATCTATATTACAACTTTTTTATTAATCACATTTAAGGTACTAACTGTCAATTCTTGGTGGGAAAGTATTATATTTAAAAAAATACAATTCTTTCATACTACTATCACAGTTTTTTAATCTTCAGGACAAGTTTCACTTATGATCATATCATCCAACTGATGACCGGATTTGATTGTAGACAACTGAACACGTAAAATTTCCCATAAGGAAAACGGTTTGAATAGGAAATTTCTCTTACTGACTGATTAACTGACTGAAAGCTCATCGCACGAATAATTTATCGCACCGAACGAGTTTTAACCAAATTATTTTAAACTTATATTTTTTTTTGCACTGCACATTATTTTTTAACACCACAAGGGTCACAACAACTATACTGTTGAGATATAGCATTGTATTTCGTCTAGGTAATGGATGAAAACATGAAAAAAAAAACACGTGAAAACTTTTACCCAAAGAACCAGGTCAGTTTTGTTAAATCTACACCCAGAATTGGTTTAAAAACAGCTGATGGCGATAAATGAATTTCGTGTAAATACGTATTTACAAGTGATTATTATCTATAGCATTGAATTTATAATATAAAACCACCGCTTTTAAGAATTTAAACGTTTTTAAATATCCCATTAGTGAAACGATATTCCGATAACAGTAAGATTATGCAGAAAATTGTGCCAGTCCCAGTGTCCCCAAGCCAGAATCAATGTTCGTGGATTTTAATCCTTACTACGAGAAGAAAAACGGTCTTGTACGTTCGTGGACACATTTTAAAAAATCCATATAATCCTCGAAGATCCTTTAAGATAAAGCGTGGATTAGTTACAGGGAGTGTATTGATGGTTGGGACTTGAACAGAGGCGTCCCTAAGGGCGAAGATTTATAAAAAAAAATAGAACAATAGCTCGTGAAGTACAGTGATTATCATTTTTTGTCATTATGATATTATTGAAAAACATTAAAACATTATAGGATAAAAATATCAAAGTTTAGACTTCGTGCCATCGCCATACATCTGATAATGACAAAATTACTATCAACTATATCTTACAATTATTTTAGAACTAAATAATTTGATATTTCTACCTTATTAAAATGACATTATACCAAGGAACTGTCAATGAAATTGTTGGAACGTGTTTATTAACATGTTGTTATTACAGGTATTTTAACATTTTGAAATAGATTTGCCACCGACCATTGCGGTCGACGTCGTCGAGAGATTATTGTTGCCTTTTCCGTGCGTGAGGTAGGTACAGCTTTCGCTTTCTGTTCTGTTGCCCGCTCCTGTTTATGGTATCCGTGTCTACTAAGCCTAAAAAAATAATTTGACTAACAACTATAATAATTATTAAACTAAAATAGAATTTTATTGACCGACAGATTCAGTATTTATGCAGCAAAAATTAAATTTCGTTATAATTGCTTTTACTTCGTTGAAAAGATTTTTTCAAATATAATTTAATAACACTATAAAAACACACCATGTTATAACGTAAGACGTGGTAGTTATAGGTATCATAATTTAAAAAAAAATGAGTGATACGAATCTAAAATATTAATAATGCCTCTACAGAAGTGACAAACTATTAATTAATAAAGGTGTGAAGGTGTAAGACAAACAGATAATGTGATTTGAGAATCAGGTGATTTTGTGTTTCGAATTGTCATGTTACAATTACTTCAATCTGACAATTATTTCAGTATAATTATCTTAGGTACGCCTTTGATATTTTCGAACATCGGGGGTGAAATTTTCACGAAGGTTCTTTTTCCCCAAAAGAGTAATCGATAGATTTAGAGAGGGTCATTCGCAGATCGCAAGCTTTTCCGAATAAAAATACACGTACTTTATTTAAACGACGTGTGTCGTCGCGCCAAAATTGCATCGCTTTGTTCCCTGAGTGAACTTGAAACCCAAACTACAAAGGTGGAACAAATTATTATCGTTATTTGCATAAAAAGCTCGCGAGAGTTTGATACGATCTTCAGTATTAAGTGTCTTGAGTTGTATCGTAATTTTATTTTTCTTTTCTATTAACAGTATACCACTTTTCCACCAAGAATTGACTGTGAACACATTAAAAATGATTATAACATAGTCTTGAGACTATAAAACAGTGTCGGGAAAGTCGGTAGCCTCAGGTACCTCTGTGTGCACATCTCGAAAGACGGTAGCACACAGAAAGAGTTGGCTATCAGCTATGGAGTAGCTGGAATCACATTTAACTCAATGCAGACCGTCTAAGACTCGTGGTTGTACACGATTAAAATCAAATGCCATTTACTCAGAAAAACCGTACTGCACTTCGAGAATAGATGCTTGCGTCGGGTACTGGGTGTGAGGTGGTTTTTTCTTCGTAAGGAACTAGCAGATTAGGGAATGTACAAAGCAGTGCCTTGTTATGTCAGTGGTCATGGAGAGACATTGGAACTATCAAGTGCCTTCGGATAGCCTCAATCTGCTTTCCTCTTCCCGCATCCTGGGCATCCGTCAAGTACTATCTAGAGGGTGTACTCCGTGGAACTGAAGGATTCTGGCATGTCATGGGATGAAGCCAAACGATTGGAAGGTGACAGGAAATCATGGATGCGGGTGGCTATTTGCTCCACAAGAGGAACGAATATGGTCAACGATGAAAAGAAGAAGTTGAGTGTACATTTCGTCCTTTTTAGCCATGTCCACTCAATAGTAGATTATATATTGTCCGACAATCTATTTTGTTCCTCTCAACTCAAGTACGTCCAATGTATTGTCAAAAAAATCAATAGAATGCAAATAGTTTGATGATAAAGAAAACAACTTACTGAAAATTGAAATCTGGTTATTTTGATTTTATTTATGCAAATAACTCTATTGAGACTTAATTTGTTGATTATTTCAGTTCAGAATCATAAAAAGTAACGTACAACTGTTCATAAATACTTGAATCTTAAAATGTGCATGCTTTGTAGTTGGTAAAATTTTTAGTGAATATAATTCGGATGGCAAAATAAAGGTCACAAAACAGATCAACTTATGGCCATTATTTCTCAAATAATCAGTACCCATATGACGCTAGAGAATACATGATCATGTCAATGCGAATATTCAAAAGCACCAATTCCCCCTGTTTACCACCATTGAAAATGACGCCATGAATAATTCACGGCAATAGATAAGCATTTTGCTCTTTCGCCCTAAGCGCGAATTGTGAAAATTTCACAAAAATAATAATAATGGGATTCCCCGGAATTACGCTGCGAGAAATTTCTCTTTGTTGCAAAGAATAATAATATGGAGGGAAGACCGTTTCGTTATTTATGACAGCCGATTCAAAAATATAATTACTAGACCCAGAAACTATGGAAAAGCGGGTCATGTAATGGGGAGTCCAAAATATGGAATCCACTGCGCGATATTTTGAACTATTTTTTCGCCATATCTATTAATTGTAGAACTTTTTCAAACTCTCAAACCTTTTTCAAAAACTCTTTTTTATTTTATTTTATTTTGTTTGAGTGAGTACTAATATAATTACGACCAATTGTAACCCACCTATTTAAAATAAGTAAGTATCTCTATGCTTTATTTCTTCCCAATAACATTTTAATGATAATTGGTTCTTATGATCACTTACAATTGCAAAATCGTATGGGTTTGTAATTCCTGACGCTATTCTATTCCCAATTAAGGTTTAATGCCATTATTATCAAATCAGTATTAATCACTCTTAAAGTGTTCTCTGTCACTGACTGTCAATTATTGGTGGAAAGACATTATATTTTAAAAATAAAACACAATTTGTTTGTACTGCTTCCACGTGTTAATGGTTTCACTCATTACGACCATTATCAATTGATAAAAATAAAATTATAGCACAGCTCTTTATATAAAATTGAATGCTTACAATTACAAGCTATATAAAACAGTTGATTCATGAACTATTGATTTACAGGTAATCAAACAAATTATATATATCATTATAAATATGTGGAAGTAGTACAAATGAATTGTGTTTTATTTTTTAAAAAAATATGTATAAATGAAATTAAATAGTCTACAATTACAATGTTAAGGACCTCTTACAAATCAATAAATACTAACTGCAATTAAGTTATCAATGTGGTTCCTAGACTTAGTGATCTGAGAGGCAAAACACGGATTACTAAATGCATGGAAATGCACAAAATTAAAGCGATTCAAATTTGATATTGAAGGTCCCTTGAGCGCCCTCAGTCGATATCTTAAATGAATAGTCGTTTTATATCCCCATTCTTTTATCTATACCCTTTACCAAAAATATAGGATTAGCGTTTGATTAACAAGAAGTGATATTTTTTTCTGTTCAGATGCTTGACAATGCCAGAAAATATCGCTGAAAAAATATTTTTATTCTATAGATTAGTAGAAATAAATATAGTGAAATAATAAATACATCCCTGGGTGTATACAACATATTTGAAAAATTTATTTCATAGCTAGTAGTATGGTATTTTAGAACCGTAATGTTCTCTAACCATGCAATATTGCTCATAATCCATTCACAATATTGTATCAAGCATGATGTAACCATCGTTTCTGCTATTGCTTGGAAATCATTTTGGGTTTATTTGATTGCCATACTTCAAAGAAGAAATCTTGAGGTAGGTATTTTGATTTTTTTTTATAAAAGAATGATGTAATGAGATTTGAGATGTAAATTGTTTTTCTTTCCAATTTATTTGTGTTTTTTTTGATAACCTGTGTATCTTCGTACTTTTGTTTAATTTCAGCAGAAAAAAACGAGGGAATAAATAATTATTTTTCCAAAGTATTACTTTTTGTGGCTTTCCATTTTTTTTTTTAACTTGTCATCATCAGACTCTATTATCAATTAAATTTTGGATTTAAGCTACCATAATCTTTTATAATGTACTTCAAAAAAAATGACCACGCTGTTCAAATGTGTTAGTATATATTATATAATAATAATGGTATGAACAATAATTTCAATGCGATCAACTTTTTCAAATGCAATGCATTTTAAAAACATTTCAAAACTGTAAGCATTGAGTATAAAATGGATTATTTAAAACCTTTATTTTGAGACCAAATAGTCGTGAGAAATAGCGCACTTCTCACATGCTACTTCCATAACTGATTTCAATTAAAAGTGAAATGTCACTTTTTAGTTTATTCGCATCATCCTTAAATGTACTTTGATTGCGCTCTAATAGTATTGGCACAACACATATTACTAAACTGAATACTTAAATAATTTTCAATTTTGACATGTGTCACGATCTATTTTACAGGAATCACTACTAAACATAGGTTCCTGGCTAGGATTTGAGGAAAACGTTGAGGACAAATCAAGGAAAATTATCTTAGATCAATATTAGGACTGTCGCACACTTCTTTCAATAATTTATTTACCATATCCGCTCCCAATGTGGAAAAAATGTACTTCTGCTTGTTAACAGAGAACTGCATGTTACTCAGTTGCTCCAACCCCTCTTTTTCAAAGATAGTAGGGATAGAAAGATAGGGTTAGGATAAGACTTGCGGTCAGCCGTTTTTAGGATCGGATAAGTGGGAGGAAATTTCAGACAACACAAATATCCATGCCTACGAACAGATATAAATCGATTGAAAAATCAATTTATAAAAATGTCTGTTCCGGGATTTAAGTTTGAGATATCCTTAACTGAAGCCAACGACGTTGACCAGTGCACCAGAGTGTTCTTCTCAAATAATATTCCTTCTAGCTCAATAAATATTTGATAAAAATTAGAACTTTTATTATATAAATAAAAATGTGTACAAATGTTCTGAGAGAAATAAAGGTTTTCTTAAATCAGTATGTCGAAATTTTTACGAAATCCACTTTATTTAAAAAGTCTCTGTATTTGAACAAAAGAATGTAAACGTGTGTACGTTGGCCAGGGTTGGGGGAGGGGTGTTTCTTAGGGGACACTCTTTTGTTTATTGGAAACGGAAATTCACTCATTTGTCACGATAGAATGTAACGAGATCTCTTTCAAAATCTTAAGCGTTCATTAGACGCGTGGAAATTTATTTTTGGGTATCTCGAGTATCTGCTAAATTAAGTTTATAGCAAAAGAAAAAAATACTCAGACCTTTTTTACTCATAGTAAATGTTATTTGACGTTAACCTTTTCTGTGCCAGATACGAAATATTCAGCATTACTAATCCGTGCGCTTAGTGCCGGATACGAAATATACTGTACCGAGTTTAAGATTGTATATTGCGTCTAAATGTAGTGAACGGTTGAGTTTCATAATATGGTACAAACATCGTCATGTTTACTTACCTTCTTCTAACATATTATAGTTACTATTCAAACTATTATGTATTTAAATAATGGTTAGCAAAAGCTTCAACTAGTTTTTAAATAATTTAAGACATAGTTTTTAAAGTTATTGCTGACGCTAGCACAGTAACGCTCCGACGCAATAGTACGTAAGGCTTTGTTTTGTTTATAGCACCATAGAGTACTAAAGTAGTAGTTATTAGCTGATCTCACGGTGTAGTGAACATTTTTTTAGTGTAATGGGTTTAAGACAGACCTGAACTGATATTAAAAACTGTTTTTTTAAGCATAAAACGTTTTCTTTTTATTATTTTTCATCATATATATATATGACAATTTTTAATATTTTATCTGGCATTACAGCTGACAGATATTTAACTGAATATTTTGAAAATTAGAAAATCATACGAGATAAACTCGATGAGAATTTTTTAGAAGTCATTCATGTCGAAGATCACAAATTTAAATTGAAAAAATCTAAATTTGATATGGACCTTGCTGAGAATTGAACCAGAACCCACCTGATCGCTATGGCAAACACTTACAACTAGACCACAGAGGCCTATGAATATGGTTTCAAATATCTGCGGCACAAAAAATGTTAACAAACACTGCATTTGTCTGAATGGTCAATTTTTTGAAAATTATCAAGTTGAGACTTTAAGACTGATCCAATGTGCAGGGTTGTACTTTAAAGTGGCAGCTAAATTCGTAATTGTGTGAATGTCTTATATTTAAGCTCCATGGTTAGTTTGAAATCTACCATGATTCATCAGCATTCTTCTAAAGCTTTGGAATTCTTCAGTTCTATGTTAATTACCAGACTGTATGTAAATGAATTAATGACATGTTTACTTTGACAAAAATAATCGTATGTCACCAATTTATCTGCCATATATCTAAGACTTTTTTGACATCTGAAGCTATCGATTATTGTTAGTCGAAAATTATTGTCCTTTATGTTATTTGTCATGGTAAAATATAAAATAGTTGACCAGTCAGTTATCATATCAGCTACCGATGTAGAGCACATGGATTCTTAACAAAGCATATCAACAAAAGTTGTTTTTTCTAGAACTAGTAGTAAAACAGCCGCTCTCTTCGACAAAGCAAAGAAAAAAGAAGGAAACGAATTAAAGTTAGTTAATCGCTGTTTTCAGAATCAAACATAAACCTTTCGATACAGCAGCATATATCTATTGAAAATTAAATCTACGTATGTTTTCATTCGGAGATTTGGACCTTGACCGTGCAGCTAAGTAAAATAAAAACTTAAGAATGTTAAACAAATGATACAAAAGAAATGTATGTACCAAATAGGTTTTTACATTTTACTTTTGTAACCAAGCTAATATAACATGTAATAATAAAATAATGTATAAATCCAGTAAAAAGAAGTCTCAACTAATTATGTTAGAAGTACATAAACGCTTTGAGAACTTTCAGAACAGTAAATTTATAAAAAAAGTTTAGTAATACACTCAAAACGGAAGGAATTTCCCGTATCGTAGTCTGTCTTTAATGTTCATTTTCTTCCTCTATATTAAAGTCTTGGTTATCAATAAAGTTTGAGATAAAAAGAGAAAAATGCTTTGCAGAAAACAAATGCCTTTGTATTAAATAAAATTCCGTTGAAATATTGAACATTTTTTGTTCGCTGCTGTACATACTCGTCGTGAAATGCTTTTCAAGTTCAAATTCTTTGAGAATTCACTGATGATTATTATTATTCTACTTTACTGGATAGCAGTAACGTCCACGACTTTGAAGGCTAGGCTTGAAGTGCATAAATGTTAATATTATAAATCAGCGGTCGCTTGTCAACCATTCAAAACACACGGACAACTTTAATCCCACGGACCACTGACACATTTTTTAAGAAGTGAAAACAAACACTAAAAAATAATCATAATACAAGTATGTTTTTTTTTTATGAAATGGATTACTCGTTACTGTTAAAACTCGACAAAAAAACGGACAGCCGTTTGGCCACCTGTGTTTTAAATCACTCTCAATAATTTTAGTGCATCTTTGAAAAAGTGGTAGCTGATGTCAATTGATTGGATAATGTGCTGAAAATCCAACTTTATACTCATGAGTTTCTTAAACATATATGAGTAATCACTTTTAAGGTGTTAACTGTCAATTCTTGGTGGAAAGACATTATATTTTAAAAAATAAAACACAATTCATTTGTACTACTTCCACATATTTATAATGATCAGGACCGGTTTCGCTCATCACGAGCATTATCAACTGATAAAAATACAAACTTAACAGGCTTATTTATATAAAATTGAGTGTAAAAATGAAGGTATATAAAACTGATGGTTCATGAACTGAGACAAGAAAATACTGATTAACAAACAAATTATACATAAATCAAATGAAAGAGTCTACAATTAAAATGTTATGGACCTCATGCAAATCATTAAATACTAATCTGAAATCATGTAGCTAGGTCTAGGCTTAAACCCCTACAACGTCAATATAAAGTATAGATTTTTGAGCATGGGTGTTCGCGATGGCTTTTCTTCTCGAGTTTATCTTATGTGATTTAAAATTATAGATATTTGACGAATTCGTAAATAATGCTGTAATACCAAATATAGTTTTAAAACTTTCTACACTTCCGAACACCTTAAAAATCATTATTGTAATGTATTAAATGACACGCCCTGATCTCTTTTATGAACATTCGTTTGTTTTCTTTGAAGTTTTGAATGATCCAGAATGGCCGTTCATATATTTTTAGTATGGCAATTATGGGAAGCCAATTATCTGGCCTTGCCGACTATAAGCCGAAATTAGAAGTTGACCCCTTCCTAATTACACTCTGAGTAGCAACAGTCGTCGGCGAAAGAGTGGGGGGGCTGTACGATTTTTTTAAATTTTGATTTTGCAGCCAGTCTGTCTCGAGTAGCCGGCGGTCGACTTTAAGTGCATCGGTCGTCGTGCCACGTTCTAGTCACTTTAAGTTCGTTTTCTTTCTTTGAAATTGTATTTAAGGTTAAATTTAAAATCACTTGTTTGCGTCAACTGTGTAAAGATTTAAATGTGAACTCATGTGTTAAGTGTAAATGTAGTCTCTTTTGGTTTTAATGGTCACTTTTGTTTTGTAAAACCACTGCATTCTAAATAAAAGAAATAAACCCAACCGAAGTGGCATTTGCATTGAGACCTTCCATTTCATCATGGATGCCGCTAACCAATCATTCGCCCCTCTTTGATTGGACTCTCTCATAAAGCTATACTTTATTTTTATGTTGTCTATATTATTTGGCGGTTTAGTCGTTATGTTAATATACAAAAAAAAAAATATCAGATTTTGTTCGATACCAGTTACCTCAAAACGCTACTGCTACGCAGTATTATTTGTATTTTGCATTGTAAAGACAAAAAGTTGGGCAATTTTTATTTTTTGCCCAATATTTAGAACGAAAAACAAATACTTTTTGAAGTACCGTCAAAAAGCGATGTCATGATATCTTTGCCAGGAAAAAATCTTTGATAAAAAATAATTAAAAAAGTAAACATAAACAAAAATCATTATTAACATCAAAGCTTCCCTGAATTAATTATGATAATATTGTGTGAAGCCGTAAACAGAATTTTATCACCACTATACAAAGAATATTATAAAAAAGTTTGTTATCGACAACACGGACTCTCAACCTTTTTTCGCATCATCCTTTTTAAAAGACAAGTAACCTACGATCCCTCACATAAAATATAATTTTTGGATAGGTGAAGAAAACAGATCAAATTTATTATCTAATACATTGATATTCTTTACCTTATTATGAATTTATAATTTGGAATATGTTATGTATTGTATTTCGTTATTACATATTGTGTTTCTGGTTGAGGTGGAAATTAATTCATAAATTCCAAAATCTAGAATAATTTTCATTAAAATTTTAATTAATTATTATTATTATTTTTAAATAAGCATTTATGAAACACTTCAAAGTCCAATTATTCAAAAATAGCATTTTTCAGTTAGTTTTTTTGTTTCAGAACAACGACGATATCAAATATCGTTCGAAGGCGTAGTTTTTTATCTGGTGTTTTATACAGAGGCTACTAATAAGAAATTTCTAAGAAAAAGGGTAGATCCGGAGATTTCAGGATTGAAAACTTTTGTCACTCTCCAAAACTAAAAAACTCAAATTTATGATGCACTTTTATTAATTTATAATATAAGAATTATTGGAAGTAGATTCCGGACCTGAAGCCGAAGGCTTCGGTTGCGCTGTTCAAGGGTTCAAATACCAGTAATGACACTTTTATAACGTGACTTTTAATCGATCGTATAGTTTGAGTTCTAAGTAAAGTTTGTGATGTCTAAATTTCCTCCCACCCATTCAATTCCAAGCGATTAGCTTACCACTAGGCTTGTCGT
Source organism: Himalopsyche phryganea (assembly GCA_022494535.1). Classification (NCBI taxonomy): domain Eukaryota; kingdom Metazoa; phylum Arthropoda; class Insecta; order Trichoptera; family Rhyacophilidae; genus Himalopsyche; species Himalopsyche phryganea. The sequence continues at coordinate 1,894,302 of JAGVSL010000060.1, read as the reverse complement.
AGCTTTATCCTTATTTCCTTGTTCACTCCATAAGCCCTACATTGAGAGTGAACGTGGTTAGAAAAAAAGTTTCAAGAGTAGGGATGATCATATCGAAAGGCAATATTGATGTATTGCTACTAAGCTGCTCGCAATAAATGAAACATCGAATAATAAATGAATATATTCCCAAACACCATCATATTACAACGTGAGGTGTGTTAATCAAACATGCCAACGTTTCATATTGCCTGCGTGTTCACCACGGCAATTATTTGCTTGGCCTGTGTTTATTCATACAATACGGTGACCACGAATTCGTTTGCACAATGTCTGCGAGAAATTTTTTTCCAGTTTTATCATGGGTGTGTCATTTTTTGTCAGTTAAGGAAATCTTTCAACGTGACTAAAGATTGAAGCGTCAATATTATTTTAGTTTCTGGAAACTTATTTTAAAATGTGCTTTTTATTAAATTGTAAAATGAAAAAAGCATACTGAGCTATATTATAAAACCGAAAATAGAATAAGTTAATTATTTTTTCAATTATCGCATGAACTTCTTATGTGCCATGAGGTAGAAATATGTATGTAGCGTCAGACCATCAACGAGTAAATTTGCAAACTCTTATCATCGTTATACCAAACCATCAAATATTTATTTTGACCTTTGTATTGTAAAATTGTATAGTGCCATCTATTGACAGGTAGTTAATGTTTTCCTCAGGTCAAATATCGATATTATCGACATAATCTGAGATCTTGTTAAGTGTTGCAGTTTGACGCTTGTAGATGCCACAGGGCTTTCAAAAAATTGTTACATTCAAACAATTTAACGAGGCACTATGTGTGGAACCTTTACTGCTTTAAAATGTACCATTCGTTAAACAATTATACAGCCTAAAAAAAGATAGTGGTTAGTTCGGTAAAGTGACTTAAATTCTGAGGTTGTGAAAATCCTGTTTATGTACATTATTTAAATAGTTTAAAATTGTTCATTTTAGTTTGAAAATATTTACGAATATTTCAAGAAACTTGTTGATTTGGTAAATGTTTACAAATGTACATAGATTTATGCCTATTTCATGGTTTTTAAGAGTCTCAGTAAACTCGTGGTCGCATGATCATGAAGTCAACAATATATTGACCGGATCAGTGCAGTATACCGAGACGTCAAAACTCGTATATACAAACATGTATGCTGAAAACATGACAACCAGCTCAAATATTTAAACGTTCGTTTAAATACCGATGTATTACGAACACATATTATCTAGGATCAATAATTGTCTATGAAGCTTACTTGCTCATCATTTGAATTGTTGTTGCTGTTTATTTATACTTTGTCCAATTTGGAGTATATAAAAGCCTGATCAAGCGTTTTAATGGATGTTGTTTTACGATTACTGTTCGGTATTCAGTCGCTTAATCTCTCTTTTTGATGACGCTATTAATACAAACTAGGAAAGAATTAGTAGTAAGCTAGTTATCTTCACTGACACTCCTTTTTAGGATCGGAGTGGAAGAGAATTGAAAATAATATTAACATCACATGCATCAGTGACATTGGATATGATTTAAATCAGTGCTCTGCAACCAGTGCCGCGGCACACTGGTGCGCCGCGAGACAATCCTAGTTGTGCCGTGGTGCAATGCGTCAAAAATGAGAAAATATTGCCTAGTAGAACTTAGAACCAGTCGGTTGCCAAGATCTCCGTTAATAGTATTCTAGTTGAAAGAAATATTTTATCATTTTGACTTTTTCATGAAATAATTCTATTAGTATTTGTATGGATGGTGCAACGGCATTAATGAGGAATTAAAAAGAATTTGCCTCGCGTGTAAAACTAAAAAATCCTACTCTACAAATGACACATTTCTGCATGTATTGGGAGGCATTGATGGCGAAAAATTTCCTAGTGGAATTATTGCAAACAATGAATGAATGTATCAAAATAATACACATTGTCAAGCCAAAAGCCTTAAATACGCATTTTTTTAATTCTCAAGAAACACATTTTTCAAGTGTCCAATCACTTTGAAAAGGTAAAAAGTTTATTTCGTTTTTATTAAAAAATATGTTAGCCACTATTTCAAATTTAAATCAAATCAAATAAAAACAAATTGATAAATTGTACGTAGGTATGTTTTGTTTGTGAAATTTACATATTTTGACTTTAGTGTGCCGCGAAATACTTATGAGTGCCTAGGTGTGCCGTGATTGAGAAAAGGTTGCGGAGCACTAATTTAAATGAACAAGCAATGTACGAAAATGACTCCTCAATCAATTTGGATGAACGGCGAAGAACTTTGACCGCTTGGCTTTGGACATGTTGATTTTGACGTGCTTTATTGTTTGTGTAAAATAAATTACTTTTGAAGTAAGATGGATAAAAAATTGTTCCGTAATTTCAAGTAGAAAGAATATAACTCAACTTGAAGTCACAGGTTCAATTTTTTTGTTCAAACCTTTGATGTCTTACGTCCATATTTGTTTGCTTAAAAAACCTTATTCTACTATCATAAATCAAATACATGAGTCACGATCAATTTCATTAACTAAATTCCTCACTCATATTTAATATATTAATTTATTATAAGCCTGACAGTTATAAGAGAGTAGGGATAGCGCTAGGACAGGACTAGTGGTTAGCTAATCACTCTCGCTATCAGATGGGTGAGAGGAAATTTTAGACATCGCATCGATATCATCGATTGAAAAATCAATTTATGAAACTGTTCTTATTGGGATTCATACCCTGAGATCCGTAACGGAATCCAACAACATGGACCACTGTACCATGGACCCGTAAGATTTTTTTTATTGATATACCTTCAAAGGCAGCCATATGCTCCAAATTGGGAGTGGACATGGTTGAAAAAAAAAGTACAAATTTACAAATATAAATTTGTTGATTCATAATAAATTTATGAAATATGGATTCATAAATATATAAGGTATATGTTTATATAATTGATATTTATATAGTCTATTAGAGGTCTATTGTAGTATTACTTATGGCGTATACCATATACCGTTTGGAGAATAACGATTCAATTATGGATTTTACAAGTGCAATCAATATTATAAAAAGTTTTAATGTAGAAATAAAGTTTTTTTATAGCCCAATGCTTATGATTGCATATAGCAAGTCGGGTATTTGAAATAATTTCTAACAATTTGTCTCAATCATTGAAATAATTAATCAGTGAAAGCCATTAAATCGACAGTTCTTTGGATCCAATTTCCTTCGCAGCTTTTCACTCCGGAAATCAGACAAAAGCTTTCACATTTCAAATACAACACTGGAGTACACCGTTTCGGCAGATGTTGACAATAAAATAATCATAATCTATTTTAATATGTCATGTTTATTCTAAATATGAAGTATGGATGTCAATCAAAATTTTTTTTTGAAAACGCTTTTCGACTTTCAATTGCTATCGATTATAATAGGTTTAGAATACTGTTAGTGGTTCGAGTCTTTTTAAAGATAGTTTCAATCGACTTATGGATTTCTGTTCGAAAACATGGATGTATGCGATGTTTGACATTCCATCTTACTCATCCGATCCTTACTAGAGCATCCAATCCTGGACCCATTTTATGATTCCGGGATTTCGAGATTCTAAATTTTTCAATCCCGGGAAACCGGGATTGGTCATTGAGCGTAATTGAGAAAAATTAAATTTGTATTCATTATTGAAATGAATATAAGATTTCATATCGACTGTGGAAAGAACAAAGAACTTAGCCCACACACAAGAAATATTGTGTATAGCCCAAAAAAAACGTGTATTAAATTGTATACATTGAGATTTTCGAAAAAAAAAATTAAATGGCAGAGGGGTAAGTCCTTTTGCCTTCCTACAGACAACACATAATACATTTATATATAAATATATAGTGTATTAACACGTTTTGTGTGAGTTATACACAATATTTTTTGATGTAGGTTACATTCTTTTTCCTTTCCAAAGTCGATATTCATTTTGGACATGGGAATGGATTATTTATTTATCAAGAATATTTTATTTTTGATGAAATTGATTTTTTCATAAAAAAATTTCAAAAATAAAACAAAGAAATAAATTTTTGTCAAAATTATCTGTTCCTGTCTACGGCAGTTTCGAAAAATGGGACGGAGAGAAACCAAAGTAGTACGTAAGTATAAATTATGTAAGTATTATAAAAAGTGTTATATAAACAAACCGAGGTACACGTAATTAAAAATTATTCAATGTGATAAATGATTTTCTTTACAATTTACAGTGAATTCCGATTGACTTATTGACCGGAATCCCAGGATTGGAAGCCCTAATCCTAGCCTTATATCATTAAAAATTAGACAAATGGCAAAATAAAGGTTTTTTCTTTCTCGATTCTTAAACGACTTTGGAAAAAAATGTGACTGCCTTAAATCATTTGCTCTTATAGAATATACAATATATAATATATGTATATATAATATCGCCATTGTTCTGGAAGAAAACATTAAATCGAAAAAAATTACATATTTAGTTGGATATACCAAAATGTCCCTTATTTCAAACTCTATCGCATAGAAGAACAAACTTATTTTTATAAATTACACTTTTACTTAAAAACGGTTTTGTACAAACAAATAAAATGAAAAATGTATGGCATTTTAAACATTTAACAAACTTAAAATTCCAATCACTAAAAACTAGGATTTTTCAGTTAGTCTGTTCTTCCAGAACAACGATGATATATATTGCTGAACTGTGTCCATATAGTCATGCTTATTGAGACATGGTTAGGAATAAAGGTAATAAATTAATATTATTAAAAAAAAAATCTAAAAATGAATAGCAAAATGTCTCTGACAATTAATTAGTGAGATCGTGTATTTTGTTCAGTCATTATGTCGGCCGCTGATTTCTTAGCACTGGCGTAGACCTTTTACGTTGAAATACGCTACGATGCAACAGAGCTACGATATTGTTGAGAATCTATCTCATTGTCTGGAATAGTTTGTCACGGCTGCATGCTTTACTGAGATGTGGAAATACTATGCGATTTCATCAGACAATAGAATTGCCTCGTCAGTGTGAATTTTGCCTTGTTATTAATTAATCGTATTGTCTATAATTTATGATAATATTGGAAGTTATTTTACAAAAATCGATAAACTCATATGCTGTCAAACGCTCTGATAATTGCTGTGGTTGATTATTTCATTTCATATAGAGAAAGAAATATTTTCCTATAGCCGACTGACACATATTTGACGCCCCCGTTAAGAAATATTAAGTATTTTTTTATAAAAACACCAATCATCCAATGTGGAGCATTCCAAATGAAGGTAACAATTTGCTCAATCTCACTTTTTAGAAGAGAGTAGGGATGGAATGACAGTGCTAGGACTAGCGGTCAATTGTTCTCACTAAGACCGTTTTAGGATGGGATTGGTGTGAGGGAATTCACGACACAATCATCCATGGTTTTAAAAATAAATCCATTAATCGATTGAAAAATCAATTTATGAAGCTGTCCGTACTGGAGTTCAAGCCTGCGAGATCCGTAAGCGAAGCCAACGGTGTTGACCAATGTACGATGGACCCGGCATATTAATTATGCGTCCCATTATTGCTCAACATAACTTCGCTTATTCCTAAAAAGTAAAAAGTAAACGAAAATTATTTTATGACAGTGAATCTCTACTATTTATCAAATTTTTTCAGTTTTTTATGATTTGTACTTCTATTTTCTTAGTATAACATGTAAGAAAACTAGTCTTTCTTCACTACATTATTATAGAATTATTATTTGATAATTATTCACACCTTAAGAGGAAACAGAATATCAAAAACTTATGATTGTTGTTCGAGGACGTTTCATTTTACATCTACGATCAATAAAATAATACAATAAAAAAAGTCAGCGTCCGTGGCGCAGTTGGTAGCGTCGCTGGCTATGGTTAGATATGTCTCGGGTTCGATTCCCGGTGCGGACGGTTTTCATAGATTGATCTTTCAATCGATTTATGGATTTGTGTTCGTAGTCTGAGTCCTCCCTCCCTCCCACCCATCCCATCCTCACGGGGCGTAGTGAGAGCGATTAGCTAACCACTAGTTCTCTCATAGCCCTATCCTTATATTCCTACTCTCTTTGGAAAAAAAAGAGAGGTTGAGTAACTGAGTAACAATCAGTTCTCGTAGAAAAAGTCTGTTAAGATACCTCCATTAGGAGACCATATGCTCCACATTGGGAGCGGAAATGGAAAAAATAAAATTAAAAAAAAAACATCGACAAATTGATATTTAATTTATTTAAATCATTTGGCTAAAATAAATAAATGAAGTAGATAAAATGAAAGTAAAATAAACTTTTATGTAAAACCTTTGAGAGCTTTTTTTCTGTCGAAATAAAAGACACATGTATGTACAACAGGAAAGCTCACACGGCATATAATGTGAGGCGGATAGAGCATTATGTTACATATTATTATGTCGCCGGCAATCCAGTTAAGCCTCGTATATCAAGGTGCATTGCCCACAGTAGCTTCGATTACGTCAGGGGAATAAGCTTTGACCTTACTGAGAACGTTCGCCAAAATAAGGACATAATTAGCTTTATGGTGATTTATTATCAAATATATTCAATATTTTTGGTACCATCATTTGGAAAAATCAGGTTAAATATGACGAAACAATAATATTTTTATGTCACGTCCTTAAAATCAAAAAATGCCTTCTGCATTGGACTAAGCAGTAGTTTAAATTGAGTGACAAAAAGAGAATGAACGTAAACTTCTCATACTTTTAGGATAGCTTAATTTTATTTATTACTGCCTTTTTGCTAAGATGGTTACTGCCTTTGTAAGAAGAATTGACAAAAAATACAGATATCCGATTTTTTAAAAATAGCTATTATAGATGCTATTTTTTCAGATTTTTCATATAATACAAAATGACGTATGAGATGACATTCGTTACTCAATTGTTACTACTTTCTTCATAAAGAGGGTAAGTATAGTGCCACATTGATGATAAATTTAAGTAAATTAATCTATTTAACGCGTAACGGAAATTAGTCAAGATTCTATTTATCATAAATACGATTTTGTGAATGAATAGAAAATTGCTGGCCAAGACAATTTATTCAGAGGTACTCCAAAAGTACTTTAATTTTAAGGATGGGTAAGCGGTCATTGAAAAACTATTTGTTTTGAGAATAGTGCATGGTTTATAAAACTATTAAACACAATAAAACAGAGCTACTAATTTGAATTGGTTATTTATAATAAATTACAGGGCATGTAAAACAACTGTTTTACGATTATTGAATGAAAAGATCGTCGTTGTACTAGAAGAAAACACTAAATCGAAAAAATTACTTATTGAGTTACTTATACCAAAATGTTCCTTAATTCGAGCTCTTCTGCCTGAAAGAAGATACTTATTTTTATAAATTATTCTTTTACTTTAAAACGGTTTTGTACAAACATGCTAAATGAAAAAGGTATAGCATTTCAAGCATTTGAAAAACTTTGACTGAAAGTCCAATCTTTCAACATCAGTATTTTTCAGTTAGTGTCTTCTTCCAGAATAACGAAGGTATAGGCTGTTTAACTATTAAAAATGAAATTAAAATAGTTTATTTAAACTAAATGTTTTCCCTACGGAACTGACAATTGTTAACTTCACGAATAAATAAATTAACGATACAGTTAGTCTGAAGATGTTTTTCAAATATGCAAAACACGCACCACAGATGGTAGCACAACTAGTGGAATAAAAAAGTTATCAATTTTATATGAAAAACGAATTTCCACAAAGTTTTCGTGATCCAAAAAATATATAGAGTGAGTAGTGAGGTATGAAAGACATTCATACATTTGGATACGAATCCCTTAATTGGTTAAGAAATCAGTCGGTTAAAGTTTCCATTAGGAATTCGAACTAAGCGGAGAAAATCTACAAACGTAGACCACTAGGCTGGAGAACTGACTAGTGATCAAAGGTACATAATACTTTTAAATAAAATTACAACATGGAAAATATTTTAGTGTTTTTTTTTATCATCAACGATAACTGTAGAAAATAATAACAATATGCGGTTTCTATAATTCATGAAATAAGAGAACATAATTAATTACGAAAAGAATTTGTTTTTTGTGTTGCGTACAAAGAAAATAATAATTCACACGAAGTTGCCAGACCAATAATAATAATTGCTTTTCCCTTCTTGAAACTAAAATTCTAATAATGCCAATTTTAATTTATCCCTTTTTTACCCGCGAGGAATGAAAAAAAATGTTATTAAATTTCACCGTGGACGAGGTAAAAGATTAGGAGAGACGCAGGTGAACAGACTACTTAAGTATTTATTCACCCCATTCAATATTGAAATACTTAACTGATTACGGTACTTGTATGTTGTACGGTATACGTTGCGCGGGGCTTGGGTCTTTATTATCACTATCAGTATTATCAAGATATGAGTGGCTGAGTCGCTAAACACCCTCCTGATGATTTTTCAATAAAATAAGTTTTTAATGTGTGTGTTCTGTCGATAGATCTATCAATTTTTCCAATTGCAGTTTTAAAATTTCTTCATATTTCATCGGCTGTTCGAATTCAAAAATTTTCCTAAGTTAAGAATGTCATTTTTTTACCCGAGATAGATCCTCGTTTTACACGATCGACGGGTTCCAAAAAGACGACATTGTTAAAGAATATTTTACTTTTCCTTATACACCGAAAGACACAAAATAATTTATGTTATTCTTAAAACTATCATACTGGCCGTAACAGTTTTTCGTGATTTACTCAAAACTCAAAAGTCTACTTGACAGTGTTTAGCGTCTCAGTGACTCACATGACTGTGAGGGCTGTTGCCAAGTGGTTAACGTTCTTTGCTTTTCACCATACTCGGTTGCGTGATCAAGGGTTCGTATCCCCAAATTAACATTTTCATGCATTAACTAATTATTGATTTTTTCATGTTATCATACCCTCTTTTCCACAAAATATTTCATCCAAAAAACAAGCATATTACGGTAAGAGAGCTTAGGCACTATTCCGTTTCTTGGTCCAACTTGCCATCGTGAATTTTGAAAAAATGAGAGGTTGACATGGACGAATTTATAGCCAGACTTCATTTAACGTCTTTTGTTGAAATGCCCATAGAAGCCCACATGATGAGAGCCAAAGCCCACAAAAATGAGACCCAAATTTATAAAATTATTTTTTAAAATTATAACCATTGAATACCTACCTTTCTTAGAAGGGGTACTCAATACTGTTCCCGTTTCTAAATACTGCGAGTCACGGTCTTCACTGGTTATATATCGTAGCACAGTAACGTTAAGCGATTTCAATTGCCATGAGTGTCTTAGGAACAATTACCCAAGACATTCAATTTTCAAATAAATAAATAACTCAGTTTCCAGCATATGCAAAAAATGAGTTATGAATGCAGCATTTTTCTTCGTGTTCACACCTACCATTTAAATTATAAAATATCTTTCTAAGCATACAAACTACCATCTAAAATATATGTGAAAATTTTGTTCATTTTCAAAACTCATATTCTCTAATGCCCTATAATTAAATTAATTAACTTCATTCCAACCAGTGAGAGTGCAGTATTCCATCAGCCATCAGCGTTTTTTTACACAATATCATGGTGTAAGCGTCTGTTCCACAGTTTTATTTGTATCAAACTATGCATTTGTAACTGTAGCATGAAAGCAAGCATTGATGGAGATTATGAGTTATGATACCAGTGCCCCCAAATGAAATATAAATCATTTTTGATAAAACTAAGTCAGAGTAACTTTTCCTTTTGTCTTTTTGTAATTTCCCATCTCCATAAATTTCCATAGGATGTGATTAGCATATTATAGTATATTGCCATATTTAATTCAAGGAAATATCTTTTCCAAATTGTAAGCTAGAGATTAAATAGGTAACTGTGTTATTATTCAAACAAAAACCCACGGATCAAATCATACTTTACTTTGTGCATTGTTGTATAGACAAAAATAAAAATGTGCCGAAAAAATATATTATTTACTTACCTAATTCGTTCCTGCTTTGAACTGCCGCAAAAGCTGTCGTTTGCGTTATACGGTCAAGCTTTCCTGCTCCATTGTCCATCCGTCCAGAGTGTGCCAGAATAAACAATTCATAAGGTGACATTACCGGCAAACGTCAACTTAGCCTGTGTTTGCCAACCATGCCTACACTGCCAAAAGAGCTTTACGCCAACAAATTAATAATGCATGAATTAACAATGAAAAATATAAAAATATGCCAACTTTACCATAACTAAAGTAATTGATCAAACAATGAAAGAATAGAATCGTATTTTTCGAACGAATTAAATAATTTAAAATTACTCAGGTATTTATTTGCGCTCCTTCGGAGCATACTACCATCTCACGGTTCCTCCACGATTCTCTGCCCCGTACCAGCCTTCTTGCTACCTGCCAAGTCATCCCAGCGTCTCGTACCTCCGCCAAATACATCCTATCGATGGTCATCAGCAGCCTTGCAAGGCGAAGGAATCTATCCGGATGGTAAAAGAGACAGGTAGGTTTCAGACCTTCTTGGGGCATTCGCAGCACATATCCAATATTTAGTTGGGACGTAATAAGGGGCTGGCCCGTCCTCTCTTGCCTCCGAGTTACTGACAAAGTCAAACCACCGTATCCCTAGTATTCGCCGCAAGCATCTGTTTTCAAAGCACAGTATATGGTTACGGTTATAAAATATAGTTGATAACTACTTCTAAGCCATTTCTTCAGAACCATCCCTACCGATGGTGCGATGCTGAAATAGCTATAAACTGTATTTTTTAGATCTCCTTTACCAACTTAATATCATTTCAATCAATATAGAATGATAAATGTAAGTAATTCCGCGGTTTTTTATTAAAATAAAAACTACTGTTTGAAACCGACGGTTGGCCAACACAGTCGTTGTAGAAATAGCTCCTCTTGAAAACGTTCTATGTCTCCACTCTACTAGTTGACGTGATCATAAATTACTGATGAATGAAATCATTATGACTGTGTCCTCTGAATGCTAATGCCGGATAATTGGGAATGAAAAATTAACAGCGGAAATATTATTAATAAAGAATATCGGTGTTAGGCGGAATTGCTATATGTCAGTTTAAACATCTCCAATAGTTGTCTCTGATTGGGTGAAATGGATTTAAGCAACTTTATACTGTGCTGCAATATGGGTAATATTAATATAATTTAAGATATTTACTTAGGCTACTTGATGGAATTTGGATAATATTAGTTTAAAAAGATGTTTTTGGAACGTTCAATCATATTTAATTAGATTTATTAGGTTTTGTTAACCTCTTTATATATATACTTTTAAGGTGTTAATTCTTGGTGGAAAGACATTATATTTTAAAAAATAAAACACAATTCATTTTTACTACTTCCACATATTTATAATGATCAGGACCGGTTTCGCTCATCACGAGCATTATCAACTGATAAAGATACAAACATAACAGGCTTATTTATATAAAATTGAGTGTAAAAATGAAGGTATATAAAACTGATGGTTCATGAACTAAGACAAGAAAATAGTGATTAGCAAACAAATTATACATACATCAAATAAAAGTGTCTACAGTTAAAACGTTATGGATCTCTTTCAAATCAATAAATACTAACCTGAAATCACAAATATAGCTACATTAAAAGTCCATTTAGCTGAGCAATTCTTACAAGTTAAAAATAACCTTACAGGTATAATACAAATTAATGAATCGGATATAACAAAGGAGATATCTTTATATATAACTGAAAAATACTGTTTTTTTTATCAAATTTTGGCCAAATGTATATGCAAATGTGTATTCCCTCCCATCCATCTATTCCAAACAACATGTTGTAGCAGGACTATTAAGCCACCTACTAGACCAGTGCTATCTATATCATTCTATCCCTACAGTCTCCTTAAAGAGACGTTGAGCAAGTGACTAATAACAGTTCTCTCAAAAAAAATTCTGAAGAGATACCTCCATTAGGAAGCCATATGCTTCACCATGGGAACGAACATGGCAAAAAAACCGTATTTGTCGGGAATGTAGCCGAGTTGTCAACGTTATTGGGAGACCGTGCTATTCAGGTACGGCGACCAATTTTAAAATTTATTTTCAACTTAAAAATGTAAATTTGATATTGACCCCGCTGGAATTTGAACCTTGTCCCATACTATCACTAGAATAAAGCTCTTACCACCAGACTAAAGAGAATAATGTGTATTCTAAGCCATGGATCTATAAAATCCCTCCCACAAAGAGTAGAGAGAATGATACGCTTAATATTAGCCGTTTCCTTACCTCAAACTGCTATCCATAGTCAGTAGGAAAAAGATGGATCAAAAAAGACTTTATAACAATCAGTTGACGTAAGGCACATCTTTAAATGATATATTCTGTTAGAAGTCCATTACATAGTAAAAGTGGATATCTCAACTCTTTTAAAAAATATTTATTTTCACAAAGTTTTTCTTGCCTTTCATTAGACAAGCCGCCAACTTTCTATACTTGACAGTTTTAATAAAATCATACCTGCTGAGGGAACATTCCTCTGCCTCAGTGACGTCACTGTACTCTTTTGTAATACTACTTGAGCACCGCCACTAGCCACTAGCAATGCGGACATAGTTTGTTTCTGTTACAGCCTGTAATATATTACACACTTATCTTTGAAAGTCGGCTGCTGATATTAAATTTCCTAAGTATCATAGCATTAATATTATTTTTTTTATTTATACATACGATGTTTTTGCACAAAAGTTTTATGACATCATTTGTTCTCGAATATGAGGAATATTTTTTTATTTAAGCGTACAGAAAAAGCTTTTGTGACAGAAACACATTTTAATAATTACAATTTGTCAATATTTTTTTATGAAACTTTGTAGAGCTAGAATTTTGGCAAAACTTATTGTCTTATTGATTAGGGTATTTCTTATAATAATTTTACACTAACTTTCAATTGTATATGGCGGATAGGGTGGCAATTGCGTCACGAAACAACGATATTTATTTTGAATGAATTACTTTTGACGTGTTAACTGTCAATTGTTGGTGGAAAGGTATTGTATTTTAAAAATAAAACAAAATTTGTTTGTACTACTCCAACATGTTTATATTCATCAGTTGATAATGGTCGTGATGAGTGAAACCGGTCTTGAAAAATAAAACAAACAATTTGTTTGTACCACTAGACCTTTAATTTTCTCATTCTCTTCAAAAAAGAGAGCTTGAGCAACTGAGTAACAAGCAGTTCATATGAAAAGTCTTTGCATGAGATACCTTCATTAGGAGTTCAGTCTATATGCTCCACATTGGGAGCAGACATGTTAAGAAAAAATATTTCATCTCCACGAAAATGATTGCAGTTTCTTGATTGAACTTTTATTTACTTGGTAGAACTATGTTATAATAAGGTAAAAATTACTAAGTAATTACAATATCATGTATGTTCCTTTTCTTAAAACAACTCAAAAACGCAATTAGTGCGTTTAATAATTATATTTTAAATAAAGTTTATGATGCTGGAACAATGAGATTGTCTTTCTCTTCTAAAACAGTATACATATATTTTTTTCCATCTACGCTCCCAATGTGGAGCATATGGTCTCCTAATGGAGGTATTTCAACAGAATTTTTCCATGAGAACTGTTTATTACTTAGTTGTTGAACCTCTCTTTATCGAAGAGAGTAGGGATAGAACGATAGGGATAGTGGTTACGCCCGGTGACGATGGGATGGGTGGTTGAGGAGGGATTTTTAGACAACACGCACACTCATACTACGAACAGAAATCCATAAATCGATTGAGATATCAATTTATGAAAACTGTCCCCACCAGGAAATGATCCCGAGACATCCGTAGCCGTAAACCCACTACGCTACCAACTGCGCCACGGACGCCGATATATATAGCAAAGCTTAACTATGTTTAAACATATTTCTAACGATGGCGTGAAGCCGCAATAGCTCTCAAAAAACTGATAAAATTCTTGTAGAAATGTATACTTTGTTATTTTTACTGTATTAACAGTTTTAATTTGGGAGATTAATTATGTGTATAATGAAACAATAAAAATTCAATTTCACTGGGACTTCAACATTCCTCTTAACTCATAACTTAGCCCACTCTTAATATTGAGCCTGATTGGGAATATAACACGATGTATTTATAAGGCGAATTGGTTCTTAGTCGTTCGCTAAACTTCTCTTTTCATTATATGTAAAAAAAGTAATAGGCTATGCGTTCTTAGAATCATCAATGTCTCGTTGGTCGAATTTGGTAAAGTGAGAATTGGTCACAAACAAGTTGGATCTTTTGATAATAACACAGTTAATATGTATGTAAAATAAACAGATCTAATTTGAATTGTTGAGATTTTGTACAACTTCAGGCATTCGAGCACACGAATGAACTCGAATTGACAGACAGTAAACAGTGTCTAACGTTTATATACAAAACACAAATACGACCAAATATTATTTATAAGATAAAATATTATACACATGACCAGGATTGGCTTCAGTCCCCGAATAAGCATTGTCAGATGGTCTTTATTTTTAAAATTTACTTCGTTAATAAAAAAAACGTAATGACTTTCCAGAAAGAATCCATTTTTCAGAGCACGAAAATACGTACTTATTGTTTTTGGTGACTAGAAGTAAATAAATTTTATATAGGCATTTTAGAGAGAAATTCTCGGTGTACAGTATCAGGCTCACAGAAAATAGACATGGAACAGTAGATTTATTACCGTGCCATTGTATTCCTGATCGAACAGTGACTCGGGTCGTGTAAAAGAAAAATATGTCCCCTTTTTAAGTTCGATTTAATCCATTTTAGTTTGGGTATATAAAGGACAGGCTTACGGTGCCAAATCAGATGATACTTAATCATTATCGATTCAATTTGGCAAAGAACGTTTCTTCCCTTTCAGTGTTTTCAGAAAGATATGAACTTGAAACTACTGAGAGCTTTTATTCTCACCGTTCGAAAAAGAACCAAATATTAACTTGAGCTTTAAAATACTTGCCTCAATCACTTCTTAGCTACATGATTTCGCTGAATCGACATTGATTTTTTGATAATATCGTATGTATGTATATTACTAGTATTTATTACCCATCTGTGTTCGGGATAGACGGCGTTAGCATTGAGTTATTTAGACATTGTCGTTATTATGGCGTTATTTTGGTGATAATTAATGTTGAAAGTTGAAATTATTATCGCAGACCGCACCTCATTTAATATCCACAAAATGTAGTCTATCAATATAATATATAATAGCCCAGACCGCTCTGTAGACGTTTTATTATTATCACATATAGGTATTGAAATTTTCGCTTGGCAACAAACAATGCACACACAGTTCCGACGTACTAGCTACGTCAGACATTCATTATTTCAATTTCAATAAAGTCGGCTATGACGAGTGCGGTTACCGGTTAAAAATAATACTTTAAGTTGAAATTTAAAATATCACGGTGTATCGTACCTCACATCACACATATAATATAGTTCAAAATCAAAACTTAAATGATGTAAAAACCACATTTGACCTTGAAATGATAGTAAGAATGATATGTGCAAATTCCACGTCATTACGGTTCACCGTTTGGGAGGGGTTCTTATGACAGACAGACAGATTTATACATGTGTTTTCTGCTATATAGCATAGAAGATATTATTATGTTTACTTAAGAAGTAGGAATTAATTTTAAATTAGTCATTCTTTTTACTCACATTATTCAAGCAATAGATTATTATAAATTATTTGTATACCATACAGGTAAAATTCAATTCGTACTTGTTGTTTTAAAGCTATATTGTAATTAGTTCGAAATTTAAAATTTTCTTTGAAACCTTGAAAGAAAAAAAATAAATGATCTATCAAAAGACACAAATATTTGATATAAAATTCGTCTTACACCAAAGTGACTAGGTTTGAACTAATTCTGGTATCAGAGCTTTCACGATTGAAACAGTATAACACTATAATATACTAATTATAAATTAACTACTAATAAATTACTTCCAAGTAAGAAAACTGTTCATGTTCAACAACTCCTTCCACATCCTTACCCTTATATTTTATTATATAAGCCCCACTATTACTAATATTTTCAATTTAAAATTACATTGTTTCAAATAATATATTTTTTAACCATATCCGCTCACTACTCAGAATATATGGCCAGCGCACGGCACCTGCAAGATGCTCTGTCCTCAGCCCGTCTTCTTGCTTCCTCCCAGGTTATCCATGATTTTTGTAGCTCCGCCAAATACATATTATGGTTGTTCTTCAGCGGCTTTCCAGGGTGACGGAATTCATCTGGTTGGTAAAAGAAACAAGCAGGACTTACACTCCCCTGGGGCATCCGCAGCACATGTCCAAGCCAGATTCTTTTCCATGTATTTCGTTACTAATGACCCAGGTTTCGCCATTCGGCTTATTCGTGTACTTGAATCTCGAATGCCCGAATATGCCGAATTTCGAAACCCGGGGTATTAGTGACGAATTACATGAAAATGTACAAAATTTCAACAATTCAAATTTCAAAGAATAGCGTTGTTTAAACTGAATTTATTGAGTTTTTGAACTCTCCTGAATATTTAGATAACCAGTTTGCTAGTTAAACTGACGATATAGATTATTTAAAGGTTTCTATACGACATTTTTTTTTGTCGGCGTCAGTGGCGCAGTTGGTAGCGTCGCAGGCTAGGGTACAATACTATTTAAGTAATAAAAGTCCGTTCGTGAACTTCCACAAAGTTACCGCCGAATCTGTAGAAAACTAAAGTATGTTTGAAGCCCAATAGAAAAAGTTACTAAAAAATTCTTAAATTTTATTTCATGAAGATAAAACGCACATTTTAAGTAAACGATGTAACACTGATTTTTTATTTGTGTTTTAGAAGCGCCTTCTCGAAATGAAAACTCAATCGATGGACAATCTTAACTACGCAATAAAATGAGTAAAAAACTACCGAAGATCAAGTCTAGACTTTAGACTCTAGAGACCAGAGACCACTATAGTGAATGTAGAATGTATATAAATTATTAGGAAATGCAATATAAAGCAAAACTCAATGATCACGTATCACGCAACTTATATAAATTATTTCTTACAAACATTGTGATTAATACGACAAATATTCAGTAAATAAAACTCATTCACGCTTGATTCGTTACGAAAATAAAATATGTTCATATATATTTCTTTAAAGGAGTAGCAAATGATCGATTTTTTGGCCGTATATTTTATATAAACAAACAATAAGGATAATCCTTTATACACAGAAAGCTTTGTTGTAAGGGTTAAGCTGAATTTAATCAGTTTTTCGAAACAAACAATACGGTAATGTTTTATTTATCGAATTTAAATTTTATTTGTGTAGCTACAATCGCTTTGTGATAGGAATTCAAGGAAAAAAGAAGTCGTTCTCGAAATAAGAGAATCCAGAAACATCAAGTTTTATAGAGCGATTTCTTATTCAATATTTGAGAATAGTAATAGCGGAAGACTATATTTATTTTATGTTTTCTATTCATATAAATAAAATAAAGTGTTATTATATAATTTCATAAATTACACATAAAATTGGTTTCGTTAAATCATAATAAATTGCGACACTGTTAATGTTTTTATATACCTTAATATTTATCTATCATTGATCATATATTTAATGCAACTAGACAATCATTTTCATAATATCTATCTTTCTGTTCATTAGTCACCAGTTATATATAATTTTGAGCTATATTTGATTCAGATAACTCAAATTTGCAAATAACGCTAAAATAGATACCCTTCTAAAGAATTAAACGAGATGTTGGTATTTAAGGTTGAAGGTTACATTGTCAAATAAGTATTAAAATTATTTCAAAGATCACTATAATTCCTAGACTTATATATCGACTGTGGAAAGGAAAAAGGAAGTAACCCACACCAAAAAATATTGTGTATAGCTCACACAAAACATGCTTTTACACTCTATTTATTTATTAATATACATTGTATTGACGTTAGAAATGCAGAAAGACTTATCCCTCCGTCTTTTCAAAATATTTTTTTTCGATAATCACTATGTATACAATTTAATACACGTTTTTTTTGGGTTATACTCAGCATTTTTTGTGTGTGGGATACGTCCTTTTTCCTTTCTACAGTCGATATATAAACGATATTACTATTTACTTACTTTCATATCGAGTTTGGTCGTGTACTCGAATGGCTGAAGATGTCAAAAGAGTCGTTAGTTGAACAATTCAAATTTGACATTAATTATTTTATGTTTTAAAATTCTTCATTAATGTTTATAATTTGAATCTCCCCGATCGTATGAAATAAAAAAATATTGTCTATTTGTCTAGACCATAATTCGAAACCACAAGATCAGAAAGTATTTAATTTGACCGAATAGGAAAAATTTCTTGCCTTCTTGTGTACACTTTAATAATAAAACAAACCAATTGTTTTTAAGGAAACTTCGATTCGTAACAGAATAAAAGTCATTACGTGCTTCGCGGTGCTGCCGAAGTTAAATTTTCTTTTAGAAAGACAACTTTTATTTCATTCGCCAAAGACAAACGGCGACTTTTAAAGTGCACTGTCATTCTTTTGTTTTAGAAGAAATAAAATTTTGTTTGTTTTTAAGCCTTTCTTAAATTCTAAAGTTTTTGTGCAATACAATATAATGTATACTTCTACTTTAATACTACAGTTAAATTTTGTATCCGTGAATGATTGTGTTTGATATTTTAAATTGAGTCGGCGGCTAATTAGTGAACATTTATTTTAGAAATAAAATTAATACTGAAAACTTTATAACTGATCGTGGCACGCTTTTTGCTTCCTTTCGGATCATTTATCACTTCTAGGAATATGATTCCAACTATGTCGGTAATGCAGTTCAAAGTAGATGTTCATGATCGGTGAGTGCCGACAGACTGATGGTCCTTTTTTTTTCTTCACTTATCATATTGTTTTCCAAATATCGCATTTGATAATTCTTACACTTACAGGCGGTGTTCTCTTACAATCACATATTTAGGAATATCAAATTTTGTAACTCGGTTTTGTGAAGATACAAGTTCCAGTTTATGGAATCTTTTTCTCTTTAATAACTATTATGAATTTCACTGACAAGAGGTAATGCTCTGGCAAAATACAAAACTTTTCCTCGAATATCACATTTCGTAAATTCACAGTATCATGTTTCTCTACACTCTCCACATTATAATGTATTGATTTTAATCCTATAATAACTAAAAGTTTTATTAAATCGATGATTTAATTGGTCACAGCAAATGGAAAGGTGAAATTTCAATTACTCGTCAAGATAATTATTTGAGAATGAAAGATTTTATATTTATGAAATGATGAGGTGTTGGCAAAATTATGAGATAAAAGCTTGTTTTATTGATTCTAATGATCAGAAACCAATTTAAACATATCATTAAGAAATTCTTTATTATAAGAATGAAAAGAATTGACCAGACTTTCTCAAACTATGTAATAAAATACCAGTTTAGTAATAAGGCTATAAGTACACACAATGTAACGGATTATTTCAGAAAATTTTCACATCAAATATTAAAAGGAATATTTTTTTATAACCTTGTTCTCTCACAATGTGTATGGATTCATCACAACAGAAGTAAAATTATATAATGATCAGGACTGGTTACGCTGATCGTAAAAATTATCAACTAATGTTCAATAAAAATTATGTGATTGCATAAACTTTTTGTTTTATTTTAATCTTATAAATATAGTACGATTACACCAATAAATGACAGTTAACCCCTAAAATTGATGAACAGAATTTGTTGAACGAGATGTGGTTATTGTTTGACACTCAATCGCTCTTTTTCAGATAGGTTAAGTATATGCTAGGAAAAAGACTAATAGTAAGCTAATTGCATTTAATATTCCTCGATTTTAGGATCAAATGGGTGGGAGGGTATTTTAATACCACAACATATCTGATTCTAAAGACAAATCCATAAGTAAATTTATGAAATTGTCCGTACGGGCCATGGGGATTCGAGCTCGTGGATACAGCACTCGAAAACGATATACGCAGACATTTATTGACTATTCGGCTACCAGTCTGGAAACTACTTTAAAACGTGGATCAACTTATTTGACAGTGGAATAAAAATACTTTTGCAAAAAAGTCTAAAAGTCTAAAATCTTTTACAGAGAATCGTTTTACAGAAAATCTTCCTCGGCGGAGGCAGTCAGACTATTTTAAGTGTTGGTGCACTTGATAGTATGTAGTTTTAGTGGTCCGCATACTTGAAGCTTTGCGTTTGTATAGTTATAGGAAGCAAGCTTGCAAGAGCATAAATCTTCCGTAAGTTCCTAAGATTTACCTGCTTCATATTTGATATACGAGGGTGGTATGATAAGGATAGGCTATTTTACGATATTGAATATTGACCCGTTATTCATGCATTGCTTTATTTTTAAAGCACTCCGGATAATATACATCGTAACAACTATCGCCAAAGAATGCAGGTCAGATAGATACAAGACGTACCTAAAATTTAACAACACATCTTTTAAATTTTTAAAATTGTAATACTCTCAATTAAAACATAGTGAATTACAAGCTAAAGTGGTCAGAAGCTAATTTGACCTCGATTGTCTAGCGGCAACACCTTGTTATTAATATAACGATTTGATGAATTTTAAATCAATTCCTGGCGAATATAAAATGGTAGATTAAAAATTGTATGCAAGATACTGTAACGATCTGTTTTGGGTGTTATCTTCTTCTTAAAAATCTTGGAAAAGAGCTATTTTATATCTGTAGCATGCTGCTGAAATCCGAGGGGTTGCATCTTTACGTATTGCAATGAAATCATCCCTGTCGATTCCTGTGAGACGGACACGTTCATTTCTTTGTATCAACGTAGTTCAAATATTCTGAATTAAAATCACTATTACTGCTGTCAAAAAGGGATGGTTTAGAAAATTTTGAGAAACACTAATATGGTATTTGTGATTTATTTTATTGCCGAATTCGACTCGATAATACGGTTAAATTCTTCTGTAAGTGATTTAAAATTGGAAAGTATTCTGTGTATTTGAAATTTGTTAGAAAACCTCAGACCAGATATAAATGTTCACAGTTATGTCTTCAACCCTTCCTACTTTACTGGTTCTCATTCGATTGCCGTGGAGTCTAGCTTAAATCATGGGAATACATATATATATATAATATTTGTGAATGTTGATTGTAGAGCAGGGAATGGATATGTTTAACCCCTATAAACGTCACCGCCCCGATAAAGGGCCATTGAGTGTTCGTCCAACAGTCAGTATCCCCTTGCTCTCTCAGACAGAGCTTTTGAGCGGTTGACCTATTTCTTGTTCTTTATATCGTAGATACTTACTGTTTGAATCTTCTATTAAAGATTCATATAATTGATAAAATGAAAAGACAGAGTATACTATAATTTTGTTTCTTTATATTGGGAATTTAACGTTATTTTTTATTCAAATACTTGGATAACAAGAGTTGAAAACACTGTGTATAAAAATACCACCGATTCTTTTTTTGATAATAACTTTTTGAAGGCTTTTTGATAATAACAGTTGTTGTAGCATAATTTTTTCATTTCATTTGTTATATAAGATGCGTAGACGATAAATGAGGATACAAACAACCATATTTTTCTAATACATTTTTAATGAAAAGTTTTTTGACAAAAATCAAAAAAGTCGTGAGGTTTTTTTGATGCTTTCTGTAGACTGTCGATTCAATATATCAAATATCTCACAATATTTTGATGATTTAAGATATCGACTGAGGGTGTTTGATAGAGTTTCAATATCAACTTTTAATTGTTGAGGTTTTGTATATCTCCCGAATTCATTCGTGTACTCGAATGCCCAAAAGGCGCAACCCAGGTCGTTAGTGACGAAATACATGGAAATTTATAAAATATCAACAAATAATTATTTGATATTTTAATAACTCGTAGAATCACTTATTGCGGTAGTCACGCACACCAATGAACTACAGTGACTGAGAGAAATGAGAATAAAACACAATGCTGCAGATAATATGCTAAAATCAGGAGTTTAATTTTTTTTGATTGAGTGAAGTATAATAAAATTAGTGCGTAATTATTTTCAAATATGAACATATGTATAATAAACATTACAATAACGGAGAATGGGCTACAAAAGTTCTAGACACAAAATGTACCTACATATTGAAATTTAAATTAGTTCATTACCTTCAACATTGTGGTATTATGAGCAGGATATTAAGCGTACGAATATCTTCTAGGATTTATTGGTGTAAAAAGTTAAAAAATGCAATGCTAAATGAGATTTTTGGATACCAATTCTTTGTCTGGAATAAATCAGTACTTGCATTACTTATAAGAGTTTGGAAAAACACGACAATTTACTTTGCAAGTAAGTATATTAATGTAGTTTTCTAGACAAGGAATTGTTCCTGTCTATTGATGCCTAAATTGACCAGTGTCAGATTGGAATAAATCCATCTATATTTTGATATTATACTTATGTAAGTAACAACTGAAGACTTTATTATACTGAGCTAAAATTTTTATTTGCTGTTTATTTTGTCAATATGTTACTTACTAGCGTCTGCCAGTACAGTGACGATATATTAGTAATAAAGTCATCGTCAGAACTATGAATATTATAAATCAGTTCAACCACGTAAATGTTAATTCAATTAAAGGTTTTAATGAATAAAACACATTTTTTTTGTACTACTTCCATATGTTTATAATGATCAAGACTGATCAGTTGATAATGCATGATGAGCGAAACCAGTACTGGTCATTATAAACATGTAAAAGTAGTACAAACAAATTGTGTTTTATGTTTTAAAATATGATGACTTTCGACCAAGAATTGACAGTTAACACCTTAAAAGTGATCGATTAGAGGTTTGCCGTGTAATTATACGCTGTCAATTCGCTCAATTAATATAAAATTAAATTAAAAATTGATAACTTAGTTATTACACTTGGTTCCACGCTTAATTAACGTTTACACTCGACTATCCCCTATTCATTTACAGATCTTGCAGTCATTTAAAGTTAACTCTCTTGACTTGTACGTGTAAGACATCTTTTCATATATACTGTACAATCGCTTTTATGAAAAAATGAATTATATTTTTCTGATTATAAATTTATTATGTTTTAACTGTTGCCTTGTTCTTACTCATTATAAAATGTGTCAGTTGTGTTTTACGGTTGGCTTAGAAATGAAAATTTTATTAAATAAGAATATTTGCTTAAGATAGAGAGTAGATATTAGGCGACCCTCCTCGAGTGAAGGTAAAGCGGTTAGTTTTTGGTATTTTGAATTTAGTTCCTGAGAAGTTTCTACGAAGAAGCCGCTCTGAGTATTTCATACTGGAAGGCGGGTTTTGAAAGCCTGCATCATATTTCCGTTAATGCATTACAATTATTTCTCGACATAACTTTGTGGTTGATGTACCACGTAATTTACTAGCACAAAGTACTCAATTTATTCAATTTAATGTCCCATTACTACATCATATTCAGCTTAATGGCCGTATGTTTTTTCGAATTTTCGCAAAAAAACTGTCATTTCACTAAATTCACTATAATTTGTAAACCAATTGAGATATCTTAATCAAATTTGATTTTATGGCTTCCAGATACTTTATCGCATAAATTAATCCGGTTGTTCAGTGGCTCTATATTTGTGGATAGCATACTTATGTGGTGTAGTGAAAATAACTTAAATCTATTAAAAAATCTCTGCTTCTCATATCATCCCTGTTGCAGATGTAACAAGTCACCCTGGGACAAGACACGGTTATCATAACAACTACCTGCACCATAAAAAATGCCATATAGTCCATTCAATAAATCACTATGCACGCTGTAAATAATAATAACCAATACAACTAGAGAGAAAAAAGTAAAAGTGTACCATCTAGGGGTAGTTTTACAAAATTGTGTAGTCAAAATATTGTTTATGTTTTGTTAAATAATGCGTTGATGTGTATACCACAATCTCTCGTTGACATTTGAAATCAAACTCGATTATAATCCAGTACTTCTTCAATAGAATGGAATGTATGACGTTGGACTCATATATGAGTCCACGGCCATTAACCTGTTAAGTGGCAAGTAATTATTCTGCACATGTTTTATTTATGGGCAGATATCATCAAGAATAAACGCATTTTAGATACGTGAAATTTTAGATTATTGAAATGAGTAATTTGAAGAAGTGAAATAAAATTTATTATATTATAATTTAATATAATATAAACTCTATCGATGGAGTGAGTCTGAAGAAAGATGCTTTTAAAATAAGCGACGCACGTGTCATAACTACTAACACAGCTTGTGAGATAAAAAAGTTATCAATTTTATTTTTACAATAAAAATGGATGTCTACAGAGTGACCACCGAATCTATTGAAAATATCAGTGTTTTGTTTAGTATATTAAAAAGTTAAATACGTAATAAATATGATGTAATTTGGCATGCTGTGATCTTTGGTTGTAAGAAGTTTGGCGAACTTTGAAATGTAAATGAAAGAACCCCTAAAAATGATTCTATAAAATTATAATAAAAATTATTAGTGAGCTGCCAAACTGAGTGAAAATGAGTGTTGTCTTTATTAGTGCAATGCTATATATTATATCCAGGAATTAGTCATGAAATATAATTTCATGTTTTAAGTTGTATGCTAAAAATTTAATTTGTAGACATTATTGCTTCAATTGTGATGTATGTGTGATTATATATTTTTTTTGGGTATGGATTTTTTTTATTTATTGGTAATCAGACATTTACAAAAAAAACGTAATTATTAAAATCGTTTTATATTTATTTTATTTGTTGCATTATTAAGGTAGGTTTTACTAGATGGTCTCCAAAAAGAGGGTTTGTCCTTAAATTCGACTTCAAAAAATTGTCTTGTCCTCTATTTCAAATTGGTTAACACCGGTTGCTACAGACTATGAGAAGAAGGTAGACCACAATACATTTATATTGATTATATATGTGTTATAAAAAAATATCTACATGAACAATCCGAGGTACACGTTATAGTTAATCAGGAAGTATTAATTTCCAAATATGATTTTTTTTAGCATTTACAGTGAATCCGGGGATCCTGGGATTTCAGGATTGGAAACCCTATTATTTATCAATAAAACGTATGAAATTTTGAATTTGAATAAATTTCTTCGTAGTCCGAAAATATCATTTCACTCGAAATCAATATAAAACTTTATTTTACGTGTTTACAGTTCAGTTTTTATCAACTTTTTATAAGAAGAACAGTTTTTTTCCGTCTGTCTGAAGTAATTGCCAACATTCAATTGAATCATATCATAATTTGGCAACGGCTAAATAATCTAGCAGAGGTCATTAAAATAATAAATCACCCGTATAAAGACACTTTATAGTATGTTTAAGCAAAGTGTATGCAAAATATGTAAATTTTCTGATATTAATAATAGAATTTTTTACTGCTGTACTCTTGAAAAAATTTACGACATGCCGTAAAAGGCACTATGAATATTTTGTATTCAAGTCGCCGTAAAAATTACACATTGGAAAATATTTTCAATTGTATTTTATCGTAATCATAAAAAATAATTCTTCTTCAAGGCTTGGTATATTTCCTTTTGTATTTTAAAAATCATTTTGCTAAATAATATTTTTTTGATTCAATAATAAAAAA
This sequence comes from Himalopsyche phryganea, assembly GCA_022494535.1. Lineage (NCBI taxonomy): Eukaryota > Metazoa > Arthropoda > Insecta > Trichoptera > Rhyacophilidae > Himalopsyche > Himalopsyche phryganea. The sequence goes on along the minus strand of JAGVSL010000060.1, from coordinate 1,868,548 downwards.
ATGATATCGATTTTTAGAATTATATGTCAACGGTGGTATTCATAGAGTAAGAATTTGCTGGCAACTGGTAACTCTTTTTTTAAGAAAGTAACTTAAAAAAAATATGAATATAAAAACACCAGAATAAGAAATAAAGTACGAATTAGGGCTTCCAGTCCCGGGATCCGGGATACCGGTTAATTAGTCAGTCCCGTAATCGTCTAAATATCAATTATCCCGGAATTTTGGGCTACACAGTAAATGCTTATAAAAAATTCATATTTGAAATTAACAACATCCTGATTAACTATAACGTGTTCCTTGGAATTTTAAATGAAAATACATTTTTTTTATACTTGCATAATTAATACATATATGTATTGTGATCTTCCTCCTTATCATATTTTGTAACTTTCGTTGACAGGAACAGATAATTTTGACAACAATATATTTTATAGTCTTTATAAACAAAATCTTCTCTAAAAACTGTTTTAAATTCATGATTTTAAAAAACAACAAACGTGATTTTTGTTTATGAAAATTAGATATTTTTTCTTGCGGTGTGCTGCGAAAATCTATGCAGTGCTTAGGTGTGCCGTGGGTGAGAAAAGGTTACGGAGCTACACCACGATATAAAGAGAAAGTTTTATTTTTAAATACGTTTTTATTGAAAAAATAAACGACACAATAATTGAATAAATGAGTCCAGTTTTCATAAATGTATTCAAACTTTTAGTGATGAGGGTTGTACGATGTGAAGATGAGATGTGACTTAGCATACTTCAAATCGTCGGTCAGCAGATTGTATTATATATTATTATAAACGGTATTTTCATAGAACAATTCAAAACATATTACAGATAACACTTTGAAAGGGGTTTTTGGAAATTTTAATAAGGGTCTGTGATTTAGAAATTTAAATCAAAAAATATTTTCCTCACAACGCTCTCTAAATCAGTGGAATCCATTTTCCTTGATCTTCTTTTGCCCCTTTTCTACCCTTTACATAATACATGAAAATTATTTAAAATATTAAGGACCAGCAGTCTAGCCAGATAGTTGACCCTTAGGCCATTCCATAAAACCAAGAGTGGCTGTGTTAAGCGTAAACAATTATTACAAATTCCTTTTTTTAATGTGATTAAAACTTTGTAGTGTTTACCCTCATCATAAGCTCGCTCTCTACAAAGAAAAGTGTTGGTCAGAAAAAGCTGTTTGATTTAATTTAAAACTCAAACTCTTTGAAACTTGGGCGTTATTTATTAATAAGCACTCCTCGTTTACAGTGGCGGACTTATCGTTTTTAAGGCCTATAGGTTATGTTTCGTGATTCACCCTCAAGCATGGTATTTGTTGTTGAAGGGTTTTATTTTACTCAAATACTTCATTGTCACAAGTGGATTATATGTGATTGAGGAGTCGCATATGTATCATATTATTTATCTGATAAAATAAAAATACTAGTGTTAGTTAGTATAACGTAGTTTGAACTTGGTTACATAAGTTAGCTTTGATGCGGTTGACTTATTCATGTCGGTTGGTCTTTTTGGTGTAGTGGAAAGAGTTTTATCCTAGCTATACCGGCAAGCTCAATATCAAGTTAGAGTTTTTCAGATGAAATTTTGTATCTTTGTTGAGATTTATGTTTGTAATGTTTTAACTCCTCAAGTTGATCTCGAATGATCTTGAATCATTTTATAATGAAAAATATTACTTAAAACTCAATATATAATGTCAATCGTAAAATGTCTCAAAAGTTTCACAGTGATGTAAGCAAACATTATAACCTAATGATCTCCTACCTACAAAACTACGATGAGACAGTACTTAAAAATCGTTTTAGGCCGAGAGCATTTCTGCTCGACGACCACCCGTAGATGTCAACAAGGATATTATTTCTTTTCTTTTAATTCAAACACGACACATGAAAATGTCTTTCCTTGGGATGCTTCCTGACGTATTGTATGTGCATGAGTGTATGCGTTATGCGAGAAGGTATGTTTATATAAATGCATATGGTGCTTACATCAACTGGCTTTACTGTGGATTGCTTAACTTTGTAGTGATCATACTCTTCTATCAGCAACGATGTAAGTGGAATAAAAGAAAACATTAGAGATAAAGACACTAGAAGAATTTAACGATACATCAAGTTGACATGAAAAAAATGATAATAAGAAGATGAAATAAAAATACGCAGAACAAGTGAATTGTATCCTTAATAAATTTTGCCATCTTTTGGTGAAGTATGTTGTTGAACTCAAAAAATAATTATGTAGATAAGTGTCATGTCATAAATTCAAACGCTGTTAAATATATTATAGGTCAACATATTTAAGAATACTCACATTACATTGCACTTATTCATTGATTGGCCGTAAGTTTAATTTATATTAACTGTCATTCAAACAAGGCCCAATAATAAAGATTCAAAGTTGACGGTAGGTATATTTAGTTTATTGCCGAAAGCAATTTAATTTTAAATATATTTTGACCAGAAGTTATAGCTAAAATATTAAGATTTCAAAGTTATACAGACATTATATAATATTTTTTTAACCATATCCGAGCGGATACTCGGAGCATATGGCCATCACGCATTTCCTCCAAGCTTCTCTCTCTTTCTTTCCTGACAGGTCATCCCAGCGTCCCGTAGCTCCGCCGAATATTTCCTATGTATGGTTTACAGCGGCCTTCCAGGGAGACAGAATCCATAAGGTTCGTAGAATTCAGGCTCCCCTGGGGCATCCGAAGAATAATATATTATATCTTCAATGAAATTGGCTTAAAATCAATTAGATATTGTTTGCGTATTACAAAAATAAGTTAAGGAAAGATTTTTACAATGAGTATTTGCTAAATTATTATTAAAAATAAGTTATTGATTTCATTTAAATTTATTAAAATCTAACGCTCCGTGGTACACTTTTATCATATAATTATATGTACGCCATATTATTCTCAGAAAGGTAGTTTTATGATGTGAATAAATAATTGTTTTCACTATAACCCTAGGCTAGCAACGATAATATAATATTGTAACCTTTGTTTTTCCACCCACCTGAGTTAATCATACGTTTAATTAAGGGTGAATTGAAATATACAATACTGTTTTCCTTCGGTCGTAATAACAACATTATATTCAACCAATATGACTAAATACATCACAGTACAGTAACGTATGTAAGTTAATGTTTTAGCTGTAAAAGTTTTCAATATTGAATAATGATAGTTTTGTTACTGAATCACACCTTGACCACTGATCGGTATTGAATGATTGATCAAACTTTTTTCTTTTTACATAATATGTATATATTATATGTGTATAAATAAATAGTATTAAAATTGTTTAACCATTGAAAATAATAAGAGCTATGAGTAAAAAAATACTTAAAAATAGTTGGCAAAAAGTTCATCACAGAGAATTTCATGGAGAATTTTCTCACGAGGAAAAATTGTCTTACTAACTAACTAATAAAATCGTTTTAAATTGAGATTGTTTTATTTCGTAAAGTAAACTGTCTGACGTGGTGAATAATCAACAATATAATATATAATTTAATAAACTTCAATGCCAAATTTGAATTATTGAGATTTTGTACACTTCCATGTATTTTGTCACTAACGTAAATAATATTTGTCGTATTTGTATCTTCTATATAAACGTTAGACACTGTTTACTGTCTGTCAGTTCAAGTCCATTCGTGAGCTCGAATGCCGAAAGGCGAAACCCGGGTCGTTAGTGACAAAATACATGGAAGTGTACAAAATCTCAATAATCCAAATTTGATATTGAAATTCCATCAAGCAGCCTCAGTCGATGTCTTAAATTAAATTAAACTTCAATGCTTTTGATAAAAATATTTCCAAAATACATGTCCCTTTAATTTGATTTTCCATCTAATAATATTTTGTATTAATTAGTATAGTAATTCAATCAGTCCTGATCATTAAAAAAGTGTGGAAGTAATACAAAACATAAATAATTATTTTTGTCATGTGTCCTGAAACAACGAACTAAATACATTTAAATGTTTACGACAATTTACTATATCCACCCCTGCTTACGCCCAGTGTTGCTGTAATTCAAAAAGTTTTCTGATAATGCCAATGCTGGAGGCCGTTTCGTGTGGGCCCGCATTAAAAATGCATGTTATTCGTGATTCTCTCTAACAACGACCATAAAAAGATGGGAAGCCTGGGTTCCCGTACCAGCGCAGAGCGCTCTGAAATGTATGAATACAAACGGTTGTAAATTTAACTGTTATTGTTGTATTCTATTGTTTTTAAATGATTATTTATTTTTTATTGATGCCTATAGTAAAGATATGATTGCTCGACCAATGTAAGTATTATTACTTTTCTATCGATCTTATATAAAATGTATACGTCAATTGGGACAAGGGATTGATATTTTTTTTCGATACCCTTTTTTTAACCCATACAGCGCGAGCCGTTTGATCCAATTGATCCGTTGAACGCTCACTATGGCTAAGAATAGATCAATTGAAACAGTAAGAAATGGAGAATTATGAGTAATACATATTAGTCGTCCTAAATACATCAAGAAGTAAACTAAACTCGTTACATTCCCGCTAAAATAAATCGAAGAAAATTAAACTAAAAATATTTAATCTATAACTACATATACACCGCGAACACGCGCACAAGCAAGCGTGTAGTCTCATAAGTATACGTAATACATAGGGATGACAATTAATGCTGTGTAACGGTAGTTCAAAGCTGAAACTCAAAAGACATATACATTTTCAAAAATATATTTCCTTGTGTTCTGCTTGACATTTTCATGATCTGTTCCCTAATTTCTCTACTTAACGGTTTGAACTGTTAACGGGTTAAAGCATATATCCACAAGTGTTTCCTTCTAGTTTGGTTGGAAATACGAGATAAAGTCTTGGACATGTAAAAATGTCTAGCGCTCTTAATTATCATGACTATTTTTATGCTTTATCTGATAAAAAAACAGTAATTAAAGACTGCAAAGATACAGATAAAAAACAAATAAAGAGTTGCTGCTTTTCTTTATTAATATCTATCCAGAGAGATTTATTGTTTCAACGTTTAACTATTGATCTGCATTTCTTGGGTCAGTAACTAATTCAATTGTTGGTCAGTAAGAAATAATAATAATGTCGGCTCCGTGGTGCAGTGGCTACAGTTAAGGATGTCTCGGGCTTAAATCTCGGCGCGGACAGTTCCATAAATTGATTTTTCAATCGATTTATCGATTTCTATTCATAGTCATGAATTTTTGTAATGTCTAAAATTACCTCCCCCCACCCGATCCTATAAACGGGGCATACCGAAAACGATTAGCTAGAAACCAGTAGTCCTGTCCTAGCCCTATCTTTCTATCCCTAATCCCTACTGTCTTCGAAGAACAGAGGTGGAGCAACTGAGGATCAAGCAGTTCTAGTAGAAAACTTGTGTTAGGAGTCCATTAGGAGGCTATATGCTCCACACTGGAAGCAGATATGGTAAATAAAAAAAAAGAAATAATAAATGGTCAATTATGAAATTAAAATGTTATATATTTTTATAAAATTCTCAGTTTTTTCATTAAACCTAACCTAACCTTTTTTCCCATGTTCGCTCTCAATGTGGAGCATATAGGCTGCCAATGGAGGTATCTCAACAGAAGTTTTTTATGAGAATTGCATGTTAAAGTTGCGGAAGCACAAAAAACAAAGGGTAAAGTGGCAGCAACTCAGAGGTAAGAGAGCAAACGCACCAATCCTTATTTCCTAAAAAAAAGCGACGATATACATGGGCAGCGGATGCCTCAGGAGAGTCTGAGTGTTGCCTTTCTCTTATACTAGTCGAATGGATTCCGTCGCCCTGGAAGGTCGCTGATAACCATCCATAGAAAGTACTCGGTGGAGATACGGTGCGCTGGGGTGACCTGAGAGGCAGTAAGTCTGTCAGAGATAGATAATCTTGGACGCATCGTGTGGTGGCCATATGCTCCGAGCAAGGAGCTTATATGGTTGAAAAAAAAACTAACACATTTAATGTTTTTTCCGCAATCGAGAATTCTAATATTCCAACAACTTTGTGTCTGAGCAAGTCACAGCAAGTCAGTGCACGGTCAACAGATCGGACCCGTGCAGATCTATATCGGGCCAAGAAAATGGTGAGCAAATTTGCTTATTTTCTTGACCGCTTTTGCGTTATAGAAGGTGGCTGTGAAACAACAGTTGCATACACGTAACGGGTGGAGGCGGGCCAACCAACTTGTATTCCAAAAACCATTTTCGTGCAATGTACATAAGTAGTTGTATTAGGCAATTACATGCGCACGAATGATTGTAATGTTATCATTCTCTCCTACCTTATTCAATCTTGAAAATAGGGCGTAGAGAAAGGGACTAGTTAAAACTAGACGTTGTATTTCGACTATTAATGTAATCCACTATGAATTATTTATGTGTTCCAATTCGGAAAGGTATCGATGTTTTAAAATCGGACTAGAAAAAGGATACTTCAAATTTTTAACTAAGTAACGCGGTCTATTACAAATACTCTTTATTGAATTTAAAACATCTCCATAATTACTAATTACCGGTTCTGGCAACAACATACATTAGATATTCAAGATACTGTAATTAAGCCAATGCCGTGAACTAAAGGACAGATAATAATATTTTGACGTATTCTATTTTTAATATGATATCCTACAATAATAATTATTGGTATTTCTATGTTTTGTCTTCACGTTGTAATGAAGAGAATTTATCTTGTTGTATTAAACACTTCATGAAATATTTTTTATATTACATTTCCTTTCTTGTAAAATAGATAGACCATTGTATAAATTAAATTTTCTAACCACAATTGATATATTATGTTTTTCCTTTTGTGCATACATTAGCGGTATTATGTTCGGTCATAAATTACTTTTGCAGTATTTTTCTATTTCCACTAGCCATTTTCGCGCGTTTTGGTTTTGGAAAAATTTATAACCTCATAATTCAGAGACAAATGCAGTAGATAAGAGAAATAGCATACAAAAATTCCTACTCTTATGAACATTAATGTCGTATTTAATTATTTTTATAATAGAAATAAAAATAATGAGAAAAATGGCTAAAAGATATCAATAAAATAGTTTTTATTTTCGACGGATCCGGCGGTAGTTTTGTGAAAATTAATTTTTAATAAAAAAATATAATTGATCTGTTTGTTTTTCCACAGGTGTGCTGTTAAATATGATAAGTGTTTCGCCTCTTTGAGAAGCATCTTCAGCTTCACTACATAGGGTAAACATTGATTATTATTCTTATCTTGAGTAGAAGAAAGGAGAAGAGGAAATAATCCTACACCACCTTTCATTTTTAAGTTAAGTATTATTGTCATTGCTTACATTAGAAATAAAAAATAACTTTGTGATACAGTTAGTCTGAAAGTGCTTCTTAAATAGGCGAAACAATTGTCATATTTATTAACACAACCACTGGGATAACAAAGTAAATAATTTCAATTTTGGCACAAGCGGTCAGGTTGGTCCGGGTTCAAGTCACGGCAAGGTTAATATCAAATATGGATTTATAAAATTAAAATTTGAGATTTTGGACATGGATGTATGTGAGTTTGGGTGGGTGTTTCTCTTTGAGTTGATCTCAAGTGACTTTAAAAATTTGTATCAGCTGTTATGCCAAATACACATTTATTTTAAATTCAATATTAAAAAAAATTAAATAATAAATATACTTCATTTACATTTGATTCGATTGATAAAGAATAAGTATCATTGAAAATTAATTAATTAATATTTGGAAAGATATGCAATTTACCTACGACTCAAATTTTCACAAGTACTTGTATTGAAAATTTATTTTCATATTGAAAATTACTTGACATCTTAGGAAGAATTTAACAGTTTCATTTGAGATAAAATCAAAACACCCATGAGCTAGATTTGAAAAGTTAATCGAAAAAATAAGCAAATTTGGATTATTGAGATTTTGTACACTTCCATGTATTTTGTCACTAACAAACCGGGTTTCGCCTTTCGGCATCTTCAGGCATTCGAGCTCACGAATGGACTCGAACTGACAGACAGTAAACAGTGTCTAACGTTTATATAAAAGATACAAATACGACAAATATTATTTACGAGGTAAGATATTATACGTCTGAGAGCCACACTGATACCTGAGTTAAAATTTCGAGAATCACCTTAATCCTTATTTTGTAAACACCACATTTACAGAGTGGCGAATTGCCGCTTTCCAACTTCTTATGGAATTACCGGTGATTTTACAATTATAATAGCATTGTGGGTTTCGACGGGATGCAATTCGACGAAAGGGTAAATATATACAATCATTACACGTTTAGTTTGTCACTAATCTAGATTCTAGATAAATATATATATTTTAAGACGAAACGTTACCTTTTATTTGTATTAAAAAGATTAACACAGAAGTGGAGTACATGCTGCCTTCTTGGCCGTATCCATTATTTTCTTGATCGCTTTAACCTGGGTTTGAGTGTGATTTACGTAATATAAAACATACTTAAAGCACAGAAGCTTTTTTTACGAAATATTCTTTCAAAAATAGAACCAAGAATCCTAATATCACAAGGCAGAATATATCGATCTAGGAAAGTTTCACATTGACGTTCTCAACATAAAAATCGTTGTGGTTTTGTTTGTTTTGAATTCCGAAGTTAACTGATCTCACCTTTTTCAAAATTCACAACGTCCTTCACAAAAAACTTCGATATTTCAATTTACCCATCACACGCACGCACACACACACACATGTGTATTTTTAGCTGCTCCCAGACCTTCTCAAACTGCTAAATACAAGTATGGTCACAAGAGTCATAACTCATCGATATCTTTAGTCTGCGACTTTAAAAACATGAAATAATTTAGCTAGTTTTCGATTTATATTAAGAAATCCTGATGTAAAGAATGTCGAGCGAGTGATTTGATAACATTTTAATTTGAGAAAATCCTCTACTTACACTTCCGAGTTTGAGAAGGTGGTTGAGACTTGACAAATATTTCTGTTGAAATAATGCAATAAGAATTCTACATGGAAATGTGTTAGAATAGTTACATGGTTAGTACAAATGTTAGTACAAATGAATTGTGTTTTATTTTTTAAAATAGTTACATGGGATAAAAAAATATTGATTATTTATCACGTTGACTTCTAAAATTATACTCTTACAAGTTTAAAACTTCCTCGAATCACCTCTCACTGTGCAATTAGTGGAAAGATTGGGATCGGAAAAGCAAATAAAAAATCATTATTCTGCAATAAACTCGTTGTTATTTATAATTGTAAATAATTAACATCAAATAGTCGTGTTTACCGTGCACAAAAATCCATTTTAATAGTAATCGTCCCCGGCCAGCAATTTAGACTTCTTTTTTTTTCGGTTCCCTTTCCTGTTAACCGGTGAGATCCTTTTACAACAAAAATATACGTTTTTACCCAAACTTGATCTATTGTCTTCCATCTTTAAAACTCAGACGCAAAGTGTAAGCTTTGCGTCTGAGAAATGGGTTCACCCGGTTTGACGAAAGGTGGCGTTTGTTTTTTTCTATTCACTTCATGTTTTAAAATTCGGACTGTGTATATGAAACTTATTTTTTTTTCCATTTTTAACTTCTGTAAACTGTAATAATCTTCAACTTTGTACAACCAACTGCAATAAAGATATTGATCTGGAACGACTGGGGTGTTTTCAGCGTTAAATGGTCCTGGAGGGTCATTTTTACACTCAATTTTATATAAATAAGCCTGTTATGTTTGTATTTTTATCAGTTGATATTGCTCGTGATGAGCGAAACCAGTCCTGATCATTATAAATATGTGGAAGTAGTACAAATGAATTGTGCTTTATTTTTTAAAATATAATGTCCTTCCACCAAGAATTGACAGTTAACACCTTAAAAGTGGTCCTGGAGGGTATTAATCTCTTACCGATGTCTACAGAAGACGACTGCAACCCTCTTTACCTCCACCCCCACCCTACCGAGTGTAAAATTTTTTATAAAATATTTGTATTAACCACATCTATGATAGAAGTGTTGACTTAAAAAGTTCGAGACACATGACTGAGAGTTGGAATATAAAAAGTTTTAGAAATCAGTCAAAAAGATGCCCACATTTTGACAAGCTCTGCTTTGAAGCGCACGTTCACACACAATATTCGAAAGCTCCAGGCTAGGTGGAAGTTTTAGCGGGTAATCCTTCGTAAGCGGTTTGGTGAACACATCCCCCGGGACGGGAACCCAGACTTGTGAGTATGAAATATGCCACAGATTAAGGATTCACAGGAGAAAGGAGATTATGCCATATAAACACAAACAAACAAATATACAAGTATTTTTATCGATTACCATGGTACACTTACAGTTTTTAATTTAGGCTTTTAATTCGTTGTCCACCCATTGGATGTCAGTGACGAAGACTCCCTACAAAACGACGATCCCAAGATTTAATATAAAAAATAGTGTAATTATTATTTTTACCACTAAGCCTTGAGAATTTTCTAGAAAGCTGTTACTCTGTGGAATATCCCAGGTAAGAATGGTATGAAGCTGTAAGAGGCGTTGATGTGACCAATTTGGAGCGGGCTTAGAGACTGGGATAAATGAATTAAAAATAAAATGCATAATAAGATAAAATATCAATGTATTTACAAAATTATATTAGTTAGTTGATAGCTATTTTTGCTATGTAATTAATAGGATTAATATATTAGAATAACTGGAAATTCATAGATATATTAAAGACAATAGTCTTCATAATGACCAAAAAAACATTAGTCCATCACCTTTCCTTAAACCATTATAAGAAGATCAAGTAATAACGCATAATCAATAAATTTCAATGCGTTTAATTGCACGATTAATTAATAATGCCATGTCAGTTCCTTTTCCAAAAACACAATTTTAAAAAGTGAAGATGTAGAAATAAGTGAGATTACGCAATATTGTCTATCTCTAAAGAGTATATCGACGGTGTCTTGGCCAATTGATGTAACTCTCAAAAAATACGAAAATTAGTCAATGATTAGATCTCATTTTAAAGACGACAGAGCAGGTCTCGGCCAAATGATTAAAGTAAAGTGACCGCTTTTTGGAAGTGAAACATCATTTTACATTGGTTTTAGGCTTAAAAATTCTTATCTGGCCACTTGGTGTAAGCCACTATTACATCGACACTCCCTAGGCATTATCCCGTATCTGCAAGCATGAGAATTCCCAAGAGTGCATTTCAAAGATTCATAACGCAACTCACCGTATCATAAATTTAAGCATAGTCCTGACGATGTTGTTTAGTCGAAATAAAATTTTGTAGAGCTCAATACTTAATACTTCCTCCTATTATAATGTAGTTCTACCAAGTAAATGCCAATTCAATCAATAAAATATATACTATGTATACGAAAAGCTTGTTCAATTTACACTACACAGATAGTAAACAGCCGATGAAAAGTATATTCATTTTTTTTATTATTCGTTCATTAGAAAAACGGAGCCCGATATAATCAGCTATTTTCAAATGATTGCTCTTTATTATCTGACATCAAGTTTATTAAAAGTTTACGTCGGTGAATGAAAATTTTCTCGTTGACAATCCTGAAGTAGAGAAAACAAAATTAGTTCCAAAATACTTCCGTATGGTAAATTAATTTTCTTTGTCAACAGATGTGCTTAACATTTCATTATAACAGAAGTATAAATGGAAAAACAAAGTGCTTTCTGTGTAGATTTAAAAACGATCCGGAAAGTGAAGTACGCTGTTGTATTGCAATTAAATTTGAAGTAGAATTTATCAGCATTGCAAGATTATATTAGTAATATTAAATCGAATTTCAGTGAATGTATTTGTGTCCAAAAGGATAGATAATTTGTTGTTTTCGTACCTTACAACTAACCCTATCCAATCGTGAAAACGGGGCGTAGATTGACAGCGTAGCTTAATGCACTTTCCTTACCTCATCCATCTATTGTTACCTTTCTAAAAAGGATACGTGAACGATTTACGTATCGATCCGTTTGGGTCAAAGAAACATATCTCAATTTAATACGATTTCGAGATACTTTTAGTATTGGACATAAAATGATATAATACTGTCAGTTACAGTGAGAATAATTAAACGAATCAATATTTTCTTTGCTCAAAACACTTTTTGTTAATGATTTTGATTTTTTATGAAACCCTTTTGGGCTGTCTTGTAAACTAAATGAAAATTAGGTACGATTCTTTGACCCTAAGGGGCTGATAAAGACTTTGTCAGACATCTTCCAAATTATATCACTCAAAAGTGGTCTCGTTCAGGCCATGATACCCAAAATTTTTAGCATCTATTAATAATTTTGTCGAGGTCCGTGGTGCAGTAGTCAACGTCATTGGCTACGGCTACAGATGTCTCGGGTTCAATTCTCGGTACAGACAGCTTCATAAATAGAATTTTCAATCGATTTATGGATTTCTGTTCGTAGGCGTGGATGTTTGTGATGTCTAAAATTCCCTTCCACCCATCCGATCCTAAAACCGAGGTGCAGCGGGAACGATTACCTTACCACTTTTCCTGTCCTAGTTTTATCCTTCTATCCCTACTCTCTTTGAAAAAGAAAGTTCGAGCAACTGAGTAACAAGCAGTTTTCGTAGAAAACTTGTGTTGAGATACCTCCATTAGGAGGCCATATGATCCAAATGTTATTTTTTTTTGACTGAGGGTGTCTTCCGTAGCTTCAAATAATGTATTCAATCTTTGAATTTGTGTTTTTTACCGTAAGTATTTAAATATTTTGCAAACTTGTTTTATTCCTTTGTCAACTTGAGGTTTTAAAACTTGGTTTAATACTAAAATAATCTTATTACGCAATATTTATAGTATTACGAATCCTTATGCATTAAGAAGTATTTGCGAAGAATATAAATAAGCACCAGCGTAATTTATTATTTTTTTTCACGAAATCAACATCAAACGTTGTAGAAAGAAATGAATGCGAAGTGATATCACATTAATACCTCATAATATTTTGTATACAAACAATGTTAATATAATGAGTTTTATATTTACTAAGAAAATACAATATATTTAATTAAATTACGTATATTGACTTGAAATAAAGATGATAAAAGGTACGGAAGTTAGAGTCATAATTGTGATTAATTTAAAAATCAAGGAAATTTTTGTAAGATGTAGCATAATAGCAATTATTTTGCGAAAACACCATGTTACGATTAGTGGAAATCAACTGACTATGCAAAGCGTCTGTAGGTTTCGCGATCAGGTCTTGCAATAAAGCATTGAGAAGATCACATTCTGAACAAAACTTGTACAAGTGTACGCTGTGAAATCAGAGACACCACCGAACTGATCTAGTTGTTGCTTTAATGGTGTCAATTGTCAATTCCCGGTGGAAAGGATTTATATTTATAGAAAAAACTCGTCTTTTTGTATTTATTACACAATGTTATGAAATGGCCAGGACCGGATTCTCTCATCGCAAGAATATTTAATAATTGATAATGTTCGCAATTGTGGAAGTAGTAATAAATGTATTTTTAAAAAAATATTTTCAAGTTATATCATATTGGATAAAGTTTCAAAAGTGCCGCAGTATTATATGAGTCACTGAGTCGCTATATACTCTCCCAAAGGTTTTAGAGTTTTTAGTAAATCACGAAAAACTGTTATGTGCAGTACGGTAGTATTAAGTATAATTTAAGTTATTTTGTGTCTTCAGGTGTATAATAAAGAGTAAAATATTCTTTTACTCTGTCGTTTTTACAGAGTGCGTCGACCGTGTCAACGAGGATTTAGATCGTGTAAAAAAAACTACATTATTAAGTTTGACAAAATTTTGAAATTTGAACAAGGGACGAAATAGGAAGAAATTTTAGACTTGCAACTGGAAAAATTGGTAGATCTATCGATAGAGCACATACGTACATTAAAAACTTATTTTATTAAGAAGCGACAGGAGCTTATTTAGCGACTCACCGATAAATATGTCTTTTTCTTCTATTCTTAGTTCAACTAAGTTCCTTAAATATCAAATTCTCGAAGCGATGTTATATTCACTGAATAATGGCAAATATGAATTACCAAATTAAAACCTATCTCAAATGTATTTCATTTGCTGAGACAAAAAATAAATGCTCTGTTGGGTATAATAAATAATCGCTTTATCGATAACAGCTTATTTTAAATTACATTAATGGGTTTAGGTCTAATTCCTTAATCCATGTGGGAGATACGGAGAGGCTTCGTTTTAATTTATCATATTTCAAAATATTACTCTAAGTCTACTTCATTTAATTTTATTTTCGCATGGAATAATATAAATCTTTTATCTCTGGCAGCTTATTTTAATTTGTTTTAATATATAAAATGTGTTTTTATCGCTTTTTTAAATTACTTTTTTTTAACAAACTTCTGACAAATCATTTAAATAAAAAATTTTGATTCGAGTTTATAAACTAAGAAATATTTTACTATGAAGCATCGAGCTACAAATTTTTCATAAACTAAATTAAAAAGTATAAAAGTATCGAATAAGATATTTTTGAATGAACTTTAATCATACAATATGTGAGTAAGACTTTGATTCCAATGATGAGGATGTCTCTCAAGAACAATCAAACAAGCTGTGGTTTCTTAGTCAAATTTACTTTATTTCAGTTAGTAGTTTACAATTTAAAATACAAACAAATACAATAAAACACACAATTCGAATTAAAAAAAGATTGGTACCCAGAATGCTATGGGCTAATATTTCTAGTCACCCCAGAGCGACGGCTCCTATAGGTTAGCGTACGCGCGGCTGGCGCGTGCGTCCTTGCCTCTTCACTGTCGGCGGTGATTTTTTGTAACCGTGTTAAATCTTAATTTGGAGCATATGAACTACTGCGTTTACCATCTGAATAGAAGTCGTTTAATGATAACAATTGGAGGTTACATGTTCAACTGAATTAAATTTTTATTTTCATTGAAAAAAATATTCTTTCAAATGTTTTCATTTTATTTTGCTTAAAGGATTTATTAAATGACGGTATATTAGAAAATTAAATTATTCTGGCCATCCACCGGGCTGATACGGTAGCGTTGTTGTTGATAGAAAACTTGTCTGTACCATAATAATTTATTAATCTTCAGTTGTGAATATATTTGGCATTGTAGCTGACAGCCAATGCGCCAAATATTTTGAAAATTAGAAAACCATTCGAGATAAACTCGATGAGAATTTTTATAAGTCACAAATGTCCAAAATCACAAATTTAAATTGAATAAATCTAAATTTGATATTCAACTTGCTGGGATTTGAACCAGGACCCACCTGATCGCTAGGGCGAAGCTGTTACTACTAGACCATAGAGGCCGACAATTTTATTTATGACCATTATAATTCAAATGAATGTTTTTGTGTGATCTTTCCAAACATTACGTCATAAATAACTATTAACAAGACGCTTTAAATTTTAAAGCGCTATAAACTTTACCACAGTATACAAAACTTGTAATTATGTAGATCAAAGTGATTTTTTAAATAAATGCCTTTTATCCCGTGTAAACCCAGATTTAATGAGAATAAAATCCAAATTATCAAGACGTCATGTAGCGCAAGCAGAGTTTGTAAAGTAAATATGTATATGAGATGATGAAAAATAAACAGTCATCTCTTCAAAAATGTATATTTTGCGTTGTTCGCCTTCTTTTATACAAGAAAAAATATTTTTCTAAATATCCACCTCACAGAGTGAAGCAAATGTATTTCCAATGCAGTGTTTTTAATCAAATGTTTTAAAATAAGACCGTTATTAATTTAGAACCACTTAAGTAGAGTGAATAGTAGTCAAAAACTATTTATATGTGACTATTTAATTTTCAATGAATATTCTCAAAAAAAAATTTCTTCATTTCATTTCACCAAAAACTTAGGAAAAATGCGAGTTTGCTTCTGAAATAAAAATGGTACCAAATTGATTTATTTTTATAACTTACGTTCCTGTCATATACTTCTTTCGGAGATCGAGACGTCTGCTACATTTTTGAAAGCGATTGTAAGAAACCACCGATTATAAGACGGACCCTGAATTATGATACATCGAATAAATGTATCAAATTACACATCAGTCGAGAATAAGGATATATTTAATACTATACTAGCAACGATTGACTATGTTTCATGTATTTTTAAAAAATAATCATTGCCAGAATCAAATACTTTTTTAACCATGTCTGATCCACATGTGGAGAATGTGGAATGTATCTTAACAGATTTTTTTTCTACGACGACTGCTCGTTACTCAGTTTCTCAACCCGTCTTTTTCGAAGATAGTAGGGACAGAAGGATAGGGCAAAGAGAGGATTAGTGGTAAACGTTTTTAGGCCCGAAGAGGAATTCTAGACATTACAAATATCCATGCTTACCGACCGAAATTCATAAATCGATTAAGCATATAATTTTATGAATCTTTCCGTATCGGTATTTGAATTCGAGACATCCGTAACCAAAGCCAGCGACGTTGTCCACTGCCCCATGTACACGACGAGTATTAGGGTTTCAGAATGTAAAATTTGCATGAAAACAGTTGAAGAAAATAAGTTTGTTTGCATTCATAATTAGAACTGGTCAAAATTGACCATCAAATATTTCCCACAACGCTACGGACAATTAATGGCTTGCCGCTTGCCCGAAAAAAACACTAAATACCTCTATTAGATTTACATGAGCCGAGTAATAGCTGTGATCAAATATTGTCATAATTATTTATTAGTATAATCTTGTCTTTACCGTGCCGAAGATTATCCGTCAGAATAACGTAAAGCTGAATTTGATACACACTTTCAGTAGATCCAAGGGAAAAAAATAAATAGTTTTTTACGTAAAGAAGCATGATTTTAGTAATACACCTAATCATTTTTTTGCATGAAGGATACGTTCCAAAGACGTCCGTGAAAAAAAAATGCAAAAATGGCAGATTGGTTTCATTACTTAAAATTAAATCAAAATACGAAATTCTTGAACATAAAAACTAACCGAATTTATTTATTATTTATACATAAAAATATTTTCATAAGTTGCACAAGATACATACGTAAAAAAGGCCTACGTAAATAGTCTAAGGTTTTAATAAAATGTAGCATATATAAATATATTCATTCAGTGTCGCAACTACTTGAGAATAAACGTGCCCGTTTCTTGCTGTTTTCTGCCGGTGAAAAGTCACTCTCATCGCTGGAAATATTTAATGGCGAGACATCTTCAGGAGTATCTTGAATAATATTATCATCTTGTAATGGTTTTGAATACAAATATTATTTTTCATTCCCTGTGACTTTATTTTTATTAGTTCTATCATTTTTAAGTAACGTTAAAATTGTACACCTTGACATAATTATGAATATATATATACGACAATGCAACAAAATTTTTTGATAAATACGTATTTCAAATTTTTTTTAACCAAAAAGTCAGTGTAAACAAATATAAAAAAATCCGTACTTTTTTTAAGGCGTGCTAAAATCGTGCAAAAAAAAGGATCGCGTGATCTTTGCTGTAGAATCACTCACACCCTTTAAATTGAATAAACTAATTTGATTATTATGACAACTTTTATCGTAGGCACAAACATAATTTACTAGTATCGTCACCTAGGTTTTTTGACTATATCTCTGCGAGGTTTTGACCGTTTAAAGTAGTTAAAATTTTAAATTACAGTATTCCACGCTGGCTTTTGAATTGACAAACATATAAATTTGATCAGTAAATACTTACAAAATCTACGATCTTAGCTATTCGTAACGTTTATATTAAAATAACATTAATTTTGGTTGCTGAGTGACTTATTAATTTGACTATATAGTGACATCTGACAGTGAAATTCAGTTCCAAAGATTATAGATTCCAATTTGACTGCGATTATCAAAAATATATGAATATCTGTATAAGATAGTGGCGCGTGATATCATAGGCAGCAGTACCGGGAAGCTAGTACAAATATTATAGGGAAAGTCAATAAATATTCATTTTAAATGATTTGTTTTATTACAAAGCCAGAAATTGGTCACTCGTTCCTATGAAAAATTGTCATTTTTGAGAACGGGTACAGTAGAGAATATCACATACACTCATGCTTTGGATACAAGTTAAGCGTTTGAAAATCAGTACCAATGGGTATGCAAATTTTAAGAATTTTGAACTCGAGATCACAAAACGGTAGCCAGTAGCGTTACCTATGAGACTGATGAGTTGGCAAAGTTGCCTGCGTTAAACGTTTAGGAATATATTTCCAATTTTGAATGCTTGACGCAATTAAAAAGTAAGACAGATGATGATTATGATGATGAAGAGTATGCAGCTCAGAGTTCGTTCTGCGAGTGACGACAGAATCTCGCTCGGTGGGCGATTACTAAATGAATCCGGTTCTTCCTTCTTTGTTCATTTATACTATCGCGTCAACTGTCTGTGTCTTACTATCGTCATGACTTGCGTCGATGAGTGTTCACCTGTTACGCAACGTCCGCAGAATATCGAATATCGATAATTAATTATGCTTAGTCAATAATGCTGACGAAAATGACAATCATAATGCTTCGTGAATGCGAGTATTACGTTTCGTAATTCTGAAAAATTAATCAGTGGTAAAATCTATCTGAGAGATTTTCAGATAAATGTGGTGAATAGAAAACAACTTTGACTAATGTTCTGACACAATAGCGACGTGACATATAAAATGCCCAATGTGTCGCAAAGCTAGAGCTTAATTTCCTAAGAGTTTTCAGTTTCTTAAATTGAAAAGTGATTAAGAGAAATACATAAATTGTTTTATAATTTTCAATCTATCAAATAATGAGAGCTCAGTTCTATTTTTTTTTCTCATAGGCGCCAAACAAAGTACAAGGGTGGCAGAAAGCTGAGGGGATAATCTAATACGACGTTGTCTGTATTTTAGAAACAAGAGGCAAGCAAAGAAAAGGAAAATAAACTAATTTCACTGTTTTTTTTTATTTTCATAATATAAAGCAAGCTTTATGTTGAAAAAAAGAAAGATAAGAATTGTTTGGGTAAATATTATTATGTTAAATACAAGTTCATTAATAAGTGAAAATAACGTAGAAAATTATTTTATCAACATTTTAAATAATCTTAGTAAGACATCTTCGTGATTTAAAAGTATGTATACCAACTCTTGACCCCAAAAGTTGAATCTCGGACGTATTTTGTATTTAGTATGAAATTATTTTAACAAAAATGATGAATATTATAATAAAATAAGTCCTCAATTTAACTTACAATAGTTAATGATAATAATAATTTTCGTCGCTAATACTACGACAAACTAAAGTCAGCTTCGATCTCTCGAATTATAAATATATAAAAAAAAATGAATATTTGTTTGTTTATCCTCTATGCATTCCTTTATCATTCATCCGATTTCGATCAAACTTAGGTCAGTTGTTGTGCGCACACCCGTGAATCTGGGCTTTGGGTTGGATTCGGATAACAAGTGTGATATTGAGACTCGTGCTCGGGTAGTGCCGGGCCAGAAGATGACGGGCTCGGACCGGGTAATTTTATGAAATTTCGACCCGAGCAGACCTCTAATCCAAAAGCACTTCAATAAACAGAATTAAAACACAAATCCATTTTTTTTCGAGTAGCATTGCAACGCATGCCGGGTACTCACTAGTATTATATAAATACGATGAATGAGAATTTATCTTTAGTAATTTTATCGTACATTATTACAAGATGACCAAAGACGTCGATGTATTTTATGTATCAGAATTTTTTACTACAGCTCCGATGGTACTCAATGTTGTACCCACCAATGCATTTAGTAACGTTAAGCGTGTTTCGAGATTCGGCTCAGAAATGCCCGATGAAAATTCATCAAGACTAAACTTTGTTACATCCAAAAAATACATGAAAAGAGATTTTACGAATTCAAATATAATTTAAGATACCGACCGAGGATGTTTGATTAAATTTCAATATTAAATTTGATTTGTTCAAATTTTTAACACTTACATAAGTTACAACACTAATGACCCGGAGATAGCCTTTTGGCATCTTCAGATATTCAAGTGATCGAATGAAGGCGTATTTAGTGAATTCCTCGTTTTCTCACTTTATTACATGTATAGTTAGGGGTATAAGCGAGATATAAGGCCATGCTGGCGCTTGCTCTTTTTTCCTTATACAGAGGTGAGGTTGTCTGATAGTGATAGAAATACATCCACCACACTGCGATGATATAAACGTACATATGTATTTAAATGATGAATGAATATATAATATGTAGCTGCCACTTATTACCGGAAGATTGTACATTATAAAACTATCATTAAGTTCTCTTAATTGGAGTGTTAGTTTACCTAATGTGAAACGAATACATAGCATTGTTGTGTGAAAATGAAAGTTTTATATACTATTCATAGAGTATCAAAGTCTGATAAGTATATAAAATATATAAATATCAAATAATATTTATATGAAAGTATTAGGCTAACATATTGGCGAAGAGGTAAACAAATTGTCTAACACAGGAATATGAGTGGTCATGTTTCATAACTATAAATAGAAAAAGAAATTGCTTAAAATGAGAATCCTTGACACAAATTTTTCATTTATTAGGTTATGAATACTTCTAAAGACGTAATGTCTGTATGTAAGTTTTGAACGTAGAGTAGGGTGTTTCAAGAAATACATTTTATTAGTCGTCATCTTTATTTGGTCTTTTTGTTTTTATTAGCTGAATGAAAAACCTTTTTTTAGTAAAATATCCACTATTAATGTTGGTCGAATGAACCACTTGTGGAATAATTTTACAGAGTAAACATCTTTCGTAGGAAGACGTAGAAATGTCCCGATTTTAAAGTGGATTGGTTTAAATAAGCTATCTTGGACCATATTCACTCCCCATGTGGAGCATACGATACCACGCAGAACCTCTATGATTTGACACACCCTAGTTTTTTTTGTTAAGTTTAAGTTTTATTAGGGTCCATAACTGAAATCGCGCAGCGGTAATGACAATGATTCTGAGAAATTGACCCAACTGTTGCCAGAGACGCGTGACCATCGCCTGCGGATACGTTCACTAGACGAGTCCATTTTTGACGGAAAGGGGTGGCTCCGACGATGTGGGAGTCCTTTTAATGTTATGTGTGAGTAGTCGATTACCAGTCTTCAAGCCGGGCGAGTCACCGACCCTCGTGGCCCGCACCGTTGCGGGTGTGGATTGTTTGTGTTTTTTTTGAAATTGGACGTAATTTAAAATCGTTTTTCGTGTCATTTGCATTATAACTTATAGTAAATTCAGTTGTTAAGTAAATCCCCACCATTTGGCTTATTTCCTTCTATGTCATGCCAGTGTTTTTCAGTTTTACCGAGTATATCCAATGGATTTTGCAGCTCACTGACCACTAAACTCACAATTTTGAATCCTGTGGACCACTAACATTTTTTTTTAAAAACAATCATACAATAATAGTACGATCATAAAAAGATGAAGAATTAGAACAGTGCGAAATAATATGAGCGTATTACAAATATGTGCAGTACAGCTATCTACACGTCTTACGAAATAAAAATGATTTAATGCATATTGCATGGTTCATTCAAGAAAGTCACTTCATTTTCCGAGTTGGCTAACTGTGGATTAAAAAATGAAATTAATGTCCACATTTCTCTGCGGACCACCACTCTGCTATAGATCGAGAAGATGGCAGAATCAAAGGTCGAAAGATCAGGTAATCAGGGTTGAGGGTTTCTACAGCACGTGACCCGGTCAGTTCCAACGTCCTACCATGAATGCTGCCTGGTCCTTTCTTTATTCTTCGAATAAAATACAATCACAGGCGGTCCTCGACGTTCGCACATAATTGGTTCCTGAAAGAATGTGCGAATGTTAAAGGTATGAAAGTAGAGGAATGTAAAAAAGCATCGAAAATTGCATTTTAACATGTTTATTTATCAATATAATAATAATTAATTTAACGAGGCTGTTTAAGTGCGAACTATTTAAACATAAGTAAGTAAATTAGTAAAACACAACGTATCAACACTCGTCCTAATACAAGACAATTATATACTTGCCCCAGCCACCGCGGCTTGGCACCGTAGTGACGCCACAACGATTTCGAAGTCCACTACTCTAGGTGGAAATGTGAGAGTGAGTGCGAGCTATCGCGTTCCGTAGAAGCGACTGGATGAAATCGAATAATTTTTGCATTATCGACAAAAAGCTTAAAAAATTAGTTGTTTAAAAATGTGTGAAATAGTTGTGCAAAAGTAGAAGGCCATTATAACGCTTATAGTCTATGACGCATTTTAAAATATGTTATATTGAATATGAAATAGAAGTTAATGTCAAAAAATAATCAGTCTATGAGATAACGGTGATTAATTTAAATGAATACCGTTTCTTAAAAAATAAACAAATTGTACTGAAAATAATATTATGATATTCCAGGTTTAATTAAAAATTGAAACTCTTGGTAAAATAACTTATATATATGTATAGTAAGCATCTACTTAATTGCACACCTGTGCCTAATTTTGGCCAGTTACCCAAAATAATAATTACCTATTATAATTGGCCACTCGAGTCCAATAATTTACCTTCTAACTACAGGTAGAATGTTGACCTTTGTAAAAGTATTGATTTAATATTGTAGCACCGCTTATTAATGAAACGCTTTTAATTTGAGAACTTAGATTAGTGTTTTAAATTTTTTGAATTATAGGATGTTCAATAAAAATTAGGATTTTTACCGATTGTAATTTAATGTTAGGGATTGCCAATTCCGGTAACCGGTAAATGAAGTAAAACTGCTATCAACAGCGATTAATTAGATAGCAACTAAAGTTCTGATAAAAAAGGAATACCGTAATAGATAAAAATAAAATTTCAAACATAAAAAATTTGTAAATTTATCTGCACATATATGTATAAATGAATGTTTGTTTGTCCCTGTACCATCTGATTTCGATGAAACTTTGGTGAGTTGTTGTGCGCACACCCGTGAGGGTTTCTGAAAAAAAAATCAAAAACTACAAATACAAACAGTGACATCTCGGAAGACCTTCTGATTTATTCGTGTACGCGCCAGACGGAACAAAAAATTGTGTATCCAAAACACTTCAATAAACAGAATTAAAATACAAATACTTTCTTTTTTTGAGTGGTATTGCAACGAATGCCGAATACTCGCTAGTAAACTGTTTAAAGTTGTTTACTACATTTCCAAAAACAAGTAGTTCTGAAAATTTTATGTTTGGTTGACTAAAGTATGTAAAAAATATGAACAATAATATTCAAACACAAAAGTTCGCCTCTTGTCGGGTCCGTGGTGCAGTCGTCAACGTCGCTGGCTTCGTCCACGGATGTCTTGGGCTGAAATCACAGTGTGGACAATTTAATGATGTGATTTTCAATCGATTTATGGAATTCTGTTCGTAGGCATGGATGTTTGTGATGTCTAAAACTCCCTCCCACATTCAATTCAAACATTCAATTCTATAAACAGGGCGTAGAAAGAGCGATTAGCTAACCACTAGTCCTAGTCCTATCTTTGTATACCTTCTCTCTTATGTTGCGATACCTCGCCTCCATACGGAATCCATATGCTCACTTCTACAAAACCCCTATAATACCAGTTCTGGCGTATGGGTCAGCAGCCTGGACTCGAAGAAGCGACAAATCTTTGAGTGAAAGATTTTCATCCCTATCTGCGAGGATAAAATTTGGCGTGGTCGGCCCAACCATGAGCTTAATAACCTCTACGGTGAGTCAAACACTATCAAATTTAAGACATCGACTGAGGGTGCTTGATGGAATTTCAATATCAAATTTGTTAAAACACAACCCCTACGCTGGGTTGAACAAATAATATATCACGCATGGAATTGTGGAAACCTCCTAAGCTCTTCACATTTTCTACTCCTAAGGGAAGACTGATCGTTGGTAGATAGGGACTTTGCTGGATAGACACTACAGAAAAGAGCTACGAGTGCTGGAGGTCAGGGATTGGCCTAGGATGGCGGAGAACTGAGTGAAATGGAGGAGAATAGTTGAGACGGCCAACGTTTAACTGGACTTAGCTTAAGAGGACTGGGGTTAGCGCCAGGAAATGATAAGAATATTCATACAAAATTATTGACTGAGTATTATTTTATAAGACGATTGATGAGATTGCCGTAATGGTCCAAAACCTATTTTGTACTGTCTTGAAAGTATTAAAACCCAGACGGATAGATTACGTGTTGAATGTGACGAATATAGAGGGATGTAAAGGAACTACAATAGTCACTGAAGGAGATCGTTTGGGGATAGTAAGAGGGATGCAGAAAGGCTAGATATAAACAACTGCAGAGAACGAAAGCGGTCAGGACGAAGATTTTTGGAGAATGTTTATGAAGTATGACATGCACATGAATGGACCGTAGCGACAACTAAACAAAAATGTTTCTTTTAAGGTGGTAACTGTCAATTCTTGGTGAAAAGGCACTATATTTAAAAAAATTAAGCACCATTCGTTTGTACTACTTCCACATGTGAATACTAACCAGAACCGGTTTCAGAACAGAACAGAATCAGTTGATAATGCTCGTGATGAGCAAAACCGGTCCTGATCAGTATAAAAATGTGGAAGTAGTAAAAAAAAATTGTGTTTTATTAAAAAAAAACATGTTTCCGCCAAGATTTAGTTGAATAGAATTTGTTTATCAGGCCCAAACAGGGCTGCCAGATTGTCAAAATCACAGATCGGGATATTCACTATTTCAAACGGTTAAAAAAAAGTTTAAGAATTAGAAAAAATAGTCACATAATAATCCACAGGAATTAAAATTTATTGACTAGATACAATCACAGGAATAGTACTTTAATTTAAATGCAAAACTTTATACATTCGTAACAGTTTTATTAAAATTATTTTTCCGAGCTGTAATCCTGTTTCAAAATATATTCGCCATGTTTGCTCGATAAAAATTAAGCGAGCCTCTTTAACTATATACGTCCATTTACAAGACGGAATTTTCAGAAGCAATGCGGGACTCGGGATTTATTTGTTGAGCTCGGGACAGTGCCGCTCAAATAGCGATGTCTCGCAACCCTGAGCCCAAACTAAATTAAATTTTTATATGAAAAAATCTTTTTTTAAGGGATTATTACAAAATTATGATATTTATTGTACAGTTTTTGTATCCTTTACGACTTCCTTATACAACTCATCGCGTGACAATTTGCCGTAAAAAAACAAAGAAGCAGGTCTGAGAGCGTTTGATCGATCACCCACATGTCTGAACTCTTTTTCGCATATATATTGCGATAATACAATATATATATTTAAGTCAAGCTATTCAAAAAGCCTCGTTTCGCATATTCATAATAAATCTTGCGGTATCAAGTAATTTATGGCAATGATGCCATGCGGGTTTCGTTTGGTTTTTCTTTCATAGGAATGATGTATAGCAATTTTTGCAAGTAATTTTTTATAGCTACAGTATTGATTCATAGCTACTTGCCACAATATCAAGATATATTCAAAGACATGTTCTTTCAAAATAACAATAGCACAATGAAAACGTTGCATAAACTTACCTAGACGTTGCTCCTTTTTACACTATATGGTAAATGTTCCTTTAAAATGATACATAATGTATCATTGCAGGGATTACAAACCAAATATTCGAATATTCAATATCATTTTATATCGACTGTGGAATGGAAAAATAACGTAGCCCACACACAAAAAATATTGTTTATAGCCCAAACAAAACGATTATCGAAAAAAAAATTTTGAAAATACAGAGCGATAAGTCCTTTTGCCTTTCTACAGTCGATGTATTTTATATTTATATATAAATACAGTGTATTAGCACGTTTTGTTTGAGTTATACATAATATTTGTTTGTGTGGGTTACGTCATTTTTCCTTTCCAAAGTCGATATAAATTCGGTTATTTTTTAACTATTCGGTATTCGAATATTTGAGCAGCTTTTCGACTAGTATTCATAGTAATTTTTAATAAAATATTTTACAAAATCGACAAGAGATCGGTACATAATCTGATATATAATAGCCCAGACTGCTCTGTAAAAGTTTTATTATTATCACATATCAAATGTAGGTATGAAATTTTCTCATGACCTAAGCTTTCGGGGTGTATAATAAAATAAAATGTTATGAAATGCACACACAGTTCTGACGTAATATTATAGTATTTCAATTTCAATACCGTCATCTATGACAGGTACGGTTATACTAATAAAAAGTATAATACTCGAGTTTGACGAATAACTCGGGGCTAAAACCTTTTAAACATTCCGTAATTTAAGTAATTGAAAAAATACCGTTGGAATAATCCAACCCAGCTGCAAATTTTAATTATTGTTAAACAATGGAACGGTATTGGAATGTGTCTAATGAAATGTAATATTGTCTTAAATTATTCTAAGATGTATTTAAGTATCTTAATCATTAAGAAAATATTATATGTATATCAGTGATTTAAAATTTGAATAAATGTGATTTTTATTACAAATGAGTTCTGTTTTTTTTAGATAATTTTTCTTTTCATTCGTATTTTCATCAGATTTATGGATCGGCGCTGAAAAGTATTACTGTCTGAAGTGTTCCCTTAATTCTAACTATTCGTTACTAGAAATCGAGCGTTTTGAGAGGGATAAGTTAACTACTAGTGTTGATATGATTCAAGATGCTGATCACACCTTTTGGTAATGACCAGACACGACCGGACAATGAACCTGAATCAGTCGAATCTGTCGGCCCCGTTGTTCACGCCGACTTGGTTGTATCTCTGACAAATTACAAGACATTCAAAGTGTTCACGTCGTCATATAGACAGCGATTGCAACGTAATTAATAAAAACATAAACTCTTTTTTTAACATTATCATTATTTATTACTTAACTTCCTGCACACTAGAGTGCATGCCCAAGTCTTGATAAGTTACTTCAAGGAAATTTCTGACAAAAAAAATGAAACAGTAAGAAGAGCGTGAAGCCGTAGTGAGTGGTGGTTGGTACATCGTTTAGTACCCTAGAAGATAAAAAAACTACTAGCCCTTTCCTAGAGTGTCCTTCCATCATTAATCTCTCCACAAAAGAGAGGTTGAGCGACTGAAATACAAGCGCCGCTCATAAAACAACTTTTGTTGAAGTTAAATTATATTTAAAATTCTGAGAAAAAAAATTTAACCTCGTATCGCCCTACCTCATAAGTTAAAAGTATTTCCAATCATCAACTTTGATCGAAAAATTTAAAGTAAACCTAATTTATATTGTACTTTTTATTCGTATAGCGTTCGACGTTTTTAATAACTTTAAAAGCGTGTTCTGTTCACAGTCAATATAAAAACAATCTCTGTGTAAAATTTATAAAACAATTTGCTGAGAGCTAAGTAATTATCTTTTAGTAAACCAACTTACGTGAAGCAACACGGTTTCATGATTGGTTCAATTTTCTAGAATATAATATAGCAACTATGAACAAGTACAGAGGGGCTAGCTTAGTAACATGCTGGATAACTAGATCCAAAGCTGATGAAAATTAATTGAATTTCTGGAATAAACCTCTTATATTCTATGAAAGTATCAGATGTTTTCTATTAGATTACCCTTGTTTGTATAATGTCTAGGTATAAAAATTGTCATTTATTTATTAACAATTTATTAAATTTTCTATTCTATAAGCGTTATCCTGAATCATTATTTAAGCGGAATAAGAACCAGGGACGTATTAAGGATAGTAGTGTGTTGTAACCAGCGCGGCTGATAAGAAGAGTTTCTTTTTAATTTTTTTATGACTCTAAACGTTCAATCAAAAAAATTCAATGGTGAACTATGATGAATGATAAACCTTCTCACCTAGTGACTACATTGTTAATATAAAATATTAACTATGAATATGCGCTTTTAATTATACTATTAAAAGGAATTTAATAGAGATTTTTGGCAGAGAGGAGGATAGTATGGGTATACATATATACTGCTTTTTACTCCACTGTTTGCTACTTTGCTAATAAGTGAAGAGAATAGATGGTAATCTCTTCCTTTTCTCTTCTGGAAGTATATTATTATTTAAGTTAAATAATATAATATAGTTATCAAGAATCATTTGAGAAAAACAATGCTAGATGTCATTCGAAACGAATTCTAGGAATGTCCAAGCTGAAGTGGAGCGGTGGAGTGCAGAATATGCTTGTCGAGTTTATTATTGGAGTCAAGTATCAGAATATTAACTGGCGAAGATGTTTGGAAGAGACTCAAAACTATACCAAAAAAGTGTCATTGCTATATTTGATGTAAGAAGATTAACGAATTTACATATTTTTATGCACGACTTTGGCTCTATGCAAATTAACACATTGTTGACGGCACATGAGCTTCTGACAAAGAACCTATTTAACTCAATAACCTAGCAATTCAGAATACACAACACTCCTCTACTGAAGAGAAACTTTATGAACTTCACGCCAAAGCACCAACTAAACAATCCCTTTTTAAATTATCCGCTATGTGACTCAGTTTTTAAAATAATTTTTCTCTAAATCATTATTATTTTATTTCAATATTCAAACAATATCAAGGACAGATGAACAAATAAAATAATCGAAAAATTGATTCTAATACTTCAGTGTATTTTGGATTAAATACTTGAATATTATCACCATTTCAAATAATTATTAGAAATTTTAAAAATTCCAATTCTATTATTTACTAAGCCTCAACCTCGAGAGCGCTTAATCCAACAGATTTATCTTCGTCAAACGATCCGTAAAAATATACTTAATGCCAAATGAGCTTTCAACAAAATTAAATCTTTATATTTTTGTTGGTTATAATAGTTCTTCCCGTTCTTCCCGTAATGATAAAAATTACAGAATGACGCACAGTATTAACAAATCTATATTAAAATAATAATGCTAAATTGGATATCATGTGGAGACGCCCTAACGAAATTTGGCTCTGACACATGTATTTGCACCAATGAATGAGGTCTGTAATCTTGCGTTCATATTTTATTTATACGTTGGTATTCTATAATTATTATTTTAATAATTCAAAATATAATATATAACCAATATTGTCCTTAGACAATTATTATTTTTCAGCATGTTTGGTATTGTTTTGAAAGTAGTAAATATTATACGGAATGCATTAATTTAACTGTGACTTTTCTTTGAAAACGTTCTAACTGTCACTTTGTTCCAAAATTTGATTGGAAAATGTTGTTTTATCCACATTCTACTATATACGTTGATTTCAGAGTCAAATATTGTTCAATAAGGGAGATAGCAGTATTTCGGAGCTCAATCCACACATTTTTTTTCTTCATAAATATGTTTTATACGGTTCTATGAATTGATATAACTAATTATTATCATCTCACAGAAAAATATACACAACACAGTTTTTTAAAAGGTTTTAACGTCGTGTCGAACATTCTTCGCTCGGTGTTTTACCCTTTACTTCTGTTGTTCTATCGATGTGGTCATTGACGAAAGTTAGCTGAATTCATTCAAATATTCTAAGTATATATGTATTATTATTCTGTTGTATTATAATATTATTATTGTTAGCTTATATGTTTCAGCAAGTCAAGATAATATATATTATTAATAAATATCTCAAAAATCAAAACATTTAGTTTGACAAAATTGAAATATCTAATAAACCCTTTACAAACAAACTATTGTTGTCAGTTCTACTTAAAGTTGTAGACACTCATTATTTTATAATGTAAATGCTTTAGTTAAAAAAAAATATTTAAAAAACAATTAAAATATATGTATATAACTCACAAATTAAAAATACATTTTTTCCTTCAAAATACAAAATCTGATCAGTCAAAAATTCAATCGGTCGTATCTCAAAGCACGGTCAAGTGTAATTAGAACCTTTTAAAAGTAAGGTAACGACATGTTGATATCTCAGATATAATATAATTCTGTTATTATTACTAAACTTTCTATTAAATTCCTTCTATTGTGAGTGAAGAATCTTTTATTTTTGAATCCGCCTTCCACAACGGAAGTTACCTTAATATACACATAGTAGCTGCCCGCTCTGTTATAAGATTTAAATTTCATTTATTATCCATTTGTTAGGGCTATGCAGTTTCATTAGGCCAACTGCTGGGGGAATATTATGTCAATTGCTGTTACACTCTCAGAGTGCAATAGTGTCAGCCTTGTAGCAATTCGCTTTGGCAGGCCCTGTCCATACATGGTCCGCGATATTATCTTTTTTAAAAATCTTTTCATTCTATAATATTACGACATTTTTTCTCAAAAAATTGGCTATATACGCTACCAAAGAAGATCTTTAAATAAATACTATACTTAGCCAAACTAAGAACTTTGTTCAATGGGATTTATATTGTTAGTCGATTGATCGTTATGTCATATTATTGAATGCTGTTAAATATTTACTTAATAAATTGTTGATTTATTTTTAATGCTGAAATAAATAATTTACGTAATTTTATTAATACAGTAATATCTAGAATACATATGAGAAAGAGCTTAAAGACTCTGTCCAGTAATAAAAATAGCCAAGAAACTGAGAGCTCGCTTCGCAAGCTCCACATAATATAATTAGTTAAATATAAGTAGGGAAGAAAACAAATTTCATTGTTACAATGTATTATATCGTGTGAAATAAAATTATCACTTACCAGGCACCTGGAATAATATAGATTTAAAGGAGTTTGTTACATTTACAGTTTGTTTAGGATGCCGCCTAAGAGTGCTTCACTCCATTTACTTTAATAAAAACCCGCTTGATGCCACCGTTGTGGTCGTGATGAATTTTCAAGTTGAATGATTCTCGTTGTTGCGGCTGATTGAGAAAAGTGAGTGGTGCTTTCCATATGCTCTAACTATGACATTGGATAGCGTGAAGAAGAAGTGTTTTAAATTCAATCTTGGTCAGATATGAAAGAGCTTGCCAATGCAGGTTTCAACCCAATTATTCAAGGCCACATCTTATGTATGGTGTCACTCGTAGTTTTTTATTTTAATTTCCGCTGTTGGCTCTTAGCTTTGGAACCCAGCATATTAATTCCAATCTTTACAAAAAAAGTTACAGCCTCATCCCTTTTCTTAAATTAATTGTTCTTTTAAATAAAGTTGAATAAATGGACTTCAAAAGATTCGAAATATCTGGATCAACGCTTTGGCTTTGCGAGCTTTATTACGTTTTGTTGAAGTCGCTTTTGCTTTTCTTGCAATTTCCCAGAGCAAATTTGACATTTCCATTCATTGCAATCTGCTCCTCTTCATTTCTTATTAACTAAGAATTATTTATATGAAAGTCTCTTTACAACGATGTATTTAATATTGTAGAATTAAACAATTCTATGGCAAAAATTTTAATAATGTATGTGCATTTATTTCATCATCAATAGCTTACTTAGATTCACTACTGCAGCGTTTGCCAAATGATTGTCACGACACGAGTCGCAGAAAGCAAAATGCAGGGTCACCAATTTCCTAAAATAAATCTGTATATTTACTATATAATTTTGTAATTAGTGAACATGACGCAACGCTGTGTATGGTCAAAAATGATCGTGTTGTAGTTGGTAAGTTATATGGATTTTTTTGTGCTAGCAGCACAGATGCGATACTAACATCTAAGATATATAAAGAAAAATTTTAATACCTTTTGTATTTATTGATTGCGTTTAATTTGACGATGAACAAATGGATGATAAGGCAACAAGCACATGATGTGCCACTAACAAACTATTCAATTTTAATGCATTTTGTTACAACCTATAATAGTGAAGCAGGCTTTTCAACATTGGTTTTCTTAAAAAATAAATACACAAACCGATTAGAAGTCGAACCGGATCTAACAACACAGCTATTATCATTTTCTCAAAGTCTGGAGTTTTTAATTAACAAGAAACAGCAGCACACCTCTCATTAATAAATTATTGGTACATTTGATTTCTTTATAGGTTTATCAGAGTAAATTATTTTGTATTATAACATATAAAGACTATATGGACATAAATGTACTGTTTTATTTTACCTATAGGCTTTAGTATAGGCGATAGCAAATCAAGTGGGTCACGAAGGAGAAATATTAAAATAACCGGGTCGCGGACAAATAAGTTTGGGAAACGCTGCACTACTTGATTAAAGTGTTCTGAAACATTAATTTTCCACGGTCATTTTCTGAAATGTACGTCTACACGTCTTGATAATTTCATTTAGTAGTCGATTGCTTGTTGTTTGGGTTGAAATTTAACAAAAAAATAAGGAATAATGAAAGCTGTGAGTCTTTCCACTATCCTAATTTGTTCTAAAATGAAATAACATCATCTTCAACGAATCATTAAATTTATTAATTTAAAGATAAAAATCAGCATATTTGATGTTGAAACTTTTCATAGCATATAGTTTTAGAAAGCTTCTCATAGATGAATCATACGTATCACACTTTTACATGAAGTAACAATGTAAAAAAAATATTTTGAAAATGAACTTTGTAGGTACTAACAAACAAACGCAGAATACACTGAACATGTTGATAAAAATAAGTTCATTTCTTTTATATTAATTTAATCAACTTAAAAACACAAAAGAACTTTACAATTTAGATGTTCTATCGTTTCCTATTAAGATCCAAATTTGTATATATATCTTTTGATTAAAGTCATCAAAACTTTTTATTAGTAACTTATTGTTCTCGATGTATTTGGCAGCATCTTTGTGAAAGTATTAAATTTGATAACTTTGTAATTCCACTGGTTGGATTATTAAATGTGACACGTGTTTCACTTTTTAAAGAAGCATCTTCAGACTAATTATCAAGGTTATTTATTTAAAAATAATTTACGATGTAAAATCGTCTTTTTTGCCATAGTTGATACATTCATATTTTTGATGGATTCGGCAGTAAATTTATGCAAAATCAATTTTAAAAATTGACAATCATACAAAATCATTATTCGTTTCGCGAAATTAATTTAACAAAAATATTTTATTTCATCCGTTTAGATAATTGCTCCGAATATTTATAGCGAGATGCATTAATGTTTTAATATAAAATTGCTAACGTGTGAAAATCATCGTTTTGTTTTAATTGTCTTTTAAGGCGTTGGATTTTTAAAGAAATTTAAATAAAACGTGCACGTTGTCTTAAAATTCTTAAAGAGTTCTCGCGGGAAAGTTGAAAGCTTTGACTTATCATGCTAATTTAAGATCTATTGTACGGCCAAGAGAACAAAAATAAAATTGTTTCAAATTTTCTTCACGCCCAAATTCTGAACTCCGCGATGAAAACTCGCCATGGTGAATAAATCACTTTGTATGCAGAATTAAAATTTATTACTACTTTTTTTAAAAGCCTTATACTTCTTACATACATTGTTTCGCTTGAAAGTTCTAATATTATATTTAAAGTGTGTGGGTCGAAGATTTTTTTCGCCAAATGTTACCTCATGTTACATTATGAAAATTATATTTATTGCTACGTTTTTTTGTGTTAAGTACATGAAAGCTCTTGTAATTTTTCATTTACATTAAACATCGTAAAGCTCTTTTGTATTAATTTCAAGCTTTATTGCAAAGGCGAGAAAATAATACAAATATATAATATGTACAGGATCACAATAAATTCACATTGAGGAAAAAAATTAAAATAATATTAGGAGTAGGATTAATCTTGTGAAGATTTTTTCCGTATTAATTAAAAAATACATTAATAAATACGAAGCTGTAAAGAAAACCGAATATTTATAAAACGTGAATTCGTTTCGAAATTCTTGACAGCAGTAATGATTTCGTAAGTAAATCTAAAAAGTAATTATGTACTTCGAACTCATCCTCTACGGCGTAGATAGTCTACGCCGTAGAGCACAAAGCTTTGAATTTGATGTACATAATAATTATGTTTTCAAAAAACTGAAGCTAAACAAGACTATTCTTTCTTTTATGCTGATCTGTGTCTAGTAAATCAAGCATAAAATTATTGAAGTGGAAATTAAATTTTATTTTTATTATCTGTGTAATATTGTAATCATTTATTTTTTAAATTTTTATTTATATTTAGATACCTGTGTTGTTAGATCTAAGGAAACATAAAAAAATCAATGATTAAAACCACTAATATCCCTTCTTCATAATTGCATTAAAATCATGTTAAAAAAGACAGTTCATTCTAATTATAAATGACTTAAATTAATATTGAATCAAATGTAAAGTTGGTCAGATATTTGAATTGCCGTTTTAATTTGTTTGTGGCGAATTGGGAAATGAAAACACATACGAGTGGGATATAGTAAGTACTGCGGCCGCCTATCGCATTGCATACAATAGCCTCCAGAGTGTCGACATATTTCATGCTAATGATTATTGTTTCCCCAGTTCTACCCTGCTTTAGGAGCCCTGCGAGGCTCAAGATTTAACAATAGTTTACAAATAATGTTTGCTTTGTGCGGCAGATAGCCATGACCGAGTGGCAACGGTCTAATGCTTCACTTGTAGTTGATTATGCGATGTACGCTTTGAGTCCTCGTATATTGAGAACTTGTATCAAATGTAATAAAGCCTGTACTCAGCATTTTTTCATTTTCACATCCGATCTCTAAATAAGGGTGTAGAGAGTAATAACTAGTCTTTTTAATAGAACCACCTTTATGTTTTCGACGTAATGTTATATCGTTACCAACTATAGTTTAGTACAGTGGTCCGCAACCGCTGTGCCGCGGCACACTAGTGTGCTCTAAGGTTATGCTAAGTGTACCGCGGCACATTGTTACATCCACTCCACACTGAGTATATTTAAATATATGTTTTA
This sequence comes from Himalopsyche phryganea, assembly GCA_022494535.1. NCBI lineage: Eukaryota > Metazoa > Arthropoda > Insecta > Trichoptera > Rhyacophilidae > Himalopsyche > Himalopsyche phryganea. Next base: position 1,833,714 of record JAGVSL010000060.1, on the reverse strand, counting down.
TTTTTGGTGTGCCGTAGAAATCTAGGAAAATTTTTGTCTATGTCGTGTAGTAGAAAAGGTGGCGGAGCACTCGAGCTTCATTGAAAAAAAAACAAATGCTTTGTCTTTTCAAGTGTCCACACATTTAATTGTTTCTATCATTTTTATTAATTAGCAACTAACAAATTAACTAACATCTATTCTTCTCAGATATTCTCTTTCGTCAGAATGCAACATGGTTTTCTCCAGATCACCGGACTTCTCAATTTATCACTGGTCATGGTGCGTTTAATGCCAAATTATATAAGTTTAAAATTAAACCAAACCCATATTGTCCTTGTGGTGATAAAAATCAAGATTCTGAACATATTCTTTGGGATTGCCCAATTATGTCAATTGAAAGAGATATTCTGTATTTGTCCTGCAGAAATAGTCGCGATGGTCCTATAGGACATCTGGATCTGGTTTCTTCCCAGGAGAACTTTTATCAGTTCAAAAAATTTGCGGCCTCCTTTGGAGGAAAAGTTTACCTTCCCTGCCCCTCACCATTTAATCCTTAATTGTTGCCTCACCATAGAAAGTTCTGTGTATTTAAATTAATTGCTAGTTGACGACTTTAATATAATTATTGTGTACTCATCATATTCCTTCAAATGTTACATTATTATTATTTCTTATTGTTACTTATATTATAAATATTTATTGTGGACTCAACGTATCATTGAAGAGACATGATCTCCGGTATAATACAAACAAGTTCATCGCATTAAAAAAAAATAAATAATGGAAAGTACCTAGTATATTATTTTCTATGTAAATCCTTTTTATATACATATCAGGCGCGTACAGTGAATTTAACCGAGATGTAAGGCCATGCCGGTGTTTACTTTTTTTATACAAAAGTGAGATTGTGTGATAGAGATACATCCAACGCACGCTGATTATACATTTGTATTATATTTAGCTTGTGGTGTGCGGTGGGAATCTGGGGAAAAGGTTGCGGAGCACTAGTCTCGTGGATCGAGATTTACCCTAGCAAACCGATGCATATAGGTTCAAGTCAAGGTCAACAAGTTTTTCTTTCTGTTTTTTGAATTCAACATTTAAAATTTTGGGCGTTTCTGATGTCTTTTCTAATGGAGTTGATATAGACAATAGAATATAGACAATATTGATTTATATAATTTTTTAGTGGAAAACTAACCCACTCACTTTAAGCCGATTGTTGTTGAAAACGTAATGTTCCATTATTGGTAAATGTTTATGCTCAACGTAGAGAGCGGAAATTGACAAGGTACTAGCTTTAGTGCTTGTGTATAGTAACTAAACGTATGTTTGAATCATTAAAAATAGGGTAAAATGAGAACTGAATTAGCATCCAACCATTATGAATAGGTACTTTTTTACCACGAAAAATTGTGTCTCTGATCCAACGCCTTGAACAAGATCCCATTAACATTAATTATAGAGAAGACCAAGTGCCGTATTAAGATATAGAATCATTTGAGAGAGGAAGAACTAATTAATAAAATACGATTTTTTTATTTGTATGATCAAATGCATTTTTTATTTTAAAAAATGTGTACCTCGCATGTCTATATGAAATTTTTTGTAGCGTTATTTTGCTATCTGGTCGCACGTCATGAAAAATTGGTCCTCTTCACGGTTTTTGGCTGTCGGATGCATGTATGTGTTGCGTTTGATATATTGCACCCTATAAGCGAGGGTGTAATATAACCCGAAAGAATCAAACAACACAATCATGCTATACGTGTTTATGCAGTAATGAAGCATACGTTTGCTTAAAAAATGTAACTGAATACCGTTCGTAATAATGTTTCAATATAAATATCGAAGAACAAATCCCAACTATGAGACATTGGTAATAGGGCATACAGTCCCGGACACTTTTTATGATTCCGGGATTGGTTTAGTGTGCTTTCATGTGTTGCATTGTAAATTAAAAAAAATATTTGTGTCCATCATTGATTCAATCGAAATGGTTTTTTTATTGATTTACAAAACAAATTGGTGAAAATGAGAAAAACATAATGATCAGAATACTTGTATATTTTATTTATTTTTTGCATTATGTTTGTTTTACCAGATTGTATGGGAAAAGAAAACATGTCCTTCAATTCGACTTGTTAATATTATTGACCTCCATCCATTTAAGAAGCGGTCTTTCCTTATCCTCATATGAGAAGTAGAAAAAATACAATACATTTATATTAATTATATAAGTATCATAAAAAACTTAAAATGTACTTAATGTAAAATATAATTGAGTAAATATCAGATGACGTATTCTTGTAAGAATTTATATTATTTTGGTTGCTGAGAGTAATTTATGATTATTTTACGAGCTAATTTCATGGAAGAGATACAATAAGGGGAAGGAAGGGAAAACCAGGTCTTTAATGACTTGAAAATTTACAAAATAAGAACGATTTAAATTTGATGTTGGAAAGCCCCCACAGTCGATACTTTAAATTATAACTTATTATTTAGTAGTTAACTTATCTTCATCAGCCCTAGTTCAAAATGTCTCTAAAATTTTATTTTCTTGCAACTTCCTTAGGTTCATTGATTTATTGTAAGATGTAGTCATACGGAAATTGAAATATTACACAAAATATTTGTTTAAATTGTTATTTCACGAGAATATTAATACCAAATATGGAAATGTTTACATGAAATATATTTTTCTGTAGCGCGTATGTTTTTGACGTAATTGACAAACCAAAACTGAATCTTTGACATTGACGTATATTAGATTAATACGTGACGCATATAAACTAAGACATAAAAAAATAGATAATAATTTTAATAAAAAAATATTGCCTACTTCATTTGCAATTTACGATTGAAAAGGTATTACATTTTTTAATTTCCTGCTCCCATATTAACTTAAAAAAACAATAAAAACAAAAATAAATTATTTTCGTAACATAATTTGTTTTTAAGATTAATAATTATAATTTAATCGTATCCGTTTTAAAGATTACGAGAAAATTGTATTAATTTGTTATACGTCTATATATACGGAAAACGGTTTCTTATTTTTTTACGTAACAAATATAAAAAAAATCATTAGGTTAATTTAATGTCTTTTTACAAAATTTTTACAAAATTTAATTATAATTATAATATTACAAATCTTTAAAATTAATTGAAAATTAATTATATATTTACATTGAGTTATTATTGTTACTGGACAAAGATAAAAAAAATCTTTTAACAGTACTCTAAGGAATGCTTTTTTTCAACCATTTCTGCTTCCAATACAGAACATATGGTTCTTAATGGAAGTATCTCAACATACGTTTTTCTACAAGAACTGCTTATTACTCAGTTTCCCAAACTCTTTTTTTTCGAAGACAGTATGTATATAAGGATAGGACTAGGACACCACTAGTGGCTAGCTAATCACTATTGCTACGCCCCGTTTTCAGAATCAGATGGGTGATAGGTAATTTTTAATCACAAAAAGTCATACCATCAGATAGAAATTCATGACTCTGATTGTAAAATCAATTAATGAAACCGTCCGTACTGAGATTCGGGCCTTTGAGAAAGAAAGACAATACAGTTTACTGATTCATGGATAACTTATTTTAAAATGTCAATCTGTCTAATATCATAGCAGGCCTACTATCAAAATTTATGTATTTTGTACATAGTCTGTATAATTATTGTTTTTATTAGTTGTTTCAGCAAAATAACAGTTTATCTTTACTTTTCTTTGGAAATTATTGGATGCCGTCATGCCATTTAAATATGTACATTATACAAATTTCAAACACGTGATAGGGTATAAATAATTTATATCAAAAGGGTTTTTATATCCGGCAAAATGCCATCAACGGTTAGCTGATGTTTTGAATGATTTAATGCTTGCCAGGGATGTTATTTGGAAGCGGCAAAAACAGGATGGCGTAGAGTGCTCTTTAGAGCTTTCCAACAGGGAAATGTTTGTATCTTTAGGAAAAAATGAAAAATAAAACAAAAGCCAATACTTAATTGTAAAATTGATTGATTTAGAAATATTTGTTTTTGTTAAAATACGTTTTTTATATATAAAATCAAAGATAACATAAAAAAGATATTCATAAATTAATATATTCTTTGACGAAAAGATATTATAAGATGCAATGAAAACGTTGTACCAAACACGGTATGGTTTTTTCAGTTAAAGGGCATTTTTATTTTTAACTGGTGCGTAAAAATAGTTAAATAGAGTTTTTTATGTACAATTTACGAATTAATAATTCCATTTTTTGTCATTTTACGATAAGTACTAAAAAACATTTATAAGAACACTTCAGTGGGACTAACAGTATAAGTCGCAGATGCTCTTCTAAAATAATTATGTATTCATGCGTTTATTATACGAACTTGTTCCTGAAATAAACTGTATGTAATTAATATTGTTTTCTGGTCCCAATACTATAAGATTGCTCATTACATAGTATTTTTATGATCCTAGAAGTGTAGATCCTTTCATTATTGTTTTAATAACATTTTGTTATATGTCTTAACACTGCTGATGAGAATATTAAAAATGGTATCCTTAAGGTAAGTATAATTATTTTTGTAAAAATAATGACTTCAGAATTTGACTTTTTGCTTTCATGAAAAAACGTTTTTTTGGATTTGTGGGTAATGAATAAATACAAATAGCAACACAGTCAAGCAACAAACACTGATAAGAGCAGGGATACCGCCAGAACGCGCTATACCTCACAGACGGAGAGACAAAAATAATTTCAAGCTGGTTATCGACCACGGTAGATTGGCAGCAGATCTATCCTTAAATTATATTTCTGTAATAATATAAGCTAAATTAACTATAGAGTTATACTCATTTGTCCGTCCATCATAGAAATGATAGAGAGAAACTGAGGCGTAGTCAGAGATACAATATTACGACGCCTGCGAAAGTGACACAAATAGATGTATATAAAAGTGCATATAAATTATTTTGTAAATGAATGCAAATTTTTAAATTACTTAAAAGCCAGATCTTGGTGAACTAGATCGTTACATTAGGTTTAGCCTTTGGGTCGCAGACTTGCCACCTCTAACTCATTGGTGATGTAATACGACTGGGTCAGGATAAAGACACATATTACTTTTAAGGTGTTAACTGTCAATTCTTGGTGGAAAGACATTATATTTTAAAAATAAAACACAATTTGTTTGTACTACTTCCACATATTTATAATGATCAGGACCGGTTTCGCTCATCACAAGCATTATCATCAGTTGATAATGCTCGTGATGAGCGAAACCGGTCCTGATCATTATAAATATGTGGAAGTAGTACAAACAAATTGTGTTTTATTTAAAAAAAAAAAAACACATATTGCAATCTGGCCGCCTGAGAGAAGAAGATAGATTGAATGAAATATGTCTATTTTATATTAGTCTGAAGATGATTATCACAGAAGTGAAATATGTGTCACAATGAGTTGAATAAGTTATCAATTTAATTTGGTAGGTGTATGTTATTTTATAAATATCCCTTTTTTAAACAAAACTTTGAAGATCATAGAATCAAAACAAAAAAAATTGTTATCCAAACAATAAAAGCGAATGATATCACTTAAAACAGAATAATTAACCCTTTCAATCAAATTTTCGTAATAATTTTTGCATTGTCAATAACGGGAGGTGATGAATATTGACGTTTTCCATCATACTAGAGTGCTTTTGTTTGCTGCAATATCGAAAAATTGAAACTGCAATTTATTAGACGCGAGTTGGAATTTCAAGTTTTTATCAAAAATATGATTTTTTAGCAAATACTCGTGAAATAAAATACAATTAGAAACTCGATTTTCATCGTTATTTGCGATTGAACTAATATGTTACAAAAGTATTAATAATCATTATTGAAATGATTTTAAGTGAGTGATAACATTTTTTTTACGAATATAAACACAATTAATTTTAAACGCTTGAAATCAATCGGTCAAAATCATTACGTCCGATTATTAATGAATCTGAAAATAGGACCGCTGGTGTTTGTACGTCATCCATAAGTTCCTTGGTTTGGTAACTTAGATCACTGGATCAATGTAGTGCGCGAATCACTTGCTTTTTCACTGTAACGCTGTAAGCAGAATGAGAAAAATAGTCTATTAGAATCCAATTAAAATTTACTTCCATATGATCTGTTTCCTAGTGTAATATTGACAATAAAATTTCAAAGGCAGCCAGAGTTGGAAAATTAACGACTAGCGGAGAATCCAATTGCACGCCTAAGTGACTCACACATCCCTTTGTATATAATAAGCATCAAAACATATAGCTCCGGAGAGCTTCAATCCTACTTGCTTCTTCTTCCAACTGGTGGGATTACGGCGTTGTGTCCGACCATTAAGGACAATCACAACAGTATGTCCTCGACGAAGCTGGAGACTAGCATGCCATGGGAGAAAAGAAAGCGATCGGCGGCTGGCAGGGAATCGTATGCTCCACATAGGCAGCGAATATGGCTAGAAGAAGAAGAATTAAAACATATTGATCGGATAGAACAGAGAAATAAATTATGTACCTTTCATAACTGGTGTCTAATCTTGAACCAGTTCCGTGGTGCAATGGTCAACATCGTTGGCTACGGTTACGGATCAGTGATACATCATTTACTTAAAATATGCATTTTATCTTCATGAAAGACAATTTAAGAATTTTTGACCATAATATTTGTATCAAATAGTTTATATGAGTTACTTACTTGACTGTGTAGCTCGATACAATATGCTTGAGTATTGCTTTTTATTGTAATTCCTAATAATTTATTTACATTCTTCACTCATTATGGTGGACTCTGGTCTAGTCTAGACTTGCTATTTGGTAGTTTTTTTACTCATTTTATTGCGTAGTTAAGATTGTTCATCGATTGAGTCTTCATTTCGAGAAGGCGCTTTAAAAATATAAAAACAAATCAGTGTTAAATCGTTTATTTAAAATAGGCGTTTTATCTGCATGAAAGACAATTTAAAACTTTTTCAATAGCATTTTCAATTGGGCTTCAAACGGCTATATTATTTAAAAAAGATTATTTTTTAAATACAATATCTATCTGTATATTTAAAATAAATTATAGCATAGAAACCTTTAATTATAATGTACCTATATATAATAACATTGTTGAACGTCAATCTATAGTCAACGGTTACGGTTACAGATGTCTCGGGTTCTAGTCCTGGTACGAACAGTTTCATAAATTGATTTTTCAATCGATTTATGAATTTTATGAGAAAACCTTTTTTTGAGATACCTCCATTAGTAGGCCATATGCTCCAAATTTGGAGTGGCCAGTGATTAATTTAAGTTTATTAGGGAAATTTTATTAAATATTTTCTATTGGCGATTTGTTGTGAAACACCTTATTTTCTTATTTTAACTTAAACAAATGTGCTTATATATTTATTGAATAACAACTGCACATTGGCATGGAAGAATAAAAATTCAAAGCATTTATTTCATCTTCCAGACATTTCTAGTACTTCAATTTTAACCTGATACAAGCAACAAGGGAAAAAAACATTTTGTGATTTGCCGGAATATGAATAATTTATTCACACGATCGTTCCCGCCAATTTCTCTGGGTAGCATTTCACCGTTCTCTTTTTTGTTACGCCTTGCGAAATTTAATCATATTGTCCGTCGGAGTACCTCGCGGCGAAACTGTAAGCACACTTGCGGTGAACAGGCGCAGCCAGAAGAAAAGTAAACAGTTTTCAATATATAATACATAATTAATTATACATCGTAAGATTATTCCTTTTTAATGTCATTTATTAGAATATAAATTAAATAAATCATGAATATGTGAGCTGAACCAAAATCAGGGACTATAAAGTGCTTTCAATTGTTAAATGTTATGAAATATTTAAGCTACAAGAATCAAAAATTGTGTAACTAATATTAATTTTGAAAAAATACTAACAAAACCACTATCATCTTATTGCTTGAGCTCTATATATATATTTTTTAAAATTGACTAGCAGTGTGAAAACAGTCGTATCTACGCATGACTGCATGCAAGGCATTTTAAACTTTATCGGCATGACTGTGTCTGTGACATCAGGAATATCATAAGCATGAAGTGAAATGCTAAATATGGACACACCTCAGTTTTGACTAGTTAACGTAGACTAGTTGGATTGCATACAAGTTTGCAGTGGTTAACGTCGTTGGCTACAGTTACGGATGTCTCGGGTTCACGTCCCGGTGCGGACAGTTTCATAAATTAATTTTCCAATCGATTTAAGGCTTACTGTTAAAACGCATGAATGTTTTTAATTTCTAAAGACCCCTCACACCCATACTATCCTAAAAACGAGCTATAACGAGAGTTGTTAGCTAACCAATAGTCCTGTCATGGCAATAGCCTTCTATCTCTACTCTCTTTGAAGAAAAGCTGTTAAGCAACTGAGTAACAAGCAGTTCTCATAGAAAACTTCTGTTCAGATATCTTCATTAGGAAATCATATGGTCCACACTGGAAAAGGACATGGTAAAAAAAATGCTAATAAAGTATTAAGTTTGCATATGATATTGTGGAACATATAACATGTATTTATTTATATGTGTATATTGGCCACCAAGAATCTAAGAGAACGGGGTACCAGAAACAATTACAGCTTCAAAAATACCTAATAATAAATTAAGTTTATTAAAAATGACAAAATGTTTAACCATCGTAAATTTTTTTACTGTTTAATATATTATATTATGATCTAGAAATTCTTCAGAATGTTTTCGATATAACTAAATGAATAAATAATATTTACACTTTCTTTAATGTATCAAAATTTTCTTGCAACCTTAGAAGGAGAGAGCAGAGTTTGAGTTTTACCATCGGAGTTAGGTTTGAAAAATTGTTCTCTAACCCAAGTTGTCAGTAATACTGGTTAAAGGTGTTTTTAACTCTTACTAGCCATTGTGGGGTAGTGTAAAACAGAAATAAAATGCTATAGTATTGTTTGCACACTTTGAGTTAAATGAATGTTTTTGAAAAATTCACAGGACTTTGTATTGTATAATAATATATCATCGGCAGAATGCGATAAGTCTAAAATCGGCTCAAAAAGTTATGAATGCAGTAAAATAGATTTTAGAACTATCTATTGACTGAAAAAACAAGCTCAGCCATACTTCTTGTATTATTTACGTAATTTGAAGAAATCAATAAAAATTAAGTCAATTTCATTTACAGTTTTTAGTGGCAAAAAACTGTATTTAATATTTTTAATAGAATTATTACTAATATTTAAATTGAATTCGAAAATGATTAACGAATCTCATTAGGTGGTTTATTTAATAAATTAATAATGGGTATGTATAATAGAAAGTCTTAAATTTCATGATTTTACAGTCGATTATCTCAAAATAAGGTTTTTTGACTTTACGGCTTCTGCCAATATACTGAAAATTATACAATCAAATATTATTTTTGAGTTAGTGGTGCAGTTGTCGACGTCAATGGTTTGGTTACAGATATCACGGGCTTGAGTCCCAATTCGGACAGTTTCATAAATTAATTTTCAAACGATTCATGGATTTCGTGGTTATGTGTAAAATTCCTTCCCGTCCATTCGATCCTAAGAACGGGGCGTCTTATCCATTCTATCTTCGAAAAAAGTGAGGTTGAGCACAGTAACAAGCAGTTGTCGTAGACAAATTTCTATAGAGATACCTCTGTTAGGAATCCATATTCTCCATATTGCGAGTGGACATGGTTAAACAAAAATATTGCCCCATTCTTTCGGGAAAATTTAGATTAAACATAGCCACCCTTGGAATATAACATTGATGTGTTTAATTACCATATTATCAATTAAAAAAATGTTTGTTTTCATTATCAACAACAATTTTGATTTATGTTATGCTTCCAACGTATTTTTATTATAAAAATGAGACACCGCAGGTATATTTTCTACTACATCATAATACAGTACATTTTTTGACTGTCAGCTTCGCACAAAAAACTGGAAAAATAAAGTGTACGCTAAAACTTTTAATGGAATAAATATCACAGTGCCTTATTTGGAAGTCATAACGCCCCCTAATAATTAAAAAAAGTTTATTTCGTTTCGGTTCTAAATATATTATATCTGCGTCGATTAAAAATGTTTCTGACGATGGTGTGATAGCTTTCCAACATACTTTATAATTCTTTTTGAACTACAATACATTGATATATTTTACCTTATTACTGAAATTTGTTTTCTAGATTACCTCTTACTTGTAATTTTGTAATTTCATTCAAGCGATCCGACCATTGAGTGGTTAGCAAAGAATTCGGTTCCATAAAAATTGTATTTATTTAGTAATATCCCAAATAGGTATAATTTCGATCATTTACACACCAATGAAATTTGGAAAATAAGGTAAATGTACTGGTAGATGACAGTACCCACAATAAGAAATGCAGACGCGAGATTGCTCTAAATTCTAGAGGTCAGATAAGTGAAATCATCTTTTGTCGGATTGAGAAACTAACACATCACCTTATATGTCATAAGGATGTCATAGCTGTCATTTGAAAACAACACCTTATAGAGTAAGTATTTTATTTTGAATTAATCAAGAGAATTGTTAATGATGATAGTGAATGTAAGCATATGCTTCTTGATTCAACCAAGAGTAGTCTTACAGAAAGCTCTGAGACAACTCTGATGAAAGGTTATCAAGATACCCTCTGATTAGACATGGTCAACTACTGAAATAAAAAGTCGTAAACTACTGAAACATTAACATAGTTGTTAAAAATTGAACAGTATTTTTTGTCACAGGGCCTTTCCTAATTTTTGTTTTATCATATTAATTAAGACGTTTGATCCATTTTGAATACACTTGCTTAGTCACCATTCGGTCTAATGCTAAACTTTAATCTTTAAAAAAATAAAACACAATTCAATTGTATTACCACGTATTTATAATGATCAGGACCGGTTTCAGATATAAAAAAAAATAATGGATACCCATAGCTGCTCTGTTTTCTCCACTTAAGATGACTGTTTATTGTTAAATTACATACTTAATTCTTGATTATTTTTAAATGTTTCACTAATTATTTCTTATAATTTTCCTGATTCATTATTGCTTATTGCATTAGTAACGTCATTAAAAATTTTCGCTCAGCTAATGGACTTATAATGTAGCAATATTTGTGATTTCAGATTAGTATTGATTGATTTGTAAGAGGTCCATAACATTTTAATTGCAGAATCTTTTATTTGATTTATGTATAATTTGTTTGCTAATCAGTATTTTCTTGTCTTAGTTCATGAAACATCAGTTTTATATAGCTTCATTTTTACACTCATTTTTATATAAATAAGCCTGTTATGTTTGTATTTTTATCAGTTGATAATGCTCGTGATGAGTGAAAACGGTCTGGATCATTATAAATATGTGGAAGTAGTACAAATGGATTGTGTTTTATTTTTTAAAATATAATGTCTTTCCACCAAGAATTTACAGTTCACACCTTAAAAGTGATAAACGTTTATCGTTATTTCTTTTGAATTTTTTGCTTAAAAAGTCAACTACTAGAACATTTACCTTACCTTCTATTTGAAATGATCAAATTTAAGTTCTAACCCTATAATTACATAGCGGAAATTATTATAAAAATATAATTGAGAAATTTTACGAAGTTTAGTTTTCTTAGCCCTTCACTTTCAAAATTATCCCCAGTAGAATAACCCTTTTTTACTAAATGCAAATTCCCTCCTAAATGCAAGTACCAAAATCATATTTAAGCTGTGTATAATGGGTGTAATTTAGAATTATAATGTTTTGAATGAAAGCAAAATATGGTAACCCAAGTTAGTACTGAAAATAAGCTTAAGTTGATCATTATTCCCTTTTATATTGAATAAGCCTGTCGTTTGTAATAATTAACATGTAAATTGGTATAATTTCCTTCTTTGGTTGTATCACGGTTATCCGTTGGTCTAAAGAAACGAATCGAATAAAGTCTACAGTAATTGCATTTTGTACGAATGTTTTTCTTGCATGTTAACAATGTTTTGAAAGAAAGAGAAATGCCCCCCTTAGAGCGAAGCTTTCGAGTCACCATTTGCGAAGCTATTACGAACGAAAATGCATATTAATTTTTGTGTTTTATTTTATTGTGATTATTTATTCTAACGGTATAATAACGGGAGACATTTAAGAATATTAAGTTTTTAGAATCAGCTCCCATATAGTAAATACATATTTATTAGATCAGAACGGCTTTGGATAACCACTTCGGTATTTTAATGTATTTTAATTTGACGATTATGTGGATACAGAGAGACGTCTTCAGTTCAAGGCGCGACAATAGAATATCGGTCCTTTTTTATGGTTGTTCATTTATCTGTACTAGTCATCACTTGTATTGATGGCTTGCTTTTTCAGGGCGTTCACCATTATCTTTACGTATGCAGAATTGGCGTCTTCCATATCGTTCAGCGCATGAATTTGCTTACTGAATTTGCATCGGCGTTAAGTTTTATAAATACTATGTCTGATAAATATTATTTGTAAATTTGAATCGTCTTTATTGAGCTACAATTAAATACACTTTTGTTTAGATCATATTCACTTTCATAAAAATAGTTTCATAACAAAAAATCACACAAAAAACAAATTCTTTCACTAAAAATAAAGTGAACCCACATAATAAAATATATTTTAACATGAAGAAATATTTTACACTTGCGAAAAAAAATATTTTCACATAGATAAAATAGTTTTCACTCCATATAAATACTCATACTTTGAAATCGATAGCTGCACGAAGCTGTAATGAAATGTCACTGATTCTTTACTACTTGCCTATATTGTCTTTGATCCACGCATTAGAATACATTACACAATCCAAACCAGACCAATCCTAACATAACCTACTACAACTTAACTCACCTTGTTAAAAGAATCCTTGACTAAGTGGAAACTATAAGTTTTTAGTGTAATAAGTTAACACTATCTAGTCCAAAGTGCAAACTATCGAAATAAAAGTTCAACTGTACCAAGTGAATACTATCTAAGACAAAGTGCAATTATTTATAACCCGTCTATATTGATAATTTGCCACAGATATTTATTTCATATCTGCCAACTCGCTAGCGGTATTTGATACCTATCAACTCAAAATAGGAACTTGATTGGAATACAGAAGCAGTCGTTTATAAATCTCGTATCCGTAAACTCGTTGTTATTTTTAAACTAATATATATATATATTTCAATATTTGGAATATTTTATAGAATTTTTTATTTTTTTGTACAATAATGTATTCTTACTATGGTTTACACCGGGGGTCTAAAAACTTTTTAGCCTAAGGACCACGCTGACTCCTCCACTAAGTCCTAAAGGCCAAGACTTAGCTAGCTCTTTACTAACATACTGTAGTTTTGAATTACGAATTACGCAAATTTTTGTTTTGGTACTAGCCGGCGACTGAGATATATATGGCTCTGGATGGACTACCGCGGGCCGGGTTGGTGGTGCTTGCAGGCCGGTGTTGGCCCGTGAGCTGTAGTTTAGAGACCCTTGGCTTACACTAACAACATGACAATAGTTTATTTTTATTATTACTTGAAGAAAAAAATCAATTGAATTGCCATAAAATTGATACAACAGTTATCTAACTTTGAAAACTTTTCAAAAATGTTTTGAATAAATGATTGTTTCTCACTCTATCGCCAAGCAAAACAAAAAATAATGATTTTTTTTCTACAACAAATGTTTAAGATATGTGTGAATAGATTTAAATTTTAAATTTTAAAATGTTATTACTATAATATGAAACCATTGCCAAAGGGTTATTGTTTTGAAAATATTTAAATTGCTTAATTTTATGCAGAAAAGCAGAAAAATATTTAAACATTTTTTTATACGTATATTAAAATTCTAATCACCCACCTTGCTTTCAGCAAGAAACAAACTATTGTGCAGTACCATAATTTATGAAAAAACATACTCGACAATCTTTATAACTCATTCGTTGAAACTCGTCGAGTTTGATTCTAATAACATCGATGGTTAATTTACTGATAAGAGTCTGTTATGTGTATTGCGCAAAATAACTCTTCCGGTAATAGCTTCAAATTGTACATAAAACCTTTTTACGAGCTTAAATAATAAAGTTGATTACCCCGAGGAAAACGGACGTCATTAAAACCGCTGCAATTAACAATCGGCCATTGGCGCCTTGAAAAATAAAAAAGTACACGGAATATGCATTTTTGTTTTACGCCTGTTGCACACATAATATCGAAGCTATACTGGCAGAAAGAATTAAGTCACAAAACAAGTTTTGAGATAATCGTATCCATAGCAATATTTTTTTTCCAAGGTACTCTCTCTCCCAGGTACAATTGTTTGTTTTTTAAAAAGATTTTTTATACATTTATTGTAAGTTAAAGTTATATCATGCTTTTTTGTAAAAAAAAAAAAAATAATATCACTGGATACTGTTTTTTTTTCAAAGTCATTATCACCTATGATTATAATTACAAATATTATACGTTACACTATTACGTAGATAGTTAAATTGCAAACATTTTGAAATGTATATCAGAATATTATCTAAAACTGACTGAATGCGTTTTGTTAGTGTACCCTAGATATGGTGTAATGTTTCTGGCAATTGCTCTGAAAAACAAAATCATGTTGAGTTGTTATTTTATAATTGTATATATTTTTTTTATTTTGATGGCAAAATACTAGCTCATGGTTTTTTATTAAACATATAAATTTACCAGATATTATTTTATTTGGATCATTTTTACTTAAATTATTCACTAAAGGAAGCAACGTAGTTGCACACGCATAAAAACGTGCATCCCGAAAAATTGCGTAACGTGGCTTATATCTCTCTATTCTCTCTACCTAACGTTGAAAAATAATTGTACGTAGTCGATAGACTTTGAAACGACCACACAGCCCTGGTTTCTTGTTTTTATTTGAAACTAAGCATAATATTTTGGTTTAAAAATATTTTTTGAGTCACTGTGGTATTCATTATTAATATGTAAATTATTAATTCCAAATACGATTTTTTTGAACACAGGTGATAAAAAAATATTCAAAGGCAATTTCATCGATTGTTCTTTTTGATATGAAATTCCAATGAATATATTATTACACTTGATATAATGTAAATTAATATAGCCTAGAAAAAGGTGAGAAAATTTACGATTTTTTTAACAAGTTAACATTGTCAGATAATGCTCGTTGATAAATTTTTATAATTATATTTTTTTAGCCATGCTTGTTTTCAGTATGATGCAAATTTAATGTTGATGAAAAAATTCAAGAATTTATTTGAACGGAGACTTTTTGTTAATCAATAGCTCGACCAATCTTCTGATAATGTATTCATTTCTGGTTTCAAAATTTAGATTCTAAATAGACTTGAGCCTCGTATAACACGGTCATATGGTTCCACAAAAATATCGTGTAGTAGAAATCCGTGTTATACGAGGTATGAAGTTCAAACAAAATTAGTGTATGCGTTCCAAAAGAAATATCGAAGTTTGTTAAATATCTGTTATTTTTTTAATAAGCAATCGAAAAAATATACATTTACGTATTTATTGAAAAAAACTTATAATAGATCATTCATTCGTCATCGTTACCACTTGCAATTCTACATGTTCGACTCTTTTTAGAGACCGGTTGTGAGTTTTCATCATTGGAGGACTCGAGAGTATTTTTGGATTTAGGCTTTAAAAATTCTGTGATAAACGATTATTTGCTTTTAGCGTATACATCTTTACGTATTTTGTGATAAGGAGCCAAGATCTGTTGTAATTCTCTCTTGAATTTCAAATTTCTTTCCATTATAGGATGTTATATTAAGCGTGTTGTACAAAAATATATCACAATTCATCAACCGTGTTATACGAGACCCAAGTATATTAATGAAAAAAATTAAGAATTTATTTGAACGAGGACTTTTTGTTAATCAATAATTCGACCTATTCTCATAGAAAGTTACGATAAAAGAGTAGCGTTAAGTGTGGATGGTATTAAGTGAAAATGTACACACTGCCATGTATTTTGATACATAATTTGTTTGAATTTTAATGATATATTCCTGATATTAAAATTTAGAATCTAAATACGCAAATCGAGTATTTACCAAATGGTGGCTCGTGAAACCTTAGTTAAAATTCAAGAGTCAACTATGGAAGATTTTTACGCGCAGGAAATAAAGTAACAATATTAAAAAAAATGCGATGTAGAATTGGTCAAAAATGAAGAATAACATAATTTAGAAAAAGGTAGAGAATCGAATCAATAAAATAAATCACTACCATACGTGTAGAATCTCCTGCTGATGATGCTGCTATTCGAAACAATGAACCCCGTCAGTTCTTCTTTGCTCCGTGACAACAAGCCCAGCTGTAAAATGGAATGAAATAAATTTATTACCCATTACAGGAACATTTACGAGGGAATTTTACGAAGACATTTGATATGTAAAACATCCGATGTTATTCAAAAACTATGAAATATTTCTTACGTAAAATGGTGAATACGGTTTTGGAGTATGCGTACGCATAATTCTAAACTAGATTTACTTAAAATAGATGAGCTATGTCTTTACAGAATTTAAAACTGGGAAGTCGTTTATAATAATTTTTTTTTAAACCGTGTCTGCTTTCAATGTGTAGCATATCATGGCCTGCTAATGGAGGAATCTTGACAGAAGTTTTTGAGTCTACGAAAATTTTTTGTTACTCAGGTGCTCAACCTCTCATTAATTTTTCAATGAGATTAAGAATAGGAAAGGATAGTTAATTGCTCTCATCCCATTTTTCCGATAGGATCTGTAGGAGTGAATTTTAGAAATCAGAAACATCAATGCCTTCAAATATAAAGCCGTAAATCGATTGAATACTCAATTTATGAATCTGTCATATCTCAGCCTCGAACCCGTGAGATCCGTAACAGAAACCAACAAAGTTGACCGCTGTGTCACGGATCTGACCAATGTAATATTTACATCATCGAAATACTAGTTTGCTTGGATTTTTATCTAAATGCATTTATAATAAATATCATGGTAGCCAAAACGATGACCATGGTCTACCAGTCACCCGTGGAGACAATAATAATTGATTAAGATTTACATTAAAACTAATAAATAACACATAGGGTAATACGTTTATAGGCTGTTTAGTCGTACGACTAAATAGCCTCTGTGATCTAAAATATAAGGGAAAACAAGAAGCGTAACATGAAGTTAATAAAGTGAAATTTACATTGAATACGATGTGTCAGAAAAAGACAAAAGTTTGCCTGCGGCGCCTATTACCGTATAGTGAACAAAACATTCAAAACTTGACCAAACCCATGTAATATAATACATGAAATATTTCATTTATTGAACTCCTCTCACTTTTTCAACTATGTTTTTTGTAATTAATCCACTGTCCATCATTAGCAATCAACATTCACTAAAAAAATGATGTATTTTATATTGCGAAAGTGACTGATCATAAAATCTACCTTTTCTACGTATTTTTTGAAAAAGCATGCTTCAGCATTGTTGCATAACATTTAATTATCAATAATACAATAATAATTAAAAATGTTACTGAAATAAAACTTTATTAATTGTAAGGGTAATGATTTGCGAGACATTTTACTATATGTGAAATCATAGCTCGAGTATCTTCAATCACTATTTACTTCTTTATTGCGTGATGAAAGACATTTAGATATAATATCGTTCGATTCAAATCTGCAGCCGAGTTAATTTATTCCATGCATAAACTTCATACATTTATAATGTCTTTTTCGTGACGGGGAAATCCAACATCGTACAACATATAAGGTTTATTGACGTGCCAAACTAAAACCTAACAAAATATTTTCTCTAAGTTTTTATCAACAGTGATGGATTGTCTAAGTTTCCTTTTTATACACGTAAAACAATCTTACAAGTTGTGCAGGGTGAAAACAGATTACGGCCGTATGTTGAAATGAATAAGCGTCTGGAATAAACATTTTAAAATCATATTTTTAAAATAGTTTTCTGCTCTGCGTCTTTACATACACCTAATACGTATTCCAAAGTAGATAAAAAATAACAATTACGAAGTAGACTAATTTAAAGCGTGTAATATTATTTCGACCTTGAGATCAATGTGATAGCTCTGCAGTCTGTCCATTGTTTCCTGAATACCCTTAACAAATTTGTCAAATATGACAGCGTTGTCAGTATAATCGAGGTCGCATAGCCTCAGGCCGATATCGGCCACGTCCGGTCAGGTGGAATTGACTTCCTTAGGATGAAGTCAAATATTATGATGAAAACGAACGGGGTTAGAATACAGCTCTGTCTGGCACCCCAAACCATTCAGTGGTTCGTCGTCGATTTTTATGCAGAATTTGCTAACCTCGTGCATGCATTCGATGATGGTAATAATCTAGATTATGATGGATTTCCGGATGGAATCCGTCACCCTGGAAGGTCGCTGATGACGATTCATAAGATGTATTCGGTGAAGCTACAGGACGCTGGGATGATCTGGAAGGAAGTAAGAAGTCTGACGGGAGATATAAAACCTTGGGTGTGATGGTCATATGCTCCGAGTAAGGAGCAGGGTATGTTTAATATATATTTCATATTAAAATGGCAACAGGTCTTATGAGTGACAGGGATAACATCGATAATGTTGGTAGCTTCCGATTTCCGAGATTGCAGATTACGAGAGATGTCATATTGAAATAAGCGATCGTTATTTGAAAGGGAATAGTAGGACAAAGATTCGATTCTATGGATATAAGTAAATCGCAACATCTTGTGTCTACAACACTAAATTAAATAAGTTTAATTTGGATTATTGAGATTTTGTACACTTCCATGTATTTTGTCACTAACGACCCGGGATTGGCCTTTCGGCATCTTCAGGCATTCGAGCACACGAATGGACTCGAACTGACTCGTGGGCTCGAATGCCTGAAGATGCCGAAAGGCGAATCCCGGGTCGTTAGTGACAAAATACATGGAAGTGTACAAAATCTCAATAATCCAAATTTGATATTGAAGTTCCATCAAGCACCCTCAGTCGATGTCTTAAATTATAAATAAGTTTAGCCTGAATCAGTCGTGTTCTACGAATGGTAAATGACACTGTACCTGGTATATATCGCTTTCAAACTAACGTGATTCCTATATATAAATTAGTTGCCCCACCTCAACCGGTTTTGTGTATACATCCCCTATTTTACGGCCACCGTCCATAACGCAATAACGAACAAGAATAGAAAATAATTTACTCATCATATTTTTGGCCCGATGCAGAACTGCACGGGACCGACCTTTAAGCCATGCACTATTGTGCTTAAGAAAATACAAGGCCTGAATGGCTACTTAATTGTGTGAGTTTTTAATATTGTTAAATATGTTTTTTTAATATATGGCATTTATAGCTTATAAAAGCCAGGGTGCAAAATATTTTTAAAAATTTAAATCTTTAAATTTTTAAAATTCACTCAAGATAAACTTAAAAAGAAAAGACTTTACAAACATTCATGGCAAAGATCTCAAATATTTTATTGAAAGAAAAGGTAAATTTGGTGTTGCTGGGGCTTAAAACCCGACCAATCTGATATCTAGAAAACAGTTTTTACCACTGAACTACAGGGGCCGAGTAGTTCGCATCCAGGAATAATCTTTTTATTATGAAATATTAACAACAAGGTATCCTATGAAAATGACGTAATTAGTAATCTCTTCCTTTTCAAGACCGCCCGCGAATAGCACAATTCCCATATTGCGCAAGAGGTGACAAACTGCACAAGACGCGAATGATCTCGATAGGACATTTGAATTAAATGATTAAACAGATTATTTGAGAATTTACAATATCGTTGATGACGTCCAGCTACGGTTTTGACACAAAAAGAATAGTATCGAAAACATATTAATTAGATAGTCGAGATGTGTTATATCATTTCAACTAATTTATTGCCTATTCTCGAAGGAGTATTTGCCTCGGATTTGCATGTAAAGAGACGAAGTGATAATACGCTGCTTCTGAAGACCTCCAACTATGACTGTAGTAGTTTTAGCACTGCCTAATCTTTAGAACTAAAATGGGGACTAATCGTAATCATGTTAGTGTGTGGAACAGCTCTCAAACCGTGAGAAACCTCTTCTGAAAGGAGACCAATATTATCACTTGATGAATCAAAGTAAAAATACTTCCATCCTCGTTTTGGACACGCGTGTTTCTGAACAGACTTGGTAGTTTTGTGACATTTATTTTTTTAGCTTGGACGATAAGATAGACTGGACTGAAAATGCCAGATATAAGTTTGTAATTTGAATCTATCCGTACTCTCTTCGAAAAAGAGAGGTTGAGAAACTGAGTAACAAGCAGTGATCATAGAAACACTTCTGTTAAGATACTTCCATTAGAAGGCCATAATATGCTTTACAATAGTAGCAGGCACGGTAAGAAAAAAGTAAAAAATTAATAATAAAAAGCACTTCAAAATAGGAAATTGAGTGATCAACCTAGTTCTCTTTCAATGTGGAGCATATGGCGTTCTAATGGAGGAATCTTAACAGAAGGTTTTCTACAAGAACTAATTTTTACTTTTTTTCTAGGGATTCGGCGGTAACTTAGTGGAAATTCATTTTTAATATAAAGTTTAACTTGGTAACTTAGTTATTCCACTGGCTTTGTTACTAACGTAACGCGTTTCTCTTCTCTAAGAAGCATCTTCAGACTAACTATATCGGATTGTTATTTATTCCTAACTAAGTTAGAAATTTTAATTTTATACTCGCCTCACTTTTTTTCGAAGAGAGTGGCGATATAATAATAGGGATAGGACAGGACTAGTGGTTAGCTTATCGCTCTCGCTTCACCCTGTTTCGAGGATGGGTGGTAATCCATAAATCGATTGAAAAATCAATTTATAAAACTGTTCGAACTGGCATTTGAGCCTGTGGTATCAGTAACTGAAGCTAACGATTTTGACGACTGCACCTGACAATTATGATATATATTACCGTAAGATGTTAATGATAAAATATATAATAAAAGATATGTTTTTGCATTTTTTCTGATAATATCGTATAGATAAAAAGCAACCATGAAAATTAAATTTACATATGACATACATTTTTAAGTCATATCCACTCCTACTTGAAATATATGGTCATCTTACTGTTCCTCCAAGTTCTCTTTCACACGCAATTTTTCTTACTTCCTTAATTCTAGTCATCCAGCGTCCCGTAGCGCCACCGAGCATATCCTATGAATGGTCATCGGCGGCCTTCCAGGTCGACGGAATCCATCTGATTGGTAGGATAGACCGGTAGGATTCAGGCTCCTCTGGGACATCCGCTGCAAATGTCAAAAGCCAATAATGGAATGGTCCGTCCACTCTCTTCCTTTCTAGTTCCTGACAACGTCAAAAGACCGTACCGCTAGTATTCACCGCAATCTGTTTTCGGAAAACAGTATAGGGTTATCCTATGCTTTACTGAAGTGCATTGACTCGCAACTGTAAAACAGCGCCTCCAGAATGCGTGCGTGGTACTTTGCTATGACCGAGTAGAACAGTCCCAGACTTTCCGGATTGAGTTGAAGGTTGCTCCAGCTATCCCTAATTGGATGGCGAGCTCTTTACTTGGAAAAAATACCTCATGAATATTTTCAAAATATAAACGTACTCAATTATTGTGACTTTTTCGACTTCTCAGATTATGATATCAAATTCTATATCTATTTGGCTTAATCGAATAAATTCATCACTCTGACAATACGAAAATATTTTTTTTACTTTTTTATAGAATAACGTGTGAATCATGTTGTCAAGCTTCAGTGTTATTTACCGCTCAACAGATATTTTAGGACGTTTTTTTTTTAACAAAGTTTCATTGAAAAAGTCAACCGATTTTTTTTATGTAAACTCTGAAGGTTTTATGTAAAGCTTTCTGAATAACTTAGAATAGGCTTGAAAAATGAGCGTGCCTGAAAATGTTTTTAATGCTTAACTCTATGAATATTTTTCACGTTTCATCACTTTAAACTTGATGTTGTTTTCAAGTTTTGGTATTTATTTTGCAAGAAGCTTACAAGAGGAGCATTTTGTGTACCAACATAACCATGAATGACAAAGACGTGTGTGAAAAATTTTAACAAAAAGAATTTCGTGAATTTGTTTTTATCAGTAAATTCAAAGAAAAAATAACCGTCTAGCCGTGTATGAGGGCGTAGATCTAAAAATTAAACATGAAAGAGCTATTCGAAGAATTTAAACTCTACATTATTTAAAATTCACAATGGAAAAAAAAATCCGAAAAGGTTATACACAACTACACGATTTACGCCAATGCTCCCAAGAACACGATGCGATGACAAACATTTTAAGAATGTGTAAATCAGAGATGTGGAGTCGTTAAAAAAACGCGACTTTGACTCCAACTCCGACAGAGATTCAGATTATGACTATAAAAATGTCTAATTCTGTCAGGTTTTTTCCCTACTTTTCATATATATGTTAAATTGGTCTTTATATTAAACACCAATCAACCAATCCGGCAAACAGTAGAACTTTTCATATTATACAAATAATATTGCAAGACAAAAAGATGTTATAGACATAAATAAAAATGAAACAAGTACATTAATACACGGTAACAAATTAATTTAATAGAAAAGGTTTTAATTATATATAAGAATATGTACAAAATTTTATACTCATTCATTATTACGGAATTTAAGAAAATGCGTTTTATAGAAAAAGCAGCCGCTTGTTCTTTACGACTCCCATTCCGCAGCCTTGGTTTCAATTAATGAAAATCTTGCCATTCAGGAACTGGTCATAATAAAACTGTGTGTACATGTGATACTCCAAATTGTGTTTTACTTATGTAATAACAATGTGAAAAAATTATGAGGCCGTTCTTGTATCCGCTATGGGGTCATTGGTAGAATCAGGGGTACCAATTGGGTTCATGGTAAATGTATGTGTGTCTTTTCATTTCAAGTTGATCATGAATGGCTTTATTTAAATATTCTGCAAATTGGTAGTTAATTAATAGGATAAATAATTATTCAGTTAAAAAAAAACATTAGTTAGTTGATAGCTATTTTGGCTTCACGCCATCGTCAGAACTATGCTTAAACTTATTTTAGCTTAGCTATACACACTGTTTTAGAAGAGATATGCAATATTTTTTTATCTCACCCATTCAAACGTTATAACTTTTACTTAGAATTAAAATATTTGAGGTTATAATTATGTTTTTGTAAAAGGAACTTGCATGGTATTATTAACTATTCAACTAACTAGTAACATTTTGTAAAAATTAATACTATTTTATCCATTTTAATGGAATTCTACCAAGATCGTCAATCAATAAGGTTATTAATTATCTGAAATTACACATATTTCTATTAACGGGGTAGATATCATTGATAGCAATTACGAATGCGAGGGGAAGGGTCTACGGGATGGAGGGCAGACAATTTGTTGTTTTAATTAATTATAGATGTCACTGTACGCTATTTGCTTGAGTATAAATTATACAAGGTTTGAAATAGATTTACGCTGCTCCAAAAATTGCATTTCTGGCATTAATAACATTCTAAGCAACAATAACTATATCTCCCACAACACCCACACATATGTTAATGTATAATCAAAGCCTCATTGTCATGTTCACCGAGCGAGCAATCAAAATACAAACGAAAAGATCGTTTGCATGAAAGACTAACTCGAACTAAAATTACTTAGCCGATATTCATTTCTAGAGATACAAAATGTATATCACCGTACGATTTTACCACATTTATGCGTTTCTACAAAGTCCGAATGTACAAGTCATAAAATTAGCTTTCAGCGGGACCGCTTAAGTGTTTACCATAAAATCTTAAGTGACGAAAATATTAAAAAAAGAGTTTTTTAAATGCTCTTATTAAAATTGTCTATTTAAAAGCATTTAGCTTGGTAGATAGTCCAATATGTAAATGAGGCAATAAAATTTAGGATGCTGATCAAGTCCTTCGGGAATGTCTTGAAATAGACAACTAACGGGAAAATTGCCCAAGAATATAAGACTATCAGTCGGATTTGTCAGCCCCGTCGGTCATGCCAACTTGGTTGAATCTCTGACAGATTACAAGGTATTCTAAGATGTCACGGCGTCCTATGAAGAATGAATAGCGCTCAATTATTAAAAACATATTA
This sequence comes from Himalopsyche phryganea, assembly GCA_022494535.1. Lineage (NCBI taxonomy): Eukaryota > Metazoa > Arthropoda > Insecta > Trichoptera > Rhyacophilidae > Himalopsyche > Himalopsyche phryganea. The sequence goes on along the minus strand of JAGVSL010000060.1, from coordinate 1,809,495 downwards.
TTATTATTTAACTTCCTGCACACTAGAGTGCCTGCAAGTATTGAAGAATTTCTCCTTGGAAATTCCTGGGAAAAATTTGAAACACTTAGAACGTTGTTCCTCTGCAGAATACGCCTAGTAAGAAGAGTGTCAGACCGTAGCAGTTGGTGGTGGGTACAAAACTGAAAGAATTTCTAAGCCTTAAACTACCAGTACTAGGGCATCCAATCCCGGACCCTTTTTATAATTCCGGGATTTCAGGATTCAGAATATATCAATCCCGGGATCGGTCATTATGTGTACTTTCATGTGTTAAATTGTAAATTTATAATTAAATTATTGCTTCAATTGGAATGTTTACATGATTTAGTATTTTTTTGGGCATTAGAACGGTTTTTTTATTGATTGGGAATCAGACAGTTATTTACAAAAAAAGAACAGAAAATTTGCAGTACGTAATGATTAAAATAGCTATATTTTATTACATTATTAAAGTAGGTTTAACCAGATGGTATCGGTAAAGATGACATGTCCTTCAATTCGATATGTCAGAAATATTGCCCTCTATCCATTTAAGAAGGAGTAAGACTACAATACATTTATATTAATTATACAAGTATTATAAAAAATTGTGTCCAAAAGCAAACCGAGGTAGGTACACGTTGTAGTTAATCGGGAAGTTTTAATTTAATATATGAATTATTTCTTAGCATTTACAGTGAATCCCGAAATTCCGGGATCACAGTATTGAATAATTGAACGAGATTTCGAGATTGGAAGCCCTAACCAGTAATAATTATACTATCTATAAGTATACCATATGAGTACAACTAGATTGAGCTTAATATTTCAAAGTTTTTGTTAGAATATTCCAATACTCAATATCAGTATTATTTGAAATGATTGATTAAGCCAAAATTTATTCCTTTGTCTATTATAAGCTCGCTTTTCACAAAATTGAGCCACAGAATAACCTAGATGAAAGATAATGTATTTTTTGTATTATTTATTTATTTATTTATTGTAAATTTAAAAAAATTGAAATGCATGGCATTACAGCTGACGCCAATGCGCCATGCATTCCACAAACATAATAACAGTAACAACAATAATAATAATTATTAAAAACAGTACTATTAATAAAAACAATAATGAAAATAAAAACATTTTTTTTTAAATTACTAAATAATAATAAAAAAGACATTATTAATTTAAAAGGAAAAAATATTTAGTGAACAATACCCATAGTTTAGTGTTGAAAATATCCAGCTCTCTAGGCAGTGCATTAATCATCCGAACGGCTCTGGCAACTGGTGACTCGAATGACCGACGCGAAGAACAAGTTTTAAGAATAAAAATTGTCTGGATATGGTTTCGGCCACGAAGATAACAATTAGGAGCATGTAAATTAATAGACATGAGAATTTCAGGATTATAAACTCGTCCCTGAAGAAGATATTATATTATCAATATCGTGAAAAGTTATTATACGTTCGTGAATTCATTAATAAAAAATAAACGATAGGTAGAGAATATAACCACATACGGGACAGAAGATATTTGTTAACATTACATATAATATGACACACCCTGGATTTTTTTGTTAAATTTATGTTTTATTAGGGTCCATAACTGAAATCTCACAGCGGTAATGACAATAATTCGTAGAAATTGACCCAACTGTCGTCAGATGAGATACGTTCGCAAGACGAGTACATTTTTGACGGAAAGGGGTGGCTCCGACGATGCGGGAGTCCTTTTAATTTTATGTGTGCGTAGTCGATTACGAGCTGTCTAGGGATTTCAAATATTCGAATATCACAACCACATAATATTCGAATAATTATAATATATGACACACATGCCACATTTAACTCGATTCAACACAACACGCAGCTGTACACGATTAAAACCAAATGCCATTTGTTTGACGCTGGCATTCTACCTGTGCTGCTTTACGGTAGCGAATCATGGCACCTGACGAAGTCTCAGAATAAACCGTTTACTGAGCTTCGTCAATAGATGCTTGCGTCGGATACTGGGGGTGAAGTGGTTTGAGGAAATCGGAGATTAGGGAAGGAATCGGGCAACGCCACATCGGCGGTTATGGAGAGACGTTGGAACTGGCTGGGTCACGTGCTGCGAATGCCTCCTGAGAGCCTCAATTCTGCTTGCCTCTTCCTCCAGCCTGTGAGATTCTGGTGTCCTGAAAGACCATCGGGTACTACCCATATAAAAATTAATGATTTCTTTTTAAAACCATATACACTACTTATTCGGAGAATATGGCTTTCACACATTTCCTCCAAGATTCTTTGTCCCCCGCCAGTCTTCTTGCTTCCTCCCAGATCATCCCAGCGTCCCGTAGCTCCACCGAGTACATCCTCAGAATGGTCATCAGCAGCCTTTCAGGGCAACGGATTCCATCCAGTTGGTAGAAGAAACAGGCAGGATTCAGGCTTCTTAAAGTAGAGTTTAATTATGAATTAATTCATAAAAATGTTTTCACATGTAATTGTGAAAGTTCAGCGTCATCGGGTTCGGTTTACATACAGTTTCATTTATTTTTGAATGGATTTATAGATGTCTGTTCGAAGGCAGCGATTTTTGTGATGTTTAAATTTCTCTCCCACCCATTCGATCCTAACCATTTACACAAAAATACATTTAACACACACTTCTTCCCATGTTTGAGTGACTTTAATGTTGTTTTAATATACGAAATTTATTATGTCATGATATATTGCGACATCGAAGGACATAATTTGTTAACCCTGTGAATAATTTTTGAATAATTAAGAAAATATCCGAATATCAAAACAGATACGAATATATTCAAATATTCAATTGGAATCCCTGCTATTCTGGTCAAATTGTACAATTAAATAAGTTTTTTTTCGTCGTTCACGTTTTTCTCAGTCCCATTTCATTTAATATATACTAAAGGTCTAGTTTAACGCTAATGTAATTATTTTCGCAATTGACATCGGAAATATTATTAAGATATAATTTTTAAGTCATTGACGGTTGTCAGTCCGCTATGTCGTTGTTCTGCGACAGTTCGTTTTTTTCATAATGCTGTGCTCAATATTATTAAGGCAGAATTTTTCTTCGACCATTTTATATCACTTGCCACTGCATTAAAAACGAAATTTTGGTGTTCATCTGTGTATAATTCACTGTAATTTTTGGATCCCGTTTTAGCCTCATTTTTCTTTTACAAAACAAATATTCACTAATGAAACCTTTCTAGTACTCTCAGATGAACAGCTTTTATCTATTGTATAAAATGAAGAAATATGATGGAAATTTAGGATGGATAATTGAAGATAATTTGTAGTCCGTGACCTCATTGGAATGAATACGATGAAAAAAATAAGAAAACACCATTGCCTTGAATTTTGTTTTTGGAGAAGTACTATGTTTGATAAATCTCTGTTTTGAGTAATACTTTATACAGCAGACACCAAAATAAATGAGTCATTTTAAACGGAGGATTTTAGAGGACAATTTTTTGTATTGCTCCACTCCAGTTCCGCTCCACGAGCCGGGTAAAAAGTTTTAATAGGACTTGTTTATTGTAATAATTTTCAAATAAGCATTTTCAATTGTTATCATTATTTATTATTCATTGTTTGCCTATTCTTGCTTAGTAATAATTTAACTCAGAAAATATTCGGTTCATACTCGTTTAAGTATTGGGCATACTTGATATTGTCAATTGACACATACTTACATTGCTGAAAATAATATATTTTTTAAGTAAAACTTTTAATATCCAATTAAAATTGGGTGCTATCAATTTGGGTAAGTTTGCCTATCGGTCTAAGATTGGCCCACGACATGAAAAAAGGTGCTGTTATAATACCATGAAAATACTAATTCCATATGAATATTTTTTAATTAAGAAAAAGTATTGAGTAGCCCCTGGTGATAAAAATATGAATTAATTTGCAACATATTTTTTTCTTAATTTGATAAAAAAAAATTAAAAACTTTTCTTGAAATAAATTTCATTAGCCATATTTTCATTTTGATTTACTAATCTATAAACGGAATGCTGTATATTTTTTCCTATCTATTACGTACTGAATATATGAAAGCATAAAGAAAAGTGGCCAAGACTTTATAATCACTGAATTAAAGTAATTACAGGGATTATTTGTATCGTGGGCCAAAGTTACCCAGATTGACTGTACATTTTTTCCATGTCCGCTCCCAATGTGGAGCATATGGTCTTCTAATGGAGGTATGTCCAAACAGCGAGTAGCTAACTTGTATCCTCTTTTTACACTCACCCATGTATTAAAAACGGAGGTTAAGCAAGTAAATGCCATAGTCGTAAACCATCTAATGTTGAAACTCTCTTCACTTGTTTCATATTTGGTTAGGGCATTGTTGAACAATGTCAAAAATAAATATAATTTTAGAAATTGAATACTTGGCAATTAAACTGTCAATTGAAAGTCATTAATCGTTTCGCCTCCTCCTGTATTATAAAAAAATAGAAAGACTGTTTTCCTTGAATACTGAGATAATAGTGCAATAATACCTCGCCAGCGTGATCCGAGAAAATATTTATTCGACGGGTCTTTTTTGAATAAATTATTCAAATTGTTTTGATCGCCCCAAAAATAAAATTATCCGCTGACTTCATGAAATTTACTTCACTTCGCAATACCGAATAAATTTTCTTGCTATAAAAATATTTTTATGGTGAAGTTTTTATTCCTACGGAAATCTTTTTGCACCGAATTAAATCCGTGCAAGGAAAAGCCTTGGCAAACATGACAGTAAAAAGAGTATTTACAATAGATATAAGGTTAAGCAGTCATAAATTTTTTTAATATTATCTAAATTGATATAGAGTATATAGAAATTGTATTTCCAAAGTTATATGTTGTCGATTGCTTCATTTTGCAAAACAGATCACATATTTTAAATTTTTGAGGTGAAGGATGTAGTTTATGTGATGGTGAGGACGCTGCCGTTATCGACGTTCTTTGTAGGCCACATGGATGGTGGAGGGTTTGATTCTTGAGAGATTCTTGTATATGTCACACAAAATTCGCGAAATTGCTTATTACATGAAATAGGAAAAATTTATCTATATGGAGTCTATATGAAATTCTTACAAGTTGCAAAAGTAACAAATGCATAAGAAATTTTTATTTTAAAATAATGAAGTATTTTTGAAATGACAGCCAAAATGTTTTGTGAAAATTTTATGTCGCTACTGTACACCGTTTGGGAAGAGTTGTTGTGACAGACAGACAAATTTGTATGTAATTTCTGCTATATAGTAGAGATATATAATATGCTTGTATTTTCGTCAGAAATAAGTACTTAGTCAAGATGTTATCATAACACTTCAAATTGTTGTTAGTTACAAATCGATCAGAAGGTTAGCAGAGTTACTTAATAGAATTTGCGAAAAAAAATCCAATGGAAAAAAACGTTGGAAAAATTGACTTGAAAGTTCGAACAAATCGATAAACGCCTTCGAACTCTTATCACATAATATTAAAAGCGAGCGCTACTCGCAAAATTTAACGCCAAGCCGTATTAGGCAATAGCGCCCACTTTGCCTCGCTTATCAGTTCACACCTGCCTCTCATTTATGCCTTCCTGCCTCCGACGACTTTGGAAATGGCGCACATTGAAACCGCAAAGCCCTAAGAACCTTTCGCTCGTTTATGGTATTTTGGTTCTTGGTGATGCGAAGTTTTGATACTTGATTTGCTGAAGATGTTTTAGGTGAACAAGATACTCGACGGAATGTTTCCGTATCTTCTCCCAGAGGTAAAAGATAAGCAAAGTTTCTAGGGGTAGTGATGGTGAACATTGTCGCACTAATATGTGAAATTCTAATATCCTACTAATATATTATAACATTCTAGCTGGTACAGTCAAATTCTAGAATGCCGAGTATTTTCTAAAGTATTTTTTTTTATCAGTAAAATTTAACTAAACAACCATTTAAATAGGTGACGCTAAACATAATAATGATCTTAAAAAATCTTTTAAAACTCAGTGTTGTACCCACCACCCAAAATGTCCTGTAAATGCTTGTGAAGAAAGTAAAAATGGATTTGAAAAATAAAAAAACTTTGATTGGTTGACACACACTCGCTCCCTACAGGATGCCGTTGCCTTTTTGAATGCTTTGTAATTTTCCCTAGATGCAACCAAGTCTACTGACAGATCCTGATAGTGGGTTTCTTTAAATATGATTAATACTTCCACAACAAGTTGGTAATCATAAGATAAGGCATAATTAAAAACTCATGACTTATTCTTCATCATCAGGAACTTTTTATACTGTAAACAACTGTACCGTCAAGCGTATTCATATCATTATATTTCTCGCCATTCAGGTTTAAAACTATCATGTTTTGTTAACGTTACGACTTTCATAATGGAAATTGTTCAATTTGGATTTTGTATTGCTTGGTTGTTGTCAAAATTTTAAAGAAAGGTACTATTTTTTTACATTAATTTCACAGTGCTAACTTTACTTGAATTATTGAACTGTGTGGATTACTTGAATTTTACGGCTGCCGAAATAAAACGATTTTCTACTTCGATCAGAAAAACTTTAGTAATTATTTATTTTGATATAAAAAGCCGCGATAGATTGTATTTTAAAATATGTAAAGTTTTATTGGTGAAAAAACTTTTAACATGCCGAGATCAACCAAAATCCTATTTTTTTTTGAAAATATATTTTTGAAGGAATAATAACACTGATTTGATTAATATATCGGTGTTGTGTTTCGTATAACGTTATAATGATATAAGAATATTAAATTAATGTATAAATACATTTTTTTTCATCTCGTAATGATTTTAAATTACCCACAATAAAAGTAGAAGCAAGCTTAAATTGAATTTATTTGTTGAATTCAATATATGAAAAAAATCACTAGAATTAATATTTACTGTTATACCAACTCTATGTACTGTGTCGCTCTTATTCAAAAAAAGAATGTTTGATGGAATAGATTCATGATTTTGAAGTCATTAAAGTCTTTGTAAAATAAATATGAATTTTCACATAATAACCGCCAAAGAACTGATAAAATAAACTGGGGTTCACCATCACCCCGGTGCTATTAAGTTACTATACAAAGATGATAATGTCATTTGATACGATATTGAATCTTGTTCTAGGAGTATAATGGTTAATATTAAATATAAATGTCGCTATAAAATATGATATTATGACCTGTCTAATAATAGGCAGTGAAACTCGAAAACTTGACTATTTTATTAATACAAACGAAGTGAGACTTGAGGCAACTCGGAGAAATCGATAAAATATTTTTACTGAAAATGTCTTTTAGTATGTTAACATTAGATAATGTGTACAAATTAAATTGGTTATATTTTGTCTTTGTTATTTAGTCATTGTAATTTGCTTATGATAACTCACTTATCAGTGTCATAGATTCAGGGCTTACAGATTTATATTTTTCCTTGAAAGAATAAATCGATTTTTATGTTGCTTCGGTGGTACATTCATTTATACCTGATTTCTTTCTTGAACACCAGAAGTTCTATAAGTGGTATTGTAATCTTCACTCCTGATGATCGTTCAAAGATAACAGTTTTCTCTGATAATCATTAAAAAGCATGAATGAATTATAAACTACTCAATTTGAAAAAATCATTTACTTTTGTCGCTTTAAAAATAATTACGTTCTTTACAAATGTGAAAACGTCAGTTAGACATTTATATAACAAAGATATAAAATAAATCAAAAAGTGGCAAAGGAAGTGGCTTGAACACGTACTGCGGATACCCCAGAGTAGCCTGAATTTTCTATGTATCTTTTTCCATCTGGATGAATTCTATTGCTCTGGAAGTTCGCTGATGACCATCCATAGTATATACTTGGAGAAGCGACCGGACGTTTGGGAGGAAGCAAAGAAGTTGCACAGAGAATCTTCGATGCTTTGATTAAATAACTGAAATGAAAAAACACATACTTAGAAAAATGTCATTGAATTTAACAGTTTTATATAGTTTTTTCATTTTTACAATTTAGGTTACACGGTCAATGCTCGATGTTAGCACACAAAGCACAATTGATATAAAATTAAATAATATATGCAGTTTAACATATTTTTTAATAGACTCGTCAGATGATCAATAGAGCTGTTACGATTTTTTGATTTGCCCAAAATAATCCAATCGAATTGAAACTTCAAAAACATATCCTTTCAAAATGTATACCTATCTGTTATCATTGAAAATATACATGTAATGAAATCGTCTTTGGTACACCTGGTATACCAAAAAAGGACGAAAAGGGCTGCATCGTTAGTGGTTAACCAAACCCCACGCAGGCGTGTAATGGTTATAGACATTATTCCATCTAATATTCTTATTCATACAAATAATTTCTTACATAAGTCATCACAGTAATCACCACTGCCAAATGAAAAATCATCGTAAATTATAACGTAAAGTTTTTTATAAAACTATTTATTTGATTACTTATTAATACATATATTTACACCCGATTCTCGTTTTGTGAGGTAAATACGTTTTATTTTTTCCCAGTGTACAAAGATAAATGAGAGATGGGTTTCATTACTTAACATAACGTACTTCTAAGGAAAGAAATAATTTTGTTTTTATTTATACATGTTACGTAATACGTTTTTTTTAAATTAATTAAATTAATGACAAAAAAGATTTGTCCAGTTATTAGCTTTCTGACATTTTTTTTAAGCAATAATTCTGTTTTCTTAGTTTGTGTAAAAAGACAATCTTATCTTCTTCAAAAGTATACAACATCAGTACTCGATAGTCTAATGGAATAATTCAAAGCAACCTTAAGTTACAAGCAATGCTATTTATGAGTAGTCCTAGTTCGTTAGCCCCGGATCGTTAGTGACAAAATACATGGAAATGTACAAAATCTCAATAATCCATATTTCAAATTATCGTTATTCCTATTAACATTAACGATACTACATTTAATTACCCACTATTTCACGTTATTAAAATATACTAGAATTTAGCGTAATTAGTCCAAAATATCGATTTCATGACTCCGCAGTAAATGTAACAGACCACTCGTCTGCAAAAATACCGGCTGACGTGCGGTACAGCATGGCTTGTAATTATAGGGGGCATTGAATAATTACAAATTCTAAAGATATTATCATGATTACTACAGCAACATAAACATATAAATGACATAAATAAGTTAAAAAGAAATAGACTTACTTATTCAGTGTTCAGCTACAAAAAATAAAGGTGCTTCTTATAATTGATGGAGTCTTATAGTCGAGGAAATACAGTAGATGATAAATATATAGTTTTTCCTTTGTACACATTGTTAAATTTATTTTAAAACCTCATCATCATTTCATATCTACAGTGTATTCTGTAATATTGTATGCGACTCTATGCGAGTGTATTATTTCAAAGCACATTGTCGTCTATTGTTTTGTATTTCTCAATAGCAATCAATATAGATGATTGATTAATTTATCACAGAAGCGTAACAATGGAAACTGTTAATTGATGGTAATTATATTATTATTTAACGATGCCTTGCGTGATGATAATTATTATTTGTTTCACAGCAAAACTCATTCAGCGTACGCATTGGAAATTTGTACAGAGTTGTTGTGATGAATTGAATAAATTACGAGGAACTCAACAAAACATCGCAGGAAAACTATAAACAATATACCAAATAAAAATTTGAATTGTTGAGATTTTGTATACTTCCATGTATTTTGTCACTAACGACCCGGGTTTTGCCTTTCGGCATCTTCAGGCATTCGTGTGCTCGACTGCCTGAAGATGCCGACAGGCGAAACCTGGGTCATTAGTGATAAAATACATGGAAGTGTACAAAATCTCAATAATTCAAATTTTATATTGAAATTCCATCAAGCGCCGTCAGTCGATGTCTTAAATTATATGCCAAATAGTTTTATGCTTAAAATAAAAAGGGAGCTAAATTTTCGGTCTCTTATTGGTGATATTCTAGTTTTGAACATGAAGTAATGCAGGAACAAGTTGAATTTCCCGCTACCACTCGTTTTTTGTGTGCAGCAAATGTTTCATGTCCGGTTTCTGCAAAACTATCGACAGACAAAAGGAGTCTATATATTTACTCCCTCACTCTTCAGCTCCATGGTTCAGTTGGTAGCGTCATTGGCTACGGTTGCGGATGTCTCGGACTTAAATCCCGGTGCGGACAGTTTCATAAATTGATCTTTCAATCGATTTATGGATTTATGATCGTAGTCATGAAGCAATCAGTTATCCTAGAAAACTTCTGTTGAGATACCTTCATTAGGAGACCATATGCTTCACGTTGGGAGAGGACATGGTAAAAAAAATCCCTCACATTTATGGCCCGAGCAGAGCTTGTACTTTGAACGATGTGTGTGCTTAAGAAAATAGATAAATAATGATTTTGAAAAAGCTGTGATAAGCTCAGCCACTTAAATGAAGTTGATATTATTTATCCTGGGTATAATTCGCATACTGAGAGCCCGTCGTTTTAAACGAGATTATTTTATTATAGAATATTTTTGTTTTGTGATTTTTTCTGATTTACAGATCCCATTGTTTGTCGCTACATTTTTTCACTTCTTGAAGGGGCATGTCATTCAGTTTCTTACAAAAATACAATTCTCTTCGCTAATCCTTTTTCATTATATGATGATCCTCTTCCAATTATCTCTTTTCATGTATTTTTTTTTTACTACACCATGAGACCTTTTATTTATTGATAAAACATCATCACAAATAGAACTGTAGCTTGATGTCGAATCCACATTGAACAGGTTTAAAAACTGTATGCAAGAACAGCGTACAAGGATATCGTGAATTTATGTTTGTCACTTCCACGTGTTATCAATTCTTGTAATTTTTGAAATGTCTCCTGATAAAGAAGGAATCGTTTTCAAGATATTTAACTCAATGCGCCCGTATGCTGTTATTGCACCCATATCTTCAATTACGCTTTTTGACCAAGCCCAGGATCTCTAAAGAAGATTTCGTAAATAATATTAACGCTTTCAATTTTAAAAATAAAACAACACAACCTCCTTAAGAAAGTTGTTAATATTTTAAGGATTTTCCGTATTATGAATGTACTAATCCAGAAATATTAATATGTGAGTTTTTCTCACATTAGAGATATTACTATGGCTTCATACTAAAATCATTCGTTTAATACCCTTTGAAAGAATTATTTCTTATTTTTTTTTAATCGTTAACACTCTGTCAAGTGGTGTTTTAAATTAAATTAATCTTATTAGCTATAAGCTTGTTTTCTCCTTAAATAACTTTACTGGTTTCTTGTCTACGCACGCAGTAAATTATTAAATTTAGTAAGTCAGCATAAAATATTCGTTTGAAAAAATGAACATTTAATTATCAATACGTCTAAGAAGTGTGATAAATTATAAATATTTTTTTAATTATGTTTGCCCCTAATGTGGAGTATATTGATTCAAATGGTACTACAGATTGTATTTAAAAAATATAGCTTTTTTACTGATCAGAACTGATTTCGCTCATCGCAAACATATGAAAAGTGGAAATAGCACAAAACAAACTATGTTTCATTTTTAAAATATAACGCCTTTCCACTTAGAATTATTGACAGTACCTTAAAAGGGTTTACAAATTGTGTTTAAAATTGACACAATTAAAGTTATTTTGGTAAAAATTTAGGAATTGTGTTCCTAATTGACTGTAATTAAGGAAATTCACTTTCAGACAGGTAGTTATCTTGTTTGGAGGTATGGACAGACTCGTGTGGCCGCGCGACTTCTGACTGAATGAGTATTAACTTATTTCGTCCGTATGGTAGTGCGCGTTTTACTGCGTGGTTATACTTCTTCTCAATATTGCCATTCGTATTGATTAGATCCCACAAATATAAAATCATTGCATGGAACTTAGCACTAAAAGCTACACCTAGCGACCAGATGCGTCGGGGTTCATGTACAGACAAAGTCAATTTCAGAATATTTATTTATCAATCGAAAATTATAGGCATGAGTGTATGTGACGTCGTTTCTACTCGAATTGACTTCGTTTAAATTCCATCCGCTTTTTTCAAGAATGCATGCTAATAGTATTATTAACAGTTGTTGATTAAATTTTTTCATCAAACCGTTATTTTGAAATTGTATTCAATTAATAATTTTCCCTACTATAGCAGAAATGGCAAAATAAAGAATTTTGAATTATCGTCCATATTAACAAACTCTAATATCTCATCTAATTTTAATTTGCCCTTTATCGTTTTTTTTTACATCAAAAGCGGGAATCTAATGTTGAAGGAGTAATTTTTCCCGTATACAAAAATGTTTTTTTGACTCATAGCATAATTTTCGCATTCGCGGCTGTAATTTTCATGTATGCGTTAATTAATTAATAAATGTTTAATTGTTTATTTTTTCTGTTTGAAAAGGGCATTGCATTGTTTTCCATTGTTTGAGTTTTTTCATATATTTTTCTCTCCACAAAAGACTGCCTGTTCAAACAATATTATAATGTTCCCCATTCTGACAAATTTGTTGCGGGCGAAAATTTTTTTTTGGCTTATAAGAATTTTATAATAAAACACAATGCTTGTACTATTAAAGCTTTGTTATTAATATACTGTGACTCTTTAATGCATTGTTTTACTAGTCACGTGTGAGATATTTGAAATCATATTGATATTACAGAATGATGGAAACCTAATTGAACTGATTGAACAAACATACTTTAAATAATTTAAGATATCCGATACGTTGAAACACCTAACAGATGTCACCAAATGTGGAATGATTGTATATATTTACCCATTCGTCGAATTACATCCCGTCAAAACCCACAATACTATTATAATTGTAAAATCACTGATATTTCTAAAAGAAGTTGAAAAGCGGCAATTCGCCTTCGGCAATTCGTCACTCTGTTAATATGGTGTTTACAAAATAAGGATTAGGGCGATTTCCGAAATTTTTAACTCAGGTATCGGTGTGGCTCTCAGACGTATAATGTATTGCCTCGTAAATGATATTTGTCGCATTTTTATCTTCTATATAAGCGTTAGACACTGTTTACTGTCTCTCAGTTCGAGTCCATTCGTGTGCTCGAATGCCTGAAGATGCCGAAAGGCGAAACCCGGGTCGTTAGTGACAAAATACATGGAAGTGTACAAAATCTCAATAATCCAAATTTCATACTTTAAATAGTTCGTATCCGTATATTAGTAAAAGCTAACAACCCAACTACGTATAATACAAAACAATTGTGTTAAGTCTGGGCAATCTGACTGTCGATGTTTGAGAAACAAAATACAGTAAGTCTCTCTTGTTTTGGCAAGTAGCACTAGATAATCAGCGCCTTACAGTAGTGGGTTGGAGGAGGCCTGAAGGGGCTGGAGCGAGCCTCTTGTTAAATAATAAAAAAAATATATTTTCAGATCAAATCAGTAGCTAACTGCCATGTCATTCTGTAGATGGCTTTAATTTACTATGAAACATACGACTTTATTGCCTATTGAAATGTCTCGTAAAATAAATTTATTTCGGCTGCATAGTAAAAAAGAAACGGCTAGACGCAGTATAAATGTGGTCAAATAGACACACGCACTTATCCTGAACGAGGTCCAAATCGAGGAAAGACTGATGGCCGTTTATACTCGGCGTTTTTGGCTACATCGCTTGTAAGCCTACCGACAATCTTGAGAAACTCGTCATCACAGGAAAGGTCGAAGACAGAAGGCCTCCAACTCGCCGTAGCGACCAAGTGAGAGACGCCACAGTCCACTCCTTACCGATGACCCTCAGAGCAGTGAAGCGCAGGAGCGAATGGCGAAAGATTATCAATGGAGTTGTTGCGATAGGTGTAAGTCGCGACCCTCACATGTGACGAATATGAGAATAAAGAAGAACAAAGGAGAATAAGCGGTTTTTTTCTGTTATCTAAAAATTATAAAATCTCGCCGATTTTTGATATATTATACTGCTTCCAGATGTTCAATGCAACATTTTTGTGAACGATTTTTAAACCATTATCCTTCACTCTTTACCGTAATTGTGCACAGTTTTGAGAATGGCGGTTCCTAATATTTATTATTTTATGCCATTAATTATCGGAACACAGTGAAATAGCTCTGCGATTAAGTGAACCTCTTATTTATATATTAGTAGCCCATCGTTGGAGTCTTGGATCTTATAATAATTAGATGCAAAGTTTGACGTAATTGATAATGGTTTATTTTCACTTTGGCTTGTATGCATAGGACGAAAGAAATGTGTGGCCAGGTATTTCATTTCTCTTTTTGCGTTCAAATTATGAAGCATGAGCATGCCTAAAAGAAAGTCGGTTGGATAAAGTCAATTGGAATATTATAATAACTAAGATGTAGCATTTGTTTTTGATAGTAAATAAATATGAATATATTACTTCACAAACATTTCTGAATACCTAATGAAGTAGAATTAATAAATTTTATCTCAGCTAAAATTGAAAACAAGTGAAACAGGGATAACGCTTATTTTCTTATAAGTATATATTCTCTTTAAATGGTGACATAGAATCTAAATAATGAAAGAATCAATTAGCTTAGTGAGTATTTTTTGACTGATTGTTTCGGTAAAAAGTATTAAATAATAACCTTGCAATTTAATTCAATATATCTAATTTGAAAATTGTGTTGCATTTTAAAATGATTTTTATAATCTAGTCGTCATCTGTTATATTATAATTTAAATAAAAATTATCCGTGTAGAACTCAATTTCAACGTTGCCTTTTGATTACTGACTTGTAAGTTTTTACCTATATGAAGAGAAAACTCTAACATTATGGATATAAGCGATACGAATCTATGCAATATCAGAGTGTAATCAACTCCTGAATACTAAGGTAGTACAGATGTCGTTATAAGTAGTGAACGTTTTATATTGCATATCAAATTTCAAATAAGCATGCAATATTAGCAACGTTACTTGCCATACAAAAATTTATCTTCATAATACAATCACTTCTTCTTTTTCATTATCCCAAAAGCGTTTTACATTTACATATGATGTAAGAACTGAATATGATTCAAGGTTCATATATTTTTTGAAAGATCTGTTTTACGTGTGCAAATATTCGCCCGACGAAGACATGTGATGGAGTAAAGTTGATTGGAATTTGTAAATAAACACAAATTAGCAATTAAAATATTGAAATTCCTTTAATAATACGTCATCTGATATTGACCCTAAAAAACCCGTTAATTTAAAAAAAAGTGGACATCTCTATGCTATATTTTTCAAAATGTATTTAAAACCCAACAATCTTAAATAAGTTGGTTGCTTTTTACTTAAATGTTAATTGGTTTATGGTCTATGAGTTTTGTTATTGTTAATGCGACTGTTTTTCCCAATTAAGGTTAAAAGTCATTATTATAAAATCAGTATTAAAAGGAATTCAAATATCAATGTAGTGATAAAATTTTTCTTAATTCTTCATATCAAACTATTTTTTTTTCTTGTCCGCTCCCAATGTTTAGCATACGGCCTCTTAATGAAGGTAGCTCAATCTCTCTTTTTTTGAAGAGAGTAGGAATAGAAGTATAGGACTACTGGTTAGCTCATCACTCTCGCTACGCCCCATTTTTGAGGATCGGATAGTTGAGAGGGAGTTATAGATTATAATCACTCAGACTACGAACAGAAATCCATAAGTCAATTGAAAGATCAATTTATGAAACTGTCCGCACCGGGAATTGAACCCGAGACATCCGTAGCTGTAGCCAACGACGTTACCAACTGCGCCACGGACTATAAACGATATAAACTATTTACTTACTGTCAGTTCGAATTCAATCGGGTAAACGAATGCCTGAAGATACTACTAGAGGAAACCAGGTTTGTTACGAACAAAATACATGGAAATGCACAAAATTTCAACAATTCAAGGTAAACAAATCATGAT
Organism: Himalopsyche phryganea; assembly: GCA_022494535.1. Taxonomy (NCBI): domain Eukaryota; kingdom Metazoa; phylum Arthropoda; class Insecta; order Trichoptera; family Rhyacophilidae; genus Himalopsyche; species Himalopsyche phryganea. The sequence goes on along the minus strand of JAGVSL010000060.1, from coordinate 1,793,548 downwards.
AGTTAACTTTTCTGCGAGCATAAATAATTTAAAAGTTAAAGATATGTTATAGGGAACCCTGTACGATGTGAGCTTAAATACACGTTCATTCTGTGCAATCAGGGTGTTGTAAAAGCTCTAACGGCGCGTGAAGCCTCAACAAAGAGAGCTTTCGTAGCACAGGAAGTGTTGCTTTATTGGCGTGAAATGGATCTGTTTGTGAAAAGTTTCGAGGGAAGATAATTTTGCGATGAAGCTTTTTCAGTTAACTTAAAGTAATTATTATCATTGTCGTAATAATTATAAACGAAATTTAATGGGAGAAGTTTACTTCGGAATTTGATATAACTTAAGCAGTTTTGATTCTTGCGAAAATAATGCTAAAAGTTAACAAAAGGGTATTGTTGAGTTTATCCTGCGTTTATTTATAAATTGATAAAGTTTTCAAAAATAAAATTTCACTTCATTTATTAAAGATTTTTAAGTTTTATTTTTATTGAAACTTTTAGATCAAATTTCAATTTGAAATATACTAAGGTATACCCAAGAAACGTCAAAAAAAACCTTTTACGATCGTTGTATTCAATAAATCACAAGTTTCACTTAGATCAATTCATAAAACAAACCTTTTTCTATGATTTTGTCCTAGAAATCAAATCTCGGTAACCTACAATAAACTCCAATCTAGTCATGGCGAAAAGCAGTTAAAAGTATATCTAATAAACAGATGTCAACTCTTTGCTAGATAAGCTTGAAAACTTTACTATTTCCATGTAAATAAAATTACAATAGTTTAAATAAATATTCTGAGAGTGCAATTGTAAAGGCAACGTTAAACGATCAACGATTTTTGCCAAATGGCAAAAACCTACTATTCGCTCTTAAACCAAAGACCACAACCAGTCTAGTGGATATTGTAGACAAGAATTGGTCAAAGCTCACTTTGATCCTGTTTGGTTGCGATGTCCACGATCTTGAATTCTTGTAAGGACATTTTTAATAATTGATTTTTCAATAGATTTACAGAGTTGTGTTCGGTACGAATGTTTGTGATGTTTACGTTGCTCTCCCAACCATCTGATTCATAAGCTAGTAGGTATATAGCGAGAGCGATTAGAGAACTATTGGTCGTTTCCTAGCCCCATCTTTCTATCCTTACTCTCTCCGAAATAGAAGATGAGCGAGTGGATAATGGTTCTTACAAAAAAACTTTTGTCGAGATGCTTCGATAAGCGTCAATATGTTAAGCCTTGGGTTAAGCCGTTATGAATAAAAAAAAACCAGCTTCACTCTTTTCTGAAGATGTAATCTATGTTGGACATATATATATATATATATTTATAATGGAAGGTATCAAAAGAAAAAATAGAACGCATTCGCTCACGCAGCGTGTATATATGAAACGCAATCGTTTTATTTATGACACGATGCTAAGTTTTTACACTTCAAAGTGTTTACATCCCTTCAACTACATCCAGGGCTGCCACAAAGTGTCCTATATGCAACTAAAAGATATCAATTATTTGTAAAAAAACTTAATTATTTGTAGACATGGTTGATTTTATCTGAAAGATACCAATACTCATAATAGGCTATTACGCCATCTGCGTATATAAGACTTATCAAGTATTTTTCAACGCATATTTGTACATCTGACATTATATATCTTAAATTCATAATAATAATGGAGATCACGCAGGGTTAATTCCCAATCACAGGACGAACCAGTTTAATTCGGGGCACGGTGGTTTTGTTGTCAGGCTCTTCAGGTTCGGTCGGATAATAAATGGGCCAACATGCACATGTGGCGAAATTCAGGATGCTGACCGCACCCTCTGGGATTGTCGTTTAATGAGTAGGAAGAACTCCTCAAATCGGTTCGACCAGCTGTCAGGCCCACAGACCATGATGATTTGGCAGCTAATATAGCGCCTTCAGCAAATTTTTGGCATCATGCGGCGAGTGAACGGACCTATACTGATATCGTTACGTCATTTATTATGCTAGAAACAATCAGTACACTTAAGTGCAGCTACTTCCGTAAACTGATATTGTACGTTTCAAGTTGTGTAGGCTACGGGAAATGTCTGCTAATACCAGAACGTACAGTCATGGCGGGTGGTGGTGGGGATAGCAAGCTTAACATTGACAAGTAATATAGTATTTTTTTAAAGTTATTAACAGATATATAATATGTCGAAATATGTATTTTTACTGTGGAAATATATGAGAAAATTGTCATTATTATTGTATATAAACAGACAAGCCTTTAGATGCCACGGTAGAAATAAGTCAAATGTATGCTGCAAAGTGTCAATGGTAGACCATCAAGATAGATAATCAAAGTTAGGAAGGCTCCGTGGTGTAAGAAGTATAATATATTATACTATGTGAGCTGGATCATTGTTTTTGTAAAATATGTGACAACATTTTAACAAGCTGGGGTAAAAATAGTAAATTGTAATTCAATAAACACACGATTATGAAGACAAATACAAAAATGGCGTCTGTCATTTTTTATCCAGCTCACCTATATTTCTTACGCCATGGCCTGACCACCTATTTAAGTCGGTTGCCGCATTCATTTGCAATGTAGATGTGGCCCTGTTTACAAACATTTCTGATGCTATGTAGGAAGTCTTCATTACTTTAATGCGTTCACGTGTCAATATTTTGTTTGACTACAAATGTGTTTTTTTTTCAATTTGTTTTTCCATACTTATTATTTTTTGCTGTTAATTTAACTTTCTACTTGAAATATTACATTATGATTTTTACCTTTCAATTTTCATCACTTGAGAAGTTTATCGTGAGCTAGCTCTTAGACGTGTAAAAACAATATATCAATGAAACATTTACCCACTTTTGTTATAGTGCAATATATATATATTAATGTGGATGATATATATTGACATCAATTTTACTGGTGTTTAGTTACTTGCTATTTTACGAGAGTAAACTTTACTATGAATGCTTTTGATGGATATTATTTTTATTATTTTTTTTATCCCATAGCTATATCAGGTGACTTTAAATTGAACACTATGTATCTAAGTCACTGATAATTCTCTATCATATAAAATATTTAAATTCTTGTTTTATTCTGAGTGCTCTATTGCAGTACTGGTTTTAGTTTCCATAATTTTGTCCAGACAAAGTTCCCTTCAGCTTCATAACAGTAAGTTTAAATCAGTGGTCGTCTACCTTTTCTCTCTACCACCCATTTTTGAATATTTTGTACAATACAATTTCCTTACCTCCCACCAAGATCGCAGTAATTCAATTCAATATAAGGATGCAATAATTTCTAGAAGATTGATTGAAAAACTAAATAAATAAAAATAAATTGGGTACACTATTTTTACCCAATTTATTTAATACACGATACAACGCAATTTCACGAGTGACGCTTACTCTCACAAATCTAAGTAGGTACTATGTTTACAAACAAACAAGTTGAAAATTGACCGCTAGGCTAAAACAGGATATAAAATTTGTTTTATTCGGATAGGTATAAGCGAGAGAGACGGAGATTCGGTGAAGGTAGTGAAAACGACAAAAAGACTAATCCCTATGCACCCCTACCCTTGGCCGTTGGGTTAGCGTAGCGAATTGGCTTTAAAATATTTTCAAGTAAACATAATAAATGGTTTCGATGAAAACAAAAAAAAAACTAAATTACCCACCACCCACCATGGTAACGTTAACCGCCCACTAGTGGTCTTGGTGGAATTATATGATTCTATAAGACATCTTGTATTCTGAGATTCAATCTTCATAAAATAACATTCGTGCATCAAAAAGATTTAGTGGCTGATGTTCACGAAAATCATAATTTACAATTACGTTCTTATGTTTTGAGTGTACACACCCCCTAAGCTCATGATAAAGTGCTGTGCAATATGCAAATGTGGATATTCTACTTTGAAATTGCATGGAAATTAATTCGATATGTATTTCGCGCACGTACGTGAAAATGTATGCAACTTCTGGTCGCATTACGGTTTTGCATTTATTTGGAACGCAAACACTATTCCGCTACAAAGGGATATTCGTATTTGCTGTTTATCCCCTAAAAATAGGAAACTGTATGAACAATAAGCCATGACCGTATCGCAAAGCTGCAATTGTAATAATCTTATTTGATTTTGACAGCTCAAATACATTAGCATAATTATAACTACTGTGTTGAAAGATAATGTTTGTACCACTGTGATCATATCATTACACCAATCACGTCATTTGAGAAGAAAAAGTTTATTATGTATCTTATATATAATAAATTTGGATTATTGAGATTTTGTACACTTCCATGTATTTTGTCACTAACGACCCGGGTTTCGCCTTTCGGCATCTTCAGGCATTCGAGCACACGAATCGACTTGAACTGACAGTCACTGATGTCAGTTCGAGTCCATTCGTGTGCTCGAATGCCTGAAGATGCCGAAAGGCGAAACCCGGGTCGTTAGTGACAAACTACATGGAAGTGTACAAAATCACAATAATCCAAATTTGATATTGAAATTCCATCAAGCACCCTCAGTCGATGTCTTAAATTATATATAATAGCCCAGACCGCTCTGCAGTCGTTTTATTATTATAAAATTTTTCATGTAGGTATGAAATTTTCTCATAACCTAAGCATCCGCGGAGTATCTATATATATAAAAATGAATGAATGTTTGTTTGTTTGTCCTCTATGCATTCCTTTACCATTCATCTGATTTCAATGAAACTCTGGTGAGTTGTTGAGCGCACACCCGTAAGTTTCTGAAGAAAAAATTTAAGATACTACTAAGCTACTTTCGACATTCAGTATTTCAATTTTAATACCGTCATCTATGACAGGTACGGTTATTCGTAAAAAAAGCGAGCTACCTGAAGGTTGCAAAGTCTTGATTTCAGATGTAGCATCATCACAAAAAAGCAGCAGTTTGTGATTTTCTACTCTTTTTTACAGTCTCCCTTAAAAATTGGCTTGCAGGGGGTGTGTTACAGATGTTACTTCTTCCAATTGTCTTATGTACCACTATGGACATGCAAGTCGAACAAAGAGCAAACATTATTCGTTAAATATTATATTTAGTGCTGCAAGACTCAGAATGCTTATTTGAGAGAGTGGATGCTGTAAACAAATGCATAATAATTATAGGATGATTGATCGAGAATATGTAGTAACGGTTCCGCAACTAAACTGATTTACTCAGCATAGACTTTTGCGAATAACACACGTTTACGCTCTTTATATTTGATTAATACAGAATAAAAATAATTTTGGACAGCGTCTTTCTAACGTGACTCGGTTGATAATTTAAAAATGCGCACAAGGTTTGCAACAGGTCCATATTATTATACAAATTGTAAAAGTTGTAAAAAAAGAGGTGTTTTATTTTTATAAACATAATGATTAAAGATGCCGAAAGGTGAAAACCCGAGTCGTTAGTGACAAAATACATGAAAGTGTACAAAATCTCAAAAATTTAAATTTGATATTGAAGTTCCATCAAATACCCTCAGTCGATGTCTTAAATTTATGCCTTTGCATTCGGACGGTACTGGTTTTCGGTTACGTGTCATGTCACTTAAAAAAGCACAGGATAACCGTATATTGTGCTTTGAAAACAGATTCTTGCGAAGATAAGTTGTGAATATGAAGGATACGTTGATTTGATTTTTTCAGGAAATCGGAGGTAAGAGAGCGGACAAACCAGCCCCTTATTACGTCCAAAATAAAAAACGTGACTATGAATCTGGCTTGAACATATGCTGTGGATGCTCCAGTGGATCCTGAATCCTGCTTGTCTCTTCTACCAACCATATGGATTGAATGTATTCGGCGGAGCTACGAGACGCTTAGATGACCCGGGAGGAAACAAGAAGACTGAAAGGTGGACGCAGAATCACAGAGAAACAGTGTGATGTCATATGCTCCAAGCAGCAAGCAGATATGGTTAAAAAACATAATGCCTTTCAACTAAGAATTCACAGCTTACAGTGTTTACATCTTAAAAGTGAGAAAAAACAAAATTATTTAAAAAGTTTTAATCTATGTGCTTTGAGGCGGATAATTGAGAAAACGGATAGTTACTAAGTTACAATGTGTTTTATTGCCTGTTCGACTGTTTAAATTATGAAGCACAGTGATATTACAAGAAGATAGAAAGTTATAGAAAATGAAGAGCGCGGGAGATTTTAATGGTGACTAACAAAAGAGAAGAGATGTAGGTATTTACTGCTAACATTATTAATTAATTGTGACGTAGGATCCTGACCGCAATAAGCTGAAGAAAAGGTAGCCATTCCAGGAAATACCACGAGTTATTTTGAAGCCCGTATTATTTACGCGACAGCGTATTTCTTTAATGTAAATTTATGAAAATTATGGTAACTTTCTTTAAAATGATTTGCTTATTATGAAAACAAAATGCTTTTTAAAAGCTATTGTACGATCCTTATTCATTTGAATATTAAATCTTTTAGCTGTCTGACCGATGTATTTAGTTTGACAATAAACTTTATATATTCTGTTATTATTTTAAAATCTTCTTACAAACATTTTATAAATAATTACTTACTTAGATCCTTTAAAATTAGTGTATATTATGAATGCAAGCTTTTACATTTAATGTTTTGTTCGCAGTATTATACAAATAATAATTTGGCCATGTCCAAAATTCGATGCATGCTCAATTAGGTAAAATAATTATTGAGCGATAATAATACCATGCGTTGCGTACTATTTACTTGATTAAGTTAACATCTATATTGTGATTAAAACGTTTATTTTCAATACTACACACAAACAAATAGTTAACCGCCGGAGTAAATATCAAATTATAACAGAAATTTTGATAAAATCTAGCAGACATTTTTTCATTGATATTTTAGAATTGATACAATTTGTTCATTATATTATTATTATACATTTTTACGCTCTTTTTTTTCTTATGTCCCAATGTGGAGCATATGGTCTCCCAATGGAGGTATCTTGACATAATTTTTCTATGAAAACTGCTTGTTACTCAGTTGCTCAACCTCTATTTTTTCGAAGAGAGTAGGGATCAAAGGATATGGCTAGGACAGGACTAGTGGTTAACTAATCGCTCTCTCTACGCCTCTGAGTAAACTGAGTAACAAAAAGTTCTCATAGAAAAAATATTTTGAGATACCTCCATTAGGAAGCCATGTTCTCCACATTGAGAGCGGACATGGTAAAAAAATATTTGAGATACATTATATTCTTTTCTCGTTACTGGAAACCAATTATTTTTCTGTTGCCCAGGTCTTGCCAAGTTCTACAAAGTAAAGATGAATTGAATTACAAAGTATCAAGAGTGCATAAAATATATCTGACACATCACGGTGGTGGAGGTAATAAAAACCATCAACGTCACTAAATAGTGTTTTTATTTTATTTCTGAAAGATTTTATTATCGAGTCAAATCATCGCCTAGGTCAGAACATGTCTTTTTATCGAGACCTCAACTTTTTTCCGATATGCGTGTTTGAAATTCTTAAGTACACTGAAAAAGGAAAACAAAAACCGTGAGCACCTTTCATGTTTCAGGTCTACCGAAACCTGCCAAAGCGTCACGAGCTGACATTTTTATTTCTGACCCTATTCGGATTTTTGATCGAGCACGCCATTCTCTGCGTTCACGACAGGAAAACTGTTCAAAACAGTAGTCTGTAATTTGGTAGTTAAAATTTATTATATTATTATATAGTATTATATTATATTATATTATTATAGTTGTAAGTGAGATTAAGAAAGCTGCATTCAATACATAAAAATAAAATAAATGAATTGACCGCATTCAAATATTGTTAAATATTTGTTTAAATCGGTCAACCATCTACAATGGTTGATCTCAAATGAACTTTTTTTAGAGGACTGGTATTAATTTAGTTGGTTAACCGCTATTTTTTAACCAAGTATCATGACCATAAAGATTTAGTTAGAAAAAGAGTTGTAGTTAGTTCTATTGTTATCAATATATCTTGTTTTTAAGAAAGCGTGAGTTAGACGTACTGATACAATTACAGAAATACGTATCTTTGAGTACAAGTCCTTAAATCAATTTTCGAAACGGTTTAATCATGTGGAGATTCAAAACCCTGGACACCACAGACGAAATGAACAAACGCCAAAAAGCATTGGCCTTTCAGCTAGAGGACCGTCAATATTTATTGGCTCAAAATTCCAATTTGGGTATTAGAGTCCTTTATCTCTCCTTGTATTGTGCTAGTGTTCTTTACTTTTTTGCATCAACTTATGACTCATTTAAACAACAATATTTGGGCTGGCTACTGTCTCGATATAAAAGGATTGGCTGCGTGCTGACTTTACATGATAGTGCATTTGAGATGAAGGTGGAATAGATAAACACTCCCTGTGGACGGCTGTAGAGCTCCAAGTTGAATCTAATGAACCGTTCCGCCTTATTCTAAAAAATACTTTACAGCACCTCAGTAGAATAGTTAATATTTTTCAATAAGCATATTTTTCAATAAGCTTAATTTAAGAATTTCCACGAAATCTTTTCAATCATAAAAAATTCTTATTGCATGAAATATGAAAATAAAACCAGCTGAAGGCTTACATCCCAAAAATCAAATAGGGCGAGCTTTAACACCGTCCTATTCAAAAGCTGTATTCCAAAGTTGCAATCAAACGGACAGACGTGTCAAGTGCTAAATGGACACTCTGTTGTATTGATTTTGGAACTTGTTAAGAGAGCTTAGAGCTTAAATACTCTAGTGAGAGAGACTACGTTGTCAAGCTTGAAATCTATATAAAACTGTTTAAATATAAAAAAAATAGATCCTTGTTTACTGTCAAACTAAGTAACGTAAATCGTTTGTTTTATATTTTTATTGTTTAGAGTTGTAAATAATCGTGGTGATTTTAATTTTGAAAGATAACAATTTGGCCTTTTTATATTTTTACAAATATCTCTCCACAAAAACTTTCTGATATTTTTTTGGTCTTACTTAAAATTTGAATGTTCTCTTACGCAACGAAAATAATATCAATGATAATGTGACAATTTATTCAATTATTATGATGTTTAATATTGATATTTAATTGGAATTATTTGTTGGAATACTTTTTCAGATAGCAGTCGGGATGGAAAATCATTAAAATATAATGATCCAAAAAGAAATAACTAATAATACGGTCCAGAAAACGCTACGAAGTTTATGACTATTACATATTTCCATCATCTGTCGGATTGTTTTGTGGCGATTGAGAAATATAGTGATTGGTTTATATTGCTGCAAATCACACTTCGAAAACTATTTGCAGATCATTCACAGAGTGTGCTACAATATTTTTTTATGTATATTATTACATCCAATTAAAAATGTGATACAGTAATTCAATTATAATTAAATTGTTTGTGATTTATGGTAAATGTGACAAGTTTTCATGTTGTTTATTTACAATAATCTAAAGCCACAAATGTTATATTTTAAAGGAATACAAATAAAGAATTATTTGTAAATGTTTATTAAACATAAATTATATATATAAGGTATTAATAAGGCAAATGCGTTATTTTTATTGTGACACTACTGTTGTACTGCCCTTTCAAGGTAAAACGTAGTTACTATTGATTAAAGAGTAATTTAATCTCAAACAACACAATCTCAAGAAGTCAAATATGATTAAAGAGTAAGCTAATCAACAATTCGTATAGATATAATGGTAAGTATTTATGTTTTATAAAAAACTAATTCAAATTATTATCTTTTTATGTTTATGGAAACGTCAAAGTTTAAAGTTACTGTCATCTTTTTAGCAATCTAGGATACCTTTATCTGATTGCAAGAAAGATAAAAGTACGTTCACTTAAAAAGTGACATATAATTACGGAATTTATACATAAACCAACTGGAGATCGAGCTTGATATCCGAAAAATCTACAAAACGTCTAAAATATAATAAATAGTTATTATATAGCGCTTGAACTTTTGATAAAAAAGTTTAATCATGAGATTAACGTACTTAAGAGTTGAACATTAAAAAAAAAAATGTTGTTTCCGGCAATAAACTAAAGCGACCACACTTTGTAGCTAGATATAAACCACCGTGTCTGTTCCGTGTCCAATTATCACGGCTGTGTGAATCTGTCAATCTGTTTTAGTTTTCAAACATTTGGAGGATTATAGCTTTGCATTGAAATATCGCGTATTGAAACCTGTACTTCGTTATTGGAATCTATAGAGTAAAATATTTTGTTTATACATTAACGACTCGTACCAAGGTAATACTTATAGAATATTGAGATGTATCAAAAGAAAAGCCACACATAAAAACAGAGAAATATTACTTATAAATTCGGGATTTTTTTTTTGTATTTGTTCGCCATCAAAAACAAATAAAATGAAGAAAAGGATTTGTCTTATACAGTAGCTGAAGTGGAATTTGCAATTTATTGAATATAACGATTGTACAAACATTTTTGAAATTTAGCAAAGGGTAAATTTTCTTTCCCCTTTTCTGACTGATATTCAAAGTAGAATTATACTAAATATACTTCTAAAAAAAAAGAACAACAAAACATTCTATTATATTTTAAATCTTGCAAAAAAATATATGAATAAGAATACGTAATCATCGGCATGGTGGCAGAAGACGATGATTCGAAAATCGGCTGTTTTGAGTTGTAAATAATCCAGTTCGATAGATTTTAGGATGATCTGTCGTTTTACATTTCATGATTTTCTTAAAAGATAATTATCTCAAAACAAGGTTGTTTGACTAAACGCCTTCTGTCCCTGTGTTGACGATATAAAGTAACCATCTTTTGGGTATGTGTTTTTATTACCTTCCATTGTGATTCTGAGTCCGTCATCTGCCTCGACACCACGCTCATAAATTCTATTGATTATATTTAAATCGTCATAGGCACTATTATAAACGGTAATTAATTTTCCACAATATGTCAATAAATCACATTTCATTGCAGTTTAAAAAATATCTGAAAAACAGGTATCAATTATTCTTTGTCAGACTAATATTAAAGTGTAAGCAAATACTCTCAGAATTCACTTAATAACTTATTTTCGACGATTGATGAGTCTTAGTTAACGGTAAACGATTAACAATAATTGTCGCAAGTTGAAAAAAATTACTATGAAACATTATGAAATATTCATTGGGTTTCAAAAGAATACAATCACAGAAGAAAGCATTGTATTGAAAGTTTATTAATAAAGTTTGAATGCACACTTCAAACCGTTAAAGATAATAAAAGAAGTATGTTGAAATAAAGTGCAGTATTGAATTGACGTGAACGAAAAGTTATACCCTTTTTTATCTCGACAAACTTTCTCCAGCGATTGAAACAAAGTTTGCTGTCAGGTCTTTATCCGGTAATTCCGATTCGCTCTTTGACTCTTTTCTACGTACAACTTCAGGGGTCACTAACTAATAGTCAATAATATGCAGTAACTTTTCCGTTACACGAAAGTCGTTAAAAAGAAGAATTAAATTTTGTTTGAATTTTATGATTTGTGGGGAATTTATGATTTTGTTTAATAAATCGGTGGTTTATAATGACGGCAAAACATTATGGACGGTGAAATTGTTAATGAGGCTATTAGGAAACGAGTATCCTTTTATGTACGTTAGCTTTTTATAAAACAAAAAAAATATGACTGCTGTCCCAAATGTGTCGATAGACTATTAAACTTGTTTAAGTCGTGTTTTTAATGTTATAGACTATTATTAAGCACCTATCGATTTGAATTATTTCATTGTCAAACATAACAGTGATAGAATTTTGTGAAGAGGAATTTCCAAATAATCTCTGAAGAGCTTTATCAAATGACCAAACTATATTGTTCTGAACCGTAGAGATAAAGCTTTAGTTAGCTGTGTATATTGTCGAATTCGTGGTGTACCGGTCAACGTCTTTGGCTTCAGTTACGGATGTCTCACGTTCAAATCCCGGTACGAATAGTTTCATCTATGTAATTTTTCAATCGATTTATGGATTTCTATTCGTAGGCATGGACGTTTGTGATGTCTAGAATTTCCTCCCACCCATCTGAACAAGTCCTATCCTTCTATCCATACTCTCTTCGAAAAATGTAGGTTAAGCAACCGAGTTATAAGCAGTTCTGGTAGAAAAACTTATGCTGAGATACCTCCGTTAAGAGTCTATAACATGGTTAAAAAGGTGCTGTAACATATCTTGGGAACTTCTTACACTATGTATTATAAAACATAAAGCCACCATACGGTGTTACCAGGTTTTTTCATCACTGGTTAAGTTCTAATGAATTAATTGCATAGAATAAGACTCGATAGTTTACCAGGGCGGTAGAGTTCCACCGGCTCAAATAAGAGGTAGCCAAAGTAAAGGCCTTCTCAAGGCATCCACAGCATGTGTTTTATTTAACCATTGTTATCGTCTCTTCTGGTCCATTGACGTTATAAATAGATGTTGTTCTGTTACTTTATCTCATAATTCTTCACAAAACCAACTACGTTATTTGTTTGTGTACGAAAAATTCTTCCTGTTTGTATGTGGGAAAATCTACAGCCTCCGACCAGTTGGCTATAAGTGAGGGCCTGTTATGTTTGCAAGTTTCCTTCAACAGCTACTGGAAAACTCTTGCAAAATCTCATAACATTTTGATAATATGTAAAGTAGAATGTGCCATAATTCACACACCGCATTTTCATCGCTCGTGTAGACACAACATTGCGGTAGGACAATGAATTCTAAACAATTCGGATAAGAAGAGGAGTTTTACATTTTTATTTAATATATTGTTAATATCATCGTAATAATTTTATGCCGTGTCTGTTACCAAGTAGTCAAACTAGGTGGCTTCAGTTCAGTTCAGCTCACGGGTTCAAATACAGATTCGATAAGTTTCTTAAATTTATTTTTCAATTGATTTATGTGGGTTTGTGTTTGAAACCATGCATATTTGTGATGCCCCACTTTCTATCTAGCCATCCGATTGAAACGGCGTAGCGAGACAGATTAGCTAACCACGTATATAGTCTTCTAGCTCTGTCTTTCCATTGTTACTCTATCCAAAATACGACGTTGAAAAACGTTTTTATAGCTAATACTCGCACAACAACAATTATTCAGATAGTTCATTAGGTGTTTATCTAAATTGAGAACAGACATGGTTTATCAGCATTATAATTGAAACAAATACTATTTGTTCTGCCAATCATATGTATATTATATTACAAAATATAAAAAAAAACAATTTGTTCAGAAAGTATTCTTAAGATCTAATACCACATAAGGAGATATATAAATTTGAATATACAAATAAGTAATAATTATTAACAGAATTATTATAAGATAAAGAGGTTTCGAAATATCTATCAACAATATGCGACAATTGAAGTGCAATGCCTTTTTTTACTCAAATAATTGATATGTGTTTAAGTGAATTTCTTCTACAGTTGTTCACAAGTATTTTAATCATATTTTAACCGTATATTGTGAAGGAAATTGATTATTCTTTATAGTTTATAGCACCACAGCGATTGATTTATCTGGCACTCCGATATAAGCAGAAATATATTGTAATTTAACCTTTCTGGGAGTATGGACGTACTTGTACGTGGCCACAATTTTTCCGCGAAGGAGTATGGACGTACATGTACGTCAGTATGGTAATATGTGTTTGTGTGTGTGATTTAAGCTTGAAAAAGTATTACAATGTCATCTGTGGACTTCTGGATATATTATTTCATCATTTGAAAATAGGTTTGAACCTTAGAACCTGCAAAATTCTACTTTTTTCCGAAGCAATAAAACATCGATATTGCATCAATCATCAAATTTTGATGAAAAAAAACTCACTCCTCATAACACTGCCATAATTAATTAGTTTCTCCTGGAATATGATCAATCGTATTTTTAATGGAAAGTTTATTTTATTAAAAATAGAAAAGTAGCTGCATAGTCTTTCATCCAACATCCAAAATGGGGGCGAGGATAAGCCTGGACGCATTGGGTGAGTTATAGTATTATCGTTTAGTAACTTAAGATTTAACGTGTTTGAAAAATCAATTCATATATTCTTATTAAATCAATAAAAGGCTGGTTACCCCTGTTTGATATGTCTGATGTTCTAGTTTTTTTTTCCATTTTCCCATATCATCAGTTTTTCTTTGGTCTACTGGTTTAGTAGTTAGTGGTGGCCTCGATTTGTAGAAAGAAAAACTGTATAATATGCAGTTACATGGAGAGTTGGGGTTAATTTTGAAGCCTTATATCGAAAAAAGTAAAATAAATTACAATTTTTTTATTAGCTTTAATATTAAATAGTTCAGTTAATAAGCTTACAAAACTTATTAATAACCATGTTCAATGAAACTTCATAACCATATTAAGATATTAACCTAACTAGTTATTTATAAAACTAAATCAATAAACACGGTTAAGTACTATTGAACTGCTTTTATTAAAAATATTTCAACTATTTAAACAGCAATTATATTTAAATAAATAGTTTCATATCGTTTCAAATCATATTGTAGATAAATTACCGTAGCTCTAAATAAATCCGGATGAATCCCGGTTTGTCGTTCTGTCGTTTTCGCACATATATATTGTCGTGGTGAATAATGCAAGTACAAGTGTACCTTTTTTGTCGTCTAGTGGTAAAGAGCTTTGCCCTGGCGATCAGGTGAGTTCTGGTTCAAATCCCAGTAAGGTCAATATCAAGTTTAGATTTTTTCAACTAAAATTTGTGATCTTGGACATGAGTGACATAAAAATTCTCATCGAGTTTATCTGGTATGATTTTCAAAATATTTGTTGGATTGGCTGTTAGCTGTAATGCCAGATATATTTTTTTTAAATATGGAAAAAAAAAATTAAAACTTTATCTAGTTCCCCGTATTTTTATGGATTAATTGTTTTTCGTCAGGAATATAGCGTCTGTGGACTATCGGACTTTGAGTTTTTCAAATGTTTGAAGCGCCATACCTTTTTCATTAAGTCGGTACAAAACTGTTTTTAAGTGAAAACATAATTTATTAAAAAAATGTGTGTTCTTCCATACGGTAGAGTTCGAGATAAGGAGCATTTTGGTATACCTAACTCAATATGTAATTTTTTAGATTTAGTGTTGTCTTCTAGAATAGCGACGATATTATTGTATGCATTGGGGTACAAAACCTTTTACCATCCAAAACTTTTTTATTTATAAATGTCTGAGTATTGTACTTATTCATTCCATTTTAATAAAAACAAATTTTATTTATTAGTTAATAGGAGTTTCATATTTTACTTTATTCCTCATTCGCTGTATTCCTGCGTTCTAAGATTGGTTATTTATCCATTCAAGACGGTAGATCGGGGACTGTGCACTAAAATGCAGAAAAAACAGACTAGAGATTGAGAACAAACAGCGATGATATGCGAAGAAAAAAAATATTTTTCTTATTTGAGACAGCATTTCAATATCAGTAGTCTGTAAAATATAATAGTGTATTCGTAGGTAGTTAGGCTCCAGGAATTCGAAATAAGAACACATCCTTCCCTGAAGCTGACATGAAGGGACTATAGGCACAAGTCACAAATCTATTTTCACGAGTGTTACTCGAACTCAATAAATATGTAGATGGCTCCACACAAAGTGAGCGATTGTTGAAAATATTATAAATTTATTATACATTTTGTTTATAAAAAATAGCGTAATAGAAAAAATATAAAGGCGTTCACCGTGGCTTATGATATAATATGACGTACTGATATATTCTATTCTTTATTTTTTCATGCATAATGTATGATAAACTATGTTTTAACTTAAATTTCAGTAAATAAATAGTAGAATAATAATAGGTACTATTGCTAAACATTGATTTAAAAAAAATTGTTGCATCGTACTATTAGGCTTGTATTGATATAATTTTAACTAAAATTTTTGCTATGCTACATAATCTATGTGTTTTATTATATATAGTAATCAAATTCCCAGTTAATTAATTATGATTCATTATTCATAAGAAAGCTATTTTAAATATATGCAGAAGTGTACTAGCTGCCATAATTCTATACCTTTTTTCAAAAAGTCATTTTAAATTGGTGAGGAAGAAGGCTGTAAGCTGCTTAACTACATTGGTGTTAATAATTTTTCTCTGGAAAAAAAAACGTAACCATCAATTTTACTGGTTTTTCTTAAATAATTTATTAAATAATAACAGATTGAGTATGTAAATAAAACGCCAGATTATTAGGCTTCATGCAACACAAGGTTGTGTATATTTAATATTTTAATTTTCGCCGAAAATCATAAAAAAACGTTTTTCGTGACTCCTGTAAAATGTGTGGGTTATGTCCTTTTTCCTTTCCACGATGTGTAAAATGTGTGGATTTAGAGGTTGATTTGAAACCAGGTAAGTTAATGCATAGTATTGAATTACACTCGATTCTAGTTTCGCACGAATTCGAAATAATACGTCCTAATGGTATGTATTTATTATTTTCATTAATATTATGATGACTAATTAATTACAGTTCAGGTGTCTCAGCACGAATAGAAAAACAACTCACCACTCTTATTATTAATTACTTGTGACGTCGGAATATATTTAAGTTGTTATCTGTTCAGAAATAATATTTACTTAACATCTACTTATATTTCACTTATTGATTTCCAATAATTCTTGGAAAGATAACAAGTAATATACTTTACTATAATATTTTGTGATTTTGCAGTAATCAGCTTTCACGGGTTGTGTTATATTTTAAGTTTGATTTAAGCTTCGAGTAGTTTGGGAAGCCTCCGGGATCGAGTCCCGCAGTTTTGCATCGCCTTTTGGATGGAAAGTTTACTTTTGAAACTCGGCGCCGAGCAATCTTATATTTTGATTAAAAACTTTCAAACCCTATGACGTATACTTTTTCTTTTATTCATTTTATGTCTGTACTTTTTGTGAAGCTTTCGTAACTGAAAAGAAAGGAAATATTCTTTCAAAGTCATTTGTTTTTTACACGATCATTGAATTAAGTTGTTTGTTGATATAAGAATATGGTAACCCAAGTTTTTTTTGTGTTTTCTTTTTACCATGTCCGCTCCCAATGTGGATCATACGAACTCCTTATGGAGGTATTTTAATATGAGTTTTTTCAGCGAGAACTGCTTGTTACTTAGTTACTCAAACTCTCCTTTTCGAAGAAAGTAGAGATAGACGATAAATAAAACTAGGAAGACAGGACTAGTGGTTTTCTGATCGCTCTCGCTACACCCCGTTTTTAGGATCGCATGGGTGGGAAGGTATTTTAAAAATCAAAAACATCCATACCTGCGAACCATAAATCGATTGAATTTTTTTTTTTTTGAAATATGTCTTTACCAAGATTTGAACCCCAGAAATTCGTAACCGAAACCAAAGACGTTGACCATTGCATCATGATCCCAAAAAAGGTGTCTTTATTTTGTGTAAATATTTATATATCGTCGGCATAGTGGTAGAAGGCGATAAGTCAAAAATCGGCTGTTTTGGGTTATGAATGCAGTATGATAGATTTTAAGACGGTTTACCGTCTAAAAAAACAAGCTCAGCAATAGTCTATGTATTTTTTCTTAATTTGAAGAAATCAATATGAATTAAATCAGTTTCTTTCAAAGTTATTAGTGGTAAAAAGCTATAATTAATGTAACTATAAAATGGGCTTGCTAATAATCAAATCGAATTCAATAATGTTTAACAAATCAAATAATGTTTTAAGTTAAATAATTAATGGTAAAGGTATGTAAATAGAAAAACTTAAATTCCGTGATTTTCTTAAAAGTCGATTATCTCAAAACAAGGTTTTTTTGGCTTAACGCCTTCTACCACTATATCGACAGTATAATTCATAAAAACTGATTATATTTCATAATAACATTTTAAGCCGAGTTGAATCAGCTATTCGTGGAATTATGAATAAGATAATTTGTAAGCAAAACTGATGCGAGTGGTTTCAAATTTAATGCGCCATAGTTTTGTAACCAGAAACTTGTACCACACAAACACTATCTGAGTAAAGGAAATTTATATTTTTTCAATGTATGCAGCCCATACAAAATTTTGTGAACATCCTGAATTTTCCATAGCATTTTACGTTCGTAGTTTTAGCTAATGTAAACGCTGAATAGTTGCTGAGTCGGTACATAGTCTCGACAAGTGGTAGCTGTTTATGTGGAAGAATTCAGCCACCTGAAGATGAAAAACAAAAGACTAGAGAGGTAATACGGAATAATTAAACAGCCTTCAAAGAGCGCACTCAATATATTATTTTCCTTACATGTGCCTTGGTTGGTTTTAATACAAAGGATGACTGATTGATTCCCATCCCCAGCAATACCGCAAGCTGCCGGAACGAATTCACTTGCTAATTGCATTCCCAAGACGTTCATCGTGGTGAAAACTCAATGCCGAGGCATCATAGTACGGTATCGCGATCTGTTGGTTGTTGTTGCTAGTTTATTCCTAAGTCATTAGACTTCGAAATGCAATAACTTTGCATGCTGTTAACTCAGTGCATCCTGGCCTACAAGTTACGGCACTTACCATTATAACACGAACCAATATATACATATATAGCCATACTAAGATTTTTTATAAGAAGAATTATACTGTTATTTGATACCGAGCATTTTTTAATGTTAGTTTAACGAAAGATCAGAAACACTTTAATTAATATGCTGTTTTATATTATAGTACAATTACAAAATCTATAAAATAAAAGCAACATAGCACAAAGAAGTCAACAAAATGCCAGCAATGCAGAGTGATCAAATAAATAACAAACTGACTAAAAGAATCGCTTATATTTTAATAAAAGTTGTTCTCAAATAAAACACAAATGCAAATCCCATGAAAACATTAATTTAGATGTTAGAAATATTATCGTAGAATGCAAATTAAATTCAAAGTCAATATGAATCACAAGCAACGGTTTGTAATTTGACCAGCAAAAATACAAACATAAGAAGAAAAAAGAATAAGTAATGAAGATTGATGATGATTATTAAATTTGTTTTTTTGCAACCAATGTGAAGCATATGGACACTTAAAGGATCTTAACATAAGTTTTCTACGAGAACTCTTTTTCGAAGAGAGTAGAGTTAGAGGTAGAGTTAGGACCTGCTTAGTGGTTAGCTTATCGCTCTCACTACGCCGCGTTTTAGGATCAGATCTGTGGGAGGGAATTGTAGACATTACAAACATCAAATTTGAATTATTGAGATTTTGTACACTTCCATGTATTTTTTCGAATGCCTGAAGATGCCGAAAGGCGAAACCCGGGTCATTAATGACAAAATAATTAACAACAATATAATCAATTGGCACCACAAAGGGTTACAAACATTTTCTGGATTATTTTTATATCTCCATAGATTTTGTTTAAAAATACAACCAACTAAAAATGAAATTCATTTGTATCAAGAACGCAGCGCACAATAAAGATTAATATTTTCTAATACAATATTTAATTTGAAAAGGTTCATTCTCTGACAGAATGAGTTAATATCCTTTGTGGTTCGAATACAGGACTATATTGGCGTCAATATTGCCTGATGGAGAACCTATGAAGGAATATTTTATCGGAAACTACAGTGATGCTTAATTGAGAACGATACAATCGAATACAATATAATATTATTCTTGATATCGATCGTGTTTTGGCCAATTGGTGTAATACTCAAAAATTTGAAAATGCATTAATGATTGGATCTCATTTTAAAGACAATAGAGCAGG
The DNA here is from genome assembly GCA_022494535.1 of Himalopsyche phryganea. NCBI lineage: Eukaryota > Metazoa > Arthropoda > Insecta > Trichoptera > Rhyacophilidae > Himalopsyche > Himalopsyche phryganea. Next base: position 1,773,824 of record JAGVSL010000060.1, on the reverse strand, counting down.
TCTCGGCCAAATTATTTAAATTAGAAAATAATTTTAAATAATATCTTGTTACGCTAACAGAATTAAAACATTTATAAAAAACGATTTAAAAATGGAAACACTGATAGCACTTACTTAAAATAGTTGGTACAAATAATTTTCTAAAATATTTAAAACAGTTTATGAATAGGCTTGAAATAATACGATATAAAATAGAATTGTTTGTCACAATTTTTATTTGTTTATTTTGTTGTTTTTTAATTGAGATTATTTATTATTTAAAAAGATTAACCTATGAAAATATTATTAAATTTATGAACTATACAACTAGATATTCCAATCGCATATTCGATGTTCGAATTTATTCGAATATTCAAATAACATTATTAATGTATAATTAATACACTGGGTTACCAAAAAACGCCAATCAGCGTCACATATTTTGATAGTATTTATGTGTAGCCGTACGGTTTTATACAGTAAGTAGTCCTTTATTGGGATAGTTAAAGGGAATTGTATAAGAAATATGTCAGGTATACCTAAATTGAATTTTTCATAATTCTACTAAATTTTCTTATTAATATCGAATTTTTAATATTAATAATATCAGAAGTTTTTAAATGATTTTCGTTGTAATTACAGTTTGGATTTAAATTAATCATAACCACTGTAATTCTAAAACAAACAAAGGTTATCACTTGTTACATTTTAGAACTGTTAGATGCCGGTATTCTGATAATTTCCTCATATTCGTACTTAACTCAAAACTGCAAATTTTTGACTTGTTACACTTTGAAATTGAGGTATCAATATAATATGTCACATTTTCTCGTACCCTTACCTTCAACTTTTATATATTAAATAAGATCCTTATGACAAAATAAACTAATACTTAATAAAACTTTAACTGCAGTTATACAACAGGTAGATAAATTAATATTAAGCGTCATATTATTAAATCATATTCAGCTCTTCAATTACAATATTTTGAAACTGATTTCTTATATGAAGTCTTCTGCTTAAAGGAATATTTTTTATATACGAAAGAAGAGACTTAAAATACAACACATCGTCTTCTTCGACCTTTCGTTCTTTCTTTTTCCGATCCTTTGGTGGCGAGGATCCTTTTCTCTTCATTTCTCTATGCCGATACTTTTCATCAGAAGATTTCACAGTAGTTGGCTCACGGCTGGTTTTTGACGTGGATGCTTTCTGATCTTGTTTTTCTTCTAGTCGCGATGATTTAGTAGGTTGGGGTGAAGACGACCGGGAATGCTCGATGAAAGGCTTATGTGAAAACACCTCGACGATATCAGGTTTATCATTCTGAAATGCTTCTTTCAACCATGCGCTTTTGAGTGAATCTTTATTATTTAGATGAAAAGAAGTGGGAGTCAGAAATATCATTTGGTAGAAATATGCCCATCTTCCTTCATAAGTACCAGACTGCGTCCCAGAGTTGGTTTTTTCGGTAATTGACATTCCATGCAGTTCATGAAAAAACTTATCGCGCAATTCAATCCACTTAGATATTGCAGTTTCTTCTGGAAAAATTAAAAAAATAATTTGGTATTTTGAAAAATACACTCAGGTTAAATCATCACAAAATTGATGAGTTTCTTTTGATCGATACCCACATACTCTCTTTTGAAATCACTAATATCGACTTTATTTCACATACATGTAATAAAATAAATTCATTATGTTTTCATTGTTCAAGATAAACCATTACTCGCTTTTATGATTTAATCTAGATGACTTCTTTGTGTTTCCCAACCGATGGTACGCTTTCTTCCTCTGTACAAAAACATTTGCAATCCGACTTTTATATTTTTTACCGTTCCGCAGGTGTCAAAGCTTGAGAAACACTGACGAAGGTAGCTATGAAGATAGTAGTTTCCTTAATAGGTAACTAGTTATTTATTTAATATTAATAATTCAGATTCAAATTTGATATTGAAATTCCATAAAGAGCCCTAAGCCGATATCCTAAACTTTATATTTTATTTAATAGCTGACGAAATATTCGTATCAACAATGGCACAGTCTATTAAAAATTTGAGAACACATTTTACTGATTAATTATTTATGTTAGAATCGTAACATTTATAGCATAGTCATTCCTAAAAGCTTGGAAACCAGAGTATGACATGTTTAAAGAGTATTTTTAACCTCGTGTAATTTATCAAACTAAAGTATTATGATTTATCACTTTTAAGGTGTTAACTGTCAATTCTTGGTGGAAAGACATTATATTTTAAAAAATAAAACACAATTCATTTGTACTACTTCCACATTATAAATATGTGGAAGTATTACAAATGAATTGTGTTTTATGTTTTAAAATATTATGATCTATGATAAGATTCTGAAAGCGCCTGAGTTGGGAGAAGACAAAAAAATCACTACATGGGGGGGGTATTCATTGTTGTTTTTGAAATCTGGAGAAATTGTGATGTAATCTTTCTTCAATTTTGTAAAATAGTTCATTAAAAATTATTACGAGTAGTATTCGAATAGTTGCCCAAATATTGCCCAGAGTCCCTAGGAAGGGGTTGTTCCCGTGTGGTTTTTTTTTCAACAGTAAAATAATATTTTAAGAAATAAAACACAATTCATTTGTACTACTTCCACATATTTATAATGATCAGGACCGGTTTCGCTCATCACGAGCATTATCAACTGAGTTGATAATATCAGTTGATAATGCTCGTGATGAGCGAAACCGGTCCTGATCATTATAAATATGTGGAAGTAGTACAAATGAATTGTGTTTTATTTTTTAAAATATAATGTCTTTCCACCAAGAATTGACAGTTAACACATTAAAAGTGAATAAAATAACTGTGTTCTTACTTGGTATTCCTAGTGTTTTTCCAATTGATTTCCACTCTGATTCATAAACATCTTTACCAGCATAAATGTCAAAGTTGTTATCCCACAGGAAAGGTCTTCTTTTCACTTCTTCTATAAGATTTGCAGTATTCGTATCCATTGTAAATATAAAATTACCACATAATTATTTAAAAAATATCAAGACAACCATTTCACGATTGTTTTCAAATTTGACTGACCAAAGTCAAATGCTTGCTGCAAATGCGAAAAGAATGTTGAGTCAACGAAAAAAACATTTGCGAAAGATACTGAATAGGGCTGGGCAATAGAAAATAATTGGTTACCGACAACGAGCAAAGAATATAATGTATCTCAAATATTTTTTTACTATCCACACATGTGGCCTCCTAATGGAGGTATCTCAACATAAGTTTTCGACGAGAACTGCTGGTTACTCAGTTGCTCAACCTCTCTTTTTTGAAGAGAGTAGGGATATAAGGATAGAGATAGGTCAGCACTAGTGGCTAGCTAAGTTAGCTAATCGCAATTTTGGACATCACAAACATCCGTGCCTACGAATAGAATTCCATAAATCGATTGAAAAGTCAATTTATTAAACTGTCCGTTCCGTGACCTGAGCCCGAGATATCTGTAAACGTAGCCAACGACGTTTACCACTGCACCACGGACACAATTTCTTTTTTTACTGTACGAGAATTGTTCTTCCTCTTCTTTTAGAGTATATCCGCTGCTTACGTGGACCATCTGGCGTTCAGAATTCTCCGTCAACCAGTAATCGCTTTGATTCTTAGCATGACACGCCAGTATCCGTAAGTTCCACCGATTACATCTGATGAATACTATGCGGTCATCTAGGCTGCTGGAATCCCACTGGTCGCAAAAAGAGGCAAGTAGGCTTGAGACTCTCCCGAAGCATACGGAGCACGGGATCCAGTCAGTTTAAAGGTTTTTTGAAGATCTTTGACGTAACGCTGCCTGGTCCATTCTGTTCGCGTAGTCAAGTCACCTCATCCGCGATATTAGACGCAAGCATCTATGGAGTACACCATTTTGGAATCGTTTAATTAACATGTAATATTACAGATATTTAACTTAACCTAGATAAACCGTTTTTTGTTATTTTGATTTTTTTTTACAAATGTTTAGGTTTCATACTAAAAGGGAAATGGGGAAAATAATATTAAAAAAAAGTACAACATGTCTTGTGAGATAATGGATATTGTTTTAAATGAACAGTAAGATAATGGGCTGCTATAACCAAAAATATTTTTATTTCCATAATTATTTTCATTCACTTATACAAAAATAATATAAAAAAATTATATTATTGCGTGATAATTTTCAAAATTGCAATTGGATGCAGTGCTATTTCGCATTTCTTACACTGAAAATTTGCATTTTTGAACTATATTTTACATCTGGTTTGTACACTTTTACAAACACACAAATATCCTATATTGTCATATCTGGAATGGCTATGTTAAGTTATTGTTATCTTCGAAGGTCCTCGTTTTGCGTCTTTTTATAGCATACCAAAACATCTTCGGTAGAATTAAAAGCAAAGGTGCCCCTTGCTTTTTATGCTGTTGATTAGCGGTTAGTATCTGATATCCAGAAGTTCGATCGTATCTAACTGTGGCAGTTGAATTTATGCCTTTATTTTTAAATTCATACATTACAGCAGGGGTTCCCAAACTACGGCCTGTGAGCATCACCAAGCCGGCCCGCGGCAGCGGTCCTGACATGCCCAGTATCCGCCATATTTTATTTTGATTACATTGTAAAATTTACAATGAACGGAGTCCACCATAACCTGCACCATAGATATCTCATTCGCCGGCTAGTCCCAATACGAAAACTTGCATTTCTTTCCACTGCGGTGATGATATCCTTACAACTTTTATAGACCACTATTTTTATTGTTGCCTTTTACTCACTGTGGTATTTCTCGAGGGGTGCGAAACTGTCGGAATAGAATCACGAAATTTTTAAGAGAGGTTACTCAAGGGTAAGTCATCATCACTTTTTGAAACTTCCACCAAAACATCTACAACAACTCAAAGTTGATTTCCATGTAAATTGTTCAAAATTATACTGTCTTTTTCTTCAGAATCTTCATCGGTGACACAATCATTGGCATTTTCTGGTGGTAATATAAAAATTTCACCAGGAACCTCAAGCTGATCATTCGTCTCCATTTCTCTCAATGACATAAATAATTTGAAAGTCTCTTTCCAGAACTAAAAATATAAACTAATTATCTAGCGTATAGCAGCAAATTGCCCTGCTGCACTTTATAAAGAACAGCTGATATCTACTTCAATACAAATAAACAATCTAAGAAATATATTGTAAAATGATGTGTGAAGAAGTTTGTATATCTCATAATAAAATTACATCAAAAAATTTCATAACGATCACTAATAATACAAAAAAATACCTTGGATTATCCATAATAGGAGTATCGTTGAAAAAAACGCGTGGACAAACTTCTGAACTGTATGATCGACACGAAAGTGCATTGACAACTGACCAATGATTATGCATTTTCATTGCCATACCCTCCAGTGTCACCATAAACAAAATAATCAATAATAATGTTCTCATGTGATAAAGTATTGAAATTTGTAACATAATGAAAACTGTTCCTTTAAAGGAACGGTAGTTCTATCTGGGTTAAGAATAAATCTGCCGCCGACTTTTTGCGGCTGACAGCCAGTGAGAAATTATTGTTGCCCGACTTATTGCCCGTCTCAGGGTATGACGCGTTGTGACGGTGTCTCTTCAGGTTCGGTTTCGTCCTTGTAGATCCGTCGTTGTTATTTTTAAATGTTGTTGTTGAGGGAGTTGTTACTAGTCTACGCGTTTTAGTTGTAGCAGGAGTGAGGTAAAAAAGAGAGGAGGATGCATGGCAAAGTGGAGGCTGATTTATAGTCAGCTGAGGATGATGCTGAATTTGATGGGGAGGATTGTTGTTGGGAGACGGATCACTCATTTGGTGCCTCTGTTGTAAAACCACTTGGGAGTCCACAGGAATTCACTTGTGTAATACACATGTTGCTGTGTCCAGCGGGCATAAGATGGGTTCCAACATTTCTGAATCCAGAGCAGTACGGCGAGATGCACACGGTGACATGGTTGATTTTACTGGTGGTCGTCGAAGGCACATTATCTCTGGTCGTGTCGTGGGTAGGTGCAAAATCTTCTTTCTGTATTTTTCCCATTTATTCAAGAAGATTGAATCACGTCGGGGTTACTACTGTTGGAATCGTTTGTTTAACTTGTAATATTATAGATATTTAATTTATGAATATATCTCCTGCCGACCTACCGTGGCCGACGGTCAGTGAGAAATTACTGTTGTCTAGTCGCCCGTCTCGGTGTATGGTAACGTGTTCTGACGGTGTCTCTGCTTCCTCCAGTGTTGGCAGCTCGTCTAAGCTGTCATTGGTATTTATTCGTTCCTAACAGACATGAGTAATAATTTTTGAGACATTTTCGAATAAACAGAGGACTCGCGTGGAAATTCTATTTAAGTATTTGTCGGCGTCCGTGGCGCAGTTGGTAGGGTCGCTAGCTACGGTTACGGATGTCTCGGGTTCAATTCCCACTGCGGACGGTTTTCATAAATTGATCTTTCAATCGATTTATAAATTTCTATTCGTAGTCTGAGTCCTCCCTCCCACCTATCCCATCCACACGGGGCGTAGCGAGAGCGTTTAGCTGATCACTAATCATAGCCCTATACTTCTATCCCTACTCACTTCGAAAAAAAAGAGAAGTTGAGCAACTGAGTAACAAGCAGTTCTCGTAGAAAAATTCTCCATTAGGAGACCATATGCTCCACATTGGGAGCAGACATGGAAAAAAAAACTTTTTTATACAATCATATCCTTCCCATCACTACTTACTCACCTCATATTACAATGTTTTAAATCGCTAATTTCATTTTGATACAGTTTGTTCGTGTCAGCGTTTCATATTTTTTTTATGTTTGCATTTTACATTACATTCCCAGAATTGCAATACGATATTGTAGTTTGCTGAGTTGTACAAATTCTGACAAAGAACAGAAATATAATGTTTTTATTACTGTGTGTAATAAATTAATTATTGATGATACCTTATTTTTTTTTATAAAATCAACGAAACGATTGCGATATTCAATAATTTGCAATAGTTTCTGAGATTTGCAATGAACTTTGATTACAATTTTCGAATTTCAGCACATTTAGTTTATTTTTGAATTTTAATTTTTGTACATGAAAAATGACACATCACTGCATAATAAAGAGGAATGAAAAGTTTCAGATTCCGAGAGTTTTTTCAAATATTCGTGTAATCGATAACATCTAGATACTAGTGCATTGGCCTGCATTTCTAAATTCAGTTACTATTTCACTTTTTGGTCAATAAGAAATAATAAATGGTCCTAATAAATAGATCAACATGGCCAATAACCAAATCGATATATGCTCAGTATACACCTGGTCAGTTAATAAAATGAACAGTCAGTAATTTATATAAAATGATGAGTTATTAATTCAAACGGTAATTTTTTTAATTCAACCTAACTTAACCTTTTTTCCCCATTTCCGCTCCCAATGTGGAGCATATGGTCTCCTAATGCAGGTATCTTAACAAAAATTTTCTACGAGAACTGTTTGTTACTCAGTTGCTCAACCTCTCTTTTTTTCGAAGAGAGTAGGGATAAAAGGATATACCTAAGACAGGACTAGTGGTTAGCTAATTGCTCTCGCTACGCCCCGTGAGGATGTGATGGGTGGGAGGGAAGACTCAGACTAAGAACAGAAATCCTTAAATCAATTGGAAGATCAATCTATGAAAACCGTCCGCACCGGGAATTAAACCCGAGACATCCGTAACCGTAGCCAGCGACGCTACCAACTGCGCCACGGACGCCGACATTATTTCTTGCTGAGCATTTATCGAATTTATTACTGTCCAAATAATTAGTTGCCATCCACTTTGAATATGTTAGCAGTAAATTCTTGGAGGAAAGGAATTATATTTTAAAAATAAAACACCGTTTTGCTAATCACGAGCATTATCAACTGATAAATAAATCTTAACAAGGTTATTTTAAATAGAACAGGCGGCTCACCATTATTAAATTTATTTCCCTTGGGATTTCCACCTCCAAACACTAGTAATATATTTGTAATTAGTAGTGTAGTGGTAATTAGTCAGTGTTTACGTCTTATCCCCCTCCCCATGTCCAGAAGAATTCAATACAACCCCCCCTACACTTTATTTTTAATGTAAGAATAAGAATCATTGTTTGCCTTTGAAATAAATAACTTTGCGATATGGTTAGTTTGAAGATGCTTCTTAAAGAGGCGAAACGCGTCACGTTAGTTATAAAACAAGTGGAATAACAAAGTTATCAATTTTAATTTTATATACTTAACAAGGCAATTTATTTGAAATTTAGTGTTATAATTACAAGCTATATCAAACAATTGGTTCAAGAACTATGACAAGAATTTATTATAACATAATTTATTCATAAAGATTTTAACAGCTTAGCTCGGCATATCATGCGAACGAAAATCATTGTTATTATTTTCAGAAATAAGAATTTAGCTATTTTGGTGAATTTTCTTTCCCAAAGCCTAGTCTGAAAATATTTATTTTCTATTAAATTATTCATGGCAGTCTTTCTGTTGGTATCTTTTGTGACAAGAATTTCGAATAAAATTCTGTTTCGGCTAGATTTCATTTTCAACAGAATATTTCCTTCGATCGGAATTTTCAAATGAATATTGAATACTTTCATATTGGGAACAAAAAATATCAGAAACTCGGTATCAGTATGGTTCATGTATAAAAATATATTATATATACAACATTTGTTAACTTTTTTAATTAATTCACATTTTTTCATTCATATCCGCTTCAAATGTGTAACATATTGATTCCTATTCGAGCATCTTAACATAAATTGTTATTCGAGAAATGTTTGTTATTTTGTCACTCAATCTCTCTTTGGAGAGAGTAAGAATAAAAAACAGGTCTAACATACGACTAGTAGTGAGCTAATCACTCTTTCTATGCTCTTTTTTTGGATCGAATCGGTGGGAGAAAAAATAAGCGAGAATAAATTTAAGTTTTATTTCAGAACTGTTAAATAAAAGAAGCGATTAATGTGTAAAATATTGTATGCATAATATAAAACAGAAAATACATGTATCAATCCGTTAGTCTGTTTGTCACAAGACCTTCTTCCAAACGGTGAACAGTGGCGACATGAAATTGGTAAATGTTATTCTGGGTCATTCTGTTGTGCATTAAATTTCAACATTGAACTTTTAATATCATTATTAACCCTTCCGTACTCATGGTGTAACATTGCGTTACTTCGGCCTTTAAACCTTCAAATTATCTGTGAAATATGTCAAACAAAAAATTGAAAATTATGCCATTTGTAAATAAAATAGTTCTACATATAATTGAAAATTAAAAATACATTATTGTTTACGTTTTCTGTGTATAAATAATTATATTTTGAAAACATCATCAACTTTTCCATCGAACATTACAATATAGTGTATTATTAAATTGGGCTATAAATAATTGCACTTTGTGTTAGATTGTATGCACTTGGTACACGTGAAATTTCATTTCGATAGTTTGCACTTTGGATTAGATAGTATTAACTTAGTATACTCAAACTTTGATTTTAATGGTTTCCACTTAGTCACGGGTTCTTTTAACAAAGTGAGATACTTTGTAGTACGTTATGTTAGGGTTGGTCTGGTTTGGTTTGTGTAATGTATTCTAATGCGTGGAGCAAAAACAATATAAGCGGTCTAATATAAGGAATAAGAATAAGTGACATTTCATTACAGCTTCCTGCAACCATCGATTTCAATGTGTGAGTATTTATATTATCTGAAAACTATTGTATCTATGTGGCAATATTTTTTTGTAAGTTTAATATATTTTTTCAATCTTAAAATATATTTTACTATGTACTTTATTATTACTTTACTATTTTACACTGTATTTTTAATGAAAGATTTTTTTTTAGTTTGATATGTATTTCAGGTTTTACACACAAAATATTTTATAAAATAATTATTTGATACTACATAAAACCATATTTCACATTTAGATATTCTCATTTCACTTTATAAATGCGTTTATATGACAAAACCCACACGGCAACGAAATGTGACTACATGAGATCCGAAGGGATTTTCTTAGGATGAAAACGGAAAGGTAAATTGATTGACAATATTTTGTATGTGTTACATGATGTACGGTCCATGTCGATATTTTAAACTTTGAACGTTAACATTAATTCTTTGATGTTTTATATTTTGTGGGTGGTACATGAGGTATGGTCAATCGTGATATTTTCAACATTAGCTTGGACCAAAATAACATAATCGTCGAAATATTACGGCCCAATTAATGCTAGTATGTATTTTAAACAATAAAACACAATTCATTTGTACTACTTCCACATGTTAATAATGATCAGTACCGGTTTCGCTCATCACGAGCAACTGATGTGATCATCTCGTGATGTGCGAAACCGGTTCTGATCATTTTAAACGTGTGGAAGTAGTACTAATTAATTGTGTTTTATTTTTTAAAATATAATGTCTTTCCACAAAGAATTGATAGTTAACACCTTAAAAGTGCTGGTATATATATGAATTGAAAACTTTTTCTTAATTTTTCGTGATGGAAAGTTAACGTAAATAAAAAATGAAACAGCCAAGATTCATATAAATTTCATAATCTCCATTTAAAAAGCACATGATTTTTCTCAATTGGGTATTCATAAATCCTTTGGTTATGCTTGAAATAACCACTAGCTTTTTAACTAGATTGAAACTTGACTAGACGCAATTCTCGTAGAAAGTTTGTTGTGTTTCGAGTCCATATACTTCACATATGCGAGCGGACATGGTTAAAAAATTAACATAAGAATATTTGTTGAACTTTAATTTTGCCGTTTTCATGCTAAAAACATCCCTTCGGATCTCATGCAGTCACATTTCGTTACCGTGTGAATTTTGTCTATAAACGCATTTATAAAGTGAAATGATAATTTCAAAAAGTGAAGTATGGTTTTATGTAGTATTAAGTAATTATTTTACGTCATATTTTGTTTGTAAAACCTGAATACATATCAAACGGTTGCATACGGTACAGTCTTGCATCTCGGATTGTTTCTTTACAATACCTAATACTATACTATATATTTGTATTTTTTTATTGTAAAATTGACGAGGATTTCAAATTAGGATTAATTATACAAAGAAGACGTAAACCATAATGTATTTCTAACTTTTAATTATATGTATATCTATTTTATTTAAAAACAGAAAATTTTTCAATTTTTTGAACGACCCATTTCACAGATAATTTAACGGTTTAAGGGCTGAAGTAAATCATTGTAACACCATGAGTACGTTTAATTAATTACATAAATGAAATTAATTAACCGTACATCACGAAATCTTAGCTTTTAGTGCTAAGTGAGTAAGTTATCAATGTTTGCTCAAATTAATGATTAAAATATGTATAATACAAGGAACATTTTAATATTACAACGATTCGAAACAAAATAATTTGAATTCTAAATGGTTGAATACGTTCTATAAAACGAAAGATTTCCGAAAATCGCATTCCTGAATAAATTTGATGAAGCAAATGAATAACTCAACTCAAAGACAAAGCTTTTACTTGTCACATGGTAATAAATTGATAAATTTCACTAAAGTCTTCATACACATAAATGAACATGCATAAAACATTTAGTTTGCTAAGAAATTTTCTTTATAGTTGGATCTATGACAGATATTACAGCGATTTGAAACCAAACAGTTCATAGTCGTTAAGCTTAAAGTTATTTTACCTTTTAAAAACAAGTTGATTCTTAAACAAACATGTAGAGTGAAGGAACAAATATAGCATATTATTTCGCTTTCGATTAGTATAATGTATGTAAAGTGATAGTAATAACATCGTATTGTCAACTCGTATGCATTTCATCTCATTAAGAAGGGGTATTCAACTGTTACAGTACTATTCAAGGATGAAAAATTTTACAATTAATTATATAAATCGGTTTTTATTGTTATTTTAGTTTAGCTATATTAATTATTAGAATAATATATGTCCTTTTCTCTCAAATAATTTGTTGTGATATGAGAAAATCCCAATCAATTAACTGTTCTAATCTTTCTAATGGAAATTTTTTTTCATTCAAAAAGCTCAAATCTATCACATACTTAACATGTTAACTGCTTTAGTTTTTACGTAGATCAATCAATTACAGTATGCGTGTTCAACGTTTTTGTTATCTTGGGCCACATTGGTTGAACAATATTTATTCGGAGCCATATGTAAAATATTTTTCGAAAAAAAATTTTCTTTTTAAAAATGACAAATAAGAATTGATAAATAAACTCGAAAGCACAACGTTTTTGTACTTTGTAACTGATCTGATCGATGGTTGGCCGAGTATCTAGTCGTCAGTCAATGTAACCCTTGGCCAAGCGGATCACTGTGCCGATTTCAAACCATTATACTAAATGAGGTTATTATTATTATTGAATTTAAATGCAGGAATCTGAAATATGTTGCCATGCATATATTTATTCCTAATTGTCTTGGTGAGAGGTGATTTGAGGAGAGTTCTGGGCACAATTCACGGCTGGTCTGTAACAGATATGATTGTGTCGTTTCAATCTATATCGTCAACAACATGTTTTTTTAAATATCTCTTTATTTTTGTGAGTGATTTTTTTTGTACAAATAATTACACATTCAGTGGTTGGCGATCTATCTAAATGCATCCGCGAATGACATGTACATGAAGTCCCTTCCCATCCAGCTCCCCACTTGGGGGCGCGCTAAATAATGGTATGGGACATTGAATTGCAAATCTCCAGACGAACTGCGATTACTTCTCAGTAAGACTTAGTAGTTGAACGACGACTTGTTTTAAACTTTCTACCCGACAGTCGTCCTCGCTTCCCACTGCATATGTATGCTAATCATCATTCGGGAAGATACAAGGTTTCTTTGGTTATGGAAGTACGAAACAAAAAACAGGGGATGATTTTACATGAAATAAACTTTTTTTTAAAATTTGCATTTAATTTTATTTCTAAGTAGAATCAATATTTGGCATTACAGCTATTGCCAATTTACGAAAATTTTAAATCACTCAAGATCAATTGGAGTAGAAAATACATCACGAACACCCAAGATTTCAAATATTAATTTGAAAAAAGTCGAATTTAATAGTGAGCTTGTCAGAACCTGAAACCATCTGATGGCTAAAATAAGGCTCTTACCTCTGACCACCAAACCAAGGAGACCAAATTAAGACGTTATTGTAAAATATTTGAGAATATCACAGTATTTAATGAACACGGTATAAAATGAAATTGAATGATTATTATTTACACAATTCGATTAAGAATCAAATGAAAACCATAGTTGAGGTGTTTTATAATTGCAATAAAATATTCAGTTAAATTAAAAAATATGTGTTACTTAATAAATACTTCTATGTATGTATTTAGTTCGTGGGACAAACAAATGTGCTTATCAATGTTACTAATGGGAATATAAATTGATTTAATTAATTAAAGTCGTTAATATTGAAACTGCACAGTTTCATAAAAAAAAAACAAAAATTATACCATATTAAATCATATTTTTTTTTGCAATCATAAATATTTTAAATTAAGAGTGAATTGCTAATGTCACACCTATTTTTAAATTTCACACCTTGAGAGACAAATTTAAGTCACCCGAGACCTTGAGAAACCAATACACAATATACTTTAAATCGATTGTTTTATTGGAAACATATGACATTTTGTTTGTTAAGGAATTGAACCCGAGTCTAACGAAAATCGACACCAATTGAGACTTCCGAGAAGTGGGCCAAGTGATAAAATTGTGAAACTTGTTTATTGAAAGTTTTAGTTTAATGAATATATTACTTTAATTTCCACTTATATTAATTATTTAACTTCTTACAGAATAAAATAATTTCGCAGCCTGTATTTACGTAACTCGTCTGCTTTTTATATTATTTTATTACATGTAGAATACCATAGCGGATACAACTAATTTTTTTTGAAAATATCAGTTGGCTCTCTTCACTTCTCATTGACCAAATTATCTGACATACGGGCATCAGAATTACATCATCCATTAAAATGAAAATTAATAATTTTATAATCTTGTTATATTTATTATCAATGTAAATCCAAAAAAAATATTCTCTGCTACAACTGACTTAATTACGTGTAGTTACAATTTACAATATGTCTAGCGTTGGCACACAGAAAAGTTTCTTTGTTAGAAGAAGTAACATTGCTTGGAGTTTTTGATAATAGAAAGACTTAATTACAAGAATGGTTTACGTCTTTGATATTCTTTGAAACATTTTAAGGTTATTATTTTAAGTATGTTTTTGTCGGTTTCCTTTGAATAGTGAGTGCAATTTAGGGAAGAATATCACACTGCCAAGATGTCTAGCTTTTGTGCGGCGTGAATTAAGCACGTTCTTATTATACCGGTAAAATTTAAACTAGGGTGACTGCTATAGTAATTGGACACTTAAGTAGTTACTTTCTTTAACAGTGTATAAGTCAAAAAAAGTAAGTATGTAGGAAACATGTACGATATGTAGAGATGAGGAATTTCATGAGCTTCAAGGAAATAAACACAACAATAATAAAAACAAAATGTTTTTTTAGATATTTGTGTAAGACTGAAAAATATGGAAAAACATAGTAATTGGACACATTTACTTTTTAGGTTAGTTGTTGTACCACTATTTAAATCTCAACGAATATTGACAGCTTGTAGTCTTTTACGCTTTCTTGAGTTTCGTTACGAAATTCACGAAACTCTTATAAAGTAAATGTCACTAAAATATCACTCTTTCTTAAAGGGTCTGCTAACACAAACAGGTTTTCTTCGCTATTTTAACCTGACATCACATACGAATGAAGTTTTTTCAGTATTGTGATCCAGTAGTGGATAATTATAGCTGCAGTTATATAGAAATAAAAATACTAGATATATTTGTCTCCTTCACACCAGCAAGCATGCTTAGCTACTCTTATTTTGGACGTTTAAAGTTAAAGTGTCCAATAACTATCACCTTCCAATTACTATAGCAGTCACCCTATGCAAATTCAAAAGTGAAAACGTTTTTATATCTTAAAGGAAGTATATTATACTTAAATAAGTATTTATTTTAGAGTTGGACAGCGTTATCAGTTTATTTAATTAATGAAAATATACAATATGACCAACGAAAAGAAATAATGAAGTGATGACTATGCATTCAATACGTCAGTTAAATTTGCTAAATAATTTTTTACCAATAATTGATTTCTATTACTATCAATTTGGGTAAGTTTTCCCATCGGTGTAAGATTGGCCCAACTTCATAGAAAAAGGTTTGAAATTATGCTGTTATAATAAAATGATAATACTAATGCCATATGAATATTTTTTAGTTACGCAAAGGTAGGTATTGAGTAGCCCGGTGGTAAAAATATGAATTGATGTGCAACATAATTGGTTTTATTTTTGAATTTGTAATCTGTCGGCATGGAATGATAAAAACAAAATTTAAGAACTTATCTTGTAATAAATAGGATTAGCCATATTTTCAATTTGTATTACTAATCCGTAACCCAAATGCTGTTTATTTTTCCCGACTTAATTATGTACAGAATATATCAGAGCATGAAGAAAAGTCATCAGGGAATTTATTGTAATTGCTGTGATTGTTTGTATCGTGCACCAAAGTTACCCGATTTGAATGCAAACTTTGGCAGACCTTGTTTTATCTACATTTATGTATCAATTATAACAATAAATCTATTTATGTTGATTAAACTTCATCTTAAGAAATTTCTATTTAGAACAATACTACACATAAATGCAATAGTGAACCATGCAAATACAAAAAACTCTCAAAACTGGGCCAAATTTACTACCTAGATTGACTGTAAATAAAAGAGTTATCAATTTCAATTTAATATTAAAAAAAAGCCATTGTCGACTAAAGCTTTTTGTATATGTCTACAAGAAAAGCTTTTGGCAGGGGAAATGCATTGGCATTATCGATATAGTCAAGCATTCAACATCAATCCTTTTCAATAAACAAAGCTTTCAAATATGAAAAGCTTCCATAACAAGCGCATAAAATAAATGTTGAAATCTGATATATAAATTGAATCTTTAAAGATCTTCTTAAATTATAGGGGACTTTTAACCCTTTACTAAATTACATGAAAAGTTCTCCAGTGTAACGGCTTAATACTAATAGTTCATTACACTTAATATTAATTATTTAGGAATATTATTTAATCAAAATTTCATAATATAAGTTTCGCTCAAGTACATAAGATTACACAGAAATCACAAAGCGTGACGTATATGTAGACTAGTTAGTCCCTAGTGGTATTTTGAACTTTCATTTTGTTGTCGTTGTGCATATTTCTAACGGAGTTTAGAGTTACAGTAAACGCATGAAATGTAATGTGGCCGCAGGATTTCTGTATTTTTAAAGATTATTTTGTTAATTTTTATTTCCAATCTTATTCGTAGAAATTCATGCTATTGAGATAGAAAATAGCAAAGTTTGTAGATTAATAGGAATGATGTAATTGTGGATAATTATTTCGAAATCATGGCATCGCCAGAACAATTGAACGCCTGGCCAAATAATCATTTAAGTAATATGATTTTGCTTCCACAGAATTTGATTTCATATTTTATATCGTCGCCAAAAAATCGGATAAAGCCCAGAAGAACATCTCTAAGAGAGACAATAAAAAGACAAAGAGAATGAGGAAAGAAAGTTTTGAAATCCACATTTACAAAGTACTCAAGCAGGTGCAACTAAACATCTGAATATCCAGCAAGGCCATGAGTATCATGAACTGCAGCTTTGTCAACGATATCTCCGAAATGATTGCCACCGAATCGTTCCGTTTGGTCCACTACAACAATCGCTGCACCATCACGAGCAGGCAGATCCAGACTGCAGTCAGTCTTTTATTTTGTTCTGATTGATTAACAATTAATACACCTTACTTATTTCTTATTCTGCGTTTTAAAAGTATTATTGAAAAATTTCCAATAGTATACAGTAAAAATAGTTAGGAAATAACTATGACGAATCTAATAATTCCGTCCAATATAAATTAACTATTCGAATGTCAATAAGTCGATTGTGAGTCAAAACACAACAGCCACTCACTCGTGCTTATTTATTAAAAATATGACTATGTAAAATACTTGTTTAAGAACTGTGTAATATTATCAGCAACAGTTTTACTCAGCGAAGATATATCATTGAGCAATTTCTCTACAAAACAGCTAAACAAACTCTGCATCACATATCAATTGCTTTTGTGAACAACTATTGAAACCTCATATGATCATTTTATATATAGAGAGTATATTTTAGATATCATCTGTATTGTGGAAATTGTCCGTAACGCGTATATATATGTAAACACTCCATCTCGTCTGAAAAGTTGTGCAAAGTTGGAACAGTTTGCGCGATCTCGTTACGGAGCGCATTATCATATTTATGGAAACTCTAATATCTACTATACAATTTCACAAAGCCTTCTCTGATGTTGTATATTATGTACAAGCTGATGCGTATACATGTATGCAATGCACACTGCACTTCTCCATGAAAGTGCGCTCGAGCAAAGTGATTAATTTTGATAATGCACTTGCTGATTAAACAACGCGTGTGTTGCGAAACATGATTCTAGTAAAAGCCACACATGATGATCTATCGTAAGAATTTTATTATAAATATTAAATAATGTCCATAATTAAAATTAGTAATAAAATGTTTTATTTATAAAACCAAATATTGTAGGCATATATTACATAATATAAATAAATTTTAAGATTTAGTTTTACGCCGCTATTTCTTTTTCTTTTTCAACCTTGAAGCCTTTTAATCTTGCTTCAATCAATCCACTTAAGCAATGGCATATTGCTGATCTGTTTCTGGTTTATCCAACATTATTTCACCACTTTTGCAGTGCTATTTGGGTTAGGTCTATCTTATCTGTTCAATTTTTATAAAAATAGTTGTATAAAATAGTAAAATAGCCAAAAAATACTTTATCTCTTAAAAATGATCTAACATATCGATCATACATTTACTTTAATAATTGATTACACAACTTTTTATCATACTCTTTAATATTTTTTTACAAATTCAAGTTAGCGGCTAATGTTTTTCTCTGGTGAAGTCACACTTGTGAACTATAGTTAAGCATCGGATCCGTGGTGTAGTGGTCAACGTCATTGATTAAAATCCTGATACAATCAGTTTCATAAATTAATTTTTAAATAGAGTTATGGATTTCTGTTCTTAGGTATGGATGTTTGTGATGTCTAAAATTCCCTCCCACCCGTCCGATCCTTAAAACGAGGCTTAGTAAAAGTGATTAGCTAAGCACTATTCCTTTTCAAGCTCTATCTTTCTATCCATACTCTTTTCGAAAAAGAGAGTTTGAGAAACTGAGTAACACTCAGTTCTCGTAGAAGGCTTTTGTTGAGATACCTCCATTAGGAGGCCATATGCTCTACACTGGGACTGGACATATTGTAAGTAAGCGTTGAAGAAAACTTACACTTATTTAATTTGTTGGCCTCTGTGGTCTAGTGGTAAAGAGCTTTGCCCTGGTGATCAAGTGAATTCTGTTTCATGTCCCAGCAAGTTCAATATTTTTGCAATTAAAATTTGTGTTCTTAGACATGAGTGATTTATAAAAATTGTCATCGTGTTTATCTCGTATGATTTTTAAATTTTAAAAATATTAGCGCATTGGCTGTGAAATGTAATGCCAGATATTTGTTGAAAGATTTAAAATTAAAAAGGTTTCTTTACATTATAAACAATAATTATTATTCTCTTTTGTCACTATATTGAAATCATATTTTTATTCAAACAACTGTTTCATCGAATTGAAGAAATAATCGTTACTATTGTAATTTTTATAAAGTTTTGTACATATTTTAATACAAGTAAAATATCTTATTTTTGTTTATTTTGACCATGCCACGCTCATCCTTTGCAAAAAATGCTTTGATATGCAAAGTAGAAGGGACAGTTTGTCACTCATTGCCACCTGTTTGTCGGGCAAACTGAACAATTTTGCATGATTATACTCTTCGTGTTATTGAAGGATACTGAATAAAATTCACTTGCGAGAAGGGAAGGCATCGTATTGAAAAGAAACGAATACACATACAAAAACTTTAATAAGCAAAATGTTTTGTTTGTGTTATTAAGTGTGATTGGCTCATATTTTTAAAAATCTAAATTAAAGTATTACAACATATAATCACACTAAATATAATATATGCATTTAAAATATTAAAGTTAAAATGATCATAACCTTACAGTTACGCTCTAATTAACGGTAACAGTAGCGAATCATGACTTCGTGAGGAGCTCGGAGATTAGGGAACAGACCGGACAACGCCCTGTCACATCGGCGGTCATGTAGAGACGTTGACACTGGCTGGGTCACGTGCTGCGGATGCCTTCGAAGATTTTCAATCCTGTTTGCTTCTTCTTCCAACCATCTATAGTCTATAGTATCTACTCGGTGGAGCTGAGGGACTCTGGCATGTTATGAGAGGAATGAGAGGAAGCAGAGCGATTGGCGGGTGACAAGGAATCATGGACGCGCCGCGTGGTAGCCATATGATCTACATAGGGAGTCGATATGGTTGAAGTAGAAGAAGAATACTGATTACTGTATATTTTTTTACTTAAGAGAATAAAATTTTGTAAAATAAGTTAGTAGCGAGTCCTCCTAGCTTCATACTTATATCATAATATCTAAGCTCACTATTAAAAATTCCTTGTCTAGCGATTGACTATAGATGTACCAATTTAACTTGGCCGCTAATGAGAGTGCCACCGTCGCGTTAGGAATGTTACCATACTCAACCAGAACTGAAATTTTAATAAATACCAAAACTGATATTCTAGCGACGGTTATTAAATGTAGACACGATATTTATTTTGCATAAGATGGAATTGGAGAAATTTATTCTAGACTGACAATTCTAGTGCCAAATTCGGTATCGGCCAAGTTATGTTGGCAATTATTATAACGTTTCAATATTTAAAGGTCCAAAAAATCAAATAGTTAACTGTTGGTTTATCAGCTTGTTATAGTCTATATTCTTTATGCTATTGTTAAAATAATACTAGACTAAACGATGAATCATGAATATTTAAAATCAAGTAGCATTCCTTACATAAACGAAATACAAATGACGTATTTCAATATAGACGTATGACGTATCTGAAATTGAAACTTTTTTTTATTATCAAACCACAAATGTCTGAAACCAATAATGAAGATATGTAAACCTTCAGACCATTGGCTTAAAATATCGTTTATTTTGTTGGTCTTGAAATATAAGCCGTAATCTAAAAATATTCATGGTTAAGTATTGGTTTCTCATACATATTAGATATAAATATACGAACGTTCAATTCAACTAAAAGTAAATTTATGTCTACTCATTGTGTAATAAGCCTTAAATCTTAGGGATAACTTTAAACTTATCCCAATAAAAATGTCGTATTATTAACCAAAAGTCATCGAAACTTGTGGCATAGTTTTTTTAACGGTAACTCAAATTGGCATCGATTTGGTTTATTTTTATAAGTGACTAACTAGGTTCAAACAAATCTTGATATTTCATCATATTTTTAATTTGAAAACAAAACACGATAAAACCACATTTTTTCCAAATAATCAGGACAATCAAGTATAATAGGAACAGAATCATCCATAAAACACACTCAATTGAAAGAAAACCTTCAAAATCTTCGAACATAAGGAAAACAAACAAATGACCACTGTTGAAATGCTCAAATGGGAACATAATCATCCGTAAAAGACACTGATAAAAGTAAACCTTCAAAATCCCGAAACATAAGGATTAAAGATGAAATGACCACTGTTGAAATGCTATAATAGGAACAGAATCATCCATAAAACACACTCAATTGAAAGAAAACCTTCAAAATCTTCGAACATAAGGAAAACAAACAAATTACCACTGTTGAAATGCTCAAATGGGAACTAAACTCGACATAAAACACACTCAATTGAAAGAGAACCTTCAAAATCCTCAAACATAACGATTATAACGATAAATGACCACTGTTGAAATGCTAAACCGTCCATAAAAGACACTAACGATAGTGCTAAAATACCATCAGAATCTCCAAACGCAAGAGGTAAAAAAAAAAAAAATGTCATAATGGCACAGTGCTACATATAAAATGGGTACTAAAAAAAAAAATATATATATGTTACAAAATTATGGAACTTTCTAAGCTAAGAAACATCTCCTCCCATGATCATTCATAATAATACAAAAGTCAAATTATACTGTACGTTTCAAGCAGCGCACTTACGTTCAGCAAGAAAAAACCATCCCCTTCCACAAAATGAAAAATGATTTCATTTCAAAAGGCAGAAACATATTCTTCAAGTTGTAGCGATTTGTTTTCTCAGCTCTATTCAAGCTACGCACTTTATATGAAACATCAAGGCAAAACAACAACATAGCCCATGAATTATTTATGCTTTATACCATTTCATATTTCCAACATTTATTTTGCGGATGTACGGTGAAATAAAATCGAACTTTGGCACTAGGTTTCGTGTATTTAGATATAATAATTCTAATTTATGAAAAATATTACATCCGGTTTGTCTTTTTTTCTCAGTATTATTACATATGAACATTTATGAGGAAACAGAATTATTTAGATAAATATTTTTCAAAATCTTTTATTGCAGAAACTATAAGAAACTATTTCGATAAAACGATATGAAAGTAAATTTATTTTATTTATAAATAATTGAAGAGTTTTTTATGGATATCTATGATGTTTTTAAGCTTTCCGTTTTTTTCTATTCTTTGTCATGTTTCCCACTGAAATATAAGCCGTTTTTTTAACCCGAGGTTATGCTTTTTATGTAAAATTATTTGTTGTTGTCAACAACAGATTTAGTAAAAATCGTCTTAAATTGTTTTGTGGGCTGCCTTAAGGACCAACAATGTAAATAAGTATAATATCATAAGCAATAATCTGCTCAAAAATCTTTTCCAACAATCAATCATTCTTTTAGTTTGCGTTTTGTAAAAACTATATATTTACACAAACTTCGAAAGACTCGATTTATAAAAAAATGTAATTTTGATGCATTTTGCAGTAAATCTACAGATAATTTAATCATTCTTAAGGTGTCAGCTGTCAATTCTTGGCGGAAAGATATTATACCAATAAAAATAAAACACATTTTTTTGTATTAATTTAACAACTTTTGCTGCTAACCTTTACCATGTTTGCTCCTAATTTGGAGCATATGGACTCCTTATGGAGGATCTTAACAGAAGTTTTTCTACGATAGAATCTTCTTACATAGTTGCTCAACCTCACTTTTTCGAAGAGGGTATGGATATAGGATAGGGCTATGACAGGACTAGGGTTAGCTAATCACTAATCACAACGATTTTAGGAACGTATGGGTGGGACGGAATCCTAGACATCATCAAAATCCATGTCTTTTACCAATTTAATGAATCCAAGCCTTTTTCTATATTTTTTAAATGTTTGAAATATTTTCGGATGATTTTTTGGCTATTATGAAAACTCCTGTATCATATCTGATTCGATGAAGGTCTTAATACTTTCACTGTCAATAATTTGAATCAATTTCTAACTTTGGTAAATCTCCAACCGTTAAAGTTCATCAAACTAAATTCTATTTCGAATGTCATAAGACACATTACTGATGTACTATCAAAAACTAAATTATAGTTTACCTTTTGATATTCCATTTAAAGTTAATGAGTTTTTCGAATCTTTTTGAACTTTATTACATACGTAATGTATATTGTGAGATATTATTTGGTAGAAATAAGCTGCAATCAATCACTCAAATATGGTATTTTGTAACGTATAATATCGAAAATATACGGACAGAACGGATTAAGTCATATAAACAAGTTCTGAGAAAATCGCATTTAAAGCTTTTTTTTTCAAAGTACTCTCTCTTCCATGTAAAATTTTTTGTTTTTAAAAAGATTTTTTTTACATTATAAAGAATAATCTTTTCGACATACATATCATAAGATTTGCTATCGATGAATTGTAGTTATATCATTCTTTTTGCCAGTATAAAAAAATATCAATATGACAAATATTAAACTCTTATTAAAAGCAGTTATATCTTTTATCCTATGACTTCATACATTGTACCATTGCGTAGAGCAGAGTCTACCAACTTTTTAGCCTAAGGGTCACACTGACTCCTTAACTAAGTCACAACGGTCAAAACCTAGCTAACTCATCATACCAACATTATGTAGTTTTGAATTACGCAAAAATCTCGGTTAGTACGGGTGAGTGTCATAAACATTTCAGTATGGCGGAGATAACCGATAAGCAACAAGAAGAAAGCCAGCTTTTGTCTAATTTATAGACTCATGTTAAGTCCTTTCGACAAAAAATTTAGTTGATCAGTTGCATGCATTTACTCGTGGCTTTTTTCTGCTTATCTGTGTAAAAAAACAGTAGACTGGCCACCGGGCTTGTCAAGCCTGTTGCCGGGGGCCGAATTGGTGGTGCTAGCAGGTCGTAGTTTGGAGACCTCTGACGTAGAGCGTCAAATTGCATAAATTTTGACATTTAAAACAGAAATTTACCAAAAACCAACTGCGTTCTATCAGTATACCTGCTATATATCGTATTGAAATAACTGTAAGTATACTATATCAACAATAGGAAAACTATAGAAAGTGTTGCTTTTCATGAAAATCAAATAACTGTGAAAAATAATGAACAACATAGCTTGCGATATAGATATGTTCTTCAATTGATTACGAGCCAAAACAGGAGTTCAGTCATACTATATGACACCACCCCAAACTTCATCAGTCAGTCATCAGGACATTCAATTTTCATTAATAGAAATAGTCTGTAGACGGCAGTCTACAGACTATTTCTATTAATGAAAATATTATAATATGTGATGAAGCACTGAGAAAATTTAGTAGTAAAGTTGCAGAAATTATTAAAAATTTACAATTCATCTTTAATTATTCAATGTTTCAATTTCATCATAAGCTGATAATGAATTTAAATTTGCCGCGCATTCTGTTGCCAAGCGATAATAAATTGAGTGAAGCCAGCACATCTCGCTGGGCGAGCGAATTTCCGGAAACCAACTATGGGACGGTTACCTGCAAAATTACAAGTTGTGTGTGTCGCATGTAGAATATCCTACTAAAAAATTAATAAAAAACCCATGTGCAGTTATTATCAATTAGAGTTCGACTGTTGTTAGTTTGAACGTCCAATTTATATCCTTCATTTTTGTTATGCACACGCTGAAGTCAATTAGTTAGTTAGCCTAAATCTTAGATCACCTTGCAATCATTTATTACACTTTTATCGATGCCTCAGTTCTAAAGTTACAATATATATAATGAAAAAAATAAGTCTTAAAAAATAAATTATTTAGAAGTAATGTGGAAGTACCATTTGCGCACTCGGGAAAAAGGTTCGGAACCTGTGATTTAAATCTTGGGTCGCCATTTTGGTTTTAAAACGAAACAGAGAGTTAGTCAGTTGTGTTTTCTGGAAGGAAAGGAGAGGTTGGCCGTTACACGGCGCGAGTCAGGAGCTCGTTATCAAGGAGAGAGGAAGGAATTGTCCTTTTGGGAGTGACTCCTGTCGACAGTTTCGACAGGAGGCAACCGGGTGTTGTCCGAGAAGCAAGTGAGGTGTTGCCTCTCCATGCGATGAATAGGTGGCACTTGGTTCTGACCGAGTACAACTGTGAGTCTCAAAATTTCCAAATTGAGTTGAAGGTTGCTCCAGACATCCCTAATCGGATTGCGAGCTCTTTCACAGAAATAAAAATAGCTGGGTATAACCCAGTTGCTCAAATTCTCCTTTTGAAGGGAATAATGAAAATACTAGAAGTTTGCTCTGTCTGCGTTTCATGAAATATAATATCACTGAATACATGCCAAAGATCTATACATAGACTATGAAACCACTGTGACAGTTTCTGTTCTGGGACTCAGACCTGTGACTCCAAAAATAGAATGGACGAAAACTCAACAGCATGGACTATATACGAAAATTGGATTTTAAGACTTTAGCAAATATTTGCAGTACAAAAAGTATAATAGTAATACTTAATAAATATAATGCAGTAAGAATGCAGTATGTGTTTAAAAAATCGGCTCATGTTCTGCTTTCATACGTCTGTAATCTTTTTGATGACCATTTCCAAAGCAAGCTTTAGTTACAAGCAGTGCTATAAGAAATTTGCAATTTACGAGTAGTCCTAGGAGTTCCAGTCTCTACCAACAAATTGTATGGCGGTTGTACGAAGATAGTCTCTCAACTCCATTTTTCGTCGATTATAACATATATTTCAAAAGATTTCTTGTGAGTTAATTCAGTGTTTCTTTACTATAATCATTACATAATTTAAGATTCATCGAAAACCCACATATATGCACGTTAAGTAATAATTAAATCGTCACAATATATTATATCGTACAATCGTCATAATATATGTAGTGAAGGGCATGAAATGCGATGTGTGGCAGGGTGGATTTATTAGAATCGTAATTTATCGCAAAATTCACATTTTGAATTGTCGATTAATAACAATCATTGATTACGACTAGACTTTATAATTATACTCTTTCAAAGTAAGTAAACAACTTTATTCCTAATATGAAATTAAAATTGATAACTTAATTAAGATGCCTGTTAAACAAGCGAAACTCGTTACATTTAGTAAGCTAGTGGAATAACTAAGCTATAAACCTTAATTTAATATTAAAACATCAAAGTTACCGCCAAATCCATCGAAAATATCTTTATTCTTATTAAAATTAAAAATATTACATTTAATTACCCACTATTTCAAATTATTAAAACATGCTAGAATTCATCGAAATTAACCCAAAATATCGATTTCATGACTTCGCAGTAAATGTAATGGACCACTCATCTGAAAAAATACCTACTGACGAGCCTTACATCCTGGCTTGTAATTAAAGGGGCTTTGCCATTTTACATTCCATAAATATTAGAGATTTATCTATATTGTAATTGGAATTTTGGTTTGCAAGACCGAATGAAATTTACTGTTATGGCGTATATATCATTTTTAAGTAGAGAAGTCACTCTCTTACACTTTACTTGTATTGATAGATCAAGTGGTAGTGCCCCTTGTCAACACTCGCTCAATTCACTTGATGCGCAGACATAACGAGTATGTGTGCATTCCTTTTGCGTTACAAACGAATATATAAATCAAGGCAAATACTAATTATATTATTTACAAGAGTTACTGAACGTTTGTGTGCTGGAAGTGATTTTCTATGAACAACTTTAGCTTGACTTGTAACGGTTTCAAAGCGTCGACCACTAACGACAATAAAATAATATTAATAACCATGACCTACCGTTACGTGGCAACGAAAGAGCTTGGCGACCGCTGCATATTTGGTGACTTAGATTGAACTTAGCATGAATTTTTATGGGAATATTTTTTCATTATTTTGTTTTACAACGTCAATCTCGTTTGAAGTCGCCCTTTTTTACATGTTTGATGTCGGTTTATTGAAAACATCACTTTCGAGGGAAAACTGTATATTTATTCAGAGTAAAGATATACTGTCGATTGAATCCATTCATACATTGACGGATCATCAAAAGGCAATGTAGCGGACATGATTTGCAGGCTTCTGCGGAGCTCTTAAGTGACGGCACTTGTATGCGAGTGTGAAAGGGGAATCCCGACGTCAAAAGGTCGACAAGTGTTTGGGTGTCTGCCGGCTGACTGGAACTTGTCTATGGTCTACTCTAGTGCAGTGAATTAAAACTATTGTGTTAAAAAAAATATAATGAAACTTCTTTTCAAAATCGGATGATTTATACTAAGAACCATGAAAATACCTAAAGTAAGAACCTACAGAATATCTATCAATCAGAAATGTCATAATTAATTCATTAGAATATTTTTGGTCTTGTCACTAGTGTACACTTTTTAATAGAATAAAATAACAAAGTATTTAGTTTTACAAAATTTAGTTAAAAAAGTAGTTGATAGTAGTAGCCATTTCGGTTTAACGCCATCGTCAGAACTATGCTTAAACTTACTTAGCTTAGCTATATACACTAGTCCTTACATTGCGTTGATAACCTTGATTGTTGAGAGAAATGGCACTGGTTTTATTAAGATAAATAAATACACCAAAATCTTATTGTGAATACTATATTAAATTTAAGATATTTATTTATAAGTTTTGTTAATTAGTTTAGATTAAGTATCAATCAATTTATCAAAGATTTTGCTAATGATTTATCGTTATTGCGTTTTTTTAACATTAACGTGGACGCTTATCACGTCAGCATTTCTAATTTTCAAGACAATTATAAAACAAATGTATTGATGTAGTAACACAATGTTTTTGTGCCTATAATAACTGAACGATTCTCAGAATTATCCATTTTAGCATAGAGCATATTTCATGCCTGTTATATGTTTTTGGTTTTAAGTTCTCTAACGATAGGTATGATTTCTTACACTGACCACTCAATGCCTTATTCTCCCAATTTAGATTTGTTGCACTGTTTATTTATTTATTGTTTATAATATTAAATATTATTTTCTAACAAATTCAGCAGGATTATCATTCATAAGCTATCTGTACTAGTTCCTTAATTCCTTGAATATTAAGATAATTACGAATCTTTTGTAACCAAGAGAATCTCTTATTACCTATGCTTCAGCTGTCTTCTAGTTTTCCTTGAAATATGGGTTGGGGCGTTTCGAATTTTTTCTTTTGCTAAAAATATGAACGAAGCATGTAGTGTATTACATTAGATAGTTGTTGATACTCTCATCTTATTGAATGGTACTAAAAGCCACAATTTAAAAGCCTACACAATTATAAGTTTTTCCAGATGTCTGTTGTAGCAATGTAAATAGGAATAGACTTTTCTGTTATAATAAGCTTGTGCTATTTCTTGCATTAGACTTAACAAATAAATTCTAATCGTGAACAATTACTATGACGTTTTTTTTTCTATCACTGATGTCGCGGTATATATCTCGCTCAAACGACACAGAAGAGAGTAGCTTGGAACACTTTGCATCTCAACTTGCACTCGCAATCTCTATTCTCTACAAAAGATCTACGGAAGCTCTCATCAGACGGTGGCGTTGAGTTCAAAAAATCTCGCTGACTAAGTATGACTGGATTAATTAGTTATGAAACTTTTTGTGAGAGAAAAATAGCACGTTCAAATGGTGGAGCATTAATCTTTAGTAGTTGTTTTTTTTAGCACACTAGTGCTTAGTTAAAATTCAGTTCGATCCTATGTATCGGGCTAATAAAATAAGCAGTACATTTGTTTCTTTTCTTTATCGCTATTGCGTTATAGAAGGCATACGCACTGCGGAACTGCAGCACCCCCAAACAAGTTCAGAAAAATGTAATATTATAATATACATCAATTTATGTATATTATATGAAGATATAAATATTATTTAAGCGTGTATTAGGCTCACCCGCGCACCGATACATCCAATAATTATCATACACCGCGGTACTAATATTAGAAAGTGAAGCATCTATATGAATTTTAGCAATACCGTTTTCGATGGAATATGTCGAGTCGGTGAAGGAAAGGCGCGAGGAGGGTAGCTCGCACTACAAGCTTGATTTAGTACTGCCTCTCTAACAGTTTTCTGCGTGCAAGAGTAGCGGTCTGCACTACCGGACAGCTGTCTAAATAAAGGCGATATTTGCCCTTATTTTAGGAACATAATTATGGCTCTAACTGTATTTAAATTACTTCTGCAAGCAATTTATGGAAAGCTAATGAAGAAATAACAAAGCTTATTCAAATTCTGCTTACAACTCCAATGACTACCGCTGTGACAGAACGGTGTTTTTTGCCAATAAAAAGTATTAGAATATATGTATATAAGAAACACAATGATTCAGGAAAGATTGACAGATTTGTTTATGCTATCAATTGAAAAAAAAATGATAGTTAATACTGAAAAATTTAACGAAAACCTGACCTTTTCAAGGAAAAAAGACAGAATAATCAATTTTATAATGAAATGAAAATACATGCAATGTTTAATTTTAATAATTTTGATGATAATAGTAAAATATATTCCAAATAAACATTTATTTTTTATTTTTAATCAACCGCAGCACCCCCCGATATCTTATCCACGAGCCACCACTGCACATAAACCTAAATAACATAAAACTTGTATCACGAATCTCGGACTCTCACACTAAGCAGGTTCAAAAATTAAACGAAGCCAGATATTGGTGGAGAGAAGAAAGCTTTCGATTAGAGAGTTATTTAGGTAGTAATTTAAATGTAATTAGACAAGTAGAATAATAACATATGTTTTATAACTGTAAAGAGCTTTACGAGCCATCGGTCTTTGGATGTTGAAGAGATATGTAATAACATATTATGTTTTTGGACATCTAGGATTTTCATGCACAACGTATAAAATTTGCCATTTCAAACCATGTTTTTTAATAATAATAACTATGGAAACAAACAACATTTTCAATGGAGTATACCAGAAGAAGTCAATTCCAATTATCAAACATTGTATTTTTGTCAAAACCGGCAATGCCGTAAAATAATTATAAAAGGACAAGAAATGTTAATTATGTTTTATATAATTTAAGTACGCCATATTATGTGAAAAAAGGTCTGTATTGTTTAACGATATTCATCACTATATAATTCATATTTTTTTTAAGCTAAAAACTTTACAGCAGTGACGATATTTTAGAAAGTAATTAGTAGAAGTATTTTTTTCTAGTTTTCCCACCTTGAAGTCAAAGTGCTTACTCATAAATAAAAGTTTTTCTTCCCAAAATCGCAATCAAGCCGCGCTAATTTCTAGCAATTTAAAACGAGAGAAGGGAATTTTCCACTCCAAAGGACGTGTCCTGTGTGGCTGAGGATATTTTAAAATATTACTTTCGACAATTTTTCAAGTACGTATGTGTTCATTTATAAAACCTCAGCATATTGATTTTTTAGGTGGTTCCTCGTCACACATGATCAATCAGCGTTGGAAATATAATCCACTGTGAGTAATAATACATATTCTGTCTTTTCGTATTTATACGGAGAACAGGTTTCATCCAATCACTCAAACGATTATTTTTTGTGAAACCGAGATTAACCCTTTCGTTTTCATGCTGTAAAGATAGTGAAACTTAGTCTTTAAACCTTTAAAATATATGTGAAATAGGTGATACAAAAAAAATGTTTTTTTTTCTATTTGTAAATAAAATAGTTCTTAATATAAATAAAAATTAAAAAAACCTTATAGTTTACGTCTTCTTTGTATAATTAATCATGTTTTGAAAGATTCCTCGATTTTACGGTCAAAATGCATCGAATTTCGAGCATGTGATAGACATATACAAATAGTAATGTACGAAAGTAACAAACTGCATATATTTAACAAACGAAACAAATATAAAAATCTTATGAGTAAGACAAGAAGCGCTATGTATACACTATGAGAGTGATTTTGCAAATTTTTCTCTATACCGTTTTAGGACTAATGCATTCATAAACAAGCGTTCTGTGTCAACGACATATAACTAAATATATAACTTCATTGAGTTTTTATTGTTATCAAATTTCTTGTTTGCAAGTCATTCATATAAGTGTAATTATGGCCTTCCTATTTCAAATTGTGTGAACGTGTCTTTTTCTTTAACAAAAATAATTCAGCGATTTTACAAAAAACATTGATTTCATTTTCCACCCTATGTAAACTATACATACCTATTATATTTAATTGTTGCCATGTTTTTTTACAAAATGTTTTCGAACGTAATATCATATATATAAGAATTACATTTTGATGACAATAAGGAGCTATTCAAATATGCTGAAAAATATATTCTCTCAGTATTATGTAATCATGCTAAATAGAAATTTTTACAAATTTGTTGAAAATAGGTATGTAGTATCTTTTTTCACTTTATTAATCGGTCTTATTTCTATTAAGTATTTTAATAAATAACACCCCAAAACTTATTTTTTTCTAAAATAATTTAAAATATGATTGTTAGTTATAAGAGTTTATATTTTCTTTGCAAATATTCAAATATTTGTCTATCTTTTCACTTTCTAATTAATCTTTTACAGTATACAGTGAACGTATTTACGTGTGTGATTTATTAATTTTATGTTTACGTTTCTTTCGAGCTACCAGACTTTCAAAAACAATGCCATGACGCACCTTCTGTAACCAACCTTTCTGTTTCGAATGTGATCGACACAGTTGTCAAACTACTCCTATCTGCGTCTTGCTCTTGTGTCTCTTGATAATTTTGCATAGTTTGATGTTTGTCAGGTTTACCACACAAAGTATGAAGTAAAACAATTACTTTATATAATATAGAAGCGTATTTCAGTTTTTGAAATAGTCATTTCAACGGAAAGGTTAATTTCATTTCAGCGCTTGTCTTTTATATTATTAATGTTTACACAGGTACAGTCTAAAGTAAATAGTTGCACAATTATTCGAATAATAGTTGCCGAATATATTCGGATATCGAATATTCAAATACGAATCCCTAGTAAAACCTGAAAACACGATACATACTCAGTTTCTATATGTGGAAGCTTCTCGATGCCAACGGCATCAAAAATGAAAAAAAGGAAGCGCTAAAAAAATTAATAACGTTCAAATGGGACATAACTTCAAAGTTCTCGCGCCCAGTGCCACGAAAAAGTTTCAAATTTATTCACAGAATATTATATAAGTAAAAAGAGTACGAGGAAGCATTTCTACGGT
Organism: Himalopsyche phryganea; assembly: GCA_022494535.1. NCBI lineage: Eukaryota > Metazoa > Arthropoda > Insecta > Trichoptera > Rhyacophilidae > Himalopsyche > Himalopsyche phryganea. The sequence continues at coordinate 1,741,989 of JAGVSL010000060.1, read as the reverse complement.
TGAAGGAACTTGTAGCTTTTGACCAGGTGAAAGTTTAAGGTTTATAAGTATGTATTACCAAAAGAGAATGAACGACGCCGAATTTGATTTAATAGTTTGATCGTAAAAATATTCTAAGCATCTTATTGAAGAAAAGATCATTAAAATAAAAATATTTATTTTCCGACAACGATTCTATGAAATGAAAACTTGATACGAGAATATAATATTAAGCAGGGCAATTTCGATTACTAAATTCATTTAATATTATCAAAGTTTGAATCAATTTGAACAAGGATATAAGGTGTAGTCATACAATATATTTACTTCAATGAAATTTACTTGTGTTAAGAGAAAACCTGTACATACAATAATGATTTTTTTAGTATGTAACTTACAAAGCCTTGATGAAATCTGATATTTTTTTTCTTTCTTTAAATTAAGAAGACATATTTGTAGTGAAACTTGTTGCAGTATAGTCAGCTTCTGGACACTTATGGTTGAAAAATATTCATTGTGATTTTTCTTTCCTTAACTTGCTGTCTATTTTTTCTTTTATTTAAGCGCAACAATGCATTGTCAAAATATCAGTTCCATGCAGTTATGTATCAGGCCAAGAACATGAGGAGTAGATTCGTTTCTTTTCGTGATCTTTATTGTTTTATGGAAGGTGCGAAACAGCGGCTGGATACCCATAACGGGTAGAGTTGGAGCAACCATTTTTTATTTAATACTCATATTGAATTAAAAGGTAATGAATTATAATAAAAAAATTCAAATGTAAAATGATCAACTGCCAAAATATCTATCAGTGTATTATTAGCAAGGGTTTTTCGAGCTCATAATTTCATAGGTAATCTAATTCGTGTAATAAAATATTATAACAAGATTGTTTCTAGTTAAGTTTCGAAGTATGACCGTTAAACTTAAAAAATGGTGAATAAAAAAAAGTGTTATTGCATGAAAATATGCATAACTTTTAACGCATGAAAATATCCTATAAATTTCAACAGCAATTGAAAAATATATGACACGAACAAATCATCGCACAAAGTGGGAAAATTCAATTCTCTCATAAACAGATTGCTATAAACAAATCCAGATATTCTTAACGGACGATAAACCATACTACGCAATTGATTCTCTTTTTCAAAAAGCGACGCGTGCAAAGTGCTTCCGGTACGCGGCGCCGAGTTTCCGGCGACAGTGTGGGGCGGATGGAGGCTTCGGTGGAGTGCATTAGGGAAATCAGGCGTCGCTGTATCGACTCCCGAGCGAGAAGCGGTCGTCGAGCCTTTGATAATTCACCCGATGGCCTATAGAGTGAGGCTTCGTTGGTCAGTTGGAAGGTAACAGGAAAAAATAGATACAGTTATGTATAAATCAAACCCATCTTGAATTGAAATTGAATTAAAGTCCCGATTTAATAAGAAACCGCTTTTGAGCTATTATTGATGATTTATTTTAAGAACAAGGCACATTCAATGCTAGATATAATTCGATTTCAAAATAATTAAAATTAAATTATTCGGCTTTTACAGTCATATTGACGGCCAATTGATATAACTCTCAAAATTGAAGTTGTTCAGGAGAGAATAAAAACTGTTTTTATCGAAAACATTATATGGTAAGTTGCGTTATGAATCTTTGCAATGCGCTTCTGTAAATTATCATGTTTGCAGATACGGGATTATACAAATGTGTCGATATAAAAGTGGCTTACATCAAGTAGCCAAATCAGAATTTTAAATATAAAACCAATGTAAAATGATGTTTCTCTTCCAAAAAGTGGTCAATTTATTTATCTACTTTGCACCATTTGAACGAAACCTGGTCTGTCGTTTTTTAAATGAGATCCAATCATTCACTCATTTTCTATTTTTTTTGAGGTTTCCATCAATTAGTCACAACACCTTCAATATTATAGGTTTATATATCAAAATTTGTTTGAAATCAAACTCATTTTGATGTGAAAATTAACTAAAATTGTTTTTAAATAATAATACGTTTGTGAGCCATTATTAATAATTTGGTGCTAGGAAATGTCAATTTCCAAAGCTGTTTATGTAATATAAAATGTAATTTCAAACTTACCGTAATAGGTTTAATCCACAAAATTGAATAGATTTATTTAGCTAACGAAATCATCAACAATCATCATGTAAGTATATTGAAAAGAAAGTTGAAATATTATTTCATTGTTTAAAAATTTTTTTTTTCATTTAACTGTCTTTAACTACTGAAGTAGGCTTATACATGTCATGAATTCTTACGTGACTCACTCCTTAAACGGATTCATTTTAATCGACCGTATTAGTTGTTTTTGACAGCATAAATCGCCTTTTGAAAAGACTCACTATTTGTCTGTTGTTCTAATTGCGTTGCTTGAAATTATATTTCCTGGTTGATTCCACTAACTTACTTGCTTAGTAATGATAAGCAATTAACATGCCAAAGTATTTTCATTATATATCAACTGACATGCAATTATCTTACTTTCTGTTTGAAGTTTCTGTCTAGTGCATATCGTGACAAATGTACCTGAGAGTAAATGAGCAATTCGGGAAATTAACTCGCAAAGCGTTCCTCTCAGAATTCAGGTGAAATGCATTGACGCTACGGTACAAGGACGGACAATAACTGTGATCCGGAATTGCCACATGTAGCTGCTGCAGGCACATTACATTTATATTATGCTGTTTCAGCAATATAAACATATTGGCGTATAAATTTATCACGATGTGGTTGACCAGTCTATTGCTATAATAAGCATTGTTAAAGTAGAGCAATCGGTCAAAAACATTCAAACGATTTATTTTTAATGTCCAATATTATTTTTTCATCTGCATAAAAGATAAATACCCTGTACATGTTTGTAATTTTACTGACACATTATTTTTTCTTAACTTTGACCGTTACCAATGTAGAGGTAATAGACTATTAATATAAATGACTAACTATGTTATTCCAGTGGCTTTATCACTAACGTGACGCGTTACACCTCGTTAACCCTTCCGTACCCATGGTGTAGTAATGAGTTATTTCAGTTTTTAAACCTTTAAATTATCTGTGATATAGGTTATACAAAAAATGAATATTTTGCTATTCGTAAATAAAACGGTTCCAAAAATAATTGAAAATCAAAAATGCATTATAGTTTATGTTTTCTTTGCATAATTAATCATAATTTCAAAACTTCGTCAATTTTACCATCGAAAATTACAAAAATTATAGTGTAGTAACCATAAGTATAATATAGTAACAGTTAGTATAGTAAAGTAACAATTCGAGATTCATGACGTATCGTATGCAACTGTTTTCTTTCAAACGACACCAAGACATGCCTCGAGCTTGTTCTGTTATGAAAAATTTCGATTTTTGCGTCTTTCGATAATTTCACATAGTTTGATATGTATTTCAGATTTTGCCTACAAAATATGACGTAAAATAATTACTTAATACTACATAAAACCATATTTTACTTTTTGAAATTGTTACTTCACTTTAAAAATGCGTTTATATGACAAAAACAGCGCGGCAACGCAATGTGACTGCATGAGATGCAAAGGGATTTTTTTAGCATGATAACGGGAAGGTTAAGAAGAATTTTCAGACTAACCATATCGAAAGGTAATTTATTTCTAAAGTAAACAATGATTCTAATTCTTAAATTAAAAATAAAGGATAGGGTTGGTTTTATCTCATTCTCATTCTAATGGAGAGGGAGGTTAAACATAAACACTGTTAGATTAATTACTATAACACTACTAATTAACAATTACAAAAAAAAAATCTTATATACTATTTTGGAACATCTCAAAAGAAATCGTTTAACGATAACTATTTGTTGTTAAATCGCACTGACGGTTTTTTCGAAAAGCTTGATTAGAAGTTAGTTAAAAGCTTTACGTACGTCCCATTTTCGAATTGGTTGACTGGGAGGGGGGAGCAAACATTACAGACGCTTAAATATTTGAACACAAATTTATGAATCAAATTACACAATCGAAATGGTGGCGATAATCAACAGGGCTAGCATATTTATGGAGTTTGTGTATATGAATTTCCGAAACAAGTTCCACCCACCCATCCCATCCAATCAAACCATCGTCAAAACTATAGTAAACGGAAAGGGGTAGCTCCGAAGATGCAGGCAGTTTTTTGAATGCTATGTGTAGACAGTCGATTACGGTCTGTCGAGTCGGGCGAGTTGCGGCCTCGTCGCGGCGGAGGTGACGATGAGAATTGTTTGTTTTTGATTTGCATTGGACTTAATTTAAAATCGTTTGTCGTGTCAATAGAATCAATTTTATGTGTTAGCAATTATATTTTTTTTGTTTTGTAAACCACTGCATCTTCGATGGAAAATAAATAATTTTTGAACCAGATTTGAAATGGTGTTTGTCTGAGATCACAGCCCTTCCAGGACGTTGGAAAACCAGCCGTTCGCCTCTCTTCGATCCGGGTCTTTTCATATACTGTAATGTTGTCTTTTTCGATGGTAAAATTGACGAGTTTTTCAAATTATGATTAATTATACAAAATAGTCGTTAACTACAATGTATTTTTAATTATATGTAGAACTATTTTATTTTACCTATTTTACAAATAATTTAAATTTTTTCAAAGTGTTAAATAACATATATTTATACATTTAAAATAGACAACCAAAAAAAACTGACTTTATGCATTCTTTCAGTATACCTCTATATAAAAATTTAAAAAACTATGAACTTAACGAAAAATGTGGATTCATTGATAAATATTGCGATTTTAAAATTAAAATAATGTCGACACACCAAAACTTTCGACGCTTTTTAGTTGTATATTTTTATAATATCGATATAATAATGTTAAGTAAATGTGTATTTTGTCACTCCGAATCACAATGAAAGCCTTAATCGGGTTTTTCGATAAGCGGCAAAGCCAAGACGTAAACCCGATATCGTAGAGTCAAAGACTTCTTAATTATGTAAGGTTTCCACGGTAAAGTTCTAACTACGTAGGGCTGCCAAAGTGCTACGCCAAACGTTTTATTATTCATTAGACATTAAACGTATTTTGAATTATACAAAATTGCACGTTTACTGGATGAATGGTATCAATATTTTGATATAATGTTCTTATTTACATCGATAAAATTTGATATTTCTATATGAATATTTAAAAAATAATCTTGTCGAATAAATCTTTAATGAACCATAAAATTGAATTAGTATTTTAATGGCATTAATGATTCAATACTGTCAGTCACTTCCTGTAAAAATTTTGATTCATTAAATTTTTCACTGTTGATCACTTTAACTCTTCTGTACTCAATGGTGTAACAATGCATTGACTTCGGTCTTTAAACCTTTGGGTTATCTATAAAATAGGTCATGCAACAAATTAAAACTTTTACTATTTGTAAATTAAGTAGTTCTAAATATCGACTGTGGAAAGGAAAAAGTAAGTAACCCACACACAAAAAATATTGTGTATAGGCCAAACAAAACGTGTATTAAATTGAATACATTGTGATTATCGAAAAAAAATATTTGGAAAAGACCGAGGGATAAGTACTTTCACCTTTCTACAGTAGTTATATTATATATTTATTTATAAATATAGTTTATTAGCACGTTTTATGTGAGCTATACATACAATTTTTTGATGTGGGTCACCTCCTTTTTCCTTTCCACAGTCGATAAAATTGAAAATTAAAAACACATTATAGTTTACGTCTTCTTTGTATAATTAATCATAATTTGAAAACCTTGTTAATTTTATCATCGAAAAAGACAAAATTATAGTATAGTATAGTATTAAATATTGTATAGTAACAATTAGTATAGTATAGTAACGATCTAAGATGGATGACCGTACCGTATGCAACCGTTTTATTTCAAACGGCATCGGGACACGAGCCTGTTCTGCTATGAAGAATTTCGATTCTTTCGTCTTTCGATAATTACGCATATTTTTTATATTTTGTATTTTAAGTTATACACACAAAGTATGACGTAAAATGATAACATAATACTACATAAAACCTTATTTCACTTTTTAAAATTGTCTTTTCGCTTTATAAATAGGTTAATATGACAAAGCCCACACGGTAACGCAATGTGTTAAAACAAAAATAAAACACAATTTGTTTTGTAACACTTCCAAATTTTTATATAGATTTGAAAAACTTTCGCTCATCACGAGCATTTTCATCTGTAGTCATAATGCATTATCAGTTGATAGTGTTTGCCATGAGAAAAATTGATCATGATCTGTTTAAAAAAATGTTTTGGTGAATATTCTATATGGACTCAAAATATAGTTATCTCAACAGAAGTTTTTCCACGAGAACAGCTTGTTACCGAGTTGCTTAGACTCTCTTTCGTGAAGAGAGATGGGATAGATAGACGGATTAGGTTAGGACAGGACTAGCGGTTAACGTTTCGATTACGCTACGTCTCATTTTTAGAATGGGATGAGTGGAGGTGAACTATAAACAATCACAGACAGTCATGTCTTAATCCATAAATTGATTGAAAAATCAATTTATGAAACTGTCCGTAAAAGAGTACGAACACGAGACATCCATAACCAAAGCCAATTACGTTGAACACAGCAATATGAAGTAGAACTCTTACTAAAGAATTATTAAGATACAAAACCTGATATACGAAATCCCAACACAGAATTTTTAAAATTACTTTAAAAAAATCTTTAATGTATCTTGTTTCCAGAGCTTGTCCTAACAGCGATTGACTTGTATTGTGACGTAAAGAAAAAAATGAGGTTGAAAAAGATGAAGGTATTTTGCTCGCCACCCCTAGTATTCCATTCATTATAAATATTGTCTTAGCTCTGCTATTCTAGTATAAGGGAAACCTTAACAAAAGGATCATACTCGATCAATAGAAGACATGTTTAACCTTTGATGGACGACTGCTTCACACCGCTATTGTATAATATAATACAAAGTTTACATATACATGTGTTGAATATACATCAATAAATTCACGTTCAAACATCGTGATGAATCCATATAATTTAAAACGATCGAGTTAATATATAATAAGCAGAAGAAAAGGTAGAATGAAAACATGTTGTACTATAAATAAAGATATATGTTGTTTCATTATAAATCTACTATTTGTACAAGAAATAACCAAGTGGCGGTGCCACTGGTCAATATGTTGGATGCTGCTTAGTTCTGCAGAAAATAAAAATCGAATTAAAATCACATTTAAACATTACTTCTTTTACAATAAAAAATTTGAAATTCTCTGATGCTTCCTTCTTTTCTATTGTCTTAAAATATTTTACTCTTTGAAATGTACAACCGTATAAGTAATCCAATTAAATTAAATATTACAATATTTGATTAAGATGAATTTTTATATTGCATCGTTTTCTACTCTAAACATTTTAAAAATAATTTAATGTTTCTGGTACTGCTGCTATATTACTTAATATACAAACGGACATAATGTAAAAACGCATAAAAATAAACACACTAAAAACTCTTTATGATATCGGGATATCGGGATTCAGAATATCTCAATTCTGGGATTAGAAATGTATTAAATTATACATTTAATTTGTGTCCATTATTGCTTCAATTGATTTTTTTATTTATTGGTAATCATACAGTCATTAGCAAAATAAGAGAAAAAATGTAAATACACATAATGAGCAAAATAATTTTATTTTATTTATAACTTAATAATATGCTAGGTTTTACCAGATGGTGTCAAAAAAGAAGAAATGTTCTTCAATTCACGTTTACAATATTGTCCTCCATCCATTTAAGATGCAGTCATTCTTTGTCGTCCATTTCAAATTTTGTAAAACGGATGATACGAAATTTAAGAAGAAGTGAGACCACAATACTTTCATATTAATTATATATGTATTATAAAAACTATGCACATGAACAAACTAAGGTGGACGTTTTTTGATAATCAGGAAGTATTCTATTTGAAATATGAATTATTTTTAGCATTTAAAGTGAATCCCGAAATCCGGGAATACGGGTATTGAAAGCCTTAATCACAGTTTCATATTTAAGATATAGCTGCGTTACAGATAGATAGATAAATGAAGACAAATATATTTTATAATGTAGTTTATGTTATTTCTCCAAGAAACTTTATAAAGACTATGAATACTATACATTTTGATAACAGCATTACATTAAGCTAAGTAATACTATTAATAAGACTAATATTAATATTTTATTCATGTTTGGTAAACAACCTATAATTTCTGTTGAAGTTGGTAGTTTCAGCTAACCTCCCAGGGCTTTTATTTCTGTTACGATTATCGGGAATTTTCCCAGTTGATTTCAGGAACGAATGAAGAAATCATTTCGTAATATGCGTCCATGGAGATCACAATTCTCAGTAAAGAGCGATGTTGATTACGAAGGTATGATTCCTTGAATCCATTTTGTGAACTTTAGGGCGTAGTGATGGTGATTTGAACGATAATTGTGGAATAAGAACCAAATTTTAAAATGTGATATTTTAATATTATTAATATAATTCGCAAAAACTTACCGTTAACACTTTAAAGCATATAATTATGATCAATTGTGAAAAATATTTAATTTATTTACATTCGATGAATTCCATATTTGTTCCGTGCCGATTTATATATAGACACAAAACATAATTCCCACGACCTGCAACCCACGCTGTATAACTTTATATAACCATATTGATATGGCGTTTGTTTGACTTTATTTAATATATTCATCTGACTAAGTCAAATTGTTTCATAGATATATAGTTTATTCATTCAGAAAAGTTAATATTCAATGGGTTAAATCTCATTTACATATAATTATTGAAGTGGAAAATGAAATATATGAATAATAATCTAAGCCTATCTGTGATGCTTAACCTTTCCGGGGAACTACCCGCAACACCTCTAATTATTCAATGAAAAATCGGCAAATCATACTATATTTTCATACATTTATAAAATACTTTAATAAATTGGTATTGGTCGCCGTATTCGAGTGGTAGCGTTGTATTTTGCCGTTAAGAGTACGTGAATGGTGTATGAATTTACGTCCATAGACACGAATGTCTGCGATGTTTTCAACCAGATCCCACGATGGGATTTGATTGGACGTATGAGTCCCCTATACGACCAATCAAATCCATTCAAATGAGCTTAACGGTAGCGAAACCTTGAATTTTCCAACCTACATACTTCTCGCTGTTAATGACGAAATACATGGAAATGTAAAAATTTTGATATTAAAATTCCATCAAGCACTCTAAGACGATATATTAAATTATAAATACTTGTATACACCTGTTTAAAAGGGATAATGAGCAACCACTGCTAACAAGCAGTTCTTGTAAAATAAATTTCACTTGAAAATCTACATTAGAAGTGTACGGATATAAAAGAAGGTACAACCCGAGTATTCACAACTTTTTGCTATGTATTTAACATGTCCTAATGCAGACACTAGTTACATAAGAAACCAGAACCGATCACCTGAAAATGACAGACAGACTTCATTGAATTATTTTAATTGAAATCCTCCTTTAAGTGTCCATAATATTATGGTTATCATTGGTAGCGGGAATGTAAATTCCTACAGATCCGTGCCACACAAAAGGCTAACAATTATTTATTGTCTGATATCGTGTGACGCATGGTAACAATAATTAATTTTGATTTGCAGAGGGCATGTTTGCTGACCGCTGTTTGTGTCATTTATGAGTCATCCAGCTTGTATTGTTAACGCCAATATTTGTTCCCAAACTTTTTAAATCGGCTCATATTTCCATCAAAGCCGCAGCATTTATAAGGGTAGACTTGTTGTCCAACTGTAAAGATTATGCTGAGATTGAGGAGCAATTACTAGCAAGGTCAAGGATTAAATTTTGACCTTATTAATTCAGCATTTGAAATCTTCCGGTTTGGTTGCTTTGCATATCCTTGCTCTTTGAGTTGATCTCGATTGAATTTGTTAAAATTCACCCTAATTTAATTTAAAATAAAAAAATAAATGCACAGCTTAAATAAGGGGCTAGTCTTAAAACTCATAATCCCCATCATATGCAAAAAATGAGTTAAGAATATAGCATTTTTCCTCGTGTTTACACCTACCATTTTAATTATTCAAAGCTTACAAACTTCCATCTAAAATGTTTGTGATTATTTTTTCATTTTAAAAACTCATATTCTCTAGTATCCTATAATTTTCTAATCTTCCTTCCAGCCAATAAGTATATACAATATTTATTGATTATGCGTAATAACGTAAGCTTCTTGCAATGGTTTATGCAAAAAAGTTCTCAATTTGCGAACCACTTATTAAAATAATCATTAATATAAGATAATTTATAATTTATTCAGGGTCGGTACGCCTAGATATTTGTAAAAATAAATAATGCTTATAAATTAACCAGTATCGCAAGTGTGCAATGACGATTTTTTTAAGAGCATGTTTCATATTTGGGAATCACAGCTGTTGGTAAAATCTGCTCAGGACAGGACTCGCCAAGCGTACACAGACGAATGGCCCGGGCGGGTCGAGTGGTCGAAATGTTGCGGGTGTGTTACACATCACCACGGGTATTGGGGTCGAGTGCGAAGATGAGTTATGTGATGGGCCAGTTAATATGACAGACCAACGGAAAATTTGCAACTTGTATTTACAATTTATAATTATGTTCAATTTCAATGATGACTCTAGTTCACAGGAAGTAAATTTTAAGTGAAGTATACAGCCTACTGATTGAAATTATGCTTTAGGATACAGCTGAGATCTAAATTTATGGAGAAATCTAATTAAAAATGAGATAAAACATAGTCTAACTCACTGATATGATCACATCATGGAACTATTTTTTAAATGTATGATTTATTGCTGGGTATAAATTGAAACCATTAATGATCCATCACTCGAAACATCCAAGAGCGTTAAAAGGAATTAAAACTGATATCTTGCTATTATATTATCACTCAAAAAAAATGGTGGATGACCCAATTTATTTTCGAAGACTGGTTTTGGAATTTATTTATTATTGAAGTAAAACAATATAAGATTTAAAAAATTAAAATATATCAGTACTATTTTTGGTTGCAGCTGCTTTATTTTCACAAACGATAGATACGCCGCTAAAACTGACCTGAGCCGAATAAAATTTAATTTAAATATTTTGTATAGAATTCGACTTACGACCAAAGTTCAGGAACGTATCTCGGTATTAAGTCGAGGACAACCTGTATTAGAAATATTCAATTGTTCTATTAAAACCATAAAATAAATAAAATAAATAAAATTAAATAAAAACCGCAGAAAAGCATCAAATTATCATACATCTAAAAAAAGTTTTTTTGTATACATATGATTTGGAACAATAATGAATTTTCAGAACAGAAATTTCATCGAATAAATTTATACGGAGCATAAATAATTCGTTACACTCTTATTTGTCATAAGAAACAATACTTTAAAAGCTTCAAGTTTTACAATACAAATTTCTTTGTTTTTTTCTTCTTAAACTTATAAAATTAATCAAACTGAACATAGGAAAACATTTTCAAACAAAGAGCTTTCGAAACAAATATTTTGGAAACAGCCTAACCTTATATTGAAGTTATTATTTAACTTGACAAGGCGTGGGCAAATAAGTTGAGTAATCTTGTGATGTATATTTTATAAATTGTGAAAAAGTAATTTTATATTATGAAAGGGTTTAGTTTTTTTAAGTCATATCTACCTTTTAAATAAATGTCTTTGCATTTCATGTCTCTACATTTCCGGTATGGTGAACCAATAAGGAGAGAACTATTAGTTTTAGAATTTATAACCTGATGAACGCGCTGGACATGTTTACATGTCCACGATTTTATCACGTAGTTCCAGTGAAACTAGGAGAAAACACTTGTGGATATATGCTTTAAAAAATAGTTAAAACTTTTAAGTAGAGAAATTAGACCACAGATCATGAAAATGTCAAGTAGAACACAAGGAAATATATATTGAAAAAAAGCTTTTTGCTTCGAAATGTCGATACGCAGCATTAATCATCAGTCCTATGTATTACACATACTTATGCGGCTACGTGCTTGAGTGTTGGAGGTGTGTATGAAGACTGACCTCAGTCATTTTGCTGACAAAGTCGAAGATTAAATATTTTCCGGCTTCTTCATATTATTAGATTTATTTTAGTGATAATGTGACGAGTTTAGTTTACTTACCGATGTATTCTGGATAACTAATATATATTTTAATAAAATTTAAGACATAGACAGAGAAAGATTGATGGAATTTCAATATCAAATTTTAATTGATGTGATTTTGTACATTTCTATGTATTTCGTCACTAACTTTATAAATTTACTTTATAAAGTTACTTAATATATATTTCACATAATTCTCCATTCTCACTGTTGAAATTAATCTATTTTTAGCCATAGTGAGCTTTTCAACAGGTCATTTGACTGAAAATAAATAGTTCGACAACCTTTACGGTGGTAAGTGTTAAGATAAGTTATTTTGATAAGGAATGATTGTAAATCATCCAATCAACCTCTTTTCAGAGAGTGTAAAGAGTGTTAAGTGGGTTTATAAAATCTACGTCATTGAATGAGAAGTCATAAATAATGGATTTATGAATGTTTCCATATGAAGATTTGAAGACTTGACGTTCCAACCGAGCTTAAGAATGTTAAACAGCACTAAGACTGACATTTTAAAGGCGCCCTTTTCCCTTACCGCTATTTTATTTAATTCAAACGATTTATTAATATTTTATTAGGACAGAGAATTGAATTTAAATTTATGGCCCCGTTGGAAATTTTGCAAAGTTGCCCATTTGCTTTTTCAGATTTTGCGATGAAAAAAAAGGTTTTCTTTAGTATGAAAGTGTTTTATTTAAGAAGCATTTAACCATTCCAATATCAATCGACAAAATTCAAATAGATTGTTATCAGTATGTGTTATGATGCTATTATTAAACTCATTAAAAACTTGCCCGATTTTTAAGGTTCTTATTTAAAGAATAACATGATACAAATTAATTTGAAGAAGAATTAAATGCTTCAGCGGATGTATTTAGATAATTCTAAATGCTATTTTTCAAATGTATAAAATATTTTTGATGAATTCGTTAGTTAATTTAAAATTTCGTTTTAAATTGATATTATCGGTATTTTTTATATATATGTATTCATTATCGTACACAAGCTTGATAAACTCTCAAAAAATAAGTTTATCTTTCAGAGCTTCCGCAACTTGATGTGAATATGTTAATCAGCTTAAAAGTACTTGAAACTCTGCTTGAAATGAAATATGTATGCTAAATTTTGTTTTGAATATATAAAAAATCTTTTTACCTTTGAAATTATGTGAAACTTAATGTGAAAGATGTCACATTATTATTCCAATTCGATACCATCACGAATATATTTTTATTAAACAAATAACTGTCACGATAGCTTTGGCAGTAACAATTTTTTATTAATATACCGCTATACTCAGTTTTAAATGTAAAAATTTCGTCATAATTTTGTAGGCTAAGACTTGGCTGTGGAGTTTGTAAGATCTTTCAACTACTTTTAAATTTTAGTTCTGCTCATCAGTTGATTGTTACGGATACATATGAGGTGTAGGAATTTTTTCCTTTGCGAGGAATTTCTAAATAAGGTTACACACTAAATGGTGCCATGTTACTTCTGTGGACATTAAGGATCTTTGAAGTTGGTTAGGATACGTGCTGCAGATGCTGGTACCCCATGCCTGTCACTTCTCGCCACCGATAAGACTCTGGCGTTTTGGCTTATATCCACAGGATATATTTGGTAGAAAAATGGAGGTGAGGTGATTGGTAGGAGACAGGGTGAATTCTTGTAGTCACATTTTTCACTTAAGAAGTGGATATGAACTTAGAAAAATACACGAATGAGAATGCGTGGCAAAGAAAACGACGGAGAAATATAAATGTCATAGTGGCTTCCAAAAATTATATAATATTATATTTAATGAAAATTCACACAGTGAAAATTATATATATAATACTCTTTTACACATGAAGGTAGATGTTTTGTTATTATTGAAAAATACTTCAATATTTGCATGCTTGTTTTTAACAAACAGAAATATGTATCTCATAAAAAAATAGTCACAGATATATTTTTTGTTCAAATTCGGAACCGATAAAATTTACGACGCGTATTAGTGTCAAGCGCAGTGTTAGGGGCGTACAGTTCAGTTGTATTGAGGGTAGGGGGTGGTGTCAGAGCCTCCGGCGGCAAGCTTCAGTGTCATTCATCAATCATTCACGTGGATTTGCACAGACTCGTTGGCGTCGCGACGCACTAGACAAGCGCCACAGCCTCCGAATCTCGCCGGAAAGGGAAGTCACGGTGACGATCGAGCGAGAAGCGAGTTGTTGAATTGCATTGCTGTATTTGAATTACAAATATTTGCGGTTAACTACACGTCAAGATTACGAGTTCTTTCAAATAAACGTGACGATTTTCATCTTATTATTCTATTTAACAATTATCTTTCTAATGGATTATGGACATTATTGTAAGTATGTTCAACATATCTATTATATTTTAAAAATGAGATTTTTCGCTTGGATTAAAACAATTCTCACTAAACTTCATCCGAAACACATATGCTCAGCCATGCCATCTTTCATGGGATAAAAAGTCATTAATCGGTATCATTAAATAAATTATGACGTAAAATATCAAAGTATTAATAAGTTGATAGCTATTTCAACTTCAAGCCAACATCAGAGCTATAAATGGCTTATCAGACGAAACGTCAGCGTATCTGATGGCGTGAATCCGTGATAGCTATCAACTAAACCCATGTATCACTAAAAACTGCGGTAGTTTTACCTTATCACAATGAAGTTGCCTGTAAAAGAGAATAGTTCAGAAATTTCATGTGTTTTTTCAATAAAAAATCGATGAATTTAAAATGTTCGGAAATTTAATTTTGTCCAAATGACTTAAATTTCCAGTGACGGTGCAATAAATTATTCTATCTGCAGTATATATTATTTAGATTTAATACAGAGAGTGAGTGTCTAATTTCCCATTTCAATAAATCTATTGTAAGTATACAATTTTAGGCCGTTGCGGCTTCCGTTTGCCAGAGATTTCCTACCCTGTTAACAACTAACATTATTCAATTCGTTTTAAACAGGTCACTCGATACTTTGATTATTAACTTTGTACTATAATTGATTAAGAGCTGTTTATAACAATTACGTTGTTTGATAATATTCACATGCAAGTTAATTGGTTTATGAAGCGAATAATTTTATAAGTGGTTTGTTGGAGGCTGAATTATTGTATAGAAAATTAGGTACAAACAAAAACCAATTAGTAAAAAAAATTTAAAATGTGTATCCCGGAATTTCGCAATGTAAGTATAATACCATTGTTTTATTGAACGCAAACTCAAGGCATTTACTAGAAAGATGTGGCAGCCATTAAGCACAGCAAGGTAGAGTTACTGATACTATGTTTAACGGATTGAATAAAAAATAACTATTCTTTTATGTATTTTCACGTTGTTGTGAAAAACGACTTTTAATATGAATTACTTTTTACAGACATTATTAAATAGCCTCAAAATCGCGATGCCACTGGGAAGAGTTTGATCATATGACAATCTTTTCAGGTGAACTCTAGGCCTTTAAAGGTTCCAAAGCAGCCATCGGTCACCTTTCTCCAAGCAATTTTAATAGATATCGCTCCTCTTTCGCCTGGCAAAGTAGACAGCGGATTTTCTAGAATGAATCGGTAGAAGATAGCGTCAGCCGGCCGCATTCTAATTTTTTGACAAAGAGGGGGGGCTTTATAAATATTTTTGAATATTAAAATGGTTTTAATGTTTTTCATTCGTTTTCCAGTGGCATCGGATGACAATTGCCATCTTTAAATTTGTTTTACCAACGCTTCTATTTTTAATTACGATTGTTGTTTGAAAATTGTTTAATCATTAATTGTGTTTAAAGTACAACTTCAATGTAAACTTTATTAATTTCATTGTAATAAACTAAACCACTGCATCTAATAAAAGAGATTAAATGGACCGAAGTGGCGTTTGCACTGAGATCTTCCTTCATATCCTCGATGCTGATAACCCGTAATTCGCCCCCCTTTAACCTGGATTTCCCAAATATTACGCCCGGACTTGAGTAAGTTCAGAGAAATCTTGTAATATAATGATTGAATGGGCATTTTCTTAATAGATTATATCTAGCTAAAAAAAAATAACAGCAATTCAAATATATCCTACGTTTTTGCATATCTTTTTATTTATTCTGAGATGTTATCATTGAACTTATTGTGATTGTATTTGATAAATCCGTGTTCAAGAAACAATCTTAGCTCTAGACAAATTTTATAAAAATGACACCACGAAAAGATCAATGAATAACTATTGAAAACCAAAGTCCTTGAATATTTTGAAAAGTCTCCAAGAGAGTTGAGGCAAGCTTTACCCCCTTGTGTCCTTTCGTTCAACGAATGCATTCTGGATTCGTGGAAAACCATTAAATAATACCCATATGATGTATTCTGTGGATCTAAAAGATCCTGGAATTGGCCGGGAAAAGTACAATGACTGACTAATTGAACCTTTAGCTTCGAGAGCGAGTTGTGTTCTTTGGTGGCAGAAAGATTTGAAAACTTCTAGTTTTCTGCTTATGGCTTTTGTGTGGTAAGGCTCGCAGTGAAAATCAAGTTAACATTTGACAATCACTTTAGAAAAATTGTGCCCTAAAACAATAGCAAAGTATCGAGTTTCATAAAAATTGTGTTAATAGCTATTTTGGAATCATACTATCGTCAGAACTATGGCATAATGCCAAAACAACTATTAGTCCTGTCCTAGTCCTATCCTTCCTTTACTCTCTTCAAAAAAAGCGCGGTTGCACAACTGAGTAACAAGCAGTTCTCTTAAAAAAACTTCTGTTGAGATACCTCCATCAGGAAGCCACATGCTGCGCATTGAGAGCAGACATGTTTTAACTTTAAACACATAAAGTATTTTATTATTTATTCGTTCAAAATGGAAAATTCAATAAAATAAAAAGATTGAAAAAAAAGCTAGGAATGTTATTGTTATTACGCAAGTTGGTTGCCCCATCTCCACCCATTATGTGTATGGCGCTGCTGTTTCACGGTATAACGCAATAACGGCCAAGAAATAAAACGAATTTACTCAGAATGTTCTTGGCCCGATGCAGAGCTGCACAGGACTGATCTTTCAACCATGCACTATTGTGCTTAAGGAAAGAAAATATGTAGTGAAAAAAAAAGAAATATTTGAATTGCTCAGCTACTCAGTTTAAGTAATATTAAGTATCCTGTTTATCTGCATCCTGAGAATCCGCCGTGGCAGTTGAGATTATTCTACTCCGGTTTAATCTAAAGAGGAATCGAGAATATCTCGATCCCCATATGATGTTGCAAATTTATCGAATGCCTCATAATTGGCCTTGAATCAAGTCAGTGTGGCCTATTGGGCCCGTATGAGGACTGACCACTATCGTTATTATAATATATCGTAATGATAAACTAACCATATTTTAGTTAATACAATAATATATTATCGACAGTGATATAATGAAAAGCAAAATATAAATTGATATAATTTATATCAATTCATGTTGAATTGTTGTCATGGAAGTAAGAGGCAAAAGCCATGTTTGGATGTGTATGCACGTCTAATGCAATATATGTTTCAACAAATTAATTTGAGCTCACATCCGTTTCGCGTTGTCGCATTCCAGGACATGAATTTGACGACCCGCAAAGCCTCGTTTGTTACGCGGTTCTGTCGCGACACTGTCACAGGCTATTGTGCAGTGATTTTAAACTTTCAGAAACAGACTTTTATGATACCGTGAGACAATGACATTGCAAACTTTTTCAAACAGTGTAATATCGTAATAAGAGTTGTTCACTATTATTTCATTCACATTCATTGTTGCTCGCCTATCGTGTAAAAGTTTCATTATTTCTTTGAAATAAGAGACCTGGGTGTCCAAGGATTCTGCGGTGGTGGTGTCGTAATCAAGTGGGGGTGCTTAAGAAGGCAGGCTGATTAAATTTGAACTTACAAGGACTGAATCACAATGACTCAACACGGTTTTTCTGCCAGAGATTTTCTTCCATTGGTCAAAAGACCGGTTTTAAGGTGCTGGAAGTTTCAACTTTTTCCCACTGCTGTTAATTACTACTGCCGAAACTTAATTGTCCAATGGTTGCTAGGCAGACCAACTGCTGGATTTGCTGAGTCTAACATTTTCTATCATTTATGTGCATATCCACTGGCATCGATGTGTTCACATGGGATCCACTGAATATTGGCAACTGCCTAAAAATCAATCTAATCCCGTGATTCTGTCCGTTTTTACAAATGTATTCTTATTAAACGTTTCTTTTAAATAAGAAGAATGATCTAGCGCTATATGCAATCATTGAATTATTGAAATCCTTCCGCAACACAGTGTTACGTGAAAATAAAATCTATACAATGCCCAAAAATATTTTTCCAAATGCACAGCTATACATTTCATTTCAACTTAGTTTTCTACTTATGTGATCTGTGAGAAAATTATGTTTAAAAACAATTATTCTTTATCTCTTGCTAAAGGTCGGCGGCCAATGGTGTACGTAATCCTCGGCGGCCGCGCTCAGCCATCAGTCAGATGACTTCACAGGACCTTAACGAGAATTGATGTTCCCCCAGAGTCAGAGCGCCACACTTTACGGCGCCGAAGACGCCCTGCGAGGGAAATTACTGTCCGACGTTTCAGAAACAGCGATTACTTAACGATGTCCCGTTGTAATTCAGGCGTTATGATTCTCCTCGTTCTGAAAAAAAAAAACATAAATAGCATTATTATTGATCTAACTGTACATTGACTGGGCGTATTGTATTTTAATATGTGTAAATAACTGTACGTATTGAATAAAAGGTGCATTCTGGCAGCTTTTATTAAAGTCATAAACACATTTTTTAAGCAAAAGAACATCCTATTCCTCAAAAATGGAAAATAATATGTATTTTAACAAACCCGCTCTCAACGATTAAGTATACGAATTCGTAACTGAATACCAATTGAAGTATTTGAACGAGAATTGGTTGTTGTTAAGTCACTAAACGTGTCATCATTTCGTAGAAGGTAAGAATATATAGATCTAGATAGCAAAGGAAATTTAACTAATTGCTCTCTTTATACCTTATTTTTACGATTGAAAATGTGTTTGGCAATAAATGAAGACATTAAAGACATTCGTGTCTTAGGGCACGACTATAGATGTCGACGGAAAAATCTAAAAAAAAAAAAAAAAATGAAATTTTGCTTTAGGCCTTAACGGAATTCGAACTCGTGCCTACGAAACTGAATAGAACGAAATTCAAGAAGCGCTGACCACTCCGGAACATGACTGATTATATTTTTGAATTTACGTATCACTGAAAAACTTCTTTTACAAGGATTCGGATGCAAGAGAAGATTTCAATTTATTAAAAAAATGATATTTTTACTGTTATTTATTTCAAAATGTTTTTTTTTTAAATTTTGATTGACAGTAAAGTTCGCGTTGGTTGGAAATAAGTCAAAAATAATATATTTTGAAATAAATGAGTCGTAAAAACATAATTTGTCACTGAAATATCAAAGAAACGATACTGTTATAAAGGATGTATATTAGTAACAAAAAAATATTTCTATATCTGTTTATCAAGGAATTTAATATTATACCAACTAGTTGATACCGAAATTCAAAAATTGTGGAGGTACTAAATAATTTATTTTATCACAAAAGAAATATAAAGAAAATTAATGAAAAAATAAAACACAAAGTTTACGGCTAAAAAATACGATTAGGAAACGGAAAATATTGAAGCAGAATTTCAAAATAAAACGCTGTTTTACAAGAAAGCAAAGAAGAATTTAAGTTTCTTGAAATATTTGAATAATATTTGAAGAAATGCTCTTTGGGGAAATAAAAGTTTCGCTCGAGGGCAAAAAAGATTTTATGTGTGTCAGAATAGCATTTAGACTTTTAAAAAAATATTTTCGGGCATATAGTGTTCTGCCTAGGACCCTGCTCCTCTTCATTTATTTCATTATATAACCGCAAACCACGGCTAAAGATCAGTATTTGAAGTTGTTCTCTAAATAAAAATGGAGCAGGTATATCTGAAAGATTATATCGACGATATACTAACAAAACGCATTAACGCACGACTCTATGTACTGATAGAACGCACTAAGTCATAGGATATAATTGCTTTGAAAAAAAACAGTATTAAGTCATAGTGCTATTTTTTTATTATGACAAAAAGCATGATCTGACTATAACTCATCTTTATACTTTACAAAAAATCTTTTTGAAAAACAAACAATTGTAATTGGAAGAGAGAGTACTTTGAAAAAAAAATGCTTCAAAATATAACTTTTATCAAAACATAATTAAAATCATAAGATAATATTTATTATGTATCTCAGATGTTTTATTATTATTTAGTTTTTTCGAATATACAAATTATTTCATTATTTTTTTTCGTCAGTAAGCCAGTAAGTTATTTTTATTTATTGCCTTCCAAATTAATAATAAAATGGGTAATATTTAATTGTCTTTTGTTCCGAGTAATCATAGACACAAATTTATATTCAAATATGAGAAAATTATAACAACTGTAACAAAGATTTTCATTTCGAATAAATAACTTTAGTTTATGCCGGTGTTGGCAGATGGAGAAAATGAATAACTACCCTAAGACAGGAATAGTAAACTATTTAGCCTGATGCCTTGAACAGTATTTTTTGATTTGAGTAGTTTAATTATTTATATATGTATTTTTTGTAAGCGATGCTTTTATCACTATGTTACAAAGGGTGTCTTGGTATTATTGTGGTTATGGATAGATGAAGATGAGAAATATTATGAATTTATTTGATGTACCTAAACATGCATTAGTTGTATTTTGATACGGGAGTAATATTTGTAATTGATGTAATTTAATATGTTTAAATTTTAAAAAGTTTTCTAAGTAAGGAAAACATATTTTTAATCCACTAATGGAAATGTAGGTGGTTAAGTACACGAGACGTGATATAAAATTAATAAGTAATGTGAGACGTTTGCGGAAAGTTTTTAAGAGCTGAAAATTTTAAAATACATTGTAAGTTTATTTATAATTAATAAATTTAATGTTTCCTTTTAATTTTTGGTGGAAAGACATTATGTATTATGATAAAATGAACCAATTTTTTTTATTCAGTTTTAGATTTATGATATTTTGTGGGGAGTTGTTGAAAATCGGCCACATTCGACCACTTTTTTAATGTAAATCTATGTTTTATTTAAACAATGAACAAATATATCATAACAATGTGTGTTAACGATCTGCTGTAAGTCTACAAATAGCGGTTAGCAAAATTACGACTATCTGTAGTAATAAAGTAGAGCATAGGATAAAAGATTTTTTTTTTATATCGCTTAAGTCGTTGTAGGAGTGGATAGAGTTTTAAATGATTACAGAGTGCAAGTTTTAAAAAATACAGGACCGCTTCCTATCGAACATTTTCATTGTTCAGTGTAGTGATATATAGATTATTATTATATTGTATGACAAACACAGAAGAATTTTAGCTGTATAAAAGCAAATGCTTCGTAGTTTTTTGAATAATATCAAATGGTTTTTGTGTTAATTTGTAGGTGTGAAGACATACGAGGATAACGAGATACATATATGACAAAATCAATGTTTCGATTAAAATAAGCGATAGAGTTTTTTTTCAGCTTAGGACAATTTAACTCATTGATTGAATTGGCATTTACTTGCTAACGTAAAAATAACGAAGTACTCAGTTCTAGAAAAATTTTATCTGTTTTTTGACAGCTATTTCGGCTTCACGCCATCGTTAGAGCTATGTTTAGAATAAATTTAGGTTAACTATACATACTGTTTTAGAAGATATAGACAATACATATTGATAAAATATTGTTTATATTATATAGTTAGGCTAAGTTAAGTTTAAACATATTTCTGTGGCAAGTGGTAACTAACCATCAACCAACTTTACAAACTAATTTGTTAAAATCGTCAAATGTGTAATTTATTTTTAAAAAATTACACATGGTGATGATTATTATTGATATTATTATTACTGATACACCTTCATACATTTTCAAACAAAAAATAAATAGGGTATAACTTTCATCTATTGTCGCAATGTCGCAAGATCATTGAAGTTTTAAAATGACTGATTCGTCCATAACACGCAGATAAGTAAGTTCATACCTCCGCCGTTAAAATTATATTGGGTAGATTCTTTACATAAGTAATACACAAAATATATAAATAGTACCTAAAACAGGGTTAATATTTGTTTTTCTTATTACGGGTAGCTTCCATCTCTAAAATTTATTTTACTCCTCGTTCTCCCCGAAGTAAAATTAATTAGAAATATATCATCTGCATCACATGTAGTTTTCAACAATGAGATCTGGTATTTTAGTTTTGTAGCAATTTAAAACTTCTGACGGTGCTGCTTTACGGTTGCGAGTCATGGCAGCTCACTAAAGCGCATGGTAACCGTATACTGTGCTTCAAAAGCAGATACTTGCGGCGAATACTAGATGTCCGGTGGTTTGATTTTGTCAGGAACTCTGAGGTAAGAGAGAAGACGGGCCAGCCCCTTATTACGTCTGAAATAAAAAAAAGCGACGACGGACCTGGCTTGGATATGTGCTCCGGATGCCCAGGGGAGCCTGACTCCTGCCTGTATGTTCTACCAACCGGATGGATTCCGCCGCCCTAGAAGCCCACATCCATACGATGTACTTGGCGGAGCTAACCGACGTTGGGATCACCTGGTAGGAAGCAATAAGACTGGCGAGGGACAGGGAATCTTGCAGGAACCGTGTGATGGCCATATGCTCCGAATATGTTTTAAAAAACATTTAAAAATAATATTTTTTTCAATGTTTGCTCCCAAGGTCGAGCATATGGTCTCCTAATGAAGGAGTTTTTCTATGAGAACTTTTTGTTACTCAGCTGCTCAACCTCACTTTATCGAAGATAGTAGGGATAGAAGGATAATGCTGGGACAGAACTAGTGGTTAGCTAATCGCTCTCACTACGCCCCCTGATGATCGAATTTGAGGGTGAGGAGGGAGTTTTAGACAACGCAACAAGACTACGAACAGAAGTCCATAAATCGATTGAAATATCAATTTATGAAAACTGTAAGCACCGGGAATTGAACCCGAGACATCTGTAGTCATAGCCCACGACACTACCAACTACGCCACGGACGCCGAAAATAATATAGGGAAAGAATTATTTCAATTTTTAGTAAAGATAATACGCCGAGCACATGAGAGCAGAACCAAAATACATTTCTAGACTCATTAATTTCCATCTTTGTGGATAACATATTGTGAAAAAGAATGATGCACTTTCCTTTGAAATGCAGTGTAGTGCAATAAGGCAAAGAGGAGCCTCCGCTGTGTATAATTTAGCACATCTGGTCTCAAAGCAAACAAAACAAAACTATAAAATTTTGTGCTTTTACGAAAGTTCCTAATTTTGGTTCGAATTTGTAAGGGAGGTCATTAACCCATTTCAGAGGCGGGATAATTAGTCGACTGCCTGCTATTCTATTCCGCAAAGTTCTTTGTTAATATCGAACAAATGCTCTGTGGAGAAAAGACAACGTATAGTATATATATAGTATGGAGAGCAGGGGGAGAAAACATCTACCATGCATGAATAATTATATAATGCCCATGTATATCAAAAGAAGGCCACTTACACAGTTAATAGGAAAATACATGAAAGGGTGTTTCAAAGTGCGTTTTCAATGTGAATCTCACAAAATGTATTGGCTTAACTCTAGTGCGAGTTATGA
This sequence comes from Himalopsyche phryganea, assembly GCA_022494535.1. NCBI lineage: Eukaryota > Metazoa > Arthropoda > Insecta > Trichoptera > Rhyacophilidae > Himalopsyche > Himalopsyche phryganea. The sequence continues at coordinate 1,718,092 of JAGVSL010000060.1, read as the reverse complement.
GTACATGGTTTACTGTCTTTTGTTTCATGAAATGCAAAATACGTGGGTCATAAATTAAAGTGCACCTATACCTGATTTACGAAACATATTCTATCGTTAAAAATAATAATCAGTTTACCAGTTTGAAACATGAAAGGTTAGGGTATTCGTTGGGAGCAGGGCTTCCAATCCCGAGATTCACTTAATATCAATACCGGGACTCATTCTTAATTTTGAATCAAATACTTCAGTTCTGACAACAGCGTATACTTTGGTTCGTTTATGTAGATTTTTTTATAATACCTACATAATTAATATGTATCGTGATAACTGACGTAGACAGGAAAAGATAATTTTGACAACAATGTGTTTTAATGTTTTTTTGCACTATTTTATGAAAGAATCAATTTCAATTATCTTTAATTAAAATATTCTCAATAAATAACACAACCATTTCCATGCCAGAAAATAATATGAAATATATCTATTTTAATTAATGCAATAATGGACAAAAACTTAATTTTAAATATACAATTTAAAACAAGAAATTACGCTTAATGACCAAGCCCGGTATCCCGGAATCGAAATAGGGTCCGGGATTGGATGCCCTGTTTGCGATAACCGCTTATTTGATTCTAAATCCAATAAGTGTAAGTGTGTAAGTAGATATTTTGTGATACTAATGAATGTACTATCGAATGTATATTATATATTATTATATTGCGTATTTAACGGATGGTATGAAAATAAGCATATTATATTGAAAGTATGTTTAATATATGAATGTAAAATTGATTTATACGCTTTCTTATAAAAAATTTGCTTTCAATTCCAGCAGTTTTGACTTAAAAAAAACAGCACTTTTCACAATTTTCTAAAAAGCTATTTTGAATTTTCACATCGCCTCTTAAAGCAAGGCATTTGGCGGGAAAGTAAATGCACGGAGAATCTCGCGCCAATTTTCCATTATTCTCGCGCTTTTTGCATGAGTGATTCTGCCTTATTGATTTTTTAATCGGACCTGCTTCTGACACAAATGCGAGTAAAATAAAGCGAAAGGGACTATTTCACAATAAGGACAAAAAATAAAGGATAATTTTCAATCCTCCGAACCCGCTTTTACAAAAACAACAAAACGGATACATCAAGGAAAGAACTTTGATGACGACAATGTTTTGCTATCCGTTGTTTAGTTCTCACAATTAATTGATTTAATATAATTCAGATAAGACTGAAATTTACCCTTAGACCGTTGTATCTTGAGTACGCACAAAAACTTTCCTAGTGCTACATATTTTTTGTATAATTTTCTTTTTCGGTAGGTACTGCTCAACTATTCCTTCTGCACAATATAAGCTTACTCACTTGATAAACAATATCATTAACCTTCCCGTTTTCATGCTAAAAAAATCCTTTCGGATCTCATGCTGTCACATTCCGTTACCGTGTAGCTTTTCTTATATAAATGCATTTATAAAGCAAAATGACAATTTCGAGTCCATATGCTTCACATATGCGAGCGGACATAAGAATATTTGCTGAACTTTAACTTTGCCATTTTCATGCTAAAAAAATCCCTTCGGATCTCATGCAGTCACATTTCGTTACCGTGTGAATTTTGTCTATAAACGCATTTATAAACCTGAAATACATATCAAACCACGCGAAATTATCGAAAGACGCAAGAATCGTAATTCTTCATAACATAACAAGCTCGAGACGTGTCTTGGTACTGTTTCAAACAAAACGGTTGCATACGGTACGTCATGCATCTCGAATTGTGACTAAACTATACTAATTGTTACTATACTATACTTTTGTATTTTTCGATGGTAAAATTGACGAGGTCTTCAAATTATGATCAATTATACAAAGACGACGTAAACTAAAATGTATTTTTAATTTTAAATTATATTTAGAAGTACTTTATTTACAAACAAAAAAATTTTCAATATTTTGTATTATTACCTGATTCACATATAATTTAAATGTTTAAAGACCGAAGTAACTTATTGTTACACCATGAATTTGGAAGGGTTAATTATACCTTTATGTTCACACGTTATCTGTAGAGTTTTCAGTTATTCTCACTTATTATTTGTATATTGTATGAGAATAATTGCCATTTTATATATAATTTAATAATAATTAAAGTAAATAATTGGCAGTTTTATACAGATAAAAGCTGCCATTCATTTTATTGTTTTTTTAACGAAAGGAATGTTACAAAAAAAATTGCTCTCTTAAATTATTATATACGGTTAAAACTGCAGATGAAAAATAAAGAAGCAGAAAAAAATTAATAAGAATAACTTCAAGTTATCATAATTTTGATGAAATGAATTGATTCTAAAATAAACACTTTAAATTTTACATTTTTGAGCAACTCAATAAATTTGTGTAGAGGAACTAGTGAATAATGTTATTCTTGGGATTCTAGATAAAATGTTAAGACAAAAACTACATTGAAATGGTTTTTACAGTAATTATCAATCATAATATTAAATTTAAAAGTGGATGAAAGAAAAAATCGACAAATCTTATTATCGACGAATTCTGATATCATAATATAACGGTTTTTCTTACGACGAGGCTAGGGATTGCTTTGAAAACTACTGAATTTTTATATTTCATTTGTCTACTGTCATAAAAACGGCTCAACAAATTGTTTTAAATAATAAAACATCACAATAATTCAAAACTAGCACAGAAGGTGGACACCATGTATAGAAGAAAATATTCTCATTTTCAAAACCGTGTTTTAATATTTTAAAATTCGTACTGGGTTAGATAAAAATATCGATTCAATTAATATTCCCAGGTCTGGTGTGCTTGTAGCTAACAAAATGTAATTAAAATTTGGGTCACACCTTTCTCGGTAATTTTAATAATTTTGTTTACCGCCATTTTAATAACAATTATAAATTATGTATCGCAACGTAATTAATATTAATTCAGCATAACCGACACCGCTTCAAAAGACATCCATCATGATGGAAATATTTTTTGCATGCTTTGTTTGACACAACGGTTCTCCATTTTTTCATTTTAACTTTGCTATAAAATTCTATTTATAATCATTATTAACAGTATAATAAGTCAACCTGTATGGTATAATGGTAAAAGCTTTTGCTTAACAATCAGTTGGGTCTGGGTCAATTTCAAAATATAAAATTGAGATCTAGAAAATGGGTGATTGTTCTACTCGAGTTTACATCGAACGTCTTCTCTAAGACTCATTTGAGTTTTAATCATGTGATTTAAAAAAATCTAAATATACGGTGCTGTGGGTGTTTTTTTATTTGTTAAAATTATGTTAATGTCTCGACACTTCTTACGTATACACCTGTATCTTCAAACATGAGATTTTACATGTGAGCATTTCAAAGAATCATAGCACAATTGCAAAGAAACGACTGCATGTATCTTCTTCAAAATTGAGACAATGCTATTATTTAAAATCTAATTTTCCTTGTTGTTTTATGCTTACCCATATAAATGAGTGCGTAGAAAACGAAAATGAAAAATACATATAATCACATAAATACGTGACACTTACATGATTATACGTAGGGAGTGTCGATCTGATATCCAGATGAATTAATTTTATTCTCTACATTATTCTTAACATAATTTTTTAATTAAACAATAATTCATTTAACCTCATATTTGTTCGGTCAGTAAATTAAATACGTTGTCAGTCATATACAAAAATGGCGAAAATAAAACCATTAAAAATGATTAAAATTAAATTTTAAGTTATCAGAATCGATCGTAGCCTAACAAAGATACTGAAAAATTGACTTAGTGACAAAATATTTCTTATTTTTATTCATCTATCAAGTCACAGTATTTGTAAATACAATATAAATGAAATGGCTGAGGAAATTTTTAAATTGTAGTGATACTCATATTTGGCAAAATGTTTGACAACAACTGGTAAAGTGGAATTTACAATCGGTATCAGTTTTAAATGTGCAAATGTCAACATGACGATACAATAAAAAAATTAACAGAAAATTTGCAACTTGATCATATGACACATATGACAATTGACAAATTATATTTGAGAGGTCTAGTATCATAAATCATAACTCATAATCTCCACCATATGCAAAAAAAGAGTTATAAATGCAGCACTGTTGTTTTTGTTCAGACCTACATTTTAAATTATATATATATTTCTAAACTTACAAACTCCCATCTAAAATTAATGAGAAGATATTGTTAATTTTCAAAACTCATTCTCTAATGCTCTATAATTTTATATACTAACAATCTCCATTCCAGTCATTGAGAGTGCAGCATTATACTGCCATGGCCACCAGTGTTTATTTACATATCGTAGTGTAAGCGTCTGTTCTACAGTTTTATTTGAATCAAACTATGCATTTGTAACTTTCCCATGAAAACGGTTTTTCTGGTTTGAGTAGTGGTTGGAGATTTTGAGTAATTATATTTTTTTGCCCTCATTTATGTAATTTTCAAACAAACTTAACAAACTCGTGTACGTATGCACAAGAAAGTCCATGACCACAACTTAATTAGTCAATAACTTTGAACTTTACCTTTACTGGTCAAAAATAATCAAATAAAATGAACTAAAAGGTCATATTATATTTTTAATGGGAGTTGGGGGCGAGGTTCAGAAGAGCACATTTATAATCATCATTTATTCAGTGAGGCAACACCTGCAAGCCCGAGTCAGCTAACGAAATGACCTTAATAGGGAAAGCATGTTAATTATGCAAGCAGGCCACAGGCGAGTGGGGTACGTGGACTCAAGGGGTTATACGCAACACGATATTTTTGCAGACCGCGTGTTTGAAAATGTTTCAGATGTTTGTTTTTATTAAATAATGGCCGAGAATCGTTATTGATTGTCGTGTTGATATTTAGATTTAACGTTTTTGTTGTTGGCTCTATTAGTTAGTTTGTTTTTAAATGAACACCTTATGCGAAGGGCTTAACCTAGCCCAATTGCCATGAAGGTCGTAAAACAAATTTTACGAAGCGCCAAGGCAAATAATAAAGCATGCATACATGCATAGATTTGAATGTTATTAATTATTAGAAAATGGAAAAGAACTTTACACATCAATATTGATCTGAAAATTAAAAAAAATTAAGCTTTATTTATAGTATGCTATCCAATAGATCAAACATCATAAAAACTAATCAATAGTTTTTTTTTAATTAAACTAATCTGATTCAATATTTTGCTTTATATTACACATTTGAAAACAGAAACTTGCATGAATATATCGTGGAAAAATCGTAGGTCAGTCAGCAGTCGCCAGTGGTCGGCCTTTTATGCTTAAAACTTAAATAATAGTGGATACATTTAAAAAACAGATTTTTTAAAAATTCGTGTAGGTATTCTTGCCGCTTGCCAATGTATATCTGCACTATACTGCCCTATATAATGTTATAAGCAATTAAAAAAAGCATATTTTTACTTCGTTAGTTTCGAAAAATTCATGTTGTATGGGTATCGCTAACAAAATATACTTTATATTGTCATGCTTTGTATCATTATGTTTTTTTTTCTGTCTACTCTCCGTAAATTCGTTCGCGATATTTATGAAGTTTCATAGTGATGGCTGAACACTGGGAAACGAAAGGCCGACCATTGGATTTTGGGGGCCGACCACTGGGAGAATTGGCATTATTTGTAAACTTCTGTTATTTTATGCTTGGTACAATACAAACCATTTTATTTTTAGTTGGTTACATTACTTAATCCTTGTTTAATGGAAATAACAGCAAAAAATATATGTTAAAAAAAATGTATATTCATTGACTCAAAATCCCTTTTAAAAGTACACCTGTTGCTTAACTGGCCGACCACTGGCGAAATGACCGAAATTTATTTTTATATATTTATTTTGTACTATTTTCAAAACTTTATCTAAGGATATGGACAGGTTTCACTCATCGTGAGTAATTTAAGCTGATGTTGATATATAAAACACATTATTATGTACATGATCGTAAGTGTGGAGTAGTGACATATATTATGTATTTAAACTATGGACGTTTCTTTTCTTAATCCTTATTACGTTATTCAGGGCGGCTGTGAAACAGCGGTTACATACACATAAAGGTTAAGGTGGGGCAACCAACTTGTGTAATCTAGTTATAATCTAGAAACTTGTCAAAATCATAATCTGCAGTAATATAAAATAACGACAGGTAGAAAAAATGCATACAATCATTTTTCATAAAAAATCAAACATACTTTTAACAGGAACAACCATTAAAAATACAAGACCGAAAAAATACCGACGGTGTTTCGGCCAATTGATGTAAGCTTCAAAAAATACGAAAATGAGTTACTAATTGGATCTTATTTTAAAGACGTCAGAGCGGGTCTCGACCAAATGATGTAAATTAGAAAAACAAATTAATCACTTTTTAGGAAGGAAACATCATTTTACATTGATTTTAGATTTAAAAATTCATACCCGGCCACTTGATTTACCTATAATCCCGTACTTGCAAACACTAGAATTTTCAGGAGTGCATTTCATAGATTCTTAACGCAACTCACCTTATAATGTTTTCGATAAAAACAGTTTTGCTCTCTCCTGAGCAATTTAAATGTTGAGCGTTACATCAGTTGGCCAAAAAACCGTCGATTATTATAGTAAGAAATCTATTTATTCTCATTAGACGAGTGAACAAACCAAGAGGAACTTTATTATTTGTTCGAAATTAATATCAAATTGAAAATAAAATCCCCGTATGTCACTTGCCCCGTTCACCCTAGCATATTGTTTGAGGCTTGTATGCATTGTTGGTGCATCCTTGTCAGCGAAACTGTTGTAAATTTGCCTCACTACCTCTCACGGTAAATTTTATATGTGAAACACAGTATCAGTTAGCAGTAATGTAATTTCACTTTTGAGGTATTACCAAGTCAGCACGGAATTTTATATTAAAATGAATATGGACTGTTTTATGCATGGATTTAATATGCTACCAAATATGAAATACGTCATATTATATGACTTTTTAAAGTGCATATATAATACAAAGTGCATTTTAAAAAGTTTTCTTTAACAGTATTGTGAAGGAATATAATATGCATGTTTGTTAAACAACCTTATAAAATGATGTGCTCCCTTTCATAAATATACAATATCAGTGGTGAATAGAATGTTTACCGCAATCTACCGGTAGCCGGCGAAGTTATTGATGATCGATCGCAAACAAAATTGGTGTTTTTGTAAGAATCAGGGTCGTAGAAATCCGAGCGACTTCTTTATTAAATTACTTATGATAAATAAAAATTACGCATCTGTGCATTATCTCTACTGTATTGCAGAAAATACAAGTATAAATCTGTTTGTTTGTATGTCTGTCTGTTACAAAAACTCCTCCCAAACGGTGTATAGTAGCGACGTGAAATTTCACATGTCATTCTGGCTGATATCTTCAGGTCAACTACTGTGATACTTTCAACTTTCAACTTCTACATTATTAATTATTTATTGACTATATTATGTGAGGTGATATTTTCAACTTTCAACATTAATATTAATAATTGATGCACTATAGTTTGTAGGTGTTACATGTTGTACGGTCCATGGTGATATTTTCAACAATCAACTTTTAATAATAGTTTGCGTCAAAATAACGCCATAATACCGCCAACGTCTAAATGTTAGCGTGGTTTGTCCCTGGCAAAGCTGGGTTACAAATACTAGTGCAATGTAAATAATGTACACAGATCTGACAGACAAAGCATTTCATTTTAATTTCATCCTGTCAGAAACAACTTTTTCAACTGTCAATTCATTTATTAGTAGGTAATGATTGTTAATTAAGTTGTAGAACATTGTTGTTAAAAATCAATTTGGTATTTTAAAAACCGGAGCTAGATTTCGGGACATTGCTTTAGTTAGAGTCGTATTTTTTAACGAATCCACAGTTCTGCAAATTTGTCAAAAAATAATTTAAAAAAAAGATAAAAATAATTGTATGTAAAATCATTGGTTCAAGTAAAAAAGTAGACCGTTTATTTTAAGTTTCTGTATGGCTTAAGCTACTGATAAATATAATATAAGTAATAATTTTATGAATAATATAAGTCACTCGGTTGATAATGCTTGTGATTAGTGAAACCGGTCCTGATCATGAATAAAGTGTGCAAGTAGTACGAAACAAATTACAAATGTTTTATTTTTAAAATAATTGATATATATTAGAAATATTTCACTTAATAATTTATTGATTTAATAGATGTCGCTGTTTCAAAAGCTTCGGCATTGTTTATCTCCTCAAGGCATTTGGTTAAAAGATTTAAAAGATTTATTAAAAAATCTCGAGGAAATAAATACAAGCGTTCAAAAAAACTTTAATGAAACATCAACAAAAAGTAAACCTTATTAAGAGCCACTGAGTCATTTTCATTGAAAATTGTCATGGATAGGTTATAATCTCGAGGACAAAGGACCACTTGAAAAGATGAATCAAAACTTTACGACACCATCCACAAACATTTAAAATATCACTCTCACTAACAACTTCAAAGTAAAAAGAAGCTTATACCTACTTATGTTTCAAAAGGATTGTTTTATGAAAATATCTATGAAGCGTGTTACGGCTTTCACAAACGAAAAATTTGTTTTGTTCTTTGATTAATGTAATTACTTCCAGGTAAAATAAGCCTCAAATGGGGTTTGACCTCTGCTAGAAGTTCAACAGCTTTCAAAAATAAAATATATTGACCATTATCGAAAAGTTTTAAACTCTCGTTTTAAATACTTAAATATAACTATAACAATACAACATATCGTTCTCGTATTCATCGTTTTCTCGCACTTATCGTTTTTCTTTTGATGGTCTCATAACAACAAAAGCAGTTTAACAAATTTATTGATGTGAAACTCCATTTAGTTCTTAATAGATAATTGACATTTTCATAATTTTAAAAGATAAAACACGATTTGTTTGGGCTACTTCCACATCCCTGTTTTGATTGTATTTATATCAGTTGAAAATGTTCGTGATGAGCGAAACCGGTCCAGGTCATTACACACATTTGGAAGTAGTAAAAACAAATTGTGTTTTATTTTTTTTTTTAAATATAATGTCTTTCTACCAAGAATTGACAGTTAACACCTTAAAAGTAATTTTATAATTGATAATGATGTTATTTACATGTTGTAAAAATTCATACGAAACGTTTTGAACCTTTTTGATACCCAGTATTGATGGTACATAGATTGTATCAATCCTCTTCATATAAAAAAATAATCGTTCTAGTGATTGGATATATCATCTGATAAAAAGGAGTAGAAGTAAAGAAATCGTTTGTTAAAACTTAAAAGTAGTTTTTATTCTTGAAGCAATTTAATGTAAAGTAGGGCTTAATTCAACTTCCCATTAAATTATTTTCAACGGCATCTTTTAGCTGGCAACAACACTAAGCATTAAATTTGTAATAATGATTTAGTGCTTAGGTATTATGTCTATGTCTGTAGATAACTAAGAATTTAGAGCATTCCAATATACAGTGTTTAAGGTCGTTAAAGCCGATAGATTACCGCCCAAGTTGGCCGCTTAATGGCGCTAGTTGTCCGGAAATGACTCACCCCTCCGGACCCTGGCCTCCGGTATCGCGCGTCACTTCCGCTTGATGCTGACTTCAGCGCCATCTTGTTGATATAACTGCATACTATGTTAATTTATATAGGTGATATCTCGGTTAATATTAAATTAAATAAAATGTAAATTTCAAATTGTTGTTTTACACATTGGAATGTTTCGGGTTAATTTTTTACTATACAGTTCATACTAAAACTTTAGATACTCTATCAATGTTCATTTTTTTATTTAAAAGAGGCTTTAAAAGCTTTTATGAATATTGTATTTCAAACAACGATTTCGTAAAAATTTATGTGTAAATAATTTGCATAAATTGATGAACAACAAATCATTTTAAAGGAAAGGAATACGAACACAATTTTTGAAAGTATCCCACAGTTTGCTTAACACCTGTAATTTGAAATACACCAGATTATTTTTTTTTGCGCAATCTAAAAAACAGGCCAACTATTTTTTATACTAATTTTTTTACTTCTCGGTTACAAAATTATTATAAAGTACAGTATGCATATATATTTAAAATTACTTCAGCCCCTTTGTGAATATTGAAATCTTCATTTTTTCCGTTTGGCAAATTTTAAGATGCAAGTGTTCATGACTTGTTATTGCTTTGACACATTTATGTTTCGATTGTATTCCCTCTTTAGTTTTTAATTTTAAAAGTCCGTTTACCGAATTTCATAAATGAATTTCTCTCCAAAGTTGTTTTTCTTGACGTGCTACGAATTGTTTACAGCAGTGCTGTCATATAAACTGTAGAAAGGAAAAGGGACATAGCCCACACACAAGAAATATTGTGTATAGCCCAAACAAAACATGTATTAATTTGTATACATTGTGATTATCGAAAAAAATATATTTTGCAAAGACGTAGCAGTTGATATATTATATATTTACACACAAATATAGTGTATTAGCACATCTTGTGTGAGTTATACACAATATTTTTTGATGTGGGTTACGTCCTTTTTCCTTTCCACATTTTTAGGGAATTTTACGTCTGAATAGTCTGAATGGAACCTATCTCCCATTTTTATATATATCTAGTATCTTATCTTTTTTTACTTGGTTTATATTCGGACGCTAGTTCTCTGGAACGTATTAGAATTAGCAGAATGCAATAAACGTTAAGTGGAAAACCTAAAAAATACTAATTAGATTGAATCAATACCACAAGTATGTATTTGTAAAAAAATCGTTAATTCTCCTTTCTCATTATTGTAAGTTTGAAGTATTTCACGCCATTAAGCAGATGATGTAGTTTGAAGATCAAAATAATTCATTAAGGGTTGTAGTTAGACAAGAAACGTATTTTTATTGCGGGAGACGGATACCGTGTTACTTACTTATGTAAAAACCACTAAAATCTTAAATGCAATACAAATTTAAATATAATTAAAAATACTGTTTCAATAAAATATTGTCCGGATATGCGTAAAATTTGATCTGGGCGTATAAAACATGATAATATAACGTTTACACTTAATATCGTGTAATGTTTATGGAGTTACATTCTTTGCAATGCAGTCTGAGGATATGTTAACTAAATTTTAAACAAAATAAACATTATTTGAACTCATTTAGTAGCTCACCTATTTGGAAACAGTGGACGCAATTTTACATGGGGAAATTTCCACAAACTTCCACAAAATTGTTTTGTAATTGGATTAAGGTGTAATTTTACTGTTAAAAAGAGATTTTCGGTGAAAAAAAAAACAATTTCAGCGCCACTAAGTTACCCACTAAGAATCTCTGGGCTCCCTTGCATACTTTAATTATGTTCAAGTTTGACTTCCATTATGTGTGTATCTTTTTGTACATATCAAGCGTTTAATGTTTAGATACCGAGTTGAAAGACGTTTAAATTTCTTCTAATATTAAGAGGTTGCAAAATTTTCATATGTTCAATATTTTTTAAATTTTTACATGACTAATTAAGTAACAATCCGTCTATTGGTTTACAAGTTGGTTGCTCCGCTTCTACCCGTTATGTATATGCAGCCGATATTTCACGGCCGCTTTCCATAACGCAATAATGATCAAGAAAAGAAACGAATTTACTGATCATGTTCTTGGGCCGATGCAGAGCTGGATGGGGTCGATAATTTAACCACCCACTATTGTGCTTATGATTGAGCTTAGAAGCATGTGATTAGCTCAGCCACTTAGTGATTATCGTCCTGATGGTTATGTCCACAAGTGAAATCAGGTCTTTCAACCAACTTGCCCAACCCAAATAGTTTATCGTTGAACTTGCCATGGCGGGTTTATGAATATATATTATTTAGAAGAGTTATTAGTTGCTGGAAGTTGCTCCTGGGATACTCATAGTTATAAAGAAACCCGTTAGATGCACTGGTTCTTTTAACCATGTCTTCTCTCAATGTGAAGTATATGCACTCATAATGGAGGTATATCTAAAGAACTTTTTTCTACAAGAACGGTTTGTTACTCAGTTGCTCAACATCTCTTTTTTGAAGAGAGAAGGGATAGAAGGATGGGGGGGGGGCTATGACAGTACTAGTGGTTAGCTCATCCCTCTCACTCAGCTAGACACGTTTTAAAATCAGATTGGTTGGGGGATTTTTTTAGATAAAACAAACATCCATGCATTCGAAAAGAAATCCATAAATCGATTGAAAAATCAATTAATAAAATTAAAATTTGGGTCGGTGTTGAAGTACAGCGAAAAGCATAAGATCACATGTGACATTTTGACGGTTTGGAGTTATGAATGCAGTTTTTTTTCTCTACGTGATTGGCAAAAGAAAATTTACGAAACGAAACCATAAATGAAAATAAAAAAGCCTAAATTGTGTATTTTTTTTATCTAATCCAGTGTTCCTTAACCAGTGGTCCACGGCCCGGTGCTGGGCCGCAGAGACTTTATGCCCAGCCGCAAACAGTATGCCAAATTTCAAGAAACTCGCCATACAAAAATATTAAATGTAGGATTTCTTTCGCCTGCACGTTTACTTGTACTTTTAGTAATTGTTAAATAATAATAATTGGTAGGATGATGCAACACGATGATCGCTGGTTTTCTCAGAAAAAAACAGCCTATTCATGCAAAAAAGCATTTTTATCAATGTCCTCAATAAAATCGAAACAACGGAATAGACAGGACGTGAATATAGCACTTCGTCTGTCAGAGACAGCACTGCAGCCAAGAATATCCAATATATTACCAAAGATGCAACAGCAGGTTTCGCATAAGTTTGTTGAAAATACCCCCCATTTTTATTTCATTATTAGTGGGCCCGTGAAAAATTTTTTTTTCACGGTCCGCAGGTGTAAAAAGGTTGGGGAACACTGATCTAATCTTCGATTCATGTTGGCAAAATACATTGTTTAACAAAAATATCATGAGTTGAAACCTATATATCAATTATGTACGTATGTATGTATGATGTATATTAAATTTGATTTTTATATTATAAACCTTAGTATTTGAAAGAAGAAATTTAAAATTTTGTGAAATGTTTACATAAATATCACTTACAACCACAAAAAATACAAAATTGAAACATGATGAAAAAATGAAAATTGCAATTCAATCTTTGAATAATAAATTACCTGTGATCCAATTTTGAAAGATGTTTTTCACTCTTGAAACACTTAAAAAACGGTTTTACCAAAACTCAATTTTTGTACAAGTGCTCTTTTGCTTTTTGGGCGACGGGTGTAGAAGTGTGTAGATGGAGGAAACTATTTCAAAGGCTTGGTTCGTCAACGTATAGAATTTTTTTTACCTACAATTATTTTATTTAAAATATACTCTTTTTATTTTTATTTATTTAGCCTCTGCTGACAGATATAAAAAGCTTTATAGAAAAATGGTACGAGCCTCTACTTATTAGGACAATGCACAATAAAGAATGAGTTACAATAATTGATTCGTAGAGGCCACCTTTAAATTATAAAAATTTAATATTTTATAAAAAAAATAAAATAACAACGATATTAATATTTTATTAATGAGTAATATAAATTCACAAACAAAATCAAAGCTTCGATAAATTTAAAGTTATTAAATAGTATAGCGTCATCTACCTAAGAGTCGATGTCTACTAATACAATGTTCTAAATCGACTAATTTTAGTCACGCGGTATGTTCATAGATGTCAGTAATTTTTATTATTCAATAATTAAATTATTACTGTATACGAAACATACAATATTATTTATGAAATAGGTATATTATTATTAATTATTGTGACATCCCAAATGTGATCGTATGTAAGAAAATAATTAATACAATGTAATTTGAAGAAGTCACGAATTAGATATCAAAACGCGTACGATGAAACATTTTTATTTCCTTTGCACGAGGTGTTTTAGGGGTTTTAATGTTAAATTTAACACATTTTGTTAGGGGAAAGAATGTAAAATTCATTTTATTTGGTCACTTATTACGCGAATACCCTACTTTAAATAACACTAGACTTAACGACTATTACACAATTCAGTTTATTTTAAATACTTTTTAATGAGGCGATGGAAACGAAAAGCAGTGGCAGCCCATCAAAGAGGGTCTAATACATCAACCAGGGGAATACACGCAGACTCGTTTGGGGGGCTGCAATATTTATGTGACGCGGAACGAATTTAATTAAAAGCGCAGAGGTGGGTAGAAAGGTGGGATGGACGTGGGCAGGGTCGGAGTATTGTCCTTGCACGTTCAAAAGAGGGACACAAGCTTTTTGCTACTATTTTAGACATAACATTAACAAAGCAATAAATTATTTACAATTACTGTTTGCTGTAAAGGGAAAACAAGTGCAATTTTTCGATTAAGCACCTTTTTAAAAACATTTTCTAAATTCAAACACCTTTTTCAAAGTAAATTTGGAATGGAATCAACAGATGGTACACATTTCTACATATGTAATAAATGATTTACGGGAGTAATGAAAAGAGGGCGCTATTTACATTTATACTTTATATATATTCTTGTTTATTGTTTATATCCAAAATATATCATAGTGACATTGGGTAATTAAGGGTTTAAAAGCAAAAACTTCACATTTTTCAGTTCAAATTTTGTTAAAAATTACATACATAATAAAAAATATATATCATTACATACAATATTTAATTATAAATAACTTTCAAAGCCCAATTATGCGATTCGAAAAAAACCCCTTAATGCAATACAGAATCAGATAAATTCGATATTTAAAGGAAAATGCCGATATGTCCAATTCCATTAATCTTGCACTATATTTGCAATTAGCGGCGTGGCTATTAAAATTTAATACTAACTTTCAAAATTGACATAGCGGTTTTTGCTTTTAGATTCCTAAATTCATTTTACATCACGTTCGATTTTAATTTACAGATAGCCGAATATTCTTCATACTAATAATTTTAAATGCTTTTGCTGTGTATAATTTTATGACTGAACATAAAAATTAATTCATGTATATAATAAAAATAAGTTTAAAAAATCTCATTAATTTTTTGTAAACATATCATCTTGCGTCGTTATTAATTGTAGTGAAGGGGTTAAAATTTTCAATTGTGCAAATAAAAAGTTTGTTTTCAAATTGCTAGTCATGTATAATTTATACATATGGAACATTCCAACAGTGGTTAGTGTTTCTTTCCAATTACTCCTTATCAATAATAATAGTAATAATAATAATAATAATATGAGAGAGTAGGAAACGTAAACAACGAACGTCTGTCTCGCCGCTCGAGGGAGGAAGGTGGAGAGCGGGGAGAAGCGGGGCGCGGTGAGTCAACAAGCTTCACAGCACGCTTCCGAGGACAGGACAAAACAACGGCTCCTTCGTCTCCCATTAAAACCCGGTCGTTATCCGTATACTCTTCTCGTTTATTGCAATTAATTTTTATAATTTTCTTGAAGACAGTTACACAAACAGATTTACACATTTTCAATTTAAGACTCTAAGTGGTTTTACTAAAGCGGTGGACTAAATCGCCGCTTCGTCGGCCGACGACTTCCCCCGGGAAAGGCCGAGACGCGACTCTTCCTTCTTTTTAAACAGCGCAAGCTTTTTGTTCACTTCCAACTGTAAACAAACAGCGCCAACCAAACAAATATGACAAACTCTTAAAAACCTCAGGAGGGGTATTACATTTTAACTTTGCATTAATAGAAAGAGTCTGCAGATTAGTTTTGAAGACCCTGTCCGCCCCATAAGTACAGAGCGGTGTCAAATAATATATATATATATTCTGGGTACATATCTAGCAATTAGAAAATACCAACTGATGCTGATGATATCCATTTTTAAAAGAAAATGCAAGTTTGGTTCAGATAAAATTTTGAAATAATTTAAAATTATTTTTTGACTGTTTAGTTCTAGTACAGCTCTTTATAAGGATAAGTACGTACATCGATTGATACATACATACTTGTAGTGAGGGGGTGAAAACGACCAGGCACCGGCCACCAATAGCCTAGGGGTGGAAAATGGCTTGCGACCTGAAGGTATTTCACGCTCGAATGACACTGTGACCAGTCACGAATTCAGGAATAGTTCTATGTGCGAAGGGAAAGGGGCGTTTTAAATTTCACGTTGAAAAATGATATTTTTGGCTTTCCTATAAAAAAATTATTGACTTTAGATTTAAAGCCCTTTTCCTTTAGCGCTGAGGATTATGAGCAAGTTATTTATATTGTAATTAGTACTTTTTCTTAGAGACTAACCCCTCCACACGTCCAGTAGAAAACAATCCCACCCCTATTTTTTTAATTTAGAAGTTATGAATTAAAATCAATATTTACTTTACAAATAAAAATCTGAAGATGCTTGTCAAAGAGGCGAAACACGTGTCGCACCTAACAACACAACCAATGTAAAAATAATGTTTTCCATTTTTGATTTCCATAAAGTTACCGCCGAATACATCGAAAAAATACAAAAGAATAACGAATATAAGGCTAAAATTCTTCCCTCGGTATAAAGCGTTTTAACATGTAACACTGTCATTTTGTTCTTAATGTTTTTTTGAATAGTCAAGAAGTGAATGTTAATATGGATCAATATCGAAAATTAAAAGCGTATCGATATATAAGTTCGACACTGGCTACTTTCAACCCCCAGCTGAGTGGATAGGTCCGTTTATGTAAGGGATGACTTGCTACGTCCGTGTCACCCCGAATAATTTATCATTAATTTTTATATCAATGCAAATTGTATGTACGGCACGAGGGTGGCATTTTTGACGTGTTTGTGATTTTAATATTTTGCTTGACGTAAACTGTCGCCTTAACCACTATTTATATTTCGAATATTAATCACCTTTACCCTTCGTATTTTACCCCTTAAGCCTTATATAAAAAAAGCATTTGCATTTCACAAACAAGATGTTAAAAAAATTCTTTAATAAAATAACATGCCTAACTTTTTTTAACTGTTTTAATCTTTGGTCAAATGACGTTACAAAAATATGTTGAAATTCCTTTGGAGTACAATTTAGTTTGTTATTTTTTTACATATTGTACTAATCCTCAGGGTTTTATAATGGAGAAGTAACGATCGATGTATGTTTTTGTTATGTTAAAAACATTTTTCCTTTTACGTCCTTCTTTTTTTTCAACTGGCCATCGTCAACCCAGATTACAATTAAAATTCCACCTAACTTCATTGATATGCTGGTATTAACTACTATATATATGTAGTGTTAAATATCATTAAACTATTTTTGGTGAAGTAGCGTAAGTAAAAATAATTTGGTTTTATTTCTATGTTTTTGCACGAGTGGTGTATGTAGTGCTAAATAAAAAAGTCTGGGAGTGCTGATTAATTATTATATTTTAATATTCCCTATCCGCAGTATTCCAAGTTCCGCACCAGCAAGTTTCCAACAAAATGCTCTTCCAATACATACGTTAAAATAAAATTTCCAAATCGTCTAGAAAAAAGCGTCTTCCACACAGTGTAAGAAGTGAAAGTGAGCTGGATTGTTATTTTTGTAAAATATGTGATGTCACTTTGATGAACCACATTTTTACTGTCAGAATAACTGTCAGAATGTTGTAAACAAAGTACTAACGATTGTAATTCAATAAACACACAATGACGTCAACAAATGTAAATATTTGTGACTGTTATATTTTATTCCGCTCACCTATAAAAACTTCTTACACTTTGCTTCGACTCTACGCGCCCTCGTCCCACTACACCACTGTTTACCATAGGTACATAGACAGTAAATTAAAAAATATATATATTTAAATAGTATGACATATTACAGAACGATTTTTAGTTCAGAAGTATTTATTTGTATATGAGTGCTTCAGGCAGTAAATTAATGTTGAGAAAATCGCACATAAAAATACCCTTGATTATAATATATTGAAATGTCCAAATAGGTTCAAATCTTCACAATGAAAAAGAAACTTAAATAGTAGCTGGCGAAAAATAGATTCTTAAATAATACAACGAGACCGAAATGCAATTATTAAAAAGATCGTGCATCGTTGTGTTGAAACCGTTAGTTATTTATTGAATTTTAAAAATAACGGCATTTGAAATTGCGTGTTTATTTTTAATCGCTGTCATTAAAAAAGTTGAGGTAGGGGTCAATTCAAGGGTGTCTAACGCATGGGGCGAATAATCGTTTATAAACCCCTTTTATTAGAAATATTAATATACATATACGTGAAACAGGACAGGAAAAACAACATACAATGGAGTAACTTTTTGTTTGTTTTTTTCTGGCAGATCGGTCAAAATAATGTAGTACCATCGTCCGTTGGTCTTTTTTTGCAATAAATCATTGGTGTATGTCTATGCCGGAATAAGTCGTTTTATTTACATGTTGATTAGTCTTCAAAGCTCTCGATAGTCAGCCAGTCTTTTGATGTTATCGACATTATTTTTATTCTTATAACTCTTGACGGGTTTTAAAACAACTCTTCCCAACCGGCCTATCGGTGTCTTTATGATTTCTTTAGTCAACAAATACAACGCAAAATTATTGAGAGCAAAAATATTTCGTTCATAAGACCTTCATGATCATTAGTACGTAGAAAACTTTAGAAATTAATCAAAATTAAAAGTGATTTAAATACAAGCCTATAAACAGTAAAATGGTATTGTGCCTACATGTATCAAGAACTTTGATAGGGATTTGTAGATAAATTTTTCAATGAAAAATACCTCTGTCGTTATGGGAACAAAATCAAATGGTTTATCATTTTTATCTGTCAATTATTGTAGGAAATAAGGTTTCTAATTTTGTATTTTTACTATTGTCAGAAACTGACTATGATCGTCACATAAAATTGTGGAATTAAAAAAATAATAAGTAAATCAGTTAAGTAAATCGATATTAAATTTTCATATGAATTGCCATAAAAAATAAAGACTATTGAGAAATTAATGCATCGAAATCTTATTTTGGGTAAAAAATTAAACAATACGAAAACTTTGTTATTTAAATATAAATTATATGTAATGCCACCGGATGCGTAATTAGATGTCACACGTATTTTGTCTCTTTGAGAAGCACCTTTAGGCAATTTTACCGTAATTTTTTGACTTTGATTTTTATTCTCTTCCTCTCCTCTAACTAAATCCAAATTGAGTGAAGGAAAAAACAACATCTTCTATTTTTGTTTTCTTGTAATAGGTATGTAAAATAATAATTAGAATTATAAATAATTTTGAAAAAATCTTGAAATACGGTTAATCTGAAGATGTTAAAATTATTTCGTACACAATCGGTGGAATAACAAAATTATCATATTGGATTTTACATTAGTGAACTTTACATTTTTTAAATAATTGTTTTAAAGAAAATTATCATAATGTATTTTTTTAGTTTGCATGACGGTGTAAAAAACATCGGTTTTTTCCTTATAACAGTGAAATTTTGTGCACTCGCTCATGTCATAAAGATATATTTGTAAATTATGAATGCAAATTAAAGTATTATAGAAATGAAGAGTAATTAACGGTGGATGAGCGGTTAAGTATGTATTAAGTATTCACGTCTTATAGTATCAAAATCACCCCCTACCTGACTCGTTCAGAAAACTAGATGTATGAAATTAGCCTTTATGTCCTGAAACGTTTTTATGGATCATTATTCTCAGTTAGCCTTAAATCTCATTACGTTATCAAGAATTTAAGGAGGCTCCGCGGTGAGTCCTTGATCATTGTAGAAGGAAGTTTACAACTCCTTATAATTGAGTTAATTTTCAGGAAACGCGCTCGGTTTGTGCTGCGTTTGGAAAGCCAAAGCTGAAGGGTTTTTCTTGTCATATAAAATATACATTTGAATGCAGCTACATAATGGAATGTTTCAATTAATAATTATTGTCAATTTCAATAAATCATTAAAATTTAGAGAATCTCATTTGGTAAGTATTATTTAATATTCTGTAGTAAAGAGATATTACATATCAAGGTTATACTGACAAAAGGCATTAAGTAAAAACAAGTTCTGATAAAATCGCATTCAAAACCTTTTTTTCCCTCCCAAGCACATTTTTTTAGTAAATTTAAAAAGATTTTTGGAAAAACATAATAAAGAATAATCTTTTTGGCATACAAATCATATGTTTTGGTATCGATAAGTTGAAATTATACTATGCTTTCTATACAAGAATTAAAAAAAATGACAATATGACTTACTACTGTTTTTGAAATCATTCTAAAATCATTCTATCGAGATAGTAAAAACTGTTTTTATCGAAAAAATTACAAAAAATTGACAGAAGCGGGATTATATGTAGGTGGTGTCGATATAATAGTGGCTTACATCAAGTGGCCGGGTCAGAATTTTGAAATATAAAAAAAATGAAAAATGATGTTTCCCTTCCAAAAAGTGGCAAATTTATTTTTCGCGATTGGTTTCAATTTAATGCGTTTTGTTAGTATACTCTCGAATTATTCCTTGCACAAATTTAAATTGATATTTACAGTGATTTGCCAATCGGAGTAATTTTATATGTCGAAAGTAAATGTTGTTTAAAGATACAATAACATCCTATAAAAAGCCAGCCGATGCGAGTGGATAATTGAGAAAAACTTTCAATTTATTATTAAAAAATAAGCACACAAAACTTTCCAGTAATACATTTTTAAAGCTATGAGTTATTTCTATTAGTAACGATGTAATATTGATTTTTATGGGTCAATAAAAAAAGCATGCACTTAACTTTTGCTTTAAATCAAAATATATCTGAGAAAGTCAAACTATTTTTTCTCCTTTATAGTATACATACAATAAGCTTTGACCTAAGTAGCAGAGCTTTAAGTTTTAATAGGCCACGACTGAAGGCGTCACCAGAGGTGCTTTTAATGGCGGTCAGAGGAAAGCCAATCATCCCATCCCTTAGGGTAATCATTCGATAGATTTCTCAAATCTCTACTGACATACACTTTCAAGAAATAAATTACTAGAATAGAAAGATAGGTTTACGTAAGTAGGAAGTAAATCAGTGGCGTGACATCTCGAGCTCAGGCTCAAATACAAATTTTTTGATTCCCCTGTTTCTCAAGGAAGTTTCTTTTATGCAGATTTTATCAAGTTTTAATTGGATGAGATTCACTCCTAATTTAAACTTTTTGATTTTTCTTTGTAAGTGATTCATCGTTTTTTTATTCTTTTTAAAGTTTTTTTCTTTTTTGAATAGGGTAAATACAAAGTAGTGCCACTTCTACCGGTCTTTAGCAATGGAAATTGCTACTCTTTTGAGATTGAAATTGGTATTCTTGAAAGAAAGAAATTACAAGAAAATATTGATAACACATTATTTAAATATCTTTGCGCTCGAGTATTATACTAATCGTCGCAGTCAACGTCGTTGGCTATGGTGACAGATGTCTCGGGTTCAAATTCCGCCACAGACAGATTCATAAATTTATTTAAGGATTTCTGTTTGTAGTCATGAATGTTTGTGATATCTAAATATACCTCCCACCCGTCCGAGTTGTAAAAAAGTTACTAACACAGAATGGTTGTATTAAGTAATTAATTGTAAAAAATAATATTTTGATTCCGATTGAAGCTATGAAAAATTTATATCAAATCATGCCAAAAATTTGGAATATTTTGTTAAACAAAAGTAATAAATTTTTTTTTATGGGATTAAACTTGTCTGCCGTTTGTTGTGTCACATGAACGCCAATTCACTAGGTTAATAAATATTTTATTTGCGATATTTATAAAATTATTTTTAGGGTAGAAAAAGACCTAAGCCTACTGAAACTCAGATCCTTAGAATGCATCATAAGGGATTGAGATATGAGATATTGGATAATGAAAATAAACATTTTCACTGTTAATGAAAAAAGTTTTTGGGAGAGGCTATAGGAGCCCCCCAAAAGGTTTTTGATCCAACATTGATGAATACTTTTATTGTAAGGTCTGACATTAAAATAATTTTGTTAAATAATGTCTACCCGATGTGTGAGGAGTAGGAAAAAACTGGTATTGAGACAATCGTTTTTTAATTTTCACGGTTTTTTAGGATTGGATAGTATGTATATCTATCTATAACTTTAGATCGAACACTATCCAATCCTGAAATTCCGGGTATAGAATATCCACGACTTTTGATACTAATTTATATTTTTGATGGATTTAGTCGTAACATTGTGGATATTCATTTTAATTTAAAATTAAATTAATAACTTTGTTATTGCAGTATTTGTGGTACTAATAGAGTTAGTCTGAAGATGATTATCAAAGAATATACGTCACAATCAGTGAAATAAAAATATTATTAATTTTTATTATATCAATCCACATTTCGTTTGACGAATCATTGTTCACTTCGAGGTTGGAATATTTGACCGAGAAAGCGAAAAAGACGAGATCCCTAAAGCATTATCATTTTCTGAAATACTGTATAATAATAAATAATATTCAACAAAAAATACTTTCTCTTCCTAAAATTAGCTAGCTAGTTAGCTTTACTCATCCGGAATATTAGTTAATGATTATGATAATAGTTAATTGTAATACAATACAAGCTTTTGTCAAAGTAAATTGAAAATTTTTGGCAATATTTCTCTCAAATAACATTTTTATTTTCATTTGGTATAACCTACCAGACTGGTTTATTTCAAATAATGAAGCCTGAACGACTCATTATGCTAAGGGGTCGGGAAAACGAAGCCTTAATTTAGGGTTGCCACTTTGAACAGCCTTAACTAATAGAAATGTGGTATCGTCACCTAATTTCTTATACTTAATGATAAGTAATAATGAACCGTACCATTAATTTAATATTGTCTATCGTTAATCCTTGTTCGTATGACACAATGAGAATACGATTAAATATATTATATTTAATAAAATTAATTCGTTTCTACCATAATTAGCAGCTTAGATTCTAATATACAAAGCCAATGGTCTTTAAACCTCTTATACTCACATTTTATTATTATTGTTAATAGTTTATTCTGTTGAAAAGATAAACAACAAAAGTATTTGTTTATGAAAAAGAAAATTTTAATAAAGTCAAGTTGACTTAATTGTTTTTTTTTTAAATTTTAATTTAATCTAGTCACAAAATTGTTATTTCATTTACTGACGAACATTTTATGAACAAATTAGTACCTTAAGGCAGTGCTTCACTACCCGTGTACCAATGTTCCACAGCTGAATCATACGAGAGAAGAGCAAAGCTCAAATATAATTAGTATTGTATAAAAAGTTAAAAAATATCAAATCTGAGGTTTTTTAAACAAAGATTAACGTAAAGCTAGAGCTATTTCGGCAACACGCCATTATAAGAATTAAGCTGCGTTGCCCTGTGGCAATGATTGGATATACAAATTAGTTTCGTCTGTAGGTATCTCTAAAATTACGAAAAACGTCTGCTAATACCAGAACATATGGCCATAACGGGTGGTGGTAGGGATTGCAAAGGTATGCCACTATTCAAATGAGACAATGGATTCTTGAAGTGAACCAAAAAGAATGTGAGACACTGATTGAAATAAACAATATATTCTAAAGTTGGATTCCTACTATTTAACATTAATGCGGACATTTTATCATTACTTTAGACAATTATTACAAATGTGACATGCCCTGATATTTTTGCTAACATTCATTTGTTTCTTGGAAGGTTGGAGTGATCCAAGAACGGCATTCGAACACTTTTAATATTGCAATGCTTTGAATAATTTCTAACCAATGTTAGCTGGTCGAACCGGTTTATAGCCAATTAAAAAGCCATCGGATGCTAACCGACGTGGGCCTATAGCTGAAATTAGAAAACAGACGCTGTTAAGGGGCACGTCCGCTGGACGGGTCTATTATAGACAACAAGGGGTACAATCTACAACTGTTGAGGTTTGTTTTTTAGTTTGGCAGATGCGGTCCTCGGAGCTGGCAAGTGATTTGAAATTGGACTTAATTTCAAATCGTTGTTGTGTCAATTGCATTATAACTTAAAGGCATATTCATGTCAAATTTGGATTATTGAGATTTTGTACACTTCCATGTATTTTGCCAAATTTGATATTGAAATTCTATCAAGCACCCTCAGTCGATGTCTTAAATTATAGCATATTCATGTGTTAAGTAAATGTAAATGTAGACTCCATTTTATGTGTTACTGATATTTTGTTTAATAAACCACTACATCTTCGTTAATTAAATAAGAGATGAGCTGGATTTGAAATGGTGTTTGCTTGAAATCACAGACCTCCCAGACGTTGATAACCAAACATTCACCCCTCTTCGATTCGGACCTTCTCAAATGATATCCAAATTCATTTGAAAATTATGTCGGAAAATATCCAAACGCATTTCACGCATACGTTTTGTTAATATTGTCCAAAGTTTACCTTCTCTGAAACAAAATCATGTGGTTGAAATATTGTCATTTGGTTTTCAAATATTTACATTTGAAGTGTTCTATAAAGAGACAATATTCACTACGATGAGAATGAACATAAAAAAATACATTTCTACACAGATGTAATTAGTTTTCTGGGTAGTTCATCCCTGTTATAGAAGACCGGGGTCATATAAATACACTAGTCGGTGGTAAGTGTCGCAAAAGAATTCGCTGTGAAATGACTCTTAAACGAGGGATATGGTTGGCTGGCTACGCAGACAAATGTTTTGAGAGGAGCGTAAATACGGAAAAGCCGACGGCTTAGAGAGGTTTTTCTGTTGCTGATAATAAGCAAAACTCTGCGCAGCTTAAATCCACGTGTATGAGTGATATCGTTTAAAAAGTGTTTTTTTTTCGCCGAAAATCCCGGATTTGCGGGTAAACTGTCATCTTTTTTAATAGCAACATTGCTGTACAACGAAATCGGAAAAATATTCAAAGAAACGTTTTCGTTTCGTGGTAATGTTTGTATGATTAAACTGTTTATATTTATCTACGGAGACGCTAATCTTTTATATTTTCGATGGAGTCGGCGGTAACTTTGTGGAAATTCAGTTTTTAATATAAAAGTAACATTGATAATTCAGTTATTCCACTAGCTGTGTTACTAATGTAACGCGTTTCACTTCTTTAAGAAGCATATTTAGACTACCTATATCGCATATCTACCTATTTCGGCATCCGTGGCGCAGTTGGTAGCGTCACTGGCTACGGTTACGGTTGTCTCGGGTTCAATTCCCGGTGCGGACGGTTTTCATAGATTGACTTTTCAATCGATTTATGGATTTCGTAGTTTTAGTCCTCCCTTCCACACATCCCATCCCAACGGGGCGAAAGCGATTAGCTAACCACTAGTCCTGTCCTAGTCCTATTCTTCTATCCCTACTCTCTTCGAAAAAAGAGAGGTTGAGCAACTGAGAAACAAGCAGCTCTCGTAGAAAAATTCTGTTAAAATACCTCCACTACGAGACCATATGCTCCACATTGGGAGTGGACATCGGACAGCGCAAAAAAATAAATTTCGCAAAGTTATTTATTTCTAAGGTAAACAATGATTCTAATTCTTAATTTAATATAGGGTATGTAAGGGTAGGCTGGGTTTGTTTTCTTCTACTGGACGTAGGGAAGTGGTAAGACACAAACAATGATACTACTAATCACTAATAGTCGATTAATCTTAATGGTTTTATTAATTTCTAAAAACTCTAAGCTATTCATTTTTTATATATATAGTAACACAGCCAGTGGAATAAGTAATTTGTCAATTTTAGGCGTTAATCTGTTTATTGCGTTTTTTGTTGTCTTTTATAAATAAATGAGTTATATTTCATAGGTTTATAATTTAAGATTTATTTTACCATGCCCGCTCCCAACGTTGAGCTTCTCCTAATGGAGGTATCTCAACAAACGTTTTTCTACGAAAGCTGTTTGTTACTCAGTTGCTCTTTTTAGAGGATGGTAGGTATAGAAGGATAGGATTAAGACAGGACTAGTGGTTAGCTTATCCTTCTAGCTACGCCCCGTTTTCAGGGTCGGATAGGTGGGAGGGAGTTTTAGACATCACAGACATCCATGCCTACGAACAGAACTCAATTTATGAACGTAAAAATAAATATTTTCATACATATAAACATTAGTTTGGCTCGGATCATGAATGTTTCTCAATCCTCCGATTTCTATTCAAAAAATATATAAATATATCAAGATATAAATTATGATAAAAAATACCTTTAAAAATGATAATTTCCCATTTTTATACTTAACACCCTATCAATAATATTGGCTATAAATCATTCTTCAAAAAACTATTATTAATCCTTATTCTTCTTGAATATGTTTTTTTAACTTCTATCAGCTATTAGTGTTGAACAAATATCCAACACATTACTCTTTTGAAATATCGATATGTTAAGTATTTATATAAATATTGTTTGCTTTCTAAAAACAGTGGAAACACAAATGAATCTTCTTGCAAAAAAACCTTAAAAAACGGAGCCTTGCGGTGTTATTTTCATAAAATGCATTTTCTGAAAGTAAGTAGCAGAGAAAATCTTAAATCACAAACGTAAAAACCCCAAAATATCCACGAAGGTTCTGCGTAAGTGCAAATAAAAAATGTTTTCGTCTTTGTTTGGTGTTTTTCATTGACAGTGCTTGGGGTGGAAATAAGAGTAAAAGATTTAAGAAGTGAAAAAAGGAATGAAAAAAAAGCGAAAATGATTTTGGAATCGAGTTGAATTTCGTATTGAATTTTTATGTATATTTATTTCGGCCCCACAAACTCGACACTTTTAACTTTATTGGATAATATAATGAAATAATTTTCGGGCATCAATTATTCAAAATAATCTAAAAGCAATGTATTGTGTACATAAAATATAAGTTTTCCAGTAGTTAACAATAAAACCATTGATTCAGTGTATTATTATATACTCATTCACAGTTTATTAAAGTTTCAGCTTTATTGTTGGCTATCTAAAAACTCTTCGATAGCAAAGGTATCATTTATTTATAGTAGTAATTTTATCAATAAACCAATGTAAAGGCAAAAGTATTTATTTTATTTTAAATATGTAACTCTAAGAGTTTTTTTTTCAAAAGTTCTAATATTGTATTTCTATGAATACAATAAAATGATAATTTTTCATAGTATGTGTTTTTGTATTTATACTGTGAGATGCCAGTTTCATGGAAACCGCTGATAATATAGAGGTAAATCGGCAGCTTTGTGTACCTTGATTTCTCTTAATAAACTTATCCTGTATAAGCGAGTAGAAATACGGAATCTCGAAGAAACTGAACTTCAACTAACGCAACCAAATGTTACTGAAAGTTTTAATCATCCAATTTTTTGTTGTTGATGAAATTCTTTTGCTCATTATATATATGAAGTAGATTTAAGTTCATTAGACAGATATTTAAAACGAATTACAACATAAAATAGGCCTAAAATATTGGGTAAGCAACTATTTTCATTTTCGGTCAGTAATAAATATTAAACGGTCAGTAACTAATTCGATAAATGATCAATTAGTAAAATGAACGGTCAATAATTTATGTAAAATGGTCAGATATTTATATAAAACGGTCAGTTTTTTATTCAAACCCACTTAACCTAAGCTTTATTTATTTGGCAATTATTTACTTATCAAAAATAATAATTAGCCGACCATTTGTTATTTCTTACTGTCCATTTATGGAATTGATTACATACCAAATAATTAGTTACCCATAATTTAGTGTGACGATAACTTTAGCTACAAACGTTCTATTAAAGCAATTAATTTGAAATTAAGTATTCCACCAAAACAGTTCATTTTATTAATAACTTATTATTTTTTATATGTTTCGGTTAAAGAAAGTGGTTTCAAACTAAAGTCATTAAGCGTACACTTATACATTCAGACATTACTTAAAACTCTTACAATTCTGAAAGTTATAATTTATTTTCTTCATTTATTATTCGAGTTAAAAGACAGCAATTATTTTATCTATGGCTTGTTTCAAAGCAGAAGTCAGCTCAAAGCGAAAAAAAGCAGGAAAAAAGCGTTGACAAAAAATAGAATCAAAACACATCCGCTTGTACAAAGAAAGTGCATCGAATCAACAGGACGAACGCTGCTCAAGATTTTCTCACGATGGTATATTTGTCACAGTGAATATTACTTAAAAAGAACATTTGTATCTTTAAAAAAGATTCGGACAAGTTGCGTGCAGGAAACCGTGACTTGAAAAAGCACAGTGTAACTGTGAAATATTGTCCCTAGATGGTGTTTCCAGGAAGGAGGATATTCTTGAATCTTAAAATGAAAATCGTCAACAGTGCTTGCAGTGAAAGGCATAAAAAGTTTTCTTTCTGCGGAGGGAAATGAAAATTCTAAACATTTCACTTAAATTTAAACAAGAAAAACCTTTTTATATTTTTTATGTATTGTAGGAGTAGTTATTTTTGTTACTGTAAAAAATTTATACGACATTATAAAGCTACATTTAGTAGAATCATTAAACATTTTTGAAAAAAACTTCTTGAGAAACAGCTTCAGTAATATGGATACGGTGACATCATTATTTTATCAAAAATAAGGTAAAAGCACATTGAGTTTATATTACATTTCACTAAAACTGAAATGATTTTTAACATTTGTAAACGCATAAGATGAACAATCAATCATATTTCATATAAGGAGTACTTGTAATGTAGAACATTACAATTTTTTTATCCTACTATTAAAATGGATGAAATAGTTACTTAATGTAGATGTAATGGCAATTTTATGTTTATTACGACAACGCGGCTAGACCAATCAAGTCGCGCCGCAATAAACAAAACAGAACCAATGATATCACTTATAAAATAAATGCGAAAGTAAGCTCAAAGAATGAAGAGGATTTATAGAACACTTCAGGTCTGGCGTTCAACCGTAGAGGTGGTCCTCCAAGGACTACCCAACCGAGCAGCGTGCTGATGGAAGTATCAAATTTATATATTTTGTTTTGTTATTTTAATGTATTAACTTTAGCTGTGGTCATCCCATATGTTGTGCATATTGCAACCTTTAAATGTAGAATCATTCTTTTGTTAGACACGTGATTATTTTCTTAACTTTTTCCAACTTTCTACTAGAGTTTTGTATTTGTGGACATTCATTTTGTATTAAAATGTAATTTGTTACCAGTCATAAAGTGTTTTTTTGTTTCAAACTAATTTTTGTCTGAAACTATCTTCTCAGGCTGGCTCCCATTCTTTTATTCATAGTTTATTAAATAACCGTGTTCTAGTCACCATTATCAACTTTTTTATTTAGGGCATTTTTTGTCATGTCAACCTTATATCTCTGTTAAATACAGAAGGGTACGTACAAACCACGCCGTGAGGATTATTGTCGCGATTTCTTGCTTACTTAACTTTTTTTATCGACAACCTTATCTTATTTTTTTTTCTTCTTTTTATTTATAATTGACATACTTCAAAATAATTTTAATATTTTTCACAACAATAAAATTTTGTGCTTTCTAAATCCATCTAAACTTACGAAAGTTACTATGTTACTCGTAATTATTAATTCACAAAATAACGGACAAATATCTGTTTCAGAAAATGAATAAATCTTAAGTAAATATCACTGAATTACAGAGATCTGCTCTTAAATAAAGGAAGTATTGTCACTTAAAATATGAATTTGAATTCTAAAAATATTTAACAAGCGACTTTCAACTTAAAAGTATAACAAAACAAACATTAAAAATACTAAAAAAAATAAAAGCTGTAAATGGTTGGAAAATTAGATTTTAAATCATACCTGAATCTCTACCTCTAATGCAATAATTTATTTCAGTTTGTGTGAGGCACGCTAGCAAATTTGACAATCTTTATTTAACAAAGCAAATTGGTATTTTTACTCTATTATAATAAAGCGGAGTTAGATTCCCTAAAGAAGGTCGCCACTCAATGCTATTTTTGGCGATTTCTGAAAAAAAAGATTTTGGTATTCTATAACAAAGTACGGGATCACCACTTTAAGTTAAATCGATTGTGAATTTAACAATTATTTCAGAATTTTTATTATTTATATTTCAACTCTTTCAGTTAAGTATACTTATTTAACATAAAATATCTCAGTATATTATTTTCTCAACTTTAGATAAGGATCAAATTACTTTTATCATATGATATTTACTTTATCGTTTGCAAGGATACCCTTAATATTATCCTACAGTAAAAAACTTTTATATGACCCATTTTCCTAATACAAAGCTTATCAGGTTAGGGGTCATAGTCAACATTCATTGATCCTTCGGGAGGCTTTCAGAAGAGGCTTCTATATAAGGCGTGGACGTCGCGACGCCTCGGTGAAAGCATCCTCGCCTACGAGAAGTATCTTTATGCCACTCCAAGGACCTGTGAGCGCTTTTAAAACGCGTCGAAATTGTGACACGTAAATGAAAAGTTTAAATTTAATGTAATCACCATGGAAAGTTTGGAATTCGTGCTGTAAAAAGTTTATTACCCTGATATCTGTGGTAATTAAATACTTTTAAGTATATTTTTTGTCGACTTATAATTTATCCATAAGAACTTATACCTCAAGAAACTGTAAAATGGGTAATCCGTCAGAGTTAAAAATATAAATTTTTTTTTCTCTCAAGTGATAAAAGTTAATACACCAACACCACTAAAAATTATAAGGCGGAACAGAATCAAATGGCATTAAAATAATAAATCGATGATCTCGATTAACGAGCCATTCATTTTTAACAATTGAAAATATCTTATGTATTCATAAAACAAAAAATCGTCATAAACCTAGTCATAGATAATATACATATTCCAAGAATTTGGAGACTTGTGAAAAAATATAAAACTGGTATTACTCAATATAAAAAGAATTCTAATCATAATTAAAAAAATATTTTTATTTAATCCGACAATTTTTTGTTGTCTGTCAAGTTGACAGGATTAGGACGTGTTTATATTAGAGAACCTATAATCTTGTTTGATTGTAATTATCGCTTCTACGCCTCAAGACTTGATCGTTATTGCGATAAATAATACATGGTAATGCCACTTCAACAAATCCTCTTCTAATAGAATAATCAAAATTTGCATAAACTTAATTCAAGTTAAAAGAAAACTGTATTATTGTGTTTAAAAACGAAGAAATACGTAACACACACTTGTTTAATTTTTTTTAACTTCAACAATTTGACCCCTTTGATGCTGCGTAAAGATAACTACAGAGTAGTGCTCCGGTCTGGAGAACTGACAAACAAAAGAATGTTCCTTTTTTCTTGATCCGCAATACTTTCTGTTCGTTCCCTTCGTTTTGCTCTGGTTTTTTTTATTCTACTTGGCGCAAATTTACACAGCTGTTGGTTATTTTTTCTTGTTTCAAAACGGATTTCGAATTCCGGCTAGACGGTTTTTACTTTTTTTCACAAGAGCTTCGGTAATACAAGTAAGTGAGTTACCTGCGTCATAGCACTAAAAACGTTCCAGAAATAAAGACTTTACTTTACACATATGACGTAATAGATCTTTTTACTGTCGAGTCGCTTTTTTTTCGAGTCTACTTTAATCTGGTCTCTCTGAGAGCGGCTTAATTTGAGTCTGTGAAAATCGGCGATGAGAATCTCTATTAAATGCAAGCTCCAGGCAACTACAAATAAAAATTTAGCATCAACATGACAGCGAACATATTTTTAATGAAATTGGAGTTGAAAAAAGCCATGCAACTTTTTTATCACACCGTGTCTGTTTATTGCTTGGTCACTAAGAGCAAAACATATTGATATATAAAATAAGGAAATCAATTTTAAATATAATGAATCACGGAGGCGCCACGTGGTAGCCATATGCTCCCCATAGGGAGCGAATACGGTTGAAGTAAAGAAGATAAACAAGTATGACAGTTTTTCCATAATGCAGAGATATTGTGAATTTTACCTGAGAGGTGAGTAATCAATATAGACGATACAAATTCCGCATAACATTTATAAAGGTTAACACCCTTGCAAAACAGTCAACAAAATTCAAGTAATGACTGATGCAGAAAACAATACAGCCCGATGACAGTATAAATGAACAGCCATAGAAAAGTAGTTACGTTATGAACTGATGACATCTTTTTGGAACCACATAATCGTCACTATAAAATACTATTCTATACCTAAAGTAATCTCTTTAATAAAACAGATTAACTCAATTCCTAAACCTGTCTTTAATATCTCAATGTAGAACACTATGATGGTGAGAAAATACGTTTTTCCATTTTAAAAATATTACTTTGTTGGCAAAGCAAAGAATGTGTTATAAATATGTCTTGTTATTCAATCGATTGGCGCTTCGTTTCGAAGAGTGATTAAGGTAAGCTCTCGCTTTCAATTTGATATACTGCTTAAAAACCAATATGAACCTCATTCGTATTATGTTGGCCGAAAATAATATTACACGATTTGAAATAATGTCATAAATCTTTTTATCGTCAGCGTATATGACGTGATAAAGGATGTGACACACTAAACATCTTCTTAGAAAACAAGAAAATAATGTCTTTGAAGCTTTCGTTGATACTATTTGGTCAAGGAGTTCTTTGAAAAGACATGGGCTGTGATTACTTGCTGAATGGAAACATTAATGAAAATAGATTTTCCAAGAAATGGTAACGGAAAACATTTTTGTCAAATATGTGGAAAAAAGTAAATAAAAATAAAAAATAATTAGTAACTCCCGGAAAATTATCTTGTGTCTATAAGTGATGTGATTTTACTGTCAATAAATTGTCTTACATACTTTATAAATGCTTGTACATAATAATAATAGATAATGACTTAAATAAAGTGAAGTTAAAAAATATTGTGTTATTGATACCAAAGAGTGTATATTTTTAAAAATATTATTATCAGTAATAACTCACTTAATGACATCTAGTTTTTACAAATAATATAAATTTATTTTTAATATAGTCAATTAACAATTGTTTTTGTTTTCAATATTTTGAACCCTTACCACTTTAAATAAATTGAAGACCTTGACCTAAAAACGAGAAATGTTCACTATTTTTTATTTCTGTTATATTGCATTTCTTGACTCTCTGTTTATGACTCCATACAGCTGTGAAAAGATATATTAAAAAAAAGTCCCTCAAATGCGTTCTAAAAAATTTGCCGCTTTTCTAAAAACATACAATAGTCCAGGCAATTTTATACGGAAACAGTAAAGGTCTCTTACAACAAAGATTATTATGTTTGTACTTTCTTCTGAACAAAATGAGTTTTGTGACATTTGCTGTTTTTAAGTTCTTCAATTGCCTTGACGCAAAACTTTAGAATTTAAAAATAAAACACAATTTGTTTTGTGCTACTTTCACATTTTTATGATAATCAGGACCGGTTTCAGTTGATAATGCTAGCGATAAGTGATACCAGTACTGATAGTTATAAAAGTGCGGACGTAATACAAAAGAAACTGTGTTTTATTTTTAAAATATAATGTCTTACATAAGAATCGATACTTAACACGATAAAAAAAACTTCAGATGTTATAGTTGTGTGTAGGTATAGTTTCTTTCTCTTATAATTAATTAATATACATGAACAAGAATCCGTTAAAATATAGTTATATGTGAAGACCCGAATCGAAGAGAGGCGAATGGTCGGTTATCGACGTCCTGGAAGGTCTGGGATCTCAAGCAAACACCATTTCAAATCCGATTCAACTCTTGATTATTTTTAATCGAAGATGCAGTGGTTTAAAATACACAAAAATAATTCCTAACACATAAAATTAAGTCTACATTTACATTTACTTAACACATGAATTTACTTTAAAGTTATAATGCAAATGACACGAAAAACGATTTTAAATTAAGTCCAATTTCAAAACAAACACAAACAATCCACAACGTCAACGGTGCCAGCCACGGGGGCCGGCGACTCTCCTGGCTCGAAGGCTGGCATTCGGCTCAAAAATCAAAAATCGTACTCCTGCACCGTAGAAGCCATCCCTTTCCATAAAAAATGGATTCGGCCAGCGAATGTGTTCACCGGTGATTGCCCGATTGAACTTCACGACAAGAGTCGGATCGAATTCTACGAATCATTGTCATTAACACCGTGCGTTCTCAGTTATGGACCCTAATAAAACTTAAACTTAACAAAAAAACCAGGGTGTGTCATATAATAGCTGTCAACTGCAATATAATATAGTTTCTTTGGAAATAAATTCTTTTGCCTTTTCACGTAATAATAAAAATGAGTTTTTGAATGATATCCTTCATTTTTATATAGAAGCCAGACTTCAAAAGAAATAACGAGATCTTCGAACAATAATTTAACGAATCGGATGTATAAAAGCACCATTATTCCTAATTATAAAACGCTATCGCATTTTTCATCACGCCATAAAAACCTGGCCGCTAATGCTGCAACATTAAGAATACCTTAAATTTGATAAAGTGCTCTTGTACTCAGCTGTAATTTACTGAAAAGAGCGGTTCCTTACTCGTTAGTGATAAACGGAGGCACGAACCGGATTTGATTCATGAAGAAAACAGAGAATTAAATTCAGATTAGCCAAGGCTCATCACTATTGACGGGTTCACATAGAGAATAAAAAAAATATAACACACCAGGTATAGATTATCTTCGTTCTTACAGAAAATACTTCCAGCTGGAAGAGGCTTAACATTTTTTTTGCTATATTTTTGTCATTTCTATATACTCCATAAGAGATTAAGTGGCACATTTTTATGAGGTCATCGCTTGACTACACTTTTCATTGAAAATAAATATTTCGGATGACGGTTCGGATAGATGCAGTTTAATTTTCACGGCAACACTTGATTGATTTGATTGTTTTCTGCTTAGTAAAACTCTTTTATATTACAGCAAAAAAGTATTTAGTTCTCCAAAAACTTTGATGTCGGTGTCCGTGGCGCAGTTGGTGGTTACGGATGTCTCGGGTTCGATTCCCGGTGCGGACGGTTTTCATAGATTGATGTTTGAATCGGTTTATGGATTTCTGTTCGTAGTCTGAGTCCTCCATCCCACCCATTCCATCCTCACGGGGCGTAGCGAGAGCGATTAGCTAACCACTAGTCCTGTTATAGCCCTATCCTTCTATCCCTACTCTCTTCGAAAAAAAAGAGAGGTTGAGCAACTGAGTAACAAGCAGTTCTCGTAGAAAAATTCTGTTAAGATTACTCCATAAGGAGACCATATGCTCCACATTGGGAGCAAAATTGGAAAAAAAACTTTGTTGTGTCATCAATAATTTCTATTTTTAAATTAAAAAAATAATACTCAAGTTCTTTATATGAACTTCATGCAATTGATAATAACAATATTT
This sequence comes from Himalopsyche phryganea, assembly GCA_022494535.1. Lineage (NCBI taxonomy): Eukaryota > Metazoa > Arthropoda > Insecta > Trichoptera > Rhyacophilidae > Himalopsyche > Himalopsyche phryganea. Next base: position 1,682,810 of record JAGVSL010000060.1, on the reverse strand, counting down.
TCGATGGATTCGGCGGTAACTTTGTGGAAATTTATCTTAATCATAAAAAAAATTATATCTTTGTTATTCCAATGATTGATACATGTGTTTTGTCTCTTTCAGAAGCATCTTCGGAAGACTTTTTTAAAAATATCACTAACATTTTTGATAGAATTCAGCTAGTAGCTTTGTGGAAATGTAATTAATATACTAATTGTGACACATGTTTTTCCTCTTTGACGAAAATTTCTTTTTTAATAATTGTGCTTTACGAGGAGAAAATATAATTATTTGTAGGTATTATATTGGTCGGTTGCGTTTGAATAAGATTTTTTTTTATTTACGAATAAGAAGAGCATAGCAATATTAATTTTAATTTTTTAGACATCAAGAACAGGTTTAAGAAAAAAATTAATGATGATACGAATATTGTGTTTTAAGTGTCTATAATTAAAATAATAATTGAAGAAATAAAAAGTATTTAAAATAACTAACAAAATGAACACTATAGTGCTTTGTGAAAACAGAAAGTAATAAAATGACAATTAAGAACCTCACAGAATCCCTTATTGTCGAGAATTTGTTTTCCTCGCCCACTCTAGAGTTTAAAATTAAAATATATGTATGTTTAAAAACAACATTTTCGGTGACATCCCTCGTTGAAAGGCTGAAGCAATAAAGGCTTTATTTACCTTCCACGTCACATAGCCACGCGAAGACAAATAATTATAATTAAGAATACTCTCTGGTACAAAATTAACTCTCACTTCTCTAGACTGCTAAAGTCGGAGCCTTGTGAAGAAATGTCGCAAGTGAAACTTGCAAAAACTGTGATGATAATTTATCAAAGCGTTCTAAGAAATAAACCCCAAAGAAAATGAAAATAGAGATATTGTGCACATTTTTTGTATACTATTACTTTCAATGAATGATTAGTAACCAATATGCATCCATATTATCATGGAATATTAGTTTTTTTAAACAAATGAAGCTATTTTTAATTTAATTTAAAACATATTTTTTTTTTAATTTTATTTTATATAGAACATTTAAAAAAAATCTGGCATTACAGCTGACAGCCAATGGGGCAAATATTTTGAAAATTAGAACCTCATACGAGATGAACTCGATGAGAACTTTTAGAAGTCATTCATGCCCAAGATAACAAATTTAAATTGAAAAAATCTAAATTTGATATTGATCCTGCTGGGAATTGAACCAAGGCAAACACTTACCGCTAGATCACAGAGGCCGACAAATATGCCGTCTCAGTTTTCAAAAAATCAGCACTTGGTGGACTCTTAGCAAGTTTTGTATGGTTACAAAAGCGGTATAATACCGACACTCCCTACGTATAATCCCGTATCTCAAAGATTAATAACGCAATTGCAAAGTAACACATGCATGTATACTCTTTAAAATTGGGTCAGTACTACTATTTAAATCTAATTTTTCTTGTTGTTTAATGTCTACTCATAAAAATTAGTGCATAGACAATGAAAATGCAAAATAAATAATAAACGCATATTTTTCACTAGCGTGATTATACATAAGAAGTGTCGATATTAAAAAAAAATATTATTAAAGATAAAAACTTTTAAAAGGTAAAAACTAACACAAACAATAAAATAATACGTAGGTACTTTTACTAAATATAAGCATGAAAGATAAATATCTATAACTAAAAAAATAACTTAAATATCAGTTTATTCAAACAAATGTTTTTTTTTCGTATGATATTATTTCGTATGGCTTAAAAAAATGTCAAAATTTCTATTAAAAAATTTATTAACGGTTTGGTGGACATTGCTGTTTTGGCTTGTAAAGTTTTTTAATTGGATGAATGCTCGACATATCAGTAATGTAATATAACGTTTAAATATAAATTTTATAATAAAAAATACATTTAATAGAAAGACGCATTTTATATAAATTTATTTATCATTAAATATTGTACTTTTATTATCTTGCAGATATGTTGCTTTTATGTCCCTTAATAAATACGTTTGTATTAAATTAATTGTTGAGAGAAATTGTTTTGAATAAAACTATGTTACATTAAATTACACCAGAAATCTGTGGAAAGGTAATGTGGTATTCTAGGCAGCCATGTCTCTTTATTAAATTTTACATAAAATAACAAAATTGTTACAAAATATTCCGCAAACATACTCCGCAATTCCAACGACTCCCAATTTCAGTTATCTCTCTACAATTTAAACTAAATGAAATTTACTTTGTCCCGTCACGTTGTAAAATGTGTGACTTTTGGCAAAAGCTCGCGAAAGAAAGCCCTCGCGCATAAAGCTCTGGGAAAAGTCGTGTACCCGGTCGACGGCGGCGACGGTCCTGGCGTCGTGTCGTGTGTAGCGACCCCATTACACGGTGTCCCAGCCGCCTAATTAATTCTCCTCGAAAGCCTTTAGTTCCGCCAGCCTTCAGGCTAAGCGCGGCGGTTAGCAGCCAGATGTATGGACAAAGGGGATGATACTGCGACAAATTAATATTAGAAAAAAAAATATCTCTTTCATATATGCTACACTATTGGTATTGACAACACGATATGGATTATTGAAAAAAAACAGTGATCATTTGAAAACTTTTACTGATTGAAAAAAATAAGTACTGACCATACTGACCTACTCAAATGTTACGTTTTATATAAATAAATACTGTCATATCAATATAAAATTATATGATCAATATAATTATAAAATTATATGATCAATATAAAATTATATGATAACTAAGTTATTCCACTTCGTGTATCACTGACGTGACGCATTTTGTCTATTTAAGAAACACCGTCAGACTAACCATATTGCAAGGTTATTTATTTCTAAGGTAAACAATGATTCTAATTCTTACATTAAAAATCAAGGGTGGGGTGGGTTTTATTTCATTCTAATAAATGTGAGCAGGGGATAGGACTTAACATTTATAGACTAATTACCATTACAATACAAATTACAAATCAATTACTAGTGCTTGGAGGTGAAAATCCCAAGAAAAATAAATTTAGAAAAATAATTTTAGGTGTGCGATCTATTCTATTTAAAATTGCCTATCAGTTGATAATGCTCGCGATAAGCAAAACCGGTCCTGATTGATATAACACTACTACTAACAAATTGGCAATTAGTCTATCAGTGTTTATGTCTTACCCCCTCCCCACATCCAGTAGAATGGACTAAAACCCACTACACCCTTGATTTTTAATGTTAGAATTAGAATTATTGTTTACCTTACAAATAAATAACCTTGTGAGAAGACCCGGATCGAAGAGAGGCGAATGGCTGGTTATCAAACGTCCTGGAAGGGCTGTGATCTCAAACAAACATCATTTCAAATCCGGTTCAAAACTTATTTATTATCCATCGAAGATGCAGTGGTTTACAATACACAAAATATAATTCCTAACACATAAAATTGATTCTACATTTACATTTACTTAGCAACTGAATTTACTTACCATTTTAATTGTTTGATTTATGTATAATTTGTTTGCTAATCGGTATTTTCTTGTCTTAGTTCATGAACCATCTGTTTTATATACCTTCATTTTTACACTCAATTTTATATAAATAAGCCTGTTATGTTTGTATTTTTATCAGTTGATAATGCTCGTGGTGAACGAAACTGGTCCTGATCATTATACATATGTTGAAGTAGTACAAATGAATTGTGTTTTATTTTTTAAAATAAAATGTCTTTCCACCAAGAATTGACAGTTAACACCTTAAAAGTGATAATGGTATTGTTATGACTTCAGTTGTTTGATAACAAGTTTGCAAAGTAAGCTTCACGACAAGGTTCTCTAAAAAAGAAACATTGTTACTTGATCATGACTGAAAGCAAAATCTTTCAGTCTATTGTTACACAAGCAGTGAAAAGTGATAACGAAAAGACGCACCAGCGACTTAATGAAATAATCACGGAGATACGTGAAGGAAGCGTTAAGAAAACTACACCCAGAAAAGGATAAAAGGTTATGATATTTTTATAAAAGAACAAATTCCATTTTAGACATTCCGTGCAATGTTATTTTGTGTGTTTTACAGTCTCATAGAATAGTCAAGAGATGATATATATGAATACTGTTATTGTAACTAAGCCTCTTTCCGTCAAACGATGTTGTCATATTATATGCAAATTCTACATTTTTACATTTGCTACGCACTGTCGCGCCTGTATTGTATAAGAGAAATATTCTACTGAATTTAAAATTTCATTTCAGAAACTGATTATTATTCCAAAAAACTAATGAATATTTTAAACTATTTTTTGTTTCAATGTCATTTTCTCTTTCCATTATTGTGTCAATGTGAATCATTATGTTATGGTAGACGGTGATACATATTTTTTTTCAAACAATATTTCTTTTATTTATGAAAAAAATGTGATTTTTTAAAAAGTCTAATAATTTTACTGCCAGTCACTCTACATCCAGTTTCAAAGGGTTGGTAAAGCAGAAAAATGTTTAAATATTCGTATTAATTACGTGCGCGGATCAATCTAACAATTAATTTAATTTTTAGTACTTTATATCAGTATCAATTGTCGGTATAAATATGAATGATACACAGTGCTTTGATGGTTAGAAGATTTTCCTTTATCGGTGAAAATTTCTGTTTGCTACTGGTATATAAATACAATAATTTTGCTCATCGTCAACGTCATTGACTTCAGTTGCGATACTCACGGGTTGGAATCCCCGTCCGGACAGTTTCATACATTGTTAACTTTCAATCAGCCTATGGATAAGTGATAGAAGTCGTGAATTTTTGTGACGTCTAAAATTTCCTTTGATTCATTTGATTGTAAAGACTGAGCCTAGAGAGAGCAATAATTAGAAAACCACTAATCCTAGCCATATTCTTCAAGCCTCCTTCTCTCCGAAAAAGAGAAGTTCCGCGGCTGTGTAACATACAGTTCTTGTATAACAACTTCTATTGATATAAGGTACACTCCTGAGTCCAAATACTGCACACTGGAAGTCAACATGGTTACAAAAAATATCGATGAAATGAACGGTTTCTATAAATTAACTGATACCATGTCTCATTTTTAGTGTTTCAACTGTCAATTCTTTCACAAAAAACGGTTTTTTCGCACTATTTCTACATTTCTGTAAAGATCAGAACCGGTTTCACTAATGAAAAAAATTATCAACTAATTTTTTATATAAAATTAAGATTGATAACTTTGTTATTCCACTTTTTTCCACAAAACAAGCGAAGTAACAAAGTTATCAATTTTAGTTTTATATTAAAAATGAATTTCCACAGAGTTACTCATGGTCATTATGTATTGAGGATATCATTGTCTTTTTTATTTTTAAGATAACATTTTTACATATCTGATATATGTCATTACTCAAACACATGTAAATGAAATATTCGAAATTATCGTTATAGCGTGAATACAAATTATATAGACGCCTCGGTAACGAAATAGAAAAATTTGGCTTACTCAAAGATATGCGGTCAGTGTGTTTGACTCATCTTAAGTCTATTTCTCGTCTATATAACCTCGATTTCTAATCAAACGTAGTCTAGACTCTAGATTCATGACTATAAGAATAATACAAAACTGATATCAAATGGATGAATTGCAATGCGTCAAGAATGAAAAAGATTTTAAAAATTAACGAAAACACTGCAATGCGTCCAGTAATGAAGTGAGAATGCCCGGTAAAAGAAGGGCGAATGCTTGGTTATCACAATCAAGGAAGTATAGGATCTCAATCAAAAAATCACTCCAGTCCGGTTAATCTCTTATTTATTGAAGATGCTGTGGTTTGGTACACAAAAATTACCAGTACAACATAAAGTTGAGTCTACATTTACACTTAACACATGAATTTAGATTTAAATTTTAATGCAATTGACAAAAAAATGATTTTTAATTTAAATTAAGTCCAATTTCAAAACAAACCAAAACAATTCACAATGACACCGATGCGACCGACGCCTCGGCCAGCTCAACTACCGCCCGAGACCTCTCAAAGCAGTCTGCCTGCAGAATTCAAAATTAAAACTTCAAAATTGCAGGCCCCCTCTCTTTTGTCAACTGTTGTCAAGCAGCCAAGGCTATTCACAAGCACCTGCTTTCTAATTTCATTGGTCAGTCGACAACCGAATTATTTTTAAGGATAATAAATCGGTTTATCTAGATAATTTTTTTTCCATGTCCGCTCCCAATGTGGAGCATATGGTCTCCCAATGGAGGTATCTTAACAGACTTTTTCTACGAGAACTGCTTGTTACTCAGTTGCTCAACCTCTCTCTCTTTTTTCAAAGAGAGTAGGGATAGAAGGATAGGGCTATGAGAGAACTAGTGGTTAGCTAATCGCTCTCGCTACGCCCCGTGAGGATGGGATGGGTGGGAGGGAGGACTCAGACTACGAACAGAAATCCATAAATCGATTGAAAGATCAATCTATGAAAACCGTCCGCACCGGGAATCGAACCCGAGACATCCGTAACCACCAACTGCGCCACGGACGCCGACAAATAGATAATTAGATACCAATAATCATTGTCATTATGGCTGTTCGTGGACAATTCTGGATCCTTTTAAAACTTAAGCTCAACAAACAAAAAACAGGGCGTGTCAGAAGGCAATAATTAAAAATTGTAGGCCGTATACATATCGTGATACAAGTAACACGGGTAGACGAAAGAGTAAAGCTAGTCTGAAGGTGGGCTCTCTTGAATATTTCTTTTAATGCTGTGTTATTTGTTGTTCCTACCCGATGATACTACCATACTGTCAAAAGTAATCATGCTCAATCTTGAGCGTTAAGACCGTGCTTCCACCCAGGTGACTGGGTGGAAGCACGGTTTTTTTTCTATTATCGATGAAATTTTATTTTTGATATTTTAAAGAGTGTGAGAAAGTAGAATGTGTGAAAGTCGAAGGCCGCCTAAATTAGTATGGCAAATATACAGACACATACCTTGTTAGGTATTGGAGTTAATGATGATGATGCATGTTTTTATTGCTGAAAACTTTCCAGAATATATCCAGGAAAATTCCATACTTTCAAAGTATGAAAAATTTATATAGCCAACCACCATGTTAACGAGTACCTTTGTAAGGAACATTATTTTTACGACGAAAATTCAAAAATTGAAGAGTCTTTGATAAAAGTTAGGCCATTATATAGAATGATGAATAGGTAGACATCAATGGCGCAGCATTACGCACAATAACGCATAATAAAAGGGACAAAGCCTTAATATAATAGCAGAGAATAGATTCAAAATGTATATGCATCTACCCTATATACTATTATTATTACACATGTGTGAAATTTTTCGTATAGTAAGAGTGCCATCGGTTTCTTAAGAGTATTGTAAACTAATAAAAATTCTTTAAAGAAAAAACTGTTTTATTTTAAGTAAAGACATTGAAATATTATAAACAACTTTTTTTTCAAAGTTTCGACATAATTTATAACCATAGTTTCAACGAAAAACTTCGTAACTTTATAAAAATATGAATGCACGTAATTATTATCGATGAAATTGACTGAATTTTACAAGCTTGAGGTCTCAATTGATAATGTATTGAAATTTAAAATCAACTATTCAGGTTTTGTTGATTCTTTGAAAACAAACTGAATAGAATGCTAGTATAACTTGAATAATATAATAAAAAAATTTTTTTTCTGAGATGGCCATGCTTACCCAATACTTGTCGATGGTGAATTTATTATCATGCTTCGTTTTACAGCTTTTCAGTGCACGATTCTCATTTATTAAAAATAGATATTGTAATTCTACTTTATGCTTTGTTTAGGTTGCCTTTTTATCAGATGAAAATACTTAAACAACAAATGAAACCGATCGTTATACTTAAAAAAACAATCAAATATGTGATAAACATAATATATACTCTTAAAATAAGATTTGCATATACGAGAGTTGATAAAAGTGTTATTTTCAAGTAACACGTATTTCTTCAAATAAATGTTTCTCATAATTTTATGTCTGATTTTTGATATAAAGTCTTTCAGTAATGATAGGTATCAGCAACATGTATATATTTTTATTAAAAAAACTGTTAAATATTAATTTTTAGAAGATCTGTATTAATAATTATAAATATTTATATAACAGTATCAATAAACACAAAAATATAATTGTATATTAATATTATTTCATGAAAAATAATAATTGTATATTCAATAAAATCATACACGTTACTTTTATATAAACAGTCACCATCTTTCGCCATCATAAAAACATTGATAGATTCTGGCATTTTAAAACATCGAGTTTGTAATGTGTTTGAGCGATAAAAATAAATAAAGAGTAGAAAAAGTTATCTATCTTAAAACGAAAACTACATAATTACTGAATTCACTCAAACTGAAAAATATTTTATATTTCAAATTAATTGGTATTATTTATATTTGGCTAACATTCGTAACATTGTTTCATAAGACGCCACTGGCTTGTAATACTTTAAAGGGAAAGTCTGTAGTGAAGTAAATTATGTCTTTTGTTCCGATTTGAATAAAGACGAAATAATAATCAGCGTTATTATTCAAAGAAAGCTAATCACCTTAAATTATTATTGATATAAAACAGCCGATTTCAAAATTATAATGCAATTTATTTCAATTAAAATATTGCTTAACATTTAAAAGAAGTCGCATTCTGGATAAAAATATATATATAGAATAAAGACAACTCTTTGAAATGCAAGTTCCGTAATTAATTTATACAGTAATGAAACATTTTTGTGAAATATATTGTGTACTTGATTTCCTCTTATTATATTTTTTTATACAATAAAGTTTAGTATCGACAGAATAGAAGTTCTAGATTTATTTAAAATATGTAATTTCACTCCTAATTTATGTAATGTTACGAACCTGTTATATAAGTATTTAACATGTTGATTTTAATGATAAATTGTAATTAACAAATCGTCTATGGTACAAATTTATATTAAGAAAATGTTGTTTGAAACATAATACAATTTAAAAAAGAGACTTAAATAAATGAAAGTGAAAGAATAAAGTGGTAGACTGAATATTTTTTACACCTATAGGATGTAAATCGCCAAGCTCGTGCGAGAGGAGCCTATGCCACTCGTAAACGAGCAACTTTTTACGGCAATATGCTGCCAAACATGTGTGGTCCTGTACACAGTGACGCATGGTATTATTGCGGCATCATGTTGTCAGTATTACCCATACTTTCTAGCAGCATGATTTGATGTTATTTTGAACATCGAACGCAATCGATATTACAGCAATATTTTCAGAATCCATCTATTCCAAGTTTTGTTGTTATCATTATATTTTATTACATCTTCAATTAATTTACGATGAATGCATGCTGTATGATTATAAAATATTTGTATGTGTAGTGTATTTTATTTCAAGTAGTTATATTGTAATCATAATAAAAATGTTTAAAATTATTGTATTCAACATAAAACTTAAAATGAGTTCATAGCAGTTTTATAACGTCAATATTATTTCGTTTTAAGTATTGTAATTTATTTCAACATGTAGCTTATTTTAAGTGAATTTTGAATATTTCAGATCCAAATAGTGGGAAATAAAAACTAAAGAGCTGGTGTTCAATGTACTGTAAAGTAAACGAAACTACAGGAATCGCACTCAAATAGCGCGAAAGCGTATATTCCGGGCACGTGAAATCAGAGTTGCATACGGTGTGGAAAAAGTGATAGCTGTCAAATAGGCAAAGACTGTCGGTACTTAACTCAAGTTACGTATCCACACTAAATTATCGGTACTTGCCCAGCGATGATGTCGGGTCACACTCAGCGCACACCGCCCATATATAATAGTATTGACGGAAATGTTTACGGTTCATACATTCAACAATCTTGCCGGCGATGTGCAATTTTCGATGCTCGCTTACAAGCGGTTTTATATATTATATTGTGATTGACGAGAAGAGACAGACAAGATGGAAAATAATCAGTAAGATGTACTGCAAAAATTGTCAAATCGAATATTTTTTTATTATTTCAGTGTTACAAACGATTGTTAAACTAATAGCAACGATCTATAATGTTGCTTTGCAATCATGTCAAGTAGCATTTCCTATTACTAAATAAAAGGGGTATAATAAAAATAACATACGTATAAGAAATAAGGGAAGAAGAAAAGGACTGACATAATTAAGTTTCTTAACCAGAAGAAAAGAAAAATAGTACTTTAATATTGTGACATTTGTAACATATAGAAGAATAGTAAATATGTAATAATATTAATGTTAAGCGTTGTATTTAATTGGATAAAAAGCTCAATTTTTATAATATTGTCTTCATTCATTTTCACTGTTACATTTGAAGTTATTTTTATTGTACATATTATATTATATTATTTTTCTTTAGTGTTATTACTCACTAATAGTATTTTTTTTTACCCAGCTTTGCCCAAGATATTAGCTTATATTAGTTCCTTTCTATATATATAAGGTATACTTCTTGTAAAACTCACGAAATGAGGATATGTATTTTTTTGATGGTATAAATGTTATTGTATTATTCACAATTTTGTAAAAATAATTTCAATTTTTAAAAAATGTAAGACATTGAAAATATTTCAAGGTTACATTATTTTTAAAGTAAAAGATTTTATATTTAAGAAAAAAATCAGGGTGCTATATAAATATACTTATTCATTTATCCAAAAAAGACTTAAGCATTATGTTTCAGAGCACTGAATCGTAAAGCAAAATTTATCTAATATAAGTATACTAAACGAATTCCAAATGCCTCATCTTATGTATTAAAAAAACGTGAATAAAAGAAAAACAATAAAGTAAAACGCCCAAGGCGGTTCAAAAGAGCGTAACAAAAGATTCAACGGATAATTTTTTAAGAAAGAAGTATTTTTTCCTCCGCATCTTTAGATAATTACTCACCTTGGTGTATTAAGAACACCCTCGGGGTAAAAACACCCTGTGAATGCCTACATGTAGTATAAGTTGTATTGCTCACGCTAAAAAGGATAAAGAATTTAAAATTATTTTAATTATAGCTTAGAATTCAGACTATTTTTGAAGTTGCTGAAGAAAAAATGAATTTTACTAATAAGTTTGATCTTGGAAGATTTTTCGCTTTAGTTTTTTTCGCATATAATTGTAATTTTTGAATTCAAGAGTGACATTTTATTGATAAAACTTTGTTTTAGCTCACAAGTACATTGTATCTAATATATTTGTGAAAAAAATTTGAAAGAGATATTATTTGTTAAAAGAAATTGAAATAAAAAATTCTTTCAATTTATTATTCGCTAATGGAAACCCGTCGTGATCTGAAATGTAATGTCTATAAAATTATCTTTTAATGCCAGAAACAGATTTTATATGTTTTTAAGAATTTATATAATACAACGATGATTAATTTTAAATCTTTTCATTGTAAATCATTATAAAAAATGAATGTATTCTCAAAATTATTTATATTATTTCAACAGAATAAACTAAACGACTTAGACAAATAACTAGAGGTATCTATGTAAAAAAAATGAGCATTAAAAATCAGCACATGAAATGTATTGGGAGTAGCAATTTTTCAGAATTTCCAAATATTCTTGTGGAAAATAAACATAAGTTGAATAAAAATAAAAGCGTAGGATAAGTTCAACATGTTGATATATAATAAAATGAGAATATTAAGGTCTGTGAAAATCATTGTTTTAGAAAGTCCTGTTTTAAAATTTATTTAGATCAAAATATTATTCCCCAGCCTTTGCATATTCACGCAAGTGAAAATTTAAATCTTGCAAAATCAATTGACAATAAGTGTAATAAATAAGGAATTACAATCAATACGTTTGTAATATATATTTTTTATGATACATTTAGTTATCATTATGTGTGAAAACAAGAGGTATATCGGGTGGGATATCAGAAATATCAATATTATAGTTAATAAGAGTTACGGTCGAATCAATTGAAAATGTTGAAAATACCCGTTTGACTGGAATTTTAGTATGATTATTTATGTTGTTTTGGTCCAATGAAAGTATATATGTCGTATTTGTATTTCTGGTCGAATTACTTTCTGTCTTCAGTCAATAAAATGTAAAGCTTAATATGGAAAAAGAAAACCACCCTTCAAGAACTTTCAAACTTGATAGCACTAATGCTAGAATTGAGCCCTTTCCCGGAAGAAAGTTTTATCAAAGAAATTTGGGAAAAGAACCCAGGTGATTTGTTTTTCTAAATGATAATAATATAGTTGTTAACATTATTAAAGTGAAACGGGAAAAAAACAGAATTTCCACCCGATAAAAATGTTTTTTTAGGGAGATTTAGATTTGAATAGGTCTAACTAAATCCAATATATTTCGACCACTTCCACTCCCAATGGAACACGAGAATTTAAAGTTGAGTGTATCTTTAAACTATCTATAAGTAACATATAAGCTTTTCTTTTGTGATTTGGTGACAAACAACGGATGGAATTAGAAAATGTTCATTAGTTAGTTGATCGCACTCTCTGAGCTTAGGTTTCAGAAACCTATACGGTAAGTAGGAATTGATGTAATTAAATAAAAAAGTCACAGACAAACAGCAGAGATTTTGGATATAAATCCATTCATTGATTGAGAAATCGATGTATGTATAATAAGTGCCATTTCGGAGGTAAGAACCCTTCAGCACGCAACAAAGTACGTAGAAAGCTATATACCATAGATGGGCCAGAGGTATTTTTCCATCTTATTGCCTGCATGATACATCTGATAGTTAGTAGTAACACAAACTGACAGCCATTTGATTTCTTCTTAAATTTTTTAATACAAAAAATTTAAATAAGAGTCGACCAAAAAAATCTATTTGAATTCGATTTAACTAAAAATGCATGCTCACCATCGACAAAACGGTACTACTCGGTTGTGAGACTGTCTTTACAATATGCGTAGTACGAAAACTCAATAAAAATACCTTAATAGATACTCAAATACCAATCATGTATCGGTCTGTAACAGATAATATAAATAAATAGTGAGTGCTTTTTTAATCAAGAGAAATCTAGATAGATCCTCTATTACGTTTGCGATGTGGCGCCCAGTGGATATTTGGTCCCCAGGGTAGAAACCTAATCACGCGCATAAAACTTTGTTTATATTGGAAATAGCTTGCCGCAAAAATGACCTTCTTTTCAAATAGCCACCACGTAATGATGGGAAACAGTAATAAAAGACGATATGAAGGTATTGCAAAACCTCTCTATTTGATTCTATTTGAATGACCAGTATATTATCGATGCTTGGATTTCAATTACTGCAATTTCTAATACAGTCGATCTGGGTAAATTAACCCAGTTCTGAGGGTTTTTGTATTTTTGTGCTTCACCATTGAATTTATGTGAGGTATTGTTCTACATAGAAATGAACTAATATTTTAAGATAAAATTTAATCAACATAAATAGATTTATTGTTATAATTGATGTATAAATATAGGTAAAACCGGGTGGGCAAATTTTTTTATCCAATTCGGGTAACTTTGACCAACGATACAAATAATCACTGTAATTACTATGAATTCAGTGATTTTAAAGTCTTTGCAACTTAATGCTTTCATATATTCTGTACATAATTGAGATGGGGAAGAAATATACAGCATTTGGTTTACATATTAGCAATACAAATTGAAAATATGGCTAATCCAATTTATTTCAAGAAAAGTTTTTAAATAGTGTTTTATTATTCCACTCTGACATCTTACAGATTGAAGAATAAAACAAAATATCAAAATCTCAACAGTTCAAATTTATATTGAAATTCCATCAAGCACCCTCAGTCGATGTCTTAAATTAAAACAAAATATGTTGCACATTCATTCATATTTTTATAACCAGGGACTACTCAATACGTCTGCTTAACTTAAAAATATTCATATGGCATTAGTATTATCATGGTATTGTAACAGCACATTTTTCCATGTAGTGGGCCAATCTTAGATCAATGGGCAAACTAACCCAAATTAATGGACCTATATTTGAAAGTAAAGTTAAAAAATCTCATTTTTAAGGTGTTAACTGTCAATTCTTGTTGGAAAGTCATTATATTTAAAAAAAAAAAACAAAATTTGTTTCTACAACTATCACATGTTTATAATGATCGGGACCGGATAAAAATAAAAACCGTAACACGGCTATTTATGCAAAATTGAATGTTAATAATTACAAGGTATATATAACAGTTGGTTCAAGAACTATAACAAGAATTTACATGTAAGTCAGCAGAAAGCTTTCTACGAGGATTTCTCATCCAGTCGATCATTCTCTTTTTTTCGAAGAGAGATGGAATAGAAGAATAGGGCTAGGACACGGCCTGTGGTTACCTTATCCCTCTAGCTACGCCTCGTTTTTAAGAAGACACGTGTTGAAAGGATTTTTTATACATTACAAACATCTATGCCTTCTAATGGAAAACTATAAATCAATTGAAAAATCAATTAATGTAATTTATTAATGTAAAGAGATCTGAATCAAATGTTGCAATTTAAATTATAAAAATAAATTTATTCATATAATACATATGCCGGTATTAATAAAACGGATAAAAGAGTGGAAAAGACGCAAAAACAGTTTATTCATTCAATATATTTGAATCATTTTAAGCACGTGGAAGAAGAGTGCAAACAGATTGTGTTTTATTTTTAAAATATAATACGTTTCTTTAAAAGAGATTTATTAAATATGTTGAAATTGTAAAAACATGTTTACAATTTCTTGTACGATTGCCGCAATTTTAATGCAGAATCCACTGAAATAAGTAAATAAGGGTTTTTTACCATATTTTTATTCCTGTATAGACCAAAAGTCTTTCGAGTTTTTTTTTATTTTCGGGCTTAAATTACTTTTAAGAGATTCTGAAAAACACTCATCTAACAAAAATCTTGTACTTGAGTGTAAAATTATTTTGAAATATTAATTATTTCTCATTTGGCTTATAAATTTCGTTCGACTGTAGATGTTTGTTCAACTCTTTCAAATAGGCAACCAACTTCCCTCGTTATAAAATACATTTATAATGAAACTTCAGTTAAGAATTATTGCAGCTAAGAAAGCTCACTAAGGCAACTTTGTTAATCTACACAGAAACTACCTTTGCATTGGCCAAACTTTCATCTAGCGGTTTCAAAATGTACTTTCCGTTACAAAAGTTAATGAATAACTATATTTCAAACTATTTCTGCAGTAATGAAATGTTTTAAACTCCAATTTAAGAAGCAAACATTTGACTCCGATTCATATATCAAAGATTGTTGGATTGGATTGACTTTACTGACAGTTATTTCAGATACGGAGAAACGTAGATTTTAAGCAAAACGCTGTATTTTTGGCTATAACATTTATCAGTAGCTCTTAGTTAATATGTACCGATGCTAAGTCGTGTTTGATTCCGTCAGAAAAAACATTAATACTCATAACCATTAATCGCATATTGAATAATAAATGTACTTTCATATTTTATATCCCCACTATACATGTTTATGTGGGGAACGAATCAATACGGATAGCAACCCAGACGACTTGGAAATACCTGAATATAAGAGTAGACACGGGCAGATACCGTATAACCTTACACACAACGGACGACAATACTACTTCACTTACCGTCGGCCGCACGAGTCCTCCCGTGCTTCGAGACAAGTAGACGGCCAATCTATTGTTAAATTAAAAATCTGTAATTATACAAGTGAACGCGATTCCTAAACATATGATATTTCAAAAATATTTCATTCCAAAAAGATTAATCAGTTTGAAGAAATGCAGTATGCATTTTTTAATCTTATTGCACCCAACCTTCCAAATGTATTTTTAGCCATGTCAGCTCACAGTGCGGAGCATATGGCTTTATAGTGAAGATATCTTAGCAAAAGATTTTCTTTTCACATAAATTTTCAACCTCTAATTTTCGAAAACAGTAGTTATAGAAGGATATGGTCAGGACAGGACTAGTGGATAAATAAATTACACTCACTACAACTCATTTTTATGAACGAAAGGGTGGGATGTAATTTTTTATTTACCATGCCCGCTCCCAAATTGGAGCATGTGGATTCCAAATAGAGGTATCTCTACACAATTTTTATTCTCATTTGAAAATTGTTGTCAAATATAGAAAACATTCTTACGATATTAAAATAAGTTTATAATTGAACTATGATTAAATATTAATCATTAAAAACTAAAAAAGGCACTTCGGTTATTATTGCTTTGATATAAAGAAATAAGCAAACCGGAAAAATGTTTCATTTCAACCAACTGTTGGATTCGTTTTATTGACTACTAAGAATATAAATTGAAATCAATACACGAGCATTTGTGTCCAAGAGCTTTACAAATTTCTCATGTAAACATCGCGTGTTGATGTTTTGTGCTTTTATAGTAGAGATTGTGTTGAAAGAAACTCACCTTTCAGTTTTGGTATGAATTTGTGAAGGGCGCGACTTTTCATCGCCGTGTGAAAATGCAATTAAGAATGACTTAACATTCTGAATATAAATAATAAATATAAAATCGTTATTATGACGCTAATGTTACGCAATTGAAACATCTACTAAGAATTCCAACAATAACTTTTCACGAGTTTTAATACTGAACGGACACTTCATGGATTCACTTTCAATCGATTTATGGATTTGTGTTCAAAATCGTGGTATGTGATGTATTACGGTCCTCCGTACCCATACTATACTAAAAACTTGGTGTTACGACTGTTACAAGAGCAATTAGCTATCTACTACCGCTGTTATAATCTCTTTCTTCTAAGGCAGTGGTGTCTAACCGGTGAGGCGCACCTGCCAGGGAGGCGTCAAAGTATTTTAATTAAAAAATATTTTTCATACAGTAATATCTACAAATTAATAAAACTTCATATCGTAACATAACAGTAAAAATTCAGCAAATGAATTTTTCTTTTATTCAATGACAAAATATACTCTTCGAGGCAGAATTTTTGAAAATGTACAGAAAATTCCATAGGTAATAAACAAATAAAAATAATCTAAGGATAATCGTGAAGCGTATTTACGCAGAAAGAAGAATTTGCTGTGAACAGTCACAAAATGCTGAATTATAATTTTGGGTTTGAAATTAATAAAAGAACTATATAACATCGACAGTCAGCAATAAGCGATTACAAAATCTTGCAATACTTTCAATAGAACACCGACTGGCAGAAAATAGATTTTGATAATGTTGCTGATGATTCTCTAAAGAGCAAAGCAAGGAATAAGAAATTTAACTTTTTTATGATTGTTGCCAATAGTTAATGTTGTGCTAGTAAAATCTGCTGAATAATTAACAATTTTGATGTACAGTATATTAATGGATTGTACATCAATAATTCCCTATTATTTTTATGAATAATAAATATAAAAAATATTTTAAAGACTATAATTTTTGACATATTTCCAGAACAAGCCTGCAAGACTCTACAATATTAATATTAAATATATGTTATTTTAAAAAATAAAATGATTCATTTGTACTACTTTCACATTTTTATAATGAATTGTATTTTTTAAAATATAATGCCTTTCCACTAAGAATCGACTGTTAACACCTTAAAAGTGATTTAGATAAATTATTTGTAAATGACAAATTGTAATTGTATAGTACTTATTTTTTAAGAATCCATATTTACACATAAAATTTTGCGTACCGTGATGATTTACGATGTTAAATAAATTGTAAGTAATTTTTAAGATACCCTTAAAGCAACACTTTTGTAAATATTAAATCTTAAATTTGGATTATTGAGATTTTGTACACTTCCATGTATTTTGTCACTAACGACCCGGGTTTCGCCTTTCGGCATCTTCAGGCATTCGAGCACACGAATGGACTCGAACTGAAAGGCGAAACCCGGTCACAAAATCAATAATCCAAATTTAATATTGAAATTCCATCAAGCACCCTCAGTCGATGTCTTAAATTAAATATTAAATCATCTTTGAAGGAATAATGGTGGAGGGGGAGCGGCAAAATCTCTAGCTACTCTCCTGCACGTATGTATATATTTTTAATGATGTTTTTATTATTTAAAACGAGTCTATATTATTATATCGATTAAAAAAATAAAAAGTAGGGGGACGAACGGAATTTTTTTTAGGGGTGGCTGTAAGCTTTGAAGTCTAAAGAGTCTTTGAATGACTAGATTACAACCGATTCTCGTAGAAAAAAAATCTGTCAAGTATCTATTGTGAGTATATATGATACATTATATATGATACTATATGATACATTTTTTGATTGAACATGATTAACAGATATTCAACTATGCGTGTTAATGATTCAATTGGACAACAACATTTGTATAAGGTCGGTAAGGAGTGATCGTTCATACACCAATTTAGAAAAATTATAATATACAAGTAAATATTGTGAAAAGGCATAAATTATTGACATGCTTATAAAAATAGGTTGTAAATAGTCTTTTGTGACGTATTTTGACAAGCAGATTTTTATTACGCAATGATGCAAAAGATTTAAATTAAATCCCACGTATCGTTTTTTAAAATAATAAAACAAGTGAATTGTATTCAAGATAAAATGTTTCACGCAAAAATATTTATCCATTATTTGATTAATTGAAACGTTTCAACAATTTCGATAAAATAATTAAAACTCATTTCAAACTAGCCCCAGGCTAGCAGTAAAAAAAGCATTTCACAAAAAATGCGAAATTCTAATGCGATGGGATTCAATTTTTTGTATCAATTCAATGAATTGTTTTTTGTATTAATATCGTTTATATTAAGACTATCAAAAAGTTTTCACTGCATTGAATAAAATAAAAGCTCTACATGATATAAAATTTTATTACCTCGTATTGTTTCAACACCTAAAATTTGAGCTTTTCACAAAGCTCGCTAAAAGTTTTACACATATTTTTCAGTTTTAGGTTTGAAATATATTTTTGATACCATCAATTATCTCTGAAAAATCTTATAAAAGGTTTGATAATAACATAATGTTGAATTCATTTGACAAAGATGACAGGAAGGTTGACAGACGTTTTATAAAGCTTGTGAGAATAGAAAATATGTCTCCTTTCTTTTTTTGACATATTTTTAAGCGAATGACAAAATTAATATGACAAGTTCTTTTTATAACATACACTAAACTATAGGGTGTGTTAATTGATCTAATTAAATTGATATTAAAGTGTATTGTGTTAATGCAAAGAGAGGTAGATTTCGTTAATTAATAATGCTATTAGAAAAAAAATCTTTAAAAATATAAAGTGATTATGCCATAATTGGCTGATTTAAACGTGTTATTGAATTTTTATCGTAAAAAAATGTCTGTGATGTTTTCATCCCTTCAATAGTAGCACCAATAAGATCTTGTAAACCAGTGCTCCGCAACCAATGTGCCGTTGCTCACTGGTGTGCTACTGAAATAAGCATGACTCGATAAACTCAGTTGACGCAAATAAATTATTTTTTTAAATATATCTTAGTAAGCTTTGTTAGTTACAACTTACAACAATATCTTTTTTTTTCAAAAATACGTATCCCTTAAATTTTCAAATCTAACAAAGAATGTTATCCATCGGTTAAGAAATTCTGTTCATGAAAGTTACATTTTTTGATCTTGTGATGTGCCGTTAAATTCTACGCAGTACTTACACTTCGCAGTGTGCCGTGGATGAGAAAAGGTTGCGGAGCAGTTTTGCAAACGATGCTTTAAAAGAGCGATTAGTAAACTAGAAGTCGTGTCTTATCCACACTATTTTACCCTAACCAATGAAGTGAGACGTTAAGCGCCTGACTTTAAATCTGTTCTCGTTAGTAAACTTCTTTTTGAAATACTCTTTTATGCGGCACAAAAATATTTTACAAGTTGATCACTGAACGAAAAAGAATAAAAGCTTCGTTTATATTACAAACATCAATATTTTAAAACTATATATTTATATGTATATTAAATATATAAGAAACAATAATTTCATTAAAAATTCTATTTTTCAGAAAACTTAAGAATGAAAAAATGTTGTCGTCACAACTTTTGAATGGTGGTTTTTGTGATCTTTTTGAATATACAATTTCTTTATATATATATGAAATCAAGATTAGTTTCGATCAAATGAAATACGGAAAAAAGCTTAAAAGAATCTTTGTAATTTACTACTTTCAGTGGATAAAAGGGAGAAAAGACTCTTAGATACAAGATTATTTTTTTTTTCATTTAAAAGTTTATAAAAACTAGTATTGTATAGAACCCAAATTTACTATAACTATGTAACATACGATGTGCAGTAAGGTTTCCAAAAAATCGTAGCTGGTGATCGTGGGTAGAAGGTTTACGATAGAGAGTGTGTACTATATAATTATGTGAAATGTAAATATTATATGCAAGGAAAATAAAATCATGAAATTTTCCTCGCTTATCGTCGTTTCAATGCGATGATATTTTTGACTTGTTGGTGAAATGGATCAATCTGGGGCGTCTGGAAAATTTATAATTATATTGATGAATTACAATTTTAATTGAAATTTCAGCAATGTCACTATTTATATTGATTATCTTTTTGAAATATCAAAACGTATGCGTGTTTGAAAAGTAGATGGTATCATTATTTAGATGTGAACACAAGCTGTACCAGAAAATGGTATGCAAATTATTCTTTTGTGTTTGTTTAGACTATTTTGATTTGCATGCGTTTTTTTGTGATTAAATTGAGAAATTTATGAATTTTCTCGGAAAATAACCAAACAATTTTTTTCTTAGATTTATGGTTGCATTTAATTTTTAAGTACTATTTAGAAGTCGGCGTCCGAGGCATGGTTGGTAGCATCGTTGGCTACGGCTACGGATGTCTCGGGCTTAATTCCGCGTTGGGAAGGGTTTTCATAAATTGATCTTTCAATCGATTTATGGATTTCTGTATGTAGCCTGAGTGTTAGTGATGTCTAAAACTCCCTCTCACCCAGCCAATATCGATATGAGGTGTAGCGAGAGCGATTATCTAACCACTAGTTCTGTCCTAGTCCTACCCTTCTACCCTACTCTCTTCGAAAAAAGAGGTTCAGCAACTGAGTAACGAGCAGTTCTCATTGAAAAAAATTCTGTTAAAATATATCTCCATTAGGACACCATATGCTCCACGTTAGGAGAAGATATGGAAAAAAAAATCAGAAGTTTTTGTTAAACATGCCTTGATTTTTAAATATT
Source organism: Himalopsyche phryganea (assembly GCA_022494535.1). Taxonomy (NCBI): domain Eukaryota; kingdom Metazoa; phylum Arthropoda; class Insecta; order Trichoptera; family Rhyacophilidae; genus Himalopsyche; species Himalopsyche phryganea. The sequence continues at coordinate 1,661,632 of JAGVSL010000060.1, read as the reverse complement.
TATTGCAATGACGTCGTAAAAATTATACATAGTATTTTTGGAGTAGAGTTTGCTTAGAAAAGATCCACTCAGATAAGGTAGACTTAAACAGTTTTACTTGAAATCAACTCGAGGAGAAAAGACATGTAAAAACTCACGCTATAAACCTTGACATTTTTTTTGTACGCAAATAGTCATTTAATATTTAAAACTCTCATTAAATCAACATTTTTAATCTTTAAATCGATAAGTAAAGCTTTTATCTTTAGGCTACATAATCCAACATTTTTGTTATAGCATCAAGTGTTTTTTTTGTTGCAATTTGTATAATATTTAGTAAATTATATACATGATTGTTGAATCAATTGTAACGACAAATTAAAAAATAGGAAAGATTTTAAATTTAACCCAAAAATAAGATACAAATTGAGTTTCTGATGTTTTTGTAGGACGTTTCTTTTTGATTTTGTAACTATCGAACATAGATCTGTCCGATATTTTAAAATATTATTTGAGTGACAACACTACAGCAGTTTCGTTATTTTGAAGTCAAGAATAACTGTGTTAGCTTCTATTTTAATCTATAAACAAAAAATATCTCTTCCAGATTATATACATACTGACGTCTGAAAAGTTTCTACAAACCTATTTGGATAATTTTCCCCTTGCTATTGAGGCACTCTGTTTAAATACGTGATATTCGAATTTCGAAAAGCTTGTATGAGTGATTAAGTCTGTTTGTGTGGGTGACAGTGTGTGTGGATTGCGGATGCGCAGTGCATCTGCGGCAGTAGTCGGTCGACCTCTGAATCGGCCGGATGTTCACGGGTGGTTGGGGATAATTTTTCATTTTGACAGTTCAAAGTTGGATTATTTTCTAAGAGAGCTTTTCAGCTTACAAACGTTGCGGGCGGAAATTAGATTCGGTAATATTTATTTTCCATTTCAATTATTTATTAAATAAAAATATATCGAATGCTAGAAATCGTTGACATAAATTTTCATGCGGAGTTTGGCAGTTTTGTTTATATTTTGTTCGATAAAAGAAAAATTTAGAATCAAAAGCTGCAATACTTATACGTGTTTCAACCTAATTTGACATGTTTTGTTCCCGAGTATAATATTGTTTTCGCGAGCTTAAATTTACTTTACATAAAATTGTCTTTATTATTAATTTAAAACAATTAATTACTTCGGAAAACATTCAAAGCCGCCTGACGACATTCATGTTCAGTTTTATGTTTATATGATAATAATAATTTAAAAGTTTTGTGGTGATTTTTTTTGTAAATATAATAATGTAAAAACTTAAACTCACTAAGTTGTGGCTTCATGCCTTAAAAATACCTTATTTTTTGTGTGAGATTTTTTTGAAATAGTTGTTGAATTATTAAATATTTCATGAGCGATTTCGAAAATATAATAATACTACACGTAAACATTATTATTAAATGTAGTATAAATTCACCACAAAATTGAAACATTATATAATGTAGATCTAGCCACAATAAATTATAACGACCACAAACGTATTGCAGCACAATTCCAATTCTAATTGTAAAATAATTGCAGTTGATCATCGATTACGTGACTTTCAATTATAAATGTTATACTCAATGCATTAAACAAAATAAAACTATAAATCATTGTTATAACTTGAATAATAATTACATGTAATATTTTTAAACATGTAAAACGATATTTTGATATTTGATTCATGTGTGTAATTTACAATAAAGTTATAAGTAAAAAATTATATTTGACAAAAAGTATGTTGAGACAAAAAAGCTTAACACTTCTTAAGGTTTTACCCTTAAATTGAATTGTCAATTTTTTTTGTGAATTAGAGATTATTCAGGCAATAAATAATATCTTTTGTAGCCGCTATAAAATATTTTTTTACAATTCAGTTTGATAAAAAATATAATCAACATGATATCGTTTTGGTTCATTTGAATGACAATATTATTTTAAAATAACATCTGTGTATTTTTTTAATAATTCAATTTATTTTATTTTGAAGAAACGTTTTCTTTTGACAAATTATGAGATATTAAAAGTTGCAATGTCGTCTAAAGCATTTTTGAGTGAAAATCGACACGATAAAATAAAAGTGTTTATAGAATAATCATATTATCTCACCGGAAAGTTCTGCGGCAAAAGAACAAAGTCTGGAGTGCGGAGCAGTGGCGGAGCGTGGATTAAATAAATTCCCGGAGAAAATCAATAATTTAATTAATATTAATTATTGCTACAATCTAGCCAGCGATTTTCTGGAAGGAAAGTCACCGAAGCGAGGTAAATATAATGGGTGATAAAGTAATTTGGGTTTTGTTTCGTGTTTTGTATGTGTGTTGTTAGATCGACTTAATGGTGCGGAATTTTGTTTGCGAGGGTCGTGCGGTCGCTGTACACATTGAGGACGGGCCCGGATATTTGATCATTCGGATACAAAGAGATTTTCCACGTACAATAAGATCGTAGGTTTTGATGGTTTGTCTACTCTGCGGTGTTATTTTGAGAGGATTCGATAGAGTCAATTGTTATTTTGTTTGTATGTCACTTTATTATTTTCGTTTGCCCTTCTCATATACCTCTTTGCCTTTGTATCTGTCCCACATAAAAGGCTATGTCTAAAGTCGTTTCGTAAACAAGATTATTAAGTTCACGCTTGAAGTCTTTTTCAATTATTTTCGTTGTCATTAAAGCTTTGAATTACACCTTTTGTATACAAAAATGGCTCTTAGATTATTAAACATAAAAAATAGAGGAAAATATAATAGAAATTATGAAGGAAGATAAAGCAGTTTTTTTATACTTTCTCTTTGTGTCTTTTCTTCTCATTTTGAAAAAAATATGTGAAGCTAATCACTTGAATTTTTTTCTGTCGTATTTTGTTTTAATTTGAATAGTCACTGGTTACAGATTTTGGTTAAAAACGTTCGATAGACAGTAATTTATAAGTTGGTTTTATTTTAATATTGAACATATAATAATTTTTAAAATTTGAAAAGTAACAACTCATATTGAAATAATGAAAAATTTTGAATAAATTCATACGGAGTTTTAGATACGTGAATACAAATTTGTATAATATTATTAGATTTTTATTTAGTGATTAAATTATAGATTTAAATGTGATTTATTGAAAGATAAGCATCCGAATAATTTTTATAATAATAAAAAAAGTTAAAAGCATTATTATTCTACTAGTTATTTTACTAAATGCAAAACGTGCATCGTTTCTTTGAGAGGTATCTTCAAACTTACTATATGGCAATGTTATTTACTTCTTAGGTAAACAATTATTCTAATTCTTAACATTATTAATTGAAATGGTTGGCCTGGTATTATTTATTTCTACCAGACGTGAGGAGGGAACTAACATTTCCTATTCACATTTAGTAACACAACCAGTGGAAGAAAAACGTTATCAACTTTAATTTTGTATAAAAATTAATTTCCACGAAGATACCGCCTAATCTATTGGAAATATTAACATTAAAACGTTCAGATTCACTGGAATAAATAAATGAAGAAGTTTTGTTATTCTTTCAATTTACATATCAATTATATCTTTAAACGTATATGAATATTTTTTTGTAACACATGTAAAAAATAACATTATTTTTTATATACCGAATGTAAAAAGATACATTATACTAAAATGTCATATCAAAGATATTCAAAAATGTCGTACTAAAAGTGGCTCTAAATTTATTCTTATTATCCAAGATCAAAATATAGCCCCGGAGCGAATCCTGTCTACAATGTGTTAAGAAGTGACAGTGTGAGTGAGAGTAATGTATTGTTATTTCAGGTTTTCTTTTATTTTTATGTGGCATGCCTGTTAACGCAAATTTTATTTATCGCAATTTTATTGAAATGAGATTTAACTAACTGAAAAAATGGTTTTGTTCATTGCTGTTGGAATTCTGCACTAGCAAAATAAATTTGTTTGCGTTTTGCTATAAATACGTTATGTATTATTAATTATTTACTAGTACATTGTTATGTGGTAAAATATGGTACAGTGGAAACCCGATTTTACGTTTTCCATCGACCTTGAAAACGGACGATGAATGCGGGAAAGTCTTGAATTGTTGAGTCCTTCATTCTTATTGATTGAATTGGCATTTACTTGGTAGAACTCCATTATAATAGGAGAAAATAACGAAGTATTTAGTTCTAGTTCTGACGATGGCGTAAAGCCGAAATACCTACCAACTACCTGATGAAAAAAGTTTGTAGAGCCAAATACTTTGTTATTTTTCCTATTTTTCATTCTTCATAGGGGGCATTTTAGCTGTAAGTCAGAATCATTCACAATACGAAATACTATACTACAATGAACATTTAATGACTCGGCAAGAAGACTGAAGAGTCAGTGTCTTTTTTTTCTCATGTCCGTTCCCAATGTGGAGCATATTAACTCCCAATGGAGTATCACAACAGACGTTGTTCTACGAGAACTGCTGAGAAGCAGTTGCTGATTTCTCTATTTCGAAGAGAGTAGGGGTGGAAGGATAAGGCAATGACCTTACTAGTGGTTAGATATGCTCTAGCTACGCCCATAAATCGATACATAAATCCATACATCGATTGAATAATCAATTTATGAAACTGTCCGTATTGGAATTTGAACCAGTGAGATACGTAACCGAAACCTATGGTGTTGACCACTTCGCCTCGAACTCGAAGTTGTTTCAGTGGTTAAATAATTTTTGATTAAAATATAAATTTTGATGTCGATTATAAGATAAATTCATTTCCAATTTTATTGATTATGTAACGCTATACCCAATATTTGAAAAAACAAGTAAGTACAACTTATTCGCTTAAATATATATTTTCTTAATACAACATATAAAAATACATTAATACAATGCTTTACATTACATTCTTTATGGAAATCAACAGGAAATTAATACAATATTATTGTTTTTGAAAGGGATGATTGTGCTTGAAAAATAGCAATAGTATTAATCAAATTGAAAACGATTGAAATACGCTTGTATTTTTATATTTTGAATTAAAACTTCTTTAAGGTGCTTTATGTGGAAAGTAATTAAAATCAACGAATGTAAAAAAAGCGTCACGCTAATGGAATACCACCGCTTTCTGCGGTTGAGTGGGAAAAACAATTTGAACCAAAATAACCAATTTTACGCGTGTTGGCTATGAAAAAATATGTATTCTTTGATTATTATTGAAGGGAAGGGGGTAAAATGTCTCCTACCTGGGCACTGGGCTTACCAATTTATAACCGATCATGTGAAGTTCAACGGTAAACTATTTGGTTGAAAGACAAGATTGCACTTGTTTACACAATTATCAGGAAAGTAATCACGTTCTGCAGAGCTGCCCCGAGATGAATGCCAAACGAGTAAGCCTGGTCCGTCCTCATACGGGCGTAATAGGCCGCGCTGATTTGATCTCAACCAAGGTTAACTTTGAGGCATTCGATAATTTTGCAATATTATATGGGGATCGGGATATTGTCGCTTCCTCTTTAGATTCAACGCGAAGTAGATTAAACTCTAGTGTTATGGCGGATTCTCAGTATACGGATACACATGATACTCAATGACGATTAACCTACGTGGCTGAGTTAGTCACAAGCTCTTTTTCTCTCTTCACTTTTTCTTTTCTTAAGCACAACAGTGCGTAGTTAAAAGATCAGTAAGCATGAGGAGTAAATTTGTTCTTTTTCTTGATCGTTTTCACTTTATGGAACGTGGTCTTGTAACAGCGGTCGCATGCACATTACAGGTGAAGATAGGGTAATAAAAATCTCCAAAGTGAGGTAAAGTGACTGACGTACAGCTGAATCTTTTATAAAAAGTCTATATGCACTACATTGACAGCGGATATGGCTTTGTAAAAATCATTTCTTCTTTGAAAAGTCGGGACCTTTCAACATGCGACTTCAAAAGTACAAATATTTGGCTTATCAAAATTAAATGTGAGCATTTTAAACATATTAACTCTCCGTAAAAAAGCTAACCCTTTAGAAACGGAGTCTTTTTTATTTTTGGTTAAAGGCATGTACAGTACTCTGTGCCCCAGGTGCCTGCATGTCAGTTGTTGTTTGTTTTATCATGGCCGACACAGGAGTCACAATTGCTTTGCGCAATTGAAATGCTGGAAACGTAGTCGACTATCTGTGCCATTAATTGAGTTTCTGGGTTCACAATCAATCGAATGCGACCATTGCTGCTGAATGCGCTTCGTTACACTTTATACCAGGTATTGTCACACGGTTCAGCTTGCCACTAATTCAATGATAAATACATTCATAAAGGGTTAAATTTTATAATGCTTGAATGTTAAGCGCTCGTATTTCAATAGAGCCAAATTTATTCGTAACAGTATTACGGCATTGCAAATTTGCGTTGATAATATTGTTTGTTTAACCTTTATTATGCATTGAATAACCGAGTCACAAAAATACATTTTCGTATTATGCACATATTAGATCAGCAGATAATTAAGAAGGGATTTTACTTTAATCTAAAATTAAAAATTAATTTCCACAAAGCTCTCGTCGAACTCAATTGATTAAAAAATAAACGCTTTTTAATTTCTTATAACGTTTTTTGTTTCAAGAATTTATTTGACATATTTGTTTAAGTTTCAAAGTGTTTCCAATTTTAATTCAAAACTATTTTCTTGGGAAGATATTGTGTTCTTAATTATTTTAATTATAATTATGCTGGATTTATTATAAAACATACAATATATGTAATGTTTGAAGATACAAAAGTGTGAGCATATTATTGAATGATTATAGCCTCTTCTTAAATGAAGAAAAATGATTCATAAAGAATTATTTCAACAGAATGTCGTAATCAATATTTCTTCCTTTTTTATATTAAGGTATTGTAAATAAACAAACCCTTTTCGAATATTATTAGTGCGGTAATCATTTACCACTTAAGCAATTCAAAACTGATTAAATGGTTATATTAAAAAAAACATCTGCAGTTATTATGACACTGTCATCAGATCTAGGAAGAGTGTTCAAGTTTTTACAGTTAAGAGAAATACATGTTCGTAAAATCGCAACGTCTTACTTTCCGTGTAGCTTAACTTAAAATAAGGTTTATTTGTTTTGTTATATACTATGTAACTATTTATCCAGATGACATTCTAATTTGTGGCAATATAGTTGTATTTCTTTTCAACTGTATACTGAAGTGATCAAACTTATTTTAATGCGAAAATTAACGATTCAAATGAAACTTCCAGTTATTCCAGCAGAATATGTTTCTCAAAGAGCTTAAACACGTGTCTCAATTAAACCGGTGGAATAATATAATTATAAATGCCGAATTCATAGAAACTATTTTTTTTATGAAGAATCAAAATTATTGGTTTATAATAATAAATTCGATTTTAATGGGTTTGAGCATTTTTGTTTATTACACAAAAACTTTAACTTAAAAAAAGTGTTTGAGGATTAAGCCGGCTTAAATTTCATCTAACTGATATACAATAATTAGGTATTTGTATGCTTTGATTAAATTATTCAAATTTATCGAATTTTGAAAAGAGCTAAAAATATAATTTTATAAATAAAACACAATTTTTTTTTACTACTTGCCATTTACTTTCACTTTTACTCATTGCGAGCATTATCAACTGATAAAAATCAAATTATACAAGGCTATTTTTTCAGGGTTTAAATTATATCTTAAATTTTATATAATTTATAAATAATATTTCTTACTACCTGGCTATTTACTTTCGGATGGTGAATGCTTATTTTAGTTTATTAAATTTAGACGTTGACTAGCTAATGTTGAAATTTGAAAATATCACCGTCAAACGTACCTCTTTTGTTACATCAACAAAATATAGTTCACCAATTAATAATAGTGTTTAGAATTGAAACCAGCTAAAATAAAAGACGACAATTTTGCCACCTACACTCTTGTTATGGCGCCACAGGACTTCTCGATAGACAGCTTGTTGACCTGTGTTTAATAATGACTCCTGCAGTGCCACAAATTAATTCTTGATGGCAATTCCAGATGCACACCAAGTTGTACGAATTTACCACTCACTTTCTACTAAATCACAAACATGAAGCTCAATATTTAACAAAAATATCTACGTTCGCGTTACCATCTCAATTGCCACTTACAGAATATCTTTTGTATAGTATTGAGCTGTTGCTAGGCGACTATTATTATTGCTTTTTTCATCCAGCATTGAAACGTTAAAAATATCTCGTTTTCAGTTTTAGGTTAAAAGTTAAATGTTGAGAGTTGAAAGTTGAAAATAGCGCAGTTGAACTAACAGTTTTAGAATAGTTGTTGTGACCGACAGACATACAATCATACAGATTTCTACATGTATTTTATGCCATATAAAAAAGATAACGCTTGCGATGAGAAAAGTTAGCCCTGATTATTGTAAATATATGGGAGTAGTACAAACAAATTGTATTTTATTTTTACAACATTATGTCTTTACACTAAGAATTGACAGTTAACACTTTAAAAGTGACTTTTATATAAATTATGTAACGTAATATATAAAACGGTAATCTGTTTGGTTTTGAAAAGCTTATTTATGGATTTTACCATCTTTGATACTCAAGGGTATAAAACAAAATATTTTTCTATGAAAGATTGTATTCGAAATAAATATTTCATACATCTATATTTGTAACATAGTTTTGTTAGTGTGAGTTAGTCAACTGACAAAAAAGATGCTTTCATAGTAATATTTAACTTATATTATTAAAGGAGTCTTTGTTCCCACAAATTCACTTATATATTTATAGACTGGTGTACGTATTGTCAATAACTCAAAAAGAACAATTCTGAAGAATTCCTTGCAGTTGAAGGCAATATTTCTTTTTCCCATTTCCCGATTGATTCGTGAGCCGTGAAAAAAGAGAGGTAGTCGAATAAACGCTTTTACACATAAATCAAAGTCTAAAAAAAGAATCTAAAATAATTTATGTAATGATATTTCGTCAATTTTTTTAAAATTTTATTTATGGAAGTTTTTTATGAAAACCGTATTTTAATCACATTGTTTAACGTTCGAAACAATAATGCTTGACCGTGAGACCAAAGTGAGTGCAAAAATAATTTTGGCCGCAAATAAGAGAAAAATTAAGTTTTCATGAAAATGTAATAAACATACCAGTTTCTTATAGCTAGTGAGCATTTTCAACTCAATTAAAATTTTCATTTTATGTGCAATACAGTAGACCCCCTGATGATACGATTGCCGATAACTCGTTTTTCATTTAAATTTTAGACAACTTCTTGATAATACGTTATAGTACTCCTGCACTGTATCTTCTGATTTTGTATGAGTATGGTAACCCCAATAGCTCGCTTCCAGATAGCTCGCCTTTAATCTACCGTGTTATCGGGGAGTCTACTGTACATATTTTTCATTATTTGGTTTCGTAAATACGTCCCGAAACAATATTCATCTCATTTTTATCTAATAAAATTTGAGCTTACTTTGGCGGCTTTGGCCCCACAGTCGAACGTCTTCTCTTCAACGATTAAAAGTTAATTATAATAAAGTTTTTATTATATTAATAAGCACATAAATAAATAAAAGAGATTAAACTCCTTTCATAACCTCCATACTTAAATCGCTCTCCAGATTGAAGTTGAATGATTGACATACAACCAGTCCTCATAACAAAAAACTTTGGTATAATGCTCTATTAGGAGTTAACATGCTTCACGATGTGAACAGAATTAATAAATTATATGTGATGACGTTATTAAACGTACAATAAGAATAATACTCTGTGGAGGCTCTGGTTTATACGGGAAGCCACCTCGGCTAATACCGTAATCACCAAATCAATCGCCTTTTCATTTTCACTTTTCAAACAGACACATTTCAACTGTGACATTTATACTGCAACAGTGCGATTACGAAAGAATAGATCACTTATCAAAAATATTTGAAAACATTTTTTTTTAAATCGTAGATTTATTTTCGTGGTGAAATATTGTTGTATAATCTAGCACGCAATATTATGATCAAATATAAAATACTTTGGGCTTAAAAATCAATTTAAATATGATAAAATATCAAAGTATTCAGTTCTACAAAATTTCAGTAGTTATTTGCTAGCTATTTAGGCTTCGTCAGAACAAATGGCTTGGAACTGAAATAATACAATTTTGTATAATTGAATATTTTGCCATACGAGTTGAAAATATGAATATCTCGCTTATTAAGTTTCATATAAGTTTAGAATTTTAGTTGTTTGTAGATAAAAAAGTTATGCATTAAAATAAAAATAAATAAGTATGTAATGAGTTTCAATGTTTTCACCATTAAATAAATTAAATTACAAAACTCTGATGATATAATTATTCCAAACTCAATGAAAGTGATAGCGATATATGAAATTATATACGCAAGGTGACGCAAAATATATATTTGCTAAGTTGAGACAAAGCAAGAAATAGCATTAGTTAGAGAGAGAGGACTGGACGTCTAATGAAAGTTATAGCGATATATAAAATATTATAAGCAAGAGTGACGCATGATATATTATTGCTAAGTTGAGACAAGGCGATAAATGGTATTAGTTAGAGAGAGAGAGAGAACCGGATACATCATCGCTTATATTTATTTTTTATGCAGCGGTGTGCGGTGGAGTCTCTATCTCTATCGCACAACCTCATTTGCATATGAGCAAGTAGGATATAAGAGCGTGCACCCGCAAGCCCTTGTATCTCACCCAAACCCTTCACTCTACATGGAAGAACGGCAAGTTCGTGCTTGTTTGTATTTTTTAACCGAGTCAATTTCACAAGTTTACATTTGAAACGGACTGTATAAGGCAGAATCGCGGCATGCCTGCAGCTTAGGTGACGTGATTTTTTCACGTCGACCATAGCTCGATTATATCATATGAAAATATGTTAGTTGCAAGCTCTAAACACAAAATAAAGTGTTAAACGACTACAATATGATATTTAAAAACAAAATAAACCTTTTAAAGCGATCAATTAGCTTTAAAAATGTTCAATTACATGACCAAGTCCAAGTGACACAGCCTTTGTTTGCCACGGCAGGTAATGTGATTTTCTTAGCACGGACTGGAAAAGTTAAATGAGTTTTTGTTAGATTCCTACTATTGAAAAGATTCATTTTGAGATTTAATTTTTAAAAATTTCAAAAAATTATATTCATCAATAAATTAATTTCGATCAGCTTAATCTATCAATGTGTCAACTAAACATTTGTCGATTGAATTATTGAACTACAATATTGGTGACAAAATTGCTTGGGCATCCAACTTTGTTGCAGAAAATCTATGTTCTCGTTTTTGACTCACTTTCGAAAGTCAGTGAGTGTGCATGTTAAAAATCACACTACCAACAGTTCCTAACAAGAATTGGTCACTTTTTTTATCTGAAAAAAAAGTACAATCAGTATTCGTTTGGGGTTTTTGTTAATTGCGACCCCTATAAAAAACCATCAGTTGACGAAACTAGTAAAACAGAATGTTATCCCTACCCAGCCAAGATTTTTTAGGTTCGTAAATATAATATAATTTCTTGTAAGATTTGTAACGTTGTGAGAGATTCTTCATCACATGATTACAATTCGTTGACAAAGCTTTCAATTCAAATTGTATCTGTGATTCAATATATCAAAAAATCTTTTTGGACATTTTATCTTTCAATGAGATAATATCAACTAATTAAGTGATGTCCTTGCTCTCAATTTTCTCAAAAAAAAATGATATTGGTTTTATTAAAATACCCAGAAATAAAAAAGTCCCTTCATGGCATTCCGAATGACAAAAGAGAAACGGCAATCAAAGCTAGTAGGGGAAATTTTAATGTTTTCCGGTTGATGGGAGTTTTATTTTCTGAAAGCTAAGCACATGTGCTTTATAAATTTTCTTAACTTATAACGTATACAATGAAATATATCTTTCGTATCAATTGAAACAAATTGATATAAGAAAGTACATAAAATTATTATATAATGTATCTAATTCATTTTTCAAGCAATGTCCGTACCCAATGTGGAGCATATACCCTCTTAATGGAGATACCCCAAAAGAACCTTTTTTTTGCTTTTTCTCAGTTGCTTAACCCCTATTTTTCAAAAAGAGGATAAAGGATAAGGATAAAGCCAGGACTAGTGCTAAATAATCGGATGGGTGAGAAGGAATTTTAGATATCGCATACATTTATTCCTCTAATCAAGAATCGATAAATCGACTGAAAAATCAATTTATGATACTATGCGTACTGGGCTTCGAACTCATGAGAACTGTAATCAAAGCCCACGACGTTGACCACTACACCATGGATCTGACGAACATGATTCAATAATGACACGAAAAGACTCTCGTCTGGAAATTGCTTGTCTACTTTTTAAATTCATAATATAAATAAGGCTACTGGTTTCCCAAGATTGAATTTTCCAAAAAAAAAAAATATATAGATACCATCGGCGTCTCTTTCAGATATCTGAAAATGATTATTTAAGCATTAATAATCATCGATTAGCAATCACTTTGAAGCACTACTATGAAAACCGTCTGTAAATTACATTATTTTTTACAATGTCTGCTCTTAATCTGGAGCGTATCGCCTCCTAATGGAAGTATCTCAACTTTTGACGAGAACTTCTTGTTACTCAGTCACTCAAATACTTTGTCTCGAAGAGAGTAGGGATATAAAGATACAGCTATTACAGAAGTAGTGGTTGGCTAATCGCTCTAGCTATGACCTGTTTTTAGGATCGTTTGGATAGGGGAATTTTTTTTAACTAAAGAAGAGAAAATTATATTTTAACTAGAGAAGAATAATCGTTTTGCCAGCAATTTAAATTAAATTTGTTCATTTGTATTACATATTGTACGATTAAGCATATAACAGTAATAGTTACGAAAAGTTTTTATATTTATAGTTGTAGCAATTTGGGATCCAAAGTGTTATGATGAGAGTAAATGAACGCAACATGGAAGCAATTTTAGTGTGAAGGGTGTCTTATACAAATAACCAGAACATGTCTCGAAAGAAGAGTCGGCTAATAAAAAAGAAAAAGAGAAGGGGAAAAGACGTTGTATTTTGAAAATTTTATTCGCGAACATGTTACCATTTTACAAATACGCATTTTGTCTTAAAACATTGAAGCACAATACGGCAAGTTTTAAAATATATTCTCGTTACAAATACCAATGGGACCAATTAAAAAATACATAAGTTCTTACTTATGTAATATTTTTAAGGAGATTCGTGTAAATATTTCACCTTCATTAAAAGTACCGCGTATTCTCAATTTCTTATTTTATTTTTAAGGAGACACATTTAAAATCATATAAATAAATTAATCATTGCTTACCAGTTATTTATATTGGTAAAAAAGCAGATTTTATATAATTATTCGATTAATACGCTGCCGAAGGATTTTAGAGTTTTGAGTAAACCACGAAAAACTGTTATGGGCAGTATGATTGTGTCATACGGTGTATAAGGAAAAAGTAAAATATTCTTTTAAACTGTTATTTTCTCGGAGCGCGTCGATCGTCTAAAGCGAGCATCGAGATCGTGGAAAAAAATACACTTTTATGTTTGGAAAATTTTGAATTTTGAATAGGGCGCGAAATAGGAGGAAATTTTAGACTTGCAATTGGAAAAATTGATAGAGCATATTTATTGAAAAACCATCATGAGTGTGTTTAGCGACTCAGCGACTCATATATATATCGAGCTCCTCCACTCCGTATGTGGTGCAAATGGACTGTGGTCAATGGACCTTATTTCATTAGACGTTTTCTATGAAAACTACTTGTTACTCAGTAGCTTAAACTCTCTTTTTGGAGAAAGTAAAGATAGTCAGGACTAGTCGTTATCTAATCTCTTCACTACGTTCTTTTTTAGGATTTGACGAGTGAGAGGGAATTTAAGACATCACACAAATCTTTGCCTTCGAATATTAATGCGTAAATTGATTGAAAAATATAATAAGTGACGTTGACTCCTCGCCTAAGCGGCCAGGTTACTAAATATAAATGTGCCCATTATGAAACCAGGTCGTCATTTAATTTCAACTTAAAATAACTGAATTATGAAAAATTATAAAACAAATAATAAACACTCGTAACGTTGCCGTAGAGCTTAAAACAATAACAATGTTTGTAGTGTGGAAGGTAAATTTTGATGTTTGCTATTTATTGTGCTGCATTATAACATTGTTTCAATTTCGAAGGGCCTTATATTGTTTTCCTTCCTACAATAGGATATGTTGTTTTACTTTAATTAAGTGTAGGATGTGACGTACTTAAAGTACAACTGTTTCGGTGTCGAGAATATTCACCACCTTTGAGTTGTGAGTGTTTGCTAGGGTTGTTACCTGCGAAGTCAAATCTTATAATGTAATACTGCTACTGTAAGATAAAAGGCAATTAATGACAAAAAGCATAAATTGTAATTGAGTTAACTTGCATAGTATGCATCAACTCTTATAAATTATTTTCAGGAAGTTTATCAAAATGATACTGCATGAATGGTTTCAAATTTGATCAGCAAATTATGAGCAAAGCGTCCATTAAATATTTTATGTTCTAATTAGTCAGACACACAGCTATCTTTTCATAATTTAAAGAAAAAAGTAACTTATCTTTATTACATCTTTTTGTCATAATCCCCATATTTGAATTGTATTGTTGTAATGATATTTCTTTGTTTCTGTCGACTCAGTTGAACAGTGGTACCGCTGGCTACGGTTACGGATTTTTTACGTTCAAGTCCCGACGCGGACAGTTTCATAAATTAATTTATGGATTTTTGTTAGTAGACATGGATGTTTTTGATCTTTAAAATTCCTTCTCACTCATCCGATCCTTAAAACGGGGTGCGTAGAGAGATCGATTAGCTAACCACTAGTCCTGTCCCAGCATCTCTACTGTCGTCGAAAAATAGAAGATGGGTAACTGAGTAACAAGCAGTTTTAAAAGAAAACTTCAGTTAAAATACCTCTATTAGTATTAAATACCATATGCTCCACGTTGGGAGGAAAATATAGTGTTCTTTGCATTTTATTTAACAAAAATAATTTTTTGCATAATACCTAAAGTAGCGTCCTCAATTGTTTGTCACTTTTTGATGATTGACCTTCGACACGCGACTAACTCATTCGAACAAAAGTATTCCATTAAACAGCACTACACGGTCGTACAACCCGTAGAGCTCAGCGTTGCATCGTTTTCTTGTCTCATTTTTTTTTTAATGTTATTTTTTATTTGATAACCAGTACACCCGCGACTAATATGAGCACCGCTTTTTAAAATGTTTTTTACTTTTGATTCTCAAACTGAGCCAGTGCGACTTTAAACGTCTCAACAATAAAAGTATGCGTTGTTATTATGTTGATATACAATGTAATCTCATTAAGTACGTTTACAAGAGAATCAAGGTAGACGAGTTTTTCAATTTCAAACATTATTCAATTTCTCAACATGTAACATGACTGTTTTTGCCTCGTTTATTTCCAATCCGAAGCTTTTCACGCCACCCTAATTATCCATGTAGACCTGTCTAAAGCATCAATAACTAATATAGTAGTTATAATATGCATAAGAACAGCTTATGTTAGAGGATAACGTGAGCGTTAATCTGTCAAGCGAAAACAGAGCTTTAGACTTCTTAAGGCAAACTAAGATATAAGTGCTCCAAAATATTAAGACGGGTTTATTTGGTGCGATAACACATATTTTAATAGCGTATAACGAATCAGTAATTATTAATAGTTTTTTTTAAATGTGTCTTAATTCAAAGACATTGCATTAAATTTCATACTTAACTAAAAGATGTCTCAGTCAATGTTATCCGTGTAAATCAAAGGTGGGTAAAAACGAGGGATTTCAACGCGAATATTCAATATCTGAATATATCCGGAGCCCCTTTTCACTATTCGATATTCGTATATTTGGGCAACTATTTGAATAGTATTCGTTATAAGTTTTAATGAAATATTTTACAAAACCGATGAAAGATCACATCACAATTTTTTCAGGTTTCAAGGACAATAGTTAATACACTTATCCTAGGTGGTGGCTTTTTTCTCTTTCACCCAACTCAGGCGCTTTCAATACCTGACTATAATACTTGGGTCTCACTAATGAAACAGGCCTAAAAATAACCCTTTAAACATGCCGTAATTTCAGTAATTGAAGACCGTTGGAGTTATCCGACGCAGCTGCATATTTTAAATATAGTAAAACAATGGATGGTATTGGTATGTGTACTTATGTTGTCTTTGTGATAAAAAAGATTTATTTTTTAAAATATAATGTCTTTCCACCAAGAATTGACAGTTAACATCTTAAAAGTAAAAAAGATTTAGTCGTAGATTATTATAAAATGTAGGTATTTTATGCTTAAAAAATATTATATAAACCTATATCAGTGATTAGAATTAAAATTTTTATTATAAATGAACTCGTTTTGTTAAAAATTTCAATGTAAACAATGATACCAATTCTTACCATGCGAAATTTGAATTATTGAGATTTTGTACACTTACATGTATTCAGTCGATGGCTCAAATTCTTACCATACAAATACATTACAATAATTAAGGGTGGGGTGGGACTATTTCTTTCTACTGGACTTGAGAAAAGGACTAAATACAAACAATAAAAACACTAAAAAATTAAAGCTAGTGATTTCAATTTCTTTATTATTTATTTGATGTATTATTTCTTCATAATTATTTTACTTACAATTATGATTTAATTTATGACAAAGACTGAGGGTACTTAATGGAATTTCAATATCAAATTTGAATCGAACTGACAGTTAGAGTCCATTCGTGCGCTCGAATGCCTGAAGATGCCGATAGGCGAAACCCGGGTCGTTAGTGACAAAATACATGGAAGTGTACAAAATCTCAATAATTCAAATTTGACAATTATGACTGTTTTCAATTAATTGATTTGCAAACTATGCATTCTTTTTCTGTTGAGATGTCTTATAAAAACGTTATTTTATTCTAATATTAATATATCTAAAATTATTAAATAAGATGTAACTATTGATCACAACCTAATGGCTTCATAACCAGTATCGAAAATTTTTAAGACAAAAATTCGATGTAAGAAAAGCAGGACACCTTAAATATTTCATACGTATTTGAAGATTATTATACCCAATAAAGGTTTTCACATCGATTTCCAAAATCTTATATTAAAAAGTAAGAGCCTTATAATGATTATTCTACCGTGGAAAAGTATTATTTTATAAGTAGGTCATTATTAGCCATTACGAGGACCCTAAATAATGAAAATCCCTCTTCAACGCTTTTTTTTACGGAGACAATGTGAAAGAAAGGTCAGGCAATAAGGGAATAAAAATCAAGTCTTTTTATTGAGCTTTACTATTATTTAGACAAAAGTTTCATATTTATATTTTGGAGTGTGTACAGATTTTTTTATCATTTTTTAAACATTGAATTTAAATTTTTATTGCATTTTGTACACATATTTGTGTATTCCTTTGAGTAAAAGTTATTTGTTTGTCTGGAACGCATCTTCACAAATGATCAATACTGTGTTTATTTTTGTGATATTAAAATTTTAAAAGATATTTTTATCCAAATAGTTAACTTAATAATTGTAATTCTATTGCCGTGACATATTAAAACATAGTTATTAATTTAATTGTTAGGCCTTATATTAATGAGTAAAGAATGCACATAATTTTACGTCATAAAAAGTTGTTTCATTTTTAAGAACCTAATGTAATTGAAATATGTCAAATGTAAAACAATTTACGCAATTCTAGGCAATAAAAAGATTTTAATTCAATGGCAAAATTTTTATTGTCAAAAATTAAAAACCGTTTTGTTTTTGAAGAAACAAAAATATAACAGCATTAAAAAAAATGTAAGATAACTTTATTCATAGAAATATTAAAATTAAATCTAACATAACTTAACGTAAGTTTAATATAAATATACAAATCCTAATAAATAATTAAATACATATGATTATATATTTGAGATTGATTATATTGATTATAATATGATTTGAGTAAATACATGCTTTGCTTACATTTTAATATTCATTGCATCTGAAATAAACGTTAAATGCATGTAAACCACCTACTTATTTAAATATGAATATATAATTTAAGACATCGACTGAGGGTGCTTGATGGAATTTCAATAAAAAAAAAATACATGGAACTCTACAAAATCTCAATAATCCAAGTTTGATATGAATATATATTTTTTTATAATATCGACGATGTTTTGGCCAATTGATGTAACCCTCAAAATTGAAATTGTTCAGGAGAGAGTAAAAACTGTTTTTTCAAAAATATTATATGGTAAGTTACGTTATGAATCTTTGAAATGCACTCCTGTAAATTCTCATGTTTGGAGTTACGAAATTATACGTAGGGAGTGTCGATATAATAGTAGTTTACATCAAGTGGCCGGGTTAAAATTTTAAAATCTGAAACCAATGTAAAATGATGTTTCCCTTCCAAAAAGGGGTCAATTTATTTTTCTAATTTACGTCATTTGGCCGAGACCTGCTCTGTCGTCTTTAAAATGACATCTAATCATTAACTTATTTTCGTGTTTTTTGAGGGTTACATCAATTGGCCAAATCACAGACGATATGTTACAACTTTACTTGATGCAATATTTATTAAAACCCAATTATGTCAATAAAAGAAAAATTGATTTTACAAAATACATGGAAGTGTACAAAATATCAATAATTCAAATTTGATATTTGATTTAAATAAACATGTTTAATTAAGATATTTTCAATTTTTTTGATATAATGTTTCTTTTTGATTAAAACTTATGAATAAAGAAAATTTAAGAAAAATTAAAACAAACACGGGACACGCGTAGGTACCAAGAATTTAACAAGAAAATGTATTCGCCCGGGGTATAGTGTCTAGAAAACTTTTCTCATTTTGTTTATTTCCAGAACAAATAAATGAAAAAGCATAACGGGAAACCAATCAAAGAAATGTTGTTTTATGAAGGTATAATCGTAAAAAATGAAATAATAATATTCGATCGATGCATATTTTATTAACGTAATGTTATACGCACATCAGAAAATGGTTTTGTGGCTGAGGTATTTATGTACGTACTAAAAATCTAATATTGTCAGAACTGAATAACGTATCTCAACGAAAATTCAATACAACGTATTGTTGAGACAAATAAAGATACGTCGTTAATATTGTTTCTTAAGGAATTTTTGTACACTTCATCTACGCCAAATTTAGAAGATTACAAATGAAATATTACATTGTTACTTTAGGACTGCACGATGATTTTAGGATTTGATTTGGAATAATGAACATTTATAACATTTTTATTCAATTTACTACATAATGAATAAAAATAAAAGATAATATTACAATTTAGAACATAATTGTATTACAAAAATAATTTCTTCTTATTTAAATGTTTATTTTTTAATTAATGTGTATTCAATGAATACGGTAAATAAATATTCGCTGTAGTTAAGAGTTGAAAATTAAATTATTAATAATAATTAAAATGTCCTTACTGACTAACGTATTTTTGTAAATCACTAAGAACAACACAAAGAAACAGTTTTACTCGCAGTGAATGATACAGTTATATGATAAATACCATAGTGTTATTTGATATACATAAAATAAATTGTCTATGGTCAATTATGATCATATTCAAAGAAACTAGAATGTAAGAAATAGTTATCTCTTCAATAGTTTTCAAAATGGCCAGAAAACGTTTTTTAACTTTTTTTGTAAATACAAAACGATGTGCTATATTAGACACAAAGTTAAAATTAATTTTCATCGTTCTTTCTGTAGTTCATAGGACTACATAACTGAACACTTATAATAATATATACTCGCTATGATTTATTTCTTGTAGCTTAGTCTTTTTTTTTAATTTTTCTGTGCTTATTTAACTCCCTGTTGAAAAATCAGTTTTAAAATCATTCGTTTTCTTCTTTCATTTAAAAAAGAATGTAATATCAGTGAAATAACAAAAGATGTAATCTCAACTTTACGTAATTCAACAAGCTTTTCTTAAAGTAAATTTATATAATCTATCATAATATATTTGAACTTTGTTTTACGAAAATTAACTATAATGATGTAGTATACGCCTAGAAAAAACAATGAAAGTTATCTCCAATCGCATGCGAGCATATCTTTAATAATATCCGTAAATTACATTTGCTTTCTAATTGTGTGATGAAAGACAGATCCGACAAACAAAGTTTGACTTGATTAAGGCTTATTTACTATTTTACTATATTATGTATTATGTAAACAATAAAAATTAGCTTGTTTATTTTCTAATCGCAACAATTTGATTCCATATTGATATTTGTTAAAGTTGATATAAAGTAAATCACGTTTTACTGAGATAATACATTAAATGAAAATTATCGAGATGAAAAATAATCCCAAAATAATCTGTACACACCAAATAGGAACTTTATAAAGAAAACGAATAAATTTGGTACGAAAATTAAAACTTAATAATAAATGAAGTGAGACAGATTTTGTTTTCTTGTTTAATCCGGTAGAAGTTGTAGAAAATAAATTTATTGTTGATGCCCTTAATCCAGTTAACACTTCTTCTGGCACCAGATGTTTTTAAATTGGACAAACTTGTTTTAACGACCTGCTACTCTGTTCTACGTGACAGTTATCTAATTTTAAAACTGGGCGTTCGGGGGTCACGGTAAAGTTTTCGGGACGTAATGGAGGTTTTGCGAAAATTTTTGACCTTTCGTATTAATTATTCGCATTGTTATCAGTCATCCCGAATACGCTTTGATAATAAGAGTACTGAAAATACTCTTGATGTAAATATTTAGAAGTTTCCCATTTTCTCCCATGAACTGAACATTACAACATAATTACTTTTTGTTGTTTTATCCGATGTTTTTTTTTCTCAGAAAATAAATTGATGTTCCGTAATTTTGTAAAAAAAGGTTTTCTTTTTGCTTGGACATTTATCCATCTCTGTCGTTGCATGAATTAAATTTCACCATTTTCAATGATTTTTTATTACATGCTGATTGCTAAAATTAAGATGTGTACTAAAAAGATAAAAAGTTATATTTCAACTTCTTCTAAGTTTAATAAAAAAATCTGTTTTCAGTAAAAAAAATTCAGATGCATAGTGCTTTGATATATTTTCTCCTTAAGTTGATATTAAATGGCTTTAATAAATTTTATTGCATTAAAATCAAATGGCTTAAATATATCCCGGTGCATTGGCAAGTTTTTATTTTATTTAATTACTACGTTTTATCTTTAAACATATTTTTGTCTCCTGTAGGTATTTGATTAATCAAATTTAGATTTTTAATGATTGGAGAAGGTATTTAGATGAACATTAACAATGCACAAAATTGTGTGACAATATTTATTGAAGACCTCAGATCAAATATTCGATAACAATTTTATACACGATTAATCAAAATGAACATTAACTCAGATTTGATGCTAGACATTATAATGAGGAAATATGTCTTTTTATTATCCAGTGAATTATGCATTAACTGAGAAAATATTGTTATTCTATTAAAAGTACTTCCTTTCACATGATATAAATTTATTATTCTTTATGAATATATATAGAAAAATCAATCTTTTTATCCTTTAAATATCAGATTAAATAAAAGTAATGCGTATAAACAACGAGCATATTATGTTTCTACCGCAGCGAAGACAAATAGTGGAATAATAAAGTAGTGGTAAATAACAAAACAACTGATCCCTGGATGTTTTGAAAATTATTAAATTAAATCAACTTATCGTCTTCTGCCACTTTGCCGACGATATATTCCACTGAAGTTTGAAATGTTTTTCGTTTAATACGTTGTATTTTGAGTAAAACGAAGTTAAGAGTATTTTAAACAAGACCATATTAATGAGGTGTTAAAAGTTGATGAAAGATTAACATTTAAATTATGATGATTGAGTATCATATAATATTATTTAATTCAATTCAGTAAATAATAGCTACTTTTACATATCAAAAATAATTATTATATATTAGCTATAATTACTTAATATTCTTTGACGGTTATGCGTCAGGAAATATCAAATTGTGTTCGATTTTACATTGTATTCAATACTATTGGATACTTACAAATGTTGTCGGTTATAGAAACATCAAAATGTTACGCTATTATTATCAATAATATTGAGAAATTAATAATCGTTAGATTGTGAAGATTTATTACTTTGACAGTAAATATTAAATTAACTTAGGTAGCTGCGGGCTTTATTTATGACATAATTGAAAATGACGCCGCTTTGATGTCAATAAAATATTATAATATCACAAACATTACAGAATCTAATCTAAATTATTGATGTGTAGTATATAATATTACAAACATTAATGACACTAGGCAATTTGACAATAAGATTGTTATATTAAATACAATAGTTTTCTTAACCTTCTTAAAATCCCTTCGGATCTCATGCGGTCACATTTTGTTCCGGTGTGGGTTTTGTCATATAAACGCTTTTATAAAGCGAAATGACAATTTCAAAAAGTAAAATATGGTGTTTTGTAGTAATAAGTAATCGTCATATTTTATATGCAAAACCTGAAATATATATCAAACTATGTGGAATTATTGAAAGACGCAAGAATTAAAAATTTTCATAGCAGAACAAACTCGAGACGTATGTCAAAAGTCTCTGTGAAAAAAAACGGTTGGATACGGTCAAAGCAACCTTAAGTAACAAGCAATGCTGTAAGAAAATTTCCAATTTACGAGTAGTTCTAAGAGTCTCAGTCTCTACGAACAAATTGTATGGCGGTTGTATGAAGATCGTCTCTCAACTCTGTTTTTCGTCGAATATAACATATATTTGAAAAGATTTCTTGTGAGTTTAATCAGTGTTTCTTTACTATAATCATTATATAATTTACGATTCATCGAAAACCAACATATGTGCACGTTAAGTAACAATTAAATCGTCCCAATAAATTATATCGTACAGTCGTCATAATATATGTAGTGAATGGCACGAAATACGATGTGTGGCAGGGTAGATTTATTAGAATCGTAATTTATCGCAAAATACACACTTTGAATTGTCGATTTATAACAATCATTGATTACGACTAAGCTTTATATTTATACTCTTTCAAAGAAACTAAACAACTTTATTTGAAAATAAAATTCATAACTTAGTTATTCCACTGGCTGTGTAACTAGATGTAACGCGTTTCGCTTCTTTAAGAAGCATCTTCAGACTGGCTATATCGAACCATAACTAACTATATCCCCTCCAAACACTAGTAGTTAATTTTATAATTAGTACTATCATTGCTTGGGTTTTACCCCCTCCCCACGTCCAGTAGAAGAAAACAAACCCACCCTACTCTTCATTTTAAATTAAGATGCTTCTTAAGAAACGAAACGTGTTACATTTAGTAACACAGCCAATGGAAGAACTAAGTTATCAACCTTAATTTAATATTAAAACACCAAAGTTTCCGCCAAATCCATCCAAATTATCTTTATTCCTATTAACATTAAAGATACTACATTTAATTACCCACTATTTCACATTATTTAAATATGCTAGAATTCATCGTAATTAGTCCAAAATATCGATTTTATGACTCCGCTGTTAATGTAACGGACCAATCGTCTCCAAAAATACCAGCAAACGGGCCGTACAGCATGGTTTGTAATTTGAGGGGGGTTTGATACGGTACATCATGCATTTTGGATTGTTACTATTCTATACTGTACTATAATTTTGTATTTTTTGATGATAAAATTGACGAGGTTTTCAAATTATGATTAATTATACAAAGAAGACGTAGAATATAATGTATTTTTATTTTTTGATTACATGTAAAAGTATTTTATTTACAAATTGAAAAGATTTAATTTTTTTGTACGCCTATTTCACAGATAATTTAAAAGTTTAAAGACCGAGGTAACTCATTGTTACACCATGGGTACGGTAGGGCTAAGTACGAAATTTTATGATATTGTTTAGGCTTATTAAAATCGACAGAAGGGCTTTGGCCCGTTTTTTCTTAATTAACTCTTTATAATCAAAGACTCCAAATCAAAGACTTCTCATCCAAATTCTAGTACACTTCTTTAGGTCATTCACCTATTTTCTTGGCAAACTTCTTACAAAGTTTATGTCAGCTTCAATTTATCATGTACTTGGTCAGTAGATTATCTGCATTCTAGTGACATTGCCAATCAATTTATTGGCAGCAAAGTGACCATGGTCTTTAAATTAACCGTAATTTCTTTTTGAAAAGAGTTTGTGGATTGGCTGTCGTTGTAAGTATTCTATCGATCCTGGCAAGTGCGCATCCGTTGTTTCAGTTTGGCCGGTTAGTACACAGGCTTAATTGTAAATGCGGCAATATTATTCAGGACCCTGATCCCATCATATTATTACAATTATCAAGGACCGGGAATAATTATTGTTTACACTTTGAGTAGTAAGACAACGTATTGTGTCATCTATTGTCTATTTCTATTTTCATGTTTTTATTAAATTATTATTATTTCTTCAGATAAACAAATATGTATCCATATAGTATTGAGTGTATACATTATTTTTGGTTAAACTGATTTCCTGGAATCAACGTTAATAAAGAACAACAAACCCTAAGACGAACGCAATAAAAACGTAGGGTAGAATTGGGAGTGAAATTGTATATGTAATTATTTGAAAGTAATAATGAATTATTATATCGATTCCGTTGTACAGTGGTCAATGTCGTTGGCTTTGGCTACGGATGTCGGATTCAAATCCTGGTACGGACGGCTTAATAAAATGATTTTATAATCCATTTACGGATTTCTTTACGTAGGCATGGATTATTGTGATTTCTAGAATTACCGGTAAAGAATGAGCCAATCATCCGATTCTATTCTATGAAACAAAGCGATTTGTTAAATACTAGTTCTGTGCTAGCACTATCATTCTATCCCTATCTCTTAAAGGTTGAGCAACTAAGTAACAATCAGTTTTGGTAGAAAATGTTCTGTTGAGATACCTCCATTATGATTTTATATATGCTTCCACATTAGGAGCGGAGATGATTGAAAAATAATTTGAATTTTTAAATATGCGTTTAAGAATTTAAAAAAATATTCACTGCTTGAAATATTCTTCCCAGAGTGACCCGTAACAAAAAAAAATGTTTTCGTTTTTTGTGTGTAGGATATGTAAAATAATCCTAATTTAATAAAAATAATTCATTAATAAAATGGAGGAACGCGATATAGGCAAGAATCGAATTTGTGGATTTAGTCGACTTTATCTTCAAGAAAGATTCTTTAATGAGTATCATTGTTCATTATAAACAAGCTGATGATGATAATATTTTACTAACATAGTTGTTGTGTCACATCCGATTATTCAATATACGCGCCGCAGAACCGGATATTAACCCGTGCAAAAATAAAAGTCTTGGCGCTTATATCCGTCTTTGCGTCCGTTTTATACTAAGACCAATTTCCGGTCACTCAATTAGGTGACTCTTATTGACTTACCCTCGAGCTGTTGACGAAGCCATACAACTTAGGCATTTGACCCACTATATCTGCTTACGTGTCTTACTATTTTAGTAAGGACTTTTATCCGATTACTGGCTAGAGAATGTTTCACTGTAAAATACACCTATTTTAAATCATTTCTAAATTTTCGAATTTGTTTGCTTTTACTATAAAGTAACACGCTTTGTGCTACCTTTAGTCCAATTTGTTAAACATAATTATCTGCGTACTTTTTGTTTTTAGACTCAATTTTTAATTTATATTATTTCAGGTTGGGTTATTTTAGATTTCGAAAATTGTTTATATGCTTTAAATAAATATTTTATTGATTTACATATTTAAACAAATTGTGGAATTTTCTACTAAATTATTTATATGCATATGAGTACATTGGTGTCAAAGTGGGACATAAGCCATCTACGAAAATGTACTGCAGGGGTGATTTATCATTTCATACATATTCCACATTGCATCAAGCCCGGCAGCCATGACACTTTAAAGTAAATTCTAGCTCTTTGATTGGTCAATGTGTATATATGGCCACTGATTTCGCAAAGATGGTTGTTAAATGTCTACTTTTGAAACTATACACGTACTTTAAACTAAAAAATCTGTATTATGAAGCCGTCGAGTTCTGATACTATAGATGAGTTTTTTGAAAAGAGTATCACTTACACTACCACAAAAACATGTCTTTCGTGGGATTTGTGGCGTTTGTCCGATTTTGATACGGAGGTACTCACATCCACCAATTGCCGAGTCGATTGTTTGATCCTATTAGACGGTTTTTTTAAAAATTATTTCCTAGGGCACTCAACATATCCATCACCACCCACTATGACATCACACTGTTTTTAAATGGTGTATTCCGCAGTGTACCAACGTTATACGTGCTTAAGATTTTGTGCCAGAAATGTCCGAGGAAAAATTCTTCAAGACTTCAGGCAGGAAAGCAAATAATAAAATTATAACAACCAAAAATAGTTTTTAGGAATTGACTTTCATTCGCTCTCTATAAGATGCTGTGAACTATTTCAATGTCCTGAATTTTTTAATAGATGCAACCAAGTCGGCATGACTGAGGAGACCGACAGTTCCGGCCGATAGTCGTATCGGATGTGATCGGCATTATGAATCATATTGTCACCATTATCTATTATATAAGATAACCTGATTTATATTATACACTGATTTATATTATACGAGCTGAAATTTATAATAAATACGACATCTATATATATATAAACGTTTATTTGTTTGTTTGTTTGTCCTCTATGCGTTCCTTTACCATTCATCCGATTTCGATGAAACTTTGGTGAATCGATGTGCGCACACCCGTGAGGGTTTCTAAAGAAAAGAATTTAAAATCTAGAAAAAAAATACGTACAACTAGCGACACCTCTTAAACACACAGAAAAACAAAAAATATGGAAAAAATAACGATTTTCAAAAAAATCAGGCTTCTTTCGGCCTATGAAAAATTAATTTGAGCTTCGGATTGGGTTCGGGTAACAAGTGTTATATTGAGAAAAAAATATGCCTCAAAAAAGTATTTTTTTCGAATGGCAACACATTTTCCATCTGATATCATTGCCTAAAAGGTATCACTAATAAGTTTTCGTCAGTGAATAGTGATGGCGAGGCTGGGCTTTTAAATAGTCCTTGGTTGTATGCTCCAACACTGAGTATCGTCGAATTAAGTGTAACTAAATGTGTTCATGTTGAATGTTCGTGGTAAACAAAAAAATAAGAAAATTAACCAATACTTTTTATCGTGTTTTTGTAACATTCTTGAGAATTATGAATACGATGAAATCCGTAAATAAAGATAGTAGCGCTCGAAGGGAAATAAAGTGATCTATATTTATGACATATCAACTCTTTCTCTCTCCAGCGAGCGTCAAGACGTTTACTACATTCTACGCCCAAAATAAACCTTTTCTAAAAGTGTAACTTAAATATGTTTCTTAAATTATTATTGTTATTGTTGATATTGCATACTGTTGCAAATATCCGATGATTTTCTAGAACATCAGAATAAGTATTTATTCATTCATTTTGTTTTTCGCAAATCTGACCCAGTACACACAAGGTAGGGAAGCGATGTATAAATACATATTTGATGGATGCCATAATAGCATATCGATGGTGTTTTGGCCAATTGATATAGCCCTCAAAACACCGTCGATATTAAGAATAATATTTATATGATCTACGAAAATGGTATTCGTTTTAAATCCTATTAAAATAAACTTAAATCGTAAAATTACATTCATTATATTAAAAAAATACATTTTCAATAATTTCATGGAAAACATGATTTTAAAGATCATATTAAAGTTTTCGGGTTTGGTGTGAATGAGCGTTTCTGCGGTTTTAAAAGCAAATACGAACAAATAGTTACAAATAACAATAAATTGAAGTATCTTGTATATTTCAGTTTGTTTTTGTATTGTATTGAAATTTATTACACAAGTAAAAATAATTAAAATTTCATAAAAATACATGTAAATAAGGAGCATTTATCAAAATGTACAAAAATATTATTTTTGTATATTTTGAAATTTATTTTTCATCATAAAGCTGCTGTTGTAAAACTATGAAATGTTTTCCTTCTAGTATAATTACGTTTCACTTTTACCGTTGACTTTTTCATCACTTAATTTTAGTAAACTATGATAAATATTTATAATGTTATATTATTACAAGTTCTCAACTTAAATTATTTTAAACATAATTACAACTTTTAAAAATTCCGGTTTCCTAATTAACGCGTTTACCTTGAATGAAAAAACATCCATTTAATGTATTAAAAAGCACTCTTTTAAATTAATTAACCTCACTAAATTTATTTACCCTTGGTAATGGTTCAATTGCCACGCTTGCTAGAATTAAAATTAATTCTCATGAAATTCAATGGCGTAATTTTTGCGGTAGGACATATCAAGCGAGAAAAAATGAACGAAAAATGTGTCAGATTAATTTTTGTTTGGGAGTCTGTAGCTGTGAATACATTGCCGCTTTTTTGAGTGTCAAATAAACGTCGACAAAAACATCAAATTGAACAATTCTGTTTAATGTTCGTCGGAACCATTTGGTTTTCAGTTTTTACTATGACATATTTATAATACGTATATTAGAGGCGACATGTTCAATTAATTTTCAACTTTCGTCTTATATGTTATTTGTGTTAAATATGTGACTGTCAAAATGTGTGCCGTGAAAGAAGAAAAAAATTCAAACTCTGAAACAAACAAAATCTCACAGCTTGATTGTTTCCCATGAGTAGACGCTTCCTCAAGCAAAATTGAAATTTTGCCAAAAATCCTTAATTATCAAACGTAACAATAGTTAGTTCATCAATCCTTTCACAATATTCAACGGTACACACCTGATATTTACAGTGGAGGAAATTTGAATGGAAAAAAATAACGACCCTGTGCAAAAAGCAGTATTTTCTTAGCTAGAATTGTCAGCATTTTTTAAATTGTTTATGAGTCAATATCCTCGATTGGATATCACACATCTTTACAAAGCTTAAGATATCGAATGATGGTACTTGATGGAATTTAAATATCAAATTTGAATTGTTGGGAGTACGGAATAAGTAAGTAGTTTTTCGAATTGCATTTTAAAACCCACCATTCCACCCATAATACGTTTGTTTCCCTAACTAAGATTAAGGGTCATTGTTGGAATTAATCCAGGTGTCAATGTAGATCCTAGACTTAGTGGTAATAATTTGCCTTATTTTATCTTATATATAAACTATTCACTGTCTGTCAGGTCAAGTTCATTGGTGTGCTCGAATGCCTGAAGATTCCGGAAGGCAAAACCAGGGTTAGTGACGAAATACATGGAAATGTACAAAATTTCAACAATTAAAATTTTTAAAGTTTATTTTTACTGCTCATGGAAATGAAATAAAAAAAAACGAAAGCAGTTACAATTGGTAGATGCGGAGTTTTGCGTTTGTTTATTTCCTTTAGAGCCACATTAAACATAGTTTTTATAATAAATCACATATTATTTTGTGTATCATTTTTTTTTGGTGTGCTGCGGAACAAATTTTTCTTTCCCAGTGTGCCGTGAGGTAAAAAAGTTTGAACAAATTTTAGAAATAAAATAAAATCATCGCAATTCTACTTTAAATAATTTAGCACTGTCGTGATTTTTTTTAAATTACATAGAGGGCTAAAAGAGAAGTATAAAAATACATCCGTTTCTATTGATAATTCATAAATTAATTCATAAATCAACTAATTCATAAATCAACTAATAAATCAATGTATGAAAGTAATTTGGTAACATACAAACTATGGCGAAAACACCGTTGCTCCCAGAATATACAATTTGCAGTTAGTTGTTATTTTGTTTATGACTGTTAAATAGTTGAGAAAACTGTCGTAAATATTATATTTATAATATTTATTTCTTAGAAGTATAATAAAAACAAACTAATTTTCAAAGTTAACTATCGAGGCAAACGTGAAAGTTTACCTAATAATATACCCATCAACACACCAACTAAAATTTCTGTTATTTTATTCCGTAACGCAAAAACCATACAAAACTTACTTCCGACATTTGACTGACATATCTATCATGAAACTTGAATAATTTAGACGGTCGCTACTCCGTATTTAAATAACATCAAGATTAGTCGGTCAAAAATGCACACAACAATGTGATTAAATGCTAATATCGCAGAGTTAGTGACAAAAGTTTGTTAGCTCTATTTTAGATATAATTTTTGGAGTTA
This sequence comes from Himalopsyche phryganea, assembly GCA_022494535.1. Lineage (NCBI taxonomy): Eukaryota > Metazoa > Arthropoda > Insecta > Trichoptera > Rhyacophilidae > Himalopsyche > Himalopsyche phryganea. Next base: position 1,631,327 of record JAGVSL010000060.1, on the reverse strand, counting down.
GCAATAAAGTTTGGGTAAATATGTAAATATTTTTGAACAGAAGTGGTCGGGAAGCCCCTCCTAATAATTTTGATTAAATAATGTAATATTTTTCAGAAAAAAATGTTAGAATAATATTGTGATATACTTAAGATATCGATCAAATACTAAAACTATGTGATTCGTAATTCAGCGTTAACTTGAAACTCGTCTTCCATTCTTCGACTTTCTTACCAAAAACTGTCTGAATAATATTATATTCTCTTTCTTGGATAATTTATTGAAAAGATGGTACAGATGGCGCATTCATTATATCTGTTTGTCGCATGTATTACAATGAACTACTCGTCTTACAAACGGTTCTGGCAGGAGGGAAAAAATAATAAAAATGTTTCTCACAAAATATTAAAATTTCGATAACTCATTATATGTTTGTGTATATTTGTTACCAACTTTTGGCAGTCAATTAGTGCATCCAATCTTGGACCTCTTTTATAAAACCGGGATTTAGGGATTCAGAATTTTTCAATCTCGGGATCCAGGGATTGTTCATTAATTGTAATTTTATGTGTTAAATTGTACATTTAAAATTTATTTTGATACATTGGAATGTACATATTATTTAATATTTTTTTGGCATTCGAATGGTTTTTTTATTGATTGGGAATCGGATAGTCATATACAAAAATAAACATAAAGTTCATTCGTGCGCTCGAATGCCTGAAGACGCCTAAAGGCGAAACACGGATCGTTAGTGACAAAATACATGGAAGTGTACAAATTCTCAATAATTAAAATTTGAGTATTTTCTATTCCTCATTATCAAAAATGATTAAAATAAGAGTCACGTTCTTTTACAAAAAATTCAAACACTATATTTAACTTGATCAATGTGAAGCATTTTTCAGATAAGATACTTAGGTAGGTAAATACAGTAGCGACACTTTGTCAGCTGAATCGGAACAAAGCTTTTAGTTGTTTTCGCTACTTAAACCATACATTTAGATTGCCTAATTATGTAAGACCAAAACAAACCTACGTTCTTCTGAGCCTAAAAGATAAATCAAGTTAAGACTTTTAACAGAATTTTCTACGTATTTATTTTTTACAAAATGCAGCTTCATAGTTTAATACTCTCAAAGTATATTTTACTTAACATTTACCAAGTAATGAAAATATAGTTTTATATTCTATTTCAATATAAGTATATTATTTTCATTTGCAAAGCATAAAAATACCAAGTAGATATACTATGAAATACCGTCAGCCCAGAGTACAGTAAAAGTATAACAATTACGGTGTGGTATTTAATTTATATCGGGTTTCATAAATTGATTAATGAATTTCTGTTCCAAACCGCGAATGATTGTGATGTCTAAAATTCCCCTCCCACCCATCCAATCCTAAAAATATGGCGTAGCGAGAGTGATTAGCTTCCACCAGTCATGTTATAGCCCAATCCATCTATCCCTGCTTCCTTCGAAAAAAGATTCATCCAATGGGAGGCCATATGCTGTACATTGGGAGCGGACATGGTTTAAAGAAAATAATGTATGATAGTAATTTAATAAGAGACATTATATAAAAGATTTCTAACGAAAACCATCGTTGTTTGTGATGTTTTAGTCACTTCTCATCAAATCTATTCGATACTGAGATAAAAATAGTAATTAAATAGCTACAAATAGAATTATTATTTTTTAGCAATATTTTTTTCAAAGCATTGTTTGTGTTGAGAGATTTATTTACAGCCCTGTAATACATACATTTTGAGAAATTGAGTTTCTGTTATTATCAACGTGGTGCTGTATTTTTCTACTGACAGAAAGCATCGAGTCATAAAAATAAGTTCTGATATAATTGCTTTTAAAGCATTACTTTGTTTACAAATTACTCTCTTTCCCAAGTACAATTATTTGTTTTTTATAAAGATTTTTTCGCACATTATGAAGAACAGTCTTTTGGCATACAAATCATTAGATTTGGTATCATGTTTTCTACCAGAATAAAAATATAACAATATGAACGAATACTGTTTTTTTTCAAAGTAATTACATTCTATGATCACTTTTAAGGTGTTAACTGTCAATTCTTGGTGGAAAGACATTATATTTTTAAAAATAAAACACAATTCATTTGTACAACTTCCACATATTTATAATGATCAGGACCGGTTTCACTCATCACGAGCATTATCAACTGATGATCAGTTGATAATGCTCGTGAATTGTGTTTTATTTTTTAAAACACATTTTATGACTGTATGCGTTGTACCAGTACCTATAGCGTTAAATTGTATCCATTTTGATATTTAAAACAGAAAATGACTAATTCATTTTGTCACTATACCCTTAATATGACTAAATGATATAATATTTTAAGCAAATTTTGTTCGATATTAGTCACTATTCTGAAATCACAAATATAGCTACATTAAAAGTCCATTTAGCTGAACAAAACAATTAATGACGTTACTAATATAATATACAATAATGAATCAGGGAAATTATTGTATATTATATTAGTAACGTCATTCATAATTTTGTTCAGCTAAATGGACTTTTAATGTAGCTATATTTGTGATTTCAGATTAGTATTTAATGATTTGCAAGAGGTCCATAACATTTTAATTGTAGACTCTTTCATTTGATTTATGTATAATTTGTTTGTTAAGCAGTATTTTCTTGTCTCAGTTCATGAACCATCAGTTTTATATACCTTCATTTTCACACTCAATTTTATATAAATAAGCCTGTTATGTTTGTATTTTTATCAGTTGATAATGCTCGTGATGAGCGAAACCGGTCCTGATCATTATAGATATGTGTTAGTAGTACAAATGAATTGTGTTTTATTTTTTAAAATATAATGTCTTTCCACCAAGAATTGACAGTTAACACCTTAAAAGTGAAAACTAAAAAATAAAAACTGTTAAATGACAATGTTTTATCTAATGAGTCAGTTAGAAATGCTTACTTGGTAATTGGAATCGTTTCGGATCTAGTTGATAGCTAGGCACGACTAGGTCACTGAAAATAAATATTATCTTGTTTTTTTGCGTATATAATTAGATGTCTTCTCTTTTTCTATCAACACGACCTATTTTACTACGATTCGCTATATGTTTACAAACTACAGTATAATAAATATCACGCTATCACATAATAAACATCGAATTTCCCCGCTGCAATAATAACAGTGAAATGCACGTGGTACAAAATGAAGCAGAGTGCCCGACTGCGGCAGTTTGTTCACTTAATAATATGAGTCCCAGTTCCGCATACCAACTTTCAGGATAAAAATAAGTTTAACCCACCGCTCTCAATTCAGTTTATGTCAACGTTTCCACAACGATATAGTCTATATCAGTGGTACACAACCTATTTGACAGAACGCCCAATTTATTTATTTTGTTAGTTCACGGGTTCTCAACCAGTGGTGAATACCCCCCATTACGTACATTTTAGAGTTCTAGGGAGAGGGTGAAGGAATGCTGCCGTTTATTAAAGATTTTCAACATTACATATTTACATATTCAGGAAGCACGTTTTGGATAAGAGTTAGATTATCTTGGGAAGGGGGGGAGTTGTATTTTGAACATTAGTTAAATAGGTATAGTAGTAAAAAAAATTGGGAACCACTGTGTAGGTCAATTATTGGAAAGCCAGTATATTTAAAAAATAAACACATTTTTTGTACTATTTTTATATTGATCGGAACCGGTTTCGTTCATCACAAGCATTATCAACTGATAAAATATAAATCTTTCTAATCACATTATAATCTAGTCTAATCAAATTAAATCAATTTTTTATTTAATTTTAAATAATTAATAATTAAACAATTTATTCTAAACTTATCATTTTCTAATTGTTCATGGGCCGCAGTGGGTAAGTCTTAAAACATAATGATTTATATGCACTTTTGTTTAGATCAAATTCACTTTCATAAAAATATTTTTCACTTATAACAAATACATTCCACAAAAAACAATTTCTTACACTAAAAATAAAGTGATCGCACATAATAAAATATATTTTAAAATTGAAGGGAACATTGCACATTGCAAAATATTTTCAGATAGATAAAATAGTTTTCACTTAATATAAATATTCACACTTTGAAATCGTTAGTTGCACGAAGCTGTAATGAAATGTCACTTATTCTTTACTACTTGCCTGTATTGTCTGTGCTCCACGCATTAGAATACATTACTCAAACCAAACCAGACAGACCCTAATTTAACCTACTACAACTTAACTCACTTTGTTAAAAGAATCCGTGACTAAGTGGAAACTATTAAAATCAAAGTCCGAGTGTACCAAGTGAATACTATCTAACACAAAGTGCAATTATTTATAACCCATATATTAATAGATTAGATTTACATTTTAATATCTAAGATTTATAGTTACTGATCAGATACTTGTATCAGATACTACATATACTACTTATTACCACTTTAATAGTTACATGTAAGATACATAATAGAATTAATTATTCGGTTACAACAAATTTCATTTTTGTCCGCGTGTTATGCGTCACTGGTCTATGTAGTTAACCCATTCAAATCTGTAAATTGTATGCGTATTTAACTGCTAGTTGGTCAAAAGATAGATAATTTTACACACGCAAAAGTACTGATATCAATAACGGTCTATGTCAAAGATATCTGTTGAGGGATCAGTTAATCTATATTTATTGTCGTTAAAACCACGCTGTATAAAGAATAGTGACTTAGAGCCCATTTAAAAATATTGTTATTAAAAAACCTCATTTTAATATCAAAATATTGAATCATTGACTCAAAAATGGATGTTTTAACATGCAACATATAACGCTATTTAGAAGAAAATACTTATAAAATCCACTCAGTTATTTAAAAACAAAACAAATATTTGCTATCAATAGCTTTCAAAATAATAAAATAAATAAAATATTCAAAGCTTGAATGCTGATGCTATTAACAGTGTGCGTTTAATGAAACTTATTTGAATCGTTGAAATATTAGTTCCCGAGAAGTGAAGTGAGCCAAGTGATTTGATGAAACTTTTTATCAAAAGTTGAGGTTTGATAATCTTCTTTAATTGATTTAATTTGTTAGGGAATAATATAGTTTTCACTTGCCATTTCTCGTATTATAGGCTTCCATGTATTGTTGCGTTGTTCGGTATCACTAGGTCTTCAAGTACAAGGATGAAATTAAATTAAAAAGAAAGGAATGAAATGAAATCAATAATAAAAATTGTAGATAAATATTCAGGTTGTGAAAAATATAAATCGTTTCCACTCAGACATAATGATTAGTAAATTAATGACAATTAATGCTTATCAGTAAATGTTATAAAATTAATCTTCCAATCTTTATTGAGTATTTTATTAGCTGTGGTGTTGTTAGAGTGTTAAATGGTTAAATGATAGTTCCAACCGCATAAGAAATATGTTCAAGAACAACTTGATAGGTCGATGCGTTTTTAAGTTTTATTAATCGTTCTCTTTAGTAACAGATGGCGTTGTCTGGGAATTTTATTCCTCGACGGATATTATAAAAAATGTAATATACTGTGTTGTGAATTCCAGTCGATCATTTCTTAAGTGAACACTTGCTTATTATTTCTTCTAAAGATATCAAAATAATTGAAATGAATTGGGTCTTTAATGGGAAATAATGATAACGATTTTCTTTATGTGGATCTGTAACTGGATCGTATTTATTTTAAAATGAATGTGTAGCTTTACAAATTCAAAGTTTTATCGTAAAATGATAACAAATTATTAACTCGTCAATTTGTAGAGAAGCAAAATAAAGTAAGATAATTAAAATGAAGCAACCTGTCGAATCCCAACTGTAATATAAAAGATAACTATGTTGTAAATACCGTTTTGAGTATAATCAAATTCGTTTTGATTGTGTCAAAGTTGCATAATGGCTAATATTTGCGTTACAAAAGTTTACATGATATAACAGCTTAACCAACTTTTATTAAGATCCCGAATAATGTGTTCTTAGATAAAGAATAAGTATACACAATAAGTAAATGAAAAAAAAATGCATAATTAAATAACTTTAAATGTGTTCTAAACTTTGTATTTTAAAAATAAAACGCACAGGATCACGACCGGTTTTGCTCGCCTCGATGTCCTGATCATTATAAAAATGTGGAAGTAGTACAAAATATATTTCGTTTTATTTGAAAAATATTTAATACTTGTTTGTTTAAAGCAACAGTTTGGTGACCACTTTCTTCAATAATAATTTATCCAGTGATAAAAATTTTTCATGTGTGTCAGTTAAACACATTTTCTAGTAATTAAGATTTTTTTTTTCTTTTCTACTTTCTAGTTTATCCACAGCGATAACGGCTTAATTTAAATTAATTTTACTAATATTACTATTCCTGAAAATTTGCAGACAATTTCAAATACGAATATCATTACTAAAAAAAATTTTGAGTAAAATATTTGAAAAGAAAATATTTTTAAAGAAGCAACCAATAAAATAAATGCTAAATCCACTTTTTTGTATGACTGTTTCTATATCTGACACTATGCAAGAATACTTTAAACAAGTCTCTTCAGACATAAATAGGTTTAAATCGCACGAGAAAGCTCTAGAAAGAGCTTTTTTGTACGGTGTTTTTGATACAAGAAGGCCTAATAAAGGCTTTGGCTGAGAACTTTTTTTCGTTATCATCTAAACGAGCTTCTCGATAACGAAATTTAAAAGTTTTTGTTGTTGTTTCTTAAGAATATATATGGTTATATTATTTCATTGTTATTTAAAAACACAAAGTAATATTGTTTGAAATAAAACCGAAGATTCTTAGTTAAATGATCTTGGAATATGGGAAAATAACTTCCAACCGTTGTAACATAAATATATATTATACATGTTAGTATCACTATTACTGATTACATTGTGTTTTAACTAATAATTAAATGACGGTGTTCATACTACGGTGTTCACTGTCAGTTCTAGGTAGAAGAACATACTATTTTATAAAATAAAACACAATTTGTTATGTACTACTTTCACATTTTTTATAATGAATTTTTAATAAGTTTTCCAGGGTATAAGAACATTTTTCTGCAGATTGATGATTTTAAACTGTAAGAATCACTTTTTTTTATTTATTTTTTATCTTAGTAAAAATCATGTAAGATACTATGAAATGCTTTATGTTAAACATTTTATTCTTCTATGTCTGCAGATTATTTATACGTTAAGTTTAAACAACTTGATATTTCGAAATTAGCAACAAAAGTTTTCATAAGTATTATGTACCTATACTTTAAGAAAAATCTTTTATTTTTGAAATATTCATGAGGTCACGTTAAAAAATTTTAGCGTATGCCGGAACAGAGATAGTTTTGATGTAATTAATTATTATGGAATTTAGCGAAGTTTATTTTGCCGTAATGGATTGATCAACATTATTTTGTGTGACGTTTTACTTTTTAAAAAATAAAACATACTTTTTTTTAAACTATTTCAAAATTTTTATAATGATCACGACTGGTTTAATCTATCGCGAGCATTTCCGACTGATTAAATAAAGGTCTTTACAAGGCTATTTACATAACATTGAGTGTCGATTACCAGGTATATAAAACAATTGGTTGAAGGACTGTGACAAGAATTTATAGATAATCATACAAAATTCTACAATTAAATGTTTATGACCTCTTACAAATAAATAACAACTAATCGCAACAAAAAGGCAATTATTATGTAAGAAAATAAAAATTACTTTAAAAATAATTCATAAACATTTTAGTTTTTGCTGTAAGGATGTATCTAAAATAGAATTAAAGTTTGAATTCTATTTTAAATTGAATTCAAATCTATTATGTATTAAAACATATAAATTTAGAAATTCTTAACCCTCAAACTTTTTAACTTTAATAAGAAAACTCAATCGATACTGTCTCAATTATACTATGGTAATGTCAGTATTTTTTCCTGTGACAGTTTTTGATTACTTTGTATTTACAAAATTTCAATACTGTACACTATAAACTTCTGCTATTGAGAAATTTAATATTAATGTAAATTGAATGAGGTACACTGTAGTACTGTAGTACACTTCAATTTTATAGCGAATAAAAAAGCGTTGAATTTTTTGAAAATATCTATAAAAGTTGCGTTAAATAATATAAAATCGTTTTGGAAATCTCCCCGCCTGACTTTTTCTCATTGTATAAGCACAAAGAATTTTTTACTAAGTTTTGTGAAATTGAATATTCACTTGCGTTGATGAGTGTCTGACACAAAACGAGACAAAAAAGCTTTTCTTCAACTTTCATTTTGTTCAGAATTTTCAATTCGTAGTTTTCTCATTCAATTGTAAGTCACCTTGAAATTTTCATAACTTTGTGCCGCATTATCAAAGAAAAAAGAATAACTTCTTACATTTTTCATAAATATATTAAAGTTCCTACAAGATTGTTCGCCTTACTTATTACTGTTGGGAATAAAAACAGATATATTATATTTTTATCAAATCATGTTCGTCATATCCTTGAGGTTGAGTGAGATTGTGTTAAGAGTCTTAAAGATTGTATTATAAATAAACGATCTTAACTTATAATGATGATTTACAAATAATATAAAGATTCTATCAAAAAGTATTTTCTTCATATACAAAGTTTAAAATTACAACGCAATCACTACATTAATAAAGCAATAGAGTTAATTTTATATTCGAAGTGAATAGCCACAAAGTAACCGTCAAATCTGTGGTAAATATTACTATCAATTAACATTTTTTTACCATGTCCGCTACCAAAGTAGAGCATAAGGCCACCTAATGGAGGTATCTACACAGAAGTTTTCATAGGTTGAGCAATTGCTCAACTTCTCTTTTTTCGAAGAGAGTAGGGATAGAGGGATAGAGAGATAGGACTAAGACAGGAATAGTGGTTAGCTAATTACTCTCGCTACGCCCCGTTTTGGAGGAGAGAGTTTTAGACATAACAAACCTTCCTGACTACAATCAGAAATACATAAATCGATTGAAAGATCAATTTATGAAACTGTCCGCACCGGGACTTGAACCTGAGACATCTGTAACCGTAGCCATCGACGCTACAAACTGCGCTACGGTGCCAACAGAGCCAACTAACATTACCAACAGAAATTGTTGGAGAATAATATCTTTCTACAGAATAATTTGGTGTGTATCTTCTATCTAGATTAGACCTCGGCAAACTACGGGTGGGTGACATGTGGTCCGATGTGTATTTTTGTGCGTCGCATTTGTACTATAAAATTTTTGTTTATTATACAATCACTTATTTTTTATGTTGTGTTGGATGATGATAAGTAATGTATATCTAATAAAAGCATTTTTCTTGCGGTCTGCTGTGCGTTTTAAATTTCTAAGTGGTCCTTTAGTTCAAAAGTTTGTCAATGACTGATCTAGACGCATATAAGTATTCAATGGTTTTTTGAGTGATATATCACAAAAAAACTAAACATCTTATACTGCATGCTGAAAGGATGCAATTTGATTTATTAAAGCATTTTTCAAACGATACATCACTCTTAACAACATTTTTAAATTCGAAAATATTTTTGACGCGTGGGAGATTTTCCACCGATGAAGACTATGTCTGTCTGTATGATATCTATGAAAAGCTGGGTGACCAGATGTTATAAAATAATATGCATTTGCGGGTTACTATTGTAATGAGGGGAGTTTTAATTAAAAATTATGGTCATCAATTCTTTTCAAAAGTATGTACTGCTCATGTAATATATGTATAAAAGACACCACCAGATAAGAATACATTTCAACATCATATATGAAAAATTGATAAAGCAGCGAACTGCCCATAATACATGTAGATGAGAATTTTAATTTAATTTATATTTAAAATATTCAATTATGGCACTATTAATGTAGAAGTAAAAATACAGTTCAATCAAAAGAACAGTTTTGAAGACAAAAAAGTAACTACAAGTAAAAGAAAGAGGTAAAAATGACCGTATGCATTATTCGTGTAAATTAATTTCCAGTGATTCAGCAGAAGAAACGTTTTCGAGGCTGTGTTAGCAAAATTAAAAGCATTTAATGTTTGAGCGATTGAACAGCGATAATTGCGTAATATATTGAGATTTTTATTTGCGTCATATCTACATAAATTTAATTTTTTAATCATTGCATTAAAAAAAAGTATAAATACTTTTCAATGTGAGCTAAAACAGCAACCATCTGATTCGTTTAATTAATCTAGTGAGTGTTGCCGTCTACTTATAACAATACAAGAAATACATAGATGAAATTAAAAATAAATAAATACGGGATTTTGACAATGAAATTTCTGGAAATGTTACTTTAATTTATGAGTTTTTATAAAAGACTTCGTTCTGCTACAGTAAAGACGAATGCCCAATAAACAATTTTATTAACATGGTTTTCCAAATTAATGAGTGATTTTCTAGCAGTGGGTGTTTTTGTCTTTGATAAAATTCTAGAAATATAGCTGTCTTACAACTAGTTCTAGTAACACTAGTAGTGTGTGTTTTATACCACAATATTGTGTTTTATCAATAACATTATTAGTGATTCAGTCTTATGACATCACTTTTCGTAGAGCATTACAATGAAAGGTCGGGAAAGAAAAGGACAAGTCGTCAACTAATCAAGCTCTCTACGCACTATTGATTGAATTGAAGTGAGTAGGTTGATGGAATGAAAATTAACAAAGTCACTATACGTTTCCACTTAGTCATGGTATTCGCAATGGCTCTATTTTTAAAGGTTGGTAGAGAACAACTAATTAAATCAGCTAGTGTTAAATACATCTTGTTATCAATTCTTCCGGGGAAGAACATGCTATTACAATTTTTTGTAGATCAAACTGAAAACTACAAAACTGTCTTAAAAGTAAATAAAATACAGCAATTTTTCTTTTTATGTACCCTTCATATGCTATCAGAGGGTGTGTAATAGAAAATTATTCACTTTTAGAAGAATTACGTAAATTGAATTATAGCTGTTTCAGAACTATTGCCAGAAAAATCTTCAACAATTATCAAATATGTTACACAATTCTTGTTCAATTACTTTGTTATTCTTTAGTATATTTAAATGAATTTCTACCAAATTAATTCTAATTCAATCAAACATGTAATTACGCTGTACATTATAAGCGCAATCGGTATGAAATAAATATGATAGAAAAGATTCAATCGATAAATAAAAATGCTTGAATAGAAAATCAAATGTTTTTAGATTTCATTCTAAAAGTATTCTATGGTAGTTATCTATTGTTTGAATAAAATAGCAATTAATCACATTCCCCTACAACAATGTTTTAATGGAAACAACGGTTGACAAGGTGAATTTAAATGTTATATAAAAACATCGGGTTACATTTAAATGGATGTAGAATATATGCAAATTGTTCTCCTGCTATTTTTAATTAAAGGCAGGAGTGTCAAACTTGAATTTATGGGTTGGCTCAACGCAACCGAATGGGAGATATTAAATAAGGAATTTCATTGTTGTCCTTCAACGCGGGAAAAACAATTGTATTTATCAATTTGGTCCTTTGAGTGGACAATTAGTTAGCAAAAAAAGTGAAATACAATGTAACTCTGGAATAACGATTTCAAGGGATCGATGAAAATATTAATTTTGGGAAAAGCGGACAATTTTACAGTTAAAGAATTAATGTTACCCTCCGTTTTTTGGATTGGGTGGTTCATCGCAGATATACATGCATTTGAAAATAATTTGATTAACAAATAAATATCAAAGTGTCCGTTTGGGAATATATTGAACGTTCACGAAATTTAAACATTCAACTTCAGGATCGGTTTTTAAATTCGGATTCATGCATCACTTTTAAGGTGTTAACTGTTGATTCTTGGTGGAAAGGCATTATATTTTAAAAACAAAACACAATTTGTTTGTACTACTTCCACATCTTTATAATTTCAGAACTGGTTTCACTCATCGCGAGCATTATTAAATGATGAATTATCATCAGTTGAATGCTTGTAATGAGCAAAACCGATTTGGATTCATCCCTTTACAAATTCATGCACAAAATAAAGGACAATTTGCTGTGAGCGAGTACAATCCAGATTCATCCCAGTCTATTATTATCAATAAATAATGATTACCCTTTTACCGAAGCGAGGTTCAGAATATACAATATACGTTTAGTTTAAATTTTTAACCATGTCCACTTCCAATGTGGAGCATATGGACTTCTAATAAAGGTACCTTAACGGAAATTTCTTGTTACTCAGTTGTTCAACCTGTCTTTTTCAAAGAGAGTAGGGATAGTACAGGTCTAATGGTTAGCTAAACGCTGTCACTAGGCCTCGTTTTTAGGATTGGAACGAAATTCTCGACATCACAAACATTCGTGCTTAAGAAAAGAAATGAAAATAAATCGAACAAAATATTAATTTATGAAACTGTCGATACCGAAATTTGAACCCGAAACACCCCAAACCGAAGCCAACGATGTTCACCACTGCAACACAGACCCGACATCATAGCTCTTTCATACGAAATGTCTTCCCACCCTTTCAATTCTAGGGATGAGTCGCGACAGCGATCAGCTAACAACTAGTCCTGTTTTACAACTATCTTTCTATGCTTTCTTAGAAAACGTGGAGTTTGAGTGAATGTGTCGCAGACTAACTTATCGACGTTATACTGTCAGAAGACATTAAGTCATAAAAACGTAATCTGAAATAATCGCCATTAAAATAGTATTTTTTCAAAGAACTCTGTTTCACAAGTACAATTGTATGTTTTTTAAAAAGGTTTTTTGTGCATCATAAAGAATAATCTTTTTGACATACACATCATAAGATTTGGTATTTGATGAGTTACAGCTATTATGTTTTTTGCCAGAATAAACAAGTAACAATGTGATATTATACTGTTTTTTTTGTCAAAGTCATTATATTCTATGAATTTGTGTCTTCTACCTGTATGTGGAGCACTAAATTGTCTACATTTTGACATTTAAAGAGAGAAAATCATCAAAAACTGGCTTAATGCGTTTTGTCACTCCTCGTTGTTGAGGTAAACTTCATTAAGAGTTCATAAACTACACATTAGGAGCGGACATGAATACACAGAAATATTCTAAAAAAATGTGTGGGTAGTTAAATACTTGATATTTTAAAATAACACATCATGACTGTCTGGATACTCTATACTATGGTTCACATCCATAATATGTAATATAATATGTAAGCTGACATGTAATTTTCATTGTGTAAAACTTGCTCTTAGGTCATGCACACAACAGCAGGAAATGATAATTTGGAGTTGATTGAAATAATTGCCATGAGACCAACACTGCCCTCTGTTAGTAAAAATTACAACCATGTTATTCGATATCAGCATTTACTTGAAATATAGTAAAATATTCATCGTGTTATACGACACCTGTTATTCGGGTGCCGAGCGAAACGGTGTAACATCTCATGTACAAACATTGTTTTTTGCGTGAAATTGAGCGTAATTGAGAGGTTTATTGTGTCGAATTCATTTCCGCCAGCATAACTGGGCGTAATTGATATCAAATTTAATCGGCCGAAATTGACATTTCGCAAAATTTATTTAAGTACCCACTCAATAATGAAGCATACCCAATCAGGTTTTGAATGGATTTATTTTTATAACATTGCCAATCATAGCTTTTAAAAATAAATTCTTTCAGCTATAAATACGATGCAATTTAAGTCTTAAAATAAAAAAAGACTAAAAATACAATTTAAGTTAGTAATTTAAGACATCGAATGAAGGTACTTGGTGAAATTTCAATATAAAATTTGAATTATTGAGATTTTGTACGTTTACATGTATTTTTGTCACTAACGATCCAGGCTTCGCCTTTCGGCATCTTCAGACCTTCGAGTACACGAATGGACTCCAACCAAGTAATTGACAAAACACATGTAAATTTACAAAATCTCAATAATTCAAATTAGACTAAAAATATGTTTTGTTCCATAGTAATTAGTAATAATAGTAATTCCATAGAAATTATAGTAATTATGTCGTATCGTCGCTGTTCTGGAAGAAAACAATAAATCAAATAAATTACATATTTAGTTAGTTATACCAAAACTATCCTAATTTAAAACTCTACCGTATGGAAGAACATTTTATTTTTATAAATTATGCCTATGCTTAAAATTTGTTTTGTACAAACTAAATGAAAAACTTATAACAGTTTAAGCATTCAGTCCAATTACTAGAAACTAGTATTTTTCAGTTAATGTCTTCTTCCAGAACAACTACGAAATATTATTCCTGATGCGAAAAAGTCCAGCTGCAGAAATAGTTTTCTCATATTCAACACTTGTCGGTATTAGAGGTATTAAATAATAGTCTGCTACTGGGTCAGTAACTATTTCAATTTGTTATCAGTAAGAAATAATAAATATTGAGTAATTGATGATGAATGGTCCGAATACACGTAGTCAGTGAATAAAATAAACGGTCTGCAATTTATATAAAATGGTCAGTTATTAAATTAAACATAGAGATATTTATATAAAACGGTCAGTTTTTTAATTTAAGAACCTGACCGTTTCGCAATTTACTGATCATATAATTTTTTTTTTCCATGTCCGCTCCCAATGTGGAGCATATGGTCTCCTAATGGAGGTATCTTGACAGAATTTTTTCTACGAGAACTGCTTGTCACTCAGTTGCTCAACCTCTCTTTTCTTTTTCGAAGAGAGTAGGGATAGAAGGATAGGGCTATGACAGGACTAGTGGTTAGCTAATCGCTCTCGATACGCCCCGTGAGGATGGGATTGGTGGGAGGGAGGACTCAGACTACGAACAGAAATCCATAAATCGATTGAAAGGTCAATCTATGAAAACCGTCCGCACCGGGAATTGAACCCGAGACATCCGTAACCGTAGCCAGCGACGAAACCAACTGCGCCACGGACGCCGACGATCATATAATTAGTTGTTTTAAATAATTGTGCAATTGTAATATATTGTAATGCCAAAAATCCGATATTTTTCATTATCAAAACCGGTATTCCAATATTTAAAAAATAGACGGTTTCAGTAAAATACAGTGGAACGCCCAATCATGCTACCCAGAATTACACGCTGAATATGAATATTTGAGTCAAATCCCTAATTGCGATGTCGCATTCCACTGTCTTTGCTGTAAACACAGTAACTAAATATTTCGTCAATATTTTCTCTTAGTTGTGGCAGTTTTGCATTTTTTTCGAAAAACAAATGTAACCCTTATGGGGGTTTTACTGTATTTTAATCACTGGTCCTATGAGTTTTTGTAGGTAACTGTTATTTTCTGTGGTCTTGTACCAAAGTTATTTTAAAACTACAATTTCAAGAAAATCGATAATTATTCCACGTGGTCTCTTTTTTCATTATATTGCTAATAAAAAATAAGTTTCAATAAAATTGCCCTACACTTTCAAATCGTTTCCTTAGTAAAGTTATGACCTTAATACATCATGAAGGACATTATCGTCACTCCAAAAGCAAAAGGACACTTGTGCAAAAATTGAGTTTTGAGAAAAACGCATTTTAAGTGTTTTTAGAGTGAAAAAAAATCGAGTGGAGATTATTTATTAGTAACTTGAAATGAAAATTGCGTCACAGGTGACTTATTTATAGCTCGACGATTGAAATGTATCTTTTTTAAATCTGTTAATTTCTATTTTCAATAGGTTTTAAGTCAATATCAAATTTCTTCATTCACCTACTAATATTTATAGCTTTCAATTCTTATCGAGTATAATTAAATTAGTATATAAGTTTCAAAACATACTATTTAAGTTTAGAAAATATAAGATTTTTTGTCTTTTTTAAATTGTGAATTCATAGATTTTGTATTTCAAATGTACCGTTTTTGCCTATCATGTAATGAAAATATTTACCAACAAAACTGCGTTCATATCTTCATAACGCCAATAAGCGACAAGTGCCCTTTTGCTTTTGGAATGACGATGTAATGCTTCCAGAAAACTCCTTCTATCAACTGATTCCTATATTAACGATTATTTCGTCGTATTTTTACATTATCCAATCATCCAAATACTGTGGCATAAAAAATCGAATATTTTTTATGTATCATTATATAAAGTATGATTTGTAAGCACATTTATACGATGTGATGAATATTTTTTTATACTAAATAAATTTAAAATATTTTATACACTATAAAAGTAACTTAAATATTTCACAAAATTGTGATTGCTAAAAATATTTGTTGTGTCCGTGGTCAACGTGGTAAACTTCAGTTACAGATCTCATCTGTTCAAACGGTCATTACGGACAGTTTACTCAATTGATTTTTCAATCAATTCATGGATTTTTATTTGTAGTCTCCGATGTGTGTGATGTTTAAAAATTATCTCCCACCCACTCAACCCTAAAAAGGAGGCGTAGGGAGAGCGATTAGCCAACCACTATTATTATCCTAGTCCTATTCTACTATTCTTACTCTTATTGAAAAAGGGAGCTTGGGTAACTGAGTAACAAGCTGTTCAGTTCTGGTGAGATACCTTTATTAGGAGGCAACATGCTACAAATTGGGAGGAGAAATGTTATTTTTACGGTAGATAAGAATTTAGATAAATATTTTTGCTCAGTTAGAGAACGGGATTAGTTGTAAATGGTTTCTAACTGAACGAAATTGTTCATTTCAAATAAAAAAAATAAGTGTAGCGCGTTGTAGCTTTCATTATTTCGTATTTAATAGAAGTTAATTTAAAAAGATACATTTTAAATTTTAAATGTTATACATACCAAATAAATTATAAAGTTTCATTTTTATTCATAAATGTAGAATATACTAACAGTAACAAAACTGGGAATACAAATCAATGCAGCGCTCAAATGAGGACAAATAAAAAGCAAATGAACCAAAGGCCCCAGGCGTAGAAGGACCCGAATAGAGTCATGAAAATGCGCCGATTCAATCTCGAGGATCATAAGTTTTTATGCCCTTGTCTTTCATATATGTGAGTGTATTTTCCGTATTCGGCACGCGTCGCCGGTCACATGTATACATGACCTAAAATCTTGCATACATCTCAAAGGCGTAAAAATCGTGAAATATTATTGTTAATACTCCTGTTCTTAACGTTCAAGATAATTAATGTATCAATCACTTTTAAAGTGTTAACTGTCAATTCTTGGTGGAGAGGCATTATATTTTTAAAATAAAAGACAATTTATTTGTACTACTTCCACATGTTTATAATAATTAAACGTTTAACAATACAAGTTTTATAACAGTTACCTATTATTTTTCTAATTGATAGTTAAATTTTATTTTTCAAAAAATAATAAATAAATGTCATAGAACTTGTATTTATAAACGTTTAAAGTAGTGAATCACAAATTATTAAGAGCCCGCAAATTATATTAACTGGTTTCAATGCGGAATAGGTCGCATACATTGACGCAAAGAAATCGTTGTATGCCATACTGAAATCATCCTCTAAGATTTAAGCATCATCCCTCAAATGCTAAAAATGTAAATTAAAAATCATTTTTAAAAGTCCTTCGAAAAAATAGGTTGACACTTTGAAAACAGTCAGTTTTAAAATCAGTCTAGCGTTCATTTATAATTAAACAAAATTTATTTTATTTGACAGGCGGGCCTTTTTTTTCAAATTCGTTTCCCTTGATTCTTCAACCTAATAATTTTTTTTATGCGAACCGCGGATCTTTCCTTTCTTATTTTCATCAGTAATACATTGATTTTATTTTATTATTAAATGAATAAATAACAAGCTTTAATAATATGAAATATTGAATAGTAAATGTGAACATGGAAAATCAATTCGGATATGAACGACTGAAGAATATTTACATACCGGTTTTAAATAATGAAAATTATAAAAATCCATCTTATAACATATCATATTTTATGAAATAGTTGTTTAATTGACGAAATCAACCGCTTTTAATGTGTTAACTGTCAAAACCTTTTGAAAAGACTTTACACTTAAAACAAATAAAACAAAATTTGATGTGTAATAATCCTGATTTTTTTATAAAGATCAGAACCAACCTTAGATTGTCTTATGTTGTTTCGTTTTTATAGTGTCAATATATGCTATTTACATATCTGGATTTATACAGAATTGTAAATTGTTATAGATGAAAATCACCTTTTTTAAACAAAAATCATCGTTTTAAAAACTAAAACTGTAAAATCTGTTAATTAAAAAATGATAATATTACAAACTGTCATCCCAAATCAATTATTTCATACATACAAACAATGTAAGCCTAAAGATTTTTACATATTTTTTCAATTTTATTAGGTAAAGAATAAAATTGAAACATTACCAGAAAAAAATATTTAAGCTATCGTAACAAGTGCTACAAAAGATTAGTTTATTGGTGTTTAGTAGGAGCACGATCCATACATACGTAAATATTAAGCAAATTATGAAAATATGATTTAATAGTTAGACTTGCTTTTGGTATTACGTTTCTCCCTTTCTCGCACACGTACATCGATTTTCGAATGTTTGTCGTCGATTTCTCGATAGTTCGGCGTCGCGGCGCTCCGAATTTCAGATAATAAAGTCGTTAAGATGTAACAAGAAAAGTGATACCATTGCAAGTAAAACTTATGTGTCTACACGCTTTCAATATTGCGATAACATGAAATTATGAGCAATTTTGACATCTATTTTTAGTGAGAATTTTCTTATCAATGATGTTGAATGTTATGCGTGTAAATAGTGCTTTATTAAAATTTATTCCACGCTTTATTTACATCAATACAAAATAGCGTGATCGTATTATGTTTTAACTTATTATTATAACTTGACAATATGGCAGGGCCATTTAAATTATTTATTTCAATTATGTAATATTTCTTGATATTCATGAAACTAAAACAATGTTTTAAATTGTAAGGATTGTTTTCTTGTTTCAAAGAGCAGTGTTTAAATCTAGCAGTGTCAATGCCTTAATTTTTTCCTTTAGAAATCAATTCATGAAGCTTGATTATAAGAAATACTTGTTCCAAGAGTTGTCCATTCAATGCATTATCTAATTTGGTAGATCCATTCAGCCATATGTTTTGTTTATTATTTGAGTAAAACATATTGACTGAGGCTGCTTGATTGAACTTCAATATCTTATTTGAATCACTTAGATTGTGTACGACTACATATGCTATATTGTGTTATATTAAAAAAAACAAACGTCGGCCTCTGTGGTCTAGTGGTAAGTGTTTGCTCTAACGATCAGGTAAGTCTTGGTTAAATTCCCAGTAAGGTCAATATCAGTTTTAGATTTTTTCAATTTAAAATTTGTGGTCTTGGACCTGAATGACTTCTAAACATTCTCATCGAGTCTATCTAGTACGGATTTTCTAAATTTCAAAATATTTGGCACATTAGCTGTCACCTGTAATGCTAGATATTTTACTAAATTTTAAAACAATAAATAATTAAATTTCAACTAATAATAATATAAAATATCAAAGTATTTAGTTTTACAAAAGTCTATTCAATCAATAAATTTCAACTATTTAATTTTTTAAACTTGTAATTAAATATGTCTAGTACATTTACGTCTAAATATAACATTGTATTTGATAACTTTGTTATTCTAATGGTCGTTTCACACCTAGATATATAACGTGTGAAACAGCATTTTTTTTAATATTAAAAACGAGTTTTCTCAAATCTACTATCGATTCCTACAAACACATTAAACTGTGCTTTTAATAATAAAATGTCTTTAAAATGATAATTTTATCTTAGGCGTCTTTCGTTATTTATTATAAATTATAGTTGTCAAAGGCGTGGGCCGTCTTAATCTGATTAAAACATGTAAGACTTAATCACATTTTTAAAACTAAGTTTATAGGCAATGTCAAGTTCACTTGACTTAAATTATAGACGTGCTATTTACGTCTGATAACGAAGCTCAAATGCTTTTCTACAAGTAATGAATAAAGTTTTATAAAGTTTAAAGATATTTTAACCGATTGATCTACGCATCAATCCAAAATGAATAAAAATAAATACATAAAGTTGAAAACTTATTAAGAATACTATTTCTGAATCATATAGTATTAAAGTTAATAATACAATTCATGAATTCAGATAAATCAAGTCGTTTCTTTGGAGAACATCATATTTTGTATACCTACCTTCTTAAATTGACATTTAAGATGAATTTTTATTTTTCCGTCCAGATAGTTCTTTTTTAAAGCGATAAGGTATAAGATTCTTGTTTATTCCCAGATTAAAAAAAGGAAGTAAGAAAAATACACCCATTACAGAAGTTTTTAGATAAAAGTTGCCAAAACTTACCAAGTGTTCATTTTTAAATTTACATTGTAATTTAGTCAAGGAAAACTGTTTGGCAATTCACAAATAGACAATTTTCGTTTTATTTCATTCTTTTATCACCGTTTACTGTTGTCATAAAACCGTCACTCGTACTTATTGTCTGACATACTTTTTCTTTTCTTATTTCTACAGCCCCTACATTGCCATGAGCTGTCGCTGGCTACTGGAATGGAGAATTCATCAAGAATTACACGTCGCTACTGCACGACTAACTGCCGAGGTATTCATCATTTATATTAAATTAAATAGAATGAGAATGTCTCCTAAAGAAAGTGTCTAAAAATAACAAGTATTTTTAGCGCCACCGCTTCAAAATTTGTAAGAAAAAACATTTTTTCTTCAACAATATATATTTTACGTTTATTTGATTAAAAAATGTAGATTAGTTTTTAATTTCTTTTAAAAAGCATATTATCTATTTTTGATCTAGGATAAATTTTGATTTTACTACAGGAAATTTATGAACCATGGCTGTTGTTAATAATATTGTCTTTGTTTCGGAAGACATATTGAGTTAGTTATACAAAAATGTTCTTCATTTGCAAATCTGACTAATGGAAGAATACATTTATTTTTAAAAATTATACTTTTACTTAAATAAGTTTTGAATAAACAAACAAAATGAAAAAGGTGTAGGATTTCAATCATTTGACAAACTTCAAAGTCCAATAAGGTATTCAAAATTATTATTTTTCAGTAAGTGCCTTCTTCTAGAACAACGACGGTGTATGGTATATCGAATAATACTTTACAGCGTTTATCTGAAACTGTTGATCTCGGTATAACGTTTGATTCTTCTTACACATTTCATTCACATATTAATCCCGTTCCTATGTGTGCTAACAAACATCTTGAGTTTATAAATAGGCAAAGTAAACCATTCGAAAACCTAACTGTGTTTCGCACTCTATACATTTCTTTGGTTCTCAGTACGCTTGAATATGGATCTATTATCTGGAGTCCATATGAAAATTCCCACAAGTTGAAATTGGAGCGACTTCATAAGAAATTTCTACGATATTTCTATTTCAAAAAATTTAAATATTTTCAGTTTAATAGTTCCCTAAAAGAGTACTACCCAACCAAATTTCTTTTAGGAATACTATATTTTCACTCTCTTGAAGCACGAAGATTGTTTTCGATTCTAAAGCATTTCTCTCTTCTTTTTCGGGGACGAGCTTATAATCCTGAAATTCTCATGACTATTAATTTACATGCTCCCAATTGTTATCTACGTGGTCGAAACCATATCCAGACAATTTTTATTCTTAAAACTTGTTCTTCGCGTTGGTCATTCGAGTCACCAGTTGCAAGAGCCGTTCGGATGATTAATGCACTGCCTAGAGGGCTGGATATTTTCAGCACTAAACTCTGGGTATTGTCTACTAAATATTTGTTCCTTGTAAATTAATAATGTCTTGTTTTTTGTATTTAATAATTTAAAAAAAATGTTTTTATTTTCATTCTTGTTTTCAATTATTATTATTGTTACTGTTTTTTATGTTTATGAAATGCATGGCGCATTGGCGTCAGTTGTAATTCCATGCATTTCAACTTTCTAAATTTACAATAAATAAATAAATAATCCTGAAATGCATCTAGCTTTTGAGTAAAGATTCTTTTTACATATAAATATTTCTTAAGTTAGCTATTATTTACATAAATATACATTATTATATACTCATAAACTTAGCATTCAAAAAAATGAATTGGATTCATTAAAAAATATTTTATTTTGTATATATAACTCTGAAATATCCTACTTTAAGTAGTTGTTTAAAAATAACTCATTGGATTTTTAAATATTTTATTTCAGTAATTTAAATAATCAAAGTTGTGCTATAGATTTATTAAGAACGCTGTCTGTACTCAATTCTTTCAAAAAGGTTCCCCACCGCTATGTAGTTTGTTTTTCCGTCTACCAATAAAATCCATTGTCAATTTTTTGTTACGAATTTGTAATATTTGCCTAATACTAGCAGTAAGGCTTACTTACAAAAAGTTTTCGTTAAGCGCCTTTAGTCCAACTTTTCATAATGTAAAAAGTCTAGATGCCATTTTAAAAAATAAAACACAATTCATTTGTACTACTTCCACATATTTTTATGTGGAATTAAATATGTGTAAGTAATACAAATGAATTGTGTTTTGTTTTTAAAAATATAATGTCTTTCCACCAAGAATTGACAGTTAACACCTTAAAAGTCTAGATGATTCATATTGAAAGCGGCCATGGCTTAAAGTTATGTTTACGTAGGTATTCATTAACTTTTATTTCAAAATAAAATATTTAAAAATTCCTGTGATAATAGTAAATAAAACTTAAGAATGAAAATAAATTTTATCATGAACTTGTTCTTTAAATTTATACTTATAATTACAAATAATACAAAAATTGTGTATTCTAGAATTCAAGCTATATTCAAACAAGCACGATTACCTGATAAAATCATTTAAGCCATAATATGGAATGCGAGCAATTGAAGTAATTTATTTTTGTTCGTTTAACATTATTTAATCCGCCTGCAATCTATGAAATTTCAACAGTCAGTAATACTTGAATTTAATTGAAACCTAAAACGTTATTACTTCAGATATGAAAATATTTTACGACATAATAAAAGCTTGCAAATTAAAAGAACGAAGGAGAAAAGCTTAACTTCGTGCACGAAAGGTAACGAATTAAATTGATTGAACTATTTTCATTTTATTTTTTTTTCTACTGATCGATAAAATTTTTGCATTACATTACCTATTTTTCAAATGTTACTCTTTTTATAGTTTAGAATAAATTTACAAAATCCGTTGTTGTCGTAAAATATTGAACCACAGTACAAATTGCTCGTCTTGTGTCTTCGTGTACATTCTGAGTGCGAAAGGAAAAGGGACAAGTTAAATATTCTAAAATAACTACAATACATACATAAATATAATATAAAAAAGAAGAGTCAAAGCAATGCTGCTGAAATGGTAAAATTCATGTTTAAAAATAACATTTTTCATCAAATTTCATTCAAATGCAGATATTACTTTAGATCTCTTGCAATGTACCAATTTTAGACTTAACGCCTTTTTCCTTCGCACACAGCATTACTCTCGGGGTTCGTTCACTCGCTTGCGCTGTCACATATTCGAGTCACCGAATGGAAACAATTGTGACTTGATTTTTCAAGCGATTTATTTATCTGTATCCAAAGCCATGAATATCTATGATTTATTAGTCTTTCCTACTCTTATTAGCATATAGTGAGAGTGTTTACGTACCACGTAGCCTTCCCCTCCTTTTTTCGTAGTGTCCATGAAGAAAGAGATTCAGCAATTGGTTTACAATACGTGCTATATATTTGAACTTTACACGGTTACCAACATATATTTTGCGTAATAAAGATAACTTTATTATTTAAATATATAAGTATTAATAATGAAAAAAATAACTACTAAAAGTATGCAAGTAGCTTCACATTTAAAAAATGACTTTAACTTAACAGAAGACAAACCGCCCGATACTGTTCCCTACGGAATCATCGGACATCAATATTTATTAAATCTCTATTACCCATATCCATATTTCAGTGCACATGCCTTTAAATTACATTATCTGACCTATGTGATGTTATCATAGCAATGTACATTATTTTGTAATCGTACCTACTGTTGTCGATTCTTATCATAGCAACCCGAAATAAACAAACACATAAATCTTAATAATAATAAAATCGCAAATTTTGTTAGCGTTTTTGCATTTATAATATAGTCACTGGACAACAAAGGTAGAGCCGAAAATAACCAATAATTTAAAAATAAAAACACTTGAAACCAGCTACAACTCGCAAAGAAAATAAGAAATAACATGCGAGACGTTACACTTAACACAAAATACTTCTTAGGGTTTTAAAATTGTTAACTTTATAATTTAACACCAGTTACTAACTGTATGGAATATTTCAAGATATAAAATTAATAATAATTGAAATTTTAATACGTTAAACGAAATTAAAGAATTTATAAAATAAATGAATATGTAAAACTCTATGAAACGGTTTGATAGTTCGTTTTGATGGTAAATTCAAAAATGGTTGTGCTAGGCACTTCAAATATTTTTTTATCTAACTGCATTGCAGATAATAATATTGTGTGAAATGTTTACCTCTGCAGCAAACCCTTACGAGTATAGTGTAAGAATTAATTTTCAGTACGACCGCAACAGCCGTTTTTACCCTAAAAACCCACAGAAGAAGTTTACGGCATTGAAAAGCTGTAGCGCAAACCTTTTTCATAATATTTTACGGATAACTATCGTCGAGGGTGGGAAATATCCAAATCGACTTTCGCAACGGAAATTCTTCGACACTTGTTTATTAGACGATCGGCATTGTCAACGATGGCTGACTGGCATGCTTAGCTGTCATATCCTGCCATTTTATGAAACTGTATAAAGAGATAACATTTTCATATTCACGAGCTACCCAAATTTTTACAACTTTTTTGTGGACTATACTATGAATTCTTCTAATTTTTTAAGATATAAGATTTTTAATAGAGTATATCTACAGGGGTTATTTTTATGAGGACTGGTTCATATTTAGTAATTCAAAGTATGTTTTTGCACATGACAAAAATAAATTTATAGGGCCGAGTGGAAAAGTTGGTATCTGATCGTTTTCATTCTTTGCACGAATATAAGAATTAAGATATTTACTCATTTCACGGTGGAAATGCTTGTATTTTTTAAGATCATTAAATAAAATTGTGGGAGAGTCCAATAAACTTTTATTTTTTAAGTATCACAGCCATTCATGCCATTAGAAACACAGTCATAAATCGACTGAAAAATCAAAATATTAAAATTATAAAGTATCGGATCGAGTCCACGAACCAGTGATCTCCCACCTACAGAGAAAATTTATAATCTGATTTAAAGTTAATTTAAAATATCTTTATAGTGAGCTTTGTAAAGGCCGCCACTTTTTTTAAAATAGTTGGAAAAAATTGATAATCATATGATATCTTGAATTTATGCTGTTGAAACCAGTTATCATTTGCTGATTATGCTAGCTATATCTCCATATTTATTATTAGCTAGATTCTAAATATGTATCATTACTGAATCATTCTGTTTGGTGAAAGTATTGGTTTGTTTTTCGATAAAACCTATGCTAATTATTGTTTTTATTGTGTTCTATAGTGCTACCCTACCTGCTGGTCGTTTTGTTGACTATCAGCGCCACTGCAGCTCCCGACTGGTCAGACTGCCCTTCAGCATGTCACTGCAAATGGACATCAGGAAAGAAGAAGGCTGTCTGCATATCAGCAGGATATACAGAAATTCCAAATCTAAGCTCAGAGATCCAAGTTCTCGACCTCCAAAACAATTATATTACTTATCTAAAAAAAGATGCCTTTATTTCAGCTAACTTGTCTAACTTACAAAAAGTGTTCATGAAAAATACCACGTTGAGAGAAATACACCGAGACGCTTTCAGAGATTTAACAATCCTCATAGAGCTAGATTTATCAAACAATGAAATAGATTCAATTCACAGAGGAACATTTGCAGGAAATGATCGTTTGCGAATACTTTCCTTGAGCGGGAACCCATTGAAAACATTAAGTAATGAACAATTCCCGAAACTTCCACATTTACGGTCACTTGAGTTAGAAAACTGTCAATTACATACAATTAACCAACAAGCTTTCATCCATTTAGCACACCTAGAAAATTTAAATTTGAAACAGAACTTTTTAAAAAATGCTGTGAAGTCAATTTTTATACCAATGACAAAATTAAAAGCCCTGAATTTGGCAGGAAATCCATGGAATTGTGATTGCGATTTGAGAGCTTTTAGAAATTGGTATTTAGCAAGTAACCTTAATTCAGTATCAGTATCATGCAGAACGCCGAGTAGTCAAAAAGGAAAACTCTGGGAAGAAATACCATCTTTACAATTCGCTTGTCCACCAGAAGTTACGGTTGGAATAAGAGTTGTAAGAAAGTATCCTGGAGATAATGTGACATTTGGATGTCTAGCGAAAGGAGATCCAGAGCCAGAAGTTTCTTGGTTATATAATGGATATCCATTGAGTAGCGTCAATGGATCACGCATGGAACAAGGTTTTTTGATTGAAGTAGAAAAACGAATATCAGAAAAATGGATAAATCTTACATTGGCAAATTTGACTGATTCTGATGCCGGTGAGTATATTTGTCAGACAAGTGGTTTCTCTGGAATACTTAGTCAAAATGTGACTCTTGTCATAGCACATGAATCTCTTTTTCCGGAAATAGGTGAGACCAATTATTTATTGATTTTTGTTGGGTGTATGTTTGGAGGATTTTTGATTTTGATGATGATCACTTTTACATTGACATGCACTTGTATAAATGTCAATAAAAAGAAGAAAAGAAAAAAGCACAGAAAAAAATTAAAAACACAAGAAAATAAAAGTTTTTATGACCAGGAAAAACATTTATTGGATATGTCTACACCAAACACAGAACAGCCTTCAGGAAAAAGCAGCTATGAAATGCTTAGCTCTCATGCAAGTACAGAAATATTAAGAAATTCCTCGGTATCAGTCGACAAAAAAGACGGCTCCAATAATTATTATACAAATAGACGACCTATAAAAGAAGCAACAGCTGTAATTCCATTGGATTCAGTTTTTTCTACTGGACTAGGAGGGTTTCCTCCACCCCCACCTGAATTTTCTAATGGATTATCCCATAGTGGTACTTTAGGGAATATATACATATCAGTTTCTCTTACACAGGACCCAAACATAACCGTAGATAGATATCCAGATTTATTGGATGTTCATCATTCAACAACATTGTCAAACAATCCTGGATCATCATACCAAGATTCTAGATTTTGTGGATTGTCAGTGGCTCCATATGCCACGCTTCCTAGAAGGCATCTCAGACCTGTCGACAATCATAGACCAATTCCTGTGTACGACAATATGGGAAAGCGCGTAACAATTGGTGGAAGTTCGGTTTTATCTCTTCCTGATGAAGACTATCGAATACCTACTCCTCCTCCTCCGCCGCTTTCCACTAAACCAGAGCCGGATTACATACCATTATAAATTAATTACAATTTATTTAACATTATTTTTATTTAAATACTTTTAGGTCTGTATTTCTGGGTCAGTAACTATTTTAATTTTGATTCAGTAAATTTAATAAATGGCTAGTAATTAATCCAAATGATCAAGTAGTATTACACATTCATTGATAAAATAAAATAAACCGTCAGTAATTTAAATAAAATGATTAGTCATTAAATTAAATAGTCAGATATTTATATAGAAAATCCAGTTTTTTTAATTAAATCTAACATAAAGTAACTTTACCTCACCATTTTGAAATTATTTCCTGACCATTTATTAGTTCTTACTGACCATTTAGTGAATTAGTTACCGACCAAATAATTAGTTTTTTAACTTTTATTAAGCTTGCAAACTGTCTAAAAAAAGTAATTCAATGACAAGGCATTGATTTTTGGATTGTTTTAAAGTTAAAAACGATGTTAAATTTTAATAAAAGATTTGAACGATATAGTAAAAAAAATTCTTAACCGACCACTCTTCGACTAATTGACTAAATGAAACTTTTGATTTAAAAATGGAAAATTGTAAAAAGGGTACAAATTGATTTTTATTAGCATAGCGTTGGAAAAAATGAAACATTATTTATTATAATTATTTTATTTAATCATCACATTTTTTTGTATTGAAATGTATTTAGCATGAAATAATTGTTTTATTTATCACCATAAAACGTAATTTTTATATTATTAGATTAAAATTATTCTTAATTTTTGTAAATAAAAAATATTTTTAATTGAAATTAATAAATTATTGAAAAATAAACTGCTTCGTTTTACTTCACACAACATATATGAATATCATAATATAACAATTTGAAAATGGTTAACGGGTTTTCCATGGTGAATTTAGTAAAGATATTTATGTTAGATGTTGATAAAAATACTCAAAATAGATTATATAGTTCAAGAAAATTTATAGAATACTTAAAATAGGTAGCTGTTTTAACTAAACCTTTTCATATAATTATATAATATATATACATCATTTTGAAGTAATGGAGTGTTTTATTTTTAAAATGCAAAGAAGGTAACAAAAAAATCCTAAAATTTACTGCATACGTTTTTGTCATTTTTTATAATTTTAAAAAATAAAACAAAATTTGTTTTGTACGACTTCTAAATCTGGTTCCGCTCATTGCTAGCATTATCAACTGATGAAACGTCAACATGTTTACACATCTTTTCGAATACTTCATTAAAATAAGTAAAGTGAATATTCGTGTAAGTAACCAGTTTTTAGAAAATAAAAACACTTAAATTTAATATGTAGGTATTTTCTTATTCCTTGGATGTCTTAAAATATTATTCAAATTAATAGCCACATGTTGAAAATGCACCTTTATCCTGGAATTTAACAGCCCCTTACGAGCAAAACGTATATCTATCTTCATTATCGATAAATTATTGGTACAGAATGCACTGGTTGGTTGACAGGGAAGGATGACTATTGACTCCAAATACTTGAAACTTAAATTAATCGAATATTGAATATCAAATAATATTTAATTCGAGTGCGTATTGATAGCACCAATTCGCTAAAGCGAATAAATTCATTAGGAGGCTGCGATAGGTTATATTCAACAGAGATTATAAAATGGTCACTGGGAGTATAAGGAAGACACTACCATAAGATATGGAATACAAAAAATATCTTAATGGAGATCAGTATCCGATGTATTCAGTTAAACCAATTACAATTATACTAATCAATTATTGGATTAAAAAGGCCTGTTCATATTTTAGGTGTATTTAATTATTTTAATTTGATATTTCAAGTTAAGAAATCTAAGCCGCAATTCTTGAGTATGAATCGAAAAATATAAGAAACTCTGTTTGAAATAAATGGGCAATTAAATATTATTACTGCCGTCAAGCTTGAAAATGTAACGGTTTATCGTTCCTTTGAATGGAAACATGTGGATGTGAATAAATGTTAAGTGCCCTAATGAAAGAGCTTAAAGCTTTCTCTCATTATTTTATGCATATTAATATTACTTCAACTGAAGTTAAAGAAATATATATATATATACGAACTACCCCGTTACATTAAAGCTATTTTATAAGCTAACTGTAATAACACAGTTTTTTAATAAATTCTAAATTATCTTAATAAATTTAGTAGGCTTTTTTATCCAGGTAACTTTACCTATATTTTCTGTTACCCGTTTTCTCGTCGGAAAGTTTCCGTGGGACAAAGTTTTCCAATTATTTTAGCTCTTACGTTCCAGAATCCGTTTTTTCGGATGATAGGGAATCTGAAAATCTCCAAGATGATCACTTTTTATATACAGGAAAAATATACTCTCATGATTTAACTTTGTTAGTTTTGTAAAACACAGGATGTGTTTTTTTAACATTTACGTAAATATCAAAGGCCAAGAATAAAGTTCAAAGTAAATACTTACTAACTTATACTTTGAATAAAATATGGAAAGATAATTTTGATCAAACGATATTCATACAAATAAAACAGCTAACGTTGCTTTTCATAACAAAGACATTTATTCTTCAAATGTCTATTGAGCTATATTTTCATATATAATAAAAAGTTATTGGTAGATTAAGATAAAAAAATATTCCAATAAGTTCGGTAAAAAAACTATACAACAATGTAATATGTAATTTAAGACTCGACGGAGGGTGCTTGATGGAATTTCAATATCAAATTTGGATTATTGAGATTTTATACACTTCCATGTATTTTGTCACTAACGACTCGGGTTTTGCCTTTCAAACCGTCAGTTCGAGTCCATTCATGCGCTCGAATGCCTGAAGATGCCGAAAGGCGAAAACCGGGTCGTTAGTGACAAAATACATGGAAGTGTACAAAATCTCAATAATCCAAATGTAATATGTATTTTTTTGCCTATAATATATTAATCCAATATCATAGGTAGTAAAAACGTCAGAGCTTAGGTACTCCTTAGTTGCGCGGATAAGGGTTCGAATTCCCGAATAGACAGTCTACAAAATAATAGATGCACGTGATGTTTTAATTTTAAGATAAATTATTTTCTGTATCGAAATAGTGATAAATAACTGCTCTTGTGATAGTTCTGGCAATCAAAACTACTTTTTTGCGAGATTTGGAATCAGGAATAACGGTATGTTTATTCATAGCAGATATAAAACGATGCACTATGTTTTGTCGAGGTTCAAGATAACAATAAGTTTTTTTTGTTCAAAACATTAAGCTTCTTATAATGGTCTATTTGATATCCATCGACAAAAGCTAAACTTAAAATAAAAACGTCAATCGATACTAATATTTTTGAATAAATACTGATATAGAAAATATCAAATGCTCCGAGCATAAACGGTGGCTCTGGCATGTCGAATTCCCAAAAATCAAAAAGCTCGGTTTGATTTTCCACTGCGCGGCATTAGCGGCAGGTGTTGCACTTTGAAGGCTTTGTGAGAATGTTTGATGCACAAACGCCACGTCATTTCCGGTCCATTGAAGCTTCAGGATCAATGGCAGGGGTTGAAAAGAAATATACGTACAAGTCACACACGAAGCGACGTTGCAAACTAATCATGAATGAATATAAATATTAGTTATTGATATAATTTAAGACATCGACTGAGGGTGCTTGATGAAATTTCAATATCAAATTTGGATTATTGAATTCACATTTGAAATGCTTAATTTCTGACACAATAGACAAATCGAATAACTTTTCAGCATTACTGAATAATGTCGAAGAGAATGAATACAATTGTACTTTTTCAACTTCTTTTTTATATTTTCGACGATTTAATTCATTGTACATCGTTCATCAGGGATTGTGAAATACCAACATTTTGAAATCAACAGCTATCTAGTCACGCCAAAGTTCTATTAACTATGTTTAAACAGATTTTTGCTTGCCGAAATTTAATACACTGTATCGCAAATCACTTAGTGACTTATTCATAATATATGATTTTATACAAATGTGAGTAATCCACAATGCTAACTGCGGTGAAAGTTTTCCTTGGATAATTCGTAGAAATCTAAAACAAACATATTTAACAAATAATGGATGTAAATAATAAGGTTTATGTACTGGATTAAGAAGTGATAACAAGCTAATGTTTGTTTGATAGTAAGTTTAGTTATTCTAGTGAATATATCTAGTATGTAATGATTGCTTTCAAAAAAGATTCAATACATATATATACCCAAAATCCAACTACTCCTTATGAACTCCGTTTTCAGGTTGGATAATTTGGATGCGTATACAATAGTTGATTGAAGAATCAATGTATTGTATAAAGGTTCAAAGATAGCTATTGAAACCCTACGCCAAATAACCAAAAATGGCTAACATCACACCGCCACCGCAAACAAAGTGGAGCGATAGAATTACTACTGACTAATTATGTTAAGGTTTTGACAACATGCTTATTACCTTCTGATCTTTGCCTTAATATTAATAGTTAGGATAATAATTTAAATAGAGGATATAAGTTATAGCAGTATTTTACTGGAGTGTGTTAAATGCTATGTTTAAAAATTCTAAATTTTATTTCACAATTAATGTTGCGTGAAGATTTCAAAATGGCTTATAATTTTAATGAGCCTTGAATTTGATATGAATACATTATTTTTATATGGATGTGTATTTTTATGGTACATTTTTAATACTCTGTGACGTAACCATTTACTAGTGATACTATTATATTGAATACCATTATTTAATTTATTCTTTATAAAATATAAAGCGGCGTTTGTTCATTTAAGTAACTTTTACGTTCATAAAGTCTTTATCTTAAAGCTATGGTTCTAAAATGTTTTTAGTAAAAATTATTGAGAAGAAATAATATTATCCTGAATAAAATTTCTAATTGTTCATTTTGTAGTTGATAAAGTAAAAGCGTTTGATTAAGAATTAAAATATTGTCAATTATCTTTTAATAAATTAATCCCAATTTGGTTGACAATACATCAACATAATTTTTTTTAATTTACAAAACAATACAGAAGATTAAATTTGTGAAAAATATTGAATTTAGTATATTACACTAAATTAAGAATGTAAACAGTAACTGTCTTTAGAAATTCTATCACGAGCATACATTCATCTGTCATATTATACATATTTTTAAATTAAAATACACATTACGAATTCTGTTAAAACTTTCAGAGTATAAACAAAAGGATTATAAGGGGTGGTAATTTTCTCTTACTTGCCCATATGGTCATATTTAACAACGCATTATAGTCATTAAATAAATTTGATGCTAACACATTAAATATATTATTTATTACCGATATTGAGTTTATATAAACGTTCGAGATGACATATTATATCGAATTTGTGAGACTTTTAAGCGTATCTGGAGATCATCGCTCTGGGATTAAAAAGCTTCTGGTATTATATAGTAGTAAACGCTTCATAACTTTGCACTTTTTACTACAGAGATTTGCCTTGTGTATAATATACAATACGTGTCAGTGCACTAGTATGTATGGATCCCGTAATCCTAGATCCTAGAGATGGACCCTAGAGCTGGACCCCAAAGCCAGACTGCAAACTTATAAAGTGGTGACTCTTATATACAAAATCACTTTTTAAAACTATCTTTCACAACTGTAGAATCGGTATTATTTGTTTAATTTTATTTAATGTAAAAATATTTTAATAAAACGTTAAAATTTAAAGTTATTTTATTCATATAAGGTTGATTGACTTTTTATAGTTGGAAACAAGATTGCTGACAGCGTTTGAAATATTACGGGAAAGACGAACAATGCTGCAAACTTAAAGTGATTAATTTCCAACCACACTCAAAGGCAGTAAGTGACGATAGCATATGCCAAACTTGAAACTGTACGGCAAGGTAATTTTGGTACGTGACACTTCAGTAACGAGTGTGTACTGTTTGAGAGAAAGCATAGATAATATACCTTAATACGTATAGGACTTTAATACCTTTCCTCAATTGGTTATTCAAATGCTTAAGTTTAAATTTGATATTTTAGAAGTACAGATGCTCTAAATTAATATTATTATTAACGAAATATTATTTGTGTAATTCATTATAATATCAATAGGAATGAAACTTCAAATAAATAATCCACTTCACAAGTGTTCACTAAACAAGAGTTTGAATATCTGAAAAAGTATCTTTACCATCAAAAAATTGATCAATGAATTAATATTCAAATGAGTATATTTTTTTAATGTGTTATTATTCTTGTTCACAATTAGAATGATGGGCTCATAGGGATAGTTATTAAAAAACAAATATCACTCCCTTACCTCATCCGATTATCTTTATCCTCTTCAAAGGCGATAGTTGAAAGACAAGCTTACAACTCTTTGTTGAAAAATGCTTTTTGATAAAATATTCTTATTATTATATTATTCTCGAAGACTTTTATTTATTTTTTTGCATCAAATCTTTAAATCTCAGAAATATACTAAGAGACGGATTACTAGTTACCAGTATTATAATAAAAAATATGTTATTAAATTAATTATGCTGCGTATTGAACCAACCTAAAAAAGGAAAATTAAGGTTGTTTATATCGTCAATGTATTCTTTGTAAGATGTTTTTTTTTTCAACCATGCCCTATCTGGAGCATATCAACTATTTTTCGTATAGGGTTAAGAAAAAAGGTAGGCATAGAAAAGTACTAGCAGTTAGCTAGTCACTCTCTCTGTACGTCCGGTTTTCAGTATCAAATAAGAGAAGGACTGGAATCGTTTAAAATATTAGAATCACCTATAGATAGTAAATTTATTAAATATTTAATAATAAGGTATCATTAGGGGAGTTTTAATAATGATACATCAATTAGTATTGGTATTGGTTGGCCATAAAGAAAACATTGAATAGATATGTTTAATGTTGAAAAATTAAGCAAAATTTTCACCTGCCATTGATTGAAAATACATAGGCATTTCCTGAGTTACCATAAGTAGCCGATATATCAAGAATACAATCGCATTAACGCCCGATCACCCTCTCAAGAATCAGCCCAAAGTCTGGTACATGGCTAAATGTCCTTGCGTCCCATCCTAATAGCGTTCAATTTGATTGAAGATTGATGATCCTTGAAGGAGATTTGAGGATGACGTGTACCGACGTGGTCTCACGCAGCCCTCAAAAGGATAAATCGCCTGAAACTAACTTTCCCCTCTCTAGTGACTCTATTGTGTAAAATGATTGTCTCGTGCATATCATAGATAGGACAGAGCATTTTAAATGTACGTTTTGTATTTAAATAAGGAACAGAATAGTGTAAAAACGTTACCTATGGAAATATGCTATAGTAAGATTGACAATATTTAGAAGTATAGAATGACAGAGTATCTTTAACATGATTTTAAATACGTCACAATCATTCATTTGTTTGTTTTGTTCAATTAAGTATTTCAAAAAAGGAACCAACTGTATTCATGTACATATTATCTAAAACATCACTTTTTACGGTGTAATAAGAAAGTTGGTTGACCAAAAAAAGCATTAATAGACGAAAAGAATAGTTACGTCATTCTGATTTTATATGTATACATATAATATGGACAGTTAAACTCTGTAAGACTTAAAGTATTTTTTTCTATGAAAGACACAGTTAAATTTGTTGCTTAATGTTTCAATAAAACTTCTGCATAACCTTTGAAATAATGTTTATAATCAAATGTTTATCTTGACTAATTCAATTTTATTTAAGTATGGAGATTTTAAGAGTTTTGTATACACACAATTAGGACACTTTGAACGCTGAATAAATCAAACTGTTTTGACCTTTTCCAGCCCGTGCTAAAAAAGTCACGTTAGCAGACGTGTCAGACACAAGCTGTTTCACTTAGACTTGGTCATGTAATTGAACATTTTTAAGGCTAATTGATCGCTTTAAAAGGGTTATTCTATTTTTAAATATCATATTGTTATCGTTTTACACTTTATTTTGTGACTAGAGCTTGCAATTAACATATTATAATCTCGCTTCTGCCTTATACAGTCCGTTACAAATATAAACTTGTAAAGTTGACTCAAATAACAAACACAAGCAAGCGCGTGACGTGCCGTTATCTCTTTCTCGCTCAATCCAATGTAAGTGAAGTTTGCGAGTAGAGATACAGGGGCTTGCGGGCGCATGCTCTTGTATCCTACTTGCTCATATACAAGTGAGGTTGTGCGATAGAGATAGTAACACCACCACATCCAATGCATAAAAATAAATACCAACTATGATGCATCCGGTCCTCTCTCTCTCTCTAACTAATATCATTTCTCGCCTTGTGTCAACTTAGCAATAATATATCGCACGTCACTCTTGGGTATAATATTTCATATATTGTTATCACTTTCATTAGGCGTCCAGTCCTCTCTCCCTCTAACTAATGCCATTTGTCGCGATGTCTCAACTTAGCAAATATATATCGTGCGTCATTCTTGGATATAGAACTTGATATATCGCTATCACTTTCATCGAGTTCAGAATAATAATGCCATCAGATTTTTGTATTTTTATTAAATTAATCTTGAAAACGTTAAATTGACAACTTCTTTGTTGTTATTTTAATAACAACTATTTTATCTACAATTAGTCAAAATCCTAAATTTATATACAACCTAATAAGCGAGATATTAATGTTTTCAACTCGTATGGAAACCTTGGTGCACCTATGACAACGGGAAGGTTAACCAACATCTGTAAACAAACCATCCAAATTTAAATTATAAATTTCCTTATTATACTGGTTCTAAAAAAAATACTTGTTTTTTATCTTTTTTCGTTAAAATGTATATCATTCCAAAAATATTGAAAATGATTGATATATTAATTGAGAAATTTTATTTTTTTATCATAATTAAATATTTTTATCTTATAATTTAGGCCCACCTAAGTATAACTTAAAGTTTAAATACATGAGTTTTTATTCTTTTGCATTACCCTATCTAGACTTTTGTTATTTCATTGTGTGAAAGTGTGTTGAGAAAATGTGAGGAAATTTAGCGCTGGTTTGTGTTGGTTTTCTTTCGGTTCAGTGGCTCCTGGGTTGCCTATTGATTTTTCACGATACAATGCATGACGGCGTGCCGTCTCTCTTTCAAGTTTGATGATCCATAATGATCTTGACACCTTCTATACCTGAAAGAATTCGAAAAGATTTTTATTTTTAACAGGGTATGTTGCACTTAAATGCGACGCATTTTGTTGTCCTTAGGAAAATATAAGATATTTTTATTGGATAGCCTCTAACTTACGTTACCTTTGAAAATTTTCTAACAGACATTTTGGTCTAAAATTACCTTTCGATTGGAAAATTGGAGAGCGTTAGCAGTATTTAAAAGTTCTATCAAAACATTTTTTCTATAAATTTGTTTTATAAGGTTCTGTCAATCGATATAACTAATTATTATCATCTCCCAGAAAAAACGTACACATCAAAGTTTTTTTGAAAAGGTTTTAAAGTCATATCAAACATTCTTCGCTCGATGGTTGGTGTGTGTTTTATCCTTGACTTATTGTTCTATCGATGTGGTCGTTGACGAAAGTTAGCTGAGTTCGTTCAAACATTCAAAGTATATATGTATTATAAATCTGTTGTCTTATAATATTATTGTAAGCTTATATGGTTTAGCAAGTCGTGCTAAAATACAATTTTAATAAATATCTCAAACATCAAAACATTTTGTTTGACAAAATTGAAATATCCGATAAAACCTTTTCAAACAAACTATTGTTGTCAGTTCTAATTAAAGCTTTAGATACTGATTATTGTCTAATATCAAAGACTTAGTAAAAATATATTATATGAAAAACAAGTAATACATTTATATTTATAAATATATGCTAACTCACTAATTAAAAATACATTTTTTCTTTCAAAATACAAAATATGATCAGTGAAAGCTTCAAACGCTAGCATCTTAAAATATTGTCAAGTGCAATTAGAACCTTTTCAAAGTAACTTAACGTTTAGTTGAAAGAAATTCATTATACAAGAAAGTTTTTGGTTAATACCCGATAATTTTTTTTACTTTTTTTACTATTTTAGTAACTTGAGGGCGGGGACAAAACACAAATGATAATAGTAATTAAATTTGAATTGTTTTTTGTGACTAGTCCAGATTCTAATTTCTTAGACTCAGTGATAAGATTTGTTGTATTTTATTTGTATATAATTGTTACAAACTGTTTACTTGTCTCAGTTTACTCGTGTGCTCGAATGCCTGAAGATGCCGAAAGGCGAAACCTGGGTAGTTAGTGACAAAATACATGGAAATGTAGAAAATCTCAACAATTCAAATTTTATTCTGAAATTCCATCAAGCACCCTCAGTCGATGTTTTAAATTATAGTATTTATTATTATAACACTACTAATTACAATATTAATTAGCAGTGCTTGGAGGTGAAAATACCAAGGAAAAAAAAATTAATAGTGGTGATACACCTGTCTTATTTAAAATGCTATTTACTTAAAATCGATTACTGTTGACGGTGTGATTAATTTCTAAATTCATCGAAATATATTTTTATGTTTCTCTCTGTGTACCTTTATCTAAAAAATAATTGGTAGATTTAGTGACAATAAAAACAAATGTTTTACAACCAACGTGTCTGATGTAAGATTATATATTCTACTATACCTACAACTGAATATGTCAGTAATTGGAAAAAATATATTTAAAGAACAAATTTTTCTGGATAGAATAAAAAATCCGTCTTCTTTTAACGGGTTGTACTCGGAACATAACAGTTGTTGGAAATAAAAGACAGAGAAGTAATGTATATTCTTATTTCACATTTAATGTTAAAATATAATAAGAAAAAGGGTGTGCTATTCTTTTCGTTACTCTTGAATGTCTCGTCCACCAGGCAACCAAATCCATACACCACGATGCAGTAGCAGCAGTGCATTGATGGATACTGTCACGAACACAGCATCCGGAAGACTGCCACATAAGGCAAAAGAGTATCATCACACTATTATATGTCAATAGTCAGAAGATTTCACGTTACGTGAGGCGATACCTGTAACCAGATCAAAACTAATGGCAGATTATTTTACAAACACGAATTTCAATATGAATAAACTGATCTCCATAATTCATTAAGACTTTACTTATCTCTTTGATTAAGTAACAACGCCTTAATCTCCAATAGTAGTTTTGAATCTTTGGACTATAATATGTATATTGCAATCGATATACAATTATGTTTATATTTGTATCCAATATAATGGATTTCGACGACGGTGCTCACGGTCATCAATAAACAACTTGTCCCCAAAAGAATGCACATTTTATACTTGCTAAATGAATTTTTACTCGATACTATGCTAAGTATTTAAAAAATCAAACAATATCATTTGGTTATGCTCCTTATGAGCGAAACTGGTTCCAATTTCATGAAAAAATGTAAAAGTAGTATAGCAAAAAAATTATTTTACTTTTTTTTATGTACACCTAATGTCTTCCCACTAGAGGTCTGTACAGGACAAACTTTTATAAAATTACGCGCTTCGAGTCCAATATCTTCAGGCTCGGCTTGGCGCGAGTCCGAGTCTATAACACTAGATACTTGAACCCGACCCTAAGCCCAGATTAAATTTTCTCAGCTCGAAAATAGTCCAATTTTTTATCAATACCAAATTCATTTATACTTTTCGAACAATATATTATGTTATTGTTTCCATATTTCGAACAATATTCATATCACATGGGAAAAAATATTTTAGTTATGAATAGTATTGTCTAATGGCATACTCATGATCCGAGCATAGTCCGAAATATTTTTCTGGAAATTAATATCCTAGACCGAGCCCGGTTTGAGCTGAATTTGAATATTCTTTACCAACCCGAACCCGGCCCACAAGTCGGGCCAAGCTCGGACACGGGCGGACCTATATTTCCCACTAAAAATCTATAGCTAATTCCTTAAAAATTCTTCGCATATTAATTTACACGGTATCAAAAATCTAATTCTACTGCTCTACAATAAAAGATTAAGTAATTGGAATAAGATTCACAGAATGGTTTCAGATAACAGAAAGCGATTTTGAGATAAGTCCGATGATGGCAGAACTAAAAGTTTAGTTGGTATAAGAAGAATTAAAAAAAGTTATACAAAAAAATGTAAGCAGTTAGACGTTGTACATAAAAAAACTTTTCTTAAAACTTTTCTTTTGTAGACCAAAATTTTAAATAGTTTGCAATCAATTCGACCGTCAGGGATAATTGTTCTCGTAAAACAACAAAACCCTTTGTTCACGATACAAAGATCCCCACAAATCATAGTTGTACAAAACCTATTGTGGTCGCACAAAGTTAAACTTGGGTCGAATGGCAGATTGCATTATAGACATGATAGTATTCAACAGGTGTTTAAAAAAGTTTATTTTTTTATAGCATCATAAATAAAAGTGATATTTTTTATTTACAAACATTGTATATTTTTGTGAATTCAATAATACTGATAGATTTTTTGTATAATTCGTTGTTATTTAATGTTTTGCAAGGAAAATTTCAAAGGCGTACTACAAAATGTGGTGAAAAATAATAATAAGGTCCGATAATTAATTATAACAAAGCAAAATTTTTGGTAGTGTGTAAAGAAAAGTTTTACTTGAACGTGGTAAAATAATAAATTTATATAATACGTCCTGGAACCAAGTATGTTTGAACAACAACGCAGGGTTTAAAAGCAGTATTCTTTGTATATAATTTAATTGAATCTATTTTAAATACAGTTCTATTTTATTTAATGCTAAATAATATAACATTTCGTGTATCGTTACCTTGGGTTAACAAGGTTCTATCTGACAAAACTAAAACTGTTCGGGAGAAGCAATTTAAGATTTCAGAAAATGTAATTTTCTGAATGAAATACACTTATGCATCCACACACGGGACAATGAAAGAGACAACCGCTTTAGAGATGTGATTTCTTTCACGCGGTATTTCTAATTATGTATGCAGATGGAACCTTGATGCACTGTTAAACATGTATGTTTTTCAGATGGAATATTTTTCTTATTTGAATTTTGATGGATGCAGATAGAGTCGTATTTTGAATGTGAATAAAACTGCATTAAAAAGTGATTTTGTGAAAAAACAGCAGACGGAAACATGTTTACCGTAGGCGACGGTAAATACTTGTATGGTATTCCATAGTGCATTCAACGTTTAAGCCACCAGCACCCTTTACGCCTCGAAAACTTACTTACTATGTTCACTCAGTAGAGTAACAATTGTAATCGTTATCAGTTCATAATGCTCGCAATGAGCGAAACCGGTCCTGATCATTACAAAAAGGTAAAGTAGTACAATCGAATTGTGTTTAAGCTTAAAAAAATATTCGTGTTACCGTTTTGCCAAGAATATCCAACGAAAATTTAATTGGAGTTGGCTGATGTTTGAATTAGACTATGTTTGTTTTGTAAATAATGGTAGACTGTAACAAACATCGTGGTTAAAAAATCACTTTTCGTTAAATTTATGAATCAGTCAAAATAGAATTTAATCCATTATTGTTTTCAATTAATTGGAGAACTTACGAAGATGTACTACAGTGATAAAACAATCGAGTGAAATAGCCGACATGCAATCGAAAATATTTGCCTTTTTGGAAACAGAAGGCTGAGAAATTTAATAAAAATTAAGCGTGCTTAAAATTTCCTATTGAGAATTAATGTAGATAATGTGAATTAAAATACTACTTAATTGTCCAATAAACTCAGTCGTTGGGACAGTTTAACTTTGGTTTTAAATCAATTTTTAGCATTTTGAAATATTATTTTTGTATTAAATTTTTATAAATATAATTTTTTGTGACAAGAATTCTTCAATATTATTTCTAAGCAATCTGTAGCACAAACAAAAGCCGTCGCATAGTTTCCAGCAAACCCGCAGGCAAGCGTGGCACTGTCGGTTTCCGGACGCAAAGTGCCGCCGGAAGTGCCGCCATTTTCACCAGCGGTGCACTTGCTGCAAGGCATATGTGAAAATATCATCTTAGTTTACATTCAAGCCGAAGTTATTGGCGGTGACCACGAATATTTGAAGCACATACCAAAATCCTTTATAGGGTCAATATTTGAATTTAATACTTGAAGAGCAAACCTTTTTTGTAATTTTAATGATTGACAAAATGTATGGGAATAGTAAAGACATGACTGTACAGCAGAGGTTCTTAAGCTTGTGATTTAATATAATAGTGGCGGGCGCGCATCCAATTTCTAAAAGGCAAACATTTAAGACAAATGTGCTACATTTAATATTTTATTACAAAATTATTATAAATCGGAAAATTATACACCCACATTTATACGTCTGTGGGGTCATTCGCAACAGAAGCATAAAAAACTCATATAGTTACATAGGTAAAATACAATAAAAAAAAATATTCAAAATAAAAATGCGCAATTTTGTCTTTGGCATGACGTTTCACTTTTTATTTTATTTACAAATTAATTTTTGAAAATAGGGAGTGTAAGATGATGAACTAATTCGTAAACAAGCATCAAGGTATTAGCATTGGTAATTCGGGATCTGGTTTTTTATGGTATTGTGTTCATGGTAGAAAATAAGGATTCAAATCTGGAAACAAAACAGGTTTACTTTTGTAAGCTGCTTTTTTTGAAAAGAGAGCACTTTCATGTTCAGCTGGTTTTCACAAGTTTTCATTCTAACCTTGAGATTTTACTATGATGTCATTTTAAAAATCTAAAATCTCTTAAATTTTTGTTGTTTCTTTCTGAATAGTTTTCGGTATCGATTTAGTGATTTCAGTAATGTCTGATAACAATATTGTTAAAAACTTTGGATTTTTTCGTTAACATATACTTTATAGTGGGCGCATGAAAATACCTTCGCGGGCGCACACGCACCTCCTGGCTCAGAGTTAAGAAACCCTGTTCTTTTGATATCCGTTCAGTGCAAAAAAATACAAATCTTATGAATTAATCAATGCTTTTCTAAAATAAAAAAAATCCAGTTAATTTTGTCAATAGTATCAGTTTTAATAAATCTATAATTTCGATGCTCTTACATTGACCTCTCGTAAGGTACTTTTAAAAGATTATTAGCAAACGTGTCAATTACATTTTTCATTAATATATGAATCTACGACAAGCTTATAATTCATATTTTATACAAACAAACAATTTTAACGAGTAGAAAGGTAGAAATGAGTCAAATGTCTGTTACAAGGTTTTAACGTTGTAACATTGTTTTGTTATTAAACGTTTTTTGTTATTTGAGAAATATCACCCGATTCAATGTTTATTTTTTTCATAGGCTTTTATTCTAAGTTTCCAATGTACTAGTGAATTAAGAGTGGAAGGAGTTACCGGTGTTCAAGTGTGAAGGTTCGACGGGCCGTGGTGCAGTTGTCAAATCCCGGTACGGACAGTTACATTAGTTGATTTATTATCCGATGTATGGATTTCTGTTTCTAGGCACAGAGCTTCCTCTCACCCATCTGATAAAAAAGAGGCGTAGCGAGAGCGATTAACTAATCACTAGTCCTGTCCAAGTTCTATCCCTATAATCCTACTCTCTTAGAAAAAGAGATGTTGAGCAACTTATAAACAAGCAGTTCTCGTAGAAAATATTCTAGATACCTCCATTAGGAGTTCATATGCTTCACATTGGAAGGGGACATTGTAAAGCGACTCACATTTTATTGCTTCATTTTTTTACGTCACAGTTATTATAGTTTAAAGATGCTTGTTGTGAATATTAAAAATACGCGTGAAACTTTGTTACACAAGTCGTGCAGCAAAGTAAAATATGTATTTCCCAAAAGAAGACGCTGAATATTTTTATAATATTCCACGATTGTTGTTAGTAAAATATCACGTCGTAAATTAACTAAAAATCTCATATAAAATCAATTAAAAAAGTGTATGAAAGTAGAATAGTGCTTTTTTATTTCTAAGGTTATTTCTTTTGAAAATGTACATTGTGAATTCATAATATTAATGTACTTCTATCTGAGAAATGGGAGTAGATATTGTTAGAGCTGAGAGAGGAGCAGGTATAGTATATCATTACTGATATTACCGTGTATCAACGGATTATTGTCGATCTTAGAATAATTTATGTGTTTTCATGAATTTCAAACATACTTAAGTGAATAAGCAGTCTTATAGACCTTAATAAATATGATTCATTGTATTGTCAGGTCTAAGACTTACCCATAATCTAAGAAATCTCGACTGATAAAGAGATTTGGTAATTATTTATTAATGGTTTCATAATATATGTGCCCAAATTATAATCCCTAAGCATGTAGTTTTGAGAAATATCATGTATTTACACAAAGTCGATTTCAAATAAAAAGTTGAATTTAAATAAAAGTTCAAGATTATAAAATGCATGTTAAATTGACAGAAGACAGTAAGTATGGTTTGACGATAAGGAATTTATTAAAGAAATTCAATTTGTAACAAGTATTCCACAAAATTTTAATATCAAGGGAATACTGACAAAATTTAAGCCACGAAAACAAGTTCTGAGATAATCGCATTTAAAGTATTACATTTTTTAGTACTTTTTCTCATAAGCCAAATTGTTTTATTTTTAAAAAGATTTTATGTATATTATAAAGAATAATATTTTTGACTTACAAATCATAAGATTCGTATCGGTGAATTATAGTTATATAACGCTTTTTGACACAATATACAGATACTGTTACGGCTTAATTCTGTCTTTTTTCAAAGCCGTTATTTCATATTACTGCATGCGTTCTTTCAATACGCAGAGCGTTAAATTGCATACATTTTGAAATTTAAAACAGATAATCATCAAACACTGACTTAGTGCGTTTTATCAATTTAAAGCTAAGATTAGTTCCATCAATAAATAATAATCACTTACAGAGAGAAACCAATTCAGATCATATTATAAAAATGTTGC
Organism: Himalopsyche phryganea; assembly: GCA_022494535.1. Classification (NCBI taxonomy): domain Eukaryota; kingdom Metazoa; phylum Arthropoda; class Insecta; order Trichoptera; family Rhyacophilidae; genus Himalopsyche; species Himalopsyche phryganea. Next base: position 1,587,000 of record JAGVSL010000060.1, on the reverse strand, counting down.
ATACTTATTGAAAATTGAGCTATTTTTTATATCCAGAACAATTGTTTTTAAAACAGTATTTTTGTTGGTATAGAGTTAAATATCGTAAATGATACTTCAATATAAATAAAAACAGATTCCTGATTTATTTATTGTTATAATCCATATATCAAAACACAATATCGGATTAAATAAAAAATATATAATGATCATTACTTTTTGAAGAGAGATGGAGCCATAATTGTACGAACCTACATCAGTGGTGTTCAAATATTGAATAGAAATGTTTCCTTAGCAAGTTTTTCTCAATTAATATGAATTTTGCACAAAATCCCTTGTACCAAAAATAAATTAAATCGCACATGCAGCTCGTTATTTTAACCCCTTAAGTGTGGGGTGTGCGAAATGGAAACGGTGCTAGTTTTGTTCTTCACTGTACACCGCAATAACAAGCGGTGTGTATTTATTGATCCTGAAATGTCATTGCTGCTCGCAGAGATTACCAAGTTCATATATTTAATCCAGCTACGAATTATTTTTTCAAACCATTCAGAAATTATTGTATAAATATTGTGTACCCAATGAGAAAAAATATTTTCAGAATTTGTTTAATGCATTGGATAAAAAATAAACCAATAACATACTGTTATTTTTAAAAAATATTTAAAAATAAATGTAATTTTTGAGACGAGATAAGTTAGACGTTTGAGGAAGATTTGAATTAATTTTAACAGTGATTTAATAATAATGACTTTTAACCTAATTGACAGATAATCGTTTAACCAATTACAATCTCATAAGACTTTGCAATTGTAGGTGACCAAAAACCAATTAACATTAAATTTATATGCCATTTGAAAAAAAATATAGCATAGCGATATCTGCTTATTTTAAATTGATGAGTTATGAATGGGTGAATATCAGATGTCGTATTATTATGGAAATTTAGTCATAAATTACCCCAGCATTCAAAATAATGATATTTAATACAATAAAATTAATTATAATTATTGCAACTATTGAAGTAGCTTTCTCAATTTATTGTAGCAAAAACTCATTTGACAATTTCGTTAATGAATATTTAAGACTTATTAATGTAACTCGTTGTTTGTCATACTTATTTGTTTTAAAACTGTTGTTAAGATGGTATTTTTACGATTATCTGAATTATTTTCATAGTCATACAACAAAATTGTTTTGTTTACATTGTTATAAGTCATACATAATTTTACAAAAATAACTTACCCTGTTCATTTTATTTTTCATCTGTTGAAAATGATTCAATGATTGAAAACATTGAAAATTTCATAAAATTGTGAAATTATTACAATAAAATATATTACACTTTTATAAATACGAGAAAACATTCTGAATACAAATGAATCGTTTAAATTATGCAAATCTGCTATGTTTAAAAGTTAACAGCCGATTTAACACACAATTTTGGACCCCTATTTTGATAACAGCTGACGTGCAGGGGCTGAAGCACACCCCGGTTGATTGGAGTATGCGACAACTGTTTGCAATGGTTTTCATACATCCGAGGCGTATGTTGCACCCGAGAGGGAAATTATCGAGGGCTTACAAGTGTTTCCATGAGGGTGCAGTCATTAATTCACCCTTCCTTGATGAGAGCGACAAGAAATTGTCATGGTTTGTATGGGGTTAGAAATATTGTCTCTTGTTGCTAGGGTTAATTAAGTGGATTAATAATTTTGAAATCGCAAGCAATTTAATGTTTTGATTATGAAATCAGCACATCCAACTTTGGTTTAACGTCACCATTTTAAAAAAAAATCATTTTCACCATCCCATCACGAACTGAGCTGAATTCATTGAAAAATAAAGTTCAATGAATTTCTGAATAATTAAGTTAATTTATAAGAATTGTTGAAATTCGTTCAGTTACCAATGTTTTACAGCTCATGTGCATTATTAGGTTTATAGCTAAAACTCTTACAATTATTTATTTTAAACAAATCTTGTATAGGTCTGTACCTAGTATATTTGCCTAGTATAATTATGCTGAACCATAAAATAACAATGTTTTTACAAAGTAAGCATAGTCAACATTGTTGAACGACAACTTCAATCCAAATTCCACTCTTAATATTATATAGTATTCAAAATACGAAATCGAAAATAATAATGGTATTCATTTGAGACATTTAACATTTATAAATTTGATGTATGAACTCAAATTGACGTAAAGAGCAAATTCAACTAGTGGAATCTTAGAAAATTCAATACCAAATGTTTATTAAATTACAGGTAATCGATAGTATTATTTCTATATATTTTGTTAAATTCCTTTACCAGGACTAAATCTTTACAATATAGAATTATTTTTGAAGGTTTGAGGAAGTTAAAAAATATTATTCTGTATGTTTTATATTGATGGCTTTCATGCCAATTGATTTCTTCTTTATATTTCCATGTGTGAATAACAACAATATAAATCATAAAAAAAATCATCTAGACGTGTATATATCACAGTGTTATGGAAACTCATATTTCTACTAAGACTCACATTAAATTTGTGATGAAAATACAGCTGAAAGTATTCATAAACTATTTCAAGAAAAAAAATATTTACTAGTATTTTCATCAGATTATACTTCACAGTTTCATGTTTATTAAATACAAATATAAACAGTATTTAAATTAATAAAAAGCCTTGTCAAAAATAACAGTAATTTAATAGGAAGAAATCTTTACAAACTATAACAAACTCGTGCAACGAATTATTTGGAATTACTTGGATGATCGCAAAAATAAAATACTATTCTTTGTATAAAAGTGTTTTAAATAGCTTTAATGGAATTTCCTTGGCGATATTCAAGAGCAATAATGCGATTAACTGTACAAATCTGAGGTGAACAATGTTTTGCTAAACGATATGAAAATTTTTAAGAAAGACTTATTATTTCTTGTTTACCTATCCTGATATTTTTTTCCAGTAGAAAATCTTTTGAAAATATTCACGTAGACGAAGTAAAAACACATATTTAAACAATCACCAAATTGCGGCAAAAATCTTGATTTAGCACAAAATATGCGAAACAATCATGTCTTGTTTAATTTTTGCTACGCTCTTCTTTGAATAAAAGTTGAAATTACTTCGTTACTAAAAGTAAATATTTAAAATTTGTAAAAGTAAAAGCTTTCACAGAGATGGATGATCGCGAATATAAAAGAATTAAAGTGAAATATATTCCCGACGTTGTAGATATTTTGTCTGCAACGGAGGCGAGCCAGCGTTCTCAGCGAACAATTTCATTAACGTTTAATTACTTGCCGACCACCCTACGATTTACTGGTTTATGGAATGGAAAGAGTACATAATCACTGGGTGGTTCAAAACAAACAATAAAATAATTGAGCAATCAAATAACAAAAGCTGTTGGTGGTATCCATAATTAAAATTAAATTGAAAGTCTATGAGGCATATAGTATTACTATTTGATCAATAAGTCCTTATCAAAACATAGCGAATTATATAAAACTTACAGTATTAAGAGAAACGTACTTACTTACAAAAAATACCAAATTTTCGGTAACAACATAATAAAACAATATCTTACACAGGTTCTTTTAGCTAAATTCGAGTCGTTCCACAAAAATTCTCTATGAAATTCGGAAAAAAGAATTAAACAAAAATACTGAATTCTGAATAAAGTCTTACATAAAGTAACAGTTCTGTTAGCAATATAAAACACAAATTGATTGCAATTTTTTAATATTAAAAAGTTCTTTACTCTAACACCCAAAGAACAATCAAACTCAAGAACAATGAACAGTGTCGTTCAATAAAAATAAATATTATTTTACAAATAACAAACCTATGAGCTTGCTCAAACTGAAAAAGGTTTATAACTGATTAAATGATTTGTAATGATGCTTATCTTATTTTCATTTGAAGTGGAATTTTACATATAAATAATTTATATGAATGGGTTAATAGCAAAAACCGATATTTCAACTTTGCAATATAAGACGTAAGGGACAATTTTTTTTCGCTTAAGCGATGGTTTATTATTTATTTTGTATTATATTTCTAATTAAGAAAATTATGCATATTTTCAATAGCTAGTGAACGGCTAATGGAAATAAATATAAGCGAAATAAAAGTGGACATATCGGCATTTCATTGTAAATAATAAACGTATAAGAGTTTCTAAATATCATTAAAAGTTGAACGCATTTTTTTCGTATATTTGTTAGGTTTTGTAAGTAATTTCTCATTTTATACTGTGTGAAAAGACGTATAATATATGAGCGTATTTTTTTTCGATTTTCACAAAATATGAAGTTGTCAGTTTCTGCTTTTCAATGCCTCGTATATACATATAGTATCTTAAAAACATCGCGCTGATTTTTCAATCGATTAATTCTGTGAAAAAATAGGTGCAGGGTCTTTGAATTACTACACGTCTTCATTATACTGCGTTAAAAGTCAACTATTATAAGAGAAGAAATGAAAATGCTTTAAAAAAACTTACAGACCAACAATCACTGGTTATTGATCTTACAAACATTTTTAAATAACTTTATTTAAGATATATCACAAACACGCGTGCTGAAAAATGACATTTTGCAAACAACTGTGAAATTTTTCTTCTAATAAACTATTTTTAGGAACATTCTGTAAGCGAAATTGCTCGATAAAAGGCACAGTTCTTCTTTGAAGTTCTTCAATACGAAAAGATAATCGATAAGACCTTAGAATCAAGCGTCGTATACACAGAGGTCACTATTCAATACCCATAGATAAAATCATAATCGAAGAAATTGCTTCAAAAGGTTTATGAGATAAGGAAATGAAAATAGAATATTGATGTCCTTAGGTAAATGAAAAATGTTTTTCGATGGATAAGACTTTACAATACACTCCTGATTGCTTCAAGTGTGATAGCTTTATCTACACCGATCCTGGAAAGGATATTATCAAAGCCACTATCGTTTACGTGATTTAAAAGTCATGATAATACAAATCACTATGTGTTCAAAAACAGGTATTAATATTGAAATACCTATCAACTATTTATGGTTAACGTATTCCCATACATAAATTTGCAGGATTATTAGAGAATAATTGTTGTTTCTAGTTTAGCAATTCGTAAAACTCTAAGATCTGATACACTGTATATATGTTAGCTGAAATTAAATGCATATAAAGACATCATTATAATAGAGTGAATTATATTATATAATCGACGATGTTTTGAGAATTGATATAATCGTCAAAAAATATGAAAATGAAATAATGATTTGACCACATTTCAAAAACGACAGCGCAGGTCTTGGCCAGATGATAAAAATTAGAAAATTAAACTGACTACTTTTTGGAAGAGAAACATCATTTTATATTGGTTTTAGGTTTAAAAATTCTGTCCCGGCCACTTGATGTAAGCCACTACTTTGTCAACACTCCCTAAGCGTAATCCGGTATCTGAAAACATTAGAATTTTAAAGATTCATAACGCAACTCACTATATAACGTTTTCCATAAAAACAGTTTTTACTGTCTCCTGAACAATTTCAATTTTGAGGATTTCATAAATTGGCCAAAGCACCGTCGATTATATATGTGGCGGTGAAGAATATTCATGTGTAGTCCAGTATTTATTGTTGCATGAAAATGCATAACGAAGTTTCTTGAAACTGAATGGTTAATTCACTTTTACACGAAGTTAATAATAATATGACCACCACTTGAAACCTATCGGAGATGTTAATTTTTCTTTACAATTTCCGTTATCGATTGTGTTTCATTTCAACTACTTGAAACGTTTTACTTAATTAATTCCGTTATTTTGTCAACTGCATTTGTAATAAAATATCTTTTTTCATCACATGGAAATGTATGAAATGAATTATATTGTAGAAGTATCATAGTATATAATCAATTATTCACTGTAAATTTTTAGAGTCCTACCTAAACAAAAATTAAATTAAAAATTAAAAATAATATAAAATTAAAAATTAGCTTCCACAAAGTTACCGCCGATTCCATAGAAAATATTAGTAAACTAATCACGTAGTTATCTTAGTTTAATATTTTTGGGCTGATGCAAGACTCGAAATAGACAGGGGCACGGAACAATTAAATTAATTATATACAACGGAGTCAGGCATTTCCCAGCGATTTGCTCAAAGGCATTTCAAATAAACTCATTATTTGGCAATCGCTTTATTCCTTTATAATAACATCATAGCCAGGACCACAAGTGGTTATGTAACTAGAAGCTATATGCTATATACCTATCATGGCACATAAACAAACTTTATGATCTATGTTTTATATTTAATGTAGTCAATTAATTGTACTAAAAATATGCAAATAAATTGTAGACAAATTTAGGTATGAAATGGAAGTATTGAAATATTTACAACGTGAATTATCTATATAATATGCTTTTAAGAGAGATTGCTAGTGACACTATGTGCCAAATATATTTTTTTCCATGTTCGCTCCCAATGTGAAGCATATGATTTCCTTATCGAAGTACCTTAACAGAATTTTCTATGAGAACTACTTGCTACTCAGTTGCTCAACTTCTCTTTTTTCGAAGAGAGTGTGGATAAAAAGATAAGGCTAGGACGGAACTAGTAATAAGCTAATCGCTCTCGCAACGCTCCGTGGAGATCGAATGGGTGGAAAGGAGTTTTTAGACATCACAAACACTCAGACTACGAAGAAAAATCCATAAATCGATTGAAAGATCAATTTATAAAAACCGTCCACACCGGGAATTGAACCCGAGACATCCGTAACTGTAGCCAACGACGTTATTAACTGCGTCACGGACGCTGACATATTTTTCACATATTTTTATAATGACCAGTACTCATTTAGTTCATCACGAATTATCGACTGATGATAATATCCGTCATGAGAAAAACCATCACTGATCATTTAAAATGCGTAAGCAGTACGAAACAAATCGTGTTTTTATTTTTAAAATAAAATGCCATTCGACCAAGAATTTACATTTAACACATTAAAGGTGATTAATGGAGCTTAAACATTTTTATTGTCGATTATAATGTTTAAAATATCAATTTAATAACAACCCTTCTAACCTTGAAACTCTTTACTTCTGTAAAGTGAGTGTCAAGAGACTGGTTTATAATAATTAAAATAACTATAGTTGAAATACTCCACAAGAATTCCATACATTCTTCTTCAATCATATCTGATTAGTGTCCAGCATATTATATAATCATAAGTTGCTTTATGAAAACTTGTTTTTATTCAAACTTTTAACCTATTTTTTATGGAGAGTGAAGATATACGTCAGAAGATCACTCTCACGAAGCTGCGTTTATAGAAACAGATAGGTGGGATCAATTGATGAAATTGTCCGTTCGGGGATTCAAACATGTTGAAACTGCAAACCCCCAAGAGGAAAATCGTCGACCACAGGAAATAATAATAAGTATATATAAGTTTTACGTTCATTTAATTCACTCTCTTGTGAAATAAATATGGCCGTGTCAAATAAAAAAAGCGAATAGCGAAAGAATAATCTTAAAATTCTCTTTGCTTTGGTTGATATTACAGCGTTACAGTCGTGGATTGTTAGGTTTCCCAACTGATCTTAGTCTCTAGGGCGTTGCTTTGAAATCTATTTCCTTTGAGATTAAATTTGACCTTGCCCAAGGAGAAGCAGCGTGGAAACTAAATCTTGTGTATTAAGAGGGTTGGGCCGGACATGGCTTTTTCTTTAGGGAGCTTTTTACGCAACCGTTTTCAATTGAGACAAAAAAAATGATTTACTTGTGTCAATTCCTCGAATGAAAAATGTGTGCTCCTAATAAAATACTGTTTTGTACTTGCACTATTTGTGATTCAATTACTGAATTTGTAATCAAATTTAATGTTTGTTTGATGAAAAAGACAGTACAAAATATAATTATTACTAAACATAACTTTATCGTTCTGAAAACAGCTTATTACCCAAAATACTATAAGTAATAAGATTAACATCATAATAAACCAGTCATAACACAATTTATTGTTCAACTATTGTATGAGTAGTTACTGTTCGCCAGTATTTTCTCACTAACGTTCCATGTATTTTGTCACTAACGACCCGGGTTTCGCCTTTCGGCATCTTCAGGCATTCGAGCACACGAATGGACTCGAACAACTGATGTCTTAAATTATATATTTAAAAGTTATTAAATCATATGATATCAACTGAGTATGAGATGGGAATATTTAAAATCCCTCGAGACTCGAGATCGATTCCAGAAGAAAAACACATCGAAACAAACAGTAATATACAAGAAATCAAATACTAGATTCAAAATATATACATTTGATATCGATCTTGTTTGGACTTGAACACAATCGATCTTATCACTGCTGTACAGTTCATACAAATACACAACAGAACCTCACATCATAGATACTTTAAATCAATAATTCTGCTTTCACAATACGACTGCAAAGGCCAATATTCAAATATTGGTGATAATGATTTTCCTTTTTAAATTTTGAATAATTTCTTGCTGCAGTTTTCGAATTCATCGTAAAAGCGTCGCTAGTTGTAAGAGTTTCAACATTGTCTTGATCGTTTCTCTATTTTTTTATTTCACCAATAAAACCATACAAACATGTGACGGATAAATAAAATATAGAATCGATTGTTTGATACCGGGTCGAACTGTAAAAATAAGTACTCAACTTGATAGGCAACCCACGCGTAACATTGGTATCAGTTGCGTACACAACTATTTATAGCGTAATGCTACAACTGACCGTGCGGAAATTTCCAAATCTAATAATACATTGTTATATAGTTTCATAGAAGAATACGAATGGGAAGTATTCAGTTAAGAAACATAAAATAAAATATATGGTTAATAGTCCTCTTGATCACTTTCAATTCTTGGTGGAAAGGCATTATATTTTAAAAATAAAACACAATTTGTTTGTATTACTTCCATGTATTTATAATGATCACGAGTATGATAAAAATAAAATCACAACAGGGCTATTTATATAAAACTTGATGTTAGCAAATACAAGGTATATAAAACAGTTGGTTTATGAACTGTGACAAAAATCTAAAACGTAATTAAACAAATTATATATAAACGAACTTAAATAGTCGATTAAAAATGATTCAATATTTTTTTCAAAAACCTCCCGATTTCCTATTCTGATCAATACAATAGTTCTTCAACCAACTGTTTTATATATCTTGTATTTAAGACATCGACTGAGGGTGCTTGATGGAATTTCAATATCATATTTGAGTTATTGAGATTTTGTACACTTCGCCGAAAGGCGAATCCCGGGTCGTTAGTGACAAAATACATGGAAGTGTACAAAATCTCTATAACTCAAATTTTATCTTGTATTTGTTAACCTACAGTTTTATATAAAAAGTGCTGTTATGATTTTATTTTTAACAGTTGATAATGATAGTGATGAGCGAATCCGCTCCTGATCATTATATACACATGGGAGTAGTACAAACAATTATTTGGGTTTTATTTAAAGAAATCTTTGGGATACTTAATCGTTTATAATTTGTTTCCTTAATATTATTAGACTTCTACCGAGAAATTCCCAATTGAACTGCTAGGTAAATACTAGCAGATCAATATATTTAAACCATTTATAACAATAAAACTTGAACAAATCTTATTTATCAAATGAAATGAAATAATCAGGGATCATGGGAGTAGCGAAAGGGAAGAGTTTTGTGGCTGAAAACTTCTTCCTTTTCGACGCCAATACATCTTAATTTAACACTTGTATAATATGTATAGGTTAAATTCGTAAATAATTATTTAATTTGTCAGGTCTGTGGTGTAGTGGTCGTCGTCGTAATGAATGCCTCGAGTGCATGTTCCAGTGTGGACAGTTTCATGAATTGATTATGGATAGATTTATGGATTTCTGTTACGTGGAGTAGCGAGCGAGAGCGATTAGCTAACCAATAGTCCTGTCCTAGCCCTATCCTTATATCTCTACCTTGGTTGAAAAAAAAGGTGGTTGAGAAACTGAGTAACAGGCAGTTTTCGTAGAAAACTTCTATGGCCATATTCTTTAAATTACGAGCGGACCTGTAAAAAAAATATTGTCTTTAATAACTGATTTTTGTAGTGCACATAGGGGGTGCTTGTTCGACACATATTAAAATAACCAAAGTATATAATGTAATAATGTCTCATGAACTACTCGATAGACACACTCAGCTTTTCAATTGTAATGTACGCTACTGATTGTCGTACAAAAGTTTAGAATATATATTATATTCAGCCATTTTACTACGCAGCTTTTGCGAAAATGCGACAGAGGAATAATCATATTACGAAATACCTACTGGATCGTATAAAACCTTTATAATAATATAAAGAAATCGTAAATGCAGGCCTTGTTCCCTGCAAAAGCTTCTGCACTGAAGAAATAATCAATTTGAGCTTATTTTTATATGTTGGAACTTAGAGATTGGTTTTAAATCGAAATGTAATGACAGAATTGAGATTTACTAAAAAAATAATAATCAATTCAATTCTAAAGAAATTGTTGAATATTGTATAATTATTTGGTATTATTTCATCGCCACTCTGTGAGTTCAACTTATAAAACCGTTAGTTGGTAATTATTTTTTTACATCATGCATTAGTTTTTGCGCGAACGCCTTTAACCAGTAAGCGAGCATTATCAGCCAATAATAACTATGCAAATTTTTCGATTGCCTTCAATATGGCTTAATTACATTTTGCTAAAATACTGCATTTATCTATAATAATGACTTTGACAGTAAACTTGATTAAAAATGTACCTTTACCTTATTTTTTAATTGATGACTATATGTAATAACAGTGATTTTAAAGTTGATATAATATTTTGGAAACATTTATGTCCTTCTTCTTTGACCATACTCACTACCTATGCAGCGCATATGGCCACCATGCTGCGCCTCTATGATTCCTTGTCACTCTCCAATCGCTTTGTTTCTTCCCATTACATGCCAGAGTCTCTCAGCTTCACCGAGTATATTCTGTAGGTAATACCCGACAGTCATGCAGGTGGTCGAAATTCCTCCAGTTGGAAGAATTTCAATGCATGATTGAAGAAGTTCACTCATTGCTAACATGCACAGACCAACAACACCATGTTTAAGGGTCAGAGGGAGTGCGACGTGTAAGGACTACTTTGATACAATCATTGGTTTCAGTTTGTACTTATTTAATTAATTAATCCTTTTGACCATAAAATTACAAATTATTGTCATTTCTTAAATTGAAAATGACTCAGTCAAAACTATTTTGTCATGAATTTCTCCGAGAGTATCTTAAAAAAAATTTATGATTTAAATTTACGAACTTATTTAAATGATAAATATTTGCTGACACAATGTTTACAAAACGACTTTCCATAAAAAGAGTTTTTTTTATAAGTAGCAACAAAACATTGAATCGATCAGAAACTTCTTAGGGGACAGTGAGCTTACAAGAGTTGTTAGAAGATCAAAGTATAGTTCAAATGAAAAGCTTCAAGGAAACGAGGGCTTTCAAAGAAGTACTATATAAGCCGTCACCTTTTATGAATTGCGAACTGAATTGTGATTCAAAATCAGTCAGCATCTATGTTAAAGAAATAAAAATATATTAGACATTATTAAATAAAAATTTTATTGTCAAGGATAAACATTACTGTCGATAAAAAGAAATGAATAATATGCAACAAGATAAAATTCATATCTATATTAGAAATAATATTCTTTTGCTCTTAGATGTTTAATTAATGAAAATAAATATTTATTAATTTAAAAAATATTATAACATATCGTCGGCATTGTGGCAGAAGGCGATAAGTCGAAAATCGGCTGTTTTGACTTATGAATGCAGTATAATAGATTTGAGGACAATCTATCGTCTGAAAAAACTGTCTGTAATTTGAAGAAATCAACATGAATTAAGTCAGTTTCGTCACAGTTGTTAGTAACAAAAAAATTTTGATTAACAGTACTATAAAAAAGAAATACTAATGCTTAAATCGAATTTTTAAATGATTAAATAATGTCATAAAGTTGTTGGTTTAGTAAATAATGGTTACGGTGTGTAAATAGAGAAGCTTAGATTTCATGATTTTCTTAAAATTGGATTTTTTTACTTAACGCTTTCTGCCACTATAACGACGATATAAGCAAGGTTTATCGATGAATTGGTTTTTAATATATTTATTACCTTCGATTGATTTGTAGTCACCTGATACCATGCGTTACTATTTGATTGATATGTTAATCTTTAAATGTTAATATAATATGATAATTTTGAAACTGAATGAAAATTTCAATTTTGCATCCAACACAAACGAGTAACTTGAACTAGTTTCTTCCTTTTTTGAGATCAATTTTAAATGAAATCTTATTTTTTTAATTATAAATTCTAAATAATTTTTCTAATGACATTCAGAATAAATAATAGATGCCAAGTTAAAAGTTGTGTTTTTAATCGAAACCAGTACATAAAAATATTGAAAATTCAACGAAATTTCATCTACCAAGTTATAACTAAAGAATGGAAGAATCCCACTAAACGAAATAATACGCTTTGATTTTTTTATCAATGCGTTTTATTGAATGATATTTTTTTAAATATGACAAATTTTGTGTCTTAGGAAATAATGGTTGTATTTACATTTTTGTTATTTGAATTATCAAAATTATACGCTTTTTAAAGAAATGTCATTAAATACTCTGAAAAGATTTTTAGCATGTGTTTGTAATATATCTTGAATCAACACGTTAAAAAAACGGTTGTGTTAAAAGACAACCATCTGATAAGAACCGAAAAACTACACATGTTAGCATGAAAAAACAACAAAACACGGAAGTGCACCCTTATTTATACGGTTATACTAGATAGAACCTTTCAACGGCTTAACTGACTCTGGTCACGGAAGCAAGCCTTTTTGCTTGCACTGTTGATATTGGGAAATCATACATTATATAGTAAAGAAATATTTTTTATAACATACTCTATTTCTGTCATGCCAAAGCGTTTGCTTTGTAATACATTTTGATTGCAAAATAAGTTATATTATAATATATGGTTTATAATTGTGGACTAGACATAGGACATTGATATAAAATTTCCTAAATAACAATAAGTTTGTAAAACACAATGACCGTTTTGTCTAGTTATCTTCAATCTTAAAATTCATAATTTCAAAAGATTATTGACAAAATAAATACTCTTATTATATTTAAAATAGACGTTAATTAGCCAAATATTAATGGGGAAATGACACATAAACTAAGGAGAATAAAAATGTGATAACATGAGAGGAAAAGATATAAGAGCTTTCCCTGCCCTAGATGCAAAATATTTGGTTGAAATTGATACCAGAGATCCACTTATATACGCTTACTGAGGTCGATCGCCATCATAATATTCTTTTTTGAATTCAAATCTTAAAATATGAAAATAGAATTTCTAATTTGTAAGTTAATTTTTTGATTAAAAATCTTTATTAAAAAATAGTATCGTTAAACATTTGCTACCGACAGTATATTAATCAGTTAATTTTATTTAATTTCAATGCATAACGATGAAGCGTTTTTTTAAGTGACAATTCACGGAAGTACACAAAATTGTATGCCTTCTGATATTAGTATTTTCGTGTCTTTGTATTAAATAATGCGAGTTGTAGAAAATCCCAAAAAAGATTAATCAAATATAATATTATACGTTATTGACATAGCTCACAAATGCCAATTCAAGAAAGAGTATAAAAATACAAATATATCATATCACTTCATTTATGTACAGAATTGAAAAACAACAATCAATTTTGGAAAAGTTACATGACAAATAAACCTATTAATTTTACTGTTTACCATTTATTCGAATAAGAATGTTTAGTAATACAAACACAAAGTATTTATTTGTAACGGTTGTCTATTAATGGAAACCTAAAGTTTCAACATAGCAAAGCTAACTACGTCGAGTAAAAGCTTAAGATATTATTCCCGTCAGTAAAAGCAACAACTTTTATTTGTATAATCTGACCACTTTAAGAATAAGGCAAAGTAAAATGTTTATGACGCACTGTTGCTGCCACTCCTCACTTCATACTCTATTCTTATTCCTTTTAAGGGATGGTACTTCAAAAAAGCTTCCCGAAAGTTTAGCGATGAGTTTGACGCAACTCCAAATCGTGCGTACGGCCCTGAAAAGATTTCAGACACGATTTCAAGGACACTTATTCGAGGGTTTACCCTTGAAAAGTTTTTGGAGTAAGTTATTAGTTTATATTTAGCTTCCGAATATCGTTATTTACAACTCCAAATGAATATTTTAATCATAGAGAGAAAAATCAAGTGATTTGACTAAGGCTCCAAGCTATCCTTAATTCGATTTCATAAAAGATTTTGGTTTCTGATTGCTTTTTAGGTATTATACTATATTTTTTATCCAAATAACAATGGATTTTTTCAGGCGGTTGTTCAGGTGTCTGAATGTGATAAACTACATTTATAATGACGCAGTTCTGCATTTTATTTATAATTTAAGATAAATTTTTGAATCATCAAGAGCCCGACAACATGTGACGAGTTCAAGCTACCTCCAAAAAATATGCACACCCATCTCTGTCGAAAGTGGCCGTTCATCAACTTAGCATTCCAGGCAAATGAAAGTCATTTATAGCTTACAGCTATCCAGCAAACCTTTGACCTGTGTCTTCTTCTGCACCGTGTTGGATTGCTCCCTATACGCACAACCAGCTATTGAAGTTTCCGATTCCTAGTCTTTGTACAGACCGTAGTGCTCAGTAGAATATTTTTTCTAATTATTGTCATCTCTGAATAATACGGTGGAACATTTACCCATTTAATCCATTTGTTTCAAAGTATTTATTGATATCTATCGCCTAATTTTCAGTGCCAGTCTTTAATCTATTTACGTAGATGCCAGGATAAAAATGTCTTATTAAGTAATATAAACAATTCTGCGTGCAAGAGGAGAAGAGCACTTAAAGTCTAAAATTAGTGTTTTAGCCAGAAGAATATTTGCGTTTGTATGAAATTTGATGAAAAGTATGATGTTCCAATGTGAATTCAGCAGTATTAATAAAACTGGTTCTTTTTTTATCACATGCAAATTTGTATTGTAGTTATTTTGGCATATTCAACTAATTTTTCGCACTTACCACACATTTCCTTTCTCACACAGAATTACTCTCCCAATTTTAAGTTTAACAGGAGACCCAAGGTAGACATTAATACTAAATTCTTAAATAAATCTTAAAGGCATCTCTGTTGGCTCTATTCTAAACATACGATGTACGATGTACGTACAAGTTAGAAGAAATTATTTAGGTCTTTATTGGTAAAGTTCAGTTTTTAAGATACTGCTATTGTTTAAAGTTTGTATACAAATCCAGTAAAAGTAATTTGAATGAAAGCATTTATTCTTTAAATATTTTAATTCTAACGAATATTATTCAACATTAATAAGTTTTATGAAATTTTCATTCTGTGAGTAAAATATTAACATCTGACACAAAAAGACTCACTTTATTTCAAATACCAGGAAATAAACTTCGACTAATTAACTAAAATAAAATTTATTGCTATTGTGGCATCATGAAAGTAATAGAATTTTGCTAGAATTCGACTCACCGGCTCATTATCTATTATACTTTAAATTATATATTTTGAAAGATATAACACAATATCTGCTAATTGCTACGTAATAAATAATTATTATTTGGTCATAACAATTTGGTTGACCACGAGAATAACCTAGATCTTGCGGGGTTGACGACATAAAGACGGTTGAAGGAACTGCGGAGCAACAAATGAGGAAACAAAATCTCAATAATCCAAATTTGATATTGAAATTCCATCAAGCACCCTCAGTTGATGTCTTAAATTAATCAAATGAGGCCTTTATCGTGCGATATATGTACCAAGATGGATAATAGTGCTCATTCTTTGCTCGTGAAATTGTATTTTTCTTGTCATTTTACGGATAGTTTTATATATTTCATTAAAATACTAAGTAGGTGAAAGATTCATTTTTATTTAAGATAATTAAATCAAAACATCTGAACTATTGTAAAAAATTTTGTCAATTTTATGTGTTGATTTTATTTTTGTAAAACATTATGATTTGATAAAAATGCAACCGTTTTCTATCGGCAAATAGTGCAATAAATATTTTTTAAACTTTTTTCAGAAATCGAACATAAGCGATGCTCACGAATGACCTGTAATTTCTTGATAACCTTTTGACAAAACACATTTGCGAGCATCTAGCCAAAGGAAAAGCCGCTTTTAGGGGTTCCCGTAAAGATTGTCCCGAATACCCCCGAGGGAAGCAGTTTATCTTACCAGGTCGTGAACCCCGCACCGCAAATTCGATAAAATGCTAAGTCTTATTTATTTATACAAGTTTTTATGGTATTTTTTTTAGACTGGTTAAATTTATTCCGACCGCGGCCCCGAGATAAATACGACTTTCAAATGCGCGATGCTTTTTCGCAATGAAATCAATGAATAAAAAATTTCGTGATTTTTTCAGAGGAATTTAAAGCATGTTCAATGAACGCTCTTCAGTTGGAAATGTTTTGCTAGTGAAAGAAAATATTATTGAATAATGTTTATACAGTATGCAACGGAAATAAATAACTGTGAAAATGTTTCGGAAAACTTATTTACATCTAGATACATTTTCATTATAAATAGTTTATTTCATTAAATAATAAGAATTTTACTAAGAATTATGGGAAGTAAAATATTTCTTCCTCATATAATAATTGTATAAAATTCAACGGTTTTTTGGCCTAAAACCAATGTAAACTTATGTTTTCTTCCAAAAAGTGGTCAATTTATTTTTCTAATTCATATCCTTTGGCCAAGACCTGCTGTATCGTCTTTAAAATGAGATCCAATCATTAACTCATTTTCGTATTTTTTTAGGGTTATATCAATTAACCAAAACACCTTCGAATATAATGATCGATTTTTTGATTAACAATATGCGAGTCTTCGCTTTAACAACAAATCCATATCTTCGGCAAATATTATATTGTATTTATTTGATATTGGTGTAACTTGATTTCTTTTTTATTATTATATTATACATCTAACATTTGAGTGTCAGATAAACATGATAGCTCGACAATAATATTATAATTCTGGGAAATAAGTACTACAAATATTTAACTCTTATAATAACAACTTTCAAACACGAAGAGCTGACAGTTAACAATAGTTCATTTAAAAATATATGAAACTGAAAAAAGACTTCCAATCAGAGTAATTGTAATATTTGTTTAGTATTTTTTAAATAAATATTGAAGTATAGTTATTACGTCAACATTTTCGTTTATAAAAGCTTTCCATGTTGGACTAAGCTATGATTGTGGTTTAAAAATCCTTCCTTTGAATCGTTGGTAAGCCACGATTTACTTTACCGAGTAAAACAAAATGCGTCAAAGGTTACAATTTGTTACAAATATACAATTTCCTTTTATGAAATAGTGATTCTAGCATGTTTGATTGACGGAAACTTTAACACGATTTCTTGCGAAAGCTGTGAATGTTTACAACACATAAAACGTCAATATGTTTGTGAAGTGAACCTTAATAATAATTGAATAAGGTTATGCGGTTATGCACCTTTATAATCAGTTTCTCCTCTTAACAGTTGTAAAAACATTATCTGTACAGAGTGAATGTCATTAGATACATTTTTACAAGAGGTGAGCTATTTGTTAGAATTTATAAACAATACATAGATATCGTCGATGTTACAATAAATCGGAAATACTGGTTAAAGTAAATTGATTATGAATATTTATGTGGCCTTCACGTAAAATTGAGCAATATAACGTAAATGCCACATAAATATTTCTTATATATAACTGAAGTAATATCTTTGAAAAATAAATATTAACGTAGTCCCCACAAAGGAAAAATATTATTTCCAAACCAGAATACATTGTTTGTATAAATTAATTTATCAGGTATTATTGATCATTTAAAATATGGTACATGTGACATAATACACAGTTAACATATTATTTTAATATTAATTATTTATAGTTTTTTGTTTGTTACAAGAACTTTAATTGAAGTTATTACATTAAACAAATTGAACAAAAATTAAATTAAAGATCTCAGAGTAGATTATACGAAAAAAATGTAAATCTGGAGATAACCTGATACATTTTGTCATTTTGTGATTAAAGTAAAAATTCTGTCACTAGAGTATTATCTTTTATTTGGTAATAGCCTGACATCTGTAGTTCATTTGAGAATGCTCAAAACGTAATGGTTATGAAAGAAAAAACCTGTGGCAATACAATCTTCAAAATCGCCTTCCTGTAAATTCAACATGTTGCAGTTAGCAGACTATGTCCAAACAACACCGATTTAGATGTACAATCCATTTAGCTATAGTTCTGACGTTGGTGTGATACTGAAGTAGATATGAACTTTATTTTATAGTTCTTTCTGAAAAAAATACCTTGCTATTTTTAACTTCATTACAATGACGTTCTTCCAAATAGTTATTTGCAGTTAGTTGCCAATCCAATCTACACTGAATTATTTTTGTTTTTCGTATTTTTTGTAAGGCATTGTTCATTCTATTGTTCGAGTTGAAACGAAGCTTCGCTAATGCTCTAATAACTTTCGATTACATGCACCGCAACTTGAAATATCTTTATTGGCTACTTGACCCGTTTTAAATACCTTCCGTTTACTTCAAAGTGCCAGTAGGAAATACTGCGATGGTTTTTTACACAAATAACGATACCATCATTAGCCTCTAGCAGCTGTGTATCGTTAATATAGGTAAAAATCTTTCGTATCACGAATTTGTCTTTATGGTTTTTCCTAATTATGCCAAACTAATAATTTGTTTTAAATGTACACTGGAGAGTTAGATTGAAGCCATCGGTTCTTAGTAAAAAAATTATCGTAAATTTGTCTGTATCTTTCGTTACAGTAACAAAAATAGTAAAGTAAATCAAGTTAAATTACATATCTGTTATTTCAAAACAAATTCATTAAACATGTTTAAACTAATAAAATGTCAGTTCGAGTCCATTCGTGTGCTCGAATGCCTGAAGATGCCGAAAGGCGAAACCCGGGTCGTTAGTGACAAAATACATGGAAGTGTACAAAATCTCAATAATCCAAATTTAATAAAATGTCAATTAAAATATTGCTCATTCTACAAACATTAGGTGATGCATTTACAAAATGTATGGTCGCTAAGCAAATTCAATACAGATTTAGTTGTTATGACGACATGACGGATTATTTTAGTATGTAGCGGTTGTTAAGTAACTATTTGGTATTATTTTTCTGTTACTTTTCATTGAAACGTAAAAAATAAAGCGTTTTCAGTTTCAAGATAAAAATTAGATGTTGAAATTAAAAATAGCACAGTTGACCTTGAAATAGCAGCGGGATTGACATATAAAAATTTCATGTTGCTACTGTACACCTTTTGGGAGGAGTTCTTTTGACCAAACATACAGATTTCTACATGTATTTTGAGCTATAAAGTAAAGATACCAATATATTATTTAATGTCAACAATTAAAAACAGTTAAGACAACACTGATATGCCATGATTACTTTTGCCGTGTCAGCTCACAGGGAGTCATCACATAAGTTCGTTTTTGAGGTAGCTGATCCAAATGCTCAACTTATGTTATCTGAAATTGACGATTTAGGCTAGAGTTATGAAAGGACTAATAGTTAGATAACCACTTTCTACGTCCCGTTTTCAGTATCCGAAAAGAGGTGGTGAAAAAGAGTTATGCATATCATTTGGATACAAATAAAATTATGTAACAGGCAATAAAAGCTTATAATAAATATCAACGACAATTTGGATTCATACAATACGCTTAATGTTTCGTAGAAAATTTTCATGTCTTTGGGAGTGCCAAATTCTTTAATCCACAGAAAATAATTATTAAAACGCATCCCAATAAATCGAACATTTTTAGTTGGCCATGTCCTTTCTTTTTTCGATGCAGATATGTATAGAGAATAATTTGATTCCATATTCTGCTCATATTCAGTTAGTTATGTGGGGTTACACATCACGAGAGATGGCGATCTGATAAGGGATAGCTGGAGCAATCTTCAACTCGATGTGGAAAGTCTGGGACTCACAGTTGTCCTCGGTCAGAACAAAGAGCCACCTATTCAACGCATACTTTCTCACGGCGTTGCTTTACGGTTGCATGTCGGTTACGGTATCATAGTACGTAACAGAGTAACCGAATACTGTGCTTCAAAAACAGATGCTTGCGGCAAATACCATGGGTACGGTAGCTTGACCTAGGTTAGAGAGTGGACGGACCAGTCCCTTATTATCTACAAAATAAAAAAAACGACGATGGACATACATATGATGTACTTGGCGGAGCTACGGAACGCTGAGATGACCTGGGAGAAAGCAAAAAGTCTGACGGGGGATAGAGAATCTTGGAGGAACCGTGTGATGACTCCATCTAGCGAGTAGATATGGTTTTAAGTAAAACTTGTTACTTCATAAAAGTAATCATTAACTTCAATTTGTCCATAATCCTTATCGTTTTACATAAACCATGAGTAAAAAATCATTACGAAAGGTTACATTAGCTTCATATTAGTTGATAATAATTCACATAGCAAGCAATCAAATGTTTTATAATAATACGTCACTTAAAACTTTGATTCCATTTTGTGTTTGTTTATTCTGTTAAAATAATCCACTTTGCATTCATAAATATTTTCGTATAATGGTGAATTTAAATTTTCATTTGACGTGTGTAACTTCATTTAGAATGAAATGAATACTCCGCGTATATCAAAAGTTTTCAGTTGTGCCGTGATACAATATAATTATGTTTATTTGAAGCCGTTTCAAAAACACTCAAACAGCCATTCAAATACTTGTTTTCACAAAATGTTCCGATACTCCCAGAATATTATTCTTAAGGAAATAACCATGTATTTTTATCGTGTAGTGAACAGAATTAATATCATGCAGAAAAAAATACTGTTGAAAGTTTTAATTAGAAAATAGTGTTAACTTTACACTGTCATTTGAACACTGTTAATATAGTGATAAGATTAATCAGTTTTGTGGTTTTTTTTTGTTTATATCCGCTCCCAAAGTAGAGTATATGGTCTCGTAATGGAGACATCACAAACACTCATACAACGAACAGAAATCCATAAATCGATTGAAAGAACGATTTATGTAACTGTCCACACCGGGAATTGAACCCGAGACATCCGTAACCATGGCCAACGAAGCATTGTAACTCACATCCGGATCCTTCAAATAAATAAATTTGTCCTCTCTCACTATTCCATAGGTAAGTAACTAAAAAATAAACAATTAAATATATTAAATTTGGATTATTGAGATTTTGTACACTTCCATGTATTTTGTCACTAACGACCCGGGTTTCGCCTTTCGGCATCTTCAGGCATTCGAGCACACGAATGGACTCGAACTGAGAGACAGTAAACAGTGTCTAACGCTTATATAGAAGATACAAATGCGACAAATATCATTTACGAGGCAATACATTATACGTCTGAGAGCCACACCGATACCTGAGTTAAAATTTCGGAAATCGTCCTAATCCTTATTTTGTAAACACCATATTACCAGAGTGGCGATTGCCGAAGGCGAATTGCCGCCTTTCAACTTCCCTTAGAAATACCAGTGATTTCACAATTACAACAGTATTGTGGGTTTTGACGGGATGCAATTCGACGAATGGGTAAATATATACAATCATTCCACATTTAGTGAAATCTGTTAGGTGTTTCAACGTATCGGATATAATAGCGGAGAATTAGGAAGGTTCAGCTGCTCATTCAAGATTGGTAAGGAGTATAACTGGCCTCTATTAATTTCTAAAATTTCCTGATAAAATAATTTATGATCCCCCATGTTTTATGCAACAGTTTAACCCCATCATCCGCATTAAACGTATGGTTCTCCATTAGCAAGTGATTTGCGAATGTCGAAGTTTCTTTTTTAATCTAAAGGCAGCTAAATGTTCTGATACCCTTATATCTAATGTACGTGTGGTTTTACCCACATAGAAATGTTGGCAATCATTGCATTGTAATTTATAAATACCAGATTTGTTCTTAAAGTTTACTCTATCTTTATTGTTAATAAGTAATTTGCCTAGAGAGTTTTTGCAATAGAACGCCGGTCTAACACTATCAGCGAGTTGTTTTTTAATTTTAAAGCTTGTGCAACCTAAATAACTTATTCTATGCCAGATTCTAGGGCGGTCTATGTCTTTAGACAAGTTCCCGAAATATAGCATCTTTTCTGCTAATTTACGTTGTTTTTTTGATACAAGACTATCTATAAGAGACGCCTCATAGCCATTATTAATGGCAATTTGTTTAATAATGTTTAGTTCGTTTTCAAAATTAAATTTATTTAGAGGTATAGTGACTAATCTGTGAACCTGAGAATGGAAAGCAGCCAATTTATATGAGAAAGGATGGTCTTACTTAAAATGGATCGTGGCTTCTGAAAACGTCTGTTTTCGGTAAATTTTAAATTCATGACCGTGATATTAGATATAATGTTTCCGAAATCATACAACGCAAATATGAAAAACAAACTTATAAACTCAAGAAATTGATCGAAGAGAAAAATAAAAATAAAAGTCTAGCTGATAAATCTAATCTAGTTATAAATGAGGAAACACCTATAAAATTTTTTGATAGAGTTGTAAATTTGTCTAACGTCAATTTAAAAAAAGACGAGCAGAGCCTTTTATCAAAAGGTCTTAAATATTGTCCGCCTTTGCCAAATAGAAGTTAGAAACGTAGTTTATTGGTTCCGTTACGTAGATGACATCCTTTGTCTATTCAATGAAACTGAGAGACAAGTTTCTAACCTTCATAATTTTCTTAACTCACTAGATGATAAAATTCAATTCACTTTAGAAGTAGGGGGCAAGAATATAAATTTCCTTGACCTTAATATTGATATTAAAAACTCCATTCATGAATTTAAAATTTACCGAAAACAGACGTTTTCAGAAGCCGCGATCCATTTTAAGTAAGACCATCCTTTCTCATATAAATTGGCTGCTTTCCATTCTCAGGTTCACAGATTAGTCACTATACCTCTAAATAAATTTAATTTTGAAAACGAACTAAACATTATTAAACAAATTGCCATTAATAATGGCTATGAGGCGTCTCTTATAGATAGTCTTGTATCAAAAAAAACAACGTAAATTAGCAGAAAAGATGCTATATTTCGGGAACTTGTCTAAAGACATAGACCGCCCTAGAATCTGGCATAGAATAAGTTATTTAGGTTGCACAAGCTTTAAAATTAAAAAACAACTCGCTGATAGTGTTAGACCGGCGTTCTATTGCAAAAACTCTCTAGGCAAATTACTTATTAACAATAAAGATAGAGTAAACTTTAAGAACAAATCTGGTATTTATAAATTACAATGCAATGATTGCCAACATTTCTATGTGGGTAAAACCACACGTACATTAGATATAAGGGTATCAGAACATTTAGCTGCCTTTAGATTAAAAAAAAGAAACTTCGACATTCGCAAATCACTTACTAATGGAGAACCATACGTTTAATGCGGATGATGGGGTTAAACTGTTGCATAAAAACATGGGGGATCATAAATTATTTTATCAGGAAATTTTAGAAATTAATAGAGGCCAGTTATACTCCTTACCAATCTTGAATGAGCAGCTGAACCTTCCTAATTCTCCGCTATTATATCCGATACGTTGAAACACCTAACAGATTTCACTAAATGTGGAATGATTGTATATATTTACCCATTCGTCGAATTGCATCCCGTCAAAACCCACAATACTGTTGTAATTGTGAAATCACTGGTATTTCTAAGGGAAGTTGAAAGGCGGCAATTCGCCTTCGGCAATCGCCACTCTGGTAATATGGTGTTTACAAAATAAGGATTAGGACGATTTCCAAAATTTTAACTCAGGTATCGGTGTGGCTCTCAGACGTATAATGTATTGCCTCGTAAATGATATTTGTCGCATTTGTATCTTCTATATAAGCGTTAGACACTGTTTACTGTCTCTCAGTTCGAGTCCATTCGTGTGCTCGAATGCCTGAAGATGCCGAAAGGCGAAACCCGGGTCGTTAGTGACAAAATACATGGAAGTGTACAAAATCTCAATAATCCAAATTTAATATTGAAATTCCATCAAGCACCCTCAGTCGATGTCTTAAATTATAAATTAAATATATTTTTTTACTATGTTCAATCCCAATGTGATGCGAATGGACTCGTAATAAAGGAATTTCAGCATAAATTTTTCTACGATAACTGTTTGTTTCTCAGTTCCTCAACCTCTCTTTTTCGAAGAGAGGGATGTAAGAGAAGGGCTAAGATAGGATTGATGGTTAAGCTTATCATTCTCGCTACGCCTTATTTTAGTCGGTTTGTTAATCGGATGAGTAGGAGGAAAGCCTTGAGATCACAAACATCCATGCCTACGAATAGAAACCCATAAATCAGTGGAAAATCAATTTATGAAACTGTACCGGAATTTAAGCCCGAGACATCCGTCGTCGAAGCCAACGACGTTAACCGCTACACCACTGACCCACATGGACGTGCAGTGGTCACCTTAATATTGATGTGTGAAATTTATCACTTGTGTAGTAACAGCATAAAATATAACCCCTTGTGGAACACATGTATTTATAAATAAATAAACCGTTGATCGTATCAAAATCGGTTTTACTTGTCCAAGTTGAGTTAAAAACATACTCAAAGTTATGGTTTATAATGTAGAATTTTATAAAAATTGTCAAGTGTGTTTTAACTGTCTGAAGAAAGGTTGAGATAACTTAAGCCCAGCTCTTATGAAACAAGTTCTGTTGAAATGCTCCTGTAGGAATGGAAACTAATTATTCTTTCACCAAGGATTGACAATCAAGATCATTTTAGTGAACAATTTTTTTATGTAGTATGAAGGAAATAGAATAGGAAATTTGGATTATTGAGATTTTGTACACTTCCATGTATTTTGTCACTAACGACCCGGGTTTCGCCTTTCGGCATCTTCAGGCATTCGAGCACACGAATGGACTCGAGTTGAGCACACGAATGGACTCGAAATAGATAGGATTAGAAACGGATTCGCTAGTAAAAACAACTATGGAAAAAAAATGTTCACGTTTGATTTGATTTGATTAAAAAATAACTGTATTATTTTGATTGGTTGGCATTATGAAATCTCACCGATATGATAAAATACTTTTGCATTTGTTTTCCATCAAATTGAAACGAATGCGGTTGACCTCAAAATCATTGAACACAGTTTTAGAATCTATAAATGATACCATTGATACCCCAATGTTCGGTATTCATTGCATTGTCGCCATTATTGTTTTCGAGGCTTCTGATAGATATAATAACCAGAAAGGTAAACTTTACACAATTATGGAATATATTTGCCAGATCGGCGTTCTATTACTATGTGGAATATTATTCCGGAATTCTGTATTATTCCAGTAATTGTAAACTGTTTAACAAAAAGGATACATAACGAGAAATATTTTTTTTAATTCGCAGGTTGTGTAACTTATTGTGAAACATGTTTTGCCTCTTTGAAAAGCATCAGAAGCCAGCAAAAGATTAATTTTTGTGTCTTATTACCTCCTCACGTCCAGTAATAAGTCTTTCATTTTTGTAATTTATTTGTGAGGAATGAGAATCAATTCTAACCGTAAAAATAAATATACGTTATATAAAATGAGTCTACAGATGCTTTTCAAAGAGGTGAAGCACGTGTCACAATAAGTAAGGCAATAAATTGAATGACAAAGTTAATACTTATTATTTTCTATTAAAAATTAATTTACACAAAATTACTGCAGAATCTATCGAACATATTATTAATCTTTTTATTCTTAGGGTGTCTTAGATTTGTGTAAAATACTATGATAGTGAAACAAAAAAATATTCTGTGATTTGGAACATGACGTTAACATTATTATACGTCAATTATTGAGCTAACAAGGTTGTGAGGTCTTAAACTCAGTCCATTGGCACAGTCCATCAGTATTTTAATGTCAAAGGCCTATAAAATACTAATTATTTGGTCAGTATTTAATTCAATTAATGGTCAGTAAATATTAAAGAAGCAGTCAGTAACAAATGCATAAAACGGTCAGTAGAAAAATAAAAATGTATATATTAAAGATACGATCAGTAAATATTAAAGAAAGGTTGTGTTAAGTAAGGTTAAGTTAGGTTAGCTTAGGTTAACTAAGTAAAAAAGATAAAATAATAAATATATTTAATTTAATAACTGACCATTTTACATAAATTACTGACCGTTTATTTTATTAACTGGCCACCTGTATACTGACCATTTATCGAATTAATTACTAACCTTTTTAATTAATTACTGACCCGATAAATACAGGCCATTTATATTTATTCGAATGATTGAAATACATTTTAAAAAGTTCATTCTTTAGCGAAGTCCTAAAAGATATTCACTTAAATATAGGTTTTATTATAATAATGCCTTTTCACCAAGAACTATTGACCTATTAAGTTAACACCTTAAAAGTTTTTAATAATTTACCATGCACAAGTGTGTGACTTAGGGTATATAGTTTTTCGGTATCACGCCATCGTCAAAGCTAGAAAAATGAAAAATTGCGTAAACCATTATTTTATAATAAATATGGAATTGTAAACTTTGCTTTGCTTATCTTATTAATATGAATTTTTGCCAATTCGATCAACAAATAATAATTATTTAGTATATTACTAGCATTTGAAATACTAGCGACTATTAATATGATGTGAATAAAGCTAATCAAGTTTAATTTTTTGAATTAAATTAAATAACTACAGACTTTGTAGCTTGGCCACCGGTCAAATCAAATTTGATATAAGCTGACTTAATTCGTCGATTACAGTTGTGTACAACTGCGTTTTGTTTGTTCCATAAAAGCAGACGTGGAATTCGACGTTTGCGGAGAGCGACGAGAATCTACGTTTATTACAATTAGTTCCACTAAAGGCCGATGAAAAGTAAACTGGCACCAAGTTCCGCAACTTGCGTGGAAGTGGAAATAATATGCGTTACTTATACTCGTTACATTAGGTATACTCGATATCAAATTATACTTAGACCAACTAGAGCGTGGAGCAAATCGATTTCTCGTATAGTTTTCCAAGTATAATCGCATAATACTTTGGCTACTAAAAATTTTCAGGATTCCAATTACAAGCGGAAATGAATATACATTTATAAACACAAACTTACAAAGTCAACAAAAGTACATAATATACGTAACAAATATGTACAAAAGTTTGAGCAAGCGATGCATTACGCTAATTGTGTGTAAAAATGAGTTATTATAAATATTATGACAAATAAGAGCTCAACGATAAATCTATGTATATAAAAATCAATGTTTGTTTTGTCGTCTATGCGTTCCTTTGATGAAACTTTGGTGAATTGTTGTGCGCACACCCGTGAAGATTTCTGAAAAAAGATTCAAATATGTACAAACAGCGACATCTCGGAAAAACTTTCTGCTTTATTCGTGTACGCACCAGACTGAGCAAAAAATATTGTGTATCCAAAGGCACTTCAATAAACAGAATTAAAACACAAAACTTTTCTTTCTTTGAGTGGCATTGGAACGCATGATAGGTACTCACTAGTATAATATAATATGTATTGTGAAACCTTTTTTAGCTTCTTTAAATTCAATCAAACTTTGACGGGTGTATTGTGATTGCGAAAAACGTGCCAAGGGAATTTTGTGTCCAGTGATAAATAGTTAGGTTAATTTCGCAGGCCTCATATAACTTCGTTGCGGGCTGCAGGCTGGTTTATAAGAAGCAAGTTAATATTAATTGAACGAAGTCTCAGAATCATTAACAAAACATATTTTAGTATTTTTTTGTTTATTGGTTTCTTGTGTAAGCTATGTCCTTGAAAACAAACTCGTGTTGTAGTAAAACAGCCGATGCGGTTAGCCTGTTCTTGACTAGTTCATTTAAGTGAATATTATTTCTGAACAACGATATTCGTTTTGTAAATTTATTAAGCTACATAGTTATTTTACGCAATTAAGACTTCAAAATGGTGGTTTTATTTTTTAAATAAACAAAGAGCGTTGTAGCTACGATTGAGTTAATGAAACCAATGAATTCATGAAATAGATAATTTACCTCTACACTGTTGGTGCGATATACCAAGTGTATTTAAATTTAAAATGTATGGAACCCCTTCCCGCTGATCTGATTTTCGTTAGCTTATTGAGATGCCGGTAACAGGACAAATCAGAGGATAACATAAATTTATATTTAAAGAAGATAAATGGTTTTGAGTGAGATGAAATGAATAAAGAAGTATTTTATAATATAAAATTAAATTAAAAATTGATAACTTAGTTATTCCACTTGGTTTATCACTAACGTGAAGTCAGTTTCACCTCTTTAAAAGGCATCTTCAGACTTACTGCTGAATCCATATAAAATATTTAAGTATTTTATATGTTACAAATAGGGCGTGCAATCCTCGACCATTTTTATGATCGAAACATTTCGGGATTCACAATTTCATATTTAAATTTAGCTTGGTGTTCATTATTGCTTTAATTGGAATGAATCTACTTTTTTATGCATGGGAATGGTTTTATTTATTTATTGAGAAGATTTTAATTATTAGGTAATAATGCAAAAAAAATAACCATAATTTACGAAATCGACTGAGGGTGCCTGATGGAATTTCAATATCAAAATTGAATTGTTGATATTTTGTACCCTGTTCCGTCATTGGCCAGTTCAAGTTCATTCGTGTATTCGAATGCCTGAAGATCCCGAAAGGCGAAACCCGAGTCGTTAGAGACGAAAGACATGGAAATGAACAAAATAGCAACAATTTAGATTAAACAAAATAGGCTGTTGTCAAAATCATGTCTTTCTGTCTACAGCGATATTACTAAATATGAGAAAAAGGGACACTAAAATACATATAATATATACGTACTAATTATGAAGGTATTTTAAAAAAGTACGAACATGCCACAAACTGAGGTACACCCTGTCGCTAATCGGTGTTTAATTTGGAATATGAATTATTTTTTAACAGTTGCAGTAAATGCTGAAATCCCCGGATGATATTAAGACAAGCCCGGAATTACGGGATCGATTAATTGTCCTGGATTGTAAGCCCTAGTTACAAAGTATTCTCAAATTTTATTGCATTATAAGTGATTATTAAAATTTCATTATTTTGTTGTATGTAACTAGAATCTCTTACTCAATAACCAATTCATAAAATATTAGATCATTGATCGGTTTACAGGTGATAGTTTACTAAATGTAGAGTTATCTTGTTAAAAAAAGAAGTAAGTAGTAAGTACTAGAAAGTTCATTTTTCGGTTTTTAACGAAAACATATTAGTAGAGTACATATTTACGTCACTTTTGATATTGATTGCGACCGACTGTCGTAACCTTTTTCAAAACTTAGAATTTTGAAAATGTGTCTGATGTTTGATTTGCCTCATCAGAGTCGTCATTATTATTTGCGCGCGTTTATATCTAAAATAATCCACGTCTTTGTGTCAAAGGTGTAGACCGTCTTCAAAGGAAATTTGACCTGACAGGAGGTGATGAAGAGTCCAGTTGGAAATAGTGCCCAGGGCAGGTAGAATTTGGACCAAACTTGGCAAAAAAGAAGGATCAATTGCATAAAATATTACACCTTTTTATTTACAACATTATAGCAAAATTATATCACTACAAAAAAATGCCTTAAACATTTTGTATTAATATAAAATTGTCGTTGTTCTGGAAGAAGACACATACTAAAAAATTTTAGTTTTGTATAATTTGACTTTTTTGAGTTTTTCAAATGTTTGAAATGCTTTACCTTTTAAATTATGTTTGTTTGTAAAAAACTGCTTTAAAGGAAAAGTATAATTTATAAAAATAAGTGTGTTCTTTAGTATGATAGAGTTAAAAATAAGAAACATTTTGCTATAACTAACTCAATATGTCATTTTTCCGATATAGTGTCTTCTTCTGGAACAGCGACGATATTTTGTATTTTAATAAAAAAAGCTTGTAAAATTATCCGAAAGATGGATGGATATAAAAAAACATATGTTTAATAAAATATTAATATTATTATAACAACAAAACTCTCCACTTGACTGTATTTAAAATGAGTATCTATAAAAAAACTTCAACTTATTTTACAATAATAAATGTTTTCCGTGATGTTGAGAGTAAGTTGAATATTCACATTAAAGTAAAATATAATAAGTAACAACAGACTATTTCTTTAGTGAAATATCAGTAAAAAATTGAGTAGAATAGTATATTTACTGATATCAAATACAATGTGAATAATATTTTTCTCTCTTTAATCTCACAAATATCATTTGGAAAAAAAACATTTTAATTGCTGGATTCACACAATTTTTTTAATGGTGTACAATAGATTTGACTATCGAGATATATTGTAATCTTTTAGACTCTGCTCCACATCTATAAAAAGTTGGAGAGTAAAAAAGGTCGAGATATAGGCTTTGGTAACGATGTAAAGGTACGGCTCGTAAGTTGAGCTTTATCGATGGAAAAGCACTTCTATTTTTGTTTTTAAACTTTTACGTTTTCGCACACGCAAAGGTATCCGTTTTATTTTGTTGAATTTCAATACAAATTAAGTGATTAGAAAGTATTTTATAGAATAATTGTTGGTATTAATTGAAGAAATTATAGTAATACAGTTTCAGTTTCGGTGAATAAAAAGAGCTTAATGAATTTAAAATTGATAACATTTTTATTCTAGTGGTTGTGTTACTGTGTGTGGCACGCGTTTTGCCTCTTTGAGAAGTGTCTTTAACCCTTAAAGACATTGTTATTTGGTCAATAACCAATATCATAAATGATCAGTTAATAATTACGTTTGGTCAGTAAATAATTGTCACATAAATAAAGATTAGATGAGGTTAGGTTAAACGTACAAACTGACCGTTTAATTTAATAACTAAGCATTTTACATAAATTACAAAACCGTTATTTTATTAACTGGCCTCGTGTAAACTGAACATTATAGAATGAGTTACTGACCCTTTCCGTTAATTACTGACATATTATTATTTCTCACTCACCAAAAATTTAATTAGTTGGTCAGTAAATGCAAGCCAATTTTAATTGTAAATGAAAAGACCAGAGGGATGCTTTCTTTCTACTGGGAAAAAAAGTGCAAATACTGATTAAATATTAATTAATTATGCTTGTAGGCGGAAATCTCATCGGAAATAAATTTAATAGCGAAGAACAAACCGTCTTCCTTAAAATTGTGTATGCAATTCAGTTATCAGCTATTCATTTCTAATTCTTTACTATATAACTTGTTGACGTACCAAAACGTTCTTTTCACTACGAATAGAAAAACGAAGTTTTCAAAAGTAAATAATCTGTCCATAATAAATGTTAAGAAAACAAAATTACACCAAAAGCCTTATGGTTTCACTTAGTAATTTAATTATCACGTGCATTTGAAATATCATATTATATTTGGTATTCATATCTCGTTCACAGTAAATATAATATACAATCTGTCATTAATAGCATCAGTATTATGACAAGAGCTTATTGTCAGTAATAAATTGTCACTTAGCATATACTTGATACGATAATTAGTTTCAATGTTGTATATATTAATACCTAATACAGCAATTAATTACCTAAACCGCACATGTTTGTTAGATCGAATAAAGACAAGTTTTGAATACTAGCATATTGAGACTACACGATTGTTTATTCGAGAGACAAATTTTAGTAATTTTAAAAAAAGTTTAGTACGCTATAAACTTAAGAGTATTAACATTATAATAAGTTAACTTTGGTAAACAATTTAAAAAAATCGTTAGTTAATAATAATGTTGGCAGCTTTTCAAGTAATTAATTATTTTTGAAGTCATATATTGAGTCTTAGTGAGACCAAGTTTAATTAATGGTAGAAAAAACCGTTTTCTTATTGAATAAATATATCGCACAAATGAGTACTAGCGAGTACCCGGCATGCCTTGCAATGCTACTCAAAGAAAAAAAGTGTTTGTGTTTCAATTCTGTTTATTTAAGTGCTTTTGAATACATAATATTTTTTGTTTCCGTCTAGTACGTACGTGAATAAATCAAAAAATTTTTTCCGAGCTGTTGTTGTTTGTAAGTATTTCATTATTTTTTTTCAAAAACCTTCACGGGTGTGCGTACAACAACTGCCCAAAGTTTCATCGACATTGGATGAATGGTAAAGAAACGCATACAGGACAAACAAACAAACATTCATTTTTAAATACATAGATTATTTAAAAAAATTATGGCTGATGCCATGCGGTGAAGCATAACCATCGGTTTTGGAGCGAGGCGTTGGGCGAGGTATCATACGAGTACCATGAAGTGTTCTAAATAATAGTAAAGAATAAGTTTTAATTGAAATGAAAACATTCAAAAATTAATCACTTGGAGCTGAACCAAAAAACCGTTATACCTTTCGGAATATAAGCCTGAGCGGAAGTTACACATATATATTTTTCTTGAACCCAAAAAAAACCGAAACAAAAATAAAAATAACGTTTTGAAGCTCTAATATAAAGTTCTTCAGTATAGTGTTAAAATAATATTATGCTTAAATCTTGCAAAAACGCGCAAAGTTTTATAAAAGATTATGAAATACTCAGAACGAGTGATTCTATTTTCACATTATTGAAAGGAAAAAAGATACTTAATGTTCTAACAAAAAACTGAAACTTTTCCAAGAAAGTGTCGTAACATCGCTCAAATATTTCGGCAACAAATCTCCAGCATGCGTATTATATATTTTAATTATCGCAGAATTATGAAAACACTTTGCGAGTGAGGGCAACCGGAACCGCCTTTCCTGTTCCGGAAAAGTCCGGATCGCGAATTGAGAGCGCAAAAGATGGCAGCACTTAAATTGCGAAAGTTTGGTCGTTAGCCGTCCGGTAGGCTTTCTACTGTAACGACACTACTGTTCGTCGTGTCGTTATTTGCGCGACAATTTCGCGTGGAATTCTTTGAAACAGTCATCGACAACTAAAGATTTTTGCAAGCGTGTTTACGCCATAAGTAAAATCTATTTTCATGAAGAAAGTTCTTTAAGTAAAGCGTTATATTATTGGGAAAGAAACTTTTGATGTGAAAAAATCTTCGAGTTCTGCTATTTTCGAAAATGACACAGCAATTATCAACTAGACTAAATTCGTCCATAATTAATATACATCGAGAGTATATTGACAGAACGCATTAAGCCAGTTTTTGATAGTTTTCTGTTTTAAATGTCAAAATGTATGCAATTTAATGCTCTACGTACTGACATAACGCATGAGGTTATCGGATAAATTGGCTTTGAAAAAGACAGTCATTTCTATTTTTCATTCTGGTAGAAAGCATGATATGGCTATAATTCATCGATACCAAATAATTTGTTTGCCAAAAAGATTATTCTTTATAATGTGCAGAAATAAAAAATTAAATCATAAACAATTGTATTTGAAAGAGAGAAAATCTTTAAAAAAAAACGCTTTAAATGCAATCATCTCAGAACGTGTTTTTATGACTTAACTCATTCAATTCAGTATTATTCCAATATTTATAAAATAAAATTGATATTAACTGAGCCTCAAGCAAAAAAATTATTAGTCACGAAGAATAAGAGGTTTAATAATATAGAAAAGGTATTGAAGCCATATTATATCTTTGCTCGAGCTTTAAAAAAATACCTTCAATCGTCTCATTAGAAAAAATCTGCATTGCTAAAATTCGTAGCAGAATTATATTACAACAGTAATACAATTAATTATGTAAAGTGCGTATTCAGAAAATTGAATTTTTAAACATGGCCGGTTTCCCTCAGATATACTTACCGTATTAAGATTCGAATACGTGGACTCCTCAACTGAAGCACAACGCTGACCATTTCAGCATTACCATCGTATTATTTCCTAATCAATGTACCAGTTTATTGCATACAATATTGTTTTTGAAAATACATTTGAATTGATTGAATTATTGTCATAACTGCTAAATAAAGAACGGACGATTATATGAAATTTCATTAACCTCACTTCATGCATATTACAGGTTAATGGCCGCGGACTCATATATGAGTCCTACGTCATACATTCCATTCTACTGAAAAAGTGCTGGGTTATAATCGAGTTTGATTTCAAATGTCAACGAAAGATGGTAGTATACACATCAACGCATTATTTAACAAAACATAAACAATATTTTTAACACACAGTTTTATAAAACGATAGATGCTACACGTTTATTTTTTTCTCTCTCTCGTAGTGTTGGTTATTATCGTTGATTGCGTCACATTGCGTAGTGATTTATTCAATGGGCCATATGGCATTTTTTATTGTGCTTGAGTCATTATGATAACCATGTCCTGTCCCTGGGTGACTTGTAACATCTGCAACAGGGATGATATGAGAAGCACGGATTTTTTGGTAGATTTAAGTTTTTTTCACTACACCATATAAATATGCAACCTACAAATATAGAACCACTGCTCAAACTTATACGGCAAAGTATCTGAAAGTCATCAAATCAAATTTGATTAAGACATCTCAATTAGTTTATGAATTATAGTGAATTTAGTAAATTACAGTTTTTTGCGGAAAAACATGCGGCCGTTGTTAAAACATGAAATGACCTCATAACTAGCTACGGTCATCTCGTATTAGATTACGCACCAATAATAAGCAGTGAAATTTATGAATAAATATGTATTAAAGGTAGCTTAAGCGAATCGTGAAACTGCTGCGGTTGATATTGTAATATAAATGGTTTATTATATCTGTCACCAAAAGATACCCCCGAGGAATTCAAGCCTCCCCGCGTTAAAGCTAAAGGCATACGTCGTGAAAAGCCTTCATCCGTAGATATAAGTCGTTAAATTCGTTATTAAAAGTTACACGACCAAGTCTTACTCAAAATAATATTAACAACTATCTTCATTATGCTTCTATACATGATGACTGGCAACTGGCAAGATAAATGTTTTATATTTAAGGTACTCTAAATTAGATGAATATTTGTATTACTACTAGCATATTATTTAGCTATAATCGACCTCGATGTGTAGAATATGAGCTCATAATGGAGGTGCTTAGCAGGTCTTTTTAAACATCAATTTGCTTTAAATCATTTTTTTTTATTTGGATATGCTAAGGAAAGACAAATGGTCTAAGCAAAGGATAACTATCTAACTGATCACTAAGATAACTAAAAAATAATTAGGAAGATAGATACTCTAGTTGATATTTCTAGGTCAGTAAAAGAATATTTCTAAATAACCTTCTTCTGACTATACTCTGAAAGTATTTAATTATTAAACACCTATCTATAAAATATATAAAACTATGCTACAAATCAATAATAATTTTTATTTATGATGAGCATTTGTATACTGCTTTGTCCATTATCTCAATATGGGTTATTTGGGGATATTACCTAAGTAACGAACTGGATCGACATTTAATTGTATCCGAAAGGCCTACAATTCAGGATTTGAACACAGTTTATAAGCATGCAGATTTTTATTTCAACTTTATAATTCCATAAAAACATTTTTTTATGCTTTTAGTCGTTACGAATTAAATGGAATTGATTTCTTACAGTTCGTAGGAAGAAATACTATTTTTAGAGTGTGACGTAATCTCCATATTTTTTATATATATTATCCGAGTCAGTTTTTATGGATGTTTGAGATTCAACTATTCTTTGAAGGGAAGTTATGTAAATTTAAAAAAATATATATAACGTTTGGTTATTTAAGACATCGACTGAGGGTGCTTGATGGAATTTCAATATCAAATTTGGATTATTGAGATTTTGTACACTTCCATGTATTTTGTCACTAACGACCCGGGTTTCGCCTTTCGGCATCTTCAGGCATTCGAGCATACGAATGGACTCGAACTGAGAGACAGAAAACAGTGTCTAACGTTTATATAGAAGATACAAATGCGACAAATATTATTTACGAGGTAAGATATTATACGTCTGAGAGCCACACT
Source organism: Himalopsyche phryganea (assembly GCA_022494535.1). Taxonomy (NCBI): domain Eukaryota; kingdom Metazoa; phylum Arthropoda; class Insecta; order Trichoptera; family Rhyacophilidae; genus Himalopsyche; species Himalopsyche phryganea. The sequence goes on along the minus strand of JAGVSL010000060.1, from coordinate 1,550,872 downwards.
GATACCTGAGTTAAAATTTTGGGAATCTCCCTAATCCTTATTTTGTAAACACCATATTAACAGAGTGGCGAATTGCCGCTTTTCAACTTCTTTTAGAAATACCAGTGATTTTACAATTATAATAGTATTGTGGGGTTTGACGGGATGTAATTCGACGAATGGGTAAATATATACAATCATTCCACATTTAGTGACATCTGTTGGGTGTTTCTACGTATCGGATATAATAGCGGAGAATTAGGAAGGTTCAGCTGCTCATTCAAAATCGGCAAGGAATTTTGAAATTACATTAATGAAATCTTTTCTATCGTCGTTATTCTGGAAGAAGACATTTACTGAAAAATACGAGTTTTGACTAATTGTATTTTGAATTTTTTCAAATTTTTTAAATGAATTAAATTTTTTTCATTCAGTTTGTACAAACTAATTTTGAGTAAAAAAATAATTTATAAAAATAAGTTTGTTATTCCATACGGTAATGTTCGAAATACGGAACATTTTGGTATAACTAACTCAATATGTTATTTTTTCGATTAAGTGATACGATATATTCTTAACTAATACGTTGACATTCCTCTTGTGGAACTGAGGTTTGACGCTTTTGACAAACAAACTTGACAATGATGCTCATTGAGCACACAATAAAGCATTAATTATACAAATACATTTTAAGCCTAATGGCCAATAAATATTTATTTTCAATTATATTTTATCGAATATCATAAAAAAGGTTATTCTTTTTACCCTAGCTAGTGAAATAGATATCTCAAATAACCCTTAAATAACTTTGTAATCGGATATGTCTGGTTGATAAAATTCACTTATAAAATTCGGCATAAAAGGATTGACTATAAAAACACCATCCCTCATATAGCAAAATGGTGTAACGTTTCTAAAATAGCCAAAGAAAAAATGATTCAAGGATTTTATTCTCTTTTTGAATAAAACATTTTCAATAAATTTAATACTTTTTTTCATCGCTTCATTTTACCCAAAGATTTTTTTTGCCTGTATGGAAGTGTAGATGTCAGTTGATCGTGTCTATAGATGTACCACTGAAAATTTCATATATATAATTCAATTTTTACCAAACGGAGTACAATATTAATGATTTTAGATTCAAATTTGGTTAATTTGGAATTGCTATAGCTTGTTTCGTCACATTACTCAAGTAGTTTTCTTAAATTATAACTTATTATTTGTTTTCCCACTTTAATATCGTAAACTGATTATTTTGTCGAAAAAAATTTGTAAAAATGTAACACAATTTGCTCAAACTTTCTCTGAGTGAAACCAGTTCTGACAATAAAAGAAGTGAAATGATTACTTAAATTTGTGTTTATTGTCAATTCAAAAATACACAGTATTTATTTATCTTTATGATTTGTTGTTAGAGTCCTCAAAGTTTTTAATAATATGTACGTACTTGTATAAATTTAATAATTTAACAGCGTTAAAAGTGTAAGCAAACAATTCACAACATATAAGAATAATAAAGGCGATTTTATTTGAAACAAATTTATTCATTGTACTTATATAATCTTAACATTCATTTTATATTTAGAATAATTTTTATAGAAAATCGTAATTGTAATCGTAATGTGTAAAGCAGTTATTGTGTCTTCTGTTGAAAATATAAAGAATTGAATGTCTAATAATTTCTCATACATTTGATAAGAAAAATGGCTTTTAAATGATTCAGTTGATTATAATAGATAAAAATTGCCTGGTAAGATATCATCTTCAGAAGAACAAATTTAAAGTAAACGTCAAAAGATTATGGTTTATTTATAATGATAGTCGTTTAAAGTCAAGTTTTCCATGTTGTGGCTTGGATCGGAATCATTACACGTCGATTTAGTTTCAACAAAATACCAAAGAAAATACTCGCGAGCGACACTACAAATGCAAAAGAATTGTTGATTGTTTAATCATAAGCTCATTATATTTGTGACAAATACATTCTCCCAAAATATGTTATTAAAATTTTAAATGAGAGTTAATAGAGAAAGAAACAGATTGATAAAATGATGAATGCTTGCTTTATACCCCAACAGGATTGTTTACAATAAATTATGTTTTTTTTAATCTTCAAACGAGTTTTGAAACTTGACCACGTAGCGAGCAAACATATTGTTTTTATTAAGAGGGTGGATTAACCCTTTTAAAACGACAAAAAAGGGTCTGTGGATTTTTTTGCATAATATGGGAAAAAGTTTAATTACTTTGGATTAATGTTGAATTGTTTATTTTTTTGCCATTTCACAACTGCCTTTCTCTTTTTCTGTTTTCGTGAGGATGATGGATTAGGCTGTTTTGAGTGACTGATACAGATCTGCTATTATATCAACTGTCGGTGTGTATTTCGGGGAGTAAACAAAATGCATTTAAGAAGAAAAATTAAATGTTGAAAAAATCTATGATATACATTAAATATCTTCAGCATAAATTCACAACATTCTAAAATGTAACTTAGTATCAAATGTCTAGGAAAAACTTTAAAAATAATAGTAATAATATAAAAAAATGTGAATTTCCGTTTCATATAAATTGCTTAAGCTAGGATATGTCACGATATCAGATAATAATACGTGACGTAGTTGATCTAAAAATGTTTGCTTAATTTAATCCTTACGACGTAATTATGTAATATTATTATATGACAAACGAAATCCACAATCGACAAATAATCCCCATTGATTCGACCTATCTAGTGGCGCGTGTTATCCACACATTGGCTTTGGAGAATTAATATTATTTTATTAAAACTCTTTTCATGAAACATGAGATACAATAACTTTTTAATGTTAATTGTTTTTGTTTTTACTGAAGATACAAAAAAAAATTCTGGGTTTAATAGAAAAAGGTATTTATTCTATATTTCGAAAAAAACTTAGAAAGTTGATATCACACGATGACCGGTTCCAGAAAAGAATAAAGTACGTTTTTGCTTAAAGCTACATTCTTAATTGTTTATTCATTTAAGTCTGCAGTTAGCAAAATCTTTGGTTGGACGGTACTTAACTGGAATACATACGTCAAAGGGATACATTTTTCTACTAGCAACAAAGTCGCAAAAAAGAGATCCCATTTTGTAGGCCGCACAAGTTTCAGTAGATTACTATATTTTGGTAGAAAAACAAGCATTTTTTTTTCGAAATTAATTCCTTTACAGTAAATAGTTTTTGATACATTTTTCAGTATCTTTGATAATCTTAACCACTTGGTAAACAGCATTTCCATGAATTTTTGTTTATGAATAGCTCACATTTTTTAAATGAGCTTTGAAATTATTCCCGGTATTACTGACAGTATTTTGGCAAGTTGCTGCAGGCGCATTCCAATTGTCGACCCCTGTCAAATCCACTCGCTTCAAGCAATGAGACTGTTACGACGTGTGTAAACACGCCTCCTCTGAACAGACGTGTATGTCGGATATTTACTCAGCGATTCGGAATAGGAGCATGGTAACTTTGATTGCGGTTAAATCGCTTTGGCAGGCTTGTCAGATAAAATGCGCATTTGACGCCGACCCCAAGATGATGTAGCACGCCTCTTAGAACCCAGGGCTACGATTCGTTTATTTTCTCTTTCGGAATTTTTAGACTGTCATGTACGAGAAACACCCTTAAATAAACTAGCACTTCACTGGAAAACAAAGTGATTAAATAGCCAACAAAATTTAAAAAGATAAAGCTTTTTACGCCTTTTTTTTCAATTCAACTTTGAATATTTGATCAGAATGAAAGTTGGATTTACATTTCCAATTAGACTTAAGCGAGTAAAAAATCCTTCCTCCCCTTATGAATGCACTCTTAATTTGTATATTTAAGAAATCAAGCCAAGATGCTGGCAGTCGCTAAGAAAGCTCCCAAAGGTTTTTAGAGTTTACAGTATGATAGCTTTAAGTATAATTTAAGCTATTTTGTGTCTAAGAAAAAGTGAAGTATTTTTTTAAACTGTCGTTTTTTCGGAGTGGGTCAACCATGTAAAACGAGGATCGATATCGTGTAAAAAAATATTTTTTTAAATTTAGAAAACTTTTCAATTCTGAGGGTGAAATATAAAGTAGTTTTAAACTTACAACTGGAAAAATTGATATATCTATCGATATGGCACATATATTAAAAACTTGTTTAATTGAAAAATCGCCAAGAGCGTGTTTAGTGTTTCAGCTACTCAATTCTTCTCACTGGCTACGTTGCGGCTGCCAGGAATGCTTTTAATGACCACCAATAGGCTGTATTCAGTGGACCTACTCAGAGCTAAGATGACATGTGAAAATTGAGTGTCTAACACCACTGCATGTTCTTATTATGCGAATGATACTTAATGATACATTAAGCTAAATACTTGAGCAAGAATCAACATTTTTTTTTCTTTCGTCTTATCATTTTTCAAGCATAATTTGGCTATTTATGTAGATTTGATGAAATCAATATATTATTTAAAGTTTTTTTAAGGGGAGCAATAAATATGTTTCTCATTTCTTAGTGAGAAGTATATAAAGTTGAAGGAAATGAGTTAAGAGGATAAATTCATGGTCATTAGTAGTAATTGATTGGTGGAGATAATATGATAAGTGAAATGGGTTTGTATTATCACACATGCCCTTTGTGCTAAATATCAAATTTCATATAGTATTTGAATAGAAAATAATTATTACACGTTCAACCGTTAACCTTTCGGAAAATTAAATCTAAATGTAAAGCAATTAAGTTATTTGATTGGAAGATATTCTTATTCATTAATTCAGGTACAATTTCAAGGATTTTATGGTTGTTATTTCATATTAAATTGATTATTTACAATTTTAGATGATACTAAGCCAAACGTATTAATGAAAACTACTTAACTTTCATGTTTATTGTTTTATGTCAAATGTAAAACTGATGAATAGAGATATCTTCACTTGAATGGATAAATAGGTTAAGTCACATTTTTGGTGAAAAGTGCAGGAGAGCCGTTAAAGAAAATTGTAATTTCAATGTCTTATGAAATAACAAAACTACTTATTTAAAAAACGATTGCTTGCGTTTCTCGAGAAGTAGAAGTTTATATAACATAATTCATTTATTTTAAAAATGTTGAATATTTCAGATCATAATCAACACCTTTGAAACCCAAATTATAAATTACGACCTAAATATAAAATGAGAGAAAAAACGTGTTTTAGAAAAATACAGAATAAGCTGGTTTTTCTTTCTATTGACGATATGCATATTATCGAAAAAAATTGAGTGGGCTTCGTAGCTGATATCTTGTGATGCTCCCGGGCATTAATTCTGTTTGGTCGCGCAGTTAAGATTTCTAATCGTTGAGTAAAAAGTTTCAATCGAGTTTTAAGAAAAACACATTTAAGTGTTTGGAGTGAAGGCAATAGTGTGGAGGTTGTTTCTTAGTATTTTGAAAAAAAAATTGAATCACAGGTGACTTATTGAACTCAACAATTGAAACGATTTTTCTCTTAAAATCTTTCAATTTTGAAATTTTGAAATCTACATTTTTGTCTAAGTTTCATTTTTAACCCACTAAGCTTTATTATTTAATCAAATTAATTATTCTTCGATTGGTACCTTTAAAGGTTTCAATTAATAAATTTTAAGTTAATGAATATATCGTCGCTGTTCTGGAAGAAAACATTAAATCGAAAAAATTACATATTGAGTTACCGTATTTTAAACAGATATTTTCATTAATTGTACTTTTATTATTACTTAAAAACAGTTTTGTACAGATAAACAAAATGAAAAAGGTATAGCATTTCAAACATCTGAAAAACTTCAAAGTTCAATTACTCCAAAACTCATTATTTATTTTTCAGCTAGTGTCTTCTTCCAGAACAACGACGATATGTTTTGCCTTAAATGAGTTGAATATTACTTTACAAATACACATGTTACCCTTTTTCATTTGTGATTTAATAGGTTTTGTTTCACAAATGTTCATATAAGTATTAGATGTAATTTATAAAAATGTATTATATAAATAATGTAATATTTTAAACGAGCATTCGTTTAAAATATTAAAAGTAGTAAAAAAAAACGTATTCATTATTACTGTGTTACAGTTTATGTATACAACGTTGAATCTTATGATTTGAAATGAAATTATATTAAATAAATTTAATTAAAGAAAATATTGTTTAATTCATATTGAAGTTGCTGTAGTATGATGCTATTCCGCAATCTCTGCTACCATGAAACGTCAATTCAAACTCATCGCTGACCATATTGATGTCGACCTTTTGCATATCACAACTCTCAATAGCGAGTGTTACAAACAGAAGATCTAACCACTCGTTTAGAGCAATCAAACAAGTTAGTGAACAGTTTTCACTAGCGCAGTCTCACGGATTGAAAACTAGGCCAGTGTTGGGAATGTAAAGTTATTATTTCTAACTAACCATGAAGGATTTGGATGCAAAAACATTGCATTGGAAAGTTTAATTAATTGGATTGTAGTTTTAGCGCGTTTTAGTATTTACACGAATTATGATGATATGTTATATTTAATTTGCTCTATGTTTGGACTAAAAATAAGCAGTAATTTTATAATTTGTATAAGATTTCATATTCTAAATAGGATTTTGATGGAATTCTAAGCTAAGAAGTGTAGTTTTAAGTGTATCCAATTGACTTTTAAACGCGTTATCAATAGGAAATTCTTACCTAGTCTTCTTTATCTTCAATTATATAGTTTGTTGTAGATTCTTTTTTATGATAAAGCGAGTTTACAGTTTTCCTTAAGATATTTTATTGAGTTACAATGTTATGAGAGCTGGAATTGTCTAGCAACGTTGCTCTGCAGTCTAAAAAGATTAAATGCAAACATCATTTCTCAAAAATATTAAGATATAAATCATTGGGCTATGGTGTTTTTAGACATTTCAGAATAACTGAACTTTGTTTTTTAATACTTTATACATTTAAAAAAAAAAAAATGATTTTTTATAAACATCTGGACCAGTTCTGTTCATCACGAGCATTATCAACTGAAGAAAAATAAATCTAGTCTTCGTTACTTAAATGAAAGCGACTAACTACCAGGTATATAAAACAATATAGTACACGAAAGATGACACGAATTTATAGTGAATCTTACAAATTACAAATATATGGAATTAAATCGTCTAAAATTAAAATGTTTAGGACCTTTTATGTATAAATATCTAACAATCTGTAATCAAAGATTAAGCTACATAAAAATTTACGTAAGAGAAATATATTAAGCTTGAAATGATGACAATACTAGCAGATAATTGCTACTGTATCAAAAACCTGTAAAACAAAAATATTTACATCTTCATGTTATGAAAATACCTTAATTTGCATTGTTCTCTTACCAGTATTTACATACTAGCAGATTTTATTACAATCGTGCATTAAGTTTATGTCAGATATTCCTCAGGGTGTGAAATAATTATAACTTCCTTGTCCACAGTATTGGGTTTCAATATATAAGCCATAATGCAGTAGTTACTTTAACTTGCAAATGCTCCCAACCACTAGTGGTTTTGTGTGCAGTTAACTATGAAATGCAACCATAAGTGATCAGTTTAGATCTACTGGGAAATTTGGTAACTTTCTCTTCTGGTGAAAATTAATGGCGTTGAGGGAACTTGAGAAGACTAAAACGTTGTCGTGCATATTAGAAAATCAACTTAACGCTCGAGTAATTACAATATTGGAGTATTAACTATAAGAAAACAAAATATTTTCTGAGTATAAGTGTCTGAAAAAGCTATTGGGTAAATGATGGATGCTATCTTCAGACTTTAAAAAATACTTGCAGCTATAAAACGCAGTTTCAGATCAGAAGAGTGAAGTTTAAAATTTATTAATACCCCAGTATTATAAAAAAGATTTTGCTTCCTTACATATTGTATGTGCATATGCGTATGTCTGTATGCGTTTGTATATACATGTATATGTCTGTGGGTGCGGTATGCGGGGTGTTATATTTATATAAATGCATATGGTGCCCACGTGAATTGGCTTCACTATAGATTGCTTACCTCTGCAGCAATTACACCCTTCAAAACAAAAAAAATCATTAGAGATGAAAGAGACTCAAGGAACTATGACGCTAACGCATATTAAGACTTAACGCTCCATCAAATTGATATAAAAAAAAATGTCAACCTTGACCGGATGTTCCTGCCAATAAGTCCAGATGCAAAATAATCCATTTGGACTCAACGCTCGTTAGAAGAATAGGCATTGCATACTTTTACAGTAACATATTGTAATACTGAACTACCGGAATTTAAGAAAATCAAAATCAGTATTGATAAAAACAGCAGAAACAACGGAGTCCCGGTTTTGGTAATACCGCCACTGCAATCCTTAGTCTTAGATCAATGTTACAGTAGCAGCTTTTTAGGTATCACCAGTTTTTTACCATGCCCACTCCAATGTGAAGCATATGGATCTCTAATGAATGTATCTCTACAAAAACTTTTTCCACGGGACTGATTGTTACTCAATTACTCAATCTTTCTTTGAAAGAAAGTAGGGATAAAACAATATCGCTTGAACAGGACTAGTGATTAGCTTATCGCTGTCACTGCGTTATTTTTTTAGAATCGGATAGGTGGGAGAGAACTTTATACATCACAAACATCTATGCCTATAAACAGAGATCCATAAATCGACTGCAAAAATTAATTTATAAACCCGAGACATCCGTAACAGAAGCCAACGAGGTCGATGACTGCACCACGGACACGACCATTATTAAGTTATTAATATTAAAGCTTTTTATTTCTCTTATAAATATCTTTTGGTTGAAATAGTATTATTGTATTGACATTGAAACAGCATTGAAAGGTTGCAAAATATAGACAGTCTTTTATTTTACTGTTAAAATATTACTTTAATCCCTAATAGTTGTCCATATGTTAAACGTACCTAAAGCATACTTTATTGAGTTTATCTTTCTTTTAAAGTAAAGGAACAATATATAAATAAGCTACAAATCCAGGATAAAGTCTCTGCCGTTATACAAGACGCCCAATCGGTTCTTTTGACCACATCGCCTGCAAGCCTGCTGACAATATTGAAAGGCTCGTCGTCACAGGAAAAGTCAAAGACAGAGGAGACGCTAAAGGGCAAGGACGCTGACGTGACCGAGTGAAAGACGCCACCGACATCTACTTACTGATAGCACTCAGAGCAGCGGAGTGCAGGAGCGAGTGGCGAAGGGTCGTCAAAGAAAACGGTATTGTTGCGATAGGCGGAGGTCACGACAATCACCAGTGAGGAATATGACTGAGGAAGAATAAGAAGATAATGAAAAATAAAGATTCCTTTTTTTACATTATTAGGTGAGGTTTTTCGCAATTACGATCAAGCCCTTACTTTAAAATCAGATCTGTCACTGAAATTTTATGTCACTCTTGATCGAAACGAAACAGTAATGGCTATTATAATGTTATTGTGTGGTGCTTTCATTTATTAGCTAGTCTCAATGTAAACATAGAGAAAACATAATCATTTAAATGTACTAACTGATTACATATTTAACTATATGTAATCAGTTAGTATACAACTGCTTAAGTGACTACATTAATAATGGTAACATGAATGCATCTTCTACATTTAACTTTTAGTGATAAAACGAAACTATGTTACTGTTCTCTCCGAGCAATGGTAGATGTCTCTAGTGTCATCCACAACAGTACGCGCTAGTGGCTAACATGAACCTTTCTTGTTAAATAATATGTGCAAACAAACGTCATCGAAAATAGTGAAATATTATGTGTAAAACGAAAGAGAAGTAAGAAATTCCCTTCTACATTTTCTTAAGTTTTAGCTACATTATTTAACTTGGCGTTACCCATTATATGCCTAGTATTATAATTAATGTATTTTACTTAAACTCAGCTTATTTTAATTTGTGGACGTTATATACATAACTGCTTGTTAGCACCATATATTAGTAGGTAATATAAATATAATAAACATTATTCAGTGATTTACACATTTAAATGGAGAATCTATTATATTACTCTAATAAAAACTAGCGGTAAAGGAAAATCCCTTAGATGCAGTGAAACTGAGACTGTTTTTAAAACAATACTTTATTCTTGGTTTTAGTGAGCGATATTACCATGAAGCAATTAAAGAATTAAATATTGAAAATAGATTAATTGTATTATTGCTGGCTTAGGGAGATATTTTGCAAAACTCAGCGTTTTGTAATTCTGTTTATTTTTTAACGTGTTCGGTTTCTTCGAAGAACACCTTTAGTTTTATGAAGTAAGTTAAGATTGAAGAATAAGTTGAAAGATTTATTAAAAAAAACTTTAATTATTTAAAGTGGAACACGGACTGAGGAAATCACTACAAGTCGTTTTTGGCCCAATCTCTCGTATTTTGCAAATGGTAATCTGAAACTGAATACTAAAAAATGCATTTAATTATCTACCCACTTGCCCTGATTTCTCCAAGCAATGTCCCAGAGATAGTAAAACGATTCATTGTCTTTAAAAACTAAGCCATTTACATAAATGAATCTATTCTGACGATCAAAAAAGAAGAACTGTTTGGAGCTTCGCAGCGTTATAATTTTGTTTTTAGGTAGTATTCTGAGAAAAACGTAATGTAGATTATTTATAGCAACAGTAATATAATTTGTGGTTTCTACCTTATAATCCAGACTGTTATTTTTCTGTTATAATCCTTTTTGAAGATAGCGTAAATAAATTTTGACATTCCTACTCCAATTTGGAATTTATAAAAGAGTATTATATATATATATATTACAATGACAAATAATATCTTTACATACTATATTCTCGACAGCTATTACAGCTCAGAAATAATAAATTCATTTTGAAAAAATTCCATTCATCTAAATTGTTTCTCTTGTCCATTAAAGCATTTAAATAGTATCAAAATGAATTTAGATTTAAAAAACAAAACATGAAATCTTAGAAGAAAGACAGATTTGGAGTAGAAGCCTGTTTGCTGAATGCCGCAACCCATTGCAAATGCATGATAAGAATGAGAGAGGTAGGTCATTTAAAAATATATCACGTATAACATGTTAAAACCCTAAAAATGTTAATTCAAAAGTAGAGACTAAATATTTAGCAGCCCTAAAACCCAATCAACATAATGATGTTTCTTGATGCTTTGTACTAAGTTTAATAATTGCAATAAAACTATCTAATTGAAATAGAGTATGTGACGTGAAATAATTAGACATATTTTAAAGCAATTTTAATTCTGATACAAAATTGAGTTGGACACTCTACAAACAATATAATATTCTTTGTATGATTCACGGGGTTTTTTTTTTAAATATTTTAAGCAATAAATATTGAAGCCAAATATTTTCCATTGTAGTTAAATCAATTATAGTTTTTAGCCTTTATAAAGCTATATAAAGAATCCACTAAATTTATATACCAAACATTATATATGACAAACGTTAAACTTATAAGAAGTCACACAATTTGATTAATTCATGTTTTATATTCATTATAGATACTGATGCATCATCAAAGATAAGTAAAATTTAACGCTTCAAAACTTGCAACCACATTTGAAGCTATTTCTAAAATATATATTCACCATGCAGTTACGTGACTCAAAATTGCAAAAGACTTCGATACAAGCACTTAAAACCGTATTATGCTTTGATATTACATAAGTTAAAATGTAAGCTGCAAAAGCTTAGAAGCTCTAGTGTATCCAGAGATTGATAAATACCCGGTGTAGTGTTTCAACAAACTTTTGATTAGACTCGCAGGTATTCGCGGAGAAGTTTCAACGAGAGGCGAGCTCACAATTCGCTCGGTTGCCTGAAAGCACTGTTTTTATACATGGTGACTTCATTTTCCATTAAACCATTACACATGTAATCATATCATATGAAGTAAATACGTCCGATAAATTAAGGTCCGATAACGGATATATTGTAACATTTCAAATAGTAATCATTGTGAAACTCCACAGCTCAACGATTGCAAATACGCGATTATTATTTGAATTTCCGCACCCATCCGTTAGAGGTTATATTATGTGGAATGTATTTAAGCCAAAAATCCATTATTTTCAATCAGGAATATTTTTCTCTCGATATAGAGCATATAAAATCGAAATGTAGCGTCTTGATAGACGTTATCGTAGGGCACCTGGTTTTGATTCAATCACTCAATCCAACTTCTTGGATAGATGCATGAAAAAAGAAAATCTCAAATAGTTGATATTTAGAATAGTAGACAATCGCTCTTTTTTAATGACCAGTACTACAAATACTATAATATTGTAAACTGTCATGATGGCTTAAAAATGTAGAATATAAATATTTTTTTAAGAAAGCATTTACTTGTCAGTATTTTAAGAAATAGACTTCTTATAATAAAATGATATTTATTTATTATCAGGTATTTCAAAAACATCTATGATTAAATAATATGAACTCAATTGCTATTTTTTCAGATATCATTACGATCTCAGAGTATTCTTTTTACTATTTTTTTTACAATTTATTTTGTTGGGTCTGTGGTGCAGTGGTAAACGTTGTTGGATTAAAAACGTCTCTGGTTCAAGTCCCGGTAGGAACGGTTCAAAAAATTGTTTTTTTATGCGTATGTGTGAATGTTTGTGATGTCTATAATATCCTCCCGAACAACTAACAACTAGTCATTCCTAGCCTTATCCTTTTATCATCATTCTCTTCTAAAGAGAGAGATTTAGCATCTGTCTAACATGCGGTTCTCCAAGAAAAACTTCTTTTGAGATATATTTATTAGTACTCCATATGCTCCGAATGGAACAAAAAAAATTTAATTGCGTTTACGTTTATAATAAACATAATATTCGGTAAATGATTAGACGAGGGACATTCTGTATACATACGACCCTTTAAAAGAAGTAGATAACATATTTGAAAGCTTTTACTGGGGACGTTTTATATGGCAGTGTCAAAGTTCTCGAAAAGCAAAATAAGCTCGCACTTATTATAAACTTTAATAGCTGAGTTCTGCAGGTATTCTGTTTAATTTAGAAACTATTTAACAGTCTGTTGGATTATTTTAATAGATGGGAAGTTTATGGAAAAATAAAGTAGCAGATTTTTTCACAGCAATTAATTTATATACGCAATCTAATTTATAATAATTTGACTGTCTTTGTGTAACAAAAAAGATTAAAATTGCGATAAAACGGAAATTTCAATATAAATTTTCGTGCATTTTTTGTGTATTAAAATTGATATACCTATAGTACATAATAATACTGTCTACTAGTTTTCGATCGACTTTCATCGGGTTTTTATTAAATTTGTATATGAAATCAATATGAATTAAAGCTAATTTATTTGAAGCATGTTTTGGTTAAATTTGCATTATTTAGAATACCGTATTTATAATTGATTAAAAAATAATTGTTTTTATTTCTGAAACAAGTCACACAATCATCAGAATTATGTCACTTAAGAAATTATATTTGAAGATGATGTCGTGATATCGAATCGGCTATCAACAGTATTTGAAGCTTTGTGTTAATCTTTATAGTTACATCTAGTTTTGACTAGTGAGAGTTACTTTACAATTAAGTATAGTCTAATTCATTGTGTAACATAGCTCTTTGTTTAATGCTTTAATCAAAGGCTAGTATTTAAACCTGTTACCACCAGAAAGTAACTAAAGCTATGACTGGCAGTAAATTTCGCAATATTATAGTTGCTAAAATTTATATCGAGTAATGTTGAACTATCTGCGAAAATAATTCACTTGCATTCTAACTAATAAAACCATCGAATTAATAAAGTTTAATTTTGACATTTTGTTAGATATTTATTTGCTAACTGGTCTCAAAGGCTTAATTCATTTTGAAAATGATAATTATTTATGCTGTATTGAATTAATTACATGTAATTCAAATGCTTTTATTTGATTAATGGCCTGTACATGGCATATCACACCTTTTAACTAAACGCGCGGATATATTTACAAGTAAACTTTAAATATGAAATCACCATTATTCTAAAAAGCAATTTCAGTAATACAAAAAGCTTTCTCTTGCCAAAATTATCCACGATTTTTACCAAATATATCTACTCTTCATCGTTCGGTTCCAAAATCGATTCATTATCTAAAGAAACTATCCACGTAGCAATAGTTTAATCAAAGATTAATTAAGTTATAATTGATTCAAGATAAGCTTTCGCTATCTAAGTATTGCTTACTGAAGCAAACAGATTAATGATAAGTAATCGAACTTAATTTATTGAAGTAACAAGAATCTCAAATTATTATTAATATCACTTAACAATTTTCGTAAACAAGTTGTGATTATCTTGAATGATAATCTTTAAGTGCTCCGTAAATGTTTCTAGAAGAATTATGACGGGAAAATTGAGTTATTACTTCTTCTCCGAAAATTTTTAGTAAATAAATATTTCTACAGAGATATCTCATAGCTTTACACTCTTTTTATACAATAAATATAAATCTTTTAGTTAATAGTGATATTTAATCAATACTGTCGTAATTTGTGATGTATTTGTATAATTACTTTATGTGGGTAAGGAGAGATGGATTTTTTTATAACCGAGGTTGGTTTATTTATTTGATTTATTATAATTCAACGTTATAAATAGATTTCACTTTATATTCTTTCTAATCTTGTATCAGAGTGATTTTCGCAGGTTTTTGTTTTACTCATTTACTTGGTTGAGGGTTTGAATTCCCTAATGGACACTGATTTGCTTAATTTTTAATGTCAGTAATATTTTAATCTCTTTATAGTCTTCCCAACCACCTTGAACTATCCGGGAAAATGAGTGTTGAGAAATTGTTCTAAACTATTGTATTTTCCACATTGAGAGCAAAAAAAGCTTAAAAAAATAAAATACTGTGTGTCAATTGGCAATTAGATTGATATGATGTTAAGATAAAATAATAATATCTTAAGTTTAATTGTCTTTATTGCAATGATGGTATCTATTTTATTTAAAGCATCGTTTCTCAGCCTTATGTAGGACGTCACTTTCTTTACCACATTCCAACCTAAATTACAGTTTTGTTTATATTATATATTTCAAAAAACTGATTTTCTTATAGAAATAAAAAAAATAGGAAGTATTAATAAAAGATAATATATAATTAATTCATAACAGCACTTATTGTTTGCCAGTCATATAAATATTCAGGTTATTTTATTATTAAAATATTCTTTACAGGTGAACCTTGATACACTTATGTAGAAAAATAGCAGCGCCCGTCACACAGTGAGTGATAGAGATGACTGATATCATCTCAACTTAATCGAATGCTTAAAATATAACACCTCATTTTTAAATGCTCACAACTTTTATAAATAAGTCTTTTAATATTTTTGATATGTATGCTCGGAGATATGAAAGCTACTGAGATGAAAAAATATACAAACACCCTAGGGATTCCAACTAGCCGATTCAATTGAAGATTTCATGTCAAGATACGTAATGTCTCTATATAATGTCCCTGAACAATTATCTATTCAATACTCGTGAGGTGAAAGCTAAGTCTCCTAAGGGGCCTTATATTAAAGCAGTTCAGTTTGTCTTCAGGGAGAACAAGCTTAGTGAACATCTTGTACTAGTTAATATAATTTCAGGTCTAACAGTTTGGCTTCAGAACAGACTTCGACAGGTAAATGTTTGTTCGAATTAAATTGGTTCAAATATCATAATCATCTTTAATAATTATTAGTTTTGAGGATTATACAAACACTCAATAAAGATAAACTATCAATATATAATTAGTTTACAATAATTTCATTACAGCAAAACTTTATTAATTAAGAAAGTTATCGCAATTATCACAAAAAGGCGATTATAGATGAAAAGAAAGAGTTTGAAATGATTTTAACCATTGCGATGCCAGACAATTTTACTAGGTGGATACTTGTAGGCCAGTTTTTTTTGTAATAAAATAAATCGCTTAAAAATACGAAATAGCCACAAAATGATGTTCATGTTTGAAAATTATCCAAATCAACATGTTTCTCGTAATTTTCGTTAAAACTTTCACATCAAAATGATAAATACTATTTTGAAAAATATACATAACCAGGGTTGTCACAACCTTAGAATTAAAGTACAGTTTATCGAATTATGAACTATCACTTTTTACACACTATAGTTTTCTTATGAATGGTAGGTACTTTTCAAAGCAAGGTTCCACACAAAATGCCACATATTGTGTATCCCTATGGTATTTACAATCGTCAAGCTGCAACACTTATCAACATTGAAGATTATGTATTTTTATTGTTTTTACGTTTGCAGTAACAGTAAAACTAATTTTCACTCCTGTCATATATTATATGTTAAAATAAATGAGTAAATACTATATTTATAAATTTATTGTACGTGTTTTTAATAAGGTAAAGGAATTATACTCAAGTTAAATAGGAACCATCAATTTGGGAAAGTTTACCCTTCGGTCTAAGATTGGTCCACTACATGGAAAAAGGTGCTGTTATTATACAATGATAATAATTATGCCATGTGAATATTTTTTAGTTAAGCAAAGGTATTGAGTAGGCCCTGGTAAAAAAAAAATAATGTGTAACATAATTTGTTTTATTGTTAAATTTTTAAGCTGTCATTTTGGAATGATAAAACGCTCCTGTTACCAAATAATTCATAAAAAATAACGATTTTTTATTTAAGAAACAAAGCAAAAAGTTTATACCAAATCAAAACATTTCATTTCAAGAAAATTTATATTAGGAAAAGCTGCACATAAAAACACTTTTTTTACGCAGAGTACTGTAACACACCTTCTTAATTGAACGCAGCGGCATATATGTTGGAATTGTGGTGGCAAGTCAATAAGGTGAAATAAATTATGATGGTTTTGTTATATTTATGGTATCTTTATTTTGTAACCGGGGCGCCAATCAATACTTCAAAAACTATGACTAAGGCAGTGTTTCACAACCGTTGGTTCCCAAAATTTTTCTGGTGGTCCTAAAATAGTTATTGTCTATTTTAAAATGCCTATACAGAGGTTTCATGCAATAATCGTCATTGAAAACAAGTGCAGCAGCAACCGAATTTTTAACAAAATATTGATATGAAAATTTTTCAACCCTTCGTCTCTCCGAAACAACACTGAAGCCACGGTTTATCAAGATTTACTATCCTAGCAATGAATAAGATACCGATTTCGGACTATTTTTTTACAACCAAATATTTTTTTTCTCAAAATTCTATAAAGTCTATTACTGAAATTATGTACTAATTAATTTAGAATTATTTTAACTAACCATAAATTAATATCCATGTTACATTCTACTGTATTTGTTTATTCTGTATATCTGTTTTAATATTTTATCATCTAATATTAATCGATTATTTTTTATTAAAATCGTTAAAAGGTAATAAACGAAAAAAGCATTTTTTTAATTTTGAATTTGAAATTTAACTAAATGTCTTTATTTTTTATTTCTGCGTTGGTGATTCGCAATTTTATTCCTTCTAGTTAACATGGTAAACAGGTGTAAAAAAGTTCAGGAACACTGGTCTTAACTACACCTTTTATTGTGCACTTACGGTTTATATCATTCAACAAAATATTTTAAAAATTGAACTGTAATTTGTTGTCATTCATAAACTATTTAATTTAATGCGTTTATTACCATTGAAATGACTTATTTCTAATTAAACAACAAGCCTAGTTTGGCTCAACTAGTGAACATTTTCAACAGCTATATAATGTAGACATTGTCCAGGCATAACCTATGTCAATAATGGAATTACCTACACCACAGGGAAAACTAAACAACCATCGACCTGATTAATTAAGACTGATTGATACTAGTTCTCAATGCAATATGCTAAACTGATATCGCCGTAGATTAACTACTATCAGTTTGATGAGGCTTCCGCGATATATAATGGGTTTATGAGCATTGTGACACATTGCTTATAATAAATATGCAATACATTTAGTATTATACCGTACTAAAAAAGTATGCTTTTTCTCTTTAGAAAAAAAAAACTTATAGTGTACGATCAACTTCAGAAAAAGTAGGGTAAAAATATTTTTTTTTGCTTAAAAAAATACATGAAGTGACAGCTGACGTCACTGCAATATGCATTTGGTTTATATTATAATATAACGTATACATTATTATGAAACAGTTAATCAATTAATCAAAATTGTCTAAAACAAGAGAACAGGTTAAACACAATTATACTAATGATCTTAAGATTTTTTGCTTATTAAAAAATCACGTGTATATGAATGTCTGGCACAATATCAGATTCTAAATTTTTTTTTAAATATATGAAATATATTTAAATGTTACGGGGTATTTCATATTTAATGTGTGCTATTTTAACTCTAGCTTAACCGTTTCTAAATTTACATATTGACACCAAATAGAAATTTCATCAACAGAAGTTTTTTTTTACGGGACCTCTGATTGTTAGAAGAATTCTGATTGGAAAAGAGTAAGACTGGTAAGAGAAGGCTGAGTTAAGGTTAGTGGTTAGTGAAACACTGTTGAAAAGCTTATTTTTTCAGATGGTTGACGCTTGTGGGAAGGAGTTGGTAGACATCCGTGCCTTTGGACACAAATCCATTAATAGGTTGATCAATTAGTTCATGAAGGAGTTCGTATTGAGACTTGAGCCTATGAGCACCACAACCAAAGCCAACGACGTTGACCACTCTGCCATAGGTCTGCCAATTAATACAATACTTCTTTTTTAAAATCAAATAATGAACCTTTTCAATGTTTATAATATTGTTTATAGAAAATAAATATTGTCATCTGTTGAGTGACAGCGCAAAGAAATTTGATGAAATTATGTAAGAGAAAGTAAAGTATTTCATTTCAAAAATATAGCAAAGAAATGGAAAGGCAAATAAACATAGATTATGAATTCAAGATTGTTCGATTCGATTGGAAACTTGCCAACAACTAGCGTAATAAAACATATTATTATATTTAGTTTAACAATTAAATATATTATAATATTATGAAGACATTATCAAGGCGATAAATACCCTATATCAAATGTGTTATAACATTTTACTGCAAAGTCATGAAACCTGCTTGTGTACTGAGTATCATATTCTCGTCGGCTTTTCTTTCCCAAAAAGTGAAATGTTTCACGCAAGATGAACAACAATACAGCGATAAATAATATGAACTTAAATTAAAATGTCAAAAGTTGAAAAAACCGAGGGAAGAAAAAAAACTTAGCATGTCATGTTAAAAAGGATTTTGTGGAAATTCTTTTGTAAAAGTTTTCGCAGTGAAATAAAGTTTCTATCTTCAATTGTGCGTTGGAGACCTTTTTAATTTGGTTAAACGTTATTTATTCCTTTGTTAATCCGATTTAGAAATTGCATTTACTTTTTTCTCCTTTTTTCAAGTTACCTTTTGTAATGGCTCTTGTTGTAGAGATGTTTTATTTTATTGTTTCTATGTCACAGAAGTGGTGGAAACAAAATTGTGATTTATTGTATCTGTACCCTGTACTCCCATCATCGGAAACAAGCTTTCATTCATGGTAAAAAGATTTTTTTTATGTTAAGCTTATAAAAGCCTATTATTTAAGTTTTGTTTCCATCAATAAATTAAAATCATTAATATGAATAAAATTACCATTAGTTTCAAATTAAAATATAATTGAATCGAATAATAGACAATTGCGTAGTGAAAATCAAACTTATTCAATTTGACAGGGCTTGAATAGCGTGATTTATTTAGCAATTTGTTTTATACAAACATGTACATTATAAAAATGTAGAAGTAGTACACAGAAAATTGTCTTTTATTTTTTAATTATAAATGCCTTTTCGCCAAGAATTTACAGTTGACACCTTACAAAAACGATCCATAATCTTAGTTATAATTTTTGCTAAACACATCGATTGTGGAAAGGAAAAAAAACATAACTCACACACAAAAAATATTGTATATAACCCAAACAAAACGTGTATTAAATTGTATACGTGATTATTGAAAAAAAAATATTTTGAAAAGACGGTGGAATAAGTCCTTTTGCCTTTCTACAGTCGATATGTTATATGTATAAATATAGTGTATTAACACGTTTTGTGTAAGTTGTACACAGTATTTTTTGGTGTGGGTTACTTCACTTTTCCTTCCCACAGTCTAAATTGTATTTAAAGTCGTTATTGGAATCGTTTCGATAATCACTGCAACTGACTACTTTTTACACGGATTATATTTAATTTAAGTATGGGATGTCTTAAAATTTTCTATTACTCCTTCGAACCCTAAGAACGGGACGAGGCGAGAGCCAACAGTCAACTATTAGTCCTGCCCTAGAGCCATATTTTAACCGTTATTTTACCCGATTAAAAGAATTTGAACGACTGATTATCAATTAGTTTTCGTAGAACAACTTCTGTTGAGATAAGTTCCATTAGAAGCTCCTCAAGTTTCATATGCTTTACATGAGAGCGAGCACGATTAAAATATAAGAGGTTCCATTATTAAAACGGTTCAATATAATATATACTTATTTTGTTTTTAGTTATACATAATATTTTATTTGAATTCTCACAAAGCTACCGAGTAAGTAAGTAATTGTGTTTATTTTTTTTTAAAATTGTGCCAAAGCAAAAAAAGGACCCATTTTTAAACTCTTGTAAAAAATCAGTGCAAAAAGAAAATCAGGTGCATATCGATATATGAACAACCCTTGATTAACAATTTTTTAAATAGCTTGTGAAAGCCATTCGGAGTCAACTGAGACATTGCCAACATTATGGTAATTCTCATGAAAAAAATATCGTGCTATCAATTCGATTATGTTAAAGCACAGTATTCAATTATATTATATACAGGGATTATTTAATTTCCAATAAGTGAATGTTGTTATTGAGTCAATAAGGTATGAAAAAAAAATGTTATCTATTTTTTATTATTCAGAATTTGAAAAAAAAAACTATTTTTGAGTTTTCATACGTAATTTTTATTTTATTAAATCATGTAATATTCAACGTTCGTGAAAAACGACGTTTCATCCGTTATATGAAAATTTCTTTGTGCATACAGTTTTTATAATAAATTGTTAGTGCGCCCGCGTGTATAAAAAACGCACGGCTTAGTTTGCTGTCGACTTTTTCAAAACGTGAAGTCGGCGAAGCGGTTGATAAGAAACTTGCACGAGCGTTTTTGGTATCGCCTCTTAAGTGTGTTTTGAAAAGGTTCAGTAGTTCTTTTACTATGGAAAATGTATAAATAAAATATATAAACTAGTAAAACAAAAGAATGTTTGGTTTATTCACTATATCATCATGGATACTTACAGAGATAAAATCATTAATGTATCATTTTGGATTCGAAAACTATCTATAAAGGATATATAAACATAGATTGATTTGGAAAGATGTAAGTTAAGTGCACGAATGATTGATTTCAGTCATTGTAAAGCTGATAAGAGCCTAAGTCACTCTTTAGTAAACTCTAGCAAAACATTGTTTACCTTTGAAATAAATGACCTTGTGATATGGTTACTTTGAAGGTTACAACGAGGAACTGATCAAGAGTGAAGATGGGGAAGTTGTTATCTTTTATTTTTGCTATTTTCAACTTTAAGCATTATTATTAATTGATCGACTATATTTTGTGGGAGATGCAAGAGGTACCCGTATCACGGTGATATTTAAACTATCAAAAAAATTTCAACATTAACTCACCTTAACGCTTTAATGACCTTATATAAGCGTCGTCTATCTTGGGCGAAGCAGGGTAAGAAATACTAGACATCACAAACTTCCTCCTACCCATCCGATCCTAAAAACGAGAGGTAGCGAGAGTGATTAGCTAACTAGAAGCTCTTAAAAAAGCGAGATTAAGCAACTGAGTAACCTTGTAGAAAAATTATGTTGTATTCCATAAGAATTACAAAAGCTCCACATTGGGTGCGGACATAGTAAATAAAACGGTTTATAAATCCAATCAAATTTGGTACATCTATGTGTTAATCAAATTCAGTAAATTATTCCTATGTATTTGTTTCATCTTTGTATTTTTCTTCAAAATCAATAAAGATTATGCTGTCATCGTGTCAATACGTTAAAAAATTCATTTTGGTTGATTTTATTTTCCTTATCACTGTGTTTGAAAAAGGACCCAATAAATAAACAGTTTAATAAAAATGTAGAAATGTGTTCACAACAATACCTACATTTTCAGTATACTGATGAATAATGGATACCCAAAAATTTCAAATCAACACATTTGATATTTCGTTTTGGATATTTTAAGGTATCTATTTACTACAAGAGTCTGAATACCATAACGCTTTATCATAAATGCAAAAACATAACTAAGGAACACATTTATATGAAAAATATACTCAGTAGCAAAAATGGCATTATATGTTAGAATAAATATTTATACTTGTGAGACGTAAACGGTTATCACCCTCTTGTTACATCTGGTGTAACATGTCTTTTGAGAAAAGACAGAAGCACTTTTTTCATTATTTTCTTTGTAATAATATAATATGTGCGGCAAAAAACCAATAAGACTAATTTTATCAATTTCATCTTAATTAAAGGTGACATAAAGTGTTGTAAGGCGGTAAAAAAATATTGAGTCGGTCATAATATCACAAATAAAAAAATAAGATAGACAAGTATTAATAATACGAACTTAAAACAAAAGAAAGTATGAAACATATTTGAATAAAAGGTAAAAGAGAAAATAGTGTAAAAGATTATTAATATTTTTAAAATTTAATTCTTATAGTATTAAGCTTAGCATTTTGTCGAAGACAAGAATCTAAATAAATTGTTTCATATAAAGTGATTTTAAATTGTTGCACTGTGTCACTTAATATGTGTAAGATTAAAATGTTTGACAGATTCAGCAGTAATTTTGTCAAATTTAATTATCCAAAGAAAAGCTTCTTTGCGCGGGCTTTTAAAAGAAATGTTAAAAACATTTTTTTCATTCAAAAAACCTCTTCAGATATGCAAAACTAGTCCATATATGATAATTCTTCTTAAATTTGGATTATTGAGATTTTGTACACTTCCATGTATTTTGTCACTAACGACCCGGGTTTCGCCTTTCGGCATCTTCAGGCATTCGAGCACACGAATGGACTCAGTTCGAGTCCATTCGTGTGCTCAAATACATGGACCAAAATCTCAATAATCAAATTTAATATTGAAATTCCATCAAGCACCCTCAGTCGATGTCTTAAATTATAATTCTTCTTCTTTTTATATTATCCCGCTACCACCTGCAACAAATTTGAAGACCATTTACACGGTCATGTGCCGTACAACAGCAGCGTTAATTCTCACGAGTGTTGTAAACATATATATTTATATCTCTTATGATAAGCTTTCATGATATGAGATCTGTACAATTAAATCAATTTGAAATGTATATTTGTAGGTATCACATTAAAAATTATATTTAAAAGATAAACAGAAAAGAATTGTTGTTATTTGAAGTCAAAGTCAAATCACTCATAAGCAATGTGTCACACCAGATCTACATAAATTTACATAATGCAACGGCAGACCTTATATTATATTAGATCTTTATCAATATAATATATATATTAGATATTTATCAATATAACATATATTTTATAATATTAGTTCTTTTTGTAGAATTATGATGAATCTGGTATTTGTATTGATTGTTGTCGTCAAAATTAATTAGCAGCGTCATTGATTAATTTTTGAATTCGTCACAAAAACCTTGTCGCGTTCAAACAAAATCTATCCTGCATGTTTGTATACGATTTTTATGTACGTATCTGTACATTTACAAAGGATTTTAATATTTCAATTTGATATTTAAATTGAAAAGGATTCTTTTTTAGGAAATTGTAAAATAAACTTTGCATTGTAAACTTGTTTCATTAAATGTTATTTAAAACACATTCAGTCTCAATTCTTTTCCGTCCTTCTCCGAATGTAAAACAAAAAAGCTCTAAATTGAATATAAATGAATGGAAACTTTCAGTTGTACAAACCTATGTGACTTGCGACGTACATATTTCACATTTCCAACTCACAATTTTATTTTATTTTAGGCTGAAATTGGAAATTCGAATTGTTTCTCGGGTGATAACTTCTGATTTTCCGAGTTGGAAATTTATTTTTTTGGATTACGGCGTAACGTTTGTTAGATTTATTTTTTTGCTTAAAAACTTTATGAAAATAATAAGCAAAGTATGAAACACCAATATCTTCAAATATAGTTTATGCTTATTTGGTTCATCAATAATTTATTTAAAAATGACGTTTTGTTAGAAAAAAAGTGATTCATAATGCAATAATATAAATTAGAAAACAGGTGATATATAATAAAGCCAGTGCATGGTTGAATTAATACTGATCTCTACAAATAACATGATTTAACGAAAAGTTAATGGATCAATAACGTATTTCATAATTCTTTCCTAGAAACAAGATCTTATTTTGAATAATTTTTATTATATCTTGGATTAGATGGATCGAATACCAGAAAAATCTGTGTTAAAAAAAACACCTTATTACTTCACTAAATTATTGTCAAATTGTTCAATACAATATTAAAAATATTTAAGATTTACTTAGACATCGTTCATTCCAAAACAAATAAATAAAACCAAGACATTTTTCAAAGAAATTTTGTTTCTCGACAAGACTTTGTTCATATTTAAGCATACGTTTTTATGCCACAGAATCATAGTGAAGTGTTAATTTAAAGTTTGCTTCATTTTAAAGTCAGGGTAAGACTTTTGTTGTTCTTTGAAAAAGAAAGATATATGTGCTCATTAGTTTACTATTTGAAGAGATAACACTGACAGTTTTGATACACATAATTTAGTTTAATGTCATGATGTATAACACATTGTCATTTATTCTGTCATAGATATATACTTTTTTGATTCAATATTGATTGAATTCTAAAAACGGAAAAAAGTGCATGATTAACACACTATTCACTTTCAATATATATATTATACTTTCAATATGACTTTCCACCAAAAATTGACAGTTAACACCTTAAAAATTAAAAAACTTTTGTTGAGATAAGCTAAACTAGGAGTATATATGCTCCGCATTGGAAGCGGGCATGGTTAAACAAAAATAAAGATTTAAATACGGTTCTTATATCTTTTGATACCTCTCAGAGATAACGTAAGGCGTCGTCATGTCGTCATGTATCGAAATTTTACGATTTTCTATTTAATGTCCTTATCGATCGTTAAGTTCATTATTCAAACATCTCTAAAGAACCCACATTGAGATACTGGAAAAAGCAATATGCAAATGGTCGCCATTAATCAAATATTATTGATTTGTAACCGAGTTTTATGCATTTTATAAACAAGTATTATTCAACAATTAGATACTTTCCGAGTATAGTCACTTGAAGAATATTTAGAAACTAGTGGAAACGCTCGTCATATATGAAGGCATTGAAATTGAAATACTGAATGTCTAAAGTAGCTGTTCATTAGTTTCAATTCTGACGGACTGATTGTTGTTTGTTTGTCTCGGAATTTGCGTCACGTTGGAACTGTGTGTATTGTCTGACTTAGATTTTGATAGGTGGTATTTTTGAGTTATATTAGTACTGAATCAGATAGAGCGCAAAAATTACATATTACTGCTCTCTTAACTCAACATTTAATTTTTGTCAGTTGTCGGTTTTCTGATTTCTAGAATAACAGTATTCCTTAAAAATGGTTTAATTTTATTAAGGCTTAGTAGAATGGAGACTATAACCATATTCTATTGAAAAAAAAACTTATCTTGTTATCAGATATGCTCGTAAATGCTGCGAAAACGTATCGAAAATAGAAATCATTAATACTTCTTTCTTGAAAGTAATAAATTATTTAGTCTTTTCCACAATATCAACTTAATAAATCTCAATCCATGGCCATCACAGTATTAGAGGAGAGCAGGTTTTATAAAAACACAGTGTCGAAAGTTTAAAGCGAAAAAATTAAAAGCAATATATTTTCATCCAGGTAGCAGCCAGTGTACCGACCCGACGAAAATAATGTTATTTATCGCCCGATATTACATGGACTTTAAAATTTTCGACGCGAAATCTTTTTAGCGAAATTCCGTTATCTTGAAAAATATAGTAAAACCATCATTACATGTCCACCGCCGAATTCGTAAGTAAAATTGTCAGTCTAGTATAAATGTTCCCAATTGCTGTTTTTTACAAAAAACTATCTTTATAGGTTTCATGTCTACTATTTAATACCGTTGATAAAATATCGATTAATGAGTGAATGAATAAAAATCGAAAAATGAGTAAAAAAGAGCATTTTTTAATATTAAGACAGTTTTATCTTCAACATAATAGCCCAAACCACTCTGTAGACGTTTTATTATTATCATATATCACATGTAGGCATGAGAAAATGTTATATAATGCACATAAAGTTTTGATGTACTAGCTACTTTAGACATTCAGTATTTCGATTTCAATACCGTCTTCGATGACGGGTTAAATTGTACTAGTAAATGTATAGCATAACACTCTTCACGGCAGTGCATTTTTGAATTTCGAACATCTTTTAATCGATTTATACGTCACACATTTTTAATAAAAAACAAACCTCAAAAAATCTTAGTGGGAATACATTTTTGAATTTCGAACACTTCTTAATCGATTCATATGTCACAATCAAATTTTGAATACAGAAACTACGTCACGAAGTTTGAATTTATCACAAACGTGAAAATCTATTGGCAGGAAAACATCTTTGAATTTGGAATACATTCTAATCGGTCCATACGTCACAAACAAATTTTCAATATGGAACAAATGTCAAACAAATATTTTTTGAATTTCAAACACCTTCAAATCAGGGTGAAAGTGTAAATTTTGAATATAGAACATGCTTCACAAATTTTGAATTCAGAGCAAACGTCAATAATTTTAACGGAAAACTTTTTGAATTTCGAATATCTTAGAATTGTGTTGATTTTTTCTGAAATTAGAATACGGCTTGCAATTTTTGTGGGAATAGATTTGTGAGTATCTCAAGTATCTTTAAATCGGAGGGTTAGTAAAATTTTTTAATGGAAAACATATGTCCAAAATCTTGAAAAAATCTCAAAAATCTTGAAAAGAACCTTATTTTAATATCGATTTCAATATCATCTGAACAGTCAATACCTTTAAAGTAAATATAACTTCGTAAATGATTTCTTAACGAGTATTTTTACTGAACTGCTAACTTTAATATTTTCTTATTTAAATTTATAGAACCCGCCAAATCCATTGTTGTTCGTGCACTTGCATAGTCAGTAGAATTACAAAGTTATCAATATTAAAATGCTATTTTTTTCTGTGCATTTGTATTCAAGAATTTATATACTACGTCACACTAGATCTTAGACGTGATAATTTACATCTTGATAAGATAAAAATTATATGTATAAATAAAAGAAAAATATGCCAACAGTACTTTTGATTCCTTATTCAAAAAAAATTATAAAAAGTAATCCTTTTAAGTAGTTTACAGATTTAATTCACTAAATAATATTTATCTTCCAGCAGTTCCAACAGTTCAACAGCCTCTTCACATGCAGTGTTGTGGCTTACGAGAAAGTTTTCTATACTCCAGAGCGATTTAAACATGAAGAGTAGAATGCATGTATGATTACCATCTATGGATTCTGCCGTCATCCCAAGGGATGCAAACTTAATAATGTTTGATTTTTTGTCTATATACATATTTAAATTCATTGAAGAATAACGTCAGATAAAATATACAATGTTTTTTAACAAACATATTTTTTTGTAAAAAGCGTTCGCGTGATAATTAGGATATGAAAAAATAATACGAAGGAACAAGGAGAAACCGTATAATAGTAATAGCCATATTCTCCGAATAGAGAGCGGACATGGTAAAAAAAATGTAGAAATATATGTTTGTTGCAAAAGTAATAGAATTCTGCAGAATTAATTAGATCTTTAAAACCAACAAGTTGTTAAATCAGTAGTTTTGCAAAATTTACAGGCTCTTTTTAAGCGCTTATTTCATGAGTTGTCAATATGATTCAAAGCGCGAGTGAAAATAGTTATTTTATGTGAAAAAAGTTAAATTAAATAAGCAATATAATAATATTTTAAAATAAAACACAATTTGTTTGTACTACTTCCACATATTTATAATGATCAGGACCGGTTTCACTCATCACGAGCGAAACCGGTCCTGATCATTATAAATATGTGGAAGTAGTACAAACAAATTGTTTTTATTATTTTTTAAAATATAATGTCTTTCCACCAAGAATTGACAGTTAACTCCTTAAAAGCAATATAATAATATGAGCCGGCCAAATATGGTATTTGGTAAGTGCCTCAACAAATCATCCATTTTATGCATAGATATATTACGCATTGTCGGAAATATTTCCTCTATATTTTAAAATTTTCCACGTACGCCTGGAATGGAAATACCTTAGCTGTTCGTACTGCTGATGGATACGTCGCAGTAGTGAACGAAAACTTATATATGGAGATTGTGGATTGTTGGAAAAGTTTTTTACGCTCACCAAATGTGTATGATTCATCATTTTAGTTTATGACGTGCAGCACATCTTCATTTGCCTACTATATGTCGCACTGTTGTTTATGAAAATATATATTTAAAAATAGTATAAGCTTGAGCAAAAATATAAGTAAGCAATACTTCAAAGGACAGTATTGCTACGGTTCTATGATATTCTACTAAGATTGATATAATAACGATATCACATTAAGAACGAATTAAGATAAGAATTAAACACGTTTGAATAAATGTAATATTTCATAAATACCATAATAAATAATAGGTTGAGTTAAAAAAAAGTGATTAAAGCAGATACGCACTTTATGTTTTACTAAAATTGGCTGTCCAATTTCAAAACCTATTTTTTTTCCATTTCCGCTCCCAATGTGGAGCATATGGTCTCCTAATAGAGGTATCTTAACAGATTTTTTCTACGAGAACTGCTTGTTACTCAGTTGCTCAACCTCTCTTTTTTCGAAGAGAGTAGGGATAGAAGGATAGAGCTATGACAGGACTAGTGGTTAGCTAATCGCTCTCGCTACGCCCCGTGAGGATGGGATGGGTGGGAGGGAGGACTCAGACTACGAACAGAAATCCATAAATCGATTGTAAGATCAATCTGTGAAAACCATCCGCACCGGGAATTGAACCTGAGACATCCGTAACCGTAGCCAGCGACGCAACCAACTGCGCCACAGACGCCGACACCCATAAATCTTCAAAAAACATACTAGTACAAACAAATCGTGTTTTATTTTTAAAAT
The DNA here is from genome assembly GCA_022494535.1 of Himalopsyche phryganea. Taxonomy (NCBI): domain Eukaryota; kingdom Metazoa; phylum Arthropoda; class Insecta; order Trichoptera; family Rhyacophilidae; genus Himalopsyche; species Himalopsyche phryganea. The sequence continues at coordinate 1,521,575 of JAGVSL010000060.1, read as the reverse complement.
GTAATGTTCATGCATGCCTTAAGTTCCATTAAAAACAATAATTTGACGATTTCCAATATTAATTTCACTTATATGTGCACTAGTTTTACTTACAGTTTTAATAGCAGTGTATTTATCCTGACTTATTAACGATACAATTAAATAGAAATGAGGTATTAAAAAAATAGTTACTTAGTTAAAACCAACGGTCAGGTTAAAAAAAAATAGGTTCCTATAAGTTTTTAGCTCAGGAGACAATTAAAATTTTCAAGACTACTTCGCCTGCTACGCATCAGATTATAAGTTTTAAAATAATTAAATAGAATGTAATCAGTTTAAATATTTTATGACGCCACTAACTCAACTGTATGAAAATGATGTTTCTGTGAAAAAAAAAATACGTTATCTTTATGGCCAAGTTCTCTTTTGACGTTAAAATAATTGATGAGTACAGTAATGTTTCATATACAGAATAAATTTAGACAAACATCAACTTACGATGGGATTTCAATTTGTATTAAGCGTAATTATCGGAAAATTGAATTTAATATTTATTTATTTGATTAGTAACTATTCACTTTGTACGAACTGCTTTGAACATTAAATATTTATGAATAAACGAGCTTGCAAGAACGATTTTTAGTCTACATTATTAGATTATGTTAAATTTAATATAAGTAGTATACACTTCCATGTATTTTGTCACTAACGACCCGGGTTTCGTCTTCCGGCATCTTCAAGCTTTCGAGAACACAAATGCCTGAAGATGCCGAAAGGCGAAACCCGGGTCGTTAGTGACAAAATACATGAAAGTCTACAAAATCTCAATAATCCAAATTTGATATTGAAATTCCATCAAGCACCCTCAGTCGATGTCTTAAATTATCTTAAATTATAAGTATTATACGTTTGAGTTATTTTAAAAGTTACCAATCCTGTAGCTAAATAGTCCACATTGTCGTTTTAGGTTTATGTGTCCACGTACTTAAATACCAGAACAAAAAAATCATAAATTACCTTTTTAATGGTTTTAAAAATTTACGTTTATCGTTACGGATGTCTTCATTCGAGAACACTCATCCGTTCCAAAAAACGGGGTATAGCGCGAGCGATTACTAAACTACAAGTACTGTCCTCATCCCATCGTACGTTCTGTACGTGAGTTCTTGCACAACAACGTCTCTTGAGATGCTGCATTACGAGTCCATATGCTCCACACATTTCTAGTTGCCGTATTCCAGTGCACAAGCGTTATAGTTATTAAATGTGACATCTTTGGTTTCATCATAACAGCTTAAACTATGTTTGAGTCGCTTAGTAACCAATGGTATTATTAGTACAATACGTCACAGATAGTATCATACGATATTTAGATCGTGAATTTCGTTAGCATTTGTGCATGAAATTTATATGTTTCCGGATTCGAAAAATTATCAGTCATCTAAAATTTTAAAATAACTTAAAATGGTCAAACCTCACGGAGATACAGTCAAAAAACCTACGTATATCATGAAATACCCTTTACTATTTGAATATAGGTATATGTACTGTTAAAAAAAATTTCAACATATTTTATATTATTGGAAATACATCAACCACTTATAAGCCCTAAACTAATGATCTCACCGTAAAGGGAGGATCATTATTTTGTGTAATGATTATTTTTAACTACGTTCAATTCTTCATTAATGACTAGTCTATGTCATATTTTTTTCTTTTTCCATTGTCTCCAAAAATACTATATAAGAGAAATATGTTGCTTGTACAAATACTTCAATTCTCTCTCTATATGCATTGTTGTTTTTCTTAAGGTGGACACCAGTGATTAACCTATCAAGTAAATCAAACTGTTTGTTGGATGGTCAGGTCAGTGATATCAAAAGGTCATTCGAAACTAACAGGCTCTTAGCTTTGCTTCCCGCAGTGACGGACTATGGCCAGAAAACAATGGACAAACAGATAGAGGGTAATAACTGTCTGTGGCAGAGATTCGGATTGTGACGTAGGCGTGACGTCACGCGACATTTTGGCTTCACGCAGCGATACATGTTGGACATTAAACTTGTTGGTAGCTTGTTCTGGCGTAGCGGTTGGATGGCTACGTGCTACGACGTAGCACTTTCAAATAAAGGTGTTTCAAATAAATTAACTTTTAACTAGTGCACACAATCATGAATTTAAACGCAAAATAGAGCGTGAATAAAATTGCACACGAGCTATACGAGTTTTATAATTTATAAACATACGCTTGTACTTGTTTATTTTCACTGTTTCACCTTTATTTATTAATACAAGCGAATTATGGTTAACGAATTTACTTTGAAATTCAGCTAAAGAAATTATTTTAAATTTGTTAATATAAAATACATAAAAAGCGATTTAAACTAGAAAAAAAAGGTCAATTTATTAACGAATAACGGTATAAGATATTACTTAGTCACTAAGAATGTTATAAAAAAAATATATATATTTTATTCGCTGTAGCATCTAGTGTTAAAAATATTCAAGTGTGAAAACTGGTGGTCATAAATGAAACAATTTAAAGCTCTTACAACCATTTTACTCTTTCATCAGTCTTCAACTGGCCAAGACACGATGTTATTATTCTAAATTCTAAGCTATCTTAAGAAAATGCTTATTTCTGCTGAATAGTTTATAAATTTGAAAGTAAAACTCTATTTGTAAACAAAACAACGAAAAGAATTCTGATCTTCATTATGTAACCTACACAAATTTACCCTTTTCAGCATAGTTTTAGCTAGTTAAATATATTTATTCCTTCACTTCTTATTCGGTATTCGTGAATTGATTTTGTCGCTTATAAAATATGCTATAAGAGTAAAATATATTTAAACGGACGCAATATGCGGTAAATGCGTTCGGCGACAAACCAGCTAAAATAAAAGTATGAAGCTCAAACAAAATGTTTGAAAACGTTTCATAAAAATACTCTTTACAAAAAGATTCAATGTTGTAATTCCTTATTAATATGCTTGAACATATTTACATACGAAAAATAACGTAAGTTGTAATGAACGAAATCTAAGTGTACATAAAATTTTCATAAACATACATTGTAAAATATAATTAAAAAAAAAATTTATGCATTGTCGCTGCAGTCTTTCAAAGTTATTATTTATGTCTTCGTCACAGTTTATAGTTAAAAGTCACAATTTTTATCTTTAAAAATTTGCATTATAAAAGGATGAAATATCAAAGTATTTAGTTCTACAAACTTTTATTAGGTGGTTGATAGCTATTTCGGCTTAACGCCATCATCAGAACTATACTTAAAGTTGTTTTAGCTTAGCTTTACATACTATTTTTATCCATGTCCACTCCCAACTTGAAGCATATGGTCTCCTAACGGAAGTATCTCAACAGATTTTTTCTACGAGAACTGTTTTTTACTCAGTTGCTCAACCTCTCTTTTTTCGAAGAAAGTAGGGATAGAAGGATAAGGCTATGACAGGACTAGTGGTTAGCTAATCGCTCTCGCTACGCCCAGTGAGGATGAGATGGGTGGGAGGGAGGACTCGGACTACGAACAGGAATCCATAAATCGATTGAAAAATCAATCTATGAAAACCGTCCGCATCGGCAATTGAACCCGAGACATCCGTAACCGTGGCCAGCGACACTACCAACTGCGCCACGAACGCCGACATATTTACTGTTTAGAACAGATAAGCAATATTATGTCATCTCACGTATTCAAATATTATAATATTTATTTAAAATTAAATTATTCAAGGTACTATTATTATTTTTGAAAAAGTAGTTAATGTGGTTTTATTAACTTATCATTAAAATAAATGCATCAAAATTTTATTAATTATGTTTAATTACACGAGCGTCTTGTAATGGTTTATTTAAATTAGTTTTCATTATTTTATTATATGTATTTTGTAATTAAATAATGAAAACTATTTTTTGTTGCACTCGAATAAACGTGTAAAGGTAGACAAAAAACCGTAACGTCGGAAGATCAATAATATTGTATGTATTAAAAATAAATAAAATAACAACGTTTTTTTAATCCCTTTTCTAAAACTATGTAACTGAAGGGGTAGTTATATGTGTATTTTAAGTATTTTAGGACATTATTATCAGTAAAAATAAATGAAAAAAAAAAAGAAAATTTTAAGCCGTCATAGTATTTTGCAAGCGAGTGTAAAATTAGATTGTACACGTTCAATAAATGTTTTATGTACGGTGCCATTTGCTGCACTCCCTGTTTTATAGGAGGCCTCAAACTTCTTTTTGATGACAATGCAACGTTCACCGGTCGCTTTGTTACCTGAACTGTTGTTGCACGATTTGATCTCCAGACAGGATTCTCGTATCGCTTTGCTTTTACTCGTGAATATATTATTCAAACTGCAGTGAGTCAAGCTTTGCTGCATAATCCTAGTGAAACGTGAAACGATCTATCAAAAATGCAAATTTGCAAAATCATATATTTCATAAAAAATCGGTTTGTAAAATATTTTCTTATTTTGGTAAATTAATTAAATAAACGAGGCGTAGCGAGAGCGATCATCTTATCATGAGTCTTGTCCTAGTCTTATCATTCTAGCATGAGAGTAAAGAGTAGTTTTTGTAGAAAAACTTCTTGTTCAGATAATATCTATTATAATATCTTTATTATTATTCAATAATTATAAACAAAGCTTTAGTATTTAAGTAACTTTCATATTTTTGAATAATATGATCTCATAAAAAGAAAAAAAAATCCGATTGGAGCATTTCAGCAGGACGGTGTTTAAATAGAACATTGATTAACTGTCTCTATCAACCTCTGTCCCCAGAAATAGTTAGCATAGTATGATTTGCTTAGGATAAGATTGAAAGTTAACTTGGGTTAGTTTGAGAAGAATGTGTTGGGAAAGATGTCAACATTGCATACATTCGGAATGTTGTGTGCATTGTTTATACCGAGAACGCTAACGTCATGAAAAAATTTCATACCTACATGCAAAGCGTCTATAGAGCACTATTATTTTGAGATAACACCAATTTGTAATTCAAAATGTGACAGAGATTAAAACATTTTAGTACTGTGTTTCCTTTGCGTTCCGTCCATTGCCTACCCCTGACAACAATTTTCAGTGTTTCTTAAAATATTCACTGAGTAAAAAAAAATATTATGATCAAAACCATTATTTTTAATGTCAATATTCTAATTGCACATAATGAATCAAATTACATTGCCTATTTAGATAAAATTGAAAAATAAATTATTTTATTCATCAACTAAGAATTATTTGATTATGTTAATTCTTTCATTATTAAAACTGCAAAATAATTTAAAATCTTCATACATATTATTTTAACTTCATTTTAATTCAGGAAAGACGATTTATTTGTATTAACTTAACGTTAAAAATGCGGGAATTAAGCAGTTATAAGCGTCAATCATGTTTGCCTCTTCTTCTGACCTTTAGGATTCTGGCGTCCTGGATGACGGAACCAAAGCATTCCAGCATACCATGGGGGAAGCAAAGAAGTTGGCAGCTGAAACGGAATTATGGAGGCTTCACGTGGTGGCCATATGCTCCACATAATGAGCGATTACAGTTCAAAGAAGAAGAAGAATATATACGTTTCGTTCAATTTTCTGTCATTACAATACTTATTTGATTAACGGTTACCTAAAATTTATAATCCGATAGGCATTAATTTTTCGAAAATGTATTTAAAGTATTTTACTACTGTATTGTAAGTAATATTATTCGTTCTTCTGTGACACTAGAGTATAAGGTGATCTTAGGTCACCTCAATCCACTTCACTCAGTCCTTCACCTTCCTACGCCAATTGTTGACCCCCAGCTGCTAAGAGCCCCGTCGTAGTTCTTGTGACACCCCATCCAACGATGTCATGGTTTTCTCTGTGAGGAGTTTACAAGGCTTCTACTGATAGCTATCAACATAATGATTCAATTCTTGTAATACTAAATACTTTGTTATTTTTAACAGATTAGGTATGACATAATTCAAAAATACAAAATATATGTATCCTTGTATGTAGCTTTGGAGAGCGCCTTTGAATGTTTCCATTTTCCACAGTGGCGTGTATATTTATATACTCGGTTGGAGTATTTTTATTTTTATCCCATTTTTTGTCAACTGTAGCGCTCAAACGAGCAAACACATTAACGCCCGTCTGTCGTTTTTCTTTTTGCCCGTCCGACCGTTTAATCGCCATAACAAGATCTACGAGAGGAAAATAAGTGACGCGCAAGTGTTAAGAATGATGTAAGGAACTTACAACTCAACGAGGAGTTAACAACTCGGCTTAAGAAAAAATTTAAATTAATTAGCTTTTACATTACGTTCACGTGTGAAGACTTTTTTCTGCCTTACACAAATCAAACAGAAAAGTATAAAATATTTTTCAGTCCTGAAAAAATTATCTGAAATGCATCCAAATTATGTATTTTATATAATAGCTAGTATAGAACAATAAATGTATTTGAATGACTTAAAGCGAAAAAGACAGCAATTGGTTATTAGCAATTGGTACTATGAAGTTATTCGTTCTCAATAGCAAAATAATGAAATCTTTTTTAAGTAATTAATTTATTTTTCATATTAAAATTTTTATTATTTTCAAATCATAATAAGCCCAACCTAACCATTCCAAAATCTTCCGTCAAGCTTTTAGTGAACTAAAAGCAAAAACAAATCCAATCTACCAAATCAGGAAAAGTAAAACGTAAAACATACACTGAAAAATCTAATATTTCAAATGAAATCAAAAAAGGCTTTAAATAACCAATGATTGTACTTTATAAGATTATATTCATGACTGTGCTATACTATCATAATCCTTCTATACATTTCTTCTCTGAAAAATTAAGATAAACCACATTTTATTTAGTATATGTTATTGTTCTACTGATGAAATACTCAGAGGTATTCTAAATGATCAAGATGAAGTGTATTTTCTAAAATTATCATTTATTGTCACAAAGAATAAAATATTAAGGTGTTTTTTATACTCGACCAGGATTTATTTTGAGATGGTCTCTAGGGAACGAGAGAGAAAAAAAATAACCAAGTCACCATAACAAATAAACCTTATAAAAAATGGTATGTGATTCAGATGGCCAATCGTCTTTATGAAGGATATTATGTTCGGCGGAATATTACTAAATTTAGTTGTAATATAAAAACGTTGTGTCTTGTCTCATATTATTATAAATAGTTCATGCGATATGTAGTAATGCTTTATCGAAAATTTTTGGTTTTATTTTATTTTGTTGTGGTCTTGGTTGAAGTATTATAAAAATACTCGATACATCCATTTTCAATATTGTGTTTGTATGATGTTGTATAATGAATTCATTTAAATCTAGCTATAAGATGATTTCTAAAAAAAGTTTTATATTTCTGTCGGAATGTGTTGCCGGAAAATACTGATTGAAAAACGGAATTCTTTTAAATATAAAACTAAAATTGGTAACTATGTTATTCCACTGGCTTTGTCGCTAAGATTGCCTCTTTAAGAAGCATCGCAAGGTTATTTATTTATAATGTAAACAATGATTATAATTCTTAAATTAAAAATGAAGGGTAAGGTGGGTTCATTTCTTTCTACTGAACTAGGGAGGGGGTAAGACATAAACAATGATAGTACTTATTACCATAAAACTACTAATTACAAATCAATTAATAGAGTTTGAAGATGAAAATTCCAAGGGAAACAAATTTAATATTCATGAGCCACCTGACTTATTGAAAATGTTATTTACTAATAATCGATTACTAATAATGGTTTTATTATTTTTTAAAAATCTAATTTATTGATTTTAATAACTTTTTTATTTACTCGATGGAGTATTCCTACGTTATTATTTTTAACAAAATTGTCATCATTTCCTCTTATATGATTCGCAGACTCTAAAAAAATTATTTTTTAGACATCTTATTTGTTTTTTAATTCTAATATTACAATTTCTACCTGTCTGTCCTATATAAGAATCTTGACAGTCTTCACAAGAGAGGTGGTATATGCCACACTGTGACGATGATTCTATTCGATTTTTATTATTCAATTTTAATTTATATTAAGAATGAATTTCCACAAAGTTACCGCCGAATCCATAAAAACGAAAACTTTTGTTTAAATAAGTCAAATACTAATGATTTTTATCTTTTCTTCTGTGACGGGAATGATATTGCACTGTTTGAGGTATGAAATTGTTGTATGCCCGGCATATAGAAAAAAGTGTGTTTAACAATAGGCCTGATATGAAGTGTACAAAAACGGCATAATTAATTTGAAGTGAGGAACTGACCGAGTCCATTCGTGTGCTCGAATGCCTGAAGATGCCGAAAGGCGAAACTCGGGTCGTTAGTGATAAAATACATGGAAGTGTACAAAATCTCAATAATCCAAATTTGATATTGAAATTCCATCAAGCACCCTCAGTCGATGTCTTAAATTATATAATATAGAAAGCGTTTGACAACCAACTATATGGCTTGGAACAATAATTGTTCATTTGAATATTTTCTGTCGAACTATTAAGCTAAGAGTTACTGTTTACTTTTCATATAAATGCACTAATATTTAAATGAAATCCAATTAAATACAAAAAATCTGTTCAAAAACACTATAAATATAAATCGAATACAGACAAATGCACAACATTAAATCTCTATCGTAAGAAATATGATAGAATGCAGTAGCAAAATAATACATCCCAAAACATGTAATTTTCTTTGTTGAAGCAGGTTAATAAATAAAACCCCTTTATTAAGGGGTAACTGTAAAGTCAGATTTCACTGCATTATATGATTAAGCCATCTATGTAAGACGATTTAAGGCTTTGCACAAAGAAAACAATGCAACGAAGTTTATACTTCTTAGTTCATTACCCTTTATGAATTAATATTTGCGAATCCATTTCATCCGTTGATTAATTAAGAGTCTGATTGCTTGCAATTCGCAATGGAGTCTCATTATGAAATATTGAATAAAGCGGTGTGTATGTACATGCATTAATTACCTAAAAGTTAGAGTCATTAAAATCAGAGATGCAGTATCTTTGACGTTCTAATCTGATTATAGAATTGTCTATTAGACACATTTCAATTAGCAGGAAACTTTGGTTACATATAACATAGTAAATGTATTAAATTAATAGTAATTTATGATGAACAAGTTATTTTCTAATTAATACAACTATGGACCATCGGCATTAAATGAATTTTTTGGTAATCATCAATAACTAGTGTCTTTCTGGCCAAAAAAAATATTTTATTCCATTTTTGACTAATTAATAATATAATATTGACGCATACAAGTCAATTATGTAAATATTTCATAAAATGTATTTTAAAAATTACGATTATTTTTAGATACCTTAGCCTAGAGGTAACGTTTTAAGCTTTGATCCTGTCATTTGTGATTTCTTAAACATTCTCATCTATTCATATTAACGGTATACCTAACCTTCATTGACCTCTCCCATTAATTGCAGAAATAATGTAATGTAACATAATTTTGAAATACGAGATAAAGCGGTTAATTAACAATTAATTATTATTCATCACAGACTTCAAATATTTACTTCACTTTTGTAATTTTTTTGCGTTTTAAATTTAATAACCAAACAAGAAATGTCTTATAAATTTTTTATTCAATATATCTAATATACGAAAACTGAAAAACATTTTTATGTAAATCATAACCATAACTTTTTAAGTATTTGAGTTTCATACTACTGAACGCAAGTGTCTATCGCAATATATATACACAAAGGAGTCACGTCATAATCCCGGGGAACTGAGATTCAACGGGATAAATGCGGTGCATTTATAACACCCCATAATACCTACACTTGAAGGTTTCACAAAGAAAAATGTTTCGTCTAATTTCTTCGGAAATTGAAACATTGTTTGTAAATATTTTTTTCCGTATTTTGGATTTTATAGAATTTGAATTTAATAGAGATATTACAGAAGAAGAAGCAGGAATTCGAAAACGTTTGACGGTGCGCTTAACATTACAAACTACAAGATACAGGACCAAACAAAGTAACCACTTATTATTCACATTGTGTAGTTTTAGACTATGCTTGCAATTTTTTTATTCAAAATAATATAGCATAATAATTTTTGTGAAACTAAATAATTTTCTTAGAATTTCCAGGTAAATTTCAATTCAATCAATTAAATGTTACGTCTTTTCGTGGATTATAAATAAATAATGAAACGAGTTTAAAAGCTGCGTTTCTTTTTAATATGATGCCTTTTTCCGAAGGTTTGATAGTGAAGACATTAAAAATTGCTGAGGCATACGTTAAGTGCATGCCACCAAGTCTTGAGCAGTTGCTCCTAAGACAATGCAAATTAAAGAAAAAATCTGAAGATACGATTAACGTTTGCTATACCTCTGTTTACTGATACATTAATTAATAAAATTAGCATATTATATTAACTAACAAAATTAACGGATTTGATAGCAGAAGATAGTGGAGGAGGTCGGAGGAACTGAGTTAAAATCATTAAATTAAAAAATACACAGGTTTAAAATTTCAGCAATAGCAAGATTTTTTGTAAATATTCACTTTAGTACCATTCTAAAAGTCTACTCCATTTATTAAATTTGGATTATTGAGATTTTGTACACTTCCATATATTTTGTCACTAACGACCCGGGTTTCGCCTTTCGGCATCTTCAGGCATTCGAGCACACGAATGGACTCCATTTATTAAATAACTAATAATGTCATCGTATTTATGGATTTACAATGAGAAATTAATAATGAAATATCATTTACCAATGCTGTTAAATAGTTGACCCGTCTGAATTGACGTTTTGACGGCACATCTAGTTGGTAATGCTATCAAATATTTGTAATAAATTATAATGTAATATATTATTATGCTTTGTAATATATTAATATTTGTAATGCGAGGATCCTTTAGTTTATAGTAGAAAGTTGCAGTCTATGAATATATTATGTCAAGTGGTGTGGCAAAATCTGGTTTGTCACTCTCAGATTCCCTCGGAAAAGGGCAACTTGCTTGACATGATGAATCTCATAACAAGCAACGGAATTGTAACGTCACTCTGTTTCTGTTTTGCAACGTCTTTGTGTGGCAAAACCACAAAAACGAAATGGAGCTCTAAGGCCATAATTTTTCATTCGTGTATATTGTATTACTGACGTTTATAGGCTTTATTTGAAACGACGGTATGTATTAATTATAATTTTATTGCTTTTGCAATGTAAAAAATATTTAAAACATTGTGAAAAAAATATTTAACATTGGGAATTGATAGAAATGTTAACCTAGTAAAATCAGAGAAAATTTTCATCATGTGCATGTGGAATATATCGACATAAAAAGCAATACTGTTGAACATTGTGAAAGCTCTTCTGAATGGGATTGCTATAAGCCGGTTGGTTTTATACTTTGACAGAGAGAAACAATTCATGTCCACGACTCAGTTGATCAGTAACATTAAGTTTGGTATTCTTAAGAATGGAGGAATTTTATTTTATTTTGGCCTCGTATAACTCTAAAAAAATATGAAGCCAGTTACATTTTTCTTCAAGCGTTTAAGCGTCAGCATGCCAACGAGAAAGTAAGTGCTATTTAAATTAAGAAGAAAATGATATTTTCAACAATTAAAATAATACAAATAATTGGTAAACGTAGTAAGATTTTAAATTAAAATGTAGAGCACATGTAATGACTGGTGGTAGGTTGTTTGTCAGTATTTATATTTTAAGCTGACAGTCAGTTCTAAAAATAAAGTGTATCATACTCAATTTACTTTGAATTACAATCGCTTCAATACTGTCATTCTGCGAGAGAGACAAGTTCAAAGAAATATTTTACTCTATCAATATTGTATATCTAATTGACAAATGAAACATCGAAGGATCTTCCGATGCAGTTTTCTTTCAAAAGATATTTTTTTTATTGGTTGAATAGCGTCTGGTCACAGGTGTCGTACTAAAATGATGGAGCATCAGAATTCCCAGTGGAAAACCAGATACAGCGGAAAACTTAAATTGGAAACGCTCTGAAAGAAATAATGCCCCTTCTATAGACATGATTTATAGATTTATACACATGTTCTGCAATTGAAAATCGTTTTTTCTGGCTCAACTGAACCTGATTAAGTGGTAAATGTTTTATCTGAAAAAAAAAACCAAGAAGGTCACGTAATTGAGAGGTTAATACTCGTACGCTTTTTTTATTCTACTTATACCGTAAAGTTTAACGATAGAATTTTTTTTTAGTTTTTGTAATTTAATTGAAAGTTTGTACAATTGAGTGAATTATAATTTATTTGGTAGGTGTCCCTGAGAAGAACTTAAATAGGCTAAATACATATATAATAGCAAAAAATAGTAATGGTATATATTTTTACGCAATGCAATACTATAATGAAGTTCAATTCGATATATATTTTCGCAAAACTTACATCAATTATGCAATTATTAATAGCCTGTTTTCATTAATTTTCCTTAGTTTAAGAAATGATGAAACCGTAGAACATTAAACACGTTTACGACGATTTTCATATTAATTTTTTGTTGTTAATTAAGAAAATGAGTTATAAATCATTGAATGTTTTGATTGCGTACTAAGATTTATGAGTTCTTTTTAATTCTACTAACATTAAAATAGCATCACCAATTTAATTGCTGAAGTAATTTTAACTGATATTCTACATGTTTTAAAAGACGTTGTTATATTATTTTTTACTTTTTAGTTCTTTGAATCTTACATTAAACTTTTCCTTTATTATACTTCAGCTCAGTTCAAATTTGCGTCAACGGAAAATTACTTTTGACAGTTTCAAGAAGGACAGAATTCTCATTATAGCTTCATATATTATAATCAGAAAGAAAAATGTGTGAATTTCGTAAGTTAACTTGTGTATATTTTATATGGAATTATAGTTACCTACTAATTATAGACTCACATAACACAAAAAACAATGTAAATTGTTGAATCTCAGATTAAATTAAGCTTTTTTGTTACCTTGAGAAATTACAGTAAATGAAACTGACGAGTTTAATACTCCAATTTTTTATCTTTTTTACCAATCTAAAATACTTCTTAAGTCTATTTTTGATTATAAACATATTTTTTATGCTGACTAGACAATGAAAATTCCTTTTGCGTATCCATTTTCAAAATGAAAACATGTTGCTAGAAAATGCAAATGCACCAGTACTCGCCATGCAATGTTCAAGTAGACGGCCGGGAAAATGGTTTTTATAAAACGTATAAAAACTCATCTCTGTTTATATGTGGAGTAAAAAATATTTTACGCCCTTTTGCGGCGGTAACAAGATCCCTTGGGACGTATCTAAAGATTTTTCAACGGAAGTTTCTTTATAATAGCTTTTCCAGAAGTATCAAACCATAAAGGATAAATATTTTGATATAAAAATCTCTGTCTGGTGTAATATACAATAAACGTCTTTGGAAAATTTGTTATCGTTGTTTTATACAACATACACATATATTTTGTACCAAAATATTTTCGATTATTAATACATCAATTTTGTTATTTGACAACGTAGTATGACACAAGTATTGATTATCGGGAAAAAATTTATGTACCTAGTATATTTATTTGATTCCTATCTTACATTTAAAAGAAAGTATAGGGTAGGGTTTTAATGGTAATCTTATATAGAGAAGAGATGACTTACTGTCATATTTATTTTGCAAAGGATAAAAGCAATGCTATGAGAGTAGTCACTTATTCTTTTTAAAACCCTAGTACTGTCACGCTTCTTTCATCTGGTACCCATCGCAATTCGTCTCTAATGTGTTATGAAGTAATGTTTATTTTTATTAAATAGATAAATAATCTGAGAGAGTATGTATTGTTGATTTAGCAATGTTATAAATAATTGATCCCATATACGGGAAAACAGAACAAGTCTTTGTTTGTTTTTTTTATCAACACGTATCCAGTAAGAGATTTTGTATCAATAAATCGTGTCCTCAGTAAAATTACTGAAACAATTTTAATTCATCAAAGATAAATATTTTTGATAAAGAGTATCTCCACAACAACCAACCGTTATCAATATTTTAGGACAACACTGTTTTTCCTCATATGGACTCAATTATTCCTGCATATTTTAATTAAAGCATTTTTGCTCGATTTCCCCTTTCATAAATGTTCATAATTTAATTCCATTCTTTCCAACATACTCTTAATCAAAAGGTACTTTCTAAATATGTATATATGTAGTATTGAATATCTTCAATAAGCGGAATCAATTCCCTTCCTGAAACTTTGAAATTCAGGCCTAGGGGGGAATTCCCAACAGATTGGGAATTCTTGCTTTGATATATGTACACAATTAAATGTTCCGCTGATTTATTAATATTTTTTGATGTAATTAATAGTTGAATAATTGATTATTATCTGAAACTGTGTCAACGATTAATGGCTATGAAAGGTTCTTATATAATTAGTACGGAAAAAATTACTTTTCTCAAGATAGTCGTAAATGATGTGGCTCTGTTAAATACCAAAACTCTATTTATCCATTGTATAAAAACAACATTGTGACCCAGCTTAAAAGGGTTGGAATGAAACTTCCAGTTAAAAGATCAAATTCACTGTGTAATTTTAATAAAATAGTCATCGTATAACTAAACTGATTCGGAGAAGATGAACTGAAGTTTAGTTTTAAAATGTGACAGGAGTTGTTGTATCAAAGTCAAGCAGGTAACCGTCATCCGGAGGAGCATAAGACGACTTTTTCATTATTTTTTTGAAACTATCAAAGCTCATAGAAGTAATTTCATGAATGTTCACACGTTTGTAAAACTTGCGATTACGTACCCAAAAAAGTCAAATTTGAAGTATTTTTTTTAACCGAGCTTAGTATTTAAAACCTCTGCTGTAGACACACACGTGTGCATCAAGCATTTCGCGTGGCTCTTGGTTGCATCTACACTTTGCGCTGTTGTGGGCTTAAGCCATAAAAGAAAGTGCAAAAAAGCTCACCCCCTGCATTTAAAATTTATTCGATATGATTCCACAGAGTGTTTTCACTCCGTTAAATATTCTGTATAGGTTTTAAACGTTGGCATTTTTGTAGATTTAATCGTTTTTTACGAAGGACGATAAGGTCCTTTAAAGCAGCTTACCATAACGTGAATTGAAAAAAACACCATGGTTATATTCCTATATATTTTTCATATAGAGATTTTTGAATAAATAAAAAGCCATCAACGTATCTTAAGGCGAATTTCGAATAAACCGTTCATCTATCAGTCTGAATGCAAAATGTTGAGATGCTTCTCAAAAAGGCAAAACTCTCTTAATTAAAGTGATAACACAACCAATGAAATGACATAGATATCAATTTTATATCAATTCATTTATAACTTTTATCACTCATTATAACAAATTCTCATGTAAGCGTTGTACGTCAATTTGTTTAAGTTAAATATTTACGTGAAATACGTGACACGAATTGTAACACATCCAGAAAAATAACAAAGTTACCAAGTTTAATCACACATAAATTCAATTATAATTTATTTTAATTATTATGTTGTAAAATAAAATAATTTATTTTCATTCTACACAGATATAAAGAAAAACAACTGCACTATTTTTCAAAAATGTAAATATTTTAATTATGGATTGCTTTTAACTAACCTCTTAATATTTCGTTTATCGTTTGTCATAATCTGAAATGCTTCATTAATATTTACAGTTCTGAGAAAGCAACCCCATCTATTTTCGCTCTCTTCAATATTTCATCAACTCAGCGTGCGCTAATAATAACCTGGCTAGCTTTCAAGTAATTAATCTGTAGACGACTGTTGTCTCATGGACTATATTCTGTTTACAGGAATACGATATCTATGGAAATATTCCTACATTGTTTAAGGGAGATCAACGCTTATTTTGTGTGTAATTTAAAAATAAACATATTCATACTTGATCGACTGACGGACATGAACTATATTTTCACCCGACTAGCGTTTTTTAAAAATCCATTTCATTGATTAAATATTATACCAATCATTAAAAGAAATACATTATTCGGCAAATAAAAAAAACGTACTTGGTACAATATAAAATTGATAAATTATTATTATTTTTTTATTTCGAAGGCACTAGACCACCTATGATATCAATAACTGAAAATGGTAGATAGAAAAACAATTTATTCAATAGTTGACAACACTTTAAAGTGTAAAATTCTGTCGCATGCAAAAATACTGCCAGGGCATAAAGCTATTGACGGGAATTAAGTATAGTACATAATATTATGATCCTTTTAGGTTAATGACATAGTTTTAAAGAAGTAAGAATTATAACACACTGTTGGGCCCGTGGTGAAGTGATAAACGTCGTTGGCTTCTGTTACGGATGTCTCGAGTTCAAATCACGATACAGACAGTTTCATAAATTGATTTTTAAATCGATTTATGGATTTCTGTAGGCATGAATGTTTGTGATGTCAAGAATTCCCTCCCACTCATTTGATCCTAAAGAAACAGGGGGTATCGAGAGCGATTAGCTAACCGCTAATTTTGTCCTAGTCCTATCGTTTTATCTCTTCTTTCTTCGAAAAAGAGAATTTGGGCAACTGACTAACAAGACTTGTGTACAGGTATCTTCATTAGGAGTCCATATCTCTACATTGGGAGAAGAAAAGCTAAAAAAAAAGAATTTTAATACATCAAATAATAATAAAATCTTTGTTATTGTATTAACGGAACTATTCGTTTGAACTGCCGATTTTCATGTTAACATTATGCCGCCTCTACTGTTTTTTTTTTTTTGTGAAAGTGTTCTGTCAATCTGTCATTTCTAATATGTCAGGTTTTCTCACTGCGCGCGAGTAAGGAAGCAGGCTTTTGACATTTTTCATTATTTTTTTCATAAATATGAATTTCACACTAGTCTCGGGTTTCAGCCCACTCCATTCTCCCCTCGCATTCTTATGGGCGATGAATTGCGATAAAATCGTTTTATAAATGTCATCTTTTTCAAACTTTGCCATTGAAAAAATATGGGATTTTTATGGAAAATCTGATCTTCATTACTTATTTGAACAGGTTTACAGGGGTGCTATTTTTTACTCTGCCATATAGTATACTACGACAGCATTTCGTATATGACACTATGCGTTCATAAAATGTCATATTAAATTCACTTTTGATATTGACTCTACTTTATATTTATGTTAACTCTATAGATAATAAGATAACGGGAGACCACATAATGGGACCACATCACGCGAGATGGTAATCCGCGTGAAGAGCTCGCGGTTAAGAATAGCTGAAGCAATCTTGAACTCATTCTGGAAATCCTTGTTGTACTCGGTCAGAACCAAGTGCCACCTATTCAGCGCATGCATTCTGACGATGCTGATTTACCGTTGCCAGCCATAGCACCTCACTAAAGTCCCAGGGTAAACGTATACTCTGCTTCGAAAATAGATGCTTGTGGTAAATACTAAGAATACGATGGTTTGACGTTGTCAGACACTCGGAGGTAAGACAGCGGACGGACTAGCCTTTATTACGTCAAAAATAATAATAAAAAACTACGATGGACCTGGCTTGAGAATGTGTTGCGGATGCTTCAAAGAAACTTGGACCCTGCTTGTCTCTTGGAACCTGGAAGCCGACTGATGTTCATTCGTAGGATGAACGGAAATCTTGATTTCTATATATTGAATCGACACATTTTCATGTATCAATGATTTGAAAATACAAGAAATTAGTATTTTCAATATGCACTAATATTACATTTTATTCACACCATTTTCCAGAATACTGAACATAATATACTGCGCTTACGCCTGCGTCGCTTCAAAGATCTCAAGATAAAATAAATAAACTAGATATTGAAAATACAATTATATTACAGGGAACTAAGCTCTAACTAAGTTAGTAAAATATCAAGTCACATAATGAACTCATTTCATCATATAAAATTTTCAGAATTTATGACTTAGCTCAAAATACAATGAGAATTAATTTATTTTAGCGAATCCCGCTTCACCAACTGAGCTACAATTGATGCTTTATTACTGCGTGACATAGACAGTACAGGTGGTGACAGGGTAAATAGTTTTATACCGTCGAGACTCTAGACCTGTCAGAAATATTTACAGCCATTTATTTATCCTTTCGTGTTTAATAAATCAACACGCAACGTAAAAATGTTATATTATAGAAAGCTTAGTACTGGTACGTTTCTAAAATTTACAAATCTAATGAATTTATACCTAGTCACTAGAGTAATAATCTATTAGGAGATGTAGAGCATGGCGTACTTAAAATTCACGATGCCAGACTTCAGTCCAACCATCCAAAACTAATGTCTGTTTAAGAATTCACATCGTTTTCATGTTGACAGTATATTATCTGGGCATACAAAAGAAAATTTTCATGTGAATATTTTTGTGACCAGATGAAATTCTAGTGGCCCACTTTTGCTCACTTTGGTAGTCGATACCATGGACTTTTTGTATTGTAAACTGGTTAATTTTGAATTAACGCATTGATTGAAAACAAAATTTGTCCATTTTTTTAGTTTTTACCATTTTCTCTGCGATTACAGTATTGAATTAATATGAAAGATATTTAAAAACTGTTAAATAGTCAACCTTATTGAGACAGCTCAAAATTACTGTATGAGAAAATTTTTTTATTTCAAAATTCAACTCGAAATGTGTGCGTACCTTAATAGATTTTAATATACTATATACCTGAATGATTATAGCCAGAAATTATCTTTAACCAAGTCACTAAGCACGCTCCTAGGCGATTTTTAAAGAACTAAGTTTTTAATGTACGTATGTGCTTTATTTCAGTTAAAAATAGGTCTAAAATTTCTTCCTATTTGGTCCCCTGTTTGAAATTCAAAATTTATCCACACATAAAAATGACGTTTTTTACATGATCTCGATCCTCGTTTTACACGGTTGGTGCGTTCCGAAAAAACGACAGTTTGAAAGAATATTTCGTTTTTAATTACACACCGAAAGACACAACATAACTGAAATTATACTTTAAACTTTAAAACTTCCCATAACAGTTTTCTGTGATTTACTCAAGACTCTGAAAACCTTCGGAAGCGTGTTTAGCGATTCAGCATCTCATATGTGAATGTGCATTCAAATAACAGGTTTAAGCATAGGAATAGGTAATCATGAAATCGAAAAAACATAAGTTGTTTGATGAACAATTGGTTAATACATGAAGATATAAGTCAAAGGGAACAAGCCCTTGATACTGAATTTATCTAAATTTGGCTATAACGATGTGTAGTAAAATAATTGAAGATTTGAATTACATTAAAGACGTTAAAAATACTATTTTCGATGGATTCAGCGCTAGCTTTCAGGAAATTAATTTTTAATATAAGATTAAATTGTATATCTTTGATATTTCACTGGTTGTATTACTAATTGTGACAACTGTTTCTGTTCTTTGAGAAGCATCCTCAGACTAAATGTATCGTAAGGCTATATATTTATAAGGTAAATATTGATTCTTAATTTATAAATTACAAAAATAAGAGTTTGATTAAGATTATTTATTTCTACTGGACATGGGGATGGAATAAAATACAAATAGTTATATTATACCAATAACCAAGACATCACTTATTACAAAAACAACTTGTATTTGAAGGAGGAAATCTCACGGAATATCCCACCATTTTTTTGAACGTTGTGTCGTTTATTAATGTTTTAACGTTGACATAATTGCTATCTTAAATTACAATTGGTCTTAAAGGATAAATTAATTGTAACAAAAATAACACTGCTTTCATGTTAACTGATAAGTTAAAAAAATATTTAAATTTTCTTACTGTTCATATCTTTTTCGTGTAAAATTCAATTTTAGCGACTATAGCAATTATAGTTTATTTAAAATATGTTCTTTGTTTCCAAATCCTATGGAAGATCTCTTAGGGTTTGTCTTTCTGTTTACCTACGTATAATTATTTAATACACTTGGTTTCGTAGTTTATTTCGAACAAACAGTAAACGTGTTTAGAATTGATACACGAGATGTCACTGTACGTCTCTAAATAAGCTTATGCAGTTTGTATACTGAAAGTAAATAGTAAAGTTTACTTCCTTCTATTTCAAATATTGTATTGAATTAGAGGACATCTTGTATTTCAATTAATATACTTTAAACAAAAGTTTCATTAAATTAATGTCTTACATTCTTGCGGTCGTGTTTTTAATAATTAAAGCCGATGGATTTTTATAATAATAATAATAAATATACTTTACAAATTTAATGTGAAAATGCGACAGTCAGATAAAAATCAGTTTTATTTTAATCAATAAAAAGATTCAGGTGCAACGTTTATAAACATGTAAATACCATGATATCGTTTTTATAAAAAGATATATAGCAAGAAATAATACCAAAATAGTAATTTGTCGGCGTCCGTGGCGCAGTTGGTAGCGTCGCTGGCTACGGTTACGGATGTCTCGGGTTCGATTCCCGGTGCGGACGGTTTTCATAGATTGACCTTTCAATCGATTTATGGATTTCTGTTCGTAGTCTGAGTCCCCCTTCCCACCCATTCCATCCTCAGGGGGTGTAGCGAGAGCGATTAGCTAACCACTATTCCTGTCATAGCCCTATCCTTCTATCCCTACTCTCTTCGAAAAAAGAGAGGTTGAGCAACTGAGTAACAAGCAGTTTTCGTAGAAAAAATCTGTTAAAATACCTCCATTAGGAGACCATATGCTCCAAATAGGGAGCGGACATGGAAAAAAAAATATTTATGTTTCATAACAAATAAGTCCATGCAAAGGAGTACCTTCAATTTACAATTTATATTTATTTAGAAACAAGTAGATATTGAAAAAATTTTAGTTGGATACATGATGCATACATGAATGTAAATTTCTCTATTGAAAATCAATGAATAAAAGTTCAATTTTTTCAATGAGTAGAACAGACGCCCTGCAGCAAGCAGCATAAGGTTTTGGCTATGGCGAACACACTTAATTCATTTTAACAACTTAATTATTATATTTTTAAATAAATTTACAGCTTAGTCTTATATACCGCTTCATGTAATGTAATGTAACTTGTTGAATCTTGTATTGTTTATATTTTCAAACTATTTTTCTTCTAAGTGTTAATCTATCACACTTAGGGTTCATTGATTTAAACGTTATTTATTTCTTTTAAATAAATAATTATTTGTAAAAGTATGCCAAAACGCTATGCGTATTTGCTACAAACAATATCAACTTTTTAAAGAATATAAATAACATTACAAACTGCTTACAGATTTAAATGGGATCAAGGAATATATAATTATGATAGAGTATGTTTATGAAACTAGCCTACTGTAGTCAGTTTTGATAGAAGATTTGTTTTTTGATAGCTAACAATGCTGTCATCAAATACGTATACTGTAAAACACGAAACAGTTGAATAATACAACGTGTTTTTCAATAGAATATGTTCATTTAAACGGATATATAAACATTAGTCAAGTTGTTGCTAAGAAAATATTTTTCACATTAACAGTAAACGTAACTAACATAATCATATTGTATTTTACGAAGTTTAGATAGTTTAAGCTATAAAGTACTTATTACAAAGAGTGTATTGGGTATTTTTGAATTGCTAACAATTAGAACTGTTGCTACAATCGAGAGTTAACCTCGTCGTCTCAATTATTCTCCTCCACTCCTCTCGATCCTCCACCTTCGTACGCCAATCGCTGTCCTCCAGCAACCCGTGGGCCCAGTGGCACCCGTATATTCAACAAATTCACGGTCAAACAACAATCTTACCTCAACACCTAATATGTCCAGCCTAAAAAGGCGTTGAATTTAAACAAATTTGACATGATGTCTGGCTTGTCATGTATGTTGTTAAGTTGTTAACTTATAGTTGGTGACGTTACCAAATGCCATCTGGCATATAGGAGCGAAAATCTTTGGCAAGATCTTTTGCTCAAACCTCTTACAACAAAGAGCATCTTTTTCAAAACAATTACATAATATCGATACTTCAGTTTTCTGTGTACCGCTTTAGCATTGGATATATATTTTTTTGATATTTAAGCTAAAGAGAATCATACCTTACAAAAACATATAAAAACTATTGTAGTATTTGCTTAACTTTTGTGAAATATTACATTCGATTGAGCTAATTTAAATTTATGGTCAATATTGTTAGCACCATTAAAATTAAGCCTATACAATTATAGGCTTAATTTTAATGGTGCTAACAATCAATTCGTGATAAAACAATAATATAAAATAATCAATTTTGCGTAGTGATGTTGGCTCACTTTCAATGATCAATACTTCACCAACTTAAAATCCTTTCGCGTTGAGCGAAAGTAGTTATTATTTTTAGAATAATGCTTTATTTCATTCAAGATATTTTTATTTTGAAATATTTAAATTGTATGGTATTAAAACTCATATAATATAATTTTAAATGTGTGAAGATTTTTGTATCATTTTTAAGCTGTCATATTAATAAAATAGTATACAATTACTTTGTACCAATTTTGTAAAATGTTCGCTCATCACGAGCATTTTCAGCTGATTTTTGCGTAAAAAAAGTACAGGGTAATTACTCTCTGAGAACTTTATTAGATAATGCTTTTAAAGTGAAACATCTCTTGAAACGTGCTACATAAAATAAACATAAAGCATTAATCCTACCTGAAAATCTGTTTTCAGAAGGGAGAATTGAGGATTACTCAATTCGTAGCGTTAATTGGGAAATCATATTGTAAGTAGAGATTAAACACATCGGTTTGTTTTGTCTCTTGTTACTGATCTTGTATGCTAAAACTATTTGTAATATGTTGACATAATTATAATAAAAATATGAATGCCAACCGTCGTGGCCTATTTTACTTCGTTGCTTTACACCGTTTGAACTCCCAAGGTTTTTGTTATAGATAGACTTACAGACATACAAGCAGATTTGTGCATATATTTTCTTCTTTATAGTCGAGATTGTAGTGATAACAAAGAAGTTATAATTTTTACCTTAACAAGCAGTTGTGTAGAGTTTGATTAAATATAATCATTTTACTGCTCTCCTGAAGATGAATAAATTATAATGTAGATAAACATGCGTTTTAATATTCTAGCTAATGAGACATTTATAATCCATATATACGGCTGTTACAGCATCATATAAAATAAAATTTCAATATATTAACGTCGAGCATATAGAAATTAGTTAATCGCATTAGAGTTTTAACGATTTCAAAGAACGTAAGATCACTACACCATCATTTAGATTCTATTGCTTTAAAAGCTTTACAGCAAAAATAAGCTAAGGCTTTACACTCACTTTAACGTAAAGAAGCTTAGTGACAACTCGTAAAGCCGTGAATTTTCACGTTATGTTGTTTCAACACTGATAAAATAAAACAAAGCATGAAATAAGTTTGAACGGAAGTAAATGTAAATATTTTAACAGGAGTGTTTGCCTTAAGTTAACTTGACAGTGAGCTTTAGACTGAAGCGTTTGTGAAAAGTTTTGCAAACAATAATAATACTAAACATGTTAACTTTGCAGATTGAAAGATTCACCGAAAATGAATTATTGATGAAAAATTTACTGATAAATCAATGTTGAAATATTCGTCACCTTGGTGGTGACCTGACCTATTCCAGACAACCTTAAAAAATGCTTTTATCAGCCCAAATATTTTTAAAGCTTTAAGTTTAAGGGTGCTGAAATTGACGGTTTTTTAAATACTTGCTAAAGGATTAAGCACACTCAATAAGATATTCTCCATTAAAATCAGTAAATGCAGTTTGTTTTATTGTGTGATATGAAAAGATTATGAAATATCGTGAGTAAAATCTCTGTAAAGACAGATCTTTGAAAGACTTATCTTAGTTAAATCTCTGTAAAGACAGATCAACAATTTTTAAATATCCATACATCAGCTATTTACAAATCTCGAATGGGTCAGTTCACCACAAATACGACGTATTTATTTATGGTGAATTGATTTGACGGCTCCGTGATGCAGTGGTTAACGTCGTTGGCTACTATGTCTCGGGTGCAAATCCCGGTGTGGACAGTTTCATAAATTGATTTTTCAATAGATTTATAGATTTCTGTTCGTAGTCATGAATGTTTGTGATATCTAAAAATTCCCTCCCAAGCAGTTCTCGTAGAAAACTTCTGTTGAGATACCTCCATTAGAAAGCCATATGCTCCACACTGGGAGCGGACATGGTAAAAAATTGATTATTATCAAAATAATGCATTTCGAAGTTATCTACATTATTATTGTTATAAATGTATTTTTATTATTTCCTATATGTTAATTAATCATCACGGTCTATGACATATTACAATTTATATAGGCTGAATTTTTACTATTAATTAAATCACAGCAAAAACCTGAGAATAAATAAAAAGCGTATTTTATTGTCTAGTAATTTTTGTTAATTCTGGAGTAAAATTGTCATACTACAGAATTGTTATTCATTTGATAGTTTTCATATTTTTTTATCGTATACAATTCTATCTAGGTATGAATGTTTTTTGAAACCGTATAAGTATTGTATAAAATATAGTTTTCAATTAGTAAACTATGTTTAATTTAGTGCAGTTGTATAACGAATACAATAGTAAATTGCTGGCACTCAATTAGATTTTACTGAAAACCAAATCAATTATTATTTATTACATAGACGCAACGTGCACTTGCTTTGAAAATACATCGAATACAAAGCGGCACAAGTTGAACCAGAGTGCGATTGTATTATAACTGCAATGTTCGAGTTTATTTTATCCCGATAAAAATTGAAGTTTTCGAAAAAATGCAAAAATATCGTATCTAAGTTTACCTACTAAGATTGACTGAAATTTTGATTTGAAACAGTTTTTTCTTTTGTTTGTAGTTTTCGCAACAATACGACACTAAAGCTAGTTTTGAATAAATCGATGATGAATAATACTGTTAAGCAATAAATAAAGATACAGAAATCCAAATTTTACTAAAATCTTCAATGATGATGTTTATTCGAATATATTTGTGTGTGTTGACGGAAGACATTGTTTGAAAAAAGGAACTTTTAGCTTAACTCAAAAAATTTCGACTTTTAATTTGCATAGCAGAAAATAAAAATATTAAATATTTTACAAGGAAACGGTTTTTCAATGAGACGTGAAAGTTTAATATAAATAATTTCCCAAAATAATTAATTCAACCAGTACCTACACATACATTTAAAGAATAATTTGTTGTCAGAAATAACAGTATGGAACGTAGAAATATTAAATGTTCGCAAATGGTGAGAGGAGTGTCACGTTAACCTTTCCGTACCCACGGTGTAACAATGAGTTACTTGAGCCTTTAAACTTTAAAGTTATCTGTGAAATAGGTCGTACAAAAAATGAAAATTTTGCTATTTTATACTAAATTGTTTTACATATAATTAAAAATAAAT
Organism: Himalopsyche phryganea; assembly: GCA_022494535.1. Lineage (NCBI taxonomy): Eukaryota > Metazoa > Arthropoda > Insecta > Trichoptera > Rhyacophilidae > Himalopsyche > Himalopsyche phryganea. The sequence continues at coordinate 1,496,130 of JAGVSL010000060.1, read as the reverse complement.
TATGTTTTACGTCTACTTTGTATAATTAATCGTAATTTGAAAACCTTGTCAATTTTACCATCGAAAAATACAAAATTATAATTGAGTAACAATTAGAATAATATAGTAACAATTAGTATAGCATATAATTTAAGACATCGATTGAGGGTGCTTGATGGAATTTAAATTTAGTATAGTATAGTTAGAAACCGAGATGCGTGTGCAACTGTTTTGTTTCAAATGACACCAAAACTTGTCTTGAGTTTGTTGTGCTATGAAAAATTTGGAGTCTTACGTTTATCGTTAATTTAAGCACAGTTTGATATGTATTTCAAGTTTTGCACACGAAATATGAAGTAAAATAATTACTTAAGACTTCATAAAACCATATTTCACTTTTTGAAATTGTCACTTCGCTTTATAAATTCATTTATATGGCAAAACCAACACCGTAACGAAATGTGACTGCATGTGATCTGAAGAGATTTTTTTACCATGGAAACGGGAAGGCTAATATTATAATAAGTTGAAATAATAAAAGCACTAATAATGATGATATTGAAAAAAAGTACGTTACACTTTTGAATTTGTAAGTATAATAATATTATCGAGTTTTCACAAATTTAAGTTAGCGTTCAAATCATGTTTAGGAATATAATTCTTATGATAAATGCTTGACGCAAATAAATAGTAGGATAGATGATGATGACGATTATGCAGTTCAGAGTTTGCTCGGTGAGTGACGACAGAAATCACGTTCGGCATAATGAATCCGGTTCTCCCTTCCTCGCTTATTTATATTGTCTCGTCGACCTACTTTGATTTTCAATGTCATGCTTAGATGAGTGTGCACCTGTTACGCAGCTTTTGCAGAGAATCGAATATTGGTCAAATATTATTTGCCAAATTATGCTTAGTCAATAATGTTGGAAAAAAAATCATAATGTTTCGCTACAGAAAAGTGCTACATTTCGTAATCTGCAGCGTCATGTCTCGCCACACATGTATAAAATGTTACGATTTAGTATTTGGAATGAAAGTTACAGGGGTATACTAGGAAAGTATACATGTTATCCCAAAAAATCGTACAAACTGACTGAATTGCCGTAACTCTTTTTGATGATGGCGCGAAAACCGAAATAACTATCAACTATAATAATACTCTGTATCCATGGTGCAGCGGTCAACGTCGTTGATTTTGGTTGCGAATGTCTTGGGTTCAAATCCCCGTGCAGACAGTTCCATTGATTGATTTTTCAATCAATGTTTGTAATGTCTCTAATTCTCTCCCAACCACTTGAATCCCAAAACAAGGCGTAGTGAGAGCAATTAACTTTTAATTCTGTCCTACTCCTATCCTTTTATCCCTACTTTCTTTGTAAAAGAGGTGTTGAGAAAATGAGTAACAAGCCGTTCTGGTACAAAAACTTTTGTAGATATAACTTCATGAGTCTTTATGCTCCATATAAGAGTGAAAATGGTACTTAATTCTTTTAGAGCTTAAAATAATACTATATTTTAGCTTATATAATAACACTTTTTAGAAAAAAGACGTTAAATGAAAACTTGAAATTAAAATATTAACAATAATAATTATTATTTGAGTTCTATTCTAGCAAGGAATTGTAAAAAAATATATTTAAAGCCTTATGGAACGAAGCAAAGAAGAATGGCTTAAAAATGCAGATGTACCAAAAAAACTTTCAAGCTATTTCCTTTGGAAATGCATTTAATGTATCCGGAGCACATAAACGTAACGGTGAACCGGCACGGTATTATGATTGATGTTTTGTGCCGCCAGGAAGCAGCGGTAAGTCGAATTTAATGCAATATCCTGCATTCCTATTAGATTCAGTCATGCAATGAATCGCGCTGATGGAATTTGTTCAGGTATCCCGTGGTGTTTCCTTTTTGAACGCTAAACGGGGTATTACTATTAGTTTGATGCCGAAAAATGCTCACAATAGGATAAATTTATGAATATTTGACGAGCGTAGCAGCGAGAATAATAATTCATCGCTGAAAACACAATTCAAAAGCGCTTTTGGTTAAATAATTTAATTTTACTTTACTGCAGTGTAATGCAGTTGATTTTTTTGTTGAATATTAATTTATCTATTTAGGACAGCTTACTACCCAATGAAGAATAATTATAGTGACGTCAAAACATTGTCAAGTCAATTTGTTCTGATAAACAAATAAACCAAATGATTTGAGCAATTGAAAACATAATTTAAAAGAAAAAATGAAATGTGAGAAAAAAATTCAATAAATTTATGACATTTTTATAGATATTTTGCAACTAATATACAAAAATATATTTAAACGAAGAGAAAGGTAAATTGACTAAAAAATTTTTTAACCATGTCTACTTTCAAGCCATAGTTTAAGATATCGATTGAGGGTGGTTGAGGTGCTGACAGTCAGTTTGAGTTCATTCGTGAGTTCAAGTGGCTGAAGATGCTGAAAGGCGAAAGCCTAGATGTTAGTGACAAAATACATAGAAATGTACAAAAGTAATTCAAATTTAAAAAATACTAATTCTGAGTAATTGAACTTTGAAGTTTTTCTAATGTTTGAAATGCTATAACTTTTTTATTTTCTTTGTTTGTACAAAACTTTTTTTCAGTAAAAGTATAATTTATAAATATTAGTGTGTTCTTCCATATGGTAAAGTTTGAAATAAGTAACATTTTGGTATAATTAACTCAATATGTCATTTTTTCGATTTTATGTTATCTTCCAGAACACCAGCAATATCGAGATATCTCATTGATCGGATAGGTGCGATGAAATTACTATAACCAAAGATATCATGAATTGATCGAAAAATCAGCTTATGAAAGTGTCGTACTTAGATTTGAACCCGTGGACATATACCAAAAAGCACCAACCTTATCAAACGACTACAACAGGCCCAGCAGATTAGATACAAAAATTCTGCAAACCTATATTATTTTTATACGATTCGTTCAAAGATTACCTTCAGTTGTATATTATAACAAATGAATTAAGACACAAATTTTTAACTGAAACCGATTTTTGTTAATACAATGAAAACCAAATAATACTAAAACATCATTGTTTACTCAAAAATTTAAACCACATTTGTTGATAACGATTTATCTTACTCATCACGTATTTTCGTTTTAAGCGAAAAGTTTTAAAAAGTAATTTTTTTTCAGTTATTACATCTACCCACTCGCTTTTCCTTTCACGTAAGTCAATATTTCCCCTTTTCTGAAAAGATGGATTGTATATCCAAGCTTAAATACTCGGTGATAAAATTGTTTATCGTGAATATTTAATGACTTGCTTTGTTTTCGAAATAAAATACAATTTCTTTTCTACTTCTTTCACATTTTTATAACAATCGGGACTGGCATCACTCATCTCGAGCATTATCAATAGCTGATAAAATATAATTCTACACAAGAATATTTATATGAAATGAACTGTTCATAATTACATGGTACCTATATCAAACAATTGGTTCAAAAACTATGACAAAACTAATTAATTATACATAAAGGAAATTAAATAGTCTAGAATAGACAGTCTTGTTTAGATTTATATTGTATCAATTGATAGCGCTCGCGATGAAGAAAATCGATCCTGCTCATTATAAAGATGTGGAAGTAGTATAAAAAAAATGTGTTTTATTTTTAAAATATGACTTTCCACCAAGAATTGACATTATACACCAAGGATGCACAACGTTTTTGAGATTGTTAACTACTTTAGTCTTAATCTTCATGATTATCGACTTTGTAACAAGAAACGTATATTGTGCATGTATTTTTTTACTGTCTGAAAACCTTTGTCAAACAATACCTCAAAAAAGGGTTTCAGCTTGATTTGAACATTAATCCACTTCATTAACAGATAGTCATGAATCTAGCCAATTCAATTTGTCCTAAGACTGGGATATTATTTTTTCAAGATTGTAAATTTCAAAATTCCCAATTGTGATTGAGATGGACCAAATTTTACTTAGCAATCGACCGATTTCCAGCTCTTGGTATACATCTAAAAGTGAGTTATTATTTATAACAGTAGGGGGCACACAATTTTCTCAAAGTATATTCAAACAAAACAACATTTAAATTCTCTTATTTTCATTTAAATACTCCTTTTATTCTTAGATGTTTTATAGATTCCTGGATATAAGATATGAAACACTCTGAACTGATATGCAATACTGGATAGGTGAGTATGCACATGCACCAAGCAATTCGAATCGTGTACTGCGGTATTCAATATCCTGTTACTTACAGTTACATTCCTTTAGATGTTCTCTAAGAACGTAATATTTTTGTACAGTAAATTTCTCCGAACTGCAGATACACTGCTCTTAAGAAAACTTTTCACAAAAATCTGATTTAAAAATAAAATAAGCCCATGCCTTACAAATAAATTGTGAACAAGCAGTATATTATTTAACGGTGTCAAATGTAATATTATTTTTTTAGAAGAATTTTTTTTTGTTTAATAAATCGATCTATAGAACTAATTTCAGATTTCTTAAAAGTTTAATACCAGTTTGGCCCAATACGTCACTGTTTTTTTCAAACATATTTAATATATATATAGCCCAAACCGCTCTATAGACGCGTTTAATTATTATCACATATCACATGTAAGTATGAAATCTTCTCATGACCTAAGCGTTCACGGTTCACGGTGTATAATAAAGTAAAATGTTATGCAATGGACACACAGTCCCGACGTACTAGCTACTTTAGACATTCAGTATTGCAATTTCAGTACCATCATATATTACGGGTTCGGTTATACTAGTTAAAGAAATAAAAGGGTAAACATAACAAAGTATTCAGTTTACAAGAATTATATCATTTTGTTTATCTACTTCGACTTCACAACATCGTCAGAAGTAATAGTTTTGTTAACATGTCCACTCCCAATATGAAGTATATGGACTCCTAATTGAGGTATCTTAACATAAGTTTTTCTACGATAACTGCTAAGTACTCAGTTGCTCAACCTCTCCTTTTCGAAGAGATAAGGAGTACAAGGATACGGCTACGACATGACTAGTGGTTATCTAATGACTCTTGCTACGCCCCGATTTTAGGATTTTGAGTTGTTACACTTCAGAACTGAGGAATTCAGAATTCACTTCAGAATTCTTACAATAAAAATAAATAATTTTTTTTTTTATTTTTAAATAGTATTTTAATATGCTTTACGTGTACGTTTTATCAATTCCAAGATCAATTTGGAAATGACATTTAAATTGAAATGTATGTATATATAATTAAGTAAGTATTAGTATTTAATTATTTACTCTTTTTTGTATTCGCGAGTCGACAAAGTAAGCTTAACTTCAATAAAATTATTAACAGTTTGATTTCAATAAGGTTTTATTAAAAGATAATTAAAAAACTTGTTCAATAATGGAAACTTGTATATTCAATGATCGAAAATTGTCAACAAAAAAGATAAAAATATAATTTAAAAGTTAATAAAGATGCCTTCTTTAATATAAAATAAAATAATGAAGCAAAATTTTTCACTTTTCCCCTTTCGATTTAAAATTAAAACACTTTTCTCTCTACTATGTTATAGGCGAAGCTGAACTTATTCTGAGCAATTTTCCTTCCATATCTTCTGCCCCAAATGTGCCTCGGATATATTTAAAAGTTTTTCATTACGAAATTTTTAAAGGTGAGATAACTTTTAATATACGTATGGAGGTGTTAGGTACGTTACTTCGGATTTTGAGTTATTGCTTTTTTAAGAAAAGAGCAATATTGCATTTATATTCATTCGCAATAAAAAATTCATCACTTTTTGACATTAACACGTAATGCCTTTTCTCATTCATATTTTTGGCGGATAAAAGTGATTTTACAACGTAATTTTGAAATTTAATAATGAAGGCAGTCAATTTTCACTTGTTTTATTATTCATCTGATAACCTAAAAGTTGTGAATTAGCTTGGAAATTTTAAAAGAAAACTTTATCAATATCCAAATTTTGCCGAAACATTTTTTTTAAACTTATTGCCAAACATTAATTAATTTCGCAAATATTTTAAGAGAAACATTGTAGTTATGTAAAGTAATTTTCATTCTTCTATAACAATATTATTTTAAATTATCAAATATGCGTACTTTTAATAAAATGGACTAGCTGCAGGCAGAAAGATAAAAATCACTTATTCTATCAAATATATCGAAATGTCAGTTTCAAAGTGTAACAACTCAAAAGGCATAGTTCTGAGTTAATTAGGAAACAAGATTTTTGGGTAGGTTAAGTCTTCTACTCTACATTTAAAATTTTTAAATGATTGTCTAAAAATATATATTAACTTATATTTATAAATTAATTTTTTGAGAAGTTTTTAGAGACTCTCAGATAATTTTTGTAGTTATTACAGCTTATATCAAGGGTTCCCAAGCTTTTTTTGCTATATAAGATAATCTAACTCAAACTCAAAAGGCGCTTTCCAAATACGCATTTATACTGTTAAAAATCCTCAATAAGCGGCAGCAATTTCCCCTCTGGAACTCTTCAATCCAGCCGTAGGCGGAATATCTCCAATGGTTGGGAACCCCTGGTTTAGATTTAAAGTAAAAAAAAAAACAATTGTCATTCTAGAATAACCACATATTACCACTTGTAACAATGTGGAACTGGCAGATATCGATATACTAAGCATTTTCTCATTCCAACAGCATTTTCTCATTGAACTACAAATTTTTTAAACTTTAGAATTGAGGTATTGATACATACAGAGTATGGATCATCATCAGATCAAAGAGAAAAGTGTGAGTTCACAAAATACTCCTAGCTTCTTCCTTGTTCATAGGAAACAAATGATTGACCACTTCTATCTAATGTGTTAACTGTAAATTTTTGATGGTTAAAACTGATGAGGCCTTATATATTAAAAAATGTTTGAGCGATTGCCTTGCACAATTATGTATCAAATAAACAAGAAATATCTAGGTTTAACATAACAGGAAAGGTACAAAAGCCGAACAATTTTTTTTCTTATTTTAAATTCATACAACAAATACTTAAAACTTTTGATTCAACTAGTACAAAAACAAGGTACATTAGCATTCAAGCTAGCGCTTGGTGTTCCTTGCAATTCACTCGCGTTTATAATATATAGGGCTTTATGTCCAGACTGGGCTTGTATTATGAAACATATATTATTATACTCAGTAGCGTCCACAGAATTTGAAGACAGGGTCGGCAATAAAGATATTTTATTGTAAGTTTTCCTAAAAATATACATAATGTGGACCTGTTAGCCGTGTTGAACATGCTGACTAGTTCGAATGTTTAACGCAAAATTACGAGAAATTCAAAGAGTTCACTGCGTCTTATATAGAGAGTGAGCGAAATTGAATTCATGAAAGCCTTTTATTTCCTTGGTGATGGACACATCGTTGAGAATTTTAGGAAAAAGAATTAATAAATATCTATTTGTCACAGTTTTTAGTAACCAAAGTCGCCAGATATTTTAAAATATAAAAAATCACATAAGGTAAACTCGATGAGAAAAGACATGCTCTCGATTATTATAAGACTGTTCCTGTATTTGGACCCGTGGTCTAGTGACTGAAGTCCATGGTTTCAGATACGGTACTTATGGGTTCGAATATCAGTTACGGATAGTTTCATAAATTGATTTTTGGATTTATGTTGAAAGGCGTAGATGTTTGTGATGTCTAAAATTCCCTCCCATCTCTCATATCCTTAAAACGGTCTAGGGCGTAGCAAGAGCGATTAGCTTGCCATTAGTCCTGTCCTAGCAATATCTTTCTATTTCTACTATCTTCAAAAAAGAGTGGTGGAAGAATCAAGTAACAAACAGTTATCATAGAAAAGTCTATCAAAATACCTCCATTAGAAGGCCATATGCTATACATCGCGATTGGAAATGTTTAAGATGGACATGGATAGTTCTTGTCGAGAGTTGAGTCTATTTATGAGTAGTGGAGTAAAGCTTATTAACCAATATAGCATATTTACATGCTAACAATTTGATTTTAGGACAGTGATCCTTGGATTTAAGCATGTACGTATGTCAAGATTTTTAAAAGTCTGCTTTCAAGTCAGCCATGTCCAAGTTTGCTCTAATTTCGGGGCATTAATGTATTTTTAATACGAAGGATTTTGCAGCTATGAACACCGCGCCACTGATTTCGTATAGTACCATAGTTACAAATGTGCAAACCAGAATGCTTAAAATTTATGACGTCATATGTTTGAACTTGTAACAGTGAGAGAGCATGATTAGAGCAGTACATATTACTACACAATTTACTGATTATGTTATCGCCATAAGATCTGTTGGACACCTTCTGTCACAGGGTGTTACTAATGCATTGCCTATTAGATATGTCTAACGACTACATTAATATTTATTATTATCATTTGGAAAAACCTTAATAAATGTAGGTTGTAAACGATTTTTGGAAATACTTGAAAATTTTAGTTAATTCATCCGAGTATCTTCTTAAGATTTCGCGAGAGTTTTTACCAAGGTTGGGTTGTTAGCCCTACGTCCAACCACTTTATCCATTAGCCCTGATGGTATGCATCATAGTTTTTACGATCTTAAATATGATGTCTCAGATTGGAGTTTTGATAAGGTTTGAAAAGGAGAGGTTATGCTAAGCTATCTGAAAGCAGCGTGAACTACCCTATTTTGCTCCCATTTTTGATCTATAAAGGCTTATGACCGAGTGGAATAAAGGAGACTAATTGAAGTCAAGGTCTATCCCGAGTTGTAGCACTAGAAAAGAAAATAGAAGAAGATGACTAATTTTGCGGAGTTCTTTTTCGGGAAATTTAAATTATGAGTAACAACCAAAACTCGAAGCTTCCTGCTTACTTTATTTATGAAATATCGTCGATGAAAATGAATTAAATTTGTTAAAACAATAAGAAAATATTACAAAAAGAAATATATATAACTTATTTATTCCACTGGCTGTGTTACTAAAGTCTGAAGATGCTTCTTAAATAAGCGAAACACGTTAAATTAGTAACACAGCCAATCATATTTTAATGTTTAATTACAACGAATTACTTCTATCCAAGTGTTCATCGTCATTGACTTCAATGGTGTTCAAGGCTGCAAATTACAGGAAAGACCAGGTTTCATAAAATGACTTTTTAAATCAAATTAATGATTTATATTGTAAGGTATGGATGTTTGTGATGACTAAACTCTATCCTAGGTAACATAAAAAACGAAGAACATAGAAGGATCCGAAATAAATAACATCTTTTCATTTAGTCCAGATGCGATTGGGACGATGTCAGACTGTAATGAAAATAAATAATTTTGTCATTGTATTTCAATAAGTTTGTTCAACATAAAACCTCGTGAACAAATACTTTATCAAACGTATTAGGCTTATAAAAAATGTCTTTTCTTATTGAATATGTAAAAATGTCTTCAAGGTAGCCAAAAAATCTACAATGTTTAACTTTTAAAGGAATAATTTTATTTCAAATATTATTTTTGGTGAAGATGTAATAATGTAAAGTAAAAGTTTTATATAATTCATTATGTTTGTACATTATTCATAAAGTTCGTCAAGGAGAAATACAATCTATCTTTTACATTAAATGAAAAGTTTCACTATTCTTTAACAAGCTTTTAAGTAAGATAAAAAGCTATGATTATTTCCTCTCGGCAACCACCCTGGTGGTTTTATAATCGGTTGTGATTAAACTATATCAATAGCGTAGATCTTTCTTGAAACCCCTGGTGTAATTAGCGTTTTACAATAATTACGCTTTTATTGTTACTACCTACTTAATAAAAGATACTGAAATGAAAATAATTACTATTTGAAACTAATTAGGATAATATTATCCAGTTGTGCCTACTTTATTAATGTCTAAATGATTTTATGATTGAATTAACATTTACTTCTTGGGAATTCAGTAAAATGTGGTTAAAATATTTAGTTCCACAAGGATGATAAAATATACTTGATTTCTTTATAAATTCTTAGAACTAGTTCTGACGATAACATGATGCCAGAATAGTAATCTTGTTATATTATTGTTGTACTAAATGCTTAACCAGGTCTTACTCAATACTTAGTCATGTCTGACGTGCAGAGGTGTTGTTGGCTACGGCTATGTATATCTCGGGTTCAAGTCCCCTTTTTTTCCTACATCTACTTTCTTACTAAAACCATATGTGGAGGTCGCAAAATGAAATCCTAGTTTTTTGGCTAACATTCTTGCTAGGGTGGGTACAGATTAAGTTTTTATATCAATTTCCCGCATTTAAATTAGCTAAAAGCTTCTGTCAGCCGATGGCTTTGTGAAGGGAAAACATTTAAGAAAAACTTCATACGCGGACGCTTTTCTTTGAATAATTAAAAAAAGTTCAATTCTTACCAAGAATTGCTCGCAATGTTGGTGTAAACTTGTAGTTCATTATTCCTAAATTAGACATGTCCAGTTATTTACTGAATATACGAGCCTGGCCCATGTTGCCACGTGAGCGTGCCCTATTCCAAAGGCTCACGCACTCGAGCAAATTTTAAGATTTATTTCAAAGGTGCTTAATTTTCGGTACGGATAGTTTCGTAGGTACAGATTTTTGTTCGTATGCATGGATGTTTGAGCGATTATCTATTCACTAGTCCCGTCCTAACCATATCCTTCTATTCCTACTTCTTTCGAAAAAGGGAGGTTGAGAAACTGAGTAACGAGTAGTTATCGTAGAAAAAAATTATGTTGAGATATTTCCAGTAGGAGTCTATGTGCTCCACATTGGGAGCGGATATGGTAAAAAATGGTTTTTATGAAATTATCTTACTTTTATTAAATAATTATGTACCGGTGGCGTGCGGTGACTTTTCATGCAAGGCATGCTGTGAGAGAAGAAAATATAGTAATATGTATCTAAACGCAAACATTAAATTAACAGTAATGAAAATAATAAATTGTCAGCGTCCGTGGCGCAGTTGGTAGCGTCGCTGGCTACGGTTACGGATGTCTCGGGGTCAATTCCCGGTTCGGACGGTTTACATAGATTGACCTTTCAATCGATTTATGAACTTCTGTTCGTAGTCTGAGTCCTCCCTCCCACCCATCTCAACCTCACGTGGCGTAGCTAGAGCGATAATATAACCACTAGTCCTGTCCTAGCCGTATCGTTCTATCTCTACTCTAAAAGAGTGGTTGAGCAACTGAGTAACAAGCAGTTCTCGTAGAAAAATTCTGTCAAGATACCTTCATCAAGAGACCATATGCTACACATTGGAAGCGGACATGAAAAAAAAAAAAAAATTTCGGTGCTCTTGTTTACTAAAATCATCGAGAACCGTATCAAATTAGAATTGTTGAGATTTTGTACATTTCCATGTATTTTGTCACTAACGTCCCGGGTTTCAACTTTCGGCATCTTCATGTATTCGAGCACATGAATGTACTCGAATTGACCAGAATTGAAAGCCGGGTCTTTAGTGACAAAATACATGGAAATGTACAAAATCTCTATAATTCAAATTTGATATTGAAATTCCATCAAGCACCCTCAGTCGATGTCTTAAATTATACAAAAGAGCTATGTTTTTTGTATCATATTAACATGCGAACTAGGATTTTTAATTAATGAATCATATTAAGATTATATTGAGAAGCGAAACCATTTATGAGAACTACAAGTTTGTCTTAAATTATAAAAACTTATTTTCTCGTTTTAAGTTTTTTTTCAATCGATATTATGGTAAGAATTAATTTTATGCTAAATTTTAGCAATCTGATTTTTTTATTTCCTGAAATGAAAGAATCATTTTTTTTTATCAATGCATTATCATTCTGTTGTGCAAAGCTCGTAAAGCAATAATCTATGTTATACAAGAGTGCGCAAAAACGTAATTACTTTATTGTGAGATTCCATTGCTGAATTCTAAAAATCCTCATCAATTTTTTAACCCGTTTCATTCATTTTTTTTTGATGCTATAGGAATTTAATTATCGCCTTGGACTCCTATCGAAAATTTTTGCTTTTGGTTATGTTTCATATGTAACTGTTATTGTTGCATTAAACTGTGTAACTGTATGATCATTTAATCAATATTTTATTTTTAAGCACAATAGAAACAGTATTTCACCCAGTAAAATTAATCGTATGCTTTTCATTAATGTAAATACACAATAAAACGTTGTGAAATGAGATTAAATCTTCTAGCTATACATCGCTGTCATAGTGACAGAAGGAGAAGTAGAAATTTGGCTGTTTTTAGTTGTAAATGCAGTACGATAGATTTGAGGAGGGTCTATCGTTCTATCTAAAAAAACAAGCTCAGCCATATTCCATGTATTTTTTAGATAGTTTGAATAAATCAATATGAATTAAGTAAATTTCGTTAACAGTTATTTGGTAACAAAAACCTATAACTAATGTTACTACAAAAAAGAATTATTAATAATTATATAAAATTTTTAAATGGTTAACGAATCTCATAAAGTTGTTAGTTCATTAAATAATTATTAAGGTGTGTAAAAAGAAAGACTTAAATTTCATGATTTTTTTAAAAGTCGATTATCTTTAAACATGATTTTTGACTTAACGCTTTCTGTCACTATAACGACAATATATTATAATATATGTAATGTTGCCAAATTTTAAGACATTAGATTCTAGTACAATAATATCGGTTTAATTTGAACAGTTCGTAAGTCAGTAAGTGTTTAAGAGTCAGTAAAAAATGAATATTTTAGCATACGTTATCATATCCGTATACTCTTTTTGTTGTTTATCTTGCTTCCACATGCACATTTAGACATTGCAATATCCTTTAGTTTAATACATCAACTGAGGGTGTTTGATGGAATAACAATATCTAATTTGAATTGTTGAGATTTTCAATACTCTCTTTTTGAGTACTGGAATACCTGAAGATGCTGAAAGGCGAATACCGGGTCGTTAGTTAAAATGTACAAAATCTCAACAATACAAATTAAAAAATTGCATTGTCTATTAATGAATGAGATAGATCCGCAGTAAATCTTATTAGCAGATCAAATCAACAAAACATAAAATTGAAAAAAAATAATAACGATATGTTAAGCCGACGATATTCTGTAATATTATATAATTCACTGCTGTATGAAGGTTCAAGGTGACACTTATATATATTTATTAATAGAAAGATTTAGTGTATCCCTAAAGAGATAATAATAACATTTTATTATTACCCTAGTATTAATGAAGCCGTAATATATTAATTTATTATCATATAAATAACTATTGTGTCTAGCTTCTGTTTTTATTACGGTTGTTGCCAAATACGGTAGATAATAAATTATTTTCCCGTAAAATGAATTATATTATTGTTTGATATAAGGATAAATTATTACAGCCATAAACGAACGAATTTTTCGTGTCCTACATAAAAAAAAAAACACATGAGTTCATTTTTTATGTGTTTTTTTTTATTAAAACTGTCATGTAAATATAAAATATGTTGAAATATTATTATCAAAGCTTATTACTGAGAAAAGAAATATGAAAAATAAATTTGAATTTTATAAAATAGAAAAGTTTTATGGGTATGATGGCCCATAAATCTAAGCAATCGCTTATAAAAGATATTAAAAAAAAACAGGATACGATTGAAATTATTTCATTTAGCACTACTTATTCATATGCTTCATAAATAGTATCATTCGAGATAGCAGGATTTAGTTATACCTAATTAAATATTATATTATACTTAATTTTTAAAATGACAGAGATATTAATTTAAAAATAATGTTTATTCTTATAAATATACATAGTTTAAGGGCATAAATTATTTATACAACATTGTATAAAAATACTATGGGCTCAATTTGGAAAAAATTAAATCCAAAAAATTGTAAAAAGTATCCTTGATTTCAATAAAACAAACAATGATGAACACAAAAAAAATATTTTCTGAATATAATTTTTTTGAATGGAGTCGAATGGCTCGTTCTTAAATTAATTTGCGTTGTGATTAAGCCCTTCCTCACAAATCGTTATTTATGCGAGCAACAAACAGCTATGCTCAGTCGCCAGTCAAATTAATTCCTCCCATTATTAACTGCCTAGGGTGTCGTATTTTTAATAATTTTATGGATAAATATGATAATTTTTTACTTCACCAGATAAATATATCATTATATTTCTCAAAGAAGTAAAACAAAAAACTAATATGTAAAATGATCTGATTTTTTCATATTTTATGTTATGTTGTAAAGAATACAATATTAAACACATAAACAATAATATATAGAAAGTGAGATTTGCTTTCCGGCATCAAAACAAAAGTTGTACGTGGATTATAAAATACACCTCTTCACAAGTCTTGTCCTTTTGAACATAATTTAAAGTAAAATGTCTGTAGAAAGTTATTTGTCAACATATTAAATTGCCTTAACATGAATTGAGACTTTTATTACAAATAGTATTTATTGAAAAACTGTGAAAAGATACTCTTAAATACACCAAATTTTTCGGTCATTATAAATCCATCAATTTATGGCAAAATCACTTACTTATTTATTATTCGTGATATTGAAAGATAAATATAAGGGCAGCAGATGTTTTAATAGGTTTATCACTTCACAATAATTATTACGCACATAGTTACATGAATTAATGTGGGATTGAGATCGTCGTAGATCAACGACGTAAGAAATTATCGCTTCTGATTTAATATAATAATGCCTTATTTTGTATTAACTAACAATAGAAAATAGTAAAATATTATTTTTATTCTTCCACTCGTCAATTTTGTTTTTATTTTTACACTACGATTTCTTCAAATAAATTTTAGTCCAATTTAGTTTTTTAATATGATAAACTTTATCATGAAACATGTTTATTAACTTCAATGATTTAAAATTGGCTTAGAGAATTAATAAGACTTAAATTATGCATTTAATCTATCCTAAACTTAATTAATTCATCAAAAAAAATTTTATGAAACAACGCTTCAAGCTAAACCAATCTGTTTATCTTTTTTATTCTTTTTTTTAACAAGTCGCTGAGCGGCTAAAAACGCTCCCAAATATTTTTTAAGTTTTGAGTAAATCACAAAAAGATTAATGGGCACTATGATAGGTTTAAGTATAATTTAAGTTATTTTGTGTATTCCGATGTATAAGAAAAGTAAAATATTCTTTAACACTTTCGTTATTTCGGAGCGCGTCAATCGTGTAAAACGAGAGTTGAGATCACGTAAAAAAATATTTTAAGTTTTTATTTCCACACAAGGGACGAAATAGGACGACATTTTAAACTTGCAACTGGAAAAATTTATCGATCTATTGATAGAACACATACGTACAGTAAAAAACTTATTTCATTGAAAAATCACCAGGAGCGTGCTTAGCGACTCAACGACTCAAATAATAAAGCGTTATATGAATGGAATTTGGTTTATTGAATAAATATTTATTGTAATTATATAGATAAGTAACGGTTTTAAAAAATGCACTTATGGGTTTTTAATTCAGGTTGAAATTATTTACTCTTTTAACTTTAGAATGTACAGTCCAATAGCCAAAATTAATTGAAATTTAATAAAACTAAATTGAAACTGTTATAAACACTTTCTGATAGCATTCTGGAATTTAAAAATAACAGAAAAATATTATAGTTCTATATTTGTTGGTGTTTTCATTTAGGCGTATTTTGGTTGGCTTAAGTTTTGTTAGTTTTAAGGGTAGTGCGGTAATTCTACTCTATACTGGTTTACTAGAGTTCCTAAACCACGTAAAACTGTCTCGAGCAAGTAACCGTCACACGCAATAATGCTGTCTCTCCCACCTGTTAGCTTTGCACCTAGTGAAATATCGTCGATGCAATCAGTCCGAGAATTAGGGCACGAATCCGTTTGCGGCGAGTGAACACAAGTGGCGACCACACTATGTGTTCCATTATAGCACCAGGCATTCTAGATATGTAATGGGAAACTTGAAACATACGCTCTAAATGATTTTCAACTAGAACTTGTCACACATTCAATGAGAGAATATTTTCAAAAAGAATCGTCATTAAATTGAATTCCGTTGCAAATTAAAAGCGGCTGTAGCCAATACACTTGAATCTCAATCCAAGTGAAATACTCTTGTCCCTCTACTATGATGTACATGCTATCAACATTACACATTAAAAAGTTTTCTATAAGAATGAACGTTTGAAAGATTGAAACTGAATTGGTTTGTTTTAGAATTAATTTATTTTGATAACTTTGTTAGAATTTGACAAAAAATATATACGACTCACAGTTTTTTTTTGTGAATTGACCGATTGATATAGAAAATATATCGCAGTGGTTGGAAAAACAATACTAAATCTGTGACGTTATGGCAGAAGTTGATATGTCAGTTTTAGAAATATCATGCTTGGTAAGTTATCAAAAATTCGAATTAAATGGATGAAACACTAATTAAATGAATCTTATTTATGGATAAAGACTAGCATTCCGAATTATGTCACCACGTGCTGAAAAATATTTTATTGTGAGAATAAATCCAACATAAAAAATACAAACAAATCAACTTTTGCCATAACGCTACAGAAATATGAAGCAATAAATATCGGAAAAAAAAAAACAAAAAAATGTAATACAGTAGACTCCCCGATAACACGGTAGATAGGAGTTAAACTATCTGGAAACAGGGTATCATATACAAATCAGAGAATATGCATGCGGTTCAAGAGTATTTTACTGTTTTTTAAAGAAGCAATTGCAAATTTCAATGAAAGACTAGTTATCGGCAATCATGTTATCGGAGGTCTGTATGTAACTCTATTTAACTAGTGTGCAATATTAAAATTAATATATTTAATTATTAGTTAAAACATAGTGATCGTTTGCCGACGGCCACGGTTATATATCTATATTACTGCCGTACCTGTACTATCCTGTTCCGTAATCAAGAAAAAATCCTTTACCTTTCTATCTGCCTAACCATGGAGAAAAAAAACCGCCAAAAGAGCTTATCTTACATCTAGTCTTCTTTTTGCACAGTATAAAAATACTTCCCTTATCTGAGAAGTCACGTTGACCAATTTTACTGATGAATATCACGTGTCACGCAATAACTTATTTTGAAATGCTTCATTAGTGGTCCATAATATGAACTTACAAGTGAATTCAAGCCACAAGCCATAGACTTGGAGGCGAATAAAGAAAATTACATTAAATTTAAAAAAATATCAGCTTCATATAAAGAGCGAATATACCTCAACTCATAGAAGCTTTTCGTTTATCTGAAGAGATTAACTTGCTGTACATTTAAGTGCACGCCATCAAGTTTTCGGCAGTTGCTCCAAAGATGCTTCCAAATGAGAAAAAAAAATGTAGATAAGGTTAACATTTGTTACGCCACTGAATACAGCCGTATAAAATGAACGGATGTGGAAGCAGTGGTAGGTAGAGGAGAGAACGGTAACTAAATATTACTATATACTATAATTGTATACTTTCAATACAAAAATGAAGTACTTATAGCAACTTTCAATTGATTCACCTTAAAATGTATTTTTTACCCGTACTCCTGGAGTTATCTCAGTCTTATTTTTAAAATTTGAAAGCAATCTACAGAATTGGGTCAGAACGGCTGTTATTAGTATTTCCCCTACCTCACCGGCAATAAAAAATTCTCATATTGCCCTCATGAGAGTAGAGTGTTAATAAATAGATTGAGGTCAGCTGCCGAACACAATGGCTCAAATAAAATTGTTTTCTATTAATAATTAATGTCATTTTAATAAAAAAATACCACTAAAGCAATGTATTCTTGGCATAGAACGTATTAAAGATTATCAAGAGGTTAATATGAATAATTGATCTGATATAAAAAAAGTGTAGAAAAATTAAAAACATTATTAATAAATCTTGTGGTAAAACGAAAACGCTTTACGGCTTATTTCCTACTACTTTGAATCTCCGAATGAACCATTTTATTGATTGATAATTTAATTGATTTATTGTCAAATAAATGGATGTTTTTATTATCTTCTTAATTTATCTAAACAATACTTCCTTAAATTATAAATTTTGTAGAACTATTTGAAGATCGTGCCGTAAAAATGGAAAATGAGAGAGAACTCATTTTTTTCAGGAGACAGTTAAAGCATAATAATTATCATCTTTTATAACAAAAGGCATATTTATTAATTTGACGATGGTGAACCACGGAGGAGTACTAGATGCACTATATAAAGATTTTGTTTTCATTATATTAAATTTGGTTAAAAAAATATTTTAAAAACAATGAACGTGAAATTTGCTGTTTTTACACAATTTCTTTTGTTTCACATTACCTGTGTTGTTTATAAAGCGAAAACGTAGAAAAGCAAGTAGTTTGACTAAAATTAAAATTTTAATCAATTGAACAAAAAATATGTATCTCTAATAGTTCTTCCACATTTTTATAATGATCAAGACTGGTTTTATTCATCGCGAGCAGTATCAACCGAGATCCATCAGTCCCCGTTTGGCGATGACAGTGCAGAACGACTGAACCTTTACTGTTATTATGTTAAAGGGCCTGGACTTTGCTCAGTTGTAGGGAGCCATAGACGGAGAATCGAGAAATGCAATAAAACGAAAATGAAAAAATGTGGACATTTGCTGTTTTTAGACCAAGGTCTTCATTTACTTTACTGTGTTTACTTATTTATAATCGAATTCTATCAAGTAAATTCTAAATCATAGAATAATGTACACAAGTAGTTGTATTACGGTAAATTTTAAAAAAATATCGATAATAAACTAAAAAAAATGATTATTGAATGTTAAAATATAAAACAAGTTTCTGTCAAAGTATGTGTGTGTATTCAAACACTATTCTATTTTTTCTTATACATTTATATACCTCATATTATTAAAAGTATTAATTGATACGTTATTCTTTAGGGAAGTTTTTAATAATCGACCTGGATATTAACTATTTTGCTTCATTTTATATTGAAATATGAACATGATTCAAATTGTCAAAGCTTAATAAAAAGTGAAAAATGTAAATGTTTCCTTGTATTTATTTATGATTTATGAGATAAAATTACGTTTTTAAAAGAATGGAGATTTTTTTGTTTTGCATATTCATCCGGAAATCTAATTCGCCAAGTTACGTTCAAAGTTTTGGCACACTCCATATCTACACAACAACTTGCGTCACATGATGAGTGCGTGCATGTCAAAAGCTAGGCGTAAGCATCAACTTTAGCACCTGCGGCTTTTGTGTCACTCGGTACTAAACTGTTATTTATGTGCCTATCTAAACACACCTGGTGGGATCGGAATATGTGGACGCAAACTCCGATTGTTTTATACGTTGTGGAAAGGCATAAACTCAATGTACCGTTTAGTAAAATATCCAGATGTATGAAATTGGTAAATGATTACTTGAGGGTTTGAAAGAGAAATTTTTGAATTTTGAATCTTCAAATAGAATGCCATTTTGAAATCGGGGGCCAGAAAAGGGATTGCAATACCGGAAAAATATTATTTATTATAATAATACCGGTATTTAAAAAGTAGACTTGTAAGAAAAAAACTTACGACTTATTGGTATTGTCGGGTGCGTGGTGCAGTGGTTAACGTCGTTGGCTCTTGTTACGGATGTCTTGGGAGTCCGGTACGGACTGTTTCATAAATAAATTTTTTAATCGATTTATTGATTTCAGTTTAAAGGCATGGGTTTGTTTAATGTATAAAATTTACTCCCATCAACCCTATTCTAAAAACGGGGCGTAGCGGAACCAATTAGCTCACCACTAGTTCTGTCTTAGCTGTATCTTCCTATACCTACTCTCTTCGAAAAAGAGAAGTTGGGCAACTCAGTAACAAGCAGTTCTCGTAGAAAAACTTGTGTTGTGATAACTCCATTACGAGTCCATATACGCCACATTGAGAGCGGATTTGTTAAAAAAATGCTATAGCAATATAAACACCTGAGAAGACCGAATCGAAGAGAGACGAAAGTTTGGTTATCAACGTCTGGGAGGTCTGGGATCTCAAGCAAACACCATTTCAAATCCAATTCATCTCTTATTTAATTAACGAAGATGCAGTGGTTTATTACACAAACATATTATTAATACATAAAATTAAGTCTACTTTTACATTTACTAAACACATGAATTTACTTTTAAGTTATAGTGCAATTGACACAACAACAATTTTAAATTAAGTCCAATTTCAAAGCAAATAAAAACAATTTATAATCACTTGCGTCGCCGGTCGGCTTAGAGGGCCGCCTCTGCCAAACTGAAAATAAAACCTCATCTACTGTAGCTTCCACCCCTTATTGTCTATACTAGACCCGTCTACTGGACGCTTTCTAATTTTTAGATATAGTCCCTCGTCGGTTAGCAACCGATGGCTTTGTAATGGCCATAAACCGGTTCGGCTAGCTAACATTAGTTAGAAATTATTCGGAGCATTGCGATATTAAAAGTGTTCAAATGCCGTTCTTGGATCACTCCAACCATCCAAGAAACAAATAAATTTTAGCAAAAATATCAGGGCGTGTCACACCATTATTATTAAAAAAGTAAAACATAGGCATATAGGGCTGTTTTTTTAAAAGTTTAATTTTTTTTCTTTGAATTAAAATATGCCTTCGAAAAGGCTAGTTGAAATGCTAGAATCTTTTTAATCCTTGATTGGGTCTTAGTGAAAATAAGTCTGGCTACAAAAAAAACTGTATCAAGGGCAATACTTGTTTGACGGGCTGACATTAATTAATTATTAAATAAAGAGAACTGCGACACTATTGAAATACCGATATTTTGAAGTAATACCGGTATCACAGCTTCAATAATACCGGTGTAGAATCCCTCGTCAAGACTAAACGATGAGTTCAATACAAAATTGATCACGTGGCATAGTAGATTTCAACGAATGCTCTAAAGAAGACGCGTATAAAGAATTTGATTCTAAAGTTGTTGAAATTACTCTATGAGATTGTCAGTCGAGACTATGGTAGATTAAACAGAAAATGAAAAGTTAATACTCGGTCTTAACATCTAGAGCTGAGCAAATTCCCAAACTTGCTCGTACAAAAAATCAAAACCTTAATTTTCCCAAGGTACTTCACGTTGTACCCGTCAACATCAACTAAAGATTTACAGCGATTACTGTTTTTATCCAGTGAAACAACAGACTTAAGCGATTTCAAATGATTTAAATATAAAATACAATTCATTTGTACTACGTCCACATGTTTATAATGATCAAAACAGGTTTCGCTCATCACGAGAATTATCAATTGATAAAAATACAAAAATAACAGGGGAATTTATATAAAATTAAGTCTTAAAAATTAAGGTATTTAAAACAATTGGTTCATAAGCTAAAACAAGAAATTACTGATCGTCAAACAAATTATACATAAATCAAATAAAATAGTTAAATATTTAAAATATATAAAATAATTAAAATGTTAAGGACCTCTTACAAATCAATAAATGTTAATCTGAAATCACAAATATAGCTTCATTAAAAGCCATTAACCGAGCAGAAAATTTTAATGACATTACTGATGCATTAAACAAATAGCTTGGGAAAAATTTAAGAAGAAATTAGTGAACCATTTAAAAACAATGAAATATTAAATATGTAATTAATAATAACAATAAACAGTCATGTTAAGTGGAGAATGCAGAGCTGCCAAGAGCATCCGATAGCTTTTTAAATCTGAAAAACAAAAATTAAAGACCCCAGAATCAATTCTTCCAAGATAAAATATAAAAATAACATTATAGGTGTAATAAAAATTAACCAAATGGATAAAACAAACAAAAAAATTTTCATAAACCAATAAACCAAAAAAGTTCATGAATCGTTCATGAACCAATTGTGGAATTTCAATATCAAATTTGGACAAAATACATGGAAGTGTACAAAATCTCAATAATCCAAATTTGTTTTATATACCTTAATTTTGAACACTCAATATTTTATAAATAGCCCTGTTATTTTTGTATTTTTATCCGTTGATAATATTCGTGATGAACAAAACCGTTCCTGATAATTATAAACATGGGGAAGTAGTACAAATGAATTGTGTTTTATTTTTTTAAATATAATGCCTTTCCATCTAGAATTGACAGTTAACACCCTAACAGCTATTTTCAGGATTGTTTTAAAAGCAGTTACTCAAAACTTCACTCATAATTATTTAAATATACTGAAGTAAAGACAATTTGTAATTGTAAGTATCTAGATGAGTTTCTTTTAGTTCTCAGTATAAAGTTGAAAAGTATAAAGCTAAAATACAATATTGTCCACTCTTGTTGCAACCAAGTCAGCAAGTCAGCATGACTGACTTATGTACCTTTTGCTTTGATCTACCCATTTCCAAATAATGTGCGTCCGATGGTGTAATACCACACTTAAGATATGGCGTATCACTTTGCTGATAGATCTTGACGGGTAGCAAAACGGTGGTGATCAGTTATAAATAAATCACAAACATTACAAGTAATAACTTAATTTTAAAAAAGTTTAATTTGTTTTTGTAGATAAGAATACTAAGAAAGATATATTTTTGTCCCTAACACATTTGATTATTGATTTTAAGAAGTTTTTGATCCAATTTGGTTACATTATTTTTTTATGATGATATGCAACTACAGTTATGTTGTTCATTGGTTTATTTTCAAATATTTGGCCTTATTTTAAAGTATTAAAAATAATTTTCTATGTAAAATAGTTCTAACTAAAGACATAAAATTATGACTTTTAATGAAGCTTGTTTTTCAATTACTTTCAAAATTTACCGGTTTTGTGATTAGCAGTCATCTTCCGTGCTTTTTTAATTTGTAATATTTTCTCATTCGTTGATCATAATTTATGAGAATTTATCACATAATGGTTTTGGAAAGTCTATTGATTACCACCAAACATAACAGTGCTTATTCCAAAAATCAGCTTTATAACTATAAACTCTTTCAAAATAATTCTTCTCAAATTTTATACCAAAAAAATGGCACAAAATATGTAGGAATCCTAAACATTTTATTGAATCATTACTTTACTTCGGAAATGTTCTAACTGACATTTCGGCCTCAAATGACCTTTTGATTGGAAAATGTTGTATTACCCACATTTTACCATATACATTGATTTCGGAGTCATATATTATTCAATGAGGGAGTTGACAGTATTTTGAAGTTCTATCCAAACATTTTTTTTCATAAATATGTTTTATACAATTCTATGAATCGATATATTATCATCTCACAGGAAAAATATAAATATCACAGTTTTTTTTGAAAAGGATTTAACGCCATGTTGAACATTCTTCGCTCGACGGTTGGGGTGTGTTTTACCTTTCCTTCTATTGTTCTATCGATGTGGTCGTTGACGAAAGTTAGCTGAGTTCGTTCACACATTCAAAGTATATATGTGTTATTATTCTGTTGTATTATAATATTATTGATAGCTTATATAGTTCAGCAACATCTCAAAAATCTCAATTCACTAATTAACTTACTATAATTAATTAAAAAACTCACTAATTAATTATACATTTTTTTCCTTCAAAATACAAAATATGATCAGTCACAACTTCGAACGCTCGTATCTCAAAATATGGTCAACTGCAATTAGAACCTTTTCAAAGTAAGATATCGAAGTAACAAGATGGCTATACCAATAAAACAATAATTTAAACAAATTATTACGCGTGTAATGTTAGCGACAGTAGAGTAAATAATTATAAATGTTTTATACAAACATATTAAATGTTGCTTTAAACTCTTATAGCTGACGATAAATTACTCTGAAAAAGGTGATTTTATAGTTAGTGGACCATTTATAACTTTTGAAACATTTTAGCGTTGAGGTAAAATTGTTAAGTTCATTGAAAAAAAGTGTGATTACGCATCCTTAGTTTGGAAATGATAATCAAATTGTTTTGATAAACATGAAACGAGTTTGTAGAACATTGAAGCGAGTTTAACACGACTTTTATTTTGCCTCTACGTTACCTCTACGCCTCACCGCCTCTACGAACACCACTTTAATTATATTGGAACAAAATTCATCGCATTTTTTATTTTGACAGATGAATATGTATTAAATTCATTATATCTCATAGCGTATTTGTTTTTTAATGAAATGTTAGCATTCTTTATTTTATTTTGAAATCTTAGTTACTTGAATGAACTCGCGGCTTAACAAAAAAATGAATAAAAAAAGCTATCAATTGCAATTTTGCATTACTCTTAAATTATATAAAACTATTTCAAAAAATAAAACACAATTCATTTGTACTACTTCCACATATGTATAATGATCAGGACCGGTTTCGCTCGTCACGCGCATTATCAACTGATAAAAATACAAACATAACATGCTTATTTTTATAAAATTGAGTGTAAAAATGAAGGTATATAAAACTGATGATTCATGAACTAAGACAAGAAAATACTGATTAGCAAACAAATTATACATAAATCAAATAAAATAGTCTACAATTAAAATGTTATGGACTTCTTGCAAATCAATAAATACTAATCTGAAATCACAAATATAGCTACATTAAAAATCCATTTAGCTGAGCAAAATTTTTTAATGACATTACTTATGCAATAAGCAATAATGAATCAGGAAAATTATAAGAAAAAGTTAGTGAACCATTTAAATACAATCAAATATTAAGTATGTATTTAATATTAACAATAAACAGCCACCTTAAGTGGAAAAAGCAGAGCCACTATGAGTATCCATAAAATTTTTAATATCTGAAAAACAAAAATTACAAAGATAGAATCAATTGTTACAAGTTAAAAATAACCTTACATGTATAATACAAATTAATGAATCGGATATAACAAAGGAGAAGATGCAAAGACGGCTTGCTCATTCAATAAATTTGAATTGGGTAAAAATGTATATCTATTTATTTCTAAAATCTCTTGTTTATCTAATTTTAAAGATTTGTTTTTTAAGTGCAGAATTTTGAAATTTTCTGTTATGTCATACGTGTGTTTATTTAGAAACAAATGGTTACCAAATGTAGACAAATCATCTCCTTTTTTAGCACAAGCTAGATGTTCCTTGATTCTAATATTAAAAGACCTTCCTGTTTGTCCGATATATCTAGCTTCGCAGGAATTACAATTTAATAGATAAATACCACTTTGGTTCAAAATATTAACTTAATCTTTAGTATTTACTAACATCCTACTTAAGTTTTGAGTATTATAAAAGGTGACAATATAAAGTGAAATAATCTCTGAGATTCTACTTAAGAAACTTAATTTGACCCACCGTTTTTTGATAATGGGTTATTCACCAATCATGCCAGAACTAACAACAGAGTGTTAACTGTCAATTCTTGGTGGAAAGGCATTATATTTAAAAATAAAAATAAAATTTTTGTGTACTACTTTCACATGTTTTTAATGATCAGTATCGAGACGTGCACCAGGACCTGTTTGATCGCTAGGATACCATTTTTACAAAAAGCCCACAGAGGTTGACATCCACAACACGGCGAGCCGCTTATGAAGACCGATAGCCCTTAAAAATGCTGTTTTTTTAAGGATATTGATTTTACAATATTTATCAACTGCTTTGGTATGGTTTTTTCAGAATATTTATAAAGTTATTAATTTAATCGTTTTACGGCTGGGGAAATATTGAAGAAGTGTTTTATGTTTATTCAGCGCTAACTTTAGGAAATTCATTTTTAATATAAAATTAAAATTGGTTTCTTAGTTTCATTAATTACTTATGAAACTAAGTAAGCAATTGGTAAATAGTAGGTAATAATTTTAAAAAATAAAACACAATTCATTTGTACTACTTCCACATAATTTATAATGATCACGACTGGTTTCGGTCATCACGAGCATTATCAACTGATGAATTGATAATGCTTGTGATGAGCGAAACCGGTCCTGATCATTATAAATATGTGGAAGTAGTACAAATGAATTGTGTTTTATTTTTTAAAATATCATGTCTTTCCACCAAGAATTGACAGTTAACACCTTAAAAGTGATTAGGTAATAACTGTTTAACTTACAAATAAATAACATTGGATTATAATTACTCTGAAGATGAATTTAGTTTTATATTATAGAAGTGATTTGTCAGTTATTTTTCAAATTTAATTTGACTACTCTGAGAGTTGACAGAGGGCAGTAAATATCAAACTGTTGGAACTGCGTTAGAATTTTAAATGTTAAAGAATTTTACCACCAATTTTGCGTTGTCACGCACACAAGATTTTCAGGATATTCAATTTTGCTGCCGAATATCCGATATGCCAAGTTATGTCATTGGACCTGTAAAATGGAAATGCCCGCGGGTGCAATATAGAGGCAATATTCTTTATCGTTTACAATAATATGAATACTACGAACGCGAATAATATTTTTCAGGTTATTATTGCAGGTAAATTTACCTGCCATTCAGAGAGCATACGTGTTTTGAATATATAACTACTTGTATGAAAGCAACTCTTCTTTATGGTGCCTCATAAAACAAAAAGGCATATATGGTGGGTCATAAACCTTATCGGAGCCATAAAACCAATACAGACCTTTCACTTTCATCCTTGAACGACTTTGGCGAAGGTCAAGAATGGTGATGTGATAAGTTTTAAAAACTTTTCAACAGTCTTATAAAAAATCGCAGATTTTTATCAAAATTACATACTTAAACTGGAAAGTCGTAAAATTTGATGACTCGTTTTACTAACTTATCTCCTAAGAACACACAAGCTATAAAAATAAGCATAAAAGGCATGTGTGAACAAACCTTTTCCATAAATTTCCATTACACATACACATTTCAAATGGTAACAGCTTTTGTCTACTATGTATTTTAATAGTAGCAATGTATTTGGTTGTACGAAGATTGTCAAATAATATCATCAGATTAAGCTTAGTAAGTTAAAATGTTATACCCTATTAAAAGACTGTAAATATTTTAATTATAATGATGTTGATATTAAAACTGTACATTGAGTTATAAAAAAAAGTTCTAGAAAAGATAATATGCTTTATAGAGTTCGTGACTGTCATAATAAATGTAATAATTTTTTAATTTTTAATATTGAAAACCTTGTTTTTAAATTCATATTTTATTTTGGTTTTTTTTCCATGTCTGCTCCCAATGTGGAGTTTATGGTCTCCTATTGGAGGTATCTAAACAGATTTTTTTTTTTGAGAACTGCTTGTTACTCATATTCTCAACATCTCTTTTTTTCAAAGAAATTAAGGATAGAAGGATAGAGACAGGAATGGACTAGTGGTTAACTCGCTACGCCTCGTGAGTATCGGATGGGTGGGAAGGGGGTTGCTAGACATCACAAACACTCAGACTACAAACAGAAATCCATAAATCGATTGAAAGATCAATTTATGAAAACCGCCCGCACCGGGAATTGAACCCGAGACATCCGTAACTGTAACCAGCGACGCTACCAACTGGGAAACGGATGTCGACAATTTATTATTTTGATTACTATTAAATAAATGATTGCGAAATAACACAAAAATATGTATGATAAAATCAAAATCATTTGACAAACTTGAATAAAGAAAAATCTTTTCGTAAGTTGCCTCTTTAAATTATTTTTATCTTTTATAATAAACCGTATAAATATTTTAAACACCTTTATTTAACCGAACACTTTACAATATTTCGTAGAGTCAAAAAAAATCAACTTCAATATTGCACTAATATGTTACTAATCGTTGATTGTGATCCATTTTCTTCGGATGTAAAGCTCGTGTAAACTTGTTTTATTCTCTTTTAATGATTTCGTATTAAAAAAATTGCTAAAAATGCTAAGCAAAATAACAAAAGTATTATTGCCCTTTGACAAACAAAATCTTCCGTTACCATTACAATGAAAATTAAATTGTATTATTTCCGATTCATTCAACAGTAACATTGTGAAAATTTATTAAATTTAAAACGTTGAATTGAAATTGATAAGTTCGCTATTCCACTGAATGATACTTCTCAAAAATGCGAAACAGGTGTTACATCCTGCACCACAAACAGTTGAATAACTAAATTTTAAATATTATATTAATCCTCTAATGTAAAGGATTCAGCCCTCTCTACTAGTATATGTAAAATGAATTTAAAATCACAATTATTTTTCCACTGTGAGACGCAATTGATTATAAGACACACCCTTATTTTTAAATATAAAAAATAATAAAAATGTAACGAAATTTATTTTTGACAAAAGAAATTAAATATAATAAAAACTACATTTTCTCACCATCAGCCTGATGCTTCATCGGATTAAGTGTCTGATCTATCCAAGTCTTCCAATAAAATAGCTTCTTTTCATTTTCGAAAGCGATTGTAAGACGTTATCTATTATAAAACACACTCTAAATTTAAAGTTTCCTCAATATGTATACATGCGTCATATAATCAAGGAAATGCGGTATTACATATGATGTTTTCCTTTAAAGATTGGACGAAAATAACATGTTGTGTGATATGATTCTCTTACATTGTAGTATTCAAAATAATGTGAGATATCATCATTATGGTAATAAATTTATTAATACATCAATTAAAGGGTAAGTTAAATGAGCAAAAATATTTATATTCAAGTGCGTAAAGAACCAAATGGTATTTTATAAAAAAAATGGAGTCTGCTTTTGAAAAACTCGGGTTTTGAATTGTAAAAGTCATGTAACAATTTCAAATAAAGTCAGGCGTAATATTGAACAAACAATGTGTTATTTTCGCTGAAAAAATTCACAATATATTTTTGCGTGCTTAATTTATTCAGTAATTTCAGTGTTGATGGAGAAATAATTTGTATTGACCTCGTTTTTTTTATCGGGAAGTATCTTGTATTTAATTAAAAATACAACGCACAATCCAATTAAGGTTATTATGTTTAAATTAGGCTTGTTTTTAAATTACGGATTCCAATAATTTTCCACCATATATTGAGAAAAATATACACTGAAAAGACTAAAAAGAGTTATTGATTTTTAAGAGTCTTTTCTGCCCTACCCACATAAAAAAGTGTGGGTATACTGATTAACTGACTAACAGTGATCTCAATTTTTTACGTTCATCGCAACGTTAAAAAATCTAATATTTTCTATGGATTCGGCGGTAAATTTGTGGAAGTTCATTTTGAATATAAAATAAAATTAAAAATTGATAATTTAGTTATTCCACTTGGTTTATCACTAACGTGACGCGTTTCGCCTCTTTAAGAAGCATCTTTAGACTAACCGTATCGTAAGGTTATTTACTTCTAAGGTGAACGATGATTTTATTCTTAAAAGGGTGGGGGTGGGTTTTATTACATTCTACTGGACGTGTGGAAGGGGGTAAGCTATAAACACTGTTACACTATAAACAAATCAATTACTGGCATCTGGATGTGAAAAACCCAAAGGGAATAAATTTAATAATGGCAAGCCGCCTGTTCTGTTTAAAATGTTATTTACTAATCTTCCATTACTGTTATTGGTTTTATTAACATGTTTTAATTAAAATCTAACTTATCAGCAAAGATTTATTTAAAACTGTACAGATATTTCTATCTTACATACTGCACATTAGAACGAGTTGAGTATATGTTGTATATACTATGCACTGTGACCATTTGATTAATATTTTTTCAATCATTCCTCAACCATAATGTTATCAAATTAAACTTCCCCTTAAACATTAATCTTAATTCCAATTAAACATAAATCGTCGCCTTTAGTAAACAAGGTTCTATCTGCAAAAACTAAAACTGTTCAGGAGAAGCAATATTACATTCCAGAAAATGTAACTTTTTGAATGAAATACACTTATGCATTCACATACCTGAATCAAAAAGACGACCACTTTTGAGACTGTGATTTCAAACACGCGGTATTTCTAGTGGACCCAGATTGAACATTGATGCACTGTAATATTTGTATGTTTTTCAGAAAGAACATTTTTCTAATTTAAATTTTGATGGATTGTAAGGTTTTTTAAATGCAGATAGAACCGTATTTTAAATTTGCATTTAAAAATGATTTTGTAAAAAAAACGGGAGATGAAGCCCTGATTACCTGAGGCGACGAATTGTAAATCTAATTTAAATGCAGTTGGTATTCCGACTCTTTGTTAGGCAGTTTATGACATTTTACTTAAAAAAGGATGACGTGTTTCACTCATAATCTTTCTTGGTGGATTGCTTCTAAACAGCTACAATAATTATGACATCAAAGTGTCTGTTATTGAAAATATAATGTAAGTAAATGTCTTGTCTAGTCACAGATCGCCAAATAAAGGATAAAACGTTGACGATGAAATGAGAATTTTCGTTTGTTATCTAGGGTTGCCCCATATTTCGACGGTCACCTGCGTTCTATAATTATATTATAATCATTACTAAACTCATTCCGTATCATTTTATGAAATAATGATAAAAAAAATACGATTATTTATTTTTAAACTAAGCTAATTAATTTCGATTTTGTGTGAGTGTACAATATTTATAATTTCATGAATAAAGGTAATGCAGGATTTTAGTTTTAAAAGGCACATCGATCAATTTAATTAATAACGTTTCAGGCTTCATTCTTCGAATGGATAATTTCCTCTATATTTTAAGTCGGGAGTGCAGTGCAGTGAACAACGTTGTTGGCTTCACTTACGGTGCTCAGGGTTTTAGATTGACAGTTTCGTAGATTGATTTTTCAATACATTTATGGTATTTCAGTTCGAATGCACGGATGTGTCTTATGCCTAAGATGTACTCTTATCCATAAAATTCTAAAAATAAGGCGCAGCGAGAGAGATAATCTAACCAATGGTCCTGGTCTAGCCCTATTTTTCTATTCTGACTCTCTTCGAAAACGATAGGTTGAGCAATTGAGTAAAAAAGAGTTATCGAAAAAAAACTCTTCTTGAAATACTTTACTTGTTAAGAGTATAAATATATAGTCTACATTAGAGCGGTAAAGATAGAATAATGGCCAAATAAATGATTGGGAGCCTTCGCTTGCATAATGAAGCGACAGGGTGTTTGAAAAAAGACATTTTTTTTACTCAAAGTCGTATAAACGCCAAATAGGATGCAAATTCTCTCTTTACGGTCGAAAAAAATTTTACAATGGACCGTAACAAGGCAAACTGAATTGAATGAAAATATGAATAAGACATACTTTTTATTTTGCTTTTTTCCCTCTCTCGTCCGTATTACAGATTAGTGAGGCATAACAAAAACACTCTTTTGTAGGTATAACCTTCATTAAAGAACCCTTTTTTATGTTTTTTCTAAGTTAAAAATTGTTTTTTAAGGATTAGATGTTTTGGGTGAAAATAATTAAAGATAAGATTATGTCTCTTTCAAAAAACCAAACAGCACATTCTCTTATGTCTATGATATAGTTTATATTACAATTCATGAAATAGGTGTTACAAATAATTGTAATGTATTGAATATTGATAACATTTATTAATTCATTCAACTCAAGGCATGTGCTATTATTTCACATTATTTGACAATTTTAATGTCTTAATAATTTTAATCAAGTTTTCCTTATGCCTGAGCGATAGAACTATGTAGTAGTAAGTCGATCAATCTATATGGCAAACAAGTGTTCCATATAGAGTTCAGAACAGACAATTGAGTCTAAACTTCAGCGTACTAAGACTCACAATGAGACCCTTAAAAGTTTAGAGAAAATTAGATATGTTTGAGGAAAATATTCTAATTAAAATATAATGACTAGTTTGTCATTGCGATCTGTCGTAATCAAGAAGTATTTCTTCATATTGTCAAAGTCTTCCAATTTACCACAATATGATTATTCAACGTGCACTTGAGTGAAAACAAAATAAACTAACACTAGTTATGGTGGTGCTGGAGAAGGATGTATATATACCATGGATGGCCAAACGCACAAAGACAAATATCCTGAACGAGCTACAAATCCAGAACAAACCCTTGACCGTTCGTAGACGTTTTTTCGGCTTTTTTGACCACATCGTCCGCAAGCCGCAAGTGAATGGGACCCGGAAGGGCTTCAACTGGCTGGAGCGAACAAGTGAAGGACGCCATAGGCCTCTCCTTACCGATGGCTCTCAGAGTACCAGAGTGCAGGAGCGTGTGGCGAAGGATCGTCAAAGAAAACGGAGTTGTTGCGATAGGTGGAGGTCACGACCCTCAATAGTGAAGGAAATGACTTAAAAGAAGATGAAGCAGTTATTGTTTACATGTATTTCATGCAATGAACTTCTTTAAGCAAAGGATGATTTATACTGAGCTGACAGCAACACAGCATATCTCGAATACACCGACATCAAAAAAAATACAGATCAAATCTTACAATCGACAGATTGCAACGCAAAATGAAAGGATGAAATCGTTGACTTTCTTTCGTTGGATTTCAGCATAGCCCCCAAATGCTTAAAATTTAAAAAAAAAACTCGCTAAGGGTCCGTTATGGTACTACTTGCCACCAAACACTCCCCAATAACCAAGCGTTGAAGTAGATACAGGAATGTAGGAGCTGAGGAACTGCGAAGACACGACACGGAACAGAATTGAGTGAACACGATTTAGACCTTTAATCATTTTTAACGTCAACGAATATAAATGTATGTAAAAATAGTACTATTATTTTTTCTACCTGCTGAAGTTTTCATTATTGTTTTTTTCTATAAACGTATACTTACATATATACATTGAGATAAAATGGATATCCAACAAAAGGAATATGTTCGAAGATTTAATTGTATTATTCATTCGTTGTCTAAAGAAAAACTTATAAGTATAATAAATAATTGAGTAAATGATCGTAAGTATATTCTGGAATATCACAGAGCAAATTATTTGATTCATATTCTGGTTACAGAAGCTACTTGCTAAATTAAACGACTCGAGTATCAAATTTAGTTACAGATGGATTGCTCTCCTCTACATAAACGTAATTAGAGGCTTTAGTTGAATTCCGCCTTAATTGTAGAGTGGTGCATATCTGTAACTCAAGATTTGAGTAGCCAACAATAGAATATAGTAAATAGGGAAGTCTGATTAATAAGAGATTTATTTTTTTTAAATACCAAGAAACCCATATTGCCATAAAATATTCATCGTAAAAGTTGGATTATTTACTTAAAAAAATCTACCTTTTTGAGGCACATGGCTGATGATTTGTACAATGTCTGTGTTTTTTAATTTTTACAAATTTATTAATCTTTTATTTTTGAGATATTACTCGATCATCGCGTCTTATAAACTACTTCAGTAAATGTAATATTAATAACCATTTGTAATAGTGTATATTTTTAAAAATACAATAAAGAGCCGGACCTACCTCGCTCATGGAAAAGGAAACAATAATCCCTCGACGCCATCGACCGCAATGGTTGGTGGCGAATCTATTTCAAAGTGTTAAAATATCTGTTATTACAACATGGCCAATAAACTCGTTACAACAGAGTTCATCCATTTATTCGAATGCCTGAAGATGCCGAAAAGCAAATTCCAGGTTTTACAGGCAAACCCACATAAAAAATAATGTGTTTAACCCACACAAAACGTGCTAATACAGTATATTTTTATATAAATATACAATATATCAACTGTAGAAAGGCATAAGGACTTCTCTCCGTCTTTTCAAAATATTGTTTTTTCGATAACCACAATGCATATAATTTAAAACATGTTTTGTTTGGGCTAGACAAAATATTTTTTGTGTGTGAGTTACGTCCTTTTCCCTTTCCAAAGTCAATATGGAATTGTAAAAAATTTGAGCGATTGAAATTCGATATTATTATTAATTTTGGATTAAAATGATTTATACATTATAAACATAGCAGCTATAAATCCGCTTGAATGCAATAAATTTAACCAGTTTTACGAATTAGGAAAGTTACCTCAACTTTTACTGCGTTGTATTGCAATAGTTTTGCAATCTGGCTCTAAGACGAATAAATTTATGAAGAAAAGTCTCAAGAAAAGCGGGACCGTTAACTGCTGAAATTGGATTATCTCTGAGAAATAAGGATGCTAGGTACTAAAATAAAACAGATTTTTAGGTAAAAATTACCAGATCATGGCGAAGCGCTTATCCAAATTCAAAGTAAAGTAGGCCAGATTAAAAAGGTACTCAAAAAAGAATGTTTTTTTTATCGGTCCGTTTTATAATTACATAAGCGTGCGGAATATGTCTTAATTTGAGTTAATTAAAATAATAGAAAAAAACCATTTACAAGATATTTAACCAAACGATTAGTTAAATGTAGTAATAATTTCTGTCGTTTCCAATAAACGTGACGTTAAAAGTTTACGTGACAATCTTTAGGCATACAAATTATTATGTCCATATAGCTATAAAGCATTAAAGGGTATAGAATTTTAGGTTACTATGCAAGAATCGGGTCAAATTAATGGCGCTGGCAATATCTGTGAGCAATGATTTAATATCCCTTATTAATACTTGGCGCTTATTAATTATATGTCGATACTAAATTTTCAATTAAATTGTTGTCATACCGGGGAGTATCAAAATAATGAAGTGTTCTTTTTGTTTATTACATAATATGTGATCTTTCATTGATGTAGCGACATATTATTATGCTTTAAGTTTCCATGTTATAGTCATGAATTAAATTATTAGATTGACATTCGTATATATTTTTTTGTTTGTAATGTTTATTACAAGTCTTATGACAGCATTTCTTAAATGATGTAACGCGAGATAAATGAAAGTGTTTTGCTAAGCTGTCAAAGATGCCTTTAATTTGAATCCGTGCATTAAAAAAGTATTCATAAAATACAAGTGGCTTTTATAAAAAAACCGACTATTAATTAAGGTGATTTTACATAAACTATAAGAACGGTTTTACCATAATGCATTTAAATTAATATAAAAGATAGCTCAGCGAGAACATGACAACTTATCTCCAGCGGTGAGTTAGATACGGGTTCGCTAATTCCGTATGATGGAATTTGTTCTAAAATAAAA
Source organism: Himalopsyche phryganea (assembly GCA_022494535.1). Taxonomy (NCBI): domain Eukaryota; kingdom Metazoa; phylum Arthropoda; class Insecta; order Trichoptera; family Rhyacophilidae; genus Himalopsyche; species Himalopsyche phryganea. Next base: position 1,461,185 of record JAGVSL010000060.1, on the reverse strand, counting down.
AAAGCGAGTGTTCCATAAAGTTTTGAGTACCATGGTAGACATAAATCATCAGAAAAAAGATAAAGAAAACAAAAAAAAAATTGATATAATCATAAATATTTATTAATTTTAAACAAATAAATAAGTGAAAGAAATTCAATAATAAAGTACGATAAAGTACGGTACATAAAAGGACAGTATTAAAAATACTGAAACATGAAATAAAAAACACACATGGTCAGATGTATAACCATAATTACATAATTAAAGATAATCACAACCTAAATGAGAGTTGACTTATCTTTCACGACTCGATTCCACAGGACACTCCACTGTATACTTCCACACCACACTCCGTAGAATCTCATTGTAGACTCCTCATGGCAGACTGACGAGGAATCCCAGGATTAAAATCCTGTTGGATCTTGCTTTCGATTTCACTTTCCTCGACCGCGCATCTTTCGGTATGTATTCAGCCGATTGAGGCAGGAAATAATAGATTGTCAAAAATGTTCAGGAGATATCATCGAATTAATGTTACGGAAACGCAGCAAACCAAAGAAAAATCAAAAAAGTATAGGTACTGAAGGCACAGCTATCTATACGCAAGAGACATAAGATTTTGGGCTGAATGGAATGAAAAGGATTGGTTTTTATGCGAAAACTTAAAAATCATACATCTGGTAATAATATCTTTACTAAATACTAAATAGTTTTATTAATACACGTTATATAAGTTAAGACACGTATATTTAAGTGTACAAAGATTGTGCACAATGGGCGCAAAGACAAAAAGAAACTAAAAGTTATTATTAACAGATTAAAATGTATCATTATGATTAAAAATATATCATTCATACTTAAAATTCAGTTAGAAAGATGGCAAGATTATAAAAATTATTAAAAAACCGTTGTATTACAGTCACGTTAATTAAAAATTGTAAATGAATATGTTCCTAATCGCTACTAGGCCAGGACAATGCCTAAAGAGTGCAGCATTGATCCTGAATCGAGAATTGTTGTCTAAAATTCTTAGGCTCCGTCTTTCCTTACCCAATATGAAACCGTAATGCGACGAAGTGTTTTTGGTAAACGCTGAACATTAAAACAGCGAGTAATACTACCTTCACCATTCAAACACACCTCTCAAAAAAATAGTTTGGGGTTCGAGTTGAAGTAGAAAAACATCAGTATTCTCTGATTTGAGAACAAAACATATATTTCAAAAAACTAAGCAAAAATATAATAAATATGGGATATATGTAAAATGTGTATTCCACATTTTATTTAAAGATAAAGAATATTTTCCTTAAGCGAGCAATAATTTTCAGCTGTTGTTGAAAATGGCTAAGCAATTTTTTATTGCTTCTCACAAAAATCATTAATATAAAAAATGCAAACATATTTTATAGAAGTTAAGAAGATTTAAATAAAGGAAAATAGTTAAAAGTACGTACATATATTTAAAAAAATCTCACTAACGACCAAGAATTTTCCAATTTGTATAAGTCTATTTTTGTACCAAAAACACAGAAACATTGAGAGACAGTCGGAAGTTTTAGAAATACTGTTAAACAAAAGTTGGTTTAAAAAAAATTAATGATTCAAAAATCATCGAATCAATAAATTATGCCAAAAAAGATTTTGTTCTCAATTATTGCAAGCAAGAGGGTGTGTGCGCCGCAGAAATAATATTGCAATATATGTATTTGTTCGTTTGTAACACACAAAATTTCATTTTCGCACAATGCACCGTACCAACTGTGTAGTCTGAGAAATAGTGTTTATGTAAACGTGAGTGTTGAGATAATCGTGACAGGTGGTACTGCCATCTGGTATTTTTTATGAAAAATAAATCGACTCCTGTCCGCTAATTACAGAATTTTAAATATGGATTTGTGTCCCGAAGCTTAATATACATACTGTCTTTTATGTTCCCATCCTCTCCCACCCATGTTATTCTGATCCGCAGGACTCATAAGTTGACTACTAGTCCTTTTCAAGCTCCAGATTTATATCCTTACCGTCTCAAAAAACGAGAGGTTGAGTGACTGAACGTTAATCAGCTCTCGCAAAAATATAATTATGTTATTTTTGTTTTGAAAAGAAATAATTATATTTTATATTTCGGAGTAGATATATTTAAAAAAGAATATTGTAATCTTTTCTTAAAATTTTATTTATTCTATTATTGTATTCTAGGTTAAATATTACTAACCGATGCTGATCTTTGAAGGACAATGAATGAAGCAATACTTTACTTTGTTGATGTTTTAAATGAACAATACATTTTATTAAGGCTAGACAATTTCCACTTTGTATAAGACAAAGTTTCCTGTGACACTGAGAAACATTGTTTTGTAGTTTAACTCGAGTTTGCAGACTTGTTCAAGCCAGGGTTTGAGCCTGAGTGCTGCGACGTGGTAATCCAGTGGTGTTACGTGAATCCAAAATACATCAGCATACATTCTCAGCCGGCAACATGTAGACTGTAAGCAACTACCTCTGCTGCATGTGGATAAACCCAGTTTATGGTTTGTTGTTTAAGAAATTTTATTAAATCAATATTCTTTGTTACACCAATCAGAAAGATAAAATATTATCAATAAGACCTGGCTTTATTAAGACCTTAAGTTTGCCAAAACTATAACCAAATGTTGAGCAATTATTACTTTATTTGATTGAGGTATCCACGAATTAAAATCCCACAACGAAAACTTTATAAATATATTTATTTTTCAATTGATTTACGAATTTGTGTTCAAAGGTATCTGTAATGTTTTGATTTATTCTTACCTACTTACGGCACCTTTGAAACGCCACTAGCTTGGTATTCAGGCCACTAATTATTTGGTCAGTTTCTAATTAAATTAATGGTAAGTAAATATTAAAGATACGGTCAGTAAATATTTTAGGTTACGTTAGGCTAAATTAGGTTATTTCAATTTAAATTAAATTAAAAATTGGTAACCTAGTTATTCCACTTGGTTTATCACTAACGTGGAATAACTAAGTCATCAATTTTTAATTTAATTTAATATTAAAAATGAGCTTCCACAAAGTTACCACCAAATCCATAGAAAATATTAGGTTATTCCATTTTATGTGTTCATTTTTCTGGTCGGTAAATAACTGACCAAAAAAAAATTAATGCTCGTTCATTTTATTAACTGACCACGTGATTACTGACCATTTATAGAATTAGTTACTGACCATTTTGATTAATTACTGACCCAATAGATACAGGCCTATTCAAAAAACACAGTATGAGCTACTAAAAAGCAATCAAATTTTGTAAAAAAGCCTCTTTTCAGATGATCTATTCATGTATTATAGTTCATGAACAACATTAGGGTGGACATGGTTGAAAATAAGTATAATAAATATGAAGTATAACAACGGTGAATCGAACTATCAGTAAATTTTTTATCTCATGTAAATATCAATTATTTATAATCATATACGATATCTACAACATCAATATATTTGTGTAAATATATATTAACAAAATTTGCAAATATATATATAATTCACCTCTATTGTACTGAAGAATCTGCTAAAGTACTAATCTTGTTTTCTACGCAGTCTTGCAAATAGTTTCTAGTTTATAAGTAGTAAGTTAAATGATCAACCACTCTCAGCCAAGTGCTTCAATTTGATACAATTGACGTCTTAGCGTCTTTTAAAATAATTAACAACAGTAGCAACAGTAAAATTACTTCGTATTTAAAATTGTTTATTAGACGACTGGTAAGTAAGTAAACAATTCTGAAAGTTTCAAAATAGTTAGAAGGAACGTTTGTAACATGTTAGATTTGAATATAAAAATAGTTTAATAGTGCCACTTAAACAGAATATAATATTTAACGTATGTAAATTTTAATAAAACAATTTTTCAAATCCTATATTTTATTATAATGAAGGATAAACGCTGCTATAATTTAACTTCCTATCATGTTTTAGACCCTACGCACTATCAAAAAAAAAAGTTTAAACGACTGAAATTTTCGTTAAAAATACTTCTGTTAGATGCTTCACATTTTGAGCGGACATGGATAGAAACAACCCAAATATATTATGAAATAATGAGTAATGATTATTAAAATCACTTTATATTTACTTGTAAATAGACACTATTATTTAAATTCACCCAAAAGCTGTTGAGAACATAGACGAATCAATCACTATTTTTATAAATGATAACATTTTGAACACTTACTAAAAAATGATTTTATTTCTTACCAACGTCAAAATAGACCAAAAGAAGTTTAGTTTATTTTATAATGCATTAAAAAAATATACATTGAGAATTTTATGTTTAATATTTTACAGTCGAGCGGTTCAATAAAAATAAACAACCTATTTGCAAACGTTATTTATAAAGTTTCCAAAACTTTTTATTTATTGATTGTATCGCCAAACGAATAAAAGCTCTTTAAAAGCTATACAAAAAATTGTGAAACTTTTTCTATCAAATATTATTATAAAAGGGGTTTCTAAAAAGAAAAGTAGTTCTGGTCTGCAAAGCTTTTCTTAATAGTAAGGTTTAAAGCCGTAAAAGTTTTTCAAGACGTTAATGAAAAGTCTTGCAGAAAAACGAGCTTTTACCCTAGTTAGCACATTATCCACACTTGTTATTTTATTAATAAGGTGGTCTTGATTTTTTGCTTTGTTTTAATACTTGTTTGGCTTAGAAAAACACTTTTAGTGAAGAGCTTTTCACTTTAAAGCTTAAAGGAAACCTTATTAATTTTAATAGGAAAATATTAAGGTTTTAAAAAAAAAAATATTTTACACTGTGACACATGGTATTGTACATATTTTTGACATGTCTTACACTACTTTGCAGCCAATCGTAGCGTTTTTCTTGATTTTATTACTATTTTGCATTAAGATCGGTAGCTTATTATAGTAAAATTAGACTTATTAATATAATATTTCTTATAAATTGCGAAAAATATCATTTATTGAGAAATTAAATACGCTCACTTTTGATTAACCTGACAATATTATACATATTGATTGAATTGGCATTTACTTAGTAGAGCTCCATTATAATAGAATGAAATATCGAAGCATTTAAATATATCAACTACCTAATAAAATTTTGTAGAACTAAATACTTAAAAATATATATATTAACCATATCCGGAGCTTCCTATTCGGAGCATATGCCCATCACGCGTCTCTTCTAAGCTTTTCTGGCGTCCCTCAGTTTCACTGAATACATCCTATGAATGGTCATTACTGGGCTTTCAGGGTGACGAAATCCATCCGATTGGTAGAAGAAACAGGCAGGATTCAGGCTCCCCTGGGGGATCCTCAGCATATGTCAAAACCAGCTCCATCGTCGCTTTTTTATTTTGGACGTAATAAGAGGCTGATTCGTCCGCTCTCTTACCTCCAAGTTCCTGACAAAATCAAACCACTTTGCCCCTAGTATTCACCACATGCATCTGTTTTCAAAGCATGATGTATTTGGTGAGGTGCAAGTAAAGCAGCACCGTCAGAATGCAAGCATTGAATAGGTGGCACTTGTTGTACAACCGTGAGTCCCAGACTTTCTACGTTGATTTGGAGGTTGTTCCAGCTATTCCTAATCGGATTGCGAGCTCTTTATGCGGATCGCCATCTCTCGTGATGTGTACCCTCAAGTACCTGAAGCCGTTGACTCTCTCGATGTCTTGTCCCATGCTCGTCAGAGGGTAGTGTGGGTCTGGACAAAAACTGTTGATATGTTATCCTATTAATATTAAATATATGATAATCAAGGTAGTAATCTCCTTCATGACCAGACACACATTAATTCGTCAACCTCACTTAAACCATTATAGCAAGGTCAAAATAAGTACTTGAAATATTTTAATTTAAAATAAATGTTACGATATTGAAATAAGTGAGATGACATAATATTGTCCACCTCTTCTAAAATTGTATATATAGTTAGGCTAAAATAAGTTTAAGCATAGTTTTGACGTTTGCGTGAGGCCGAAATAACTATAAACTAACAAATTAAAATTTTCTAGAATCTGAATAATTTGATATTTTTAATCAATTACAATGGAGTTCTACCAAGTAAATGCCAATTCAATCAATAATATTATTTTCGATTGAAAGCTCTTGGTGATCTAAAATTATTTTTAAATGAACAAAAAAATAGTGACGGTATTAAAAATTTGATTGATTGTGTACTAAGTTTCAAAATATCAAAAATTAAAAATTTGCAACAAAGATTTAATGCAAAAATCAAATTGAAGTGGAGAGTTATCATAAACACGTTACATTATTTAATATAAATATTTAGCTGAGCACTCAATTCAGCTTTCTTATAATTTTTGCTTCGCTAGGTAAAAAATTTGACAGAAATAAAAGTTTTTTAATTGTACTATTGTTTCAAAAACACATTTAAATTGTTGAGATTTGATATATTTTCATGTATTTTGTCACTAACAATTCGGGTTTCGCCTTTCGGCATCTTCAAGCATTCGAGCACACGAATGAACTCGAACTGACGGGTCTTCGGGTCGAATTGAACGGGTCGTTAGTGACAAAATACATGGAAACGTACAAAATCTCAACAATTAAAATCTGTGTTTGAAACCATAGTACAATTTAAAAACTTTATTTCTGTCAAATTTTTTATCTAGAGAAGCAAAAATTCTAAGAAAGCTGAATTGAGTGCTCAGCTAAATATGTTAAATAATGTAACGTGTTTATGATAACTCTCCAGTTCGATTCCATCGAACTCCATCAAACATCCTCAGTCGATGTCTTAAATTATACAGCTATGTTAATTAGAAGAAAAAATATGTTAACTATCAATAATTAAATTTCATTAAGTATGAACTTGAATAATTGCGTATTATTCAAAAATGCGAAACGGATATTTCATGCTTTACTAATTTTACATATTTATAATATCATTAGAACCAATTTTACCGAGTGAGCTTTTATTTTTATTGATGATGAGAAAAGTATTCATTCTTTATCTTCAGGAGAATTTTATTTATATTTTTAAATCTCAGAAGTAAGTGTTTCATTTTCCTAAATATCATTTAAATGGCCAATATTTTCGATAACCAAATTATGAGCTTATTGATAAAATCGTAATATCTATCCCTACCAAAATAATCAATTCAGTATCCGCAACCCTCTCCGGTGACTGTCTGTAACTTCGTAAAAATATCAATTATACCGGTGCCATGCCATAATTTATTTCTCGGTGATAAGATTTTTTTCGAAACGCGTTACAAGACTGCTCAACAAATCCGGTCCCAACGGTACGGAGCAAAGCCTCTCTGTATATCTCGGGCTGTCGCCTCAGTGTTGCTAACTTTACTGGGCCGCCAGATATCCTATGGGAGAGGCGCCAAGAGATTCATAGTGGGGAGGCTATGTTCGTGTCTCGGGGGTGGTATTACAAGGGCCGGGGTTGATCTAGTCACTGTTGCTTTCAAAGACGCTAAAGTTTTTGGTAATATTTTGACTTATGATACTCTACAGAGAAGAATTTTAGTGCCGTCTACGAGATGTTGTAATAATGAGACACATTTGGATTTGAATCATTTTTTTGTTTGTGTCTGCGTTATGTAATTGAACACGTTTTGATTTATCTTTACGGAATTTTTACATGTTGTATAGTAATCATTAAATTGGAAGGCTCAGTTATCACTTGATGAATTTTTTAGCCATCTCCGCTCAGAATGTGGAGCACATGAACACGTAAAAGAGTTTATCTACACAAACATTTTCTACGAGAACAGCTTGTTGCTCAGTTGCTCAATATCTCTTTTTCAAAGAGATTAAAGATATAAGGATACGACTAGGACAGAACTAGTGTTTAGCTAATCGCACTTGTTACGCTCAATTTTTAGGACTGGAAGTGTTGGAGGAAATTTCAGGTATCACATACATTCATACCTACGAACAGAAATCGATTGTCTGTACTGAGATTCGAGCCCGTGAATACAGCAACTGAAGCCAACGTTGTTGGCAAGTCTTATTGAAATAAACTAATACAGAACTATACAAAAAAAGCAGACAGCAACACAGTCATACATTTAAGTGGCTCTGGCAGAGTGTATAGCTTCTCCTATCGGAGCGGCTCTGTGAATATTTAGAGGAGTTTGATATATTGTTCATTCTTTTAAACTACACTCCTGGCAGAGAGTCACTTTTAATTACAAGGAAGTTGAAAGCGTATGATTTTAACTGCTCGAGAGAAATGATTTGAATGCTCATTCAATATAAGAGTATTGGTAGATTCTTCCTTTAGATGTAATGCAGGAAGTATTTTATCATCGAGATCAACATTATTAATCATGATAATGTGGATCTCGATGTTATTAATATATATTCTTTGTATTTTAAAAATATAATTCTTTTCCACCAAGAATTAACAGTGCGTTTTCTTATTTTGAAAAGGTTCAAACTGACATTTAGGCCTTAAATGACCTTTTGATTGGAAAATGTTGTATTACCACATTCTACTATATGCGTTTATTTCAGAGTCATATATTGTTCAATGAGGGAGTTAGCACTATTTTGGAGTTCTATCCACCATTTGTTTTCATAAATTTGTTTTATGAGGTTCTATTATCTCAAAGAAAAAATATACACATTACAGTTTTTTTGAAAAGTTTTTAACTTCATGTGGAACATTCATAGATTAGTGCGTATTTAACCCTTTACTTCTATCGTTCTATCGATGAGGTCATTGACGAACGTTAGCTGAGTTCGTTCAAACATTCAAAGTACATATGTATTATTATTCTGTTGTATTATAATATTATTGTTTGCTTATATGGTTCAGCAAGTAGTCATGATAATATATAATATTAATAAACATCTTAAAAATCACAACATTTTGTTTGATAAAATTTATATATCCGATAAAACCTTTTTAAACAAACTATTGTTGTCAGTTATAATTAAAGAATTAGATACTCAATTTTTTCTAATATATAGGCTTTAGTTAAAACGAATAATATAAAAAAAACAAGTAAAATATTTATGTATATAAACATATGCAAATTCACTAATTAAAAATACATTTTTTCCTTCAAAATACAAAATTTGATCAGTCGAAAATTCAAACGCTCATATCTCATAGTCAAGTGTAATTAGAACCTTTTCGGAGTAAGGTAACGAGTTAACGCCGTAAAAGTGATATACTCTTTCAACTTAAAAACCTTAATTATAATGGCTGAAATAAACATTTTTTACCTTTTTTATAACTACAATAATTTTAAGAACATAAATCAATAAAAAAAATAACTTAGGACAGTCAATTCCAAACAATTAAATTCGATTTATTTTTAAATTCAAGTAATTAAATTGGAAGAGAATAATAAGCTTCGCAGAATTATGAAACTCTTTGTTTCATAATTTATCTGAGAAATTTATGAAAGAAGCCTGTTTTGACAGAATTAAAAATCATTAATGAGTACTCTGAGAAGTGATTTATTTCTTCTGAGTAGTCTTTTTCATTACAATAAATCAAGATAATTTGAAAAATAAAGTAAAATTATTACATATGTCAGATATTAAATTAAATGTATCAGTATAGAATTGAAAGTCGTCATGTGTACGTTTTCTTGTAAATAGGTCTATTTGAAATTTTCACTGTACATAATACCTATTAACCGCATGGTTGCCAATAGTGTCTAAAGACGCACAACTTTCTGTGAACGGAACGCTGCTTATACGAAACTGACGTCTTTGGACGTTCCGTTTTAATCGGGATTTTACTAAAGTGAATCGATTATTTAAAACATACAAATACGTTGAACACACAACGACATCTATTAAGATTATCGTCACATACTCTTTTTTGATGAGCTTTGTCACCGGAATAAAAAAACCCTTACAATCCTTATATGTCATAAACATTTTTTTTTATTATATATAAATAGTGGAAAAACCGGCACACTTTTCATTTATTTGGTAAGTTTATAAAGAAACTTTAAAACATTTTCAAAAACGATTTATTTAGAAGGTTTTATTTTTGCAATAAAATTCGCAGCGTGCAAGTACAGCCATATATACACCCACCGGCAATTAAAAGGTTAAATTATTATTTATTATATCTATTATATATTATATATAATATTTATATCACACACAGCGGCAACTGAAATCGACTGATAAATATTTTTTCTCGTAGTAAGTAAGTCGTTTTTCCTTCATTGTATATTCTATACAACAAACCAGTAACAATCAAATCACTCTGATAAATTTAAGTAACATTTTTCAATTTTTCAATCTGTATTATTATTCAGATTTAACGATACGCATTCAACGTAACATTATTTTATTATGGGTTTGTATTTATTGAGAGAAATCGTTCATTCAATAGAGCTGCGGTAGACCGAGTCAATTAATTTTACTGCCCATAAAAACCGCATGCGTTTAAACTTGCATCCGTCAGATATAAAAATGATAATAAAAAATACTACCGTTTCACAAAATGCACTTATTAAATGTAAACCAACATAAATGAACAGTACCAACAAAGCGTTGAATTTTATTGCGAAAAGTGGAATTTTCCATGATTTTTATTACAACCATAAATGATGCTTTTAGAGAGAAGGGAAATTTAGAGGTAGAACATCTGAAATAATTTTAATAAGTTGAGCTACATCTACCTTTAGTTTATAATTCGTATATGAATTTTAAAAATCAGTTCTTTTTCAACGAGCCTGCCTAATTAAAGAGTTTAACTGTAATCTTCTGTTACTAGTCAAAAGCAGTGTTTTAATTATTTTAAAAGTCGTAATATTGTTTAAGCTTTAGTGCTTTTGATGCTACGATTTAATGTAGCTGACATTGACTTATGTCTGCAGGCCTTGAGTTTAGTGGAACTCCATGCTTTAGGTCAGGTTAGGTTATCGAGTGTAGGCCATGGTCAGTGACTATGTTCGTTTAAATCGTAAATTATATTGATGCCACTGACTTAAAAATATTCTCATAATCATAATACGATGTCTTTTTATTAAATAAAAAAATATTTGACCTAAAGATATTAAGCGGCTGAGTATAGATGAAGATTAGTTAAAAATTCAATAAATTGCACGAATAAGCGGTATAAATTTATTCAGTGTCGTCGTTATCAACAGAAATATTTAATGAAGCATATTTCAAGAAAATTTAAATTTTTTCATGATATGTCAGCTAAAATTAATCAACACATTTTCCTGTAGTCATTGATTTTAGTAGTTAACACATGAATACTGTTATTTATAAAAATGTTGCTAACAGTTCAATATTAATCAAATTATTTTTTGCACGACTTTATTATAATGTATTGATGTGATTGATATTTACTGGGTAGACCTTCATAAATAATGTTATATTACCGATAGCTCATTAGAATCTGGCCATTGTAGGAACTTTGTAACTAAATACTATATTTTGTCAAATTATCGTATCAAAATATTTTTTGCTTGATACCCACGCCACACCCATACACTCTTTGTCTGCGCATTCGGCATTGTACATCGTGCGCTCCTACAGTATTGCGCTCTGCGTTATAGATGCACATACAGATAAATCATGACGAATTTAGCCCTTCAGTACCCATGGTATAACAATGATTTACTTCAAACTTTAAACCTTTAAATTATCTGTGAAATAGATCATACAAAAATATGAAAATTTTGCTATTTGTAAATAAAATAGTTCTATTAATAAAATTGTAGTATCGTATAGTAACAATTAGTATGGTATTGTTACAATCTGAGATGCATAACGTGACATTTGCAACTGACTTGTTTCAAACGACACCAAGACATGCTCGAGCTTGTTCTGCTATGTATAATTTCGATTCTTGTGTCTTTCGATAATTTCGCATAGTTTGATGTATTTCCAGTTTTGCACACAAAATATGACGTAAAATAATAATTTAATACTACATAAAACCGTAATATTCCGCTTTTTAAATTGTCATTTTGCTTTATAAATGTGTCTATAAGACAAAACCAACACGGTTACGAAATGTGACTGCATGAGATCGGAAAAAAATTTATAGCATGAAAACAGGAAGGTTAACTCGTTGCAATTGAGTCCCATTGAGTGAATGTCAAGTTTGTCAATACAAAATCAAGGACATTACAATACGTTATATATTTCACCATAATAATAAAAATATCATAGCTCACTTAGTGTATTTTTAACTTAAGTAATAATTGAAACGCTAATAAAACACAGTTGATGGACACTGAACGTATTCGTATTTGTATTATATTATATAAATTTGTATTAACGTTATAACGTGAACGATATAAGAAGTTAGTATTCTTCCAGTAAAATCTGTATTTTCTGTGAACATTAAATTATACATAACGCTAAAGGCTGTTTTACGTTATTATTTTACAAATGGAAACAACATAATTCAAGCATTGCCATTTTTCAAAATCATAAACAAAATCATTTTTTTTTAATTCGCTTCTGAACACTAAGACAAATAAGTATCTAATTTTTTGTTTGAATCGGCATTTACTTGATGGATCTCTTGAATGAGTCTAAAATATAGTAAAGTATTATTTTCCACAATAATAATGTTGTAAAGTTAATAGTTATTTCAGTCTCTCCTTCTTTTTTGATACCATATCTTGTAAATTTGTTGTTAATTTGCCTATTTACTATGGTGTTAAGAGCTAAGTCCAACCTTTCAAATCCCGGTAAGTTTTAAACAAAATTTAGATGCTATCAATCAAAATGTGAGATCTTGGACATGTGTGTTTGTGATGTAAAAATTTTTTGCGCTAAGTAATTTCTAATTGTATTTAAATTAATACAAAATGTTTTATCATTTAACATAGTTAACTATTTTTTCTTTTACCATGTCCGCTCCCAATGGAGGTATCTTAGCAAAAGTTTTTCTGCGAAAACTGCTTCTTATTCAGTTCCTAAACCTCTCTTTTTAGAAGTGGGTAGTTATAGAAGAGTAGAGCTATTACATTGGATTCAAATCCCAAATCCGTTAATTGATTTTTCAATCGATTTATGGATTTCTGTTCGTAGGCATGAACTTTGTGATGCTTAAATTGTCTTCCTTCCAATTCGACCCTAAAAACGGGGTGTAGAGAGAGCGATAAGCTAACGTAATTATTAAGCCATGAAAATAATAGCATTTTTTTTACATTATAACAGTGGAGTTCTTTGAAGTGAAAGCAAATAAAACCTATACGTTTTATGTTTCATCTTCAAAAATATTGTCAAAATCGTTAGTTATGCTAATGTTACGCAAGTGAGATTCACATCCACAAATAATCAATAATAACCTACTAGTACTAGAATTTCTTGAAGTACCCCATCATTCCAGGAAGTTTGGTATTATCCCATAATTATTCTGTATTCATCTAGTTACTTCAAGTGTCTAGCCGATGGGAAATTGTGGTCTTTGATGTTCCAATGTCCTAATTTTTACCACAAAATTTTGAATCTCAATAGATGTTACAAATATCTTGAAAATACGATAAGATTTCTCAGACAAACAATAACAATACTTCGCATTCCTGATCTATCAGTAAGCTAATACATTTTTCTGTGACAGTGAAATAGAATTGTTTTGTCACTTTGTGAATCGATCGAAAGTTTTCCGATATGTGAAGATAATAAATAAGCTATAAATGTCTTATATTTCTGTTATTTTATATTTCAGATGGCGATGACATCTTTTGTTCAAAGAACTTACTACCTTCTTGAAGTAGTTTTATTGTACTTGAGGAACAAAAAAAGGTAGTATTAATAATATTTTTTTTTTTTACACCTTCTCATCGATGATCATCCTGAAATCTCCATTGCATCATTATATACATTTCTACAATCGATAATAATAATACATAAATGAAATTGATATCGTTTGATTAAGTGAATCGCTGTGCTTACTGTGAAAGATTTTGTATTTATTATTTGAGATGCTAGTTCATTATTTCTGTATTGACGTAAGAGGTACACGAAGAAAATATTCAACATATGAACTTCATCTTTACTGTTGTTGTTAAAAACATTGCTCCTACATCAATATTCCTGAAGATGCATTAAAAAATGAAGTTTCTCTCATCACGAGCATTATCAACTGATTCAGTTGATAATGCTCGTGACGAGCGAAACCAGTCCTGATCATTATAAATATGTGGAAGTAGTACAAATGAATTGTGTTTTATTTTTTAAAATATAATGTCTTTCCACCAAGAATTGACAGTTAACACCTTAAAAGTGAAAAAATGATAAAAGGTTAATATATAGTGCAGATTGTTAGAATGATTGAAATGTGGTATAAGCATATATTTAAAATTCCTTCGACAACTAATCTGACCAATAAATAAAGCCTTAATGGCGGTTAGTTAAAAGGCAGTGTCTAAACAACCAGTTTGAGCTGGCATTTCTAGTTCTTAAGGCTAGGAAGTACACTGAAAGCTTAGAAAAACTGGTTTTAGTTAGTGGCATGAATACGGAAACGGTCAGAGGCATAACATACGTGATTTAAAGTGACAGTGCAACAGAATTTTCAACGGCGTCCTCAATTCACTATCAAATGTTTCGATAGAGAAGAGTCGTTTTGAAAGCCAGTATCAGAAATCGTGATAGAAGTGTTTCGACCAACCAAAAAAAGACAATTGCTGTACAAAAATCTGCGCATTTTACAAACACGTAAGTAAGCACGTAAAAAACAATGTGGTCATTTTTCATTAAAAAGGAAAAAGTTTAAGTGAAACCAAACTTTCTTTTAATTCCAAAATTGACGATTTTGTCGGAGATTTCTTGTTTATGGGAGCTTGAAAATTTGAGCTGAGATATTTTTAGCCAACGATAAAAGTTCCCTCCTATCAGTTATTTACAAAGAAAACTTTGCTCATTTCTTGGAATTTATAATATTTTCATGGCGCGATACCATGATGATTATTACGAAAAAATGAATCTATTTTTTTAATTTAAACTTGTGGAGAAATTCTTTCAAATTCAAGATCTTAACAGCAACACAAATACAAGGAAATTATAATAAGTTTTTTTGGCAATATTTTTTAACAGTAAGATTTTTCAAATCATATTTTAATCAGTTGACTTTAGGGATTCCAACTATTCGTCATTATCAACTATTAGAATATCAAATAGTGAAACAGAAACTATTCAAATGTATTTGAATATTCAATTAGTTTCTGAAGTATGAGACTACTATTTAAAATTCGATTTGAAGAATTAATAATACAACATTATAAAAATACACATTCCAATACTGTTTAATTGAATTACAATATTAAGAATTTGTAGCTGCGTCGGATTTTTACAACGGTATTTCTTGAATTACTGAAATTACGGTATGTTTAGAGGGTTTTTAGTCCTCAGTTATTCGTCAAACTCAAGTAATATCATACGATATTGGATAGCGCCCAAGTTGGGTGAAGGCAAAAAAGGCGCACATTCAACGATTTAATAACTTCGAGTTTATTTCCAAATTATATACTCCTATCCTTACTCTCACTGTGAGGCTGATTGACTGACTAAATTAAAATAATTTCTTTTTGAACACTTTATTTCAAAAATTTCAATTTTGAGTACATATGCACCAAATTGACAACGGAAACTGTTGAAAAAATTAGTATCAATCAATTTAAAATAGTACAGGTGGCTCAACAAATAATTAGTTAATTTTACATGGGATTTTCTCTTTCAAACACAAGTTAAAAAACATGGGCTTAGTTTTGTTATGGTTTGTATCTTGCGCAAACCGGGCTTACGAGTGCTTGAGATCAGCAATTAGCGTAGGGAGGCAAATGAGTGAGTGGAGTTCAGGAGACTAATCGAGGCGCCCAATGTTTACTCCGGGAAGTAGCGCCAGGAAAGAAGAAAGAAAAAAAATTGAATCTCTACTAAGTTACTTAAAATCTTTCGAAAATACAAAATCAATTTATTTCTTTAAATATTTCCAACGCAACTTTCTGAGGGTGTATAGTTGTTAAATGTAATGTTTCTGCTTATTGAAGTCCAATTTAATTTTAAATTACTTTGAACCAGACGTCCACTCGAATGAATATCTATTCAATTCAAAGTACTGTTCGTAGCTTCTAGTCAAAACAAACTATCACACTGAGCCAACTGCCCGTCGATCGTGTTTTGTATCGAAAACATGTCTTGCAATGCGGAAACTGGAAGCTAACTTGTTCACAATTTCCTAACACAAAATAATGAACTTTGTACCACACTGTATAAATGCATTTTAGCAATAATTAGCATGCAAAAAATTATGTCGAATGAATTGCTGATATTTTTTTTAATCAATTTTGAATTTTATCTCATTCGTATTGGTGTGCTGCACATGACACGTTTCAATTTCACAATAAGGTTGCTGGTTACTATAAAAATATGCAGTAACAAAATATTTAAAACTACTTTTTGTTTGATAATGGTTCATGAATTATTCATAAATTTCGTTAAAAAAATCTTCCTGGAACCAATCCTACGGAGATTATTAATTTTATCAAGTATCATTGACAATAAATAAATTAGTATATTACTTTCAAATTAATACGGTAAATAATAAAACATTGAAGCGTACGTGATTATCCGTGCTGTGCCATCTAGTGATAAGAATGAAAAGTTTTCAATAATAACTTCAATAACAATAGTATACTTACTGAAATCTAGCTGACATTCTTTTTGGCATTCTCATTTGACTAATAAACTACTTTATTTAAAAGTTTTTATAATATATGAATAGGATGGTAACATTTTGAACTCATTATACTAAACAAAGCTCTGATACTGTATTTGAAAAACAATATTAAAAATTTAAGAAGAAATACTATTTTTTAGTTACTTATGTCATTTAAAAAATTCATATTTTTGTAAAGAAGATTGAGCAATTGATATACTATAATTTATCTGCTTCGTAAGGAATCCAAACTTCATATTTTTAGCCTATTGATTTGGAACATACAAAAACTCATCAAATAGTTTTATGAATCTCTGATAAACAAGTAACTTAAAATATTTATTAAGAAAATGGTTGCCGGCGATAAAGAAGTAAAAGGCAAAACCAAACTTAAATTACGGACAATTTCGTTAGAGATAATGATCAAACAAAAAATCAAATATGCAAATTCACTGGGTCTAAATACAATTTGAGCTTTTGCAATACCAAAAAAGCGTAACGTCGGCCCAATCGCAAAGTTTTAATTACCTTATTTATTTTTAAGCCGAAATCAGAGCCTCTTTGCTAAAGTCCATTTGCGAAGTTCAACGGACATGAACGAAGTTTTCCGAAGCATTCGAAAAGAATCGACAAAGGTAATAAATTACTCATTAAAGTTTTTGTCTTGCGAGAGGAATTTCAACGGAAAAATTTTCATCGGACATTTGCTAAACGAATCTCATTTCTCCAAGGGTTAACTCATTTATGACTAGTTTAGATTAAGAAGATTCAAATAAGAATAAAATAACAATTGTTTCACTGCGTTAAATTAAAATATGAAACTGTTTAAAATGTTTTTTTTTATGTGAAGGCATGATATGAATCAAGTATTCTGATATAACTAAAATTATATTTTGCAGAAATAATATCGAGACTACTGCCTAAATTTAAGTTTAAGTAAAATATAAAACATTGTTGTGTCGTTATTCATCTCGAAGTAAGATACAGTGATCATTAAATAGAGACTTTCATTCAATATAAAGATAAATCTTTGGATAAAATATAAATTAAATTTCTTTTCAGAAATATATTATAAAATTCATAAAAATACTAATCAAAATATTGGATTTGGATTATTGAGATTTTGTACACTTCCATGTATTTTGTCACTAACGACCCGGGTTTCGCCTTTCGGCATCTTCAGGCATTCGAGCACACGAATGGACTCGAACTGAGGTCGTTAGTGACAAAATACATGTAAGTGTACAAAATCTCAATAATCCATATTTGATATTGAAATTCCATCAAGCACCCTCAGTCGATGTCTTAAATTACAAAATATTGGAATTAACAAAATTGAAAAAATTTTCTGTCTATAACTCTCTTGTCACCTTGATATCGTCAGCACAATGCAAACATGTGGATTAATTCTTAATATTATATTTGAAGTAGATGGTATTCCAACAACAAGCACGTTATAATAATATAGGTCGAGTTAATTTAATTAATGTAACTTCTTAAAAGTTTTGTAACAAAAGTAAAATTATTTTTTTTCTACCGATTGTCCGATTCTTGTATGACGCATGTGATCACAACATGTTACCTCTAATACTTTTTTTCACCCACCTGCTTTACTTTCTCCCATAACGTGTCAGATGTTAGCATCCTTAACTTCCACCCAGTACACTTAATGAACAGTAATACACCTATACAAAATGTACATAGATGCACATGTAAATTAAATATAGACTTTAACAATAGTTAGTGCTCATAAAACTGCATTATTTTTCAGATTACTGAAATGTAATTTATATTTTAAAATGTGGGTAAAATAATTTTCGCAGAATATTTTTCCAATCAACTGCTTTATACGAAACGATTTCTCGTATATGTGAAAATTGTGTCACATAACATTATAACTTTTGACTTGATACGTTCTTCAGCAGTTTCTATAACTTTTACAACCGCCTTTGTAGCTTTTTCACAATTCGAGTAAAACGAAAAAAGCTCCATTTCAACTAAATATAGAGTGGTATAAAAAAACTTTTTTCTACAATTCACTTAAGGCATAAACGGGTTAAAAGGCATTTTCCGTGGAAGTTTGTCCAAAGGATATCATTGGGGAATAAACCTTAGTGCCCCCGGTTAGTGTCATCTAAGTTTTTTTTTTATTTATATGACTCCGACTTGATAAAGTTGAAATTTTTATGGGTGATAGTATGAATAAATTTTACATGCGAATATTTTTATATCCATAGAGTGTGAGGTTTTTTTCTCATCGTATATTTTTTTCCGCAACTTAAAAAATTGGAACAGATATTTTTCTTTTTCAATTTAGAAATTGTGCACATATTTCATCTTTTGCAGTTATGTTCTTAGGAAATAAGGATAATATGATGAAGACAGATTGAGTTACTTTAGCACGAAACATATCAATTTAGAAGTTTCTTTTTATTGTTCGTCTCTTTATCGAAAGTTTTGTATCATCCCTTCTGCCTCGGTTTCAGAAACAGCAACATAGATGAATGATTATATTCA
This sequence comes from Himalopsyche phryganea, assembly GCA_022494535.1. Classification (NCBI taxonomy): domain Eukaryota; kingdom Metazoa; phylum Arthropoda; class Insecta; order Trichoptera; family Rhyacophilidae; genus Himalopsyche; species Himalopsyche phryganea. Next base: position 1,442,035 of record JAGVSL010000060.1, on the reverse strand, counting down.
TATAATTCGCCAGTATGTTTTTTTTTATGCAAAAACATATTTTTTAATTTGTTAAACTAAGACATGACATACAAAAGATGAAAAGGGTTTATTTTAAAGTAATGAAATTATTGTAAGGTATATTTTCACGATGAATCTAACAAATAAGTTCAATTAGGCATAATAAATATGATAAGTATTTTTTTCAACTACTTCTATTACCAGTTTGTTACATATGGTATCCTATTGATGTATCTAGGCATGATTTGATTTTTAAGAGATCTGTAGCTCAACAATGTTATAAGAAGAAGAGACCCAAAAATAAAAACAATGAAAACAACAAAAAGTTTGTATTTTATCGTCGTTTACAAACCTTTGTGTTAAGCAATTTTATTTTTATCCGATTACATAAAAATTAATTTTATCCGAACGAAACAAAAAAATGTGCACATCGCATAAAATTTAAATAAAATACAATCATTTCGTATTTCATATTAGAGCGACATGAAATTAAATTCGTTTGTATAGGTAAAGATTATCAAGGTAAGGAGAAAATATAAATGATTAATTAATAATTAATTTTAAATCAATCATAGAGGGCTTATTAACAAAGATTATTTAAAGAAAGTTCGAATGTGTAATGAATATTTGTTCATTAAACCAAATTTATATTCCTTTCAAAAATTTGTTAAAACAGTTAAATTTTAATAGAAATTTAACAAAGAATTCTTAACATTAACGTTTATAAACTATTTCTTTTTTAACATGAAGCTTACCCTAAACCAATTCCACTGATCTTTATTCTATGCTCAAAATTAAATCTACAGTACCAGAATTAATGTTAAATTTCCACTCAATTTTCCAGACTAGCGTATAGGTCGTGGCGTGGCATCGCATCTTTACTTAACAAGGCGTCCCTTATTGATAATTTTTCATGGGATATTTTTGGACTTCTTTTTAAATTTTCGAATAAATATAATTTTACATTTAAAGTTGATATTTTACATTTCGGAAACAATAATTTACAACAATACATAAATCTGTTTTCTTAGATCTTCTTCGATCTCTGCTAGGATTTCTACAATACCAATTATAATCCAATTAAAAAACGTGAATTCATTTAATTGAACGATATACATAAATATAAGTGATATTTTTAAGTCAAAACAACCTTCTTAGTCAAAAACTTTGTCTCTAAGGGAATCCTAAAAAAAATTCTTGCAGAAACTGACATCTATATGCAATGAAAAAATATTCCGAACGAAATATTATAAGAAAAAAAATAGGTAGGACGTTACACTTCTCTCCAAAAACATAAATACCTCATGCAACAATGGAGACAAGATGAAAACGTGAGTAATTTAGCTCTTATGATAGAGAATTCATTCATTCTTATATCAAGCTGTATAATATATGGAGACAACAAGCGGATATAATATGACAAAGTCAGATGAAAAATAACTGCTTTCGTAAAATCAAAACCAATCTGGGCCTCAGTAAAGATTAACATTATAAAAATATCTTCATGGTATTTGGTAAGATGTTTGGGAAGACAAAACTTATAAAATTAAAATCAAAATTTGCAGAAAGTATATAACCGTCCTAGAACTAGACTGTAACATCTCGAAAATTTGGAGAATTAACTTGGCTATAGAGCTTTTTTCTCTTTCCAATCTTCTATCCAACAGTAAAATTTTCATATGTAAATTCCATATAAATTTGAAGCTATTCATAAAAATACAGCATAACATTTATAAAAGTCTGCCTATACACTGCATGTTTGTTGCGTATAAAATAAGATACAGAAAAGAAATAGTTATCAGAAGGCTTAATAAAAGAAAAGAACAGACAGTACAATACAAGTTTTATTGATTTATGACACAGTTGAGTGAAGATAAAACTTTGGATTCAATTATGATTTTCGACAAAGTTACTACTAAATGGTTCTAGGACGGCAATATCAATCAAGCATTAGATATCAAATGGCAAAAACTTCTTCCTGAAAAAATAATAGATTAAGAAGGTTCTAACACATCCTGAATATCAAGGAAAACATAACAAAGAAAATTCATAAGAGATAAATGGTTTCTTGCCTCGAAAACCACATTTTCCATATTCAGATTCAAAATAACAATATTTATTAACAACGAAACGGAAAAATTGGCTCAGCGCTCCAGTTTCCGATTAAGGCAACAGCAAATTTCTCGTCAAATGCCATTTGCTGAGTCTATATGCCCACAATGGTGTACAGGTTGTGAAAACCATCTGACATTAATATTGTTTTGATTTAGTTAAGTTATTTTTTATTGTAGCAAAATAATTTAATTTATAGGCTTTTAACTAAAAACACTCTAACAGTGGGTAGAAAAACCTGTACAAATATATTTATATTGACGATGCCATCATTTAAACTTTTTCTTAAACTTAAATTATTGATTACCTACTGTATGCTAAGTTAATCCAATTAAAAGTAAAATGCCTTTCCCTACCTTTGGTAAAGTATTTTTCTCATCGAAGGCTATGCAAATTAGTTTCCAATGGGTATTCCAGTACTTCACTGCTGATTTACTCGGTGTTGCCCTTAAAAATGCAGATAAAGTGCTTGGGAAAATCCTCCCCGTCTTTTGGGCTGCAAAACTTATTATCGGGCAACACCAGGTCTACCATAGAGAGGATAATGCGGCAATATCTCTGGATTAAGCACAATTAGTTTATCCCAGTGATACTCAAATGGTGGTTCTCAAATTACTAAGGTCTTTAAGACGGTTCCGCAAGTGAGCAAGCTTCTAACTAGAATATATAATATATCATTCTACGAGTTGGCTACACGTTATTTGTCTTGTGATCATTATTGAATAAATAATCACAATAAATTATTCACCAGCATTCAATATTGATTTATGGTGATCATTTGTACGAATAATTTATAAATAAAGTATAAAAAAAATAATCTGTCGATATATGCTTTAAAAAGTCAGATGTTTCATTGAAATAATCAGTGTATATTTAGTAATTTAGTATTATTTTGTAGATTTAGTATAGGTTAGTGTTGTCATAAATAGGCACCGATTTTCTATCGAATTATATTTTGTTCTTTTTCGAATAGGCTTACCTTTAAAACTATTATGTCGCGACATCTAGAATATTTCGTAAATTAACATGTTAACCGTAGTGGTAAACAAAATCATAATTGCCTGTACCTGGAATTAGGTTTTAACTCAGGATAAACAAAATACGGTAATTTTTAATTTGTTTAGGTCGGGTTTGGGCTATCACGCAGATAGTTTTTTTAAATGACTCAAGATCGTGGCTTTATATTAACAAAAATTAAATTGTTTTTATAAATTATTACGTAAAAATATAGCAGTGAATTGAACGCCTAAAATAAGATGCAAAATTCTACCACAGGTTTACTAATTCTTTTAAAAAAAACATTTTTTTCCCATACAAGTAATACATTATTTTTTTTTTTTGATTAAAATATTTTTTTTTACAAATTTAACACTTTGAATGCTTCATTACAGCCAAATTGTGTGTTTGTATAAACAGTTTGTAAGCCATTTTCTTATCCAGCATTACATTCTCACTGCGAAACGGATTTTCGGCATCTTGGTGTGGGTAAATGATTTTATTCCCTAAATCTCGGTAATGTATATAAACCACGTCTTTAAAAAGATTCCAAAAGAAGGGGAACGCCGAAAACTTATTATTTTAAGTATTAAGTTAATCGTAATGTCAAATAATATTTATACAACTTTAAAGTAAAACTATATATATAATATCCGAAAAACAAGATTATTATAATAATTGATAGACCAACTGCCCGGTACTGTTCCATATGAAATCACTGAATATCACCTCGTACAGCTGTTTTTCATATGTTTTTGCTAATCACAGTCAAACTGAGAACTTTTACCTTTAAAACTGAACTTCCAGTGCCTGATTCATATTTAGTGTAATTTAAGACATCGACTGAGGGTGCTTGATGGAATTTCAATATTAAATTTGGATTATTGAGATTTTGTACACTTCCATGTATTTTGTCACTAACGACCCGGGTTTCGCCTTTCGGCATCTTCAGGCATTCGAGCACACGAATGGACTCGAACTGAGAGACAGTAAACAGTGTCTAACGTTTATATAGGTAAAACCCGGGTCGTTAGTGACAAAATACATGGAAGTGTACAAAATCTCAATAATCCAAATTTCATATTTAGTGATTGGATTCCAAATTTCGCATACTTAAAAATATTATCTTAGCTATACGATAGTATTTTAAAGTCATAATCATGTCGATCCGGAAAGATGTCTCTCGTTTGAGGTGTGACTGCAGAATATGAGTCATTTTCTATGGTTGTCATCGGGCTGATGACTGCTTTTATCGGGCGTTCACCTTTAGTGCTGAAAATATCCAGCTCTCTAGGCAGTACATTGATCATCCGAAAGTCTCTCGCAACTGGTAACTCGAATGACCGTTGTGAAGAACAAGTTTTAAGAATAAAAATTGTCTGGATATGGTTTCAGCCACGTAGATAACAATTGGGAGCATGTAAATTAATAGTCATGAGAATTTCAGAATTATAAACTCGTCCCCGAAGAATAATATTAAATCTTTTAAATATTATGCGAAATTTGCATCTGTCTATATTGATTACTCGCCACATATAAAGGCAAACCACCAGCTAGTAATTTGTGATACCCGTAGCTATTTTCCAGTGCACATGCCCTGAAGTTATTAAGTGTGTGTGATCTATAATATTATGTCATCGTGAAAAAACTAAACTATGTTTATAGCGTTGCTCCGTTTTGTACTGTTTTACTGATTTGGAACACTATTAGATGGCTGGAAGTTGATTCAAGTGTAAGGAAGAATATATCCCCATTACACATGCCCTTAGGTTTAATTATCTGACAACTGTGATGTTATCATAGCAACCCGAAATAAACAATTATATATGTATTATATGTCAAACATTTGCTCTATTTTGACTTGATCTTTCTTTTTATGATCTTGAAAAATTGGTATTTAAGGTAAACGTAACAGTAGTTGACCGTTTAAAAGAACAAATCAACAAAAATGACGATTAACGTTTAGTTTTAGACCGAATGATAACAAAGCAAGTGTATTCATAATGGATCACATGTCTTAATTAATATGATAAGACAAAAATTAGAATAGGGTCTGTTACGAAAAAATTGTGTTCAATTTTTAACAACCATGTTTTTGTTGCCGTAGTTGACCACTGTTTTTTTCAGTAGTTGACCATGCCTAATCAGAACGTTTCATGACAACCTTTCATCACAGCCTCCTGTAAGACCACTCTTGGTTGAATCAAGTAGAAAATGCTTACATTCATGCTATCCTTAACAATTCTCTTAAGAAATTTAAAATAAAATACTAACTGTATAAGGTGTTGTTTTTAAATAACCACTATGACACCTGAATGTGATGTATTGTATGGTGATGTATCAGTTCCTAAATCCATCAAAAGATGGTGTCACTTGTCTGAACTCTACAAAAAAGGTCAACTACTTGTACATAGTCAACAACACGTGCATTTATCTTACAACTAATATTTTCATAATTTAGTGTCTGACTTTCAATCTATTATTATTAAAATAAGATAGTTTAAAAAGCTTAATTAGTCGGAGCAAGTTTGGTTCAGTTTTATTATTAAATATTTGTATTTTTAAATGTATAAATTTGAGGATGCAATGAACTCATCAAAACCATAATTTAATTATCAAAATATTAAATTATTATTAATTTTATCCATGTTCGTTAAAATTCTTAATCCTTGCATGATAGGTAATGAAATTTCTAAACGTTATTTTAGCCCTAATAATAATTGCAATGAAATTTCCTCGTTTGATGGGCCTATTATTATAATCAAAATTTTCCTTTAAAGTCATTCTCGTGAGGGTTCATGGTACCGTCAGAGAATTAGTCAGAAATTGACTCCCGCATTTATAGTCGGGAAAATTATGGCAAGCATAAATTTATATCTTTCATCTCAAATATTATGTATGAAAATTATTGTAACAGGCAGAAAATAATACTGAAGGTACTAGACTATAAATTATTTTATGACATGATATTTTTGGCAGTTTTAAAATTCACACTTTCCTTTTATTCTAATAATAATAGTTTTGTTAACATTAAATAAAATTGAAAACTATTGAAGCAGATGTGGTCGCGTATTACAATATATGATATCGCTTTCTTATTTATTGATTATTAAAATATTTAAAAAAGGTCAGTTTAGTCTCAGTCAACTGTCATAACATGTTTTAAGATGTTAACTGTCAATTCTTGGTGGACATTATATTTAAAAAAATGAAACACAATTCATTTGTACTACTTCTACATATTTATAATGATCAGGACCGGTTTCACTCATCACGAGCATAATCAACTTTTTGTTTTTCATATATAAAAAAAAAATTAATGGATACTCATGGCTGCTCTGCTTTTTCCACTTAAGATGGCTGTTTATTGTTAATATTAATTACATACTTAATATTTGATTGTTTTTAAATGGTTCACTAATTTTTTTTTATAATTTTCCTGATCCACTATTGCTTATTGCATTAGTAGTGTCATTAAAACTTTTTTCCTCAGCTAATGGACTTTTAATGTAGCTACATTTGTGATTTCAGATTAGTATATATTGATTTGTAAGAGGTCCATAACATTTTAATTGCATACTCTTTTATTTGATTCGTGTATAATTTGTTTGCTAATCAGTATTTTCTTGTCTTAGTTCATGAATCATCAGTTTTATATACCTTCATTTTTACACTCAATTTTATATAAATAAGCCTGTTATTTTGGTGTTTTATCAGTTGATAATGCTCGTGATGAGCGAAACCGGTCCTGATTATTATAAATATGTTGATGTAGTACAAATGAATTGTATTTTTTAAAAAAAAAAAATGTCATAGCATGATTGTTATTGCAATCTCTAGTGTTGATGATGCTGCTAAACTGTTTTATTCATCGAATTGCTTGCTTAGATCAGTTGTTTACAATGTCCTGCGAATTTAGTCCATTGAGTCACTTTGAGTATGATATTTCAATTATAACATGAACTACGGGTGTTGGTAAGAATAAAACCAAGAGTCATTAAGTAAATAATAATTGCAACATCGTGATCTGTGATTCGGCTAAAGTCTAGAAGTAAATAAGTCTAAAACAGCTTCTGTTTCTCTGAAACCGTATTATTTGATGATTAAAATTCAAAGCAGCTTTACGTGACTAGGCATTTCTAAATCTGTATCATTAAAAGACTTTTACCTCTAATGCTGAAAGAGACAATATTTTTTTGTATACAGTGGATCCAAAATTCGTCGTTTTGAAGGACCCCTCAAAAAAACGATGAATTTGTAAACGATCAAATTTGTAAAAAATCAGGTTTCCACTGTAGTTAAAAAAAGAAATATTTTGACCAACCGCATAGTTTCGGTAAAAAACTTTTTTAATAAATCCAAAACACATGTTTAATGAAATTGAATTGTACACGTCAAAAATTTTAATAATTTATAATAAATAATTATCTTAAATAGTGTTTTAAAAAAAAAATTGTAATTTTGTTTTATGTAAAAGGTGTGATACAAAGGATTTAATATTGACATTTTATTTGACAAACAAAAAAGGAGTGTGTTATTAATTTTGAATACCTTTCGTATCTGAAAATCTTTTTTTAAATTCCATATTAAGATTATATTTTTCCATTTATACGTATTTCATTTTGTGAGATTTAATCTCAATTTCATTACAAAGAGTGTCAAGACTAATATTAAATACAATACGAGTAAATATTCACGGTCGCTTGATCTTGCGACTGAAAATTTGAAAAGAAAATGAAAAGGAAAAGGTGAAATTAAATGGATCAGGTTTTTGTAAATCGCAGGATGTGACACCTGGAAATAAACGTGACTTCAAAGAAACTTGTAAAGAGTTAGGACGAAAGGAGAAAAAGTTATTTAATATAAAGGTTCCGATGGACGTGTAAAAGAAGAAATGTTTATTTTAATATATAAGTTTTCAATCTATCATACCTTTTTGAGTCAAAAAATATAACAAGACCTGAGCATTGAAATTCTAAAATTTAAAATTCAATGTCAATACTTTTGAGAACTCTTTAAACGACTTATTTCAATCAAAAATTCTGTCAAAGTTTTATGTGTAGACGTACTGTCAGACGCTAAGTCATTTTATTTTGTTTTCGTGTAATATTGTCAGGGCTATCAGTTATCGTTAATATATACTAGTGAGTACCCGGCATGCGTTGCAATGCTACTCAAAGAATGAAAGTGTTTGTGTTTTACTTCTGTTTAATAAAATGCTTTCGGATACACAATAATTTTTATTTCTGGTGCGTACACGAATCAATCAAAAGGTTTTCCAAGATGCCACTGTTCGTACATATTCGATTCTTTTTTAAGATTTATTTTCAGAAACCACAACAACTCACCAAAGTTTCAGTGAGATCGGATCAATGGGAAAGGAACGCATACGAGACAAACAAATATTAATTTTTAAATACATTGATTGCTAATGTCATATTTCTTATTTATTAACAAATGACGCCACGTGCCACCACCAAAATTTACCAATATGTGTTCTATTCATTTCTAACCTAAACTTTTTTTCAGCTTTTATACCTGTATAAAAATATTGCTTTTATTTGATCTTTTAGAAAACAAGTCTGTTATAATTTTATATCATTTAAAATAATTTTATCATTATTCTATTAACTTTAAATAAACTGTTAAAACAAACGGTTCCGTGGTGCAGTGGTCAACGTCTATGGCTATGGTTACGAATGTCCCGGGTTTATTTCCCAGTACGGACAGTTTATGATTTATGGATTTCTGTTCGTAGCCATGAATGTTTATGATGTCTAAAACTCCCTCCCACCCATCTGATCCTAAAAAACGGGGCGCATTGAAAGCGATTAGCTAACTACTAGCTCTGTCCTTCTATCCCTACTCTCTCCGAAAAAAAAAGGTTGAGCAACTGAGTAACAAGCAGTTCGTAGAAAAGTTATGTTGAGATGTCTCCATTTGGAGGCCTTATGCTCCGCGTTGGGAGCGGACATGGTAAAAAAAAACTACTAAAATTAATAAATATACCATATAACGATTCAAATTTTTAGTGAAGTTCAATCAAGCACTCTTATAAATAAATATTGGTATATTAAAAAGGTTTACAATTAAATGCACTTTTGTTTAGATCATATTCACTTAAATAAAAATTGTTTTCACTTATAACAAATACATTCCAAAAAAAAATATTTTCACTTAAAATAATGTGATCCCACATAATAAAATATATTTTAACATCGAAGAAATATTTTTACGTAGATAAAATAGTTTTCACTCAATATAAATAAATACTCACACTTTAAAATCGATAGTTGCACGAAGCATTAATGAAATGTCACTTATTCGTCTACCCTATATTAGGCTGTCTATATTTTATTTGCTCCACGCATTAGAATATATTACACAATCCAAACGAGACCAACTTTAATATAACGTATTACAACCTAACACACATTGTTTTAAGAATCCGTGACTATGTGGAAATGATTAAAATCAAAGTTTGAGTATACTAAGTTAATACTATCTAATCCAAAGTGCAAACTATAGAAATAAAAGTTCAAGTGTAGCAAGTGAATACTATTTAATACAAAGTGCAAACTATCGAAATAAAAGTTCGAGCGTACCAAGTGAAAACTAGCAGAACGTGCAATTATTTATAACCCTATTAAAAATTCACATTATTTAACCGTTTCTTGGACATAGGTCTTAAAAGAACAAAATAATTGCCAGCTATCATTAACAGAAACGGATTAAGAACTTAATGGTGTTATAAATATTTATTAGGAAACACAAGATATAAAAATCATACAATTGTATCCATTTTGTTGTCACAGGTCACAATTTGATCGATGAGCTATAAGTTTTTGTTTCAACAACATTGTTTGAAGTTTTTCATGACAAGATGACGAGATGACGACTAGATTCAATCTCGGACCCTTTCTATGAACCCGGGATTTCGGGACATACAATTTTTCAATCAGTGTGATTTTATGTTTTAAATTATTGAATATCTAAATTTAAATTTGTCACAATCATTTCTTCAGTTAGAATGATTATATGATTTCATATTTTACGGCATTGAAATGGTTTTTTTCATTCGTTGAATCATTTACAAAGAAAGAGAAAGAACACATATAAAAATATTTTTTTATTTGTAAGATTATATATTATTTACTCTCAGTTTATAAATGAAAAATAATAAAAAAAAACAATAAAATGTCATGTTATCAAAATTGTCAGGACTTTTACGGATGTTACGAAATATGAGTTGGATGGAATCCACAATACATCTATTAAAAAAAAGTATGTACAAAAATAAACCGAGGAACATGTAGTTAATCAAAAAGTACTCAAATTGAAATATGCATTATTTTTAATATTGACAGTGAATCCCGAAATTCAGGGATTGCTATTTAGAAAATTCTGGAATTACGGGATTAACTAATTGACCGGGATCCCGGGATTGGAAGCTTTAATGACGTTGTGATAGTGGGGAAACCAAGTATCAAGAGAATGAAGTAAAAACAAAATTACCGTTTTTTCTTTTTTTCTTAAGGCAAATGTTTCCTTTTAAATATAACTTCAATTTGTTTAAAAATCTTTTTTTGACAAACATTTGTATAAGCTGGAATAATTACTGATTAACAATTATTGTTATGTGTAAATACTATGTGTATCATAAGAATAATTTAACAATTGTATCTTATAATTTTGTTTCACCAATCATTCACACTGATTAATATTTTATGAAATGCGTTGTCAAGTAAAAGATTAATCATTTCTGTTGGTACGAAAAGCAGTGGAAGTTTCCACAAGTTATGATATCTTCGTGACAATACACAATTCTGTTGAAATTCTCGGATTATCTTAAAATTTGTGGATTTCGCAAAATTATGCATGCACGGTATTTCTCTATTACAGTTATTTCAAAATAGTTTTCAGTTAGCATGCTAAGCCGATGAATTGAGTGTGTTTCCTCGAGTACACGTTTATTCTCTTAGTGTTTCAAAATAATGCTCACTAAATACAGCAGTTGTGCTTGAAATTTAATTCATATTTGATATTGAAATGAGAAGTATTCATATATAAGCTGTCATGAGTACAAACATAATTATTTTTATCAATTTTTATAAACGAAATTTATTTAATTTGAAAATAAGTATTATATCATCACGAAAGAAGAAGGGAAAAATAAATTCTAATCTAAGCAGAATAGGTAAAGTTTCAATCACATGAGTATGTTTGAAAGAATGTAAAAAATCTCCAGGGAACAGTTCATATATTTTAGATTTAATATTATAATTGAACAATAAATTAATGTATGCAAGTTAACTTATTCGAGATTAGATCCTGGATTTTTAGAACGGACATTCATGTTATTTGTTACTTTGACTTCAATAATTTAGTTTATTTTATACTGAGTCGTTGGTAATATTCTGGAAAAATAATTTTTAAAATTAAATTGAAATTATTAATAACGATGATAACGATGATGATGATTATGCAGCTTAGAAGCGATGTTTCCCGTTCGACAAGTGGCAACAGAATGCTGGTCCTTTTTCTAATTCTTCACAATTGTCCTCTTTTCCATTAATTTTCCATTTTAGTTGTCATATCGTATTTTCTCACGTTTGGAGACTGTTTCCTTTTATAAACACATATTTATTTATTTTTGCATTTAGGAATATCACGTTTCGTAACTCTTCTATATCAAGTGATGACTTGAGATAGATGTCATTTTTTTTCATCAATTTTGACAAACAAAACTTTTCCTCGAGTATCACATTTCGTAAATTTGGAGCGTCTTGTATCACTACATATTTATGTATTCAAGTTTACTACATTAAATAACCGTAACATCTAATATTCCCTCGATTAGTGAGAAGCGATGAAAAAGTTTTCTTTGTAATCGTGAACCATGTGAATCAAATTGAATAAAAATTAAAAAATAAAACATGATCATTATAAATTTAGCCAAACTTTTCTCGAAAACTTGTGGAAAATAAAGTTCAATATATTTTTTTCATAAACAATAGTTAAAACACGGGTTGGTTTTAATTCTGAAGTGCACTTTTTCATACCATTATTGTCGTTTTTGCTGGCTCAATGGTAGTTCTACGTTTTTACCTAGCCCCGCCCAATCGTTCTAATAAAATTTCATATTCATAAGTATTCATGGAAGGAAAATTGGCTGGCAAAAAGTGTTTCTCGCAAGTATCAGGGACCCAGTAGCGGTGAACGAAGCCTTCGGAAGGTCCTGCATTATTCATGAGCGCGAACCACCGTTAGCCCAAACACGGTGCGCAATTTTCCTTTAACCCGAAGCTAGAGCATTTTTCTTTAAACGGCTCAGTACAGAAATAGTGAGGTCATTTAAATTTTCTAAGTTATTCTTGTTTGTATGCGCTATTTACCATTTAAGTAGTTTATAATCAGTGCTCTTGGCATATATAGAAACGTGTATAGCGAGCTTTCTCTCTTGCATCATTTTTTTCGTTACTTTTCTTTTCCCACACAACACAACTCTTCGGTACCACGCACAGAAGTATTATTTAGCAGAAGATATGTAATACGTAAAATAAACCCTCTTCGAATACTGATTGTTTTTTAAATAAAATATTTTTACTAATGGTTTTAATTAGTCTAACAAAGTCTCTACTCTCTATCCGATTGGAGCGTGAAAAATAAACCATTTTTTTTTTAAAATATCACTGCATTAATATTAGAATTGAGCTGAAATTATTATTGATTTTCTTTTTATTTTTATTATTTTACATTATCGATAGTAATGGCCAGAGAACCAGATATTTTAATCTCGAAGAACAACTCGAGGAGAAACGATGCCACAAAAGCCATCAAATGTTAAATTGGAAAATCTAAATTTGATATTAACCTTGTTGAGACATTAACTCAGATTCATCTGATTTAAAGGTTAATGACCTTATCTGTTAAGCCATCCTATACAATTTTTCTGCCAACTGAAATAAGTATGAAAGTATGAAAGGAAAAAATACAAAAGTTCAAAAAGTATTTTACATATTTTTTATTGCAATAAGACACAGTAATTAATAATGTGAACATTTTTTATTCAACAATTCATTAAATTTTTTTTAATTAATAAAATTCTTGTTTGTTTATTGGTTAATTTTACAATGCATTGATTTCAAACCCATTTCGGGCTTTTAATTGGACAAGCAGTTTATTTAGTAACGCTGCAAATAGTTTGTAAAACCACGATTCTGGTGTTGTTGACAATATAAAAGGAATATTCATTACCGTTGTATTAAAAATAATTAACTGGCAAATAAAAGTTACCACAGACCACAAGCGCAAAGTAATTTCAGTGTGCTTTATTGTAACAAAAATTAATATAATTATAATTTATTCAATGAAAAATCCAATAACTTGTGGTTTTAGCTTAGAAGCAATACAAAAATCGTCAAATGAAATACATTTGCAGCAAATTTGTGGCGAGTCATCAATACAGACGATACAAATTCACAAATAATATTTATAAAGGTTAACGCCGATGCTAATCTAGTCAGCAAATTCAAGCGATTACCAATAGAGACGACACAAATCCTACATACGTAATGATAAATGTGAATGTCCTTAAAAAGCAAATCATCAATGCAAGTGATGGCTAAAGCAGAAAATGATGCGACCGACAACAGTATAAATGAACAACCATAGGAAAGTAGCGATATTCTGTTGTCACGCCCAGAACTGAAGACATCTCTCTGGACCCACATAATCGTCACTTTAAATTACTATTCTATACTTAAATTTAGATCTCGTCAATCATGCAACATTTGAAATTCAATTCCTACAAATTTAAAAACAAACTCAAAGACAACCTACCTTAAACCCTTAAAACCTACACGTCACGATAACTTTGGAGATAATATTCTTGTTGCTACATTGGCGCTACTTTCTAATCCCAACATTTGCATTATGTCGTCAATTTTGTGCAGATTTTACTATTTCCTTAATTTTCTGTGGACGCTTCTATATTTTATGGCCATTTTCCATCATCTTAAGAGGGTACAGATAAGCCATGGAGCTATCAAAATTGTTTCCCGGGATAATACCGTTATATGTTGCTGAATCTTAGTCAAAAAGTTATTAACTATATACAAGATAACCTGTAATAATAGTCAATCTTTAAATATCTAAAACATACCACACATAACAAAACAGAGCTATGTGTGTATAGCCAAATATGGCATATAGTATTTTTTTATTTCTTAATTAAAAAGCCTTCTAAGTTATGTAATTTTTTACTCGAGTATATTAACTTGTTCCTGACTCTCACTAATGAAAAAAAAATACTAAGTTAACAAAAATATTGTTAACTATAAATAACTTGCTGGGTTCGTGGAGCAATAGTCAACGTCTTTGACTCCAGTTACAGAACTCACGGGTTCGAATCCCAGGGTGGACAGTTTGCATAAATTGATTTTTCTATCGATTTATGAATTTCTCTTCAAAGGTAGGGATGTTTGTAATGTCTAAAAATTCCCCTCCACCCATCCAATCCAAGAGATAAGCTCACCATTGGTCTAGTTCTAACCCAATCCTGTTATCTCTACTCTCTTCAAAGAAGAGGTTTTGCAACTGAGTAGCGAGCAGCTTTCGTATGCTCTACAACTGTAGTAGAAATCGTTAAAAAAATGTTAAGGTATATTAAAAACCAAAATTATCAAATAAATGGAATACGTAAAATTTAGCAAAGAAGTTCAGGTTGGTATATGCTTTTTTCCATGTAAATTAAATACATGGTCATGTATTTAATTGACATCAATTTTTACTAGAAAAACATACTATTAAAAAAAAACACTCCCACAATGTTATCAGAATATTCATCGATTTATTGTTTTATATTCAAAATTCAAATGCGTGGGTGTTTGTAAAGTGAACGTTCCTCACTCACACATCTGGACATGAAAACATGGCGTCTTACTACTCATTTTATAGACCCATTCGTATTTTCTTACGCTCTCTGGAAAATAGAGGTTAAGTGAGAGAATGAAAATCAATTTTCTTAGTATAATGATCTTTTGAGAACCCATAAATAAGCTTCACGTTGCTAGTGGATATGATTGAGAAAAAAGGAAGCTTTCCAAATTGTGTTATAAATAATAAAACTCTAATTATTTATGAAATATCAATATTTATTTATTATAATCGATTTTGTAATGATAATAAATACTTTTTTTTAAAGTAAAACACTATTTGTTTGAATTACTTCCAGATATCAGTTGATAATACTTGTGATGAGTAAAACCAGTCCTGATCATTATAAAGTGGAAGTAGTACAAACAAATTGTGTTTTATTTTTTAAAATATGATAACTTTCCATCAAGAATTGAGAGTTAACACATTGAAAGTGATAATTGAAAGTACTCTTTAATTAAATCTCTATAATAATAAAATAGATTCTTAAATAGTAATGGTTTTATCGAACATAATATCCTTATAATTAAAAAAAAGTAGCATATCATTGTAATACAAAGTAATATGCCTTGATATTCTTACGTATCCTATAGGTATGATAAAATGTAATCATAAGTTGCGTTAAACATTTAAGTATAGCCTGTCTACATAGATTTAGTTAGACATTAGGGATGATGTTTAATTTACCTTCACGTGAAAATGAAACCTCCCTCTCCAACCTAACCAGAGCGACTATTAAATGCAATTTGGAAGTAAAGCACCGCGCAATATGCTTATAAAGCGAAAACTTTTATGATTCGAGCTTACATAAAAGGTTTTATTACTCAAACTGGCCATATATCACCCTGTGCCCTTCATTTTGCGGGTAGATCAGTGTTAACCAAGACATTTAAACATGGATTTTTTAAATGTTATTCGGTTATCAATTAATTCACATTTCAAAACGGGTTGAAAAATCGTTTTTTTTATTTTAATTTAGTAAAATTTGCCATTTGTCCATTGATGAATTGAATAATTTAAGATTATTGAAAAGTGCATCGAAAAAAACCGTTATTTACAATGAACTATTACAGTTATTGGAATAAGAAGCTTATACTGAAATTTATGAAAAAACGTTTTAGAATATGCACGATAAAAAAGCTTCAATCTTTCATCCAATAACATCCCACCTGCAGGTACTGTTAGATGAATTACCACTTTACCGATAAGTTGAAATATTCTGCTTTGAATTTCGTTTACGGCTATTCAGAAATTTAATTGTAGCATTATTTTTAAATAAGATCATCAATGATTACAATTCGTTCAAAGAATCAGTTATTTCAGTTTGATTTATTGGTGCGTACGAATTTAAGAGCGACGGCAAAGTCCACAACAAGAGGAACGTATACAGTTATTAATGAATTATTGTCAGCAAAGCTTATAACCTCATTTATAAATATTTATGACCTTATAAAAAGCCTTACCTGAAGAAGATTGGTCAAAGTTTTTCTCTTCGATTCATGGGTTTGAATCTCAATACGGACAGAAATGGATGTATTTTATGTCTAAAATTTTCTCTCACTCATACAATCCTAAAAACAGAGCTTAGTGGTAGTGATTAGCTTATTACCTACAACTAATCCTGCCCTAGTCCTATCATTATCCTGTTCAGAAAAATACAGAATGAAGACTTGAGTAACCAGCAGTTTTCATGTATAGTCATTATGTTGAGATAAGCTCTATTCGGAGATGATATACTACACGTTAGTAGCTTACATGGTAAACACATTTATGTTTTGGATTTTGAAGAGTGTTTATTATTTGCTTTACGAATTTAGTTTGTGGACAACCAATATTTTTGTGATTTATGTAAATATGTTGAGAGAAATTGTAAAAGTTTCATCAAAATGGATATTCGAGGAGCAAATCCCACAGTGATGAAATGCTGTATTGATTTAAAATTATATTAATATCTCATAATTTATTGACAAATGAGGCAATGTGTTCTGAAAGCTATTTAAATGTATTTGAATACGTTGCATTATTCGCGAAATATGCACAACTTTGTCTGTGTATTTATGATGCAAAATTACCCATCCAAAATAATTGCATAAAGTCATTGGTCTAGCCTCGACATCTAGGGACTAGAAAAGTTATCATACATAAGTCAAAGTGCCTTAGCAAAAACATAAACAACATTTGAACGTGATACCACCAAGGGAAATTTTTGTGCAAGCGGAACATCGAACTGAAAAATAAAACTGTCACATATAAATGAATAACGACTCATATAAAACGATGCAATGTGTTGCTTGTTTTCGATACAAAAGTGTGATTAAGTTTTTTATTCGTCACGGTTGTGACGTTTTTGAAATAAATGACAATGCAAAGACAATATTTTGCTCGAAATATATTTTAAAATTATATCCGATTCCAATGTGAAACACTTAACTTATGAGCAATTAAAACAACACTTTTTTATATATACTAGCTTTAATACAATCTGTTGTTAGCCAATAATTCTACGTAGTTATTTCACGAGTGTATAACAAAAGAAAATTTTGTTAAATTTACAAATACTGTGGTTTCAAGCCCGCCATAGTTTTTTCATACAGATAAGTAGTGCTGAGTACGCGAAAATAGCCAAAAGCAAATTTATGCAACTAATCAATCAAATTGTTTGTCGAAAGGACTCAACATGAGCTTATAAATCAGGCAAAAGCGTTTTTTCTCCTTGTCAGCTATCGGCTATCTCCGCCGCAATAAAATGTCCTTGACACTTTCCCGTAAGTACCAACTGAAATTGGAACGTAATTCTAAACTAAATTATGTTGGTATGTTGAGCTAGCTAGGTCTTCGCACTTGAGACTTAGTGGAGGAGTCAGTGTGGCCCTTACGCTAAAAAGTTTAGAAACTCTAGCTCTAGGCCACGGCAGTTGGAACAAATCTAAATATTCTTCTTAGGCCATGTCTACTCCTTATGTAAAGCAGATTTTCATCAGGTCAACTCAAAGATACAAACGTTACTGTGATTTGAACCTAGACCCATTTCTAGTATAAAGCTGTTACCACTAGACCGCAGATGTTGGCATATCCTAAATATTTTGAAAATAATAAGAAAATATTTTTTTATTTATTTAAATAAAAAATAAAAACTTTTTCCGGAAGGTGATGATTTTTGTCCAGCCACTTGAAACAAATTCGTAAGATAACTAGATTGCTCAATCGAAATAACATGTAGACTGTCTAAATGAATAGTAAAACAGTGTTCAATTCAGTAGTTATTGACCTTATTGTATTAAAACTTAATATTAGTTGAACAGGTCACGAAACTTAATACCTTTTACTTATTTTAACGAGATTTATAATGATGAAACTAGGTATACTCATTAAATAAACTTAAATTAATTACATGACAGAATGATGAACTAACTCGCGTAACAATCGTAATTTTCTCACTTCTGTTAAGCGGCACTTAAATGCCCTCGCCATTAAAGCTTTAATTAAAAGGTACTGCGTTTTTTACTCTCACGTTCGCGGAATGGTACTATGTGCCCTCTGAGGTAGTGATGAAGAACTTTACTATTCTCAGATTTTATGCCATTTGCAATATTATAATTTGCTTACTTGTTAAAATACTTCGTGCTCAATTTTTCAATTTTGTCATATCAAATTTGAATTATTGAGATTTCCATGTATTTTGTCACTAACGACCCGAGTTTCGCCTTTCGGCATCTTCAGATATTCGAGCACACGAGTGGACTCAAACTAATTCAAACAGACAGTTTATAACGATTATATACAAAATAAAATAGGACAAACCTTATAACTATGTCTAAGAAATTAACATCTGGACTAGTAACCCCCTTACGACTGAAAAGAGTTAGTGACCAAATACATGGAAAATGTACAAAATTTCAATAATTAAAATTTGATATTAAATTTCCAGCAAGCACTCTCAGTTGATGTCTTAAATTTGTCATTTCAGTTGTCTAGAATCAAGAGCAGTATTATAATTTTTGAGCTAAATATGGCTAATTATTTTAAATACATCAGTGTATACAAAAAATGTATTTGAGTATTTAAAATACTTCATAAATAAATCATTGTCAAAGTTTGCTGTTTAGTTAACTAATTTTCATATGAGATTATATTTTTGGTTGGTTATTTGTATTATTTTTTTCTAATTACGATAAATGTATTTTTGAAGAATTTGAGGTATCTTTTTAGACTCTTGACTACTCATTTCACTATACCTGCTTACAATGTGAAGTAAATGGACCTCTAATGGCGTATCTCAACAGCAATCTCCTAACATGTTTTTATGCTAATAAAATGTTGGATAAAATAAAAAAAATCATAGGTAAGCTAATCGCTCTAATAATCGTGCAACAACATTATATTATGGACATTGACAACTTTTGTCATTGTAATGTATAATAGAAATGGAATTTGTCAATAATTTTGATTTTGCCAAATGTACAATAATAATAATGAATATTTAAAAGCTCACGATGAAGATAAAGGGTGTAAAAACAGTGAAATTGACATTGACAGTGTGTAATTTTAAAAATTACGTCACTTAGTCACTTATAGTTTATCCTTTAATAAGGCAGGCGGTAACAACCTTTCCAAATACAATTAGGCTGTTTTTTAACATGGAATGCAATGTATTCATATTCTACACAATCTGTCAAACATCAACAACAAATAATAAAAAATATCGTCTTCGATTCAAACCTAATGAGGTGGCAATAAGAATACATCCGCCACTTTGACAGCTAATTATTAATTTACGTATGTGTTAAGTTGTATGTGGGAAAGATATTACCATGGCCTGATTAAGGGCTATCAAAGTTAAACAAGTAATGTTTTTGACAATTCACACTCTTCCTTCTGTATATAAAATAAATAAATTAGTAGAGAAAATAATAAACTATTAATTTTTGTGCATTACATTTTGTTTCTTCGTCACTGCCAAGGATGAACAAGTGTTATATAATAATATATTGTGAGAAGCGCGTGTAAAACATCTCATAACTCGTCTCGCGTGATCGTCTTATCAACCCTAAGTGAAAATTTTGAAACTACACGGTGTTCTTAAAGTATACTGTACAGTGTAAATAAAATTTTATTGAGTCTTTGCAAAGACAATATATGATAGACTGTATAGTACAATAAGTTGAAAGGTAAATTTAATTTCATTATAATTGCATTGATATTTAATCAATTTTCTATTTAATTGACAAAAACTTCTCTTTATCACATGGTCTATAAAAAATAATGTAATCAGTATTGTTTTTTTTTACATTTACTCATGTAAAGAAAAAAACCAAATACTTACTTTCTCTATTAGAATAAGTGTGTTATCAATAACTGCGTTATAGTAAAAAACTTACGACATATTTAGTCTGAAGATTGTTCTCAAAGAGGCGCATATGTAACGCGTGGTTACCAAACTGGTGGAATAATTAAGCTCTCAATTGTAATTACTGGTTTGACGAATACGTATGAACAGCACAATAAACATAAAATGGCCGTTTTAAGATGTTAACTATCAATTCTGAAAATAAATCGTATTCTTTTATACAAATTCCACCGTAATTATAAAGATATGGACCAGTTTCACTCACCACTTGCAGTATGTTTTGTTTCTTACATATGTTTCGAATGATAAGTCCATTACCAGCCCCAAATTTATATGGTTGGTACAACTGGTACAACTTCTGGTAAAATGCGAGTTGATGTGATTAAGTCAGGCTTAAATTTCAAAAATAAAAAAATTAAATTCAAATGTATTACTATTTAAATGTGGGATACGTGGTGCATTGATCAAAATTGCACGGCTTGGCTTCAGTTAAAATTCTGGTACGGAGAGTTTCATAAACTTATTTGTTAATCGATTTATTGATTTCTGTTTGTTGAGCATGACTGTTTGTGATTCCCTCCCACCCACCCGATCTAAAAAACCCCGTCGTAGCGAGAGCAATAAACTAACCACTAATCTTAACCTTCTGTACCTACTATCTTTAAATTGAAAAGAGAGGATGAACAACTGAGTAACATACAGTTCTCATAGAAAAACATATGTTGAAATAGCCCCGTTAACATTTAGAGAGGACATGGTAAAAAAATAATGTTTAAAGAATTAATAAAAAATGAGTTTAATCGTTTTTGTGTTTGATATTTTAAATAAAATCTAATTAAATGTTCAAATTTTATAAAATACATTTTCCTTGTATTTTTTTCAATTAATTGTTAACGATTTGAATAAAAACATTATCAAAAGTAATTGCCTGTGCAAAATCGCACTGATATTTGAAATAAGAGAATAGGTTTGAGTTTTACAAGAATCATCTCTTTTATTATTTCCGCTTGCTTATTAAAAACAATTTCTTACAATTTTCATATTTTTTATGAAAAGCTTTTATGTTTTGAAATAGCCGGAGACAGCGCAATATTGCCGATTAAGTGCCAGAGGAAAACGTTCATTTGAAAACGTTTTCATTATATTGCCTTCCTTTGATTACACATACAATTATTATTGTAATACAAGTCCGTTGAAAAGTCAAAAAAAAAAAACAAACAATGAATAAACGTTTCTTAGTATCAAAAATATAACACATTTGAAATAATATAAGTTGATGTAATTTTATTCATTGTAAAAATTGACAGAAAAAGAATTTATGTTCAATTATAACAAAAAGTTTTGAAACCATTCGAAAATTTTAAAAATATATTCATTTCATAAAACTATTATTTTTGGATTAACTTATATTTTTGAAGTCATTTCAGGTTCATTCTGAAATATTTTCATAATATTAAATTAACGTTGATGTAAGATTTTTTAATATTTATTTTAATTATTTTCCATATAGGCTCAAAAAACTATTCTTTACACGATTTTACCAAGTATGGCTTAACTTTTTATGTGGTTTTAACTATATTTTTTTTGTTGATTTAATAATTATTTATGAAACATAAAAAATATATCAGTGATTGAATTTTTTTATGTTTCACTAGGTGTATAATAACTATTACAGCATTAGTAGATTCTCTTATAGACACAATAGCCCAACGAATTATTACCTGCATACTTTGACGACGAAGCTAACAAGAGTGAGAGATGTGATAGAGGTCAACAAATTGATGAAATGGCCATGGGCAGGACATCACTGGACGAATGCAGTCATTCAGTGGTACCCGAGGGGCGACAGGGGCACCCCAAAACCTGCTGGGTTGACGAACTTGTCAGGTTCAGTGGAAGTACGTGGCAGCGAAAAGGAAGGAATCGAGAAGAGTGAAGGGAGCTGGAGGAGGCCTACATCCAGCAGTGGATCGACCCCGACTGAAAATGAAATGACTTATGACGAAGCAAAATCTAAGAATTGTCTTAGACCTAGAAAAATGATCTGTCCATAGACTTCCGAGTTATAATTTTTAAACTTAAAAATACGACCATTACCACAGTTCAAATTATTGTCCTTGTGACACTAAAAATATCAAGGTGATAAAGTGAACTGGCTTCATCTTGAATCAAGTAACTCTTTCGCTTAGTAATAATTTGAAGGAAATATATTGCAATTCACAGAAAAAGTGAAACATTTTTCAAATCAGTTAATATGTGTGACGGTTGTGTTATAAAATCACTATGTTAATTGAAATTTTATGGAAAGTAATAAAATACTTCATTTTCATTCGTTTATTTTATGAACACTTGAATAAAATATGCCAACAATTAAATAAATTACTACTTATCGAGCGCATGAAATTTCATATTATTAGCATATAAAATATTTTGAATCGTGATTTCAGTCGTTACTCTAAGTCAAATATGCGAAAACAACATTCGGTAATAAGTGTGAATAATGAATGCATTAATTATAATTTTATTTATGGTAATTTAATTGTTATCCACGCAGATAATATAGATTTTATGGAGACTTACACACGCTTTTGTTATTTGCATAATATTTCGTTTTGAATAATTATATAAAACACAAACCTATTACTATCTAGTAAAAAAAAATAATGAACTACAATAACGTCTATTAGATAAAATAGGTACAAAACAAACACAAAAATTTTTGACTTACACATGCGTAGACCTTTGTTTTTAATTTTATTTTAAAAATGAATTTACACAAAGTTAACTCTGAGTCCATCAAAAACCTCGTTTTTTTACAGTTTAAATAAAGTAAATGCAATTTTAATTAACATATTGCTGATAACGAAAAATGAACATGAAAAAAATCTGCCAACTACGGCTTATCTAAGGTGGAAAATATTATGAAATATCATAGAAATGATTTGTTGTACCTACTTACTGCATAAATTTTATAGGTTTCACCAAGCAAATGAGCATTATCTACTGTTATAATTCAAGAATAATTTATACATAATAACAGCTTTTTTGTAATATTTTGATTCAGTAACAGTATTTTATGAATGTCTATGAGTTATAGTAGAGTAGGGTGTTTTATTTATATATATATTTTTAAAAGAGATTTTTGAGGATACAGTAAATGACTTTTTTCGTTATATATTTTATATTAAATGGCAAAGAAACAAACACGAATGCTCCAATAATATAGAAAAATTACATAATCACAGTTCATCAAATAATTCGGCTTAAATTATTTTGAAAATAATTTTTACAACACTGCTGTATAGTTTGACAGTTTTATTGCTTGAAAAATATGAAATAAACTCGTTGTTTTTAAACACATTAAATTCGTATCTATTTTAATAAATTGATTCGGCTATTGATATGCTCAACACCCTCACAATTATTAATTATAATCATAAAAATTCCATAATTGGTATCGCTTATGTGACCATTTGTAATAAAAATCAGGCTTTCTTAGCATCTGAGTAAAACACGACCGTTCAATATTTCACATACTTGATAAATTGTATTGTATTTGAATATCTTTCCAACAAGAATTGAAGACCTTTGCCTGAAAACAGCAAATGTCACAAAACTCATTGTTTTCACTACTGGTTTAAGCATAGTATTTTGGTATAAAATACATTTTTATTAATTTGACAATAAAGAACCATTGAGAAGCACTATATGAGTATTTGTTTTGTATTATATTTAATTTGGTTAAATAGAAATTATTCTTTAGTCGCTGTCTGGTGATAAAAGTGCAGAACTAATGGACATTTGTTGTTTTTATGCAAAACTGCCTGAACTATTGTGGATTTAACAAAAGCGGCATTTTTTGAGAGTTAATTTTATTTTTTTTTTAAATATATCTTTGCTCAGTTGTATGGAGTCATACACAGGATGCAATAAAATGAAAATGGAATATGTGAACATTTGTTATTTTTAGGCCAAGGTCTTTGATTGACAATTATCATCTTTAAAAGACGGAAAAGTTTAAAAAAAAACAAGATGGCTGAAATAAACAGAAGGTTTTCCATAAACTGTCATCCTTTGTGGTATAGGCAATGTGAATATCAATTAAATATTTGTCATCTAATGATTTATAGGGATCTGTAAAACAATAAAACTGTTTGAAAATAATGAAAAACAAACATAATAACACAATATCGTATTTGAACGGTTTTATATGTAAATAATTTTAATTCTTCGTGTACCTACATCTAAGATTAAGTATTTTTGCTGAAATCATCTCAACCGTATTTTAAATAATTCATGTAACCCTCAAAAAATACGAAAATGAGTTAATGATCTCATTTTAAAGACGACAACGCAGGTCTTGGCCAAATTATGTAAACTAGAAAAAGAAATTGACCGCTTTTTGTAAGGGAAACATCATTTTTCAATAGTTTTAGGTTTAAAAATTCTGACACGGTTACTTGATCTAAAACACTATTATATCGAGAATCCCTACGCTTAATCCCGTATCTGCAAACATGAGAATTTAAAGGAATGAATACAAAGATTCATAACGCAACTGACCATATAATGTTTTCGATAAAAACAGTTTTTACTCTCTCCTGAACAATTTAAATTCGGAGGCTTACAATTGGCCAAAACACTGTCGATAATAACGTTGATTGATTTTACGCTTTGATAGTTTTCTTCATACAATGAAAATATCCAAATGTTCATGCGAAGCTTTAAATTTTGTTTTATTTTGTAATTATGTCTACAACCATACCATTTTAATTATTGATGCAAATTTCAACTTATCCCCCAAAACTGTGCCTAACAAAAGCATCAGTATCTCAAAACAACGATTAAGCATAGTGAGAAAGTTATCTTTTGAAGCCGTTATTACTTCCTAGATAGTATGACCACCCTGTGGTCCTTTCCGTTTACCACCTGTGACTCCAACTAGCGCCATCTTTGAAATATATCGCTCTAGACCTCTAGTTACCTGAGCAAGTCCCTTCTAACCCAAAATTTAATCAAAACGTTGGTGTACTATTCTCATCCCGCCTAAGAATTAGTGGATAGCGTGCACGCAGTGTAAAACTATGACGTTATTACAGCCCAGTTATTAATAGTCACTTAACGTTAATTCTACGACGAGAAATTAATGTGAGATTAAAAGAAATGTAAAAGTTTAAGTGTTTTGCTTAAGCGCTATGTTCTAAATCACATTTAAAATAAAATTTAAAAACGATGGAGAATTCAACGATTTATTTTGAACAAAATATATGAAATAATATATATCAACAGTGTTTTGGTCAATTGATGTAACCCTCAAAATTGACACTGTTCAGAAGAGAGTAAAAACGGTTTCAATCGAAAACATTATATGGTGAGTTGCGTAATGAATCTTTGAAATGCAGTCCTGTAAGTTTTCATGTTTTAAGATACAAGATTATACATAAGGAGTGTAGATATACTATTAGCTTACATCAAGTGGCCGGGTCAGAATTTTTAAGCCTAAAAATAATGAAAAATTATTTTTCCCTTCCAAAAAGTGGTCAATTTATTTTTTTAATTTACATCAATCGGTCGAGATCTGCTCTATCGTCTTTAAAATGAGATCCAATCATTAACTTATTTTGATATTTTTTCAGCGTTACATCAATTGGCTAAACAACCATTGTTATTATTTGTATTACTTCTTGGTCTATTATTGAATATAAAATATCTAAATTTATCGGTGATATAATTATTATATAAAAATAGCATAATTTGGTTTTCACTACTGCCACATTTTTGTAACGATGAGTAATGGTTTCACTCATTACGAGAATTGTCAAGCCTTGTTAAGATTTATATTTACTAGTGAGTACCCGGCATGCGTTGCAATGCCACTCAAAGAAAGAAAGGGTTTGTGTTTTAATTCTGTTTGTTGAAGTGCTTTGAGATAAGAGGTTTACGAGGGCGAAATTTCATAAAAATACCCGGCCCGAGCCCGAGTTTCAAAAGTTGTTACCCGAACCTGACCCAAAGCCTAGATTAAGATAAATCATGTAAAACTATTGCCATATGGCTGACTCATGACCCGAACAAAGTACGAAATATTTTTCCATAATTTGAATCTCTTACCCGGACCCGGCCCGAGCCAGTATTGAATTGTCTTTACCCATCCAAGCCTGGGCCGGGTAAAGGTCCGCGGGCCAAGCCCGGACTCATGCAGACCTTAATTTTGGATATAGGTACAATATATTTTGTTTTTCGGTCTGGTTCAAAGATGTTGCTAGTTATACGTATTTGATTTTTTTTGATTTTAGATTTAAACTTTTTTCTCTTCACAAACCTTCATGGGTGTGCGCACAACTCACCAAAGGTTGGTCGAAATCGGATAGATGGTAAAGGAGTACATAAGAGACAAACATAGAAATAAATCTTCATTTTTATATATATAAATATATAGATTAGTTAATAATGCTCACGATGGGCGACACCAGCCATGATCATTAGAAAAATTTTAAAGCATTTAGTACAAAACAAGTTGTGCTTTATTTTAAAATGTAATGCCTTTGTAATAAGAGTTGACAGTTAACAACTTAAAAGTGGGGAATATGTTAATAAATAACGAAAATGAAAATAAAAACTTCATACCAAACCTAAGGATAAAAACGTTTAAATTTCAAATGTTAAAATCAAAATCAAATGAAATTTTTAAGGTGTTAACTGTCAATTCTTGGTGGAAAGACATTATATTTTAAAAAATAAAACACAATTCATTTGTACTACTTCCACATATTAATTGTGGAATATACATATATTCCAAATATGTGGAAGTAGTACAAATGAATTGTGTTTTATTTAAAAAAAAAAAAAAATCAAGTGAAATTGACAGCTTAGCAACAAATTATTAACTAAATCAAATAACTTGTTCTTGTCTCAGGGTGTTAATAGTATATTCCACATTATATACTGGTTATGTAATGTAGATAAAATCAATTCTCTTCATCCATCATCTTTATGTCAAATATTCAATTTTCTCTACAAGCAGTGTTTACTATTCTCCATAAAAAATGTGTTGTATATATCTTTATTTTCAATAAAATATGGTAAAATTATTAAACATTTCTGCAATGTTACTCAGACAGATTCTTAAAACGCTTAATTTCACTAAAATACGTAAAACAATTTTTATTGAATTTTGAAATAAAACTCCTAGCTGTTTCCGATTATTATAAAAATGAGGTAAATTTTTACCGCAGCTGCTGAATAATAAATGAATTTTGAAAATTTTGAATACTTTTATTTGTTTTATGTTTAAAAGTTTTTTAATCAAAACCAGTACTTAAATGATAAATAATTATAAATATTTAATATCGAATCAGTAGCTTTCAACAAGAAGTGTTACGTCACTTTTCTTCTATAAAATTACAATAGCGCGAAGATTTCCTTTCATCAAAATTTAATATTTTATTTGGCTTATAAACGGCCCCTTTGTGGTGAGACACGTTTCCAGAGAAGACAAATGAATCATTTTAAAATGGGTAATAATAGTTGTTACTAGATATATTATTCAATAATAAAAAGAAATAATTGGTAAGTATTTGGTTAACAGAAAGGACTTTATTATTACATTGTGCACGGAAACTCTAGTAATAGTATTGCAGTTGTACAGTACACTTGTATATTTTTTGTATGTTCTGTACACGGATACAAGAGTGTACAAGTGAAAATAGCTATTTTTCATATGCCTATTATAAAAACTATAGTTGTTTTATTTTATTACGACATTTTCACAGAAAATAAATGAAAAAACTAATCTTAAGTCAATATCATAAATTTCTTTCAAAAGATAATATTTGAATAAAATAAATAAAACTATGTTCCGGCTTTATGGATATTAAAAATGTTTGCACCTTTCAGAAATGAATATCGACTGTGGAAAAGAAAAAGTACGTAACCCACACACAAAAAATATTGTATAAAGCCCAAACAAAAGGTGTATTAAATTGTATACATTGTGAATTGTGATAATCGAAGAAAAATTAACTTGGAAAAGACGTAGGGATAAGTCCTTTTACTGTATTGTATATATAAATACTATATTGTGTATTAGCACGTTTGTGTGAGTTAAACACAATATTTTTTGGTGTGGGTAACGTCTTTTATCCTTTCCACAGTCGATATAGAAGACACAAAGTGTGACACTAAGACTAGTCTTGCGCTCAACGAGACGAACATTTAGGAATAGCAAAGGTGTTGTGAGATCAAGCATGAATATAGTATGTTTGATAATCATGGAATAATTATATATTGAAATTAATGCATGGGTGACTATTGGCTGCGTACTACGTTGCACCGATGAGCAAATTGGTTGATTACAGATTAATCGGCAGCAAATTGTTTACTGCTTACAGTACTACACATACTGCGGATGCCTTCGGAGAGCCGCAGCACTGCTTGCCGGTGGGATTCCAGCATTCTGGATGACCATCGGATCTAGTCGGGAGGATGCAGGCATGTCATTTAGAAAGGAAGCAAAGTGACGTACGGGACACCGCGTTGTGACCATATACTCCACATTTGTAGGAAATTTGGTGCAAGAAAAAACAAATTCGCTAAAACAACCACTTTTGAAATTAAGTATTTTTTTTTCTAATTCAGCGAAATATTTGCATTGCTTCCACGATCTTCGATATGATGGTTTTTGACCTATATGAATATGCCGATTAATAATATAAATGGTGTATTATATGTAGTAATACTCGATAATTAGGTTTGTGCGACGAGAACAGATATCTACGCAAGTATTCAATTGAGTTAATAACACTGCATTGGGTTTCGAGGAGTGTCATCTGAAAGTGCAAATTGGCATGCTCGGGACGTAATTGGAAATACTGAAACTAGTTATGATTCGCCTGTGGGCCATGGATCAGATCTCCCATAGATGAGGAGGCCCTAGGCTTATTTCCGCCGAAGGTTAAATTTTCTCTGTAACCGCTGAACTTTCGTAAGTAAACAGAAACTTTAGTAATTAACTCTAGTGATTAGTGATAATATAATTGGTAGCTGTAACTGCCAAAGTATTACAGAGTTTATGTACTGAAATGCGAATTAATGTAAAGTGATACAATCGAGACAAAAAACTTGTATTATCAAAGGAAACTTCGTTTCAAGTTTTCTATTTACATCTAAATTTAATAATTTTACGTACGTAAAACATATTGATAGTATCATGTAAATAATCAAAATGATTAAACGTTAAGTACTTTGCTTAACATATTTTCAGAACAATGACAGCACTTTTGGTTTTTTATTAAAACAATTGAAATTACTTACTTCTATTTAGGATTTTTATGGATTAATGTTTGCCAATAAAATAAGAGTCCAATGTGGAATTTCAATTTATGTCTATAATGAAACTTTTTAACAGATGGTGTTTAAAGAGAGTTTTTGTCAAACCACTCACCTCATATCTCATTACATAAAGATCGAGATAGAAAGATGAGCTTGGTAAACTTACCAATCTACGCCCCACTGAAAGGATAAGCGAACTATGGAAAGGAATTAAAACATCATACACACCTATATCTTGAATATAATATAAAAACTGCTTGAAAAATCAATGTATTTTGTTTATTTGACAAAAGCCCATGGGTGTTTTAAATTGGACTAGGTGAGCGGCTGAATCGATGTGAAACTCTTTTTTTGTAAAACAGAATAGCCCCATACTCATTTTTAGCGTATTACAGAAAAAAATGTTCTTGTTTCAGTATTAAATACATATATAAATCGTATAAAAAAATTTTGGTATTTTCAGCAGATTCAACTAAACAATATATTTTTTTTTTGTCGCATAATAAGAAATAATCAATTACACCACTTAGCGAGTATGCGTATATATTTAGATATAAATTAACGATTCTGAATTTAACAGCACAACCCCAATTTAAACAAGTGAACCCTTTTAGTATACTATACGCCTACTAATAGACTAATGTACTCTCTGTCATCTAAAATATGACCTTAGATGATAAGTCTAGTTTATAGTAACCATTAACTCAGTACAATTTAATAACACGAATACGTTTGACAAGCCTGATCCAAGTTATCTCCTTATTAATACTAAACCATGACTTTTCGGAAGGGGTGAACTTGATTAGACTAGTAAAATGCATTCCCTTTATATCCTATCATATGACCCCTGGCTCTCTGACCACTCCAAATAAGCGCCTTTACGGTGGAGCTTTCTAATAATGGTTGAATTGTTGAATCCTTGTGGTGGCTCATCATTCTGGAATAGTGGTACGGTTTCAGGCAGGTAACTTGACCGTGCGCTTTGTCGGAGACCCGGAAAAGATGGACAAATCCACAAATCACGTCATCATTATAAAATATAAGAAAAATATTTATATTTTACGCGCATACCAACTGTTTTAATCCGTGATTTGTAATTAAAATTTATTTAAATAAAAATACTGTGTAAACATATAAATTTTTTTGGGAAATAAGTTGCAAATTTTTTAATGTCGAGTCTTTTAAAAGTAAAATTGCTCACAATTATTATTAGAACAATTGAAACAAGCCAATAATCTAAAAGGATTAAAATAAATCTTGAAAAAAGTGGTAAATGTATTTATGTGAAGCATATTAGTGCCGCGTTCGGTTACGATATTCACAAGCTCGAATCCCCGTACGGACAGTTTCATAAAAGATTTATGGAATTTTGTTCGACGGCATAGAAGTATGTTAGGTATTAATGCCTTCCTGCCCATACGATTCAAAAAATCATTCAGAGTCCATATCGACATTTGGAAAGGCAAAATAACGTAACCCACACCAAAAAATATTATGTATATCTCCACACAAAACGTGTTAATATTCTATATTTATATTGACCGTGGAAAGGAAAAAAGGACGTAACCCACACAAAAAAAAAATTGTGTGTAGCGAAAAAAAGGTATTTAAATTCTATACACTTTGATTATCGAAAAATAATATTATGAAAAGACGGAGGGATAAGTCTTCTTGCCTTTCTACAGTCGATATATTATATATTCATATATAAATATAGTGTATTAGGACGCTTTGTATAGGTTATACACAATATTTTTGGTGTGGGTTACGTCCTTTTTCCTTTACACAGTCGATATGTATATACACACATATAAATATATCGACTTTAGACAGGAAAAAGGACATATCTATCCGTCTCTTCAAAATATTTTTTTGTTCGATAATCACAATGTATTTAATGAAATACACGTTTTGTGTGGGCTACACACAATATCTTTTGTGTGTGGGTTGCGTCCTTTCGCCATTCCACAGTCGATATGATTCACATATAGACATAGTTAAAAATGAAACTTCACATATGAGTCTCTGAGTCACTGAACACGACTTTTCAATAAAATCAGTACGTATGTGTTCTATCGATAGAACTATCAATTTTTACAGTCGCAAGTCTAAAATTTCTTCCTATTTCGTCCGCTGTTTGAAATTTAAAAAAATTCCAAACATAGTAATGACGTTTTTGTGATTCACTCAAAACTGTAAAAACCTTCGGGAACGTGTTTAGTGACTCAGCGACTTTAAATAAAATGATTAAGCAAAAAATGGTTGTTAAATTTAAATTGTATTATGATAACTGTTTTTTGTATTCGAACTGTAACAAAATTTAATTATTTTTAAAACGCAATCAAAAATGAATACTAGTGATCAACCTTACAGTTTATGCAATATTTTAGCCCGTTTAAGCTAAGCCGCATTTGAGTAAATAATTTTTTCAGCTTATTATATCAATACTTTGCATGAATAGAAGTTATGGATTGCTGAAATTTCAGAAAATTGTTGACCATAACTTCTGCTACATTCAATAATTCACTCCTTCATATAAAAAATTTCCAATTTCCAATTGCAATGTGAATAAACTGATTTCATTTCACAATTATTTCAGTAGTATTTCATTTTTTTTCTGGAAAGAAAATATCTCAAAAATCAAATCAATAGAATGGATTTCAACCATTTTGTTTCTGATGAGGTATAAACATCACAAGACCGGTAAAACTTTCCAACTATACGGCTGCAATAATTGGCAGACGTTCATGAACACTTCAGAGTTTCAGACATAATCGAAATGTGTTTTCTCTAGCTTCAGTAAAAATTATATCCATACAAAAAATACTTCTTGTAAAAGAAAAAAATTAAGTCTTTTTAAACTATCATTGAGTAATTATAAGAAATTTAGTAAACTCTAACTTTCACAAAGTATGAGAAATACATTATATGTTATTTAATCAAATACTTATTAACATTACACGTGCTATCTATTTATAATTTTTGTTAGTTTATATTTTTGATTTTAGAGAAGACATACGAATGTTTACAATAACTGAAACTATTCAGCTTTTTAATCATTAGTTATTATTGGCTGGTTATTCATTTTAATTTCTTTTTTATTTTTGAGATAGAGTATTTTCACATTTGTAGAATATTTTAAATATGACAAGTGGCTCACCACTATTCTAAATTTGTTTCTATGGGATTTTCACTTCCAAACACTAGTAATTAATCTTATGTCTTAATTAGTATAGATGTACCAATTTAATTTGGCCGCTAGTGAGGGTGCCTCCGTCACGTTAAGAATGTTGCCATACTCAATCAGAACTGAAATTTCAATAAATTCCAAAACTAATATTTTAGCGACGGTTATTTAAAGTAGGCAAAATACTTATTTTGCATTAAATGGCAATTTTAGGAATTTATTCTAAGCTGAAAATTCTTGTTCTAAGTCAAGTAATGTTAGTAATACTATAGTTTATGTTTTACCCCTTCCCCACGTTTAGTAGAAGGAAATAATCGCACCCTTCATTTTTAAGTTGGTAATTAGAATCATTGTTTACCTTAGAAATAAATAACCTTGCTGTATACTTAGTCTAAAGATGCTTCTTAAAGAATCGTTACACGTGTCGCATTTCATAACACAGCCAGTAACAAAGCTATCAACTAACGATTTTATATTAATTATGAATTTTCACAAATTTACCGCAGAATCCATCGAAAATATTAGTATTTTTTTAATTTCATAAAAGGTTTAATGAAAAATAAAATCTTCAGATATATAGCGTTTTCTGTTTTATTTTTTAAGAACTAATAACCAATTTTGGGAACAAAGACTGATATTAAAGTATTTTAAAAGACAATATTTAATGATAACTTTTTCTAATCCACTTACTCAACTTCTGACGTTAATGATTTCTTGATAAATGTTCCATTATGTAGATATGTTTATTTTCGATTAATTCGTTACATGTTTTACTTTTACTTAAAATATTGAAGTAAGCATTTAAACTTATCCTCAAATAAAGCACGAGTATTCAATTGTAATTTAAATTTTCTCGTAAAACTGATAATATTAAATGCCATCCAATTTAATAGTGAGTAGTGACATACTTTTTCAGGGACTTAAATAGTTATTTATTTTTAATTTTTAGTCATAATACTTTGTTCTTTATTCTAGAATA
The DNA here is from genome assembly GCA_022494535.1 of Himalopsyche phryganea. Taxonomy (NCBI): domain Eukaryota; kingdom Metazoa; phylum Arthropoda; class Insecta; order Trichoptera; family Rhyacophilidae; genus Himalopsyche; species Himalopsyche phryganea. The sequence continues at coordinate 1,408,147 of JAGVSL010000060.1, read as the reverse complement.
CTAGATTAAGCATTGATTAAGGTATTTTAGAAGGAACCAAGGCAACTTTTATAGTAAAAATCAAATAGTATAGGCTAAAAATAACCGAAATTGAACTAAATTCGAGCTTCTTTAACACTGTAGCAAACTAATAAATCTTCTGAAAGAAAACATTATTAAAATAGTCACATGTCCAAAAAAGATTAATTTTGATAAAAGGGTTGTGCGGTGGCAATTGGTCGATATCTAAAACAAAGGATTACTAACAACCAAATCCTACACAAGGGAATGTTTTCAACTTTGACGACTTGCTTGGCAACCACCTCTTATGGACTTATTTAGTGGTTTCTCTACTCCGTATTTAACAACAAACCAAAATCATTTAATACTGGTTTCTTAATAAAGCTTTAAGAGAAAGCACTTTATATAAATTATCATTCAGCGCTAAGTACATTCATTTATAAATTGTTAATTTAGCTAATTATTTCTTATAATATAAACATGAGATTATCTTGTAATTACGAGAATACGTAAAATATAAATTATATTTTATTTACAAAATAATTCAAGCAGTAATTTTAAGAATATTTTTCTTAAAGCTGTATTTATGGTGCACATCAATGTTGGGCACGATCATACAAATGAATAAACACTCGCCACATGGAAATTAATATTAGTTCTATAATTATTATACTTTTAGAAATCGTGTTCCTAACTTTTTAACTGAGATTTAAATGAAGAAGTCAATGAGGAAGTATTGTCGTTCGTTTTTGCTGACGATATGGCGCGTTTTGCCAGTGTCTATGCCTCTGTTCTAGAATTCATCTATTCTGGGTACTCAAACGAATTGATTTGTCTTTGCTGCTCATTTTTGAAAGCAGATTGAATTTTTTACTTTGCGTTGTTCTATTACATTCCTTAATATTTCAGTGTTTGGAAATATGTTGAACGATTGTTATAAGTAGACTTTTGGATGCTAAAAAGAATGCGTATATTCTACAGAAGCTTAACATTATAAAAAAAAATTATTTGTAAAACTTTGTAGTTTCATATATATTACACACATTTCATCATTTTTCACACATCAGAAGCGGTTTTGCTTTGCCATGAATTTTGTAGTTATTTGTTGTTCATTAATTTTATTATAAATAATTGTTTGTTTGTATTAAATTGATGGAGTTTCAAGAAAACACATCGGTGAAATTAGTATCGTTTACTTGCACTGTCATAAAAAATTTAATTAAACATTTTAATGCGTTGCATCTTATAGTAAAATTCAGTAAGGGTGAGTGAAAATGTAAAGATCTGTTGCAATGACAGGCCGAAATAAATCTTTGTTTTACATTGATATTCAAGATTAAATTGGAAATTTTAATTGAACTGAATTAATTTATCAAAAAAATAATATGCCACTTTTAAATCTGCCCCTGGTATCCTATTCATCTTGTGCAATAAGGAGTTAGTGATAAAGAATTGTATAATATTTTAAACTAGATTTTATCAATTTCATGATAATCAAATAAAAAAATCATTTTTACTCTTTTATAGATCTCACTGTTTCATAATTTAAGCATTTTCAATGACCATTAAATGATGTCATTAACAACCAATAAAAACTTTACAAATTAAATATGTTTGATTTTTATATCATGAGAAAATATTTTTTTTAATTTAATTATTTTATTTTCTCAAAAAAATACTTTGCTATCTTTATTCAATTTATCTAAATGGCAAATATGCAACTTAAATGAAACCGCCTTTTCAATACGACCTACATTTACAGAAAAATCGTATTTTGGTAAACGACCATTTGGAGGGTTTAAGTGGAGATAAAAATTTTAGTCACGCTTTGTATAATAAAAGTGTATACTGATTAAGGAAATTTTTCCAATGGAAAATTTAAATAGATATCAATGTAAATTAGAAAAATGAATTGACCACTTTTTAGAAGCAAAACATCATTTTACATTGGTTTTAGGTTTAACAATTCAGACGCGGTCACTGGATGTAAGCCACTATTATATCGATACTTCTTACCTATAATCCAGGATATGCAAACATGATAGTTTACAGGGGGGCATTTCAAAGATTCATAACTTAACTCACTATATAATCTTTTCGATAGAACAGTTTTTCCTCTCTCCAGAACAATTTTAATTTTGAGGATTACATCAATTGGCCAAAACATCATCGATTTGTACTGCGCTTGGAGAATCTTTATAGTTTTTTTTAGCGACAACTTGTAAAGATGTGGTTCAATCTCTTTCTTCATAAAAAATAACAAAAGAGGGATGAAGATATGAAAGTACTATAAATTAGCTTATCACAAAAGGATAAAGCCCGATAACATTCGTTGATTTATATTTTTTTATTTTTTTCTATATTTACGTTTTACAATGCAATTGCGGTATTTATTTCAATAATTTAAATAATCTGCATTTTATTAAGTTAACTGCAGTGCTGGAGTATCTTTATTACTTCTTGTACTATTTTGTATTCAATAGTACTATACCTCTAGTCTTGTAATTTATATTCCTCTCTCTATTATTTATATTCCTCCTGAAAAAAAAGTTTAGTAGATTGTGAAATGAGAAAGTTTTCTTTAAAACTCCTTTCAAAGACTTCTAAGAAGGAAACGAAGAATGTGGGCGTAAATAAACGATCGATGTTCAATTAATATCTTGACAGAATAAAATAAAACATTCACACATATTTAATATTTATCACGAAAATATAAAAGGAATGAAACGCTGTTTCGAAGTTTCGCTGTCTATGGATAAATAATTGTGTAGTTTAAAAATATATTAAAACTACTTAAGAAGAAACGTGGTATAAAAATATTTTATATTATCTTTAGGTAATGGAATGAATTTTATCCTGCGTTGTAATTTATATTAATAAATTATGCGATATTCTCTTTAAGTTAAATTTAAATCTAAAAATACGATTCAAAGAAAGTACCACAAACAAGTTTTCATTAATAAGAGCTGAATATTTAAAAGAAGGCGTGTAATCAACTTAATTAGTTTCTTTGAAATTGTTAAATCTCTTTTAAAATACAACAAAAATATAAAATTATATTTTTACTTAAATAAAGGTGTCAAGAATAATAAAAAACAAGTAAAACATGTTTTTATTACATTACCTTCAGATCAATATATTTTATCTCAAGGAATGTAGTTTAAGTCTCTCCAAGATTCCCACAACCCCCTCAAAGAAATATATTTCCAACCACACACGCTTCAAATGTGGAGCATATGGATTCTTAATTTACGACATTATTATTATGATTTGCAACTTGTTTCTGTTAGGACTAAAATATGAAGATCAGGAAAGAGAACAAATATTAATTTGCTACGACGTGTAAAAGGGATTTTTAAAAAAAAATACATATATACTCAATTGATAACATGACCACCCCATTGTTGGAAAGCTATGTGTGAGATAGGTTATCAACCAGTTTTGCTCAAAATCACCTCTAAGCCCAAACAAAATAACTATAATATAACATGCCTGTTTAATTATCACAAGTGTTTACTATTTTCTATGAATAAATTAAATTCTGTATTCGTCAGTTATCAATACACTCTGATGTGTATTTCTATATAATTTATTTGAGGCCGGATGTGTATTGTCCAATATTCCTTAGAAAACTGGACCAATTTACTATTTAATATAATTTTAAATGACACTATACAATATGAAAGCACATATTATTATTTTTAAATTAACAATATTTAGCACAGTTTGAAATGCTATATATACGAATTGCAACAATGTTCTGTAATTCTGCCTTTTCTTTAAGGATTTCTTATTGTATCTTAAAAATAACATAGTTTGTTTTATACAACTTCCACATTTGTATAACGGTCAGGACCACTTTCTCTCATCGCGAGTTTTATCAAATAATAAATTACAAATCATAACAGAGTTTATTTAAAATTGAATATAATTTAAGACATCGCTGAGGGTGCTTGATGGAATTTCAATATCAAATTTGGATTATTGAGATTTTTGTACACTTCCATGTAATTTGTCACTAACGACCCGGGTTTCGCCTTTCGGCATCTTCAGGCATTCGAGCACACGAATAGACTCGAACTGAGAGACAGTAAACAGTGTCTAACGTTTATATAGAAGATACAAATGCGACAAATATTATTTACGAGGTAAGATATTATACGTCTGAGAGCCACACTGATACCTGAGTTAAAATTTCGGGAATCTCCCTAATCCTTATTTTGTAAACACCATATTAACAGAGTGGCGAATTGCCGCTTTTCAACTTCTTTTAGAAATACCAGTGATTTTACAATTATAATAGTATTGTGGATTTTGACGGGATGTAATTCGACAAATGGGTAAATAAATACAATCATTCCACATTTAGTGACATCTGTTAGGTGTTTCAACGTATAGTCACTAAATGTGGAATGATTGTATATATTTACCCATTCGTCGAATTACATCCCGTCAAAACCCACAATACTATTATAATTGTAAAATCACTGGTATTTCTAAAAGAAGTTGAAAAGCGGCAATTTGCCACTCTGTTAATATGGTGTTTACAAAATAAGGATTAGGACGATTCCCGAAATTTTAACTCAGGTATCAGTGTGGCTCTCAGACGTATAATATCTTGCCTCGTAAATAATATTTGTCGCATTTGTATCTTCTATATAAACGTTAGACACTGTTTACTGTCTCTCAGTTCGAGTCCATTCGTGTGCTCGAATGCCTGAAGATGCCGAAAGGCGAAACCCGGGTCGTTCGTGACAAATTACATGGAAGTGTACAAAATATCAATAATCCAAATTTAAAATTGAATGTTGATATCGCGATGTACGAAATCGCTCCTGATTATTTTAAAAATATAAAGCTTTTACACCAAGAATTGACATCTAACACCTTAAAAGTCTTTCTCTTATTTTTTGTGTGTTTTGACAGAAATCAATAAATTTCAAAAAGTATCTTATTGTAAACATTTTCGTACTCTATTCACAATCGTTTTATTAAAAATTCGTTGAGCGAAAAACCTTTAATGTGTTAAATTAAGTTTTATTCATTCTTAGCTACCATGTTAATCGGGTACATACTGCTAATATCTGATTAAACTCGTTATTGATCACCGTGGTAAGAGTTATTCTATCGATAACTTGTTGTAAGTCAATAAGTCAATCACTCAACCTAGCTTTTCAGATAGGATAAGAGTAGAATAAAAATATGATAAGAATAGGAAAGAATGAGTTTAGGAAATATTAAAACAGTCGTTTTTTCGTTATTTCGCAGGATAGATTAAGGGCTCACAAACTTTTTCATCGAAGGGCCAATTTTTAAATCAAAAGTATTTAGCGGCCTAAACTTTCTTTTGTAAATATTTTTTCTTCTTAAAAAATATAATCCAAATAAATAAGAAAATATTTCATTGTGTAATTCATACTTACGTATTATCACATGGTACAATTTTTACCATGTGATTTGTGCAATTTTTTATTTGAAGCTAAATCCTGCTAATCTATCTTACTCAAATGTTTTCGTGTGAATAAAAAAAACAAATGCGATGTGATTATCTGTTCATTTTGATCAGTTTGATTTATTATTGCTCATTGTAAAACATGTTTTTTACAAATATAGGTAAATAAAGAAGCTGTTATTTGATGAGCATGTTTAACTATATTTGGATATACTTCAAGTGAAAGTCCTTTGTAGAATGCAATTCAATTCTTATACAATAAGATGATTTTGCTTCTATATAATCTTGCAAATCATTTATTCCAAACTGCATATTAAAGAAAATATTGGGTTACAGAGGGTTACATGAAAAGAAATCTTGAAAAATATTAAAATTTATTTTGATGTTTCTTACAATCCAAGAAACGCTTAGAAAATTCATCTAACACACATTGAATTATCCTGGAGTATTTTTCTGGTCGCATAATACTGGAAGCCTTGGTAAATTTAATGAAGAATAAAAAATAATACAGACTTAACATAAATCTCGCGGGACATACTTTGTGAACCCCTGGGATAGACCGTATGTGTATACCTATCTGATGATAAGGCGTGAGTGAAAAGTGGGAGAGACTGAGAAAATCACAGCCATTTGTGCTTTTGAGAGAGTAAATATATTTCAATTGAATAATAAGTTATTTTTTAAATGTTTTCATTTTGGTATTTATTTATGGGTGCTGGTTCTGATAATTATAAGAAATCGTGGAATAAGAACCCTGTTTGTTTGAGCTTATAAAATTATTTTGTTGTTGTTTGAAAAAACTTTTATGATTTACATTCAGTCCGTCTAAATTGCAAAGTATGAATTGACGTTTGAATAAAATAAAATACCTTTGAGGGAAATGAAAGGTGACTCAATTATTATTTTTAATTAATTTTATTCTATTCAATTGCGAAAACGTTATTAACTGTTAAATTCTCCCGTTATAAATTAAAATTTATTAATTAGTCATTTTTTTGATATTATTAATTTTTCTTTTAGATAAATAAGTATTTAAAAAATAAGCCTTTGCTATGGGTAACTTTTAAAGAACGCAAATCAATTTGAATTAGTATAAGCAAACATATCTGAAATCAACTCTACAAGAATAAAAATAAAGCACTCTCTGGAAAAGTTTTTATAAAAGGTGATCTTGGTATCACTGAAAATAGATGCCACAACGATGTGATCGATAATACAAAACAATTTTTCTCGAATATATGAATATATCAAAACCCATGCAAATATACACGATGGTATTTCTATAAATAGGCTACGACAAAGTTGTATGAATGTAACCAAATTACATTTTTTTCAGCATACTCATTTGAAATTTTCAAAAATAGAAACACGACGTCTTAGGCGCCAACTGGAGTAATCTAATTTTAAAAAATTGGAAACAAAAGATTTCAAAAATATATTTAAAAAAGAAAAACGATGTAATATCGACAAGATTGATTTATGATACGTAAAAAATTGTTTATGTTTAAAATTCCACACAATAAAAGTGCTCAACATATAAATCGTTTTTTTTTATTGAGGTATTCATTTTTTTATATGAAATATTTTAAATAATGTTTTAAACTTGAATTATATTTAGAATTATAATACTGGTAAGACACTACTGGTAAGATATTAACCAGTTAATGTTTCAAACAGTAACAAATTTCACTTAAAAGGATCCGAAGGCCTATATTGTTATTTAGGAATATAATTATCATTAGCTTAGGATTGACGAGATTTAATCGTAATTATAAAATGATGATGATGACGATAACGCAGTTCCAGGAAGATGCGTTCCTTTCGACGGATGATGCGTCTGAATATCCAGTTTGATGGGCGATGACAGAATGAATTCGGTTATTACTTATTTCTTCAATTTAAGACATCGACTGAGGGTGCTTGATGGAATTTCAATATCAAATTTGTATTATTGAGATTTTGTACACTTCGATGTATTTTGTCACTAACGACCCGGGTTTCGCCTTTCGGTATCTTCAGGCATTCGAGCACACGAATGGACTCGAACTATTGAGATTTTGTAAACTTCCATGTATTTTGTCACTAACGACCCGGGTTTCGCCTTTCGGCATCTTCAGGCATTCAAGCACACGAATGGACTCGAACTGTTAGTTCGAGTCCATTCGTGTGCTCGAATGCCTGAAGATGCTGAAAGGTGAAACCCGGGTCGTTAGTGACAAAATACATGGAAGTGTACAAAATCTCAATAATCCAAACTTATTTCTTCATATATACTGTCGTCGGCTGCCTGTGCTCTGTTTCAGTCATCATGTCTTGCCTTTTCAGAGCCTTTACTTTTATTGCAACGTATGCAGAATCCGCATCGTTTATAAAAAAATAATAAAGTGAATAAAATATTATTTGCCAATTAGCCTTTTCTATATAGGCGACTTGAAATAAATAATGACAAGCATGATGTTTCATAAATCTGCATCGTCATGTATCGCTACAGTTATATTATCCATCTAAAGCGTCTAAATATGATTTTAAATTCCTGTTAAAGAAGAAAATTATTATACATTATTGATATCCACATCTGTTTTTAGATGATATCATTTACAATAAATTTCAGTGATCTTAAAAATAAATAGTGATTATTTTATCCTTACTATAGAAGACGGATTCAGTAAATTGGTTCATGTAGCCTAGCGACCGTTCACATACGATGTCACGTCTTAAGAGGCAGATAGTACAAATTAATGTAATGATTTTTTGTGGCAAGGAGATTGGGTGGAGAAAAAGTCACACAATCAACATAAAAATTATTCGATTTAAAGAGCTAAACTTGATATTAATAAATGATGAAATGTAATATTGGGGATAAGTGGTGGTAGGCGAATCATCAGAAATTCAATTATATTTTTTATTAAAAGTTTATTTTCCGAATTTCTCACTAAAACACTCACAACTCTTCAGAATTTGCGGAATTGTATTGATTCTAAAGGAAATTGTGTAAATACAATATCAACAAAATCCATGCAAAATGTTTAACACCCAATAATTTTAATAAAAGAACGTAATATTTCCTCATTTTCTAGGCTCTTTAACAAATTAATTTTCATTTTAAGTGTTAACTGTCAATAATTATTCAGTGGAAAGGTATTATATTTTAAAAACAAAACACAATTTGTTTCGTAGTACTTTCACATTTTATGATTAAAGGGCCGGTATTACGAGCATTATCATGAGCGAACCTGGTCCTGATCATTATGACAATGTCGAAATAGTACAAAACAGATGTTTGTGCAAATCAAGATAATTCGGTATTCCAGTGTATTCCTGTAAACATTCTCAATATGATTTCAACCCAATCCTACTCTCGTCCTATGTAAATCAATGAAGAAGAATATAATATAAAACTGCAGTCAGGTTATTTCAACAATAAATAGAATCATATCTTTCATGTAAAGAGTGCAAATTTACAAAAACACTAACATTGCCTTTTTGGGTTTTCTGTACAATAACGATTACGAAAACCGAATTAAGCATTATTAAACAAATTGTCATTAACAATGGCTATGAAGAGTCTCTTATAGATAATCTTTTATCGAAAAAACAAAGTTAATTAGCAGAAAAGATGTTATATTTTGGAAACTTATCTAAATACTTAGACCAAGCTAGGTACTGGCGTAGAATTAGTTATTTAGGGAGTACAAGATTTAATACTAAAAAAAAAACTCACTGATAGTGTTAGATCGGCCTTTTGTTGCAGGAATTCATTAAGTAAATTACTTATAAACAATAAAGACTGAATCCCCTTCAAAAACAAATCTGGCATTAATAAATAACAATATCGTGATTGCTAACACTTCTATGTGGGTAAAACCACACGTATATTAGATATAAGAGTATCAGAACACTTAGCTGCTTTTATATTAAAAAAAGAATGCGAATGATGGGGTCAAAATGTTGCATCAAAACATGGGGGACCACAAATTATTTTATCAAGAAATTTTGGAAACCAATAAAGCCCAGTTAAATTCATTACTAATTTCCAACAAACAACTGAATAATTTAAGACATCGACTGAGGGTGCTTGATGGAATTTCAATATTAAATTTGGATTATTGAGATTTTGTACACTTCCATGTATTTTGTCACTAACGACCCGGGTTTCGCCCTTCGGCATCTTCAGGCATTCGAGCACACGAATGGACTCGAACTGAGAGACAGTAAACAGTGTATAACGCTTATATAGAAGACACAAATGCGACAAATATCATTTACGAGGCAATACATATACGTCTGAGAGCCACACCGATACCTGAGTCAAAATCTCGGAAACCGCCCTAATCCTTGTGCTCGAATGCCTGAAGATGCCGAAGGGCGAAACCCGGGTCGTTAGTGACAAAATACATGGAAGTGTACAAAATCTCAATAATCCAAATTTAAACAACTGAATGTTCCAAACTCCCCTCTATTGTACCTTATACGTGAGATGAGTCGGTAAAAAATAAACATAAATTAATAATCAAAATAATGAATTTTCCATATTAATACATTGGTCCATGGTCACCCTGACAGAGCCCATTAGTTGAAATTGAGTAGGTAGTTTTTCAAATTGCATTTTAAAAACCCCCTCTTTTCACCCGTAACACATGTGTTGTAACTATTCCAGATGCTAACTTCTATTTTTTAGACTCAGGGATAAGATTTGTCGTATTTATCTTATATATAATTGTTATAAACTGTCTACTTGTCTCAGTTCGAGTTCATTCATGTGCTCGAATGCATGAAAATGCTGAAAGGTGAATCCCGGGTCGATAGTGACAAAATACATGAAAATATACAAAATCTCATCAATTCAAATTTGATATTGATGTTCCATCAAGCACCCTCAGTAAATGTCTTAAATTATAGATTATGATAGTCTTACAATTTTTTAAGGTCTCATCTTAATAGTAAAGCAAATATGCAATTCAATATTTTTCAACTATTTGAAAAATAATGAATGTGAGATTTCTTAATAAACCACGAATGATAAAGCACCAATAAGAATAAATGGAATCTTTCCACTAACACACCCGTCCGACATTAACTGCCCGTGTGAGACATGGCTGTATTCCGTGGGTGGGTTTTGTTCTCCATATAATAATAAAGGCCAAGACATCAGGTGCATTTTGTTTTATGGGGCCGGTTTTTCAGGATACTCGTGGATAATGTGCCATGGTAATTCAATTAGCATAATTTACACCCATTATTTATTCTCACATTGGTGTGAAAAGGTTTTTCCTCGAATCGGAGCTTAAAATTTTATCAGTTTTCTGATATATTCTGAATATTCCGATCATTTTTAATAAATATAAAATGTCATCGTAAATACTCAACTCGGCTCGTATTTTTGAATTTCATATCACTCATGGAGAAAAGACATCAGAAATGTACACCAATAGTTCACTTATATTACAAATTTTTCATTGGAAATATCTAATTTGAGTTATTGAGATTTTGTACACTTCCATATATTTTGTCACTAACGACCCGGGTTTCGCCTTTCGGCATCTTCAGGCATTCGAGCGCACGAATGAACTCGAACTGACATTTGATATTGAAATTCCATCAAGCACCCTCAGTCGATGTCTTAAATTATGGAAATACCTAAATTTGTTAATTACTGAAATAATACTTAATCGTAAAACTGATAGTTAAATTGATATACCTGCAAGAGTACACACTAAAGCATGTAATCCCTATGATCCCAGGTTTTCGGGATTCAGTTTTTCTCAATCCCAGGATCTCTTACTCATTAATTGGTAATAGGGATTAGTCAGGTAAGTAAACGTTTTAAATTGTATTTTTAACATTTAATTTGTGTCCATTATTATTCAACAATCTTAGTAAAATGGCATTATTAAAATTTGATGAATATTAATTTGGTTATTTCATTAATTTATCAATACAAATATACGTTTTTAATATAAATACTTTTAATTAATGTAATTAGAAGTACCTGTTACTTTACATCTATATAAAATAAAAAAAATCTACCAGGAATCAAATAGAACGCTATGATTAAAAAAATAATTTGATTTAATTTCAATATTTAAAGAAAACAAGGAATCATTGCGATTTAAGCAGCGTTAAATGAATTTATTTGTTTGTATCCAGATGTGTTTCCGGAAAGTGGTAACTTTATTAACGTTTTTCGATATTCCGTTTTACATTTGTGTTGTTTAATAATTATACAGGTTGATTTAATTTTAAACTGAATTTTAAAATGCTCGAAAATGTTTGAGATAGATTTTTCCGTGAAAACGGCGTTACATAATACAAAGTACGCTCTTCGTAAAAAATAATAAAAAAAGCGATATATCCATAGTTTCGTTTTCATATAATGTAACCAAGTGAAGTTTACATAAAGTTTTAATATAAAGTGGGTTTTAGTATTTAATTATAAAGTTCTGATTCCATTAACCCTTTTCTGTAATAATAATAGAGTCGTTTGTACGAAAGAGCTAACATTGAGAAAATGTTATTTATCGTGGTTGTGGCTTTAACCGCTGGCCGTTTAATTAATTAGAACGAAATAATTAGATCAAAGCAGAGCTTAGCACTTATGTGATGAACCTCCCGATATAGCATGGTAAAATAGACTCGCTCTACGAATGCTTCTATATCCTGGAGTCGGAAACGGAAGGACGTAACAAATTAGGCTAGGCCTTTCCTGATGCAAACGGGTGGGATTGAATTATCAGCGATCAATGTGAAAAATGACTTCTCTGTGTGGTTCAGGTGTACAAGTTGGATTAACTTCGAGACATTTTTGATTCTTTCTGTATAGTTGAAGTCCCAATATAAGATTCAAGCACATATTGTACAAAAATCAAATTGGCTTATCAAAATTTAATCCTTATCCTTTATCGATTCAAAGTAGTGATCATTATCGTGTTTTGATCATGATCAATCTTAAGTGCTCCGTCAAATAAAACTTAATAACTTAATAATGAGCTTATTATAATTAAGTTATAAAAATATATTTTTTTCACTCCCTTCCATTCCATTCATTTCTATGATTCGGTTCATACGTTTATATTTAGAAACAAGATTAGTGAGATGTTAATTAATTACTATAATTACTAAGCTTGTCCTGTCCTAGTCTCATAATTTTATCACTCCTCTCACAAAAACGAAAAGTTGAGCGACTGAATATCAATCAGTTCTCTAATGAAAACTTCTGTTGCTCCTTGATGGGAGCAAACCAAGTTACAAAAACACTAAGTAAAATGAAATAAGCTTTTGTAGAAATAATTCGTAACCTTGTGGAACAATATATGTTGAAATATTCCATTAGAAGCATTCATGGTCCACATTAGAAGTGACATATTTAATTTCAATATTAAATTTTTCTGATATTAGGGGTGTTTTCCATAAAATAAAGCCGAAAATACTAATTTTTAGAATTAACCTTCTGATGGTATTTGATCTAGGAAAATAGTCTGTTTCTAAATAATGTTTTGATAAAAAATCGCTTTTGCTATTGCAAAGTAAATAACTATATTTTCTAAATAAATACTGCGTCATTTAAAATGAAAACAAACTTTCACTGAATTGTTAATTTATATGAATTACATTTTACGATGGTTTCTTAAAGCTAACTAATGTATTCAAACGTGAATACGATGTATTTATTAATTTTACGGCAAATAAGGTCAAAACATAATATATACAGCCAGAAGAATAAATTATGTTTACATCATTTCATTATGTATGTATACAAAAATAATATTTAAAAGTAAAATAACTACAGATTTTTGAATGTTTAATTCGAAGCTTTTAGAAATATGTGGGTAGAAATGAATTTTCTTTACCAATAAAGATGAATGCTGTTGAGTACTTTGGTTCAAAATTAAAATATAGCTTTAATATTAAATAAATAAAACACAATATATTTTATAGTCGTACAAATAAATGTATTTTACCAGTTGATAATGCTCGCTATCAGCTGAATTATCCTTATCATTATAAAAGATATGGAAGTAGTACAAAAAAATTATACTTAATTTTTCGTGAATATATCGAAGATAACTTGGCATAACTTGGCATAAGATTTGTTTAAAACTGTAATCGCATGAATTCAGTAAAGTCTTTACTTATTTAGTTACAACTAATAAATGACAGTAATAAAACTAACTAAATTTTTTTAACAAATTGCTCCAAACGAAAAATGCTGAGACATAGTATCCAAAATTTTAAAATTAAGAGATACTCAAAGTTTACAGCCTTGAAACTTTTAATTTATATTGTTTTTTAATCAATAGTTTCATTTTTACATTTGTTTTGGCCTAGCATTTGACATATGAAGATTTTAGAAAGCTTTAATCGTTTATCCAACACAATATGAGTTTTCGTTGAGTACCGTTTTGATAACGTATAAATTAATTTTATTAAAATAGTCAGTTTGTAATTCTGGATTTTTTTAATTAAACTAAAATCGAAAACATAACTAGCATCAATCGAAATGTAAAAAATTTAGTAATTTTATCTGAATAATTATTATTCAAACAGAATTATTAAATAAATATATTGACTTAACTTTTATAAAGTAAATTAAAATTTGATTTAAAAAACTATAAATTTTCCAGAAAAAACACGACGAGAGTCAATAAATTACCTCGCTTTGTCACTTTTATTTTGTCTTTTATGAAAACATAATTGGAAATTTATTTGGCTTAGCATCGAAATCATTTTGGAATATTCAAATTTTGATATGATATTTATTTGATCCATGAAAATACGCTATACATATAATGCTTCCTCTTTTTATTCATGTCAAAGTTTAATTAACTCATAAAATGGATGAAATCGAAACCACAATGTAAATTTATGTGAAATATTCTCTTCAATCCATATTCGAAAAAAACTATCAATATATTGTATAAATTACAACCTGAAAAATATTGAAAATAATTTTTTTGTTTTATTTATTATTTTTCCATTTATATTACAATGAAAAAAAAATCTATTTACTATGAGAGACAGACATTTCTATTCTTTTACAGATTTCTTCATACTGGCTATCATAATGTCGAATAAAAGTATAACATAAAACAAAAAATTATTCAGGTACGGATTTAAAGCGTACTTATTTAATAAATAATATTATTACATTTTAAGTGAAACGTGCTTCTCTCTAAAACCTGAAATAATATTAACTTTGTTGCTGTAATATGAAGCAAAAATGCGTTTTTCTCCTTTGGTTGAGATTTTTATTTAAAGTTGGCGGATCTTAATAAAAGTAATAAATGACAGTGGTTTCCAGTTTTCTCCTGGTCTTGCAATCCTGTAGTTTATTTTGCTTAATACAATGTCACATGCGCCCAAGAAAATTTCATTTATTTTCAATCAGAAGCTAGTAATGGTAAGGTTACTAACCATCATCAGAAATGTTTACCAAACAACATTCCAGAATGTTTCAATAATTATGATTTACTATACCATTGAATACTGAAGATATCTTAGTCGTTCTTGTTCAAGTTACGATAGTCATAAATACTATAGTTGACCAAGTCTATAAGTCAACAGACTCGAACACTTTAAGGCTCTATAGTGGATTTTTCTGTCATTTCGCAAAAATCGTTAATCGTTTTGCGTCGCCTAAAAAATATGAAACGTCAAAGTATATTTTTTTCTTTTAATAATTGCACTTTCAACGTATTTGTTTACACTATTGCACTTTTATTTAATTGAAAATAGTAAAGTTTTCAAGCCTTTCTGGCAAATAGTTGACACCTGTTTTAGAGGAATGCTTTTATTTGCTTTACGCCTTGACTAGATAAAGGTTTATTGTAGGTTATCGAGATTTGATGCCTAAGACAAAATCGTAGAACAAAGTATTTTTAAAAAATGATGAGAAGGGAATTTGAAATTTATTGAATATTATGATTCTATAAAGATTTTTGTAATGTACCAGCAAGTTCGTTTTATCGCACTTTTTCTGACTGATAGTTACAATAGAGTTATGCTGAATATTTTTTAAAAAACAAAATAAGACTACAATAAATTCTATTACATACGTCTTTTAACAAAAAAAATCTCAAAAAATTAGTAAAAGTAATAAATAGTAATCATTTTTCGGAGATATGTTTTTATTATTTTTAAGTGTGATTAAGTCGGTGTCTGTCATCTGTCTCAATACTGCGCTCAATATTTATTTCAATTATATGTAAATAGTAAATATTCGCTATTATAATCAGTAAATAATTTGATAAAATATTATTTTTGACCAGTGAAATTTTTATTACTTTTCAAAAACACTTTATCTAAAGACAAACCTACTATATCCTCTTAAAGATTTTATTTCATCCTAAACAAACAATGGCACCAATGAATAAAAACTTCAACTTTTTCGTAAACATTCTCTGTCTGATGCAGAAAACGGCAGGATTTGTAAGAATATTACATTTGAATGAAGAAATATAATGAAGTTTGTAGCTGAAAAGCAACACCATGCATTCATTTAAGCGTTTTAAGAATACTTATCGAGGTGCTTTTAAATTTTCATTGACAAATAACATCAAAATGGTATTCAGTAGAGATTGTCAACAGCCAATATTATACTTTTAAAGAAAAATATTGATTTTTCTATTTCATGTTTAATGTTTTCTCATAACGAATTTTGTAGTTTTGTTTTGAAATACCCTGTAAAAACGCATCTTACCGCTTTCTTTGTGCTATTTATAAAATGTTTTTTTAGGTGAAGAAGGAATGGTAATATCCTGGATTATCTACAGGATGAGGTCCACCGTTAGCAAGCTTATCTAAAGGACAAACGCGCCGGCCGTTGCCCGTTACAGGTGGTAACGATCCCGATTCCCGTTACATTTTAACGATATCCCTCCTTAACCCGCAAGAACGGCACAAAAGTTTAATACTGTAAACCTAGTTTTAATTTGTTTTCAATTAAAAATGCGGTTTTAACTGTATCTTAAGTACAAAATTAAATGAAAAGTAATAAATAATACATTCTTACATAAGCTTTTATGTTTTGGCAACTATTTGTTTATCGCTTTGAAGGTATTGACTATCAACTCTTGGTAAAAAAGCATTATATTTTAAAAATAAAACGCTATTTTTGTTTATGACTTCCGGATGTTTATAGTAATCAGTACTGCTCAAATTGAGCATCAGTTGAAACCAGTCAATAAGAAATAATAAATCGGGCAGTTAATTATTATATTAGGTCAGTAAATAATTGCCAAACTAAATAAAGCTTAAGTTAAATAAAAAAACTGACCGTTTTATATAAGTATCTGACCGTTTAATTAAATAAACTGACCATTTCATATAAATCACTGACCCTTTATTTTATTATTTTACCATTTATTGAGTTATTTACATACCATTTTGATTAATTACTAACCAACTATTATTTCTTACTGACCAACAGTTGAAATAGTTATTACCAATTAATGCAGGCCAAAGATTTTGTTGAACAACAAAAAACATTATTTAATTTCGTAAATATGGAGAATATTAAAATTAAAACAAAATTTGCTTGATGATATAAATAAACGGACACTAATTATCATTCTCAAACGTCTTTTTCCCGCTTATATCGTAAGTATACAAAATTAGTCGCAAATGTTTCTGGTAATTTTGTGGTTAACGACTGTTAGACCAACGCTGTGTGCATTGTATGGGCTTGAGTTTTTCCGTTGGGCGGCGAAACTAAGTCGAAAAAATGTCCATAATGTTGTTTAGCTTTTGTATGGCGTGTGTTTACTTTTTACGATAAAACCCTTTGAATTTAAACAAGATGACGTCTGAATTGAGTCGAATTTAAATTCAAAATGGCCGTGCAGTGATGTCGAATTTATTTAAATTGCCCTTCGTTGCTATTTTATGTAAATGGACTATTGCATTTCGATTTTTATACGCTGTCGTTTTTTTTTTTTTTTTGAAGAACTGTTTTCGATTTACTTATCGAAAATGGTGTTTATTTATTTTATTCAAATGTTTGTAAATATTTTTAAATGGGTTATAAATAATTGCACTTTGTGTTAGCTAGTATTCACTTGGTACACTCAAACTTTGATTTAAATAGTTTTCACTTAGTCAGAGATTCTTATAACAAAGTGAGTAAGTTGTAGTAGATTCTGTTAGGGTTGGTCTGGTTTGGTTTGTGTAATGTATTCTAATACGTGGAGCAAAAACAATAAAGGTGGAATAATATAGGGTGGAAGAATAAGTGATATTTCATTACAGCTTCGTGCCACTATCGATATCAAAGTGTGAGTATTTATATTGAATGAAAACTATTTTATCTATGTGAAAATATTTTTTCGTAAGTGCAATATATTTTATTATGTGGGATCACTTTATTTTTAGTGAAAAAAAATATTTTTTGTGGAATGTATTTGTTATAAAATTGGGATTATTGAGATTTTGTACATTTCAATGTATTTCGTCACTAACGACCCGGGTTTCGCCTTTCGGCATCTTCAGGCATTCGAGCGCACGAATGGACTCGAACTGACGTTCGTCAGTTGTCAGTTCGAGTCCATTCGTGCGCTCGAATGCCTGAAGATGCCGAAAGGCAAAACCCGGGCCATTAGTGACAAAATACATGGAAGTGTACAAAATATCAATAATCCAAATTTGATATTGAAATTCCATCAAGCACCCTCAGTCGATGTCTTAAATTGTATTTGTTATAAGTGAAAACTTTTTTACGAAAGTGAATACAATCTATACAAAAGTGCATTTAATTGTGAGCCTTTTAAAATATACATTTTGGCTGTCACAACTCCACTTGTTCTATTGTGTATGCAGTCGCTGTTTTACGGCCGCCTTCCATAACACCATAACGATCAAGAAAAGAAATAAAATGAAATTATTGACCCTATGTAAAGGTACGGATCGACATTTCAACCAACTATATTAAATTTAGTAGTATTGTATATATATTCTAAATATGGAGCAACTAAGCACGTCTTGCTCAATGATTGGCTAAAAGTCAGCAACTCAACCACACTCCTCAGTAAGGTAAAGAGCATTTGGGTTAGTTTAAAAAAACATCAGTCCAAACTATTTCCTACACAGTAAATGTCAAGTAAATTAATAACAGCGAGTAATTATTTTGCTAAATGTTGGTATGCATCGCTTACCATTTAAGCATCACATCATCAGAACTATTGATGGATTTGGACGTAAAATAAATTCTCACTTTATTAAATACATTACATGGATAATAATAAAACAGATCGATGCCATTGCTTGGTTTGTTTGTAGAAATTTTATTTATTTAATTAAAAAGAAATGTAAATATATTCACTGAAATTTAAATAATTTTCTGAAGAACACTAACAATACCTATTTACATAATATTATTTTGTTAAATTCACATAGTTCAATCTATTTTCTAAAGTATGCTAACTAAAATCAAAAAGAAATACAAACCAACATTATGAATATAATATAGTACCCTGAATCAGCTAACAATGTTAAGTTTATTCATTATGTATGAATCTACTCAATATACAGCCAGTTATTTCTTTGAAAAACCGACCAAAGCTTAAAGAAGCGTTTAATTACAAAGCCTATTTTACGATTTGCAATATCTAGGGTTTTGGTTTAACCAAATTATTCACTGGGATAATAATTCCCGCATCTAAATATTTCTCTAGCAAATAATTCCCCTAAGGCATTTCCTGTTCGGAATCATGAGCTAAGGGTAAGGCTTAACAGATAGTTTACTTCTGTGAAAGAGAGTTTGGCCAAACTTTTCATGTTGCGGTCTTGTTAGATGGTTGACTGCATTGGGTATCAGTTGACAATGCTTTCTCAAATTTAAAAATTATAAAATAAATATGCTAAGCGTACCAGTAGTTGACCGTTTAAGAGAAAAATTCAACAAAAATAACGATTAACATTTAGCATTATACCGAATGATGACAAAGCAAGTATATTCATAATGGATCAAATGTCTTAATTAATATAAGACAAAAATTAGGAAAGGGCTTGTTACAAATAAATTGTGTCCAATTTTTAACAACCACGCTAATGTTTCAGTTTTTGAGCACCTAAAAAACTGAGTTTCAATAGATGACCAAATTTTTTTCAGTAGTTCACCATGTCTAATCAGAAGGTTTCATGACAACCTTTCATCAGAATCGCTTCCTGAGATGACATAATATTGTCCATCTCTTCTGAATAGTTTATATAGCTGAGCCAAAATAAGTTTAAGTATAGTTCTGACGATGGCGTTAAGCCGAAATAGCTATCAACTATCTAATAAAATTTTGTAGAACTAAATACTTTGGTATTTTTTCGCTATTATAATGGAGTTTTATCAAGTAAATGTCAATTCAATCAATGAATGTAGTATACTTCCACAATTTACTGTTTATTCAAAACTGTCAAATCTGTTATTATGTATTTGAATTGTCGTTGTGGAAGTGTTGATTTTCAGATACATAAAACTGTTTAAAATTAGGAACTCACTAGCCTAAAAATTAGTTATATATTTATATAAATATGAAGGCCAATTTAGTTTTGCGTAGAAGTTACATGAACAATAAATTTTAAGTAATGCTTCCATTTCAGATTGTTAATTGATTTTTTTATGAAAATATTCATAAATGTATTTTAGAATGGAAGCAATTGTCATAAGGTGATATGTTAAAAATGAGATTGCATCTAGGTTAATCCTGGCTATATGGTCACATTAATGCCGTGTACTCTATTTGTTCTGACACTCGTATTTTGTTTGGCGACCACTTCGCACTGCAAACTTAAAAGTTGTCACCACTTACAACTTCACAGATTACTTGTGTACAAACGTAGTCTGGTCTGCAAAGTTAAACCAAAAACGCCCCTCTACGAGTTTTATATGTTCACGGTGTACGCCACTCGAAATGTCATTTGTTGTACTAGATATACAAGCCACTTTGGTCTTTATAAATCTATTTTGGAAAGAACATGGAAATTCTAAATAAATTAAATAGCAATCCGCAATTACATAACTTTACATAGAGTTTCATATGTTATTATTATTTTCATTGTTTAAATTTTATTTCTACATCCATTTTTAATTGTATATGCTATTTATTAATATAATATGTTATGATTCTTTTCGCAATTTCCCTTGCTGCTAGAAGTTGCATCTGTTGTCCTTTAATATAGGTATATATATATATATATATTTTTTTGTTATGTCCGCTCACTCTATCTCAATATAAGTTTTTCTAAGAGAACTGCTTGTAACCTTTCTTTTTTTAAAATAGCTGCGATAAATTGATAGAGCTAGGAGAGGACTAGTGGTTGGCTAACCGCTTTCACAAAGCTCCGTTTTTAGGATCAAATGGATGAGAGGGAATAATAGACATCACAAACATCCATACCTACGAATAGAAATTTATAAATCTATTGAAAAATTAGTTTATGGAACTGTCGTCACGGGAATTTGACCCGAGACATCTGTAAACTGAAACCAAAGACGTTGAACACTGCATTTCGGACCTGATATTGGCTTAAAACATAGACATATATATGTATTGTAAATATGTATTTATAATATAACTCTATTGAATCAAAATGTTCAGTTGTTCAAAATAAGATTTATAAAAATGCCATAAGAGCTCAACTTCACAGAGAAATTTTAAAATAAGAGTTTGACGTACAATATTACCCGTGTACACAGAAATCAATTGATTTAAACAAAATACTCTTATTTTGATATATTTTCTCAGATTTTGAAGATTGATTGTCGTGCTTATAATAAAATTATTTTTATAATACAATAGCACGTTCGAAAAATATAAAATTTTAACTTCTAATTCGTAAAAACGGTTATTTCTTAATATATGTTTACGCTTTGAGTAATAAATTAATAAATATAACGTGGAAACGGAAGACGTAATGTGCGCCCTGTGGCAAAAAAAAATACAATTTGGAATCACGATTTTTCTCCTTAAGAAATATTTTGGTTTTTACTTCTAACCCTTATATTGCATCTTATTATCCTGAGCTCATTTTCAAAAGAAAGTTAATTGAAAATCTATTGCATCGAAAGTGTTTTACAATAGTTTGCCAACTATCAAATCTATCGAATTATTAAGGAGATATCGATAATAATAATTGGCCATTATTTTATAATATGTTCATGGTATGTATGTAAATATTTGAAAAGGACCAAACATATTATTTTCCTCCATAAAAATAGCCAAATCTACAACATTTAAATCTGTATGTATATGAATATACATTTGGGTCTCGTATAAAACGGTCAAATAGTTCCACAAAAACGTCGTGTAATACAAATCTATGTTATACGAGGTTTCAAGTTCATACAAAATCAGGGTATGAATTCCAAAAAAATATCGAAGTTGGCTAATATCCATTATTTTTATTAATAAACAATCGATAAAATATAAATTTACGTATTTATTGAAAAAAAACTTTGATAACGTAAATAATAGATCATTCATTTATCATCGCTATCACTTACAATTCTATATGTTCGACTCTTTTTCGAGACGGCTGTGAGTTTAAATTACCGGAGAAGTATTTTTGAAATTCTGTAATAAGCGATTGTTTACTTTTAGCATATAAATATTTACGTATTTCGTGATTAGGGAACAAGATCTGTTGTAATTCCCTCTTGAACATAAAACTTATTTCCATTATAGGATCATTTTCTATAAAAAAATGCTGAAACCGTGTTATATGAAGGGTGTTGTAAAAAAATATGTCAAAATTCATCAATCGTGTTATATCAAAATCGTGTTATACGAGGCTCTAGTGTACTTTTTTTTATGTATGGTCATTCCCAGTATGAAGTAGTGCTACATAAGGTATTTTCAAAAACTCTTTTTGAGCAAGCTAAAGATGGAAAAACTTTTATTCCCTACACCTCTGTTCCAAGATAGGAAAGATTATGTAGTTTGGAATCAAAATACTACACAAATCTTCAATTTTGGATACAAGTCTTATAGCAATCAAAAAAAATTTTTTAGATGTACGATGATATTCCTGCAACATTATCAATTTTACCACTTAGCTATGATGTCAGTTGTTTTATAACATAAAACGATTAGTTAATCTTTTATAATAGATTATTTGAAAATATGTATACAACGTTAAAACAGGACGAGATGAATTGATAAAGCTTCATTTACGTTTAGTCAAGAAAGCATTAAAAATATATGACAGAATACGATATGATGTAAAAATTCCACACAGCAAATCTACAAACTACGAAAATGATTTCGTTTATTTCTAAGAGATAAAAAAATTATGAGCAAAACCAATTATGTTCCAATCGTAAAAATTTTGAATATAATAGTTGTCGACGAGTTTCAAAGTTATTATATGGAAATAATTACGAAGACTATAGTGATATTCTTTTTTTTTAACATTAACGTAAGTGTGGCTGTAATCATGTTTCGATTCAAAGGGTTAAAAATGTTTTAGTAGGTAATGTTTGTATTTTGGCGTAGGCGTCATGCCGCAAATCTTTTTTTGTGCTTTTTTATTGCCTTTTTTCACATGTAAATATGCCTTTTGAATAACAAACACGTGAACACCTTAGAGCGCACGCGCCTAGCGATCGTTGATGCCCGTTTCTTCATCTGGGGCGCAAAATTAAAAAATAAACATGAAAGCACGCGCTCCCACTGTATTTTGTTGTGATATTTATGCCAAGTAGGCCAAATATGCCTGGATTTTCCTAATAGCCCCTACCTAATTCGATTTGGATTAGTATAGGTTTCATCAATCAGAATACGAAATTTCACCTGAAAATTAATCATTTCTTCATTACATTGGCTACAAGTTACAGGTAATGTTTAATTAAAAAAAGGTTTATCACATTAGCAAAAGAGATATACGTCTGGGAATCCTGGAAGTCCTGAAATAAGCATTAATGAGTCAATGTATTATATTTGATAACCCAGAATAAAAAATGTACAACACATAATATATGTTGACTGCTTAGTGGAATTAAAACTGTGTAATTAATAATATATTGCCTTTCCATTATTGTAATGTAATGACAGTTAACACATTAAAATTAATAAACCGTTTGATTAAACAGCAAGACAAGACTCCCTAAGCTGGTGAAAATTGTCAACTAAAACATTATTATTAATATGTAGAATTTTCATTTACTTGGTAAAATTTTATTATAATAGGATAAAATAACCATGATCATAATATTTAAAAAAAATAAAACACAATTCATGTACTACTTCCACATATTCATAATGATCATGACCGGTTTCGCTCATCACTAGCATTATCAACTGATCTCAGCTAAATATAAGTCTTTCCACCAAGAAGTTAACGGCTTAAAAATGATCAGAATAGATAGTTCTGACGATGGCGTTAAGTCGAAGTAGCTATGAACTACCTAATAAAATTTTGTAAAACTAAATATTTTATTATTTTATCCGCTTATTTTTATTATTACTTTTTACCTGAAATTGTGACCAAAGAAATTAATTAATAATTATGTTTTTCTTTCCTACCACTATATACACATATAAAACTTTTATTAAATTTTGCTCAATTTCTAGCTCGGCATTCTTAATTCTTTTTACAATGAAAAAAAACGAAATCAATTTAATTCAACAACAAAGATGAATAAAAGACGTTGTCACTCTTTTGAAAATTAAATAAAACAATCCATTATTTTTATGCATCAATCAAAATAATAGCAAGCACATCACTATTATAATTTTTGTTCTTCTGTTAAAAAAAAAAAAAAAAAACGTTTTTTGTAAAAATTCCACATTTTTCAAATAAAGATCAGGATCGGCGTTATCAACTAACTGATGATGATAAAATAAAATCTGTTCCATTTTTTTACCTAAATTTCCACCGAGACTTATTGACAGCTAATAAATTAAAAGTAATTATTTTGCTGCTAAATTGAATGTAATTTAAACAATAAAAATAGAAAATGCACAATGCAACAATATCACGAGTGTCCAAATAAATTTAAAAATTATTTTTTATATCTATTTAACTAGACAGTAGACGTTTTAAGAGAAGTAAAGAAATGGTGTATTTTATCAAGTTTTCTTCTATTGTGGAGTATATGCAATCTTTTACAACCAATGTTGTTTTACCAGATCACCTAACTTCTCTTTCTGGAGAGAGTAAATATAGGAAATTGGGTCTCTACAAGTAAAAGTCGCTAACTTATCAGTCTATCTGTATTCTATTTTGTTTAGAATCAGATAAGAGGTGTGTAAGAGCGTAAGGATATCCATGACTTTAGGATTCAAATCCTTAAACCGATTAAAAGTTAATCTTTGAAAGAGTCTTTTCAGGGAATTGTATGAGTTACCTCTCAACAAAATAAGACAATAACCTATTCGGCTGCAGAGACAAAAAAAGGACTGAACAATTGAAATATTTTTTTTTTATTCGATAAGGTGATATTAATATAAAATTGAATTTTTGAATAACTTAAATTGTAACTGTTTGCGTTATTCTTAAAATAACATTTGTAATTAAAAAGTATAAATTAAAAAATAAATCCTCCAAGATTAGTTCATCACTTTATAATACCTAGTTTCTTACAACCTTAACTCATACTATATGCATAGTTGTAATTACATACGTCAAAATCCCTTGCTCAGCATTTAGATTAAGACATTATTAGTTGAACTAATATCGTTCAAATGATAAGTGTTGAGACGTGCATAAACGTTTTGGAAAATATTTTTATATTAAATAGGATATTGTTACGCTAAATCTCTACATAGTTTTAATAATAATGTAAACTCATATACTATGGTAGAAAACTTATTGTTTTTCAGATATTATGTGATAAAATAAATATATCAAAGCATAAATTTTTGATGTAAGATGACTTAAAGATATTTATACAACTACATGATTTTAGTGTGTAGAAATGGACTTTTTATTTTTTTGGTCGAGGATTTTTTTTGAAATGTACGTTTTGGTGAGCTTGATAATATTAAAAAATGTTTTTTATCTGTTAAGGATAAATTATTCGAACTCATTAAAAAAATTAGTACTTGTTTTAGCACATAAAATATGTTCAAATACATTTTTAATGTATTAAATGTCAATTCTTGATGGAAAAGATTTATATTTTTAAAATAAAACGCATTTTTTTGTACTACTTCCTCATGTTTATGTTATATTGGTTTTGCTCATCACGAGCTTTTTTGAAAGTAAAACAAACAAATTGAAATTATTAGGATTTCTTGACATATAAGAGATTAGAACATTCCACCAGTGGAAAATAATTAATATTATAACAGACATTTTAATAAGTATCTTTATTCTTATTATATATTATAAATTTATGCTGGTAAAAAATAAATATTTCTGCCTCTTCATAAAGCTTGTTGAAAGAGAGATTGATATAAAAAATTCGTATTCGCAAAGGTAATAAATAAAATACCAAGAAAGAAATTTATATCTCCCTTAATCGAGAATATCGCCCCGTGAATTTGTTACACGATTGAAACTAGCTGTATTCGAATACTTGAGATAACTTACAATTGTCTACGAGAAGCTTTTGTACTTGTGAAATATTTAAAAAAAAGGATAGAATTTATGTATTAAGTGTTTCAAATATATGTAAATAAATTCCGAAAAATTATTTGAAATAAAATATCGAGGATATTTTGATTTATTATCAACGCAAAACTTTTTCAACCATATCATTTATATTTGAACAAATCTGGTATTGATATGATAATATTTCTTGTTGTAAAACTTTCCAGTTTTATAACGTATACTATCGGAAAGAAAATGCAACGTTATGTTTATTTAACAATTTATTTAAATGTAAGGAGTACAATATAGTTTCTTTGTAAAATCACTTTTCATTTGTAGGTTGTAATACTGCACCAAAAATTCTAATTTTTTTCTGGAATTCACGTCAAAGCTAGCGGCGAAAATGTAGTTTTTCACTTCAAATGACCCACTCATCCTTTGGTGACATCGCAGGGTCATACAGTAGACGAGGGTATGCGACGTTATTTTGGTTACTGCTCGACAAAGCTCGTCTTTTTCAGTTTTTAATTAAATTCGTCTTACAACACACACGTATTTATTGTACGGAAACATTTTACTAAGTAGAACAGAAATTTTGTATTTCACCAAGGTGTATTTGAAAGACAGCGTTTTTTTATAATTCAAAACGAAATTATTAGATTTGAAATAGATTTTAATTAACAACTTGCTCCAAATTTTCAACTAAAAACATTATTTATTAAAACATTAGGCTAGAGTGCTCTGTAGACATTTTATTATTATCACATATCATAACGTGAAACCACAGATTGATTAGCTCTGCAGTGACCACACCATTCTATCTTCACAGATGGAAGTAAAACAAAAAAAATAACTAACATTAGAGATGATGGAGACTCAAAGAACTATGACGCTAACTCGCCTTAGGACTAAGCGCTCCATCAAATTGATATCCAAAGAAAAAAAAAATCATATGTAGGTATGAAATTTTCTCATGACGTAAGCGTTCGTTAATCGAGAGAAATTTTTACATAAAGGAAGTAAAGAACTATAGTTTGACACCCCTGGTTTTTTTGTTAAGTTTAAGTTATATTAGGGTCCACAACTGAAAATGCACAGCGTTAATGACAATGATTCCGAGAAATAGGCACAACGCTTGTCGTGAGGGGCGCTCGGCCAATCGCCGACGGGCACGTTCGTTGGACGAGTCCATTTTTGACGGAAATGGCTGGCTCAAACGGTGCGGGAGTCCTTTTTGATTTTATGTGTTAAGAGTCGTTTGCCAGCCTTCGAGCCGGGAGAGCCACCGGCCAACAGGCCGGCACCGTTGACGTTGTGGGTTGTTTGTGTTTGTTTTGATATTGGACTTAATTTAAAATTGTTTGTCGTGGCACTTGCATTATAACTTAAAGTAAATTCATGTGTTAAGTAAATAAAATGTAGATTCAATTTTATGAGTTAAGATTATTTTTTTGTATTTTAAACCACTGCATCTTCGATTAAAAATAAATAAGAGTTGAACCGGATTTGAAATGGTGTTTGTTTGAGATCCCAGCCCTTCCAGGACGTCAATAACCAACCATTCGCCTCTCTTCGATTTGGGTCTTCTCAAGTTAATGTACTAAATAATGATAATTAAGTAACACGATATATGCTTTATTTTTATAAAATAAAATTAAAATATTTGAAGACACAAATAAAGTTGTATTAAAAATAAGCATGGCAAATATTTAAAATGTCCTGGGTACTCAATGTTGTTCACAACACTACCCTTCACGGCTTCACACTCTCATTACAGACTGTATTCCGCAGCGTACTAACTTTATCCGTGGTTCAAATTTTTTCCAGGAATATTCGAGGAGAAATTCCTCATAAGAAAGAAATTCTTGCAGTGTACAAATAATTTAAAAAAATACATATTTTTTTGTAATCATAATTGAGACTGTCCCATAGCCGAGTTTTAAGCGTTCTTGTTCCTTTGCCTTACTAGGCTGGGCCATTGATGGCTTTGTACCAAATGAAAATAAAACATTATTGACTTTTAGGTAGATTTATGTTTAAGAGACGAATACGAATGATGATTTTTTTCTTTTAAACGATCTTGGAAACGTTGCGTAGAAAGAGCGTTTAGCTTATTAGTAATTGTTGAGGTGCTAGGATAAATATCAATTAATCAAATATCCCAATACAGACAATTTGAAAAGAAAAACTTTTTGGCGTGCCAAGTAACATTTATAACCAAACCACATTCGTGTCTCCTGAAATTGTATTAATTAACACCAACTATTTGTAAAATAGAAAATAAAGCCTTGCACAAACCTCAAGAAATACAATATCAAAGATAGCCAGACTTCGAGTTTAGTTTATAATGAAAGTTTCACTAGACGTGCTGGCTTTGTTGTTATGAAGTTTTTAAATTTATTATGCTTACCTTTATTATCATCAATTCAGATTAAGACACTTAATTAAACCTGAATGGGAATTGTTCGTACCTAAACGTTATGAATCGTGAAAATTAAATTTTTTAAAGCAAGACGTTGAACCATTAATAAAATAACAACCTAAAGACATAATTACTTTTATAAACTGATTTACACAATCTTAATTAAAGAGGTATTATTCATATAAAAATCTTTATTCCATCTTTTTTGTCTATTCCATCATTACACACAATGTACTTTAAATTGAATAAAGTATTATTTACGTAATACTGATTGATGTGCCAGTATATGGTTTAAATACTAAACAATAATCTTCAACGTTTCTGTGGTCTAGTGATAATAGCTTAATCATAACGATTAGGTTGGTCGTGGTTCCTTTCCCAAAAAGATTCATATAAAGTTTTTAATTCAAATTTGACATCTTTAACATGGGTATGAGATGTCTTTTCTCCTGCATTTGATCTCAAGTGACTTGTAAACTTAAAAATGAAAAATATTTAACGCATTGGACTTGAAAACTATGAGTTTATCCCACTCATTATGCAATATAAACTAAATAGCAGCAACAGCTTGAATGAATAATAATTCTCTTGGATACAATCCATAAATGACTGAATTTTCAATTCGTTTATGATCTAATACCCTAGATAGAGAGAGAGACGTATTGTATTTAATAGTCTACAATAGCAGAAAAAAAAATCATCATATTGGTAGAATTTTATTAGATTCAATATCCATGGGCGAAGTCCTCATAATTTTTTTTTTAGTTTTAAAATTGTTTTTTAAAATTGTCATAATTTTGTTTTAACCAAAAAAACAATAGGCCGGGTCCGTGGTGGAGTGACCAAGGCCGTTGGTTTCTGTTACGTATCTCACGGAATTGAATCCCAGTACGGAGGGTTTCAAAAATTGATTTTAAATAACCTCCCATCCATCTGATTCTAAAAGTGGGGCGTAGCAATAATGATACCAACCACAAGTCTTGTTCTTACCTAATGCTTCGATCCCTACTCTTTATAGCATAATTGATTATCGTTGTTGGATACTGTTGGTACATTGTGTTAAAACAAAAATAAAACTTTTGTGATGAACCAGTTCTGACGATGACGTCTTGTAAAAACAGATATGAATTTATTTCATAATTCTTGTGGAAGTTAATTATTTATACTTTAATAAAAAACATCATTTCATAGAATTTTTCAAGGTGTTTTTATAAGGTTATAATGTATTTATATTGAGCATTAAAACAAGTTTTCATATTTACTTTATGAATACTATTCAAATAGATTTGCTATTTTGTTTTCTTAGGTACAGCTAGCACATAGAAAGTATATCTAAATAAAACTGTAAACATTGCAGGCATATGTGTTTTATCAAGAAATCCTGTAATGTCCTGAAAATTGTCAAAATAAACAAAAACATTCCTCGGGGTCTGTCCCTTTTCAGTCCTTTTTACGTGATCGCGAGGGTCAGAATATTTTCGGTAACCAAAGACCCGTATTAGAAAAACACAGAAATATTTTTTTGATAAAAAACTTTGTCAAAGGAGTTTGTGTTTACGTCGAAATTATGTCAACACTCTTTAAAGTAGATCGCATTACTTGCTAATAAATTATTTTTTAAATGTTTTAATCATAAAGATTACTCGTTTCTGAATGTTGCGACGTATTTTTGATGTATTTTTTGATATAATTAATTTAATAACTTAACTTTTTACCTACGATTTAAAAAAAAATGATTTTATATCATGCCATTTTTTTATACAGAAGAAAAACATTAACAAAAATCTGCTTTATATTCAATTTAAATTATTAGGTAGATTGTAATAATAATAATGCAACAGGTAAGTGAATTAATTAGTTATTGGATATATTCTGAACAATGGGAAATTATTCGTTGAAATATTCACTGAAATATTTTAGTCCTACATTAATAGTAAAGTGCAAGGTAAGGTATTTTTAACATTTGCCTACCTTATTGATTTGAAAAATCTTACTTTAAATTTGTTGTCTTATTAACTTCTCACTGTAAAGTAAACAAGAAAAATACTTGAAAATAAATAAATTATGAAGAAAACCTACCAAAGACTTCATTTTTTTGCAATCATTGTTACAAAAATAATGCAACATAAGTTTTTTGGAGAATACAATTTTAAAATCTAAAGAAACTTAATCAAAAAATATATTCGATAATTGATTTCATTTATAAATTTTATTTTATTTTCAATCATGTAGAGGCTTCTATACTAAGCTTTCTGCAAAAAAATAGATTCCCCTTCAGATCGATATAGTCCAAACGGTAAGAGAGATGGTAGTTAAAACATATTTCTTTTGACATCTTATTGGTAACATTATAGTTACCTTGAATTTAACAAATATTTATGTACAGTGTTACTAATAATTTATTTCAATCTCATCAACTCATTCATCAGTAAAAAAAGAAGATTTTCTACAACTCCTTTCTTTGCAATAACAAGATATAATCTATTTCCTAATTCTTCCCTGGTACAAGAACGAATCGCCTAAACACTGATCACTTATAGCTGGTAATTTGAAATGTGAGACACCTCTACATTGCCACAAACCTACTGAGACCAGAGTCAATAATGTTATAACCTACTTATTTGTTTAATTACAACAATTGTAAATTATAATAAGAGATATTAAACTCTTAACAAATAAGAAATCTAGAGCATTATGACTTCCTATAAAAAAATTAGACCGACGTATTTTGTCACTAACGACACGGGTTTTGCATTTTAGCATCTTCAGACATTCGAGCACACGAATGAACTCAAAGTGACATCAGTCAGACTAAACTGATGTCAGACTTTGAAGAGTGTTCACATAATTTCGACGTTAACACAAACTTCTTTTAAAATACATGGATATATACAAAATCACAACAATTCAAATTTAATAATTCATTTCTTTCTATCTTTTGTCAAATTATTCAGGTGCTGGTAGATCAGTTATGAAGGGATAAATACATCACAGAGATTCATGCTCTTAGCTTCAAAACCAAGAATTAATTCAATTTTCCATTCGAGAGGTTCAACCCTTCGACCGCAAAATTGAGTAAGACGAAATTCATAAACTGTTACTAATTGGCTGCAGTACTGCCTAGTTTGATAGAAATAAGTAAGATAAATGTACCAGTAGTTGAAAGTGCCCAAAATAAAAAACGCAGACGCGAGATTGCTCTAAATTGTTCACACAACTGAAACCATCTTTTGTCGAATTGAGGAACTAACACATCACCATATATGTCATAAGGGTGTCATAGTAGCCATTTGAACACCTTATGCATTAGGTATTTTATTTTGAATTTCTTTATTGAGAATTGTTAAAGATATCAGTGAATGCAAGCATATGCTTCTTGATTCAACCAAGAGCGGTCTTACAGGATGCTCTGATGAAAGGTTGTCAAGAAACCCTCTGATTAGGCATGGTCAACTACTAGAACTTTCAATTTCTTAGATGGTCAACAACTGACACAAAAACATGGTTGTTAAAAATTGCATACAATTTTTTGTGACATACCCTTTTCTAATTTTTGTCTCATCATATTAATTAAGACATTTGATTGAATTTGAATACATTTGTTTTGTTATCATTCAGTGTAATGCTAAACGTTAATCATTATTTTTACTAATTTAAACGGTCAACTACTGGTATATTTAGCTTACTTAATGATGCTATTTTCTGACTATGAAAATTTGTGTTACATGTCAAACAAAATTATTATTTTGAAAATAAGCGTTTCATGGTGTATCAGAATCTTTTCGAAAGAGCTGAAATCAAACAAACAATTTTTGAGAGATAATATTTTTAACAAACGACACCTTTTGAGAAAAATAAACCAGTAACGGCTTTGAAACACTACCAGTCTTTTCTACTTTGGATAATTAAGAACTGAAAATAATGTCAGTGGTCTATCAAGAATCAGGTAGTGAAAAAAAATAAATCGATTTGCATTTTTTTAATTCGGTTTTGAATAACCCGTTCAGGTTATAAGAATATGATCCAAAGGGTTGATAGAATCAATGAACACTTAAAGCTACATAATTCAATGTCAATATAAATAAAGTTCCCATGCATTATGTTGTTGTATTGTTAAAAGGGGTTGGAAAACCTACCTCCTAGAAACGCTTTAGGAATTTCAACTTTGGATTCGAGACAAATGCTTAGAGATGTCAAAAATTGGGTTAATCATTTTTTTACGACCTTAAAACTTGAACAGTAATAAAAAGCTCTGTGGGAAAATGGTAAGCTACGGTTGACGTTCAGGTTATATTTTCTCCGGTTCAAATAAAATTTGATGAAAATTGTACTATATATATTTTAAAATATTTTTACTATCTATAACTAAAGTTTTAAAGTTTTATTCCTTTGCTCAGTATCTTGGGACAATGAAAACTTAAAATATTGTATTTTAATTATCTATTCAATGTTTATGGTGCACCTTGTGTTAATTAATTGTATTGTGTATTTGACCGATATTGCAATCCCAATTGGCATTTTTATAAGGGCCTGCATTTATTGGGTCAGTAACTAAGTAAGTAAGTATACATTTTTGGTCAGTAAATGGTCAGTAATTAATCGAAATAAATAATTCTATAGGTGATCAAGTTAATTACAATGGATAATTGGACAGTGAATAATTGCCAAATAAATAAAGATAACGTTCGGTTAGGGTGTAATTAAATAACTGACTTTTACATAATTGTCCGACCGCGTAATTTAATGTTTATATTATTAACTGATCACTGAAAAAATAATTATTCGCTTATAACAACTATGTTTTTGGTTGCTTTTATTTAATTTTGTAAAATCAATATTGCTATATTAACCCTGAAATTGCAATCTCTAGTTGGGTACATGGTTTATATTTTCAAAAGACCATTGTTGATTGGATACAAACAGGCGTAAGTTCGAGTAAATAATTGGGTCACTCGATCAAAAAATACAGTGTCAGGTCTGAGTAATAAAAACGTCAAGCTAAAAATACGTTGACATTAACAAATTCCAGGGTGCTTAAGGTGCAGGCTGTAGAAGTTTCACGAAACGTTTACTTGTGTTTAATTTATGACTGTGTTTAAAAGCCTTATTAAGTGACCCGAAAGCCACGTGATGTAATTATGTAGATTTAGAAAATGTCAGCCATTTTATTTGCGTCGTAATTTCGTATTAACTCCAAGTGGAATATATGAAAAATAATTACAAAATCTTCAGTTTACTTTTTGTCAAAAGTAAGCGCTGTATTGCTGAGGCATTTATTTCGCAAACTTTCAATCTTTTTTAGTATTGAAAATACGTACCTCTGAATATTTTTTGAATTATCTCTATTGTCAAATTGCCTCAAGTTGATATTTATTTCATTTCAACTTTCATGAAACAAAAATCAGTTTAAGATGAAAATAAAAAAAGAAAATATTATCTTAGCTACTTGAAAGGAGTTAATACTACAAAGTTTCGCTGCGAGAACTAAGTAAAAAATTCCAAATTTTAAATTTTGGAGAAGTTATAGCATGTCTAATCCAAAACCGTTAAAATTTATAGTTTTTTATTTAGTTGACAAAGAAAATGATCAAAATTGTATTTTATGTTCAACTACTAACTTTGTCTTATTATTTATTATTCCATTTCATTTTTAATTATTTAGTTAGACCCACAAAAATATTACGTAAATTAAGAACGTGTTCAAGTGTCTAAACCTTGACATAATTAGAATGAAAAAAAATGGATTTGTTTTTTAATTTGGCATTTTGAAGACGAATGTATAATAGCTTCCAAAAAAATAATGATTTTGAGGTGATGAATTACGTGTGTAAAGTAAATACTATAACAGCTCTAAAATTGGAAACAGATATAGTCAAAGACTTATAATTTTAATGAAAAAATAAGTAATTTTGGAAGTATCTTACAGCACATGTGTTCTTAACCTGGGGTCTATGATAAGATGCGGTACGCGACCAATGCTTCAAAAATTTCACTACTGTAGCAATTGGATAATTTCAAAATTTCCTTGTCTCAGTTACCAATAAAAAATAGAAGGATTTAAAGGTTAAAATATTTGTAAACTTTCCAATGTCGGGAGAAGTGGTTGATCAAGATGTAATTGTGTTGCTATATTTTCATTATTTCAAACATTATAAAACTTTTTCAAAGCTAATTATATCGGGATTCGCAATCATTGTATTGTTGGTGTTGAAGATGCAGACCTAATTAGGATGAACTCATTGATATCAGGACAAAAGATTTACGATAATTCTAGTTCAACTCAAAAACCCTACATAGTTCCAATTTTTGTAAATTTAGTCTATCTTCGATGTGTAAAACGACCTATTGTAGTTTAAACGCTTAGTAGCAATACCAATTGGCACTTGTAAAAACAGAAACAAAATTAATTAGATGTCAAATATTTGCATTATATTTTTAACTAGTGAGTACCCGGCAGGCGTTGCAATGTCACTCAAAGAAAGAAATGGTTTGTGTTTTAATTCTGTTTATTGAAGTACTTTTGGATAAGAGGTCTGCACGGGTTGAAATTTCATAAATTTACCAGGTCCGAGCCCGTCATCTTCAAGCCCGGCCTGGCCCCATCTCAATATCATACTTGGTACCCGAATCCGACCCGAAGCCCAGATTTATTTTTCCCAGCCCTTAAAAAAGCTCGATTATTTTTAAATATAACAATTCATTTATACTTTTGAAACAATATATATGTTACTGTTTCCATGTTTCCAACGATATTCATAGCACATGTCAAATAAATTATGTAAGTTATGAATACTATTGCCTTGTGGCTTACTCATGACCAGAACATAGGACGAAATATTTTTCTTAAATTTTAATTCCTTACAATATTTTCTGTTTTCCAATCTGGTGCGTACTCGAATAAATCTGAAGGTTTTTCCGAGATATCCCTGTTTGTAGACAATTTTTTCAGAAACCTTCACAGGTGTGCACACAACAACTTTCCAAAGTTTCATCTAAATTGGATGAACGGTAAAGAAACCCATAGAGGACAAACAAACGAAAATTCATTTTTATATATATAGATACAGAACAACAATGTTCACTAATCACTTTTAATCTGTTAACTGTCAATTATTTGTGAAAAGTCATTATATTTTAAAAATAAAACACAATTTGTTTTATACTAACTGCACAGTTTTATTAAGTACGGGACAGAATTCAATCAACGTGAACCTTATCAACACGTAAGGATTATTATAAAAATGTGAAATTAGTACAAATTAAAATGCTTTATTTAAAAAAACAAACATTCTTCACGTTGTAGTTAAATACATATCAATATATTGTACCAAACATATTTTCTTGTATTTAAAAACATCTTTGAGTAGCATTCCGTTTGTGCAGGATAGAGAAAAAAATACATTAGAAAGCCTGTTATAACGCATGTTTAAAAGTGTTGGTCAAAACAAAATTACCTTAATAAAACGGTAGATTTATGTGAAACTGAATATTATACTACCGATTTGTTTTTGAATACATAATGAGGAATCTGTAATAAAATATTCATTGCTTGTCATCTAGCATAAAACACAATAACATAATATTCGTTTCTTCGAAAGTCCAATATAAAATAGTTATGTAAGTTCTCTTCGTGTGTTCATACACGTGGAACAAATATCGTCTGGCGTTTCATTCACAACAATAATTTAGTTATATTAAATTCCAGCGAGACTTTTATTCAAAGAAGTAGTATCATGTGTTCTATAAAAGAAAAATACCTTGTTACTAGTTTCACTACAGCATTTTTAATAAATAAAGTTTTTCCGGGAATATATATCGTAATTCACAATCCAAATATAAGTAGAAAAATAACGAATAAAATATCATTTAATCGTTGCAAAGAAACGACATCAAAACAAAATCTTGCTTATTCAATAACCTGCGATAATTAATTTCGTTTCAAAGTTTTGTTTTCTTTTCAATGATGTAAGTGGCCTTTATACTAAGCTTTCGGCAAAAAAAGTTCCCCTTCAGATCAATAAAGCTAGTCGAAAGCCACCTAATACATTGTCCGCATCCTTTTTCAATTAGACCACCTGTCACAATTCCATCCTAATTGATATCCCGACCTCAGTCCTGTGACCCTGGCCTGCCGGGAACATTAAGGACGATCTTTTCAATAAGAAAAAGAAAAGGACTCTTAGCACGTGACCGCAAGTCAACGTCAGGAAACCCGAACCGGTGCTTGAATGAATTGATAAAAATCAAGGTTTTATTGAAATAAATTATTTTTAACACTGCCAAAAAATGTGATTTCTTAAAAATAATTTATTATTAGCAGTCTTGTTCTGCACATTTCCAGAATAGATAAAAAGTTCTCGAATTACTCCATTTTCAGTACGATCTGCTATACCTACCTTTATTGTTTGGAATTAATATACTCTATTACATCGATTATAAAACACACGTCTTTAACGTTTTTTGTGTATTTTGATTCAGGATGCGTTTTTTAATTGAAAGCGTCTTATAATCACTGACAAAAACGGCCCATTAAGGTAGCGTAGATCTTGATTAGAGCATAAGGGTGGCAGTGGGGCTAGTTAGCTAGTGGGGTGGCAGTGGGTAGTTGGGAAAGTTCTCATTCGGTGTTTGTTGAACGCTAAAACTTTGAATAAAATTGTACTTGTGTCGTCAAAAAGATTACACTATGATGTTTCATTAAAAAGAAAAATTATTATGTATAAATAAGAGAACGACAATAGAATTGCAGGATGCAAAATTGACATTAGCAAAGCGAATATACTTCGTTGGAAAAATGATTGTAATTGTACACGTTTAATGAAAACAGCTACCAATTGCTTTAAGGGACGCAGAAAAGAAGGTACAAGTAATATAACATTCAATTAAGTAATAAAGTTTTTACATGGTTTCAACTATTTTTATATCTGACAATTAAAAGTATGACTGGATCTTATAATCAGTGGTAACTTAGTATCGATTTAATGTGGTAATTTTCAAATATAATGGGGTAAAAAATAGTAATGCCATTCAAACTGTCGTATTTCACAACATGAACTAAATTTCACTTTTAAGGTGTTAACTGTCAATTCTTGGTGGAAAGACATTATATTTTAAAAAAATAAAACATAATTCATTTGTACTACTTCCACATATTTATAATGATCAGGGCCGGTTTCGCTCATCACGAGCATTATCAACTGATAAAAATACAAACATAACAGGCTTATTTATATAAAATTGAGTGTAAAAATGAAGGTATATAAAACTGATGGTTCATGAACTGAGACAAGAAAATACTGACTAACAAATTAACTAAATAAAAAAAAAAAAAAAAAATTGACTAAATTTCTTTAGACTTAAACGCCAAGCTTTCGTTTTTCAAGAGATTAAAGAAAAATTGAGTTAATGGAACTGAAATATATAAAATAAAAAATATATTACTTTAAGAAATTTTATAGCATCGCTAGCTTGCCCTATTTTCTTATGAGGTAAATGTCGTTCACTGATACAGATGGTCAAGGTTTCTTCTTTTATAGAGCTACTAGCGAGTACCTGGTATGCGTCGCAATCCCGCTGTAAGAAAGAAACTGTTTGTGATTTAATTCTGTTTGTTGAATTGATTTTGGAAACAAAATATTTCTTGTTTTTCCTTTTGGTGAGTACACAAATAAATCAGAAGGTTTTCCGAGATGCTGCTGCTTCTGCGTATTTGATTATTTATTTTATATTTTTTTAGAAACCTTAATGGGTGTGCGCAGAACTCACCAAAGCTTCATCAAAATCAGATGAATGGTATAGGAACGCGTAAGGGTCAAATAAACAAACAAATATTAATTTTAGTTATAGAAATAGTTTATGGGCAACTCCCCCGGGTATCAAAGAGTTAAAAACATCGCAATAAAAACATGATGTTTTTTGTTGCTTTGGCCGTTTACGTCTTTATTCTTTATTGCTTACCAAAACACTTTGCCACATTATGAACGTACATTTTTTATATATAACTTTCACAATAAATTTAACGTAATTATATTTTTGTCCCACTCTAAAGTGTATCACACAACTGTACACAAAAAACGTTAAACTTTATTCACGTTAAAATGTTAGTTTTGACACATGATATGAATAATTGAAAAAGTAATACGAACAAAATTTCCTTACTAGGAAAGGTAACATTAAAATATTTTTTTAACATGTCCGCTCTCAATATGAAGCATATGGCTTCTTAATGGAAGTATCTCAAGGCATATTTTCTACGAGGACTGCTGGTTACTCAGTTGGTCAAATTCTCTTTTTTGAAGAGAGTAGAGATAGAAGTGTAGGGCTAGGATAGAAATAGTGGTTACTTAATCACTCTTGCTTCGCCCCGTTTTAAGAATCACAAATATACATACGTTCAAACAGAAATGCTTAAATCTGTTGAAAAAATAATTTATGAGACTCTCGGTAGTGGGAATTGAATTCGAGACATCCGTAACAGTAGCGTTTGTTGACCACTCCAACACGGACGCGGTATTAGAAAGCCTATTCTTATATTACTACACAAAATTATTCAATGGGTTCATGATAAATTGACTCGATTAATTTATTTTATTTAAAAAAAACCTTAGCTATCATTTGTAAAAAGTATTTATACACAGTATTCAATGAATGAAATATAAGAAAAAAATCCGCTTAAAACGACTATAAAACTAGCACTCTAAAACAATATAAATAGCTTTGGGATTGCTCTTACATCCCCACAATCATTCAGTCCATTTTCGCATTGAGTTTTTCTTAACTCTCAGCATTCTGTCGCCCTAATCCTGAATGTTGGGAGGAAAGACGAGTCGGTCGGCTTGTTAAACGGCTCGGATTATTTTAAGCGTTTCCTCTTGCCTTGTGCTCCTTCCTCCCGTTCCTCTCGTTGACGTATAGAGGGACTTAGCAGCTCTTCCAGGTGTGACGGTGCTTCAATTTGTCCAAACTTACCGTTGTGTCTTCATAAAAGCGGTGCGGAACTATTTTGTAATTTCAACTCGAACATAAATTTAATACAAACAATTTGATATGTTTTTTGATTAGATGATGTTAAGAAATTTGTTTTTGAAGTATTCATAAAAATATATGACAGGCCTGTTACTGAGTAAGCATCGTTGTTGACTTCAGTTGTGGTGTTCACGGGCTCGAATCCCAGATAGACAGTTTCATTATTGGATCGCTCACCATTACTCCTGCCCTACACCGTATCCTTATATCCTTACTCTCCCCGAAAAAGAGAGATAGAGTTCCTGAATAAAAAGCAGTTCTAAGAGATAAACTTTAGTACGAGTCCATATGCTCTAAATCGGGAGTGAATATAGTTACAAAAAACAAAAAAAACAATGGAAAAAAATAGGATGAATTAAGTATGTAATATGAAATGGGTTTTTAGTAAGAATTATAACTCAATAGTTACGTTTATAAATAGATAGTAATCTTATATATAATTCATTAAAATACGTAATTCTGAGATATGTCATTATATTATTAAGTGAATTTAAAAAATAGCATTGAGACAATTTTGTTTTTTTGGTAAACATGTTAAAAATATTTAAAAATCTTATTTTTACGTTCAGTTACATTTGAATAAAATATTGCAACAAATCCCGACCTTCACTTAGAATAATTCAAAAGATAACCAAAATGAACAGTGAGTGATTAAAGCAAAGTGAAATTGAGGATGTTTCTAAGTGCACACATTTATTTTTGGTTATCAAGAAGAAATCATTCACTTCACGAGAGGAGAGGTTTGAACAGAGGTTCATTGTTAACGAAAAAAGATCTTATCTACCTGATTACATACCAGCTAGATTTTCACAAAGTCCATAACCAACAGATTCAATCCGTTGTCAATCTCTGTCCACCTGTGTAACATGGCGTACGGTTTCGCCACGTGGCAGCATCGTCCACAACCGCCATTTTATCTAACATGTATGAAAAATGACTTGGCATTAAGCCGACCGAAAAAAGGTGCAAGAGAAAAGCTGAGAGCGGCGGAAAGGTTTTGTAAAAAAATCCCCACTTTAAATTTGAAAGGCGTTCCCGCCATCGATTGAAAAATTGCAAAAAAACGGTGGCTTTATCGAGGCGATAAATGCAGTTTTTTCACGTTATTCGGAAAAAAACATATTGATAAAATTTTTAAATTACTCTGGCGACATAATAAAACATCGAAGTAGCATTATAGTCCTACAGAGAACTGTTGTTTCTTGACAACTTTAAATTAAAAATTGAAATTCTGATTCATCAACTATCACTAAATTTAAACGTAAAACTAGTTGTCGTTCGGGGTAAATAATCTTCTGCTTATATGATTAAACTAGAAACGATCATGTTGCAGTACCACCTGTCAGTATTCACCAAATACGCTTGATGCAAACGATGTGCAGATAGAGAGAGATCGTCAAAATTTATTTAGGCTGAAAAAATTTACTCGACAATTTGGCTCATACACACTTTCTATCTCTGCGAATGCGCTGATAGTGACACAATGTTTATGTTTTGCGTTACGGTATGAAAAATAAAACCATTGTTTTAACACTGTTTGATTGTTTTATTTTCAAGATAAATAAATCATCTTTTTGTGAAGTTGTTTGAAGTCACTTCCTCTCAACTGCTTCATATATTTTAAATGTGTATGTCTACTTTGTTATTATTCGTTTTTAACAGTATAAAAATAAAGACAACCAGTTTAAATAATCTCCGATGTGTTTAATATCCTTCTTTTATGAGAAGCATTTTACAAATCAAACGCTCATTTTCTATTAATCAATAATTATTCACAATGTCTTATTTTTTTAACAATGACAATTTATTCAACATCAAAGATTTTTTTTTCAATGTCAGGTTCCAACGTGGGGCATTTAACTTTTTAAGAAGAAATGCTTGCTGATTACTCGTTAAAGCTTTTTCATGTAAGGAAAAGTTTTTACGGGTCTAGGAAATTATCAGTTGGTTAAAATCTCTTGCGTGGTCCGTGGTGCAGTGGTCAACGTCCTTGGCTTCGGCTACGGATGACTCAGGCTCAAATCCCGGTACGGAATGTTTCATAAATGATTTATGAATTTCTGTTTGTAGGCATAGATTTTTGTGATATCTAGATTTCCCTCCACCCATCTGATTCTAAAAATTAGTCAGAGCAATTTCTCGTAGAAGGACTTCTTTTGAGTCTACACCATTAGGAGTCATATGCTCCACATCTAGATCGTGATAAAAAAAGCTCTTCCTCCCTACGCTTCGTAATAATCGTGTATGGTAGTTGGGAAGAGAAGGAAACGCATTCCAAAAAAGCATTAGAAAATTACCACTCAGATACAACAATGGCCATATTTTTAAAGTAGATAAAATCTATGATGGGCAGACTTGTGATTAGTTTAAACAGACTATTTTCAGGGGAGCAAAAAGAAAATTAAATTCTGAAGTGATTTTTTTTATCAGTTATGCAGTGCTTAGATTTATATCAAAATGTCATTAAAACATGAATGAATGTACTTGTACTTATAGGACCATACAGATATTTATTGAATGATCAAACTTATACCATTGGGACCAGAAAATAAAAGCAATGACATCACATTTAGATCAGATATAAGTTATTCTAATAGAAAAATACGTTTATTAAATTTTTTGTAGAGCATATTGTAGAGCATCTGTGACGTATATTGTTATTCCCACTGAAGCGTTTTTATATAAGGAATGTTTTTCGTGCTTAATGTAAAATTACCAA
The DNA here is from genome assembly GCA_022494535.1 of Himalopsyche phryganea. Taxonomy (NCBI): domain Eukaryota; kingdom Metazoa; phylum Arthropoda; class Insecta; order Trichoptera; family Rhyacophilidae; genus Himalopsyche; species Himalopsyche phryganea. The sequence continues at coordinate 1,366,012 of JAGVSL010000060.1, read as the reverse complement.
AAATGGAGCTATACTCATAAAAATATAGTTGTTATTTACCTGTAATACATTTTAAACTTCTAAGATTTAATTTTTAGTTCTTTCTGGTAGGGAGTTGTATTTTATATAAAAGTAAAACACATTATTTTTTTGGACTAAGTAGTTATTTTTTTAATATAAAACTTTAAGGAGCAGACAAGGTTACACAATGAAAAAGTAGAATAAGAAACGGTCTGGTGATACAATTTAATGTTCTAGTTATCGAAATTAAATGATAGCATTTGGCAAATGTGTCTACCAAAACTTCAGCAGACCGAAAAACAATCGTCTGTCAAGTTGAAACCAATCCACTTTATATGTATCCCTCGAACTCAATTTATTTGTACCGATTCTACGTGAAATAGTATCCTTAAAGCTTTGAGCAGCATCGCTTCTAAGGCTGCAGAGGTATTTCGTAGCCACCTTGTTAAGCCTATCTCACATAACCCGTATCTCGGACTGAAAATTATTCCTAAGCCAGAAGCTTTAACCGATATCAAAGTGTGTGTGGGAATATGAAAATCATTCATACAGTTTGAATTCATTCGAGGTATTTCCAAGATTTCTCAAAGGAATGTTAATTTCCGATAATGTTATAAGAGTTGCTGTCTATCAGATACTAAATATTATCTGTTATTTAGAATATCATTGACTTAAATATCTTAATAAATTAAATCATATAAAGTTACCAACTACTATTTCTGTAATAACAACATAAATCAAGGATTTTGGAAAGGCCAAATTAGATAATAAATAAAAACTAAGACATTTTTCTTTGTTTAAAAAACTCCATAAGTGAAGTGAATAATACAAAGTCAATTGTATGTTTAAATTGCAAACAGTTTAACGGGTGCTATATTACATTTTCTTTTGTGACAAAGCCGCAATGAATGATAAATAAATTTAACTGTTTTTTTACAAAGATTGTTGTTTTATAAATAGTGGAATACATGAATAAACTAAGAATGCGTCTATGCAGTAATCATATTTTAGACGGAGCGGATAAAATTCATTTTTAACGCGTCAACTGTCAATTCTTGGTAGGAAATCATTATATTTATAAAAATAAACTACAATCATATATTAAAAAAATAAAACACAATTCGTTTGTACTACTTCCACATGAAACTTGTAGAAGTAGTAAAAACGAATTGTGTTTTATTTTTGAAAATATAATGCCTTTTGACCAAGAATTGATAGAGAACACCTTACAATCATATTGACCCGATTCCACAACTAATCTCTTCCACCCAGTACTACTCTCCCATCCACTAATTTTATACGGCAGAATCCAGTGGTGTAACAAACAGCTGCCAAAGACTTGGTGGCGTGCACTTAAATTTACAGAAAATCAAAATCGCTGAGGTCTACTCACTCTCCGTATTTTTTAAAGACCTTTACAGGTCAGTGTGTCCGATTGGCCAAAGTAGGTTGGGTCAACTTGCACAGCTCTTATCTTTCTTCGTACATTGAATGATACTCCAATATGATGTTTTCAGCATCCTGCTTTACATCACCGTATTCGCATGAAGGTCCATCCACTAATCAGCCAAACTTAAATAAATAATAAAATCATTTCAGGTAGTCGTTTGAAATATTTATACCACCACAGGCAAAAAGTCACCATGACCCACAGTTGCTATCTAAAAGTCTGAACTGTAAACAATTACAATAGGGCGATTTTTGAATCCCTCAGCCATTATCTGTTTGTCCGTCGCTTCGTAAACGTATTTTGGCAATCCACTGTTCAGAAGGGTGGTGTATTGTTGTTTGGCCTAACGCTTTGTTGCCATTTTTATTTTCTTTGTGTATAACGTGTCTTAACTTGTAAACTGTAAATAATCTTAACCTCTTTTCATTTTTAAACCAACCAACTGCATCTTATTAATAAAAAAATCGAGATATAGAACTAGTGTTTTTCTTGAAGATTTTTCTGGAAGATGTGAACCTTTCAAGCTCAAAAGATCCTGCCAGAAGCGTTCGTTTTATATGATAAGACCTTATTATTTTTCTATCACACGAGAATAGCTTAGATAAAACAAATATCTTTTGTGATTTGTAATATTCTTTTGAAATATTCAATAAATGCAACGAGTTTGGTTGGCGCTCCATTATTTTATAAACTTAAATCCGTACGGAGATTCTATCCGTGAAATATGGTGTTTGAAAAAAATATTATGTATTGAGTTTATCGTCAAAATCATGGAATACAATTAGCAATAGTGTATAAAATAGATACGAACGAAAAAGTATGAAAACAGCAAAATGTTGATAATAGTATTTTAATCATATAATTTATTTTTAATATAATTTATAATTTATTCTAATTGTCGCTTTACTTCAATTTGGAATACTGTGATACTGTAATGAATTTTTTTTCGTGTCCACTTCCAACGGGGAGCATAAATATGGTCTCCTAATGGAGGTATCTCAACAGAAATTTTCTATGAGAACTGCTTGTTACTCAGTTGCTCAAAGACAGTAGAGATAGAAGGATAGAGCTAGGACAGGACTTGTGGTAAACTAATGCACCCCGTGAAGATTAGATGGGTGGGAGGGAATTTTAGACATGACAAACACTCATACTACGAACAGAAACCCATAATTCGATTAAAACATCAATTTATGAAACTGTCCTCACCGAAAATTGAACCCGAGACATCCGTAACCATAGCCAACAACTCTACCAACTGCGCCACGGACGTCGACAATAATGAAAAATTAAGCAGTATATTTATTTTCCGTAATAGGTATCATTTAAAAAACAAGTTAATTTGCCAAGATATAAAGTATTTTTTAAAATGTAAAAAAATACTGTGGAATTGAAATGCCATATTCGGCTAAAAAAACTGGCAACAACACTCAAAAGTCAAAAGAAGCTGCGTAATATCTTATGTTAAATTCTCTATTTCATTAATTTCGACATAGCGATGGAAAGCACAAATATACATAAATATTGTAATGAAAGTTTGAAATATTTTCATCAAATTTTCTTTGTTATTGTATACTTACCTACCTATTTATATTTATAGTCAGCTTTACGAGAAAAATATGTACATATCAACGTTTGGATAATGTTTTATAACCTAGATTAATTGTTTAATTTTTAAATACATTCTTTTTTTGTTCTAGTTACTGAAAGACATATTTTTTTTTGTTATTATGAATTCCAGTTGTTTTAATTTATGCAATTCTTTGTGACTGGCAGTGTAATTGTTTGAAGATTTTCTTTTTCTCTAAATGTAATTTTATTAATGCGTAAATATCTCTTTGGTGAACTTGTAAATGATATGCCATTTACAATTTTTTTTATCGTTGCCTGTGGTTTGGTGGTAAGATCATAACCAAAGCGATCAGATAGGTCGTTTTAAAGTCCCTGAAGATTGATATCAAATCTAGATATTTTCAATTTGACATGACTGTGTGATATACGGTACAGATGTTATTGTTATCTTTCAGCTTTACGCCGTCGTCAGAACTATATTTAAACTTATTTTTGCTTAGCTATATATACTGTTTAGAAAAGATAGACAATATCATGTCGTCTCACGAATTCAAACATCATAATATTTATTTAAAATTGAATCATTCAATGTAATAGTTGTGTTTTTAGAAAGGAGCTTACGTGGTGTCATTAATTAGTTGTTAAAATAAGTGTATTAAAATTTTACTGATTATGTGTAATTACATGGGCTTCTTGTAATGGTTTCAGTAAAGGTGATATTTGTTTGGTCATTAAGGAGATTATTGTCATGATTGCATGTATTTATTTTATCCTATTATCTCATATTATTTAAAACTTTCAAAATATTTAGCATTATGGTTATTATTAACTTGAATGCTATTTTTTAGAAATATTAAAATAGAATAAAAAAGAAGTGCATAAAAACTGTTTTTTCTGAAAAATGATTTACGTGATTGCGCAATGCTATGTTTACCCACATTGGCCGATATATAGTCAACAAAATATATTTTATCGTGAATATTTTAAGTACGCCTTAGTCAGTTGTTGTTAACAGTTAAACTTTTTGATTTGTTAGGTAGCATTGATTGACATTCACAGTGACTTCCATTTATGGCTCAGCAACTATTGCAATCTTTGGTCAGTAAAAAATAATGAATGGTTAGTTACTACTTTGATATATTGTCAGAATGCACGTTGTCAATTTATAAAAATAATCGGTCAGTAATTTATACAGAATGCTCAGTCATTATAATTAGACCTAAACTAACCTTTATTTATTTTGCAATAATTTACTGACCAAACATAATTATTAACCGACCGAGGTTGTTTGATGGGATTTCAATTTCAATTTTGAATTGTTGATATTTTGTACATTTCCATGTACTTCGTCACTGACGTCCCGGGCTTCGCCTTTCTCCATCTTCTGGCATTCGAGTCAAGTCATTTCGAGTTCATTCGTGTGCTTGAATGCCTGAAGATGTCGAAAGGCGAAACCCGGGTTGTTGGTGACGAAAAACATGAAAATATACAAAATGTAAACATTTCAATTTTGACCATTAATTATTTCTTACTCACCATTTATCTAAGTATTTGCTGACCATTTATGGAATTAGTTACTGATCAGTGTATATACATATATACAGAGGTATATACAAGAGGACCTCAACTTTCACACATAATTGGTTCCTGAAAATGTGTGGAAATTTTGAATGTTCAAAAGTAGAGAAAAGTAACAAACAGTAAAAATTGTGTGTATTTTAAAACATTTATTTATCAAGTAAATATAAGATAAGAGGCGTTTAAGAAACATATTTAAGTGGAGTTTGCTGGTGTTTCCCTTAAAAATGTATCAAGAGTTAATTGTTTGCCACTCTTTTTTTACTTTTTTTCATATGGTATTTTATAACATGCTATGTCTTTATTGATCGCCCACGCACTTCAGATATGCTTTCTCCATTGGGATCACAATCTTCCATAATATTTTAAAAATTTCCAAGATGCATGAAGGCTCCATTCATATTTTTCATCGTTAAAGTCTTGATGATTTTATCAGTGTCTTCTTCCTCACTTGTATTATATATTACATTTTCGTTCTCCTGTTGCTCAATTAAATATTCATTTGCTAGGAGTTCTGAGTGAGATTCTATCATCTCATTAACATCTTCATCGATAACACCTAAGCTTAGTTTATTTATTAGGCGGACTATATCAATTGTGATAGTTTCTGGAGTTTCATCAAAATTTATAAAATCAATCATCATATGTGGGAAAAATTATTTCCATCTTTCATGGTTGACTCTTTTATTATATTGTTTATTGCGTTTCATATATTACAGTACTTCCAGAATCTTTTAATATACGAACCACCTTTCATGTGGGTCTACATTGACGCGTTGAAAATATTAAAAAAAAACGATTGTTTTTAAATGTGCGAAATAGCGAATTGTGAGAAAGTCGAACATTTAAAATTCGAGGTCCGCCTGTAATTCAAAAAATCTTCTATAAGTTGTCTGAAATATTGGTAAGCAGGGTAGAGTATTTTTATTTTACTGAATTTATATTGTTTTATTTGTTAATATTTTTTATAAGCACATACCTACAACCAGAAGAACGTGATGTGAATATTATATGACCACGTTTGGTACACCTTAGGTTTTATAAGTTATGAGTTATAAAATAATATATCTACTTCGCACCCTGTAAAACAGACTGTACATCCGATAACAATTTATTTTGTGGGAACAGAATTTATTGGAGAACTTACTGCATGATGTGAAATAAAGATTTTCGCTTTGTATCAAAGTAACATCGTGAATTGTATTTATTAAATTTGGTAATAAAATGCAATATTAAATTTCAGCTTTGAGATCGATTAAAAAATTTATACATGGTATTCTTGCTTGCTATAACGTAAAATAAGTGGAAAAAAGAAAATTACTCAATTAAAATTGTATAATTGTGGTTAAAACAAGGATGATTTTAAATATGCACAATTATTCAGAATCATTTATGTTAATCCTTTTTAATATAATTTGAAGTAAATTGGAGCGTAAATTTACAATAAATACTAAATGGGAAATACAAGCTGGCTACCTCCAACCATTATGTGTATGCAGCCGCCGTTTCACAACCACCTTCAATAACGCAATAACGATCAAGAATCATGTTCTTGGCCTGATGCAGAGATGTACGGTATCGATCTTTTAAACATCCACTACCAATGTGAAACATACAATTTATATTCTCCTTATGAAGGAACTGCGCTCGTTTTGCTCAATGATTGGTTAAAAGTCGGCCATACAACCCTGCTCTTTAGTAAGATAAAGAACGTATGGGTTGGGTTAAGAAAACACCATTCAAAATTATTTACCACAAAATAAATTCCAATTAAATATTAATGACAGCACTTAATTTTGCTAAAAGTTGGATAGCATCTGTTGTACTCAAGAAAAGAAACAAAAATGTGCTCACTCATTTACTTAATTTTAATGATTTTAAGTATCCTGTGTATCTGTATACTGAGATTAGTCCGTGGCTGTAGAGTGAATATCCCGATCCCCATATAATATTTCAAATTTATCGAATGTCTCAAAGTTGCCCTTGGTTGATATCAATTCAGCGTGACCTATTGGGCCCGTATGACAACGGACCACATCGAATAGCCCTACTCAAACGGTATTCACCTCAAGGCAGTCCCACATAATGTAATTAGCTTCCTGATGGTTGTATCTACAAGTGAAAACTTGTTTTTTTAAGCAACTTGCGCAGTCAAAATAGTTTGCCGTTGAACTTACCATGGCTAGTTATAAGCTCCCAATCCCAGTTCCCATTTGAAAGACTCTTTACCTTGAGCCTTCAGGAGATACAAAAAATAATAGAAATAAAACTAATTCATTGAAAAAGTCCACTACAAAAACAAACTAACAAAAAAACATCACATCTCGACCTCTGGGCCACCATTAAGGATATGGGTGATGAACAAAATTAAGAAGGGTGGAAGGGCTGCGTATGAAAGAATAGAGAGAGATGTCTTTGTGGACCTAATAAAGAAAAACACTCGTGCAAAATGCTCAACAAAACAGTTAGACTATTCAAGCCTAAGTTAGTTATGGCTTATGGCACACATGTTTTAAATTTATATTGTATTACGAGACGATATTTATTAACTTACGCATAATAAATATTTAAATTAAGATCAAATGAGTATAATGTATTTGTGGGCACTTGTGATACATTGTGACATAAATGAATTCTCTCAAGTTTGCTTATAACGAAAATCGGAAATTCTTAGAAATTAATATTAGATGATACAGTCCTTCAATCATAAACCTTGTTCAAATCTATGTTTATTACTTTGTTTCAATCAAAAACACTTTCTATAATATCTACTATTAAGCAGATTCCGCCTAAACTATTTACATTCACAGTTTACGTATTAATAGTTAAAATCTAATATTAATTTGATAACGTTGATGTGTTGTATAAGTTTGACACACTTTCATGTCTTTAAGAAACATTAGCAATACTAAAGGTTGAGTCGTAGACATATACAGGACTGCTGATTGCATAAATAATGACTTGTAAGGGGGAAATTCGGATGGAAATCAATTTAAGAGATAAGAGCCACAAAAACTTAAAACATTTGTTCCAATCAGACAACAAAGATATTGATTGTATAATTGTGTTGAACATTTTTTAGAAACATGTCTGCGCCCAATTTGGAAAATTCATCGAAAAAATACTCCCATATATGACGCCAATAATTGACATTTTGTTGACTCAATATTGTCAAGTTATCAGTTTCATTGAAAGTTATATCTAATTATTTTTCGTATCTATGCAAAGTTGCCAGTTTCATAGAAAATTATGGCAAATTATTGTTCCTAAGTATATAAAAATTGTGACAATTTGTATAACAAACTTTTCCCCTAAAACTGTAAACTATTAATAACATATTGATTGAATTGGCATTTACTTGGTAGAACTCCATTATATTAGGATAAAATAACAAAGTATTTAGTTCTACAAAATTTTTATCAGGTTGTTGATAGCTATTTCGGCTTTACGCCGTCGTCAGAACTATGTTCTACGATCAACTACCTGATAAAAAATTTGTAGAACTAAATTCCATATTATTTATCCTATTATTAAAAAAATATTTCACAAAAAAATACTATAAATCACTTATTGAAAGGTCAGCTTAGATGAGACAAAACTTTGGTGAGCCATATCTCAAAACTACCAATCTCTTGTTGTAGCTCTATTAAACTGATGTATTGATATGGCTACCTAATAGATGTATATCAATAAAAGTTTTTCTACATGAACTTCTTGTGACTCAGCTGTTCAACTTCTCTTTTTCAAAATGAGTAGGCATATAAGAATAGGGCTGGGACTAAACTAGTGTTAACTAATTGATCTCGCTACGCGACGATTTCATGTGGAGTGGGCGGAAAATGTAGTCATCACAAACATCAGACAACCTTCAAACAGAAAATCATAAATCGATTTATGAAACTGCGATCTGTAACTGAATGAGATTGATCACGATCACGGAAAATGAATTTACTGTTGTTAAATATGATGTTACAAAACTAATGAAACGAATAATTCCAATTCATTTAATAATTTTCACTTCAAGTAACGAAACTCATTTTCACTAGTTAAAACTTCTACCGATGATCTAAATTTTCAAAATTATTTATACCTTTCATTCGCTTCGAACTAACATACAAAAAACATAGGAAATATCGTTCAAATACGTCCAGCATTCCCCAAATAAATATAACAAGGAATTGAATTTTTATTAGATCTTTTCCATCGCTTGATTGTTGGTAATAACAGTTCTGTTTTGGCATATTTTATTGTTTTCGTTTGAATAAAAGTTTTATGTGATTTGCTAACCTCTTAAATGTTACGGTCCTGGATTTTTACTTAGAACATTTCTTTTTATTTCGGATTCGAATGATGCCTATTTTGAAATTTTCATTACTTATTGAAACAACCAACGAAATAAACACGCAATAGTTTATTATACCAATGTTAATAGCAAGTTTTTTTATATTTGATTTAAAACTATTTATTTTATAGTTTTTGTTTAATGGTTTTAGGTATTATAAGATACTTTAAGTCTCTACTGTGTGAACTTGTGACTTAATCCCAAACCGGGGTCTGGATTGGATTAAAAATTGAATCCCTGTCTCAAGAGTATTTTCATAATATTCTTAATCTTAAATATCATCCATTGGACGTCACTGTTTGTAGAGTTCTTCAAATGAAACGTTTTTTTTGTGCAAGCGATTTGCCAGAAACGCAAAGCAAGATGTATTCTTTGAATAAAGTAAATCTCAAAATGGCTAATGTTCCATTCTTTTAATTCTTAGAACACAGAAACAGTCGTAAAGAAGGTGAAAAATTTATACTCATATCACAATGTAAAAAGTTAAAAAAATTACAAATGTGTAGAAAAATTATCTAAAAGATTGTGCCGTAAGGAAACCACATAGAATAGAGTGAATCAGAAAGTGAAAGATCGCGTTAAAGAAAATGAAAATATAAATTCAACAGTAAAATACACAAAAGTTGAAATTTACAAAATTTGAATGATTCGAATTTGATTTTGAAGTTCTATCAAGCAAGTGAGAGATACTTCATGTCTTAAATTACGGTGATATATAATTTTTTAGAATAACTATTTTCTCGTTTCAATTTTGACTGATTACATGTAAAGGATTTGATGGAAAGCGTGTATTGTGTACGTACAAGTTATTGGTAAGGGTGTAAATTTGCCAAAATCCTATTTTCAAAAGTATTAAATTTAAAAATAATACATTCTTCCATCATGGAGACGGCTTAAGTGTTGTATATAATGTACTTGACGCGAGAACCGGAAGCTTAAAGAAGTGTGGAACTTTTAAGGAGCTATTTCTTTTATTCGAAAGAGCCTTCAGAAAGCTCCGTTCGGAAAGATACAAGACAACAAGTGCTTTCCGCGAACGGAAGTCCTTCAGAGAATACGAAAGGATTAAGAAATCGCCTTCTCTCCCTTTCGCACATCTGCCACGTGTACTGGATGGGTTTTGGAAATTTCCGCTGACAATTCACCCTAGGATTTAATCTAATCGTATCAGATTCACCAAACTGTTTAGATTAAGTTTATCGAACCTTCATGTTATAAGGTTTTCATTCAATTTATTTTTAGATCTAGAATATTACTGGTTTAATAAAATAAATTAAAATGTATTATATATTAAATGACAATATTCGTTTGATTAAATAAATTATCCTAAAGAAAAAACAATTTTTTGAATTCGAGTTTGCATACATCAATTGAGCGCAGTTATCAATTTAAAATAAGGGTTTCGAACCGACAAATGAAAACGAAAACCGAAACAAAAAAAACATAACAATTGAAAGCCCTGGTTTGAATACAAAAATACAAATGTAGCTAGTTGTAGCATATTTATGTTTTGATACATTCAGAAGCATCATAACAAAAAATGATTCTTACCACAAAGTAAGCATGGAGTCTAATCTCTTAACTATTAAATGTAATAGAAAAAAAGAAAAATGATATCTTATATATAATAGCTCAGACTGCTCTGTAGACGTTTTATTATATCACATATCATATGTGGTATAAAATTTTCTCATGACCTAAGCGTTTGCGGTATATATATAATAAAATGTTATGCAATGCACACACAGTTTCGACGTACTAGCTACATTATACATTTAGTATTTTAATTTCAATACCGTCAACTATGACGGGTACGGTTATACTATATATGATAAATATAAATTTTCATGAAGTTTGTTCGTCCTAAAGATACAAACATCTTGTAATAGATAGGGGAAATGAAATGTACTATGGGAAACTATTCGAACTAATATATAAAGATATTTTCGATATATCGATTTCTTATGATTCTTAAGAAACATACCATTTTAGTGACTGAGTATTTCTTCAATACTATTTTTATATTAATCGCGGTTACTTTATTTAAAATGATTTTAAAGTTTTCAACAATTTCGAATTTTAATACACGCTTCCTGTAGTGCGTTCAATAAAAGTATTCACCTGGGTCACTATCAAAAATGAAATTATAAATACCGTTATCACTACAAGAATGTATTTTAAACAATTATTTTATCACTAGACTTATGGGAAATACTTCCCATTCGTCGGCATTTTAACTGCTTGTAAGGCCACACCAGTATTATTATTGCTTAACCCTCTCGAATGCATCTATTATATAATATTGAGCAAACTTCAAGAACGGTTAAATCAAATTATAAGTTTTCATTCACAGCACATATGCTATGTAACCCAAGTCGTATTCCTTTCCTCTGTATTTTTATTCTTTAAATTAACTGCACTGGTTTTTTTTGCCATATCGTTTATCAATTTGTCATAGGATAATAGTCTCAATGTGAGTTGAAAGTATATATTTTACAATGCATCACGCTTATTCAAAGCTTTCATACGTCGGAACGCAGTCGTTGAATAGATTAATCACTCATGGTTTTGATGGGAAACAGCTGTGGAACCCAGGCGCTTCACGTTACATACCTAAAATAAATTGTCATTTAAATAACAAAGTTATCTTACACTGTTTTGTTTCTTCACGGAATATGCAATTTAAAGTGTTTAGGACTGTCAATATTATCAATATCTGCTCATAGTTCATCACAAGAAAATCTACATGAACGTATATAATATTTAATAGGTATTTTTATCAAAGTAAGGTAAATGTACCGGTAGTTGACCATGTAACAGTAGTTGACCTTTATTTTAATAAAACTGCCCGAAATAAGAAACGTGTACCCAGGATTGCTCTAAATTGTATAGTTCAGAAGGGTGAATCCATCTATTGTCGGATTGAGGCACTAATACATCACCATATTATATTGGGGTGTCATAGGGGCCATTTGAAAACAACACCTTATGCAGTAAGTATTTTATTTTGGATTTATCAAGAAAACTGTTAAAGATATCATTGAATGTAAGCATATGCTACTTGATTCAACCAAGAGTGGTCTTACAGGTAGCCCTGAGGCAACTCTGATGAAAACTTGTCATGAAACTTTCTGATTAGACATGGTCAACTACTGAAACATTAACATAGTTAATCGTATTGTTTGTTGATTTTTTTATTAAGCGGTCAACTACTGGTACGTTTACCTTATCTTTGACACAAACAATATCTTCAAAAAGTGATTTTCTACAATAATAAAAAAAGCACGTGCATTAAGAGAAAGAGGTGGTTATACATCTCTTAAAAGATAAAATTATTTAAAAAATGAAAAAAATTACTTATTGAATCAAAATAAACTAACTCTTTTCTAGAAATTCTTGACAAAAGTAACAGAGATTATTTTAAAAATTGGTGATTACTGATGTATCAGGAAAACCCTCAAATAATGGCCCGTAAAAAAACACCTTGGGTAGTAATTGATTTATCTTAAGTATATATAATAGTCATATATATATATATATATACATCTAATATCCACTGTTTATAAAAACATTTAAAAAATATTTAAAAAATAAAACACAATTTGTTTGTACTACTTTTACAAACAATTTGTACTTTATTTGTAAAGTAAAATGCATTTCCACCAATAATTGATGGTTGACACATTAAAAGTTACTATATGTGTAGCAATACATGACGCACCAAGTTTAACTTCATTATTATCATCAAAATTATAATAATTATAAAAGAAAAAGATTTGATAAAATGACTGCAGACCTATGAAGCGTGATATTCCTAAATGCAAATATAAATGAATATGTGGTTATAAAAGAAAAGATCCTGCAAACATAAGATTTATCAAATGCGATGTTTGAAAGCACGATTATGACAACTAAGGCGGAATACAGATAGCGAAGAGGACACAAGTGAAGAATCAAGAAAATAACCATCATCCTGTCGTCACCCATCAAACTGGAAACATCTTCGCTGAAACGCATACTCGTCATTCTATATCTACAGTTAAATTGCGTCACTCATTCAAAATTGGATTTAAATTCTTAAACACAAATATATGTAAATAATACCAATTAATTTAATAGTAAAATCAAATAAAAAATGATTTATAATACCTTTACTGCTTGAATATCTACTGTTCTATTATAATATCGCTGTAATAAAAAAATTTTATAATGAAATTTTGAATCAAAATTGAAAAAAAAATCATAAACAACAAATCAATGTCAATAATAAAAGTTCCTGGGGGCAAATAGCTGTGTAAAAAAACTCAAGTTGTATGATTCATAAAGAAATGATGAGGACACCCAAGAATGAGGCTTAAGGATTTCTTTACAAAATACAGAGGGACTTAAAGAAATAAAGGTCAATGGGATGACGATGAAGTGTGATTATTTTTTTTATTCAGTATTTTCCCTCAAATTCAATTCTAAATATTTTCGATCTTAAATATGATTTAATAACAACATGAGCGGGGTGGGGAGGGGTCATTGTCGTTCAAAAAACTTTTTCTACCAAATGCAAGAGTTTTATTTTTGATTATTGGTTTTGTATGAACACGGAAAGTTATTTTATTTCATAAAATTAAAATAAGCTTTATATTAAAATAAATACGAACTAACTACTTTTTAACATGTCCACTGTCAATGTAGAGCATTGGACTTCTAATGGAAGTATCCACAGAAGTTTTTTTCTACGAGAACTGAGTGTTAATCAGATGCTTAACCTCTCTTTTTTGAAAAAAGTAGGGATAAAAGGATAAGGAGAAGCTAGGACAAGTTTTGTTGTAAAATAATCCCTTTTGTTACATCATTCTATAACAACATTAAAAAAGTGAATTATAAGCCGTTGGTAAAACACTTTAAATCATTGCGTTGCTTTTATATATATCCTTGATCCATATTATATACATATATACTATGCGTTTTTTTACCATTCGTCCGACGTCAATGTAACTTTGGTGAGTTGTTGTGCGCACATGTTTCTGAAGAACAAAAAATTAAATCTAAAATCTAAAAAAAGAATTAAGCACGTACAAACAGCGACACCTCGGAAAAATTCTCTGATTTATTCTTGTACGCATAAGACAGAAACAAGAAATATTGTGTATCCAAAAGCATTTTTATAAACAGAATTAAAACACAAACTTTTCCTTTCTTTGATTGGCATTGCAACGCATGCCGGGTACTTATTTGTATAATAAATAAGAGAAAAACAGTTTATATAAGTAAATAGTTAACAGCAGTATTAGTCACACGTTTGAGTGGCACACAAAATTTTCACCTCTTCACTTATCTCTTTAGTCCTTTAGTCAGTATAAGAGCTGAAAGTTCCCAATTGAACTCTTCTATTCATTAATTTTGAATGTCTGTTTCAAAATACCACCCACCCAACCCGGACGTAAAAATACCCCGTAGAAAAAACGATTATGTAGCTACTAATTCTTTTTAACATATCCTTCTCTTCTTACATTCTTCTAAAAAGAAAGATTGACTTTTCCGGATTTAAACCAGTTACCGGTACAACAAACGCAATACCTTTAGTTGCAACACTCAATTTGGAGTCCATTTGTTTCACATTAGGATTGGTCATGGTTTAAAAATATCAATATTGAACCAAAACAGTCTTGTGTTTCCATAAAAAAAGTTTTCACCAAAAAAACTGAGTAAAGAAATTTCTCTTTGATAAAATTAATGATGATTTGTTTTGCGAATCCATTGAAGATTCTTCATTAGTAAAACCCGGTTTGAATAGATTTTTCAGTATCTCAGATCTTTGAAATATACCTAATAGCTAAGATTAGTTTCTATAGAGAGTATGTTTGGCGAGACAGGCTTAATAAAGATTAGAAAAAAGAAATTATCTAAATAAATAAAGTTTTGGTGAATAAGTATTTGCTTACGCTGCATAAAAAACGGATAACTAATATAAAATTGAAAACAACTTATTAAAAAATTGATTTATTTGTTCGTTTTTAAATACAGTAAACAAGTTTTCCTTTTAAGTTGTTTATTTTAATAGATTACGAAGATATATTAATTTTGGTTTTATCATTACATCCCGTTATTTTTATGCAGCTGCTGGCTCACGGCAGCCTTCTACAAAGCAATAAAGACCAAAAAACTAATGTGTTTTCTCCTCACAAATGCAGAGTTACATATTTTGTAACTAGGCACTAATGTGCAAAAAAAAGAAAACTTTCACTACTGTGTTGATGAATGAATTGATTCGAGCAGATTTTAATGTAATTATTAGTAAAACAATGCAATCAACGTTATGAAAAAAAGGCTTACAATTAAATGCACTTTTGTATAGGTCATATTCAATTTCATATATTATAAATAGTTTTCACTTGCATTCCACAAAACACAAATTCTTTCACTAAAAATAAAGTGATACCACATGATAAAATATATTTTAACACTAAAGACATATGTATAACACTTAAAAAAAAATGTTTTTCAAATAGGTAAAATAGTTTTCATTCAAAACAAATATCCACACTTTGAGATCGATAGTTGCACCGGTTGCACGAAACTTTAATGAAATGTCACTTATTCTTCTACTCTATATTAGGTCGCCTATATTGTCTTTGCTCCACGTATTAGAATACATTACACAAACCAAACCAGACCAACCCTAACACAACCTACTACAACTTAACTCACTTTGTTATAAGAATCTCTGACTTAAGTGGAAACTGTTAAAATCAAAGTGTGAGTGTATTTAGTTAATACTATCTAATCCAAAGTACAAACTATTGAAATAATAGTTCTAGTGTACCAAGTGAATACTATCTAACACAAAGTGCAATTATTTATAATCATAATTCACCACTGATGTATATCATATATGTCCACTCGTTAGCGGTATTTGATACCTATCAACTCGAAATAATAAATTGACTGTAATACCGAAGCAGTCATTTATTTATAGCCCCTAGAAAAATAGCTCCACGGACACAAATTCTGCTCAGACAATCCAAATTTGAGATGGTTAATAAATTCATTCAATTGGGAAGAAAAAGTAATATATGTAGGTCGATAGATTTGTGTATCAAGAAAAATGTTGCATAAAAAAGAAAAAAAGGCATTTGGGGACATTATGAATACGAAGCATTCATTTTTATTTCAGGAAAACGTTGCTGCCATACTCCCATTATCGCGTTACATGACATGTATTGTCTTTTGTAATACGTTTGAGTTGTGTCATTGCTAGGAAATATTTATGATACAATTTCTTCATCTTAATGTCATAAATTTTAATACAGCAGACTCATCTATTTATTATGGTTCATTAAATTACTTTTAAGAGTTTCTGAAAGCAGAAGTAGCGTGTTAATCTTCCTTATGAAACACATTAAGAATGAATGGGGTTAAATTAAACTTACCGCAATCAGAATCCTCGCTGTAAATAATTTCGCAATTTCGCGGTTACGCAAGAAGACCACAAAAGTTTCAAATCGGAATTATAAAACCAACGCGGGAAGGGCATCATAATGGAATTGATTAAACCGAAGAAAACTCATAAATCCGTTCAAATTTTAATATTGACAAATGATAATGTCTTTTTGTATTAATTAAATGTAAAACGATTGGTATTTAATGTCAAAAAGTAATACAATTGGAAGATTAATAATTTAATAAAAACAATAAAGCTTCATCGATATTAATAACTAAGCCGTTGTTGTTAAAAGGAATGGAAGTTAAGAAGCTTTATACCTCCAGAGATTGATCAGGTTTTATGTTTTTTGATTTTGTTTTATTTCAGGGATCATTCAATCTTGATGGTAAATAATAATATAATTCATAGGACTCAAATCATCACAATGATTCCCATCAAGCACCCTCAGTCGATGTGTTTAAATTATATCACAATGATTTTTTATCCAAACGTAATTATTGCTATGAGTAATTCGAAATAAAAACAGAATGTTAAAGTGAACAATAGAAACAAATAAAAGATTTCAGAATATCGATAGCTTCCGGGTCTGAAGCCGAGTATTCAAAGCTCTTGTGTGTTTGTTTTCTTTGGTTGCAGTGTTACAGGTTTGAATACCTGAACGGACAGTTTCTCATGAATGTTAACGGTATATATGCATTATCTCCCACCTCCACAATCATTAAAACAGGGCTTAAGAAGTTTGACTAGTCAACTATTAATCATTCCACCATCTGATTATTTTTGAAATCAAGAATTTGGGTGACAGAATTAACAATCAGTTTACGTAAAATAAATTTAATATACATATAAAGTCCATTTTATGCTTAACATTGCGAATGGATATGCTTGAAAAATACTGTTTCAGTCTTACGTCAATATCGAAGAAGAACGTTTTAATACTTTTGACTAAGAAGTGATAATATAATTATCAACTATCTTCAGTTATATAGCTACTTACTTAAAATTCAATGAATCTAATATGGTACAATTAGTAAATATCCATGTTAAAAATATTTATGAATTACCTTTTATTTTCTTCAGCTCTAAATCCCGAGAACAAGATTTGACTTTTTTACGATAGCCATCTATTGACTGTGTGTATTTATTGTCTGGTGTCCAAGACCCCATACAAGACCTATCTTTCTTCAGACGTTATTCTCACAGTTGCATTACCTACTCTTAGGTCAACGTCCTGACTTTTTTCTTCTGGCTTATTCATCTCAGGATCTAATTGATTGTTTTGACACCTGAGATGTCCCACCCAATTGAGTAATCAGTATGTATGAAGTTTTCTCAGTAGAGTATATTCCAAACATTTTCGTTAGTTTTGGGCTGATTGTAAAAAATGGTCTTATTGAAGAGTTATTATAAGTAACATTTGATCATATTACTGAATCTTTTATCAATGAGCTTCCTATGGCGTGTCGTTCTTTTGTTTCTCCAATTTGCAATTATTTTAGAATTCTGAAATAAGGTACGTAATAAATAATTTAACTCGCGTTTGTTTCACTCAAGTATATTCAACGAACCTATAAAGTTAGTCTTTATATTACAATATAAAGAAACAAGATTGAGTGTAGAGTCCAAAGTTTGTTACCTCATGAGACTTTGTTCGGAATGTGACTGAGAAATTTGGGTGAAATTTTTGGAACTTAACAGGCAGGGTATTGTAGCATAAAATAAGCATTAACATAAAACACAGCTTTTTAACTTTTCGATCAACGATATTCAAGCGCCATACAATAAAGGAACTTTCAGTAGATCTAATATTTAACGATTCGTTTTTTTTTGGGATATCAATTTGATGGAGCGATAAGTCCCAAGGCGCGTTAGCTGTCATAGTTCTTTGATTCTCCTTCATCTCAAACGTTGTTTTTTTTTTTTTTTTTTTGTTTCACTTCCATCTTTGCAGACAAAAGGGCGTGATCGCTGCAGAGCTAAGCAATCCACAGTGAAATCAATTCACGTGGGCACTAATTGCATTTATGTAAATATACCTCCCCGCATACCGCACTCACACATACATACATATATATACAAACGCATACACGAATGCACATATAATACGCAAGGAAGCATCCAGAGTAAAAGTCATTTTCTATTCCAATTTTCGTGTTTATTCAATTTAAATTTTCCTGCTTGCATCTATGGCGGGTTGTCGAGCAGAAATGCTCTAGGTCTAAACCGATTCTTAAGTATTGTCTCATCGTAATTTTGTAGGTAAGAGATCGTTGGGTTGTAATGTTTGCCTACATCACTGTAAAACTTTTGAGACGAACTCTCGAATTGTAGGTACTTTTAAGTCTCTGTGTAGTAGCGAGTTACGCATGTACCATGGGGCGTTACATATTTGTCGTAATGGTTTATTTTGAATAGTTTGAAGAGTCTTCAAAAGCTTTTGGTGATCATAAGCCCATACCGGAGTAGCGTACACCATATCGTTGAGTTATTTGTGTATTTTTTTTCTTTCACCTCTTCCAAGATCAAAAACACAATATATTAAAAGCTGATTTTTTGTAATCAAAAAGCTCTATTTTGATGAGGGGGTGTGGTGTTTTAGAATTCATAGTAATAATTCATATTTAACTATTTTGGCAACCACTTCCTTCTTAGTTGAACCTTAATTGATTTGAACTTCATTTTTAATCGATTTATGAATCTGCGTTAAGCGGAATGGATTTATAAATTATATTTAAGAATTTTGTTCGGATTCTGTATAGGATAGTATTTAAAAGTGAACGTTCTGTGGATCTGGAGAGATGTCCTATGTTCGGGGTGCGACGATAGAATATTGGCCCTTTCCTATGGTTGTCCATTTATACCGTCGTTGGCAGTATCGTTTTCTGCCTTAGTCATCACTTGCGTTGATGAATTGAATTTTCAGAGTGTTTCACATTAATCATTACGTATGAGGAGTTGGTCTCGTCTATATTTGGAGTTGGCATTTGCACCGGTTTTAATCGGAATTTTCATCATCTATATTGATGACTTGCCTTATATTCTATTTTTATCATTTCCAAATAATTCCATCCAATTCTGAAATCAATTAGTAGTAAGCAGCGTTTAGCCAACTAGAAGTATTTCCTAACTCCATACTAATTGCTCTCTTACAACCCGTTACAACATCTTTTTGAAAATATTCCATTAAGTATCCACAAAACATTCTTTAATGTTTTTTTATACATTGCATTTTTAATTATTTCATGAAAGGTTTTAATACATGACGCTTAAGTTATATTCGAGTTTTGGTTTTGAATATTGGACTCAATAGTTTATACATCAATTGCTTATTGAAGCAATTATAAGAGCCTCAGAAAAATATTTATATCGGAGATATTTGGATAAGTTTTCAAAAAAGTACATGGCCATACTTTTTGTATTTTAACCTATTTAACTCGTTTTTGTTGTTCCAATTGAAAATCAGTAATGATAACACAACTCACGGTCAATTTATTATTAAAATATGATGATCAGAATATGATGATAGAAGCATGAATGACAATGTAATATTTGTGATTTACTTTAATTATTTTCAATAATTAATGAGTGATTTTCATTATGGTAATCTATATTAAAACGACTTCAATAATTAATTGCAAACTTTCTTAGCAAACAGTGAAATATTCGTGTAGGTTGCTAATTCAACGTTCGTTTCATTGTTTTTGAACATTTGTGCCACTTTTATTTGTGTTTGAACATTAATTTAAAGGTTCTTTGAAAAGTTTATTTGCAATAAAAGGCTATTTTCTAAGAATGTAAATTTATGTAAAATACACATCTTCATCAATAAAAAAAAAAATTATTTCTTACTTTGAAAGTTTCTATGTGAAAAATGTTATACTAAATATATTTTTTAATTATTATTTTATGTTGAAAGTCTGAATCGTACCATTTTAAACTGATTAATCAATACTCAATTATACCAAGGACAATAATATAAATAGTGTGTTAATTCGATAATAAGTGATACTTTTGCAAAGAACCAGCGCATAATTGAACTCAAACCATAAAAAACATTACATTTGCTTTCCAGGAAAATATCAAGCTTCGACGTTAAAAACACCTAGGATATAAAGTGGCTGTCTGGGGTTCATTGACACTGCGCTCAGTAAAAAGAATTATTAATTTTCTACTCAATTAAGCGAAATTTTAAATACTGAAATTGAAAAATGATATGTAAACGATTGCTGAGATTAGGTAATAATTTTAGGCAACTAATTATTTAGTCAGTAACTAATTCAATAACGGTCAGTCAGAAATAATAAATGGTCAGGTAATAATAATTTTCAGTCAGTAAATAATTGCAAAATAAATAAAAGCTAGGTTAGGTTAACTGACCGTTTAGTTTAATAACTTCTCATTTTTTCATAAATTACTGACCGTTTATTTTATTAATTTAGCACGTACATTCTTACCATTTATTCAATAAGTCATTCACCATTTTGATTATTTACTGACCATTTATAATTTATTACTGACCAAAAATTTAAATAGTTACTGACTCAATAAATGTGGGCAATAATTTTAAAGTTTTGGAAGAAAATAATAGTGTTTTTTTATAATTCAACGTCATTATAATCCAGTGTAGCACGGACTTGTTTAGTTGAATTTTCTTTATACTGTGTTTTTATCTCAGAAATTTGTTATTTTGTCAAAAGAACTGTATAGCTGCTCTGAAGGCATTCGTGATTTATACAAATGTATCTATTCCTCCATTTTATTTTGTTCGCAATCTTTTAAAAATTCTTTTGAAACTATACGGCGAAAATCTCGGAGCTGTGTCAGCGGATTTTTGGCAACAGTTTCATTCTTGACAGCGCAGTTCCAGTGACCCCGATCGCTGAGAAAAATACGTCAGCAAATCTTTCATTAAATGCAATGATCCGTTTTTATGAAGTCACAATAACTGGACGTCTTATTCAGAAAGACTGATAAAATTTTTTAAGTCAAATTATTAAAATAATATATTTAAATACTTAAATGTATTATAAAAATTCCCACTTTGTGATATGCTTAGTTACCATTGACTTTGTTTATTAATTATTCGGTTAATGTTTGTTTTATAAAACAACATAATATGGAAGTAAATTGAATATAAAAGCAAGTAAATATTTAATCATATTATAGTATGTCGAAGAAAGATAATCATGAATAAAGTAAGCTCTCGCGTGTAGCTCAAGTGGTGAATAACCCTAAATAGAACTGTGGTGAGTAATCAATATGGGCGATGCATATTCCACATAATATTTATAAAGGTTAACGCCCTTGCAGAACAGTCAGCAAATTCAAGTGATGACCGATGCAGAATCTGCGGAAATTAATCAATATAAGCGATGCCAATTCTGCATACGTAATTATAAAAGTGAATGCCCAGGAAAAGCAGTCAGTCATCAATTCAAGTGTTGATTAATGCAGAAAACAATAAAACCCGACGCCAGTATTGACAACCAAAGAAAAGACACTACATTCCGTCGTCGCGCTCCGAACTGAAAAAACAACTCTCCGGATCCACATTATCGTCAGTTTGAATTACCATCCTATACGTAAAGTAATAATTATACAATATTTGGAACTGAATTACTAAGAAACGTTTCTAATATTGAATGTTTGATCATTAAGCTTTTCATTAAAGTAATTTTTTTTGATTAGAGATGGGATCAAGCTATTTTTTAGTAAATTATTTTTAATAACTATTTTATTTAAGATTATCTTGGGAAGGGGAGAATTATATTCTGAACGTTGGCGAAAGGATAATGGATCAAAAAAAATTAAGAGCCTCTGTTCAAACCGATGAAATAAATTTTTATAAATAAGTTTTTTTGTTTTGTCAAACTGATGTCATAAATGCATCAACTGACTTGCTCTTGACAAAAGAATTCATATCCAAGAATCTTTTGGTGCAATTTTTGAATTTTTGTAAATTTTATTACTTGCCAATTGCTGCCAGAACAGAAATCGAAAAAGAATTGGAATTAAAATAAACACTGATATATTGTCTTCTCAACGAAGTCCGATAAGGTGCACCATTTATTAACTGTTAAAAGAAGTTGACTTTTACTTTTTAGAGATAAAGTCCTTTTATGCATAGGATTATTATACATTTAAGAAGAAAAGGTCCCTTTATAAGTAGTAACAAGAATATTCTGATCATGTGCTTAATATAATACTGCATATTACATAGTTAGAACAAGCTTTCACAGACGGGTGCATACGGCTAAATTCTGAAGTTTCAACATAAAAGGTGTATTAACTCCACTTTAAATATCTTTTGACAGTATTATTTCTTTATTTAAAAAAAACATCGTATAACCCTATCAAACTTGATTCAAGGCTTAAGTTGAAAATGAATCTATTCAAATTATAAATATTAATCTAGTACCTACAGACGGCAATCGACTTTCGGTGCCAATAAGGCGCGTGCCGTGAATTTCTCTCTTTCTCGCTCAATCACATGTAAAAAGAAAGGTGCGAGGTGCTTACTTGCGTGTACACAAGTTAGGTTGTGTGATTTAAATAGAGATAAGTCTACTGCATGTCGGAGGTACCAACTAATGCAATTATTATAAAAAAATGTGACACACCCTGGTTTTTGTTAAGTATAAGTGTCATTAGTGTCCTGAACTGAAATCAGCCAGCGGCAACGGCAATATTTCGCAGAATAGGCTCTTTCTTGTTGCCAGGCGTTCAAACAGCCCCCGGTTACGTCCGCCAGGGTAGCTCCAACTTTGCAGGGAGTTTGTATTAATTTTTGTAGACAGTCGATTACGATCTGCCGAGCGGGACGAGCTGCGCTCTCGTGGCGGAGGTGACGTGACGATGTGAATTGGTTGTTTTTTTTTTTTGATTTGCATTGGACTTAATTTAAAATCGTTGTGTCATTTGTATTATAACTTAAAGTAAATTCAGTTGCTAAGTAAATGTAAATGTAGAATCAATTTTATGTGTTAAGATTTATATATTTGTGTAATGTTAAACCACTGCATCTTGAATGGAAAATAAATAAGTTTTGAACCGGATTTGAAATGGTGTTTGTCTGAGATCAGCCCTTCCAGGACTCCGGATAACCAGCCGCTCGCCTCTCTTCGATCCGGGGTCTTCTCAAATGAAATTGTAAAATATGTACAATATAGTAAGTAAGAGGTATTTAAAAAAAAAATTAAAATCATTATGGGTTTAGTAGAAGTAGATATAAGGTAATGATATTTTTTTATTAAAGATTATAAGTAAATTAAAATTGATGTCTTAAATTTAATAAAAAAACATGTAACTAAATGTATACTATAGAAATACTTTTTTATTTAGGATCGGATGGGTGGGAGGGAAATCTAGTCATCGCAAATATCCATGCCAACAAATCCATAAATCGATTGAAAAATCAACATCAACAAATATGAGACTGTCTGTACCAGGACTTGACCCCGAGGCACCCATAACCGTATCCAATGACATTGACCACCCTACCATGGACACATACTAGCCAATACTAAAGTTGTTTAAATATTGATATTATAAATGCGTTGAAAAGTTTTCGAGCTAAAGAAAATCAATCAACTTCAACTGTTTTTTTTAGTGGCTGAAAGATGGCCTTTGGAAAGGATTAGTTGTAAGTTGATCAGTTGCATAATATCCTGTTTTCAGTATTTATTATTATAGGTGGATAGAGATGAAAATATCACAGTTATCCATGAATTTTGTAACATATTCAAAAGTATATTCGATTGTACTATTTGACAGTGCAATCAAGTAAGGTGAAAGCCCTCTCATTTATGGTGACATTAATAATTCGATATTCTTAGATAGTATTCACTACAAGAAAGAACACTCAAACACTCTGAGTTTTATCATTAGTTAGATATATTTATAGAACATTACATAATAATAGAGTGAGAAATTGTAATAAGCACTGTGCTATAGAGCCCACACGTGGATACTGGAAGCCCAGCAGCCCCATCGGATCGCAAGTAACGGGCGTTAAAGTTTCGCGGCCGCCGTCATCCGCTACCCTAGTATCGCCAACCGAGATTGTCCCCGTTTGAATGGGGCTTATTCAAAACAAAGTTTCAGCGACGCTATCGAAAAGGCTTCACGGCTAATCTGTCTTAGGACGTTTTGTCCCCGTACATAGACATAAGCGAATAAACTTTAAGATAGTGGAACAATAAAAAAATTCTACTTTATTTGTTTTACGGTAGCGAATCGTGGCAACTGAAAATAATTAAAAGCAGTGAATTTTATTGAACTTTGGTAATTGAATTTTTCTCCCGGGTGTAAGGTCGTTTGATTTTGAATTCGCGAAAATCTCCACATTACGTCTTTTCTTCTAAGACCTTTAAAAGCTTTCTTCCAATCGGTGAGATTATGGAATCCTGATAACTACCGTTTGAAGCTCACTATTGCTTTTTGATTTTTAATAGACTCACTCTGATACACAATTTAAGTTCACCACTAATATTTGAATTTGAAACAAAGGAGCGTTCTCGTTTTCATGCTAAAAAGTTCCTTCGGATCTCATGCAGTCACATTTCGTTACCGAGTGGGTTTTTTCATATAAACGCATTTATAAAACGAAATTACAAATTCAATAAGTGAAATATGGTTTATGTAGTAGTAAGTAATTATTTTAGTCACAATATATGCGTAAAACCTGAAATATATATCAAACTAAGCGAAATTATCAAAGGACGCAAGAATCTAAATTTTTCATAGCAGAACAAGCTCGAGACGTGTCTTGGTGCCGTTTGAAACAAAACGGTTGCATACGGTACGTCATGCATCTCAGATTGTTACTATACTATACTATAATTTTGTATTTTTGATGGTAAAATTGATGGAGATCACATGTTTTATACAAAGAAGACGTTTACTATATGTATTTTTAATTTTTAAATACATGTAGAATCATTTTACATCAAACTATTTCACAGATAATTTAAAAGTTTAAAGGCCGAAGTAACACATAGGCATAGACGTATGAAATATTCAAGAGCCGGGTTGATTTTTATTAAAAACTGCGAGTATCAAAGATGATCGTAACAGGTAAAAGAGGAAACTGTGTTACCAAATAAATTTTTCCGGGTGATATTCATTTTAGTTTACATCTCATTTTTGTGGAAGGATGTTGGTACTTCTGAGCATAAATCAACTGTTTAAATTGAAAAAATCTCTGAAATTCGACTTGAAGATGTTAATAAAGTTACAACAAAAAAAAATGAATAAAAAAGCTAGACCAATTACTGTTTATTTGGATTATCAAGAGGTTAAGGACAAGTGGTAATTACTTCTGACACCGGTATTAGAGTCATCTCATTAAATAATCGCTTTTAATTGGGGACGAAACGTTGGTAAAATAGCAAGCTATTTGGCCTGGCAAAAGCTCAAGATGCCAAGTAAACTCAGAAGGGATAATACAACCTACATACTACTACATCCAATTACGCTTCAGCTCAACCTAAGTCACTTTGGACTAGCGAGACAAAAGATCTTAGCTAGCGTTCTGGTCCAGACTGTACAGATGACATGATGATTGTAATCGTTTTTTTCTATCCACTTCTTTACAGAGATGAGGCCCTCGCTTCGATTGTAGACTCAATCCTTATTCGATGTGACAAATTAACTTTTTTTTATAATTTAAAACTCTATATTGTGAAAAATCACATCTGTTTTTATGAGACAGATTATTTAATGAAGTATTTTTTATTTTCTTAACTTTGTGCAAATTCATTTTTAATATAAAATTAAATTGATAAATTAATTATGCCAATAACTGTATTACTAAATGTAACGAATTTTGCTTCTTAAAGAAGCGTCTTCAGGCTAACTATTATTATTTCTAAGGTAAACAATGATTCTAATTCATAATTAAAAATTAACGGTAGGGTGGGTTTGTTTCCTTCTACTGAACGTGAGAAGGTAGTAAAACACAAAAGATAATGGTACTAATTACCATAACACTACTAATTACAAAATTAATTACAAGTACTTCGAGGTGAAAATACCAAGGGAAATCAATTTAATAGTGGTGAGTGGTGAGCCATATGTTCTATTTAAAATGTTATTTACTGTTTGCTGTAATGGTTTTATTAATTCAAACAACTCCAAACTATTCACTTTAATACCTCTTTTGTTTACTCGATGAAGTATTTCTACATTATTATTTTCATTATCATTTTCAATTAAATGATTCTCAAACTCTGAAAAATTATTACTTTTTGAAAGATCTTATTTTTTACATGTCTTTTTTACAATATTTTGTGTCTTTTGCTTGTTCATATTGAATGTACCATTATAAGTTATATGTTTTCGGATGAAAACAGTTTTTTAAAATGAAATTTTTCCAGCCTGAAAACGGTAGAAAAGCTTTTTTCAAAAATTAAGTCGATTTTATTTGTGTTTTTTTTTTCAAAACGATCATGAATAAAAATGATTGAGATGACCAGGATTGAATTGTTAACGATACGAGAGCGATAACTTTTACACTTAGCTAAATCTTATTATAAAATATATAATTATACAAAAAATTAACAATATTTCCCTAATAATTACTATATATAAAACGACAAAAAATATATATTATACAACATTTAAACATACTAATATTTCGGCATGATTTTGCATTCAGTTGAATATCTGAGTCACGTCAATATTAAATAAAAAATATTTAAAATTTCAGTAAGCGAAAAAGTAACCAGATATGAACAAAAATCGTTTAATCTTCGGAAAGTTTGGGTTAAAAATAGTTATAACAATAGGTTTTGAAGGAATGACTTGGTATCAGAATCTTTCTCAATTGTGGAAAAATATAACGACGGAAATAAACCGACCCCTAATGACTATAATATAAAGTTTGACATCGAAACATGTTTGTTTTTCATGTTCGCCATGAGGATCATTTAATTACATGTGATAAAAATTTCGTTTTTTTTGAAAATCTGGTAATAATAATTAATATGGTATCTACAAAATTCGTATAACATATTTTTTTTTTATAATATTTTTAATTAACTAGTCGGTCTTTGTAGCCACGTAGACAGATTTTCGTTGAGAAATTATATTGTTCGAGGTTAAAGTCATGGCAAGGTCAAAATTAAACTTTTTTTTTGAGTTCAACATTTGTGGTCTTCAGTGTGCTATATGACGTTTCATATCAAGTTTGTAAATTGTATTTGAATTTATTTCAAAGGATTGTATGAGGCAACCTGGTTGTTAGCTTATTTATTAATATTAATACTAACTTTGTAATTTATAACTTTTTTTTAAACTACCTTTAAAGTTGTGTCAAAACACGCCAAGTAAGAAATACAAAACTGTTAGTGAATTTATGTTGAAATTATTATATGCGTGTTAAATAACTTTTCAGCGATTAATGCATGTGAATCTAGTAATAATACAACAATTTCAGAAGGTAATATTTAATTTCAATAAGCAAGCATTATTTTTGAAATGTTATTTCAAAAGAATTGTTGCCTTATTGATAGCACTGGATCATTTTAATGAACATAACTAAAAAAACAAGATTTTAAGACATTAACTCGTTAAAATGAGATTCTTAGTATTCAAATATTGAGATTTTTTAAAAAATAAAATAATTTGTTAGAAAAATAAAACAGAAAACCTTGAAACGACTCGAATAACAATTTAAATACAGAAAATAAATTTGATGATAATAAGTTTTTTTATAATTGTTCTAAGAACGAAAAAATCTCTTTAATTCGTATACCTAAATGTATGGCTATAATGATAGCTCTATCAGGTTGCGAACTTGTTGTCTCATTAAAAAGGAGCATTTTGGTATGGGAATTATCTCATCGGCCTCGCTACATTTTAATGCGTCTTTATTAACGACACATAAGAAATGCGATGTTCCAGCGTCCAGTTTCACTAGCTAGATTCACCTCATTTACGTTAATCCGACACTACACACTGGCAAATAGCACCTGAGACTTGGCGATCTGTCATTGTTTGCCGAGACGTAGCGTACCGCTCCAGATGCTTGTAAAAATGGAATATACATCATACTTTTCGGAGGCCTGGAGAATATTATAATGTTTTTCTACGATGCTTTTTTGTTCATAAGTGTTTTTTTCTTTGTTGCCTTATTATTACTTTAAGAATTTATGAGTTTATTTGGCATTAGCTATCCGTCTTGGTTTAAATATTTCACATTTGGGGGATATTTTATTGGTAGTGAAACGAAAATAAAGAAGATAAATAACAAGGCAAGCAATCATGTCTACAGTAGTTCAGACGGCGAGACAATTTATCTTGAAAATATCTCAATTTTGTAAAATCACCACTGTTTTGTAACGATTGACATAGCTTGCAATAAGGCGTGCTGTACTGAATAAGAAAAAAAAGAATCGATTGGTTTGATTTGACCAATGGTTGAAAATGATACCTACTTAATTTTTTTTGAATAAAGCTATTTGGAGAAAACGTGTAACGAGATATATGAAGTTAATATCTGTTCTTTCAAAGATAAATTTAGGGAATATACTGTAATACATCAATGGCCCAATTTTACTGAATGAAGTCGTGGGTTATAAAAATTACCAATTATTATCAAATGTCAGATTATAATTCTACATTAATTTTAATAAAAGTTCTGATAATTTGAAGGAATAACTTCACTCTTGAAACAACAAATAATTCAAAAATATTTCACTAATACGATGACACAAATAATACAAGTTGGTTGCCCCACCTCCACCAGTTATGTGTATGCAGCCGCTGTTTTACGGCCACTTTCCATAACGCAATATGAGGAGTTATGACAAAAATTATAATAATATTGAAATTCTTTTAAACGTTTGTTCACATCCTTTTATTTTTCAAGAGTTTCCTTGGTTGTAGCTTTATAAAATTGGGCCATCAAAGTATTATAGCTTATGCATGATACATGGCGCTGCAGATAACGAAACGTAATACTCGCCTGAAGCGAAACATTATGCTTGTCACTTTCGTCAAAATTATTGACTAAGCATAATTAATTGGCAAAAAATATTTGACCGACATTCGATAGTCTGCAGACGCTGCGTAACAGGTAAACACTCATCAAAGCAAAACATGATGATTAAAGTAGCTTGACGCAACAGTATACATAAGCAAAGAAGGGAAAGACGGTTTTTTTCTGTATCGACACTGCCGAGCGTAATTCTGTAACCGCCCTCTGAACGTGATTTCTGTCGTCACTCTCCGAGCGAACTCTAAACTACATTAATTATCAGCAGCATCATACTGTCCTACTGTCTTAATCACATGAAGAATTCTAATTTGGAATTATAAACGTATAAATAAAAAAATGAATGGAGTGGAAAGAACAAACAGAATGGTTTGTTTTTCACTCTCTCTTTCCGCCACAATTTTGGATCAGGATAGGGTTTGGTTGATGAGGTATGCAAACATCAAAGACACTCATGTTTTTAGATGCGAATTCATAAATAGATATATGAAACTATAACCAAGTGAAAGCATACAACATTTAAAAAGTAAAATTGTCCTCAAAATATTATATCAGCAGCTCCATCAATTTAATTTACAACTATTTTGCATGTTAAGATACAAACGACTTTCAAACGATCAAATAATAATATCTTTCATAAAATATTCATTGTTGTTACGTTTATATGAATGACATTCAAATCAGCTTTGAAAATTTGATCGTTTCTCTGTAAATAGTTTTTTGATCGATTTGTATTAATATTATAATGGAAAAGTTAGAATCGAAGTATGCACGAGCTTGATTCAAATCAACTAAAAATAACTTTCACTTCAAGTAATAATTACTTTCACTAAAGCACACCTGTCAAATAAATTTTTGGATGCTGATAAAACACATTTAACATTTTATCAATGCTACAACCAACAAAAGGGGTTAAAATACATTTTATAAAAACAATAATTTAAATTTTGGCACAAGCAAATTGAAATATTTCGTGATTTCTTAAACAAAGTTAAATTGAAAATATATTTTGAACAACTTTCAGAAACATTAATATTTATAGACGATTTTATTTTAATAACATTTTTCTACAAACCCTAAACTGAGTATTACTATGTAAGTAAGAATTCACATATTTTTACTTGTTTATTCATCTTATTTTTGAAATCTATTTTTTATACGATTACTAGATTTTAAATCTATTTATTTTTTTCCTATGCGATTTGTATGACGATTGTACGTTTCACTAAATAATATATTGTTTAACATACATATTGGCATCATGTTGTATCTTAATATGACTCACATGCGCGTGGCCTGCAGTCAACGCGTTAATGATTTTTAATGACCGCATACTATATATTCTGTTTTGTTGTGTATTATATATCGTTATATAACTCTTCTTATACCCTCTTAGAGCAATGCTAATAATTGTATGCAAATAACGTAGAAAACAAATAAAAGAGTTTTTTAATCTCATAGTCAGTTGATACATTATATAATTAGATTAATATAAAATATGGATAAAGTTGTTGCTACTGGATACAAGATATTTACTTCTTCACCAAGCTTCGGTCTTTAAATCATATCAAACTAACTACTTTTGATTTAATCAGGATATTTACACGGAATCTTTTTTTCTTGGACAACTCTAAAAATCTGACAAGAATCTTGAATACAAATAACTCTGTTTTCATATTCTTCAGTTTGTTGATTACTTATACACCTATATTGTTTACAATTATTTCACTAATTTCTACAATCAGTATTTAATTATTATGTAAAACAGACTTTTCGAAAATACTTGACTATATATTTAATACTCATGTGGAAATCGTTATACTATGGAAAAAAAATGTATTTAATTTAATTCCTTATGAATTTCATCATTTTTGTACAAATTATAAAGCCATAGTACGTAAATGTCAACCCACTGGAGAAAATTAAACTAATTATTGCTTTTGTAACTTTGACGTTTAAACTTCCATCACTTTACAAAGAAGCTCTACTACAAAACTGATAATATAAAAAGATAAAATATAATTAATTTGACAAGAAGTTCAAATTTTATTTATTTAGAATAAGTTGAGTTTTGAAAAGACAGTTTTACTTTGTTTTCTCTTGTTTGAAATTGAGGCGTTTGGAAGAAAAGAAAAGGAAGCATTAACTGAAAACAACTTAGTAAAAATATTTAGAAATAAAATAATTTGTCACTTCATTTTAAATTATTTGGCATTCAAACAACAATCGTTTTCGTATTTTGTTGAACATTATTTATTATGTATTTAATTTCAACTGGAAACAAATTTTATTATCGTGTATTCTTTTATTTCTCCATTTTCTCTTTTTAGGCACAATAAAAAGTACATGGTTATAAGATTGGTCTCATGCAGCTAAAACATGAGAAGTAAATTCGTTTTTTTTTCTTGATCGTTAGTGTGCTATGAAAGGCGGATGTGAGATAAGTTGCGTGCAAGTAACGGGTGGACGTGGAACAACCAACTTGTATTTCATTTTATTTGCTTTCTTTAAAGTGGCGAAGATGAAACGATATTTTTCCCATGACGAATTATTAACAACTTTGTATCAAAATGCTTCAATAAAACATAGGTCAATTCTCCACTTCTGTCGCAACACGAAGAGGTTGTATGTAAAACGTTTTTGAGAAATTTGTGCTACGCTTATCAAGAAGATAGAGTACCTAAATGGCGAGGTGAAGTAAACTTATTTTGATGAGCTAGCGTTAAATGCATCTGAGACAAGTAGAATCGCGCTTCACTCGCGATTTACATACTGTAGCAGAAGAAGAAAACATTTTTGCGAAATATGACAATATTTTTATTGAAGACTTATAGTTACATGGTAACTGATAATTGCTTGGGTTCGTGGTACATTGGTCAACATCGTTGGCTATGGTTCAAATCCCACTGTGGACAGTTTTATTAATTGATTTTTAATCAATTTATGGGTTTCCGTTTGTTGGTATGGGTATTTATGATGTCTTAATTACCCCTCTCACACATAAAACGCTAAAAAACTGGGTGTAGTGAAAGCAATTAAGCCCTATCCTTGTTTTCCTAATCTCTTCGAAAAAAAGAGACTGAGCAACTGAGAAGAAAAAATTTTGTTGAGAATATGGTACAAAATAAATAAATGTAGAAACGGCCAATATCATCTTAAATTAGTGGTCAGTAGCTTTTCATAACTGCCGTTTGTCAAAATAAAAAGTATAACGGTCAGTTCAAAAATGTCATTAATGGAAGAATTTATTGAAATAATGGTCGATTAATGAAGTAACTGACTACATGAGTACATACTAACTTGAATATTGACTGACTTTGACTAACTAAATTTTCAAACAGTCCTCTTCTGTAAACGTCAGCAAGGGATAAACACTTTTCAGGATCATTCAACAGCAAAAAACAACTTTGTCGTTTTAGATAAATATCGTTTATTGCATTTAATTGTACAAAGTTAATAATAGTTATCGAAGTTAGTAACAGTAAAAAAATATACAGTTTCGCATTTTAAAACATGTAAAGCTAATTTTACTACCAGCACTTACTCACGTGTTCCTTTTGGCTCCAAAGTCGTGATACAACAGTTGAAGTTTAGGTAAAAACGCGACGTTTTTGTCGGCCATGATTCCACCGGATCAAATCAAAAAGAAAGGGAATCAAAATAAAGAGAAATCTGTAACGACGGTTGGTGCCGGATTATTATTCCAACAAAGTTATATGAATGGTAAACATGACTATTTGACGTGAACTATTTACAATAATTATTAATAACAATGAGTTTAATGCACAATAATAAATTTACTCAAAAAATGAATCTTTGCTTTGCCACTGCCTGATTTTCTCACTAATTAAAAGGTGATTCGAGCAGGACTTTGGACACGTTGGCGCAATGTGGAGGTCTTACGATCTATCATCAATCTCTTGAAAAAGAGCGCGTCGAATATGTTTTATGATACGTCAATATACAAATCACATAGTTAAAGTAAGTTCTTAAAATTCTGTCACGTAAATAAAGTAATATATGTTTTAGCATAGAGTATTATTTCAAAGGGACCATACATAATATCTCACTTTGAAGAAAATTCAGTTTTACTACGCAATTATTAATAATTTTGTTATATCACTTGCCAAGTTGTTATACAAAAAGAAACACGCGATAAGCTTCCCTTTGAAATATATTTTAAAACTTGTTTTATTGCATTACATATTTACATGATAATTACAAAGAAGTCATGTTAACTATAATAAATAATTTACTTATAAGATGTACTATAAAAGATTTAATATTCCTGTATATTCCCATAAGTTAAAAAACATAGTAAACAACTTGTGCGATGGCCCGACTATAATTTTATTCAAGTAGCTTTTAAAATTTTCCACTGATAGTTTCGTCTCACGAATGGAGCGTTCTTTACATAATTTTCAAAGTATCTAAGCGACTGAGAATAACTGAACTTTGTAAATCGTGAACAGTTTTAAGTTAAGCTTTAAGCTTTTCGGAATATGTATGCTTTGGTTTTAATGCTTTGCATTTTGTAGTAGTTTCAATATTTTTAATATGGATTACGACGCTTTTAGATAAATGCCATCTAGATATTTCTTTGCTTTTTTCTGAATAAATAATCTAATGGTGACATTTAAAAGTACTTTGCAGCACTTAAAAGTTTAACTTTAGAGGTGAAATTTTTAATACCAATTCAAGTTTTTAACACGTAATAAACAACTTAATAGTCTAGATCAGTGATCTCCAAACTCAATAAGAATGTGAGCTACTTTCAGAAATTGAAATTGTCTGGTGAGCTTCTTTTTACATATTCCTTCTTTATAATTTTTTATCATCGTCCTTTAACGTACCATTCATAATATTATTATTATATTACCTAAAATAAAATAGGATATTGGGCTTCCAATAAAACATACAATGCATACTTTAATTATGTATTTATAATCAAAATAATAATTGAAAAATATCTTGAAATAAGTGTGAGAAAAAATAAAAATAATTAGTGAATAGAACGGCATTCATTTTCCTTCACATTTTTTTCAATTTTCAGTGAGTACCTTGTCATTCATCAAAATGTGCATCTGTGAATCTGTTTATTTATTTACTTTTAACCACTTTCATTGTGGAAAACGTTGGTTCACATACGTAGGTAAAACAAAACAATGCCATCATTTTGAGCCCAGTTCGAACTAAAATACTTTTTTACTCTAGATACTTTACTGTTGGGACGAAAGATCATACAGATTCTATCGTTGAGGCAACGCTCTTAAGCGACAAATCACATTGAAATTCTATCAATTATATTTCTGATGAAGGGCCAACTTCTTGAATATGATATTACAATGGCAACTTGTTAAGCATTTCATTGAAATTTAAATCGAGAAATGTTTCATTAAAATAATAAAATTCTAATTAAAAAGAGTCCAATAATAAAATTTATGAGACAAATTTATAAATATGATAAAATATCTTACGCGAGCTACCAAAAATGCCACCGCAAGCTACCGGTAGCTCGTGTGCGACCGTTTGGCGATCACTGGTCTAGATCATACGTCATCGCATGAATCCACAGTAATTTTGTGCTTTTTTTTAAAAAGCCTAATCGCATACCTAACCACACTATTATTAAAGTAAAAACGTAGCTTGTGGGTAATACTCTATATCACAAGAGCTCAAGTTGGTTGCCCCACCCCCACCCTTTATGTGTATGCAGCCGTTGTTTCACGGCCATCTTCTATAGAGCAATAACGATCAAGAAAATAAATTAACTAATTCATCATGTTTTTGGCCCGATGCAGTGCTGCAAGGGACTGATCTTTTAACCACGCACTATCATGCTTAAGAAAATGTGAATTGCTCAGCCACTTAGTCTAAGCACAAGGGCTACTAATAATGCATCTAAATTTATGTTTTTAAACGAAAACAGTTTGCTGGTCTATCAAATATCTATTTTCAACTAGAAATAACTTTAGACAGGAAACTAGGAGACCGTTTCACAGACCCCATATAGTAGTTCCAGTAGGAAAGTAAAGGTAGTAAAAAAATTCAATTAAATATCAGTAGTTGTTTGATAATTAGAAAAGTAAGATTAATTTCAATTCTTTTTATTTTCCAGCCTGAGTGAAAAATAAAATCTTATCGAAGCCATCTCTTCGTCTATTCGAAACGAATTCGTTCATTGATGGCTCATTATTATTAAACTACATAAGAATAAAATTTAAGAAAATCAAAATACCTTCATTTCTCTTACAGTTAATTCAATCAGTAAGCCACTTTGTATTGGATATTTTTTAGTATTTAAAATAACCAATAAACATTTAACGTGGGACTCGGCTAAGACTGTTTGCGCAGTGTTTAAAAGGTGAAATAAATTAGCTTAAGTGGGATATCTTCTTGAGGTAAGTTCACTTAAACCCATCCTGCTTGCGATAAAAGCAATAATACTTTATCACTGTGGATTAGATCGCAGCCCTAATTTACCAGACATATAATAAACGGCCCAGTTTACAATGTTCGGGTACCCTGCCACTATTTACGTTAATCGCTTTTTATCAATCGAACCCCATGTCAAGGAAATAGTTTGTTTTGCCACACGATGCGGCCATGTTAAGACTAAGATGAATTTGTTTTATTTAGAAAAGGTATTTTAAGGTCAATAGGTACACATTAAATATATCAAAGCATATGGAATGTCCAATTGATCTTTGTTCAATGTACAAACGCATAATCTATATAATTATTAGAGATTTAAGTCAAACATCTTTGGTTTTATCGAAATAAATGTAAAAAATTAAACGAAAATAACCATATCGTTTTGAATTGTAAAATATCATAACAAGTAATTGTAATTGTCCAAATTTTTTACACTTCCATGGATTTGGTCACTTACAACCCGGGCTTTTCCATTCAGCATCTTCTTATTTTGATGCAATACATCATAAATTGTGCAATACATCATAAATCAGGAAATGTGGGAAATTAACAGGGCACAGCTAAGTATTTTACCAATTTTTAACGAACAACTTAATCTCCCTAACTCCCCTTTATTGTATTCTTTACTTGACATCAGTTCGTAAAATAATCATAAATTACTCCAGTAATCAAAATAATGTAGTATCCATAGTAATGCATCATCTGATATTCACCCCAACAAAACCCACCAATTTAAAATCAGCAGGTATATGTCGGCTTTATTTTTCCCAAATTGCATATTAATGACGATTAGCTCTTGCGATCGCCTGCAATAACAGGATATTATGAGTTTGTAGTAATTACAATTGTTAATGCAACTATTTTTTACTAAGGTTAAAGTCATTATTATCCAAATTAGAATTAAAATTAATTAAAATATCTATATTGTTTGTAGATTAGGTCATCATAACTTTCCTTAGTCTTTTTAATTATATAAAGGATATTAATTATTTACTAACTGGAACGTCTGAAAATGCCAAAACGCAAAACTCGGTTCGTTAGTGACGAAATATAAAGCAAAATTTCATGGATTCAATTTTGATATTGAAATTCCGTCAAGCATCCTCAGTCAATATGTAAATTATAGTATGATATTAAAAAACTGTTTTTTTTACAACATTATTCTGAGAAATGAAATGACAGTATTTTAAAGCTTATCGTGTTTAATAAACTTACAGGAAATAATCAGACAGACGCTTGTCGTTTTCATATTTTTCTTTCTCTATTATGATTTCGTTAAACGGGAAGTATCAGCAGAAAAAGTTATTTGATTTTTTCATGGATGGTGTTTATTTTTACACGCAAAATCCTCACAACACGCAAATGTACTTATATTAGGCTACAACTTAAAAAAAGAAAGTATTACGAACGTTTTCGAAAACTACTTAGTGCGATTGGCTTATGAGGCATTCTAAGAATTTTCTTAAGTTTTTAAGCCGAACTGATAAATAATTCTTATAAACATGGACATATATTATAAAATTGACCGTTCAGCAAATCGGTTAAACCATTAATATCGTTGCTGTTTTAGTTAGTAAATTCTGATTGAAGGATGGAAATCCTTTGTTTAAATTCTAAAACAACCTCAAAAAGATATTGTATAAAGCAGAATTATTATAAAACAAAAAGAGCAATGTTTGCTAGAATGGAAAGTTCTCTTCAAATACTTTTATTCGTATAACAATAAAATTCTACATCAAGTATATAAAAAAGTAGATAGCAAACAATAAAACATACAATACATGTGTGATAAAGTTACAGTCAAACTGTGAAATAGTTAAATTCGAAGTAACTATTGAAAATTAAAGACATCGACTGAGGGTGCTTGGTGGAATTTCATTATCAAATTTTAATTATTGAGATTTTGTACATTTCCATGTATTTTGTCACTAACGACCCGAGTTTTGCCTTTCGACATCTTCAGGCATTCGAGCACACGAGTGAACTCGAACTAACTCAAATAGAATTCAGTTAATCTTGCTGTACTAGCAACATTGATATAATTTATGACATCGACTGAACGTGCTTGATGGAATTTCAATATCAAATTTGAATTGTTGAGATTTTGTACATTTCCATGTATTTTGTCACTAACGACCCGGGTTTTACCTTTCGACATCTTCAGGCATTCAAGCACACGAGTAAACTCTAACTTTT
This sequence comes from Himalopsyche phryganea, assembly GCA_022494535.1. Taxonomy (NCBI): domain Eukaryota; kingdom Metazoa; phylum Arthropoda; class Insecta; order Trichoptera; family Rhyacophilidae; genus Himalopsyche; species Himalopsyche phryganea. The sequence goes on along the minus strand of JAGVSL010000060.1, from coordinate 1,328,004 downwards.
TCAAATTCGGCGTCCGTGGCGCAGTTGGTAGCGTCGCTGGCTACGGTTACGGATGTATCGGGTACAATTCCCGGTGCGGACGGTTTTCATAAATTGATTTATGGATTTCTGTTCGTAGTCTGAGTCCTCCTTCCCACCCATCCAATCCTCACTAGGCGTAGCGAGAGCGATTAGCTAACCACTAGTCCTACCCTCCTTCTTCTATCCCTATTCTCTTCGAAAAAAAGAGAGGTTGAGCAACTCAGTAACAAGCAGGAAAAAAAATCAAATAGAGTTCAGTCAATCTTTCTGTATTAGAAATATTGATAAAATTTAAGACATCGACTGAGATGAAGGAGAACGACTATCAACGGAGATTGATTGTAAAATTGCTGATTGAGCCAACTAGCTCTTTAATGTATTCAACAACATTCACAGTAACTTAAAAATAATGTTATCCATCTAGGTACATCTGATCTTATTATGAAGCATAAAGAAAAGTTTCCAGCATTGTCGGATAGTTTTTCCCTCTGTCAAAGTAGAACAATGACCATGGTTATTCGCCGACAAAAGTTTCTTTCATGAGGAAAGAAGTGGGAAAGAAATATTCAAAGACAATAAAAGTTGAGCGTGTTCTATCCCACAGACGATCGTCTTCCAACCACAATTCAAGGGGATAGAAGGTATGTACCTGAAAAATTGCTTTGTTCACACTAACATCGACTTAGAATAATAAAGATTCAATTATTTACAGTGAAAAAATTCATTTATTTTGCTTTCTTATAATAATGTATTTCGTTAACAATAATATAATGTAGGCTTACAATTAAATGCACTTTTGTTTATATGATATTCACTTTCATAAAAATAGTTTTCACTTATAACAAATATATTCCACAAAAAATAAATTCTTTCACTAAAAATAAACTGATCCCACATAATAAAATATATTTTAACATTGAAGGACAACACGTAGCACGTACAAAAAAATGTTTCCACATAGATAAAATAGTTTTCACTCAATATAAATAATCACACTTTGAAATTGAAATACATTACAAAAACCAAACCAGACCAACCCTAACATAACCTATTACAATTTAACATAGTTTAATAATTTAAGACATCGACTGAGGGTGCTTGATGGAATTTCAATATCAAATTTGGATTATTGAGATTTTGTACACTTCTATGTATTTTGTCACTAACGAAACCCGGGAAAAATACATGGAAGTGTACCAAAATCTCAATAATCCAAATTTAACACAGTTTGTTAAAAGAATCCTTGACTATGTGGAAACTATTAAAATCATAGTTTCATTGTACAAAGTTATTACTATCTAATCCAAATTGCATACTATCGTAATAAAAGTGCAAGTGTACCAAATGAATACTATCTAACACAAAGTGCAATTATTTATAACAAAAAATGTGTCAATGTTGTAGAATTAATTTTTTTAAAACAATAAAATGCTTTTCCTAGCACATAATTCATGATTTCATTATATGAATCGAACCAAGAACGATTTCAGCCCCTTCAGCCCAACAAAGCTAATCTATCGGTGAAAGCATTTAATTATCATTTATGAAAGTCAATTATATAATAAACATTAAATACCATGATGATTATTTTTCATATAATACATCAAAATTTGTGCCGATAGATTGTGAATCATAGTCAAAGCGTACCGATATGCCCTCTCGTTCTAAAAAGATGATAAATACAAATAACTGTAATCAAAGAAATTACTTGATCAGATGATATATTATAGTTATCAACTATTTTTATACCAATGTGTAAACTAATTTCACCATCAAAATTATAATAGCCTGGTTGAATCCTTGATTTTCATTCATTGATGATGCTTTTTCACGGAAAATATAAAGGTCTGATCTTGAAATAAACAAGTGGAATGATTATGACAGATTGAGCTTTATTTTATAAATTCTAGTTTTTACAACTCGTTGGCGGTTGACACCATCCATGTGATCGATCAATTAAATTCGTAATATTGAGTTTGATGGGCAACATGGAATCGATGGATAGTTGGCAGCTGGCAGGGATGTTGCTGTCCAAAGAAGTTCTGTAAGGCCTCCGAGACTTGGGACTTGCAGACTCTATTGTGATGGACGTCTTGTAATAAACAGAAAAAAAATGTTCGTCTTTGTTGGACATCAAAAAGTGGAGTCAAATAATTCAAGTTATCAAGACCCACTGAGGGTTTTTGGTTCATCATTTATAATGAATAAATTAACGATTTGACCTAAATACATTTTGCATAGAAAAATACCTCTCAACAGGTGTAAAAATATTATGTTTGAATACTATCAAATGGCATATGGATACTACCGGCAACTTTATCCAACTCACTTTTTATTAGTCATCCATCTTCACGTTTAATAGTTTGAGTGTCTGTAGAGAAATGTACTTACCGTCATTTATTTTTTTGACGGATACGAGGCCAAAGTGAGAATTTTGCTATTCCTAAGAATGTCAAGTTTCATATTCGTTGACATGAATAATTCATTCATTGTTTATTCTTCCAAAGTGTTAGGCCAGCCTGTCAATGGGGATTTCACTGGAAAGAACTGTAACAATATTCAACGGTATTGCTTCTAATTTCAACATATTCCTCGTGAACGTGAGTGAGTTCAGATAAGTACTATTTTTAAATGTATTAAAGTAGTTTGTCTGGAGTTACTTGGTTGACTTCCTTGACAATTTCCAATGTTTTTTTTTTTATTTTAATAGTTTTTTACGTTAAAAAACAAAACAAAACAATACTTACCATATTGGGTAGATAGTTATCCAAATTATTTTAGTATTTAAAGAATTCTATCTGTATACCAACAGAAAACGAAATAATTCAATTACAAGATTTAATCAATATTTACGTTGGCCATAAGTGAAAATAAGATAATTAAAATAACAATTAATTACGCAGTTTCAAACCAGTTAAATGAGACACAAAAATATGTAAGTGGACATGTCACAATGACTTGTCACATGTTTTTACTCTAAACGTATTTTGAAAACATGGTAGAAAATTTGTAAGCAAGCTAGTAAAATGTTTGTAATAATTATTATATACCACGGAAAACAGTAATGTTTCTTGTTTTAATAATAATTCCTCAGTTGACAAATATTTAGCATGTTAAATTGTCAAACGAGTAATCTTAACGTTAATTTAGGTGAAAAATTAGCCTGACAACATAAATGTCTTCAAGGAACAATAAATTTAAACAATTAACTTCAGTTATTCATGGCTTTGGTAAAATGTACGAAAATTACCGAGAGACCTGTATAATTCAGTAAATAATTTTATTTGTAGTAGGACTGTATGCTGTGAACAAACAATTTTGAATATCTCCTTTGGAATTCACTAATGAAAATACAAAGATGGAATTAAATTGGCATTAAAAACATCTGGCCAAAATCCGGTTCGCGTCTTCGCTAAATATCTATTTTATATTCTATCAAAGGAATATTTCGTTTCGGTTACCATGTTAATTGTCTAATCTTCTTTATAAAATTCAATGAAAATTTAATTATTTCATCATTTGGGCTTGCTTTTTAGTGGTCTTTTCAAATATTCCTAAATTCAAGTTCAAAACTAACTACCGGGCATTCATGACTAATCATTGCATAATTTATTCTGAAACCAATGTCTATATAACACTACATTCAATTTTTTTCTCAATTGTAGTATTTTAACTAAAACGATAAAAGTTATTAAGATTTAACGTGGAATGAAAAAAAAATAGTTATGCGCGTGAATCAAATATTTTCAATTCGTAGCTTAAACAGATACCTTAATCGATAAATTGAAAATTTTCACTTTTATAAAAACATCTTAGTAAGGTCTCAATGACATTAAACAAATTAGTGTTCTGAGTGACAGGAGAGTAGCGCGTTAGTGGAAGCGTGTTTGATTGGCACGCTGCACGCAACGCCCCGCTGCACGCAACGCCCCGCTGCACGCGACGCCACGCCGCACACTTGACACTGAGGTTTTGTAAGCTAACGCCAAGAAACATGATGGAAATTTAATCGTTCAAATTGTGATCACTTCTTATTTTTTTTTACTGTCAGTCCAAGTTCATTCATCCACTTAAATACCTGAAGATACTAAAAGGTGAAGCCTAGTTCGTAAGTGGCAAACAGTAATTACTGAAGGGTGCAAAATTTGATATTGAAATTTTGGTCAGAATAATCAATCAATATTTTAAATTAAAATGCATGATTGAGTTTTCAAATACGAGGTTCCATAGACATAACAATAATAATTTCCATACACAATGTAATATTTGTCAACGTGTTGCATTGCTATGAGAATTAGTAACAACACAGCCCTTGAAAAACTAATGTCTTCGTATTTTTTAAGTAGACATAAAAGAAAGTATTGGACGATTATTGTTAAATACAATAAAACTTTTAGATGTCACTGAGGATGCAGTTCATTTACACTCTTTTATAAACTGCAGAATTTATTTAAAAAATAATTTAGGCGGCACTATTTCGCCAAATGAACGTAACTTACTGTTGAATTATCACTTTTTAGTAATAAGTCTTCGTTTCACATATAAAAGAAATATATTGATTTGGAAGTTAATCAATAGTTTATGATGTTTATAATTGAAATAATTATAGTTTAATTAATAAAATTAAGATCACAATGTATAGATTATTTTTTTTTGCAATAAGAAAGAGAACTGATTCTTTTTATCGCAAAGGATTTTTCAGCTGATACAAAAAAAATATTTCCACCATGCTATTTATACATAACGGTGTCACTTCTCGACAAGCAATTTAAAAAAAAGATTAACATGTAGATATTGCTCTACAATGTTTAAAACAATAGATTTTTAATGAAAACCAATATTTTAATAGGTGTGCAATTCTGAAAATAAAATCACGTATTTTCGTCGTAACTTTGTCTGTATTTCTATTTATTTTATATTCTGTGCTATTTTTATATGATATGCCAATCACAACAAAATGTATTTATCGTAAGCATTGAATAGTGTGGAGGAAAATGAGATTACGATTTCGACATTGTTGAGATACACATTTGTTTTGAAGGCAGTGATTTAAATAAAATAATAATCCATCATCTATTTTCGCGAATAACATTATTGAAAATTCAATAAAACCCAAAATATTCTACCAGTGTAGTAATAATGTAATTCACGGCGGGTATAAAATTCGGTTAAATTTGTATTCCATACATTCTGCCCTGCATATTGTTGTATATGCTAATATGCTGTTCTATTAGTTTTGAAATATGATATAAATTATAATAGACTACGTGATCATTACTATTTTATGTGAATGCAGAGACTTAATACGATTTTTTACTACTATAGAAAACTTTAGTCTTTATTTATTTATTTAAATTAATGTGTTTTTAAGTCCACTTATTGTTGTATTCAAGATGCATTATTTTTACAGGTATTTATGCTGTCAACTGATTAAAAATCCGAGACTCGTGAATATTAAATTTATTTAAGTAAGTTAAAAATATTGTTTGCTTATTTACTAAGAAAACAATTGAGCTCAAATGCGAAAAAACAGCGTTAATCCTTATTTGGGTTTTTTTGTCAACACATTTATCCAGTATTTTTAATCAATAAACTGTGTTCTCAATAAAATTAACTCAAACCATCATTATTCATTAAAGATAAATATTTTCGATAAATCGTATTTTTACGACATCCAACCGCTATTATCTCTGCAAAATGCTTTTAGAACAACACTGTTTTCCACATATGAGCTCAATTGGTGCTATAAGGCATTATATTATATAATATACGTGTTATTAAAAGTTCTTACACAAAAAGCTTGGTTGAATTACAATCAAAATCTACCTGTTGAAATATTAACTGTCAAGTTTATAAATTATATGCAACACAGTAGAGAAACGTTAGTGAAGAATGATTTTGCTTGTAATGGAAAAAAATAAATTATTCAAATAGAGCAGTACTCAACTTCAAAAATAATCAAATACGACTAAAGTTTTGTATAATTATTCTTTATAACTATATGTTTTCATTCAGTTTGAACTTCTAAGAAGTAAGGAATAAATTCTCTACAAAACTTTTTATCGTTTCGTTCTTAACTACCCTGAACATAGTTAAATATGGTATTATCAAATGAATGCAATAGTCAAATAATATAATATTGTCCTAGGAATTCAGAAAGTTTACTAAAAGGCATTTATTTATCTCCAAATCAGTGAAGGTAAAATTTCAAAGATACAATATTTTTCATGGCTTAGCGCTAAATACTTCAATATTGAGCTGGTCAAATTCACATTGGTTTATGGCATGGTTATCAATTTAAAACGTGTACCACCCTAGTTTTTGTTATAAATATACCGCAGTTAAACATGTTCTCACTGCAAGAAGTTTTCCAATATGTAAATATATAAATGTATTTTGGCATTTTTCCATCTTTGGTACAATGCTTACAAAGCACACGTGGATTTAAAATTATTTTGCAAGAAGTTAGAAAGCATCTGCTTAATAATAATTTAGTGAATTGAACAGTTTAAATATTTCGATAAAAATATTTCACAAGTTGTTTATATTACTTTTGATTATGTTTATACTTTGACCAATAAACTTTTCTACCACGATCATGGTAGAAAACTTCTTTCTTTTAATATAAAAGTCTTTTTTAGTCAACGGAAATGTGACGATTAAATTCTATTTTCTGTGCGATGTGTAATCATCAAATTTGCGACAAAATGACGAGAATTAAGTGCACCTTTAGGTAAAAGATTTTTTAAGAAAAGAAAAGTGGAAAAAACAAACGCTAAAAGGCTACCTACATGTTTTTTGATGAAAATAAAAAGAAATATATAAGAGTTCTTAAGTAAAATAAACGTAAAATTATATGTCAAATAAAACGCTTACATAAAATACCAAATTTTTCCCCTCTGAAAGAAAATAATTTCATTTTACCCAAGAAAACAAAACCTTTTAAAACAGAAATAAGGAGGGCATAATTTTTATTTAAAGAAAGATTGTCTGTCTAGCTTACCAGAATAATTGATTTTTGTATAAATCAACACGAATAATAATAATATCTCTTTGCATGGCCAAACGGCACTTCAAGCATAACTGTCACAAATATAAAAAGAATAAATAAAAAGTCACCCGAAACCATCAAGAGGGGCAGGGGGTGGTGAGTTTTCTTATTTGCTCAAGGAGCAAAAGAACCTTCAATTCTAACAAGGAAATGAATTCGAAATTTTCACAAAGCCCGCTCTTCTCGTAGTTCAATTCTTTCACTCAAATGGGCCCTTTTGTGAGTGAAAGTTGATTTCAAAAGGGTTCTACGTTTGCGAAATGGGGGTAAATGGATTTTAAGAGTAGGGAAAATACTAAGCCGAGTGTGAAATTCCTATAAATAGCTGCCGAAAAATATTAAAGATTATTTTTTTTCAAGTGCATGCAGCATACTAAAAGGTCAGATTTTCTTTTCCCTTTTAAAATAAAAAACGAACTCTTTTCAGATATTGCTTAAAGTGTTAGTTTTCATACAAAGTAAATTTGCAGTAATAATCAGGTACCAAAATTTTCACCAGAAAGCACACAAAAGGTTAAATTGGAAAATAAATATTTACATGGTTCATCGTAAAAATAAACATATATCTTACTAACATATTATAGCAGTAAAGATAAAGCGGTTAATATAAGTTTATTGTTCGTTTCCCCCACAAAGTTTTACATAATAAACCGTATTGTCCAAGTAATTAAATGAACTGGGTCATTAACGACCCTGCTGGCATTAAAAAGGTTAACTAACAACTTCTTATGTAAGTCTTAGCAACTAATTACACGTGAAAACAACTCAATGTAACCTTTTAAAAGAAAACTTCGCCACAATGCTGTGTTTAATAAAATATTATTGAGTATATTAAGTCGAAAGGGCGTGAGTGACATTTTGGGCCAAATTATTTAACGTAGAAGCGTTTGATCACTAAAAAGGGCGCCTTTGATGTGTCAAATAAGCATGACGAAATAATACTTTGAGATGAATCTTAAGTAAATGATTTTAAGCATTTATTTTAAAAATTCCCTGTTTTAATCACTGTGTGAAAAAAATTTATTAGTTTTATTTTATTAAGTATGCATTTTTTTTATTGATTTATATTTATGATTTCATTTTCAGTTGTGAGCTAGCGAGTTATAATGATGGTAGGTTTTTTGACATCACGTCATTCTCAGGACTACTACTGTACTATAATACAAGCACGGGCAAACTTTTTTTCCAGAGGGCCACATAAGAAATTTAGAGTGTACGGAGAGCTGGAATGAAAATATTTACTATCATGTAGAAGGAATTTCATCATAAAATAAATAAGTGACTAATAACCAACAATTTAATGAGACGAAAGGACCACACAAAATTTAAATTCATCCCATAGTATGCCTAGGCCGGCTACAACACATGGCGAGCTATCAAGTATATAAAATTATTTATCTGGAACTAAATTCAATACTATTAAGTTAATACCCTTTTTCGCAAGAAATTTTAAAGTCCGAAATGAACATTTTAATTTCAGTTCAGCCCCCATTTTTTTTATTTTCCGTTAATACTGATAATAACGATCACTATCATTAAATTACGTTTCAAAATCTTCGACATTGTAAAGTGATCGTCGTTTTATTCTGGTGTACGCCCACGAGACTACTTTTCTGACCCCTATCATCAGTGTTGAGTAATACCCTTATTCCCGACAGTAGCTCAGATCTATTTTACAAAGTGGGCGAACAAACATTGCACATATAGTAAGTGAGAGACATTCTCGGATAGATTTTATAAACAGCTATAGAAAAATCAATCAATAATTAAAACACATAATTATGTTTGGATTATTGAGATTTTGTACTCTTCCATGTATTTTGTCACTAACGACCCGGGTTTCGCCTTTCGGCATCTTCAGGCATTCGAGCACGAATGGACTCGAACTGAGTTCGAGTCCATTCGTGTGCTCGAATGCCTGAAGATGCCGAAAGGCGAAACCCGGGTCGTTAGTGACAAAATACATGGAAGTGTACAAAATCTCAATAATCCAAATTTAATATTGAAATTCCATCAAGCACCCTCAGTCGATGTCTTAAATTACATAATTATGTTCTTCTTCGTCTCTTGGTGCCGTCTTCTTGATGAATGAAATGTAGTACGTCTCTCTATCCTGGACCAGTAGTAGAAGATTGACAATACTTTAGACGTCAAATCAGTAACGTACGTTTCATTAAAATGAGAATTTATTTCCACCTGCGCCTCGTTTAAAAATTGAGTTCATTGTTTTTTACCCTTTTTAGTACTAAAAAAATTATACTGGGTGGACAATTTGAACGCAATTGCTTAAAAATATGAAATAGGTATAAAATGTCGTATATTTTTGAACATTTACCAAATCATCACGTTTCTTAAGATTCTCGTGAATAATTTGGCACTAAAATAACAAAATACTATATTAAATATCTACATAAACAGGGTTGTCACAATCTTTTGTATTGAAGCCACTTTTCCGAACTAACCACTATCACATTTTTACACAATATAGTATTCTAACGAATGGTACATTTCAAAGCAAGTTTCCACACATAATCCGACATTAAATTGTTTGTATATGTACCTTGTGTGCAAACGAATTTGTGATTACTATGTGCCATCTACGAGTGTCAAGCAGCAATTCTTTTGAAGATTGCAGATTTTATAAATATATCAATATTTGACCATAGAAAAAATCACTACTTCTCAACGATACAATTTTACACTAAAAATGTCAAAATAAATGATTGATGACTTGCTATGACGCTGATCAGATCTCACGAGTTAACTCGCTCACGACACTGTAGAGGTTAATAGGGGCGTGAGATATGTTTATAATTTCATTTACTGAAATCCGGGTGAATTGCATAATGCAACGATGCAATGAACCTTAATTGTCAATGATTGTGAGATGAGAGCGTTTATTTTTTTGTGTTAATGTTTCCGAGTACTTTGGCATTAAAGTCAGCTCATAAAAAATTAACCTTTATTCAAAAAAATCCTTGCATATAATAAACAATAGTGTTATTTTGAAATTTCATATTCACTTAGAGATAGGGAACGTTGAATAATTGTATTGTGCTAAACAAGTGATGACTTCAATATGTTTAAGAAACACTGCATTACACCAATATGGATATTAAACATATTTATGATCTTTTTTTCGTTTCAGATAAAGTAATAAATATATTTTTTTTATTTAAGCTTTAAACTATCAATTGTTCATAACGCCCTTGTGGCCAGGAAACATCAATATTATGTGTGCACAATAAATAATGACTTTAAAAGAAAAGTAACGTATTTAGTGCTTTGAAGGCAGATACGAGGTCAATATGCTCTAATTAGTAGTCAGGGCAGGATCGAGGCAGGCAAGCATTTGGCAAAACGAAATCCCATTCCGCATTCCCAGAGCCTTGTGGATTTTATAAAGTTAGTATGTCGTACCTTTTCGTTTCGTGGTGGTACCAACATAGGTATGTTCCAACGCCCACGCAATAACAACAACTGGTCACTGTGTCACGTACGGTACGGACTTCTTCTTCGGTCAACCATTACAAAAGAAAGATGGGGAACCCAAATCTGGTTTGCTAAACTTTTTTAAATATATTCACAAATATAATTTTAATAACTCACCTGACTATTCCAGTATATATATATATATATATATATATATATGTATATAACACTATCTATATATTTAAATCTTCAGGAATATTTCTCGTTATATATAATACATTCATTGAATAGTATGAATTTGCCATTAATTGTTAAAAAAATCATCTATAATATTTCATTTCTTCAAGACGAATTCTTAATGTTTGTGTGTAATAATCGAAGTATCGTTTAATTGATTTATTTTCAAAAGAAGCTGGAAATATCAAGTCTTCTGTTCATTCAAAATGATTTTTCAATTTTTGTTTCAATCATAAGTTTATATCATGAAATCGAAAATTAAATAATTCCGTAGTCAGCACATACTAAACACTTTCACATCCTATGCAATGCCATACCGTTCATCCGATTCCGATGAGACTTTGTCAAGTTTTTTCTTGCAATTGCGCAAAGAATATAGGCATAGTACAATTAGGCCCGGCCCGGCCCGGCCCGAGTCCGACGCTCAACGTTTTAATTTTTAACTTACAGTAGGTATTATTATATTTAAAAATCAATTTCACTATCCAGATATATCTAAAATCTATACTAAATTTAAAATAAATAATCAAATTCGTAAAAATAACGACAACTCGGAAAATATTCTGATTTATTCGTGTACGTGTATACAGAAAAACAAAAAATATTGTGTGTCCAAAAGCACTTCAATAAACAGAATTAAAACACAAACACTTTATTTCTTTACGTGGCATTGCAACGCATGCCGGGTAGTCACTAGTATTATTATAAAAAAATATTCTTCTGATTTCGAACGAAAAAACTTTATTTTCAAAACAAAAAATTTTCGCGATTTTTTTAAAGAACCCTAAAAGAATAATTAATTATCGTATTGACAAAGTAGCTAAATTTTTGACAACCTGTATGTGTGTTCATACTAGATAAAATATATTTGTAAACTTATTAGACTTCTTGTATAAACGATTGACAGTCTATTCTGTATTTGTTACTCGTTCAGGATAAGTGCATTTCTGCTTTTGGCCTTCCATGGTATACGGAGTATCCTTCTCCAGCATCACATTTCAAATGCTTCTCAACCATTTTTTGTCTTTATCATATTGAAGATTTTCTTACGAGGTTAGTATAGTAGATTTCAGTGCTATTCTGCACCGCAGTATAATGGCCGGAGAAGTAAATATGACAATGATGCTATGTATACACAGTTCCTTTTACTTAAAAACCCCTGACAATGTTTTTTGTTGTCATGAAAATGGCAATGGGACATTTTCTGCGTCACGTCTGCCAGTGGATTCTCCACGTATTGTGATTTGTGGGAAGAAAAAAATGGTTTTGTGTTTATTAAAGCAACCTGTTGTATACAAAATGACGTGATATTTTTATGAACGGGTTTTCCCCGGTATAACTTGGTGCAATTTCGCAGCGCGATGTTTATATTAGATCCGAAATTTTTTCTCCTAACCCAAATACTGAAATACTACCAAGAGAGTGTTATTTTACACAAATAATTTCTGCTAGCAATATTTTTTGAGTAGGTATTCCGATATAAATTTTGATGAAAACCGAATATAAAATTCCAGCGGTTATTGTATTGAGACTTTTGGACAATTTACACAATTTTAAGATATTTTCCGAAAAACATTATGTTTCAGCTAAGATGTAATAAACATCTCTCAGTAAGTAAATGGTTGTTGGTTCATCTTTTGAGTAAGGTCAATCAATATCAATTTTGTACATTTTCATTCGATTTGTCACTTACAACCAGGGCTTCAAATTTGGTATTGAAATTTCATCAAGCAACGGCCAGCTTCAATGTAGCTTCAAAGCTTTAGAATGATTAATTATTAAAGATTATTTTATCGTATTTAGACATTATTTTAGATGTTATCATATTATTTATTTAGGTATGTACTATAATGAAACTGGACGCGTTGATGGTGCTTGGCTGAACGCTATTTTTCACTTAAGTGAATTTGAGGTAAAACTTTTTTCTTGTAGTTAAATTTCTTAGTACCTTACTGTAGATCATAATCTTCTATAACGCTTCTTTCTCTTATACTATAACTTTCCACCTTTCCATTATCTAGCATGGAACAAAGGCCTTCTTTTGTTTAGGGTTCTGCGGCAAATTTTTGTAGCACGTGCTGCCGTCATACTGTTGCTTTTTTCCTATATTAATCTTACATATGCGTAGAAAATATTTTCACTGACTTATTTAGATAAATTATATACGCAACATTTCAAAATGGTGGAGTTTGACCTCAAAAATGAACTTACATTGTACAATCGTGTGTCTGGGTCACATCCGCCCGAGTAGAGAATATAACATTTATTTATTTATCTTGAATTTGATTTGTTATTCACTAAAATGGTCTCTGAGAAATTTCGGAGGCAGAATCAGATAAATTTGCGGCGCATGTTTTTTATATTTTCTTTGGCGATGTTTAAATTGCCAACCGCCGTAGTATAAGTTGCCTCTGCGTATAAAGATGGTACAGGTTTCAAAAATGAAACGTATAATCACTTTGATTTTAAATATAAATAAAATGGTTATCAGTAATTATCAAAACAGAATCTTATCAAAAAGATTTGTGCGAAAATAAGATTGCACAAAATCTCCATTAACAAATAAATGTATGAATAGAAAAAATTTGGTCACCGATTATCAACTAGTGGGTCACAATTGAAATATATCTTAACTATTGCGAGTTAAAATATTAGATGTCTTGAAGTTTGAATAATAAGTTCTGTTAAAATTTTAGGAAATCACCCCGATAAGCTTTGCTGACGAAGTAAATAATTTAGCTTCTTTCTTGAAGGGTCTGGCTTTTATGAGTTTTTACTTCAATCAGCTAAAAATTAGATTAAGTTAAATATCGTTATATTAAAACAATAATCACCACATCTGCAGCTTAATTTAAAAACTACACTGTCACAGTATTTGCATCAAATGTTTTGAAGACAGAGAGCAATTAGCAGAACGTGAGTTCTAAACTGATCCAATGTTTCTATACTTATATTCTTTAACATCTATTAAAAAGAGTTGAGTGACTGATTATCATCTAGAAATGGCCTAACTTTAACTATTTAGATGCCAAAATGTGTTAGTTTACCGGTACTGCTATTCACTTTTAAGGTGTTAACTGCCAATTCTTGGTGGAAAGACATTATATTTTAAAAAATAAAATATAATTCATTTGTACTACTTCCACATATTTATAATGATCAGGACCGGTTTCGCTCATCGCGAGCATTATCAACTATACTGTACTGTACAACGGTACTGCTATGTTTTTAGTGATGTTTGTAAACGTCACACGAAGCTATTATATATATCGCTCTATATGTAAATATTTTTCGCAAACATTTGAATCATTATATCAGGAGTATGTACTCAATTTAATATATAATGTAGATTGCGCTTAAATGCTCATTTTTATTGCCGGTCCGACGTGTTCGTAGGTATAGTGTTAAAGTGCGCTTGTGGTACATTAACAGTTAATAATAAAAATAGCCCTTCATGTAGAAATTCGAAAAAGGAAAATCAATTGTAAATAATAATATTCATGAAATCCATCTTGCCAAAAATATTTAATTCTGGATTTAAAACACGGGTCTGCTTATTTTGGCAAAGTGAGCTATGTCCATTCTTTACAATTAAAAACCGTTACGTAAATGTATGAATTTAGCGAGCAATTGTTTTAGACCAGATCGAGTGAATGATTAATTATTTTTATGACACGTGTCACGTAATTGTACCTGAAATAATAAACAGTCGTAATTATTCACTTTGTATAGGTACTAAAAATACAAAATATCAAATGATAAATTTCCATGTATTCTTCAATTATAATAATACCTTTGCTTTGTACATTAATATTACTCTATTTATGTAATACGCTCTAAATATTTTCTGGGTATGCCATGATGAAACATTAAATGTGATGATTCTAAACTAAAGGAAACTATAATGGTAATAAATAATATATGTAACATAATATAAGTAAATCCTTTCAAAATAAACAAAGCCATGCGGAAAAGTTTTCATGATGAAATAATATGCCGACCAGAGATTCTCAAAAATTTTATATTTTTTTGTTACAAAACGATTATGTTGATCTAAATTGATTAGGATTCACTTAGGGATCATTAATTGGCTGTGATTATGCTGACATCAAATAAAACTTTCATTATAAATTATCTGTTTTGCTATTTTTTTTAAATATACGTGTTTTCGTTTAAAGTAATTTTTTAGTAGGTTGTTCTAACTATAAATTATAAAAAAAATTGATATTTTTTTTGGATAAGATGTATTTGTTCGAGGCTGCATTGTTGAACAATTTATTAAATTGATGTTTAGAAATAAAAGGTAAGTCAAGCAATTACGATAGGTTGTTGATCATTTACTCTATTTAAATTTTTTAAACAGTAGATAAAGCAGAAATGACTATGAGAGTGTTAAGAACATGACAGTTCATTTAGTCTTCAGGAATATGTTATCAGTCAGTGCGACTTCATTCGAAGATTCTCCAGACCACAGTTGTTTTAGAATCTTTTATTCGACATTTGTAATTACAGATATTTTTAAATTTTGGAATAGATCTGCCGCCATACTTTGCAGTTGACGGCTAGTGAGAAATTATGGTCGGTCGTCTCAGTACGCGAGGTAGTCCGGCTTCTATGACGTTCGATCGCGTTCAGTATTAAATAAATCATGCAGGGCTGTATCCAAGTGGTCATCGTCGTTAGCTCCAGCTAGCACTTCTCTTCAAAAGCATAGGTATATAGGATATCTTAATTTCCTCGCACCCTTCAGATGCTAAAAACAGGGCGTAATGAGAATATTCGCTAGACCTGTTCCTAACTAACTATCATCAAAAAAAATAGGTTGAGGGATTGAGTGACAAGCAGATTTCATACAAAAACTTCTCTTAACATATCGAAGATACATTAGGAGTACATATGATTCACAATGGGGTCACACATGGGTACAAAAAAAAAGAATTGATGCAAAAGATTTTAATTGGTTTTTATTTTAAATAATGTGTATCCAAATTTCATTTTAATAGAACGATTTTTTAAATTTCGATTTAAATAAAAACGATGCTTTGAATCAAAACGTCAAATAATTTATCTTGTGTTAAATTAATGATAGTCAATAAAATATTTCAATAAATCATACGTTTTAAAACGTTTCACCAAGAATTAATAAAATCTCTCATTTGTAAGCATTGATTTATAATGGGGTCGAGTTTTTAAAATCATGCTTGCTCTTCATAACAGGGGTAAATAACTTGTACGCATCCGCAATAGAGAGGGCTGAATTTTTTTAACATCAGTAGTGCGTGAACCAAATTTGATTCTTAGCATTCTGGATAAGCTTAGGAATATATTTCCAATCTTGAATGCGTGACGCTATTACCAAGTAAGTACGGATGATGATGATGATGAAGATTATGCAGTTCAGAGGAAATATTTCCTGTTCGGTAAGTGGCGACAGAATGATGGTCTCTTTTCTTTGTTCTTCATTCACGTCCTCTTTTCTATTCGAATTCCATCCTAGTTGTCATATTGTGTTTTCAAAATATCTCATTTAATAAATCTAACGTTTGTAGAATGTTTTCTTGTACAAAATCACATATTTGTTTATTTTTCATTGAGGAATATCACGTTTCGTAACTCTATTATGTCCAATAATGACTTGACATAAGTATCATTTTATCGAATCTTTTTCTTTAATGATTATTACATATTTTGCTTCGTTGTTGACGTGACGTAATGCGCTGGCACAAAATAAAACTTTACCTCGAATATTATGTTTCGTAAATCAACAGCATCATGAATCAGTACACAAGTATTAAAAACGCTTTGACACCACTTCTTTTTTTAAACATTAATAGAAACAAAATGAAATGGTATGCAGCTAACGCTATGATTGCAATATTATTATAAAAACTAGTTAGTGATCGGACGAGGCAAACTTTGGTGGTCACCACCATGCTAATGAAGCAAATTTTATGATTAATTAACTTAAACATACTTTAAAAATTCAATCTAAGAGTGCGACACTCAGATCTCTGATGTTGTAAGTCCTCTGAATAGTTCTACTGAATCTAACTAAAAATCCCACTGAATGTTGCGTGAACCGATAGCAGTGGTATTGACATATGCTCAGCATAAGAGATGAATATAAATGAAATTGATTTAAAAGGGAAAGAAATGAAAACTTGTCAACCTTTTTCATTTTTTTGTGCTATAACTAATAAGTATCACAGATTAAACTTTATGTTAAATGCGAGGGGCAAACTTAGAGCAAGCTGCTCCTCTATACAGCAATAACTTGCCCAATTATGGTGTTCGCTACTCTGGTATGGACTTATGCTCACCATAAGCATCTGAAAATTCTTCAGATTATTCAAAATAAATCATTGCGACAAATATGTAACGCCTGGTGGTACGTACGTAACTCGCTACTACACGGAGACTTAAAAGTACCCACAATTTGAGAGATCGTTCGCGAAATTTCTCAAAAGTTTCACAGTTATGTATGCAAACATTACAACCCAACGATCTCCTACCTACAAAAATAGGATGAGATAATACTTAAGAATCGGTTTAGACCGAAAGCAGTTCGGCTCGACGACCCCCCCCCCCATGGATGTAAACAGGATTATTCTTTATATAAATTGAATAAACACGAAAATTGGAATAGAAAATGACTTTCCTCCGAATACTTCCTTACGTATTGCATGTGCAGATGTGTATGTGGGTATGAGTTTGTATAAATATGTATATGTGTGTGAGTGCGATATGCGGGGAGGTATATTTATATAAATGCAATTGGTGCCCACGTGAATTGGTTTCACTGTAGATTGCCTAGCTCTGCAGCGATCACGCCCTTCTATCTGCATCGATAGAAGTGAAACCAAAAAAATAAAATTAACATTAGTGATGAAGAAGGCCCAAAGAATTATGACGTTAACGCGCCTTAGGACTTGATACTTCATCAAATTGATTAAAAAAATCACTCGATATCCAAGTAAGATGCTCATTAATATCACTTTGTTATCAACGTTTTTACTCAAATTTTAAGAAAGATCTCATCTTCAAATATGTCTGTGTAAAATTTTATCGCAAACTGTACTCAGTGAAGTCCATTTTTATAAAATAATCAACTTATGAGCCGAGGCATATAGTAATGTAACGGACTTATGACAGAAACAAGTACCGACTCACACCACTTAAAAATAGTAGCGAAATGAAACATACTTTCAACATACAAGGAAGTTGTTCAGTATTAAAGACAAATGAAAATCAATTATTTGTTTCCAATCAAAGTTATAAAGTCAAGATACCATTTCTTAAAAAAGACTTATTATTCAAACATGCTTCGATACATTATATATTTTGCAATCATTTTAAGCTGGAGTTTTCGTTTATGCGTATTAAAATACATTAATAAGAATGATTGAGCCATCGACGAAAATGGTTAGGCAGGTAAATTAAAACATAAGTGTTATATATTAATAAAACATTGATAATTGAACTATCATGATAATAAAATTACGATACAGTTAAGACAATATTGGTCTAAAATATACCTGGAGAATTGCTAATAGGTTTATAATTAAGAATTGAACAATATTGTTTTTGCGTGGGACTGCGTTTTATCAGATCATCCCTTCTGAAATAATACTTGACAACTTGGCTCTTAATTCAATTGTTACTGAGACCTGGTTTATATAGCGTGGGGGTGGCAAAACGAGTTTTGGCGGACACGAAGTCATTAATCATATTATTTTTTCCACCGAACAAAAGAACAAGACCTAATGTCATTGCGTTCTCGCAGTCTTTGTAGGAAAATATGTATTAAGAGCATTCGATCAACTTAACGGGATTCCCCGCAGATTGAGGAGCATGATGAAGAGTAATTTTCGGCGGCATTAATAACGTCTCATATTTGATACAAGACGTCAGCTTTTGAATACTTGTTTATTGTAAAAAAATGTATGTTTCATATTAATATTAAGTTGGTAAAATGTACCGATTTATTATATAGTGTAACTAAATAGTAAAGCTATTTTGGCACTCATCCAAAAACATAAGTGAAATAGCTATTTAATATATTTTTTTGATATTTTTTAAACAACCATTTCCGCTACAAATATTAGCTGCTGGCGAAGTATTTTCAGTTGCTTTACCAGAACTGGTTGTTGTTCAGTTGTTCAAGTCTATTCTTTTAAGAGGGAAGGATTCAAGAATGAGGATACATTGCTGCTAGATAATAATATAGTAATTTTATATATATATTGCAGAGAGAGATTTTAATAGATTTGGATGCAAAATATTCTTCGATGCTTTTTTCACTTCAGCTACAGTGCGATTTGTTTGTAGCTTAATAGTGTGGCATGGATCTAAATAAGTTGTGCAAGTCCATTTTTTTGAAGGGAAAAATAAGGATATATTGTTGTTAGATAATAATATTCTACATATTAATGTAATATAACGGAGAGAAAGCTATTATCTTTTTAATGTGTTTGGATGCAAAACATTCCTTGATACCTTTTTTCACTTCTACTACAGTACGATTTGTTTTTAGCTAAAAGGTGTGGAATGGACTTAACCTTTACACCGCCTTGCGTTGTGTGCAATAGGAGTAGCGCTCTGCCCAAGCATTTTTTCACGCAATTATTGTGTGACCCTTAGCTGTAATTAAAATAAATATATCTTAAAAACTAGTTAACTACTTTGAGTAAAGTAAAATGCATTATAAAGATTTCTTAAATTTTAAAAAAGCTTCATTTACTATTTTCACCATTTATGTAATTTTACATTGAAGTTAAAGGATTAAAACTATAAAAAACATATTAACAACTGTTAAATTACTACAGAATCAGGAAATTAAATCTGTTAAATAACAATTCAAACCTTAAAATTACACAAGGATTTTTAAAACATTTGTCTTTACATAGATTCACTTAACACTTCTAAAAGGTGGATATCGATGACTTCAAAGCGCAGAAGGACAATTTAATGAAACATATATTACATAGAATCTCTGTTCATTTATTCAGTGGCGTTTTTTTTAAATCCTACAAACTTCTTTCGCCATGTTAAAACATAATTCTATTTGACTGCATAATCATGTACAAGCCGCAAGTATAGTTTTAAATTTGAAATGACTCCTTTTGCTCCGGTTTACCAGAGGGCTGTCGGTTACTTTTTTATTTCCTAAACGACCGAGATTGCGTTTTTAATGCAATTTACATGTTAATAAGATGGCAGCGTTCCCTGTTGCACTCGCTTCAATGTGTTTACACGCGAATCGTCACCACACTTTTTAATGTGAAAAATTGAATACGTAATGGTATTTTTGATTTTCAAATTTAATGTCGACTTTATACAAAAGAAAGTGATCAAATACATTTTTTTATTAATAAAAATTGACCAAATAATTATTTGATTTCTAGGTATATGTGAAAAATTCAAACAAACGTAAACCCATAAATTAATGTCAAAAAACTATTCAGAAATGTGAACGCAATAATAATAATAAATGGTTGTTTGATCATAAGTATCAAAGAGTTCTCTTGAACGTTATATTTTACACTTGGTTACTTTCTCCTGTATGGTGACGATATTGAGAGTAAAAAGTTATTTATTTATTGTAGATGACATGAAATCACGCCTGATATTTATTTTTACCTAGAAAATTTATCATTTGTTCTTGTGTCTGTCGTTGTCATTGCTTTCTAAAAAACGAAACATTTAATTTTAACTGTAAAGAAAGATCACTTTATCAAATAGTTGGAAAATAAATGCAAATTTTATTATGTAGAAAGTATGTTTTTAGTTAGATTGAACACTTGAACGCAGCATGAAAACAAAGAACGTTAATTACTTTATTTACTACGGCTGACAGCGCTCTCTCAATTACATATTAATTCCAGGAAATAGTCAGTTTTAGAAGAAAAGGATATTCGTTTAAACGGTGAATATTTCTTTTGGAAAAACGGCTTTTGATAATTTCCTTTTGATATAAAAATAATTAAAACGCTATAATAGTTATTATACAACGTTTTTGAAGAAACAATAAACTAAATTGAGAAATAAATGATTATATTTCATTAGAGTAGCTTTATCACCACCACCAATTTTTGAATTTTTGTGAAAAAGTACTGTACGATTTAAAAAAAACACTGACCCTTTTTATCAATCACTATACAAAATTACATTACAACCACAATAGAATCGTAGATCTCAAATAGATAGAAACACAGAAACAATTGAACAGGTAATGAATGCTTTGTCCCGTCATGCCATGGTGAACTGTTCTAATTGCTTGTTTTAAGTATGTGGCAATTCAAGAAGACTGCATACCGCTGATAAGTGCATTCATATGCAAGTAGCAATGAACTTTCAAACACACTTTGCTAGAAAATACTCCTTCACAGTGAATATAAAAAAAAATTGTCACCTATATAATTCTAAGCCGAGGATTTTTAAATTAGAAAATTAAACAGTTTCTCATCAATTATAATACAATATAACATTATAGTGTATCATAATATCCCTTTTGTGAAAATGAATTTGTTTTTTAAGAAACCTGCCAACGGCGATGCCGTTAAGTAGAAATCTAATTGTTGGTAAAATTTAAGATATCGCCTGAGGGTGCTTGATGGAATTTAAATATAAAGTTTTAACAATTAAAATTTAATTTTTGGTAAATACCATTTTATAATAAGTTTTACCAACAATTCATAATATTTGAATTTAATGATAAGTAGTTAAATCCTTTAAAATTGATTTAATATTCAGTTAAGTAAATTTTTGTTCGATTTTGTAATAGCATTTTAAGAACCCGAGCATGCCAAATATATGAAATATTATAATTAATTTCTCTAAAATTCTCTCCCACCCATCCAATCCTAAAAAACGGGGCATAGCGAGAGCAATTAGTTAAGCACCAGTCCTGTTATAGCCCTACTCTCTTCTCAAAACAGATGTTGACCAACTGAGTAACAAGCAGTTCTCGTAAAAAACTTCTGTTGAGATTCTTCCATTAGGAGGCCATTTGCTCCACACCGGGAGCGGATATGGTAAAAAATGAAAAGCTTTAAATAATATTAAAAAATAAATAAGTATCAAAAGAAAAGTGTCTAAGAAAGTTTAATTGAATTTCCTACATCAATGATAACATAAAAAGTTATCTAAATGATAAATACTCTCAAAATTCTGTTTTCTGGTAAAAAAAATATAAAACTCACAGCTTCCAATTTCTCAGATACCTCGTTGTCACGTAAAACATTTTGCCTTTGCTTATATATGACCTAATATAATACCGACCCTCCAGAAAGTAATATTTTAAGACATTCCATCATATCGAAAACATCCTGTGTTCATTCCACATACGCCTGGCATATATACACTGGTGATGTACAGCGAGACGAACATTCCATATCGATATACGAAAACGTCTGCCAAGGAGCTAAGAAGGTTTTCTATTTTCCTGTAGAAGATCGAAAGCTTATCTTAGCAAAGACATAAACAAGTGTTTGAGACGAAACTCTAATAAGATATGTGGCATATGTTACAAAAGCCTTAGTGAACACAACTTGCTACAGATTGTCTGTCATTGTGAATATTCAATGAAATACCTCTTGTTTGAATGAAGTTAATTAATTTTCTTGTCAAATGGCTCATTAGATATACATATTATTATTAAATAAATCATTGTCTCATACAAATTAATATAGTTTGTTTCGTAAACTAACAGCATACTATTAGTTAGCATGATAAATACAACGCATTGGTGTAGGTAAAGTGGTTAATTTCATAGTGTGAATGTGATTCTTTATCTGCTTATGAGTTGTTTTAGATGTTTGACAGTTCATTTTTACAGAAAATTCATTATTAATAAATAGTAAATTGATTCGTTAAAAATACGTCTTAAAATTACCAGTATTATAGAAAAATGTATTTTATTATAATTTAAAAGCAATCGAATTTTTTCTGCCTGGGCTTTGGGCCGAATTCGGATAGCAAGTCTGATATTAAGAATCGGACACGGGCCGAGTCGGGCTTGAAAGTGTTGTGCTTGGACCGGGTGATTTTATTATATTATGATTTTATTAAATTGCCTTACATATTACAGTTTCTATGACTAATATTTATTTACAGAATTTCAAATAAAACATATTTCAAGTTAAAGTTTCATTAATATCTTATATCCTTAAATGAATTATTTTAACAGTTAAGATAAAAATGCTAGTTAAAAATATATGTACTTTTGTACTTTAACTCAACGCAAGTAAATTATTACAGGAATATTACAAAAACACTGTTATGAATGTAAACTTTATTAATAATAAGCACATGTTTTTAAAAATCATTCAATATAAAGTGATAGATATGATCTCAAAAACAGCGATTTAACGTCGTAGGAACATAATAATTGTCTGGAAACACTCGCAAATGTCAAATAACTACAGTAGAATTATTGAATGGAATATGAAGTGTTTTTAGAATGATTACAATATTCTTATGGTTCTGTTGGACATTTAATACTCTTTTTTTCTTGTATGACGACTAAACATGTATTTTGTTTTTTTATTAAAATGATAAAAAATCATACATCGAAAGACAATCTTCAAACTAATGAATTGCACATAAAAATATAATTGATGAAATATTATTAAATTTTGTAATCGAATTGAAAAATAACTTAAAAGGTTATTCAAGATTTCCACAGATGAGCTTTAAGTTCTCAGTATGATGTTAATACAAATTCGTAGTGGAAATAGTTTGCTTAAGTTTCGTTGATTGAACTACATCAGGGATAATTCCCAAAGGACATGATCGGCGTCTTTCCAATTGAGGCCAGTATAATATATACAGCCTCAGTTACTAATACAATCATTTGTTTTATACATAGCACATGTGAGGGTTAATCTACAGGTTGCTTTTATTAATAAAACATATAAGTATTAACAATCAAAATATCTATAAATTATACCCGTTAGTTAAATATTAGTTTCGCTGGCGAAAATCGCCATTTCATTACTTTCAATTTTACTCACTCTAAAAAAAAGTTTGCCGACTTATTCAAAACAGAATTCTGCACAAATGCTTCCTGTTGAAGAATACTTTATACCTTATATTGATAGCGGAGATAGTTTTGAAAAAATATCTATTCTATAAATAAATAAACAAAAATTATGTAATAAAATTGATTTTTTCCTTTTTTAAATTGAATAGACATTCATTTTGCCCTATTTTACGCAAACAATTTTAACCAGTCTGAAGGTCAACATGTAAAATGAAAAACTTTCCTTGTAAGAATAATTTATTTAGTATACTAGTCTAGGGAATTGAATGGCTGTTACATGGTTTTGGCATTTGTCTCAAAAATCCAGTGAAAGAAAATTATGATTCGTATATTTATTCTTTCGACTGACGCAAAGACCGAATATTTTCATACGTAATTATTCCTTAAACTTGTTATATGATTTTGTTATGATTTGAATATCAAGTGACGTATTAAAGTCGTTATCACGATAACGATAACCGATTCGTTATCGTGATAACGTGATAACCTATTGCCATAGGGTAATGGCAGTAAGCATGCTATGTTGACGTGTACTTGTAATTGAGGATTCATATCTTAGTCGATCGAATAATTGATATAACAATTTTTTATCCATTAACCCTTAAATGCATGTTGTATTAAATTTCTGAGAAAAAATAATATTACATGTCTCGTCTACAATTTTTATCTCTTAGTGTTGATTCAAGCCAATAATTAAAAATCAATATGTTTACTCTGCATTAGTTTCATTTTTTATAACTACTGAACTCTGCTTTCTAATAATTTAATTACTAAATCATTGTTATATCGATATGAAAAATCCCTTACGAATACTCATTGTGGTATGTATTGCTATATTATATTTCTCCCTTAAATTTCAAATTGGATACAAAGGAAGCTAAGTAACAACTAAGGTATTACTGAGTGAAAATCGTAAACGCGAAACGATCAGGATAGGAATATTAAATCTTTTCATGTTGAGTGTTTTTTGGTAGAGTGTCAAACTAATGTGTAAGTTTATGGAACCGTTTTTTTTCATATTAAGAATTTATCATGTTGAACGTTTCCACGTTAAAAGGTTCTTAGAAATAATTTTACAACTAACGCTGTACGCTTAAATCTCAGATAACGCCCTTTTATGGCATCTGCATTTTTTTGGTGATATGCCATTTCACTGCCAGACAGTTTTGACGCAATATTATAAATAATATATGATCAAGTTGGCCTTGTCGTCTTGGTATATCTTAAAAGTCCTTACTATAAAGTGGGTGTTTAAAGGAAATATTATTTTTAAGAACTTATAAAAACAGATAGCACGTACACGCTTCATTTTTGATACATTTAGATATCTGAATAGGTTTCCAAAAAATAATTTAAACATTTTCTTTCGATAACAACACTTACACCTTAATAACTGAGCCCATTCTTGAAAGAATGCTATATTTTAGAAATAAGCATATGTTGAGCTATTGATAATATTTAATTGTGTATATGTTTATGGACGGTCGGTTTTTATTTTTCATCACAATAAAATGTGATAATTTGTTGTTATATTGACCGAAGGCGTTAAGTCTTAAAAATTTTCCTTGAGATAATCGACTATTAAGTAAATCATGGGATTTAAGCTCTACTATTTATATACTTTGTACGATTAGTTATTAAACTAACCACTCTATGAATTCAATTCAAGTTTGAATAACTGTGAAAAAAACTGACTTAATTTGCATTGATTTATTCGTTGATCTTGCTTTTTCAGATAATAAACCATTTTAAAATCTATCGTACTGCAATCATAACTCAAAAAACCTGATTTTTTGCTTCTCCCATATGCCAAAGTTATGATTAATAATAGTTGAATAATTAATAAGGTCCATCTATTTCATGCTTTTGTAATAAATGTTTAATACAACCTGGTTTCGTCAAATATTTTTAAATGAGGGTTTTGTTTATAAGCTAATTTAAAAACTGAGCAAAGTTAAAAATCCTTCTCTAAAATTTGGCAAGCTAATCGTTGAATCGTAAACGACCAGCTCGCGGTATCCTCAGGATTTTCTGTTATCCTTCAATTGCTTTGCTTACTGTCACATTATGCTAGCATTTCTTTGATCTTTCGAATACGCAGAACTCGTCAGTC
This sequence comes from Himalopsyche phryganea, assembly GCA_022494535.1. Lineage (NCBI taxonomy): Eukaryota > Metazoa > Arthropoda > Insecta > Trichoptera > Rhyacophilidae > Himalopsyche > Himalopsyche phryganea. Next base: position 1,302,108 of record JAGVSL010000060.1, on the reverse strand, counting down.
TTTCACGACTCGAGAATGCTTTGGTACTAAGTTTATCCAGAGCCACCGGCAGCAGTGTAAATTACACATTTATAGATGGATTCTGTCCGTTTCTTTTATTATTTTGAAATATTTCAAAAAGTCAAACGACATTCCTTTCAATACGGTTTTTCTGAAACTTTTGAGTCACAATAACTCGCAAATAATGCAAGTTTTGAATATTTTTTTAATAAATTTAGCAAACTCCACTACAAATTTTCATAAAAAATATTACGTGACATCTTGGCATACTGCGCACAAAAAGACCAACCGTCTCTGACAAATACTGTTCGCCATAAATGGAATTGTTGCTCAAAATCTGTCGCTTTTTATCATTCCACAAGAAGTGTCTTAGACAATTGCGTGTCTTTTTTGTTATGGAAAACACGTGTTTTACTTTGCCTTACAATTTAACGTATAAGTTCTGTATCACGTCCTCACTGCAAATATATATTTTTTTATCCCGTCAAACCCTCCGCACGACCTCTGGCGTAAATGTTTCTCTTCGTTTTAGACAGCGGAAATAGAATAGAAAAGTAAATTTTTTGTTTCATATTTAACTGCCGTAAGAAATTGTAATATATTCATTCAAAATATATGATGACATTTGGTCATTTTGCATCCATCTCATTGATAATATTTAGCTTAATTTTCATGGCGAAATGTTCTACCCACACCATTCAAGAAAAAATGTGTTGTTTTTCCAAGAGTTTTTTTTCTCGCTGTCACTTAGCAAAGTGTCACAGAGAACGGAAGCCTGAAGAATGGCTTTGGAATTTAAATTAAAAATTTGTATACATCTTGCTAAATTATTTAAAAGGAACCGTTATTAAATATATTATGTTAAAAGTAATGATGTATCACGCTCTATTTTATGTAACTCTAAATTTGATGTAGATTACCGAGTAAGGTGATGTTATGATATGAGGTAATGATATATAGATTAAATTATATAGTCAAATTGATAAGTTCATTACCATAAGAAGACTTAGCTTCTCCAAGCCATCTCCTTATGTATTTTATTTGATTTAAAAAATTGTTTTCTTTCACCTCAAGCACATTCAAAATAATGTTTCACCTATCAATCTAGAAAAACTTTCTTTTCAATCCTGATAAATATTGTTTTTTTTTTTAAATATTTTTTTCCAATTTCTAATTTTATCAGTAAATTAGTATTAGACTTTCAAATAGTATTTAACTAAGATTTTTGTTTATATGTGTGATACTTATTTTATAATTAATTGTGATCAGGATCAGTTTTAAAACCACATGAGTATTATAATCTGATCCATACATCCAACAATCCACCTTTCAAAACATTTAAGTGATATTTTAAATCACTGTTAAGGTATCAACTTTCAATGCTGGGAAAAATACACTAAATTTATGAAAATAAAATCCAATTTTTGAACTGTTTCCATTATTTTATGCTATAGCCAGAAGAATTTAATTTTCGTTCAATTGGAAATGTTTGCGACAAGGGCAACAGGTATATAAAATGTATACGATTTTAATCATCATTGACATTTTAAAATGGAAAATATATGGCAGTTTTAAGAAGAATTTCAATTTATTTATCAGCGGAGGTAATGTGTTTGAAATGACTCTATCTTCACACCGCAAATTATTTATTTTCCTAGTTTGTTTTTCTACGGCTTGCTCTTTGAAAGGTACAAAGATTTAAAAATATGAAAGATTTTGCAGCTTTGTAATAAACTAAAACTTGTTTTCAATACAATATTTACAAGTATTTCATTGCATCAGGATATCTGTGGGGGCGAATCAATACAGATGGCAACCCAGACGACATGTGAATACTAGTTCAGAGGTAAAGACACGGGCAGAAGGCGAACTGCATCACACACGAATGGACGACAACACTACTTCACTGGCCGTTAGCCGTACGGGTCCGTCCATGATTCTGAACAAGCTGACTACCAATCTATTTTAAAATTAAATCTCTGTAATTATACAGCTTTAAACGCGATTCCTAAATATTCAAAGCTAATTTCCAAAAAATATTTATCGTCAAGTCTTCACATTTATGGTTACAAAAAATGTAAGTGATTTAGGATTTAATCAACTAACAATGAGTGTTGAAAAAATGAGGAATGAAAGAAACCTTCTGCTCTCTAGGCTGGTAAATTCAGACAACAAAATAAATATCAAATGACAATAGCACTACCAAGCTTGTACGTGAAAAAACTATTAATCCACTAACGGTACAAATTGTTTTTAAAAAAAAAACGATTTAGTGTATGTTCTCTCCAAACGAAATTTAAAACAATAATCATTTTAGTTAAAGCAACGTCACATGTCAACATATTTTAGTATTTATAAGGACCGAGGAATTAGGGTCTACATCAAAAAGTTTACATCGGATTCATGTCAGATAATTATTCATATCTCTGAAGCAACCACAGCAGCCCTCTCAAGGGAACCCAATTTATTATTCGCTATAAGTTTTGTCAGAATTTATCATACAAAATCATCAAAAGAAGACAGAGTGAGTTAGCTTTCGTATTATATTCTTCGGGCATATTTTTCTTTCAATAAAAATTTTCAACATATTATTCTAATATTATTGTGATTCATGTTGGAAATATTCACAATGTTTGTTATTTTGCAGATACACGGCAAGTCTGATGTATTATTCTGAAAGAGAAGTTTTACATACAAATATGTTTGCAAAATTTGATAATAAATTATTTATTTACTCGAGCATGTAATAATACACAAAACATGTTTTAGTTTTAACGTTGGTTTTTTACAATGACAATAATTATTCATTCACTTTCAATTTATTAAGTACTTAAAAATGTTTTTGAAATTGAACATCAGAAATATTATAGTGACTGTCATGTTTTGGCGTAAGCTATCATACTATATATACATGCTTAAATAATAAAAAATTAATATCAAATTTGGATTATTGAGATTTTGTACACTCCCATGAATTTTGTCACTAACGACCCGGGTTTCGCCTTTCGGCATCTCCAGGCATTCGAGCACACGAATGGACTCGAACTGGCAGACAGTAAACAGTGTCCAACGTTTATATAGAAGATACAAATACGACAAATATTATTTACGAGGTAAGATATCTGAGAGCCACACTGATACCTGAGTTAAAATTTCGAGAATTGCCTTTATCCTTATTTTGTAAACACCACATTTACAGAGTGGCGAATTGCCGCTTTCCAACTTCTTATGGAATTACCAGTGATTTTACAATTATAATAGCATTGTGGGTTTCGACGGGATGCGGAATTAGTAATTTAGGTTGCACAAGTTTTAAAATTAAAAAACAACTCGCTGATAGTGTCAGACCGGCGTTCTATTGCAAAAATTCTCTAGGCAAATTACTTATTAACAATAAAGATAGAGTTCGTCGTATTTGTATCTTCTATATAAACGTTAGACACTGTTTACTGTCTGTCAGTTCGAGTCCATTCGTGTGCTCGAATGCCTGAAGATGCCGAAAGGCGAAACCCAGGTCGTTAGTGACAAAATACATGGAAGTGTACAAAATCTCAATAATCCAAATTTGATATTGAAATTCCATCAAGCACCCTCAGTCAATGTCTTAAATTATAAAAAAATTAATAAATGCATCACTAGTTTTTCTTGAAATAAATACACTATTAAGAATGAAAATTTTAAAAATTGAGAAGAATTTTATAAATTATTACCTTTTACTTACTCAAAGACAAAAATAAATACGAAATTATAGGTAATCACTGTTACATCGACACGAAAAGCTAAATACGATCATTCATTGTGGAATGTGTTGTTATATTATATTGCATTAAATTTCAAGTTAAATACATAGGGAAGCAAAGTTACAACTTTTTTTTACCATGTCCACTCCCAACGTGGAGCATATGGCCTAATAATGGAGGTATCTCAACATAAGTTTTTCTATGAGAACTGCTTGTTGCTCAATCTCTTTTTTTCGAAGAGAGTAGGGATAGAAGTATAAAACTAGTGGTCAGCTAATCGCTCTCGCTCCGCCCCGTTTTTGAGCATCGGGTGAATAGAAGGGAATTTTAAACATCACAAACATTCATGACTTCAAACAGAAATCGATTGAAAAATCAATTTATGAAACTGTCCGCACCGGAACTTGAGTCCAATACATCCGTAACCGTAGCAATTTATTGTGTTTTATTTAAATAAAAATAATGCCTTTTTACCAAGAATAATTATCATACAGCAAACAACTTGAAAAATTTAGCCCTTCAACCGTTATGACGTAATATAATTTAAATAATTCCTATTTCATAATTGTAGATCCAACAGGCAATGACGAGATAGTAGTCAAGTGCTTTGTTTCATATGAATCAATTTCCGAATTTATGGATACCTTTCTACAAACTTCTGAATATAAATTATGAAATATATACTGTACTTTTACTTATAGGCAATCGATTTTCGTGTGATTTATTGCTTTAGCCTATACCTTATGAATCGCGGTTAATCACCGAAGTCTGCAAGTAATGGTTACTAAAAACTGGCTTTGTGACCCTTCGCATAATAATTGAATACAGAACTCCTCCATGGAGAGTTGGCCTAATTCAGAACATTTACGACACACATTTCGATTAAGAATTGCGGGATATATATTTTTTGAAAGTAAATTATGAAAATGAAAAAAAAATCAATTTTTTAAAATCTTATTTAGAAGAACAATATAGAGATTGACAAATGCTTGGTGAATTATTTTATCGACATCTCTATACACTAATAGATTTTAGAGACCCACTTAATGCCTGATGTGTCCACCTTAGAGACCTGCACGGACCAAAATTTTATAAAATTACCTAGTCCGAGCTCAATATCTTCAGGTCCGGCCTACCCCGAGCCCAAGTTTTAATTATTACCCGAAACCGACCCGAAGACCAGACTTGTTTTCCTCAGCCCGAAAAAAGCCCTCTTATTTTCAATACAGAAATACATTCATACTATTCAAATAATATATGTTATTTCCATATTTCCAACGATATTCATTACACATGGGGAAACAAATATTTAAGTTATGAATAGTATTGCCTTATGACTGACTGACATAGTCCGGAAATTTTTTCTGGAAATACATTCCTTAACCGGGCCCAGCTGGAATTGGAATCTCAAATGTAATCCGAATCTGGTCAAGACTGGGCCCGTACAGACCTATAATCTGCCTTAATTTTGTTATATAATAAAATCTTACCATTTTAGAAACTAACTATCTTACTTTCCTATAAATCTCACTATTTCATCTGTTTTTTCTTTGTTCTGGAAGTGTATGTTTTTATATGTAAGTATTATTATTGTAATTCGTATTTAATATTGCGATCACGTGAAGTCCCTGCGAAAGGTCATGCAAAAATTTTCTTACCAAAGGATGTCATTTGTTAACATTGGTACAGCCAGGAGAGAATAATCTGTACTTTGAGTCAGACATTGTCAACTTTGTTAAAATATAACGCCTACGCTAGGCTGGACGTATCTATCACGCATGTATAAGTGGAAACCCACTAAACGCCTCACATTTTCTAATCCTGAAGGAAGACGGAACGTCGGTACACCGCGAATTTGCTGAATAGACGGAGTATCACAAGACCTAAAAGTTCTGGGTTCGGCAACTGGCGTAGGAAGGTCGAGGGTCAAGCGGAGTGGAGAAAAATAATTGATGCGGCCAAGGCTTACCCCAGGCTGTAGCACCAGCAAGAAAAAGAAAAGTTTTAAATTCAATTTAACTGTATAATTTAACACATCGACTGAGGGTGCTTGATGGAATTTCAATATCAAATTTGAATTGTTGAGATTTTGTAAACTTCCATGTATTTTGTCACTAACGACCCTGGTTTGCTCCTTTCGGCATCTTCAGGCCTTCGAGCGCACGAATGGACTAGAATTGACAGACAGTAAACAGTGGCTAATGTTTATATAGAAGATTCAAATACGACAAATATTATTTACGAGATAAAATATTATAAGTCTATAATCCACACTGATACCTGAGTTAAAATTTCGAGAATCGCCTTAATCCTTATTGTGTAAACAAACGCATTAACAGAGTGGCGAATTGGCGATTTCCAACTAATATTAGAATGGCTTACAATTAAATGCACTTTTGTTTAGATGATATTCACTCTTGTAAGGATAGTTTTCACTTATAACAAATACATTCCACAAAAAACAAATTATTTCACTAAAAATAAAGTGATGCCACATAATAAAATATATTTAAACATTGAAGAAATATGTTGCGAAAAAATATTATCAAATAGAAAAAATAGTTTTCACTCAATATAAATACTCACACTTTGAAATCGATAGTTTCACAACGCTGTAATAAAATGTCACTTATTCTTTACTGCTTGCAACATAGAATTTTCCACCATAGACTAGTTTACTTGTCGCAACTCTATATTAGGCCGCCTGTATTGTCTTTGCTCCACGCATTAGAATTTATTCACTAGTATATTATAGAAGTGGTATTTATGAATAATCAGGGTTCTAAGTGGACATGCAATATGTTAATATAATTTATTTCAATGTACATAACGTACAAAATTTAAATAATCCGTTTAAAAGTCAAGCTATCAAAATCAGTCTGTGGTACTTTGTTAAAAGAATCCGTTTCAAAGTGAAAACTATTAAAATCAAAGTTTGAATGTACTAAGTAAATACTATTTTATACAAAGTGCAAACTATCGAAATAAAAGTTCAAGTGTACCAAGTGAATACTAGCTTACACAAAGTGCAAACTATCGAAACAAAAGATCAAGTGTACCAAGTAAATACTACCCACAAAGTGCAATTATTTATAACCCTATTAGAATTACCAGTGATTTTACATTTGAATTGTTGAGATTTTGTACATTTCCATGTATTTTGTCACTAACCAGACCACATGTTAACTTTTTAAACTCAGGGATAAGATTTGTTGTATTTATCCTGTTTATTGTTATAAACTGTCAATTCGAGTCCATTCGTGCGCTCGAATGCCTGAAGTTGCTGACAGGCGAATTCCGGGTCGTTAGTGACAAAATACATGAAAGTGTACAAAATCTCAATAATTCAATTTAACTGTGTTTAATTGTCTTACATAGTATTATTCAAAAGGGCTTAAGAACCTTTCAATGTCGTATTTATTTATTTTTAATGAAATATGAGTGCATTCAAGAACTTTAATTTCGTATACCTAAAAATGCTTTTACATAATTTTGTTAATTAAGTTATTTTTTATCTCTTCAGTGCATGTGTAAGCAAAACCAACAAGGTAAACATAATACCGATCACGAAACAGTTAATAAAATATTTTTTGAATTTTATAGACCAGGGATCGCGAACATTTTCCTGTAGATGGGCAGCATTCATTTATCTTAAAATCAAATAAGACCGCATTTAAGAAACACCCATAAAAATGTAAGAAAACAATGAAATTTATTTATTTCAGTCAAAAGGTCTCACATAAAACCATATAAGGCCACTGGTTCGTCACCCCTGTTTTACATCTTAACATACTTTTTTAATTTAATTAAATGGTGTTCTAGCAACTATACCTACTCATAATTATTAGATATTTAGTTATAGGTATGAAAGTTTTTTTTAATCCAAATAACATGTACTCGTCATTTTAAAAGTAATACTGCAAAGTTTCAGTCGTTTATAGCCAAAATCCAATTAATGTTATTTTTCAAATATTATAAATCATAATATATACCTATTAAAAAAATAAACAAAACACAACAAGTATTTTATATTGGTTAAAAGATGCGCACGATTCAATTATCGTTAGCATTGACCATAACAATTTATTAACTATGTTTCATTTCATATATTCACGTATTTATAAAAATATTTTTACAACAAAGAGCTATTTTACATAAATAAAAAATAAATGTTTGCTTTAACTTAACAATTTGTTGTAATAAATAAAAACATTTCAGCTATCTAGTTGATTTGTAAAATTATAAATAGATTAATCTTGGAAGAACAAAAGTTTTCAGATTAACTTTTTAATGAACACTATAAATCTATTATACGATATTTTAAAACGACAGTGATTTTTTCTGTCACCATAATTAATATCAGTTAATGTTCTTTGGTAAGAATAACCGATTTTATTTTCTTCCTACCGCAATTCAACGTAAATTATATAAGCTTGATTGAGGATGATAAAAAGACATCTTTCGTTTCTTTCTTCCGTTTTTAGTACGACAAGAAACATCCATTAGTTTTCTCTGATAGATGACTCCACTTCATAAATATATATTTTTTGTTTTATTAAGTCTATTTAAGGATAAATAATAAGAAAATGCGAGGTAATTAATTTGTCCTGCCTCTAATTAGTCTTATTACGTCACTTATAATAATATACTTCTTCACATTTCTTATATATATTTGTGTATCTTCATAAATATATTACATAATAAACTTATGAAAAACACAGAAAGTGATACGCTTTATAGTATTGAATTCATCTAGTGATAGATTAAACATTGTTTACTTTTATGTCATTGAACTGAACTGATGACATACTATTAATTATAAACTTAACATATGAAAAGACCCGAATCGAAGGGAGGTGGATGGCTGGTTATCGACGTCCTGGAAGGGCTGGGATCTCAAACAAACACCATTTCAAATCCGGTTCAACACTTTTTTTTTTTAATCGAAGATGCAGTGGCTTACAACACACAAATATAATTTTAACACCAAAAATTGATTCTACATTTACATTTACTTAACACATGAATTTACTTTAAGCTATAATGCAAGTGACACGACAAACGATTTTAAATTAAGTCCTATTCAAAGCAAACACAAACAATTCACAACGTCAACGGTGCCGGCCACGGTCGGCAGCTAGTCCGGCTCGATAGCTGGCAAACGACTACTAACACAAAAAATCAAAAGGACTACCGCATCGTCGGAGCCACCCCTTTCGGTAAGAAATGGACTCATCTTGCAAACGTGTCCACAGACGATGGTGATATCCCTTCGCGACAGCGTTAGGTCTATTTCTCCGAATCATTGTCATTACCGCTGAGCGATTTCAGCTATGGACCCTAATAAAACTTAAACTTAACAAAAAACCAGGGTGTGTCACATATATCTGGCCGACGAAAATACATTGGAAGAATTTACTAACATATAAATATATTTTGAATTGTTGAAGGTTTGTACATTCGCCTTTCGGCATCTTTAGGTAGTTAGTAAATAGTTTTTATCTTTTGAATATAAGATAGATTAAGAATAATTATTTTCGCTAAGTCTAGGAACTATATTGATATTTGAATTAATTTTAATACCGATTTGATAATAATGAACTTTAACCTTTATAATTGGGAAAACAATCTCATTAACAATTACATGTAATCGAATGACTGAAGATGCCGAAAGGCGAAAACGGTATCGTTCGTGACGAAACACATGTTTTTAGTCCACCTGTAATACGGAATTTTCAATTCTAGAGAACATGATCGAACAAAAAGTTAGCAGTAAAAAGTAGCGAGCTAACTATTGGCCTATTTTCCCATTTGATTTTTTTTTTTTTTTAAAAACGGTTATAAAAAAAAAATATCACGAACACTTGTGCTCTTAGATATAATATCATGAAAGACCCCAAGTAATTTTTTTAGTTGTAATTGCGTCTGAGCCGTCAGTTGGATTTTTCATGTTGGAGATTAAATTTATTCTTAAATTTGTTTTTACAGTTGGTATGTTATACTCAACAAACTTTTTTTATGAATTAAAATGTAAAAAAGTTTTATAAATTGATTTGTGAAGATATCTGCGTATTTTTTTTACCATGTCCCTCCCGATTGCGTTTTTATTGAGGTGTTGATTCGACGAAAACTGATTGCTATCTGACACGCTTAAAATGGAGAAAATAAGAAAACAAGATTGAAGTTAGCAAAGTACAAAGAGCTACTGGTAAAGAAAGAGCCAACGCTTCTTACATGAAGTATGGAATGAATCACAAATAATATGCATATCTTTGAACACAAACTTTTAAATTGCTAGAAAATCCTATGTTTTAATGTTGCTCGCAACCCAGTATCCCTAGAACCCAAGAGAATTGAGCACTCTTCTGCTAGACCGGTGAAATATATATTTAACATTAAGTTCTTCGATACCTCAAAATACCTCAGACTGCGTAAAGCGAAATTAAGACGTCAACCACTAGATAATTATTTGATCGTTTTCAATGTGTTAAAGTAACTATGAATATTGTAAAGCCATGATGCATTAGCATATGTAACATAGTATATGTACTTTTACACTTCAACTATTGATCAATTAATTGAAGAACAAAGAAGACATGTACCCAAAAGTTTCACTTTCACCCACTAACCAGACAGCATTATCAAAACTGAATTTGATAGACACATTGATTTGAATATAAACTTGATAAATTTTGCAGAATTGGTCAAAACTTTGCGTAGACTATAATCCCACTTGTTTAAGTTTCTGAGCTATTTTGATTGTTCTAATGCAAATGCTAGTTTCAGGGGCAAATTTGACTACTGGCCAAACTAACCAAACACCACGTATGAGCTAATTGAAAATACTTGCTCAGCCGAGATTGGAATCTTGGACTTTCTGTTGCCGAAATCGTGACTTAATTTTGGTTGAAACATTACATCTATGGTTTCAAAACTTTTACTTTCACCGTCGACATTTATTGTTCATGTCTAGAATTTCCTCCCACACATTTGATCCCGTTGTTGTAGCTAATAATAGCTAACTAGTTGAGCCATAGTCCTATCTTTCTTTCCATAGGTACCCACTTAAAAAAAAAGGGGTTGAGCAACTTAATAAAAAGCGGTTCTTGCAGAAAAAATTGTGTTGTGTTAAGCTCCATTAGAGTCGAGATACTTTACATAGAGAAGTAAACATGGTTAAAAAAATATTATGGAAAATATTTTTTTTTTTTTAACAACATATACGTAATTAATTGATGATATTAACGTCGCATTTGTCAAGATGTTTCTTTCATACAATAGTATAATAAGACTAACTGTATGCAGATTAGAGTTAATAGAACGCCAGTTGTGCGATCAGTGACAGATTTCAAATAAAAATATGGAGCTTAAGTTGAAATGGACTAATATAAATGATACATGTAAACATTGTAGACTAACAATTTTACTGGAAAGCTTTTCAGCAAGATGTAAAATCAATAATTTCAGTGAAATATAAAAAAAGATTTTGTGACAACTTTCGATGCATCGTGGGAATATATATTATTTTTGTAATAATATATAAGCAGGCTCATATATATTATATCCAGTTTTTCAGATGGGCTTAGGCGTGAAGGTCAATATTAATTTTAATTTTAATATTTCAGACTAGTGGTATGGTTGTTTGTGGTGTCTTTTCTCCACAAGTTGATCTCACCTGATTAAAAAAAATCGCAATATCCAACATCTAATAATAATTATCAATTTTCTAAAATTGTGATATAATTTTATGAAAAAAAAGCAACAAAAAATACGTAATCGAAATATTTTGAGCACAACGAAAATGAAGACGACATTACTTCGAACCTCTCACTTATCTTTGTAGCATAGTGATGGTACCAATTCTTTAGAATGTAGATATTTCGAAACACCGCATTGTCCGTTGATTTGATTTTTCAATCTAATTACTTCATGATAAAAAATAAAGGCATTTACATTTAATTTTAGCTTCTATACAAAATCTAGAAAAATCACATTTGATGTTTTGATCTCACAGTTTGAGAAGAATTATTCTACGCAATAAAACATTGTGTAAATGAACCATGAGGCAGAAACACGCGCTTGTGGCTGGTTCCATTTGTATTTGTTATCTGAAACAATAATACCTAATGTATAACGTGTTTCCTATCTGACTACTTTAGCCGAATCTGTTTTTTGTAATCAACAAAAGCTTTATCTTTTCAAAATATAATCAAATTCGTTTTTATTTGTGTTTCAACCAAACCATTGTTTATTTTAAATACTAAAAAAAATTAACAGTTTTGTATGATTTTTTTTCTGAATGATTTCATTATTATTTTTAAAACTTTATGTTTTTCCATATTTACTATTTATTTGAAATTTTTTCAAAAAATTTCATTCACTTAACATAAATATAATAATATAAAAAAAACACTCAAGTGCATCTTGAAAGAAATATATTTAATTTAACTTTTAATATCCGTTGAAAGAATCGCTGGTAAAGTGGTTGCATTATCTTATACTATATTATCTTATAGATTTCTATGATTTCAAAATATTAATGATTGTTCGTTAATTATTAATGTTATCAAAAAATATTTTTGCATAAATAACGCATAAAGGATAGTTATAATATCTGAGGGAGTGTAACGTAACGCTTCGTATTCACTTACTCACAAAATGTTCCGCAACACGACCCGCAGCATCGGGTCTTCGTGACGCCGAAGAGTTACTCGCTACAAGGTCGCACGTAACATTGTAGTGCGGCATTTCTACGTGACATGACAGGTGTCGCATTTGTAAGCCTACGGAAACGAACGCAAAATGCGGCACGTCGGATGTTGATAAGTGTTTACAGTGTGATTTCAATTATAAATGTATTTATTATTAAAAATTATAAATCAACTCAATATGACGGAACTATATATGCCTTTACTATTTTCGTATCACGAACGTTTATGACCATGATGCACTTTTTGGGATTAAGACTTAACTCACTATTAGTGACAAAGCAACATCCTTATTTTCATAGTTTAGAGATAATCGCAAAAATCTTTGGCAAATATGTTACGTTTTCATAATAATTATTTTGTGTCATTTCAAACTGTTTAATATTTAATTTTATGGGATTAATATAAATTCCATACTCTACAAAACTATATTAATGACGTGTTCCACGACACCTGTCGTGAGCCCTGCTGTATAGGTACAGGGAAAATGTTACGAGGTATTGTTTACGCAGCGTAGATTTAGATGCCTCGCCTCTAGTCCAGCGGCATGTCACTTACTTTGTCCCCTGTAACAGTGCCTTTATGTTCTATTTTAAAACGAGTAATATATCCAACAATATTAACAGTAACGATGATTAGACTAACTGTCAATAATATTTTACAACGCTACCTCAATTAGCCTAACCTAACCTAACCAATTACTATTTTCACCTTGTTATCATCAATCAATCAATTTGGTGATAACTACATCGTTAACTTTCTGTTTTTTATGTTTGATAAATATGACATAGCATGAAAAACTAAATTAAACGTGGTATTTAAAGTCTTTTGAATTCAATATTTCATTGAAATTAAAACACTTTCACATAAAACTTTCACAAATTTTTTACATAAACGGGAACTATTGCTTCTTTAGAAACATATTTCCTATGTCGAATGCTTGACGCAATTAAACAGTATTTACAGATGATGATGATGATGAAGATTATGCAGTTTAGAGGTGATGTTTCCAGTTCGGCAAGTGGCGATAGCCTCCCGTTCTGAGAGCGACGACAGAATAAATCCGTTCCTTCCCTCTTTTTCCATATATACTGACGTTAACTGTCTGTGTCCTACTTTAGTCATCATGACTTGTATTTTCAGAGTGTTCGCCTTTATCGTAATTTATGAAAAATCCGTGTGGTACATCGGTCACTGCTTGATTTCACTGACTGCATTTTCAAATGCGTTATAAAATAAAATATTATTTGCCAATTAACCTCCTCTACATTGCTTACGAATAATGAAAAGCATAATGTTTTGTTAAGCATAAGGTTGCAAAAGAAAATTGTAGTTGCTGGACCAGTTTCTCGTCAAGTGATTGCTTATTTGTAATCAGACATAACTCTAATTTTACAACAGAGTCTTTCTGTTTTATCCTTTCCTAGATAGTCGATAAAAAATAAAAATAAAGTAAAATAGTATGACACACTTTTGCTACGTTATTTGTAAAATTGAGCCTCCGGTACTATTTCCCTGTCTTCTGCGGAGCAAGTTTAGGTTTCTAATTTATTTGATGAACGACGAATAAATTAACTTTGACGAGTTATTGCATAATTGGACCGAAGAGAAATAATAATGATGATGAGTATTATGGTTCACAATGTAGGCAAGATTCCGCCTCGATCTAACGACCTTGGGAAGATTCCCTAGACTTTAAACAATGCGTCAAATCCCCGCCTTAATATCTCATTTTCTATACGAAAATCCTTTGTCCTATATTAGCATGAAAAGGGTTCGATTTAAAGATGTCAACGCTGTATGAAGAGCTAATAAGGAGTGGAGCAAGGTCGTCGTGGTTGGTTTATTCAGCAGTTTCTGGGCATTGTTGGTAGAACCTCCAGGAATAATAAATTATGAGGCTTAAGTGTTCACAAAATCTAAAGATTTTTAGTTTTGTCACGAAGCTCACAATCTGCCGGATGACAGGACAGCACTGTCATACGATGTAATTTTGGATAAATATTAAAAAACAAACAAATAAACTCTTGTTTGTCTATCATCAATGTTTTGGCTAAGAGCACATTGAAAATCTTAAAATCTCAACATTATGTTATGCAACTCAACAAGAACGTGGTACAAAATGATTTTTTCAGAAGAGTTAAAGATATAAGAGTGGGTTAATAAATAGAGTAGGGGTTAGCTAATAGCTTTCTCTTCATTCCGTTTCAGATTCGAGTATGAGGCATGAGGGTAGGAATGAAACAGTGCAGTCACCTATGTATTTTGGATACAAAAATAAGTCAGTTAAAAATGTTTACAGTGCGCCTTATAGTTCTGAGACAGATATGAAAAATTAAGAGAAGTGTAGCACATCATTAATACAAATATTTTGAAAAACATACAGGAATGACGACACCAGTGAACAGCCAAGAAAAGGATCGGCATTCTGTCGTCGCGCGTCGAACTGAAGACACTCATATACCGACTCTTTGGAACTGCCTAATTGTCGCACGTCATAACCATTCTATACCTATGGTTAAATCTCATCACTCATTCAACATTGGAACATTATTTCTAATGAAATAAATCGACATTGTAGTTAAAAAACCTTTTATTTGCAGAGATATTACTCACAAGAACCGTTTTATGGATTATTGTAATTTACTCCAACTTCTTAAAAAAGTGTTTGTATTTCATCCACTGAAACTAAGCCTTTGTGACGCAAAGTCAATATGTAGGTAACTTGTTTAATTTAGTTAAAATTGCACAATACTCGTATCATTTGTATTGTTGCTATAAGTGTAAATTTTTCTTAAAAAAAATTTGTAATAAATAGACTATGATCCTTTTTTAAAATATTAAAAAAAGCGAATAATATCTTTGAGAATCAGTTTTAAAAGAAGCAATTTAGTCAAATATTAGCCAGATATCAACTTCTATATAACACAATGAAAGTGTATTTTATAATAAATTACTCTTTGATAAAATATTCTTTCAGCGATGTTATTTTCCAGGGAATATATAATTTGTTTTAAAAACAGACTAATATAAACTTTAGTCTACTAAGACGCTTTGACAGTATATTTTTGGATCTATAACTAATTTATGCACTGTGATGCAGATTTTATTACACTTCAATCAATGAAAGTTTCGTCACTCAAGCCATGTGGACAGTTAGGTCTTTTGAGCTATTTGACTAATCATTCTTGATAATATGATTAAATCACTATATTTAATTAGAAACTAAAAGCTATTTATTAATTATTTTTGGCTTTTAACTAGTAACTATTGATATAGAAAAATATTAGAGCATTAACTAGTCGATAAAAATTTATAAATTAAAAAACTATTTGATATAACAGCTAATTGCCAAAACGCCAGATATTTTAAAGAGTTTAATTTAGGTCAATAACGCAAATCAAGATATCATAATATCAATCTTGCCAGGATTTCAACCCGGAACCTTTTAATCACCGCTAGGGTAAAAAGTTTAGTATGTACATAATTCTACAGCTCATAGACTGAGTGAAATTTGAAAGTTCAAATACAAATTATGAAATATATTTTTATAGCAAATTATTTATATTTTATAATTCATGTGAACCAGATCCCATATTATGAGTCCATATTAAAAGTACACATGAATACAAAAAAATATTGTGGAACAAATTCTTTGTAATTTTATCTCGAAATCGAGTTATACCAAGAAAATATCTATTTTATCAATATATTTTATATCTTGTATCAATATATTTTAATTCAATATATTTCAATATATTTAATATATTTCATATCAATTTATTTTAATATTTTATCAATATATTAGTATTTAATGATTTTCAAGAGGTCCATAACATTTTAATTGTAGACTCTTTTATTTGATTTATGTATAATTTGTTCGCTAATCAGTATTTTCTTGTCTCAGTTCATGAACCATAAGTTTTATATACCTTCATTTTTACACTCAATTTTATATAAATAAGCCTGTTATGTTTGTATTTTTATCAGTTGATAATGCTCGTGATGAGCGAAACCGGTCCTGATCATTATAAATATGTGGAAGTAGTACAAATGAATTGTGTTTTATTTTTAAAATATATTTTAAGATATCTCTTTATCTTACTGTTTTTTTCCACACAATGGAGGATTCAAAATATTTTGTTTATAATGCACATTGTTTTTTATCATAGAAACATTTAAAACACTTTTTTCACCATGAAATTGATATGTTATTGAGGTGTACAAGTTTATTTAAGTGTGTTGAAAGTGTATTGTGCTTGATCTGTGTTCCGTAGAATATAAGCTTGTAACTAATTCTTTTGTTTTATTAAACAAAACAAAAATACCTACTGCACGTTGAGCATATAATGCATTTTGATTTTATTTTATTCAGATAGGATTAAGCTAATAAGTCCGTTCCTTTTTATGAATATCCTAACTATCTGACTAAGCTCATTTAACCCGATTACTCTAATCAAACACAACCATAGTCCAAGTAAATTTAATACCACGTCTTCTTTTAGGTGGCATAGCACTATGTAGCTGGCATGAAAAGGGTAAAGGTAGATTTAAAGATGTCAGGGTGAGATTTAGGACTAATAGGGACCGATACTTGCTTCACTGATTTAAGCCCATTTGTACCGCTCGGGCGTATCCTTACTTGACTTAGCAAATTATCTATAGATTTCCATGGAGGGCGTATCAAAATTTGAATTATTATAAGGGTGTTATATCCTTATTTTAATCAATTACGAACGCGAATTAACAACGAAATAATTCTAAACTAAAATCATTAACAGTACGGTCAATTTGGGCAACTCTGATCCAGCTCTGAGGGTGTTATGTATTTTTATCGTTCGCCATTACATTTATGTGTGATATTGTTATATATAGAAATGACCTAATGTTTAACAATGAAATTTTATTACAATAGATAGATTTATTGTTATATTTAATATATAAATATAAATAAAACAAAGTGGGAGAAATTTTCATCTAAATCAGGTAATGTAAAAAATAATCTCCGTAATTACTATAAATTCAGTAATATTAAGGTTTTAGCAACTTTTCTTTATGCTTTTATATATTCTGTACATAATTAAGATGCAAAAAAAGAAACAACATTTGGTATACAGATAAGAAATACAAATTGAAAATATGGCTAATCAAATTTATTTCAAGTAAAGTTTTTAAATTTTTTTTTATCATTTCAAGCTGACAGCTTACAAATTCAACAATAAAACAAATCATATTGCACATTAGTTCGTATTATTACCATAACGGCTACTTTTACCTTTTTACCTTTGCTTAACTAAAAAACATTCATATGGCATTAGTATTATCATGGTATTTTAACAGCACCATTTTCCGTGCAGTGGGCCTTAGACCGATTGGCAAACTTACCCAAATTGATAGTTTTAGAAAATAACTTCTGTTAATCTAATAAGATTACATATTTAAAATAAAATAAGAAATATATGCATAGAAATTGATAAAAAAATTTAAAAGTAAAATTTTATCACAGACACTCTTTTAAGAAAAAAAAATACAGAATGTAATATATTGTAATAAAGTTGTTTCCATTGCAAAATTGTATATCTGCAGAATCAAAATTTTTGGGAGAGCTTAAAAACTGTTCAGAAAACAACTTTATCAAATTAAAACAATAATAAAAATACACTTACCTTATTAGTATAGTTATATATATTCAATATTAATTGCGTGTTTTTATTATTGTTTTGATTGGATAAACTTATTTTTTAAATTGTTTCTTCACTCTCCTAAAGAATTTTGATTTTGCAGATACACAATTTTGCGATGGAAACGATGATTTTTAACGGCAAAAAAGTATCTGGATCATAATTGATTTTACAGTCAATGTTTGTAAATTTTATTCTTTTAGTCAAAAAAGATATAAAGTCTTAAAATAACATAACTTTTTAATACAGTTTTTATTTGCTATTCAGAGTTAGAAAGTTTCTGTTGTTAAAAATATTTATTTCGAAAATCGCGTTTCTCAAATCATAACCGTTTCAATATTAAACGTCGTCAAAACAAACCATTTGCCTTTCATATCCGATGGAATAAGCATTCAAAGAGCACGTACTCTCCACGACTATTTTTACGATAGCCGTAAAAGAAAAAATCCAATCGCCACGATACTCGCCAAAACAAATTGTATTCTATTTTCTTTTGATAGAGTTCTTTCTTGGAATGATAAGGCCGTATAAAAAAGTGGAATTCCACAATAGAAAACAATTTTTTGAGAGATGCTCGCAATAAATCTCATGTTTGTACTGGCCCCACATCACAATTCATGCGAAGGGCAGATTTCGAAAGATATAAGGACATTTTAGACATGTACGAACAGACTTATTCTGCGTCTGAAAACAATGTTTATTTTTATTTTCGTCTACTGATAATCTGTTTCGATGAAACGCTTTGTATCATTTTGTGTTTCTTTCTTTATTTTCTGGCTTTTGGCTGGCAATAATGATTTTTAGACAAATGGCTTCTGGCTTAAAGATAATCACACATTCAACTTTCTAAATTATTTACCTCCGAAATAAACATACTTACTTGAAACTGAATATTAAAATAAAAAAAAAGATTCATCCAGTAGAAAGGAATAGAATTAATTTTTGAATTGTTTCAATATTCAAATCGTCAAAATATGATAAAAATGAAACTATGATAAAGATGAAAATAAAACACATGAAGTTTTTTTTTTACATTTCGACTGTGGACAGTAAAAATGGACGTAACGCATAATACACTATACGTGTAATAACGTGTTAATACACTATATTTATATAATATATAAACTGCAGAAAGGCAAAAGGACTTATAGGAAAAAATTGTTTTTTTCGAAAATCAAAATGCATACACTTTTTTGTGGGCTATATACAATATTTTTTGTAGGTGGGTTACGTTCTTTTTACTTTTCACAGTCGATTTGAAAACCGTACAATACTTTTTTTTAAATAAAACAAAAACTTATTTTGTACAATATTGATTAAAACTCAGAACCTTATTCACTCATCGCGTTCTGATCATTATAAAAATGTGGATGTAGTACAAAACGACTTTTTTTTTTAGTTTATAAATATAATGCCTTTCCATTAATAATTGACAGTTAACACATTAAAAGTGAATATTACTGTTATTCTTGTAAAAATATGCTCATCCAACAAGAATTTCGTTTGTATGGAGACCATTTTCAACATTCGGTTGTGCTTTTTTGCCAATGTATGTATTCTGTTTTTTATCATTAAATAAAGACCTCAAAACTATGTTGACAAAAAAAAACTGACACTATTATTGCTATAAAATCATTAACAAATTACTATTTTACATTAACGATGGTTTAAAAAATGCTGACCAGTAAAATTTTAAATGAACAAGTCCTGAAACTGGAGGCAATGTATTTCGTTTTCAAATAAATGAAACTAACCTTGTACGGTTGAAATACGATTTCAGATTTTAAGAAATTGTAAATGATGTATAATCGTTGGTATTACGTATACAATAATTCAACCTAAGATTTCCTGAAAACATAATTAAATATGTATATTTATGTATGTTTGAAATTTAATTTAATTTGCTTTTATAAGAATAATAACAATGCATAATGAATTCAAGAGTTTTTGTAAAAATTGAATAATATAATATATCGACTGCGTTTTGAACAATTGATGTAAATCTCAAAAAGCACGAAAATGAGTTGATGATTGGATCTTATTTTAAAGACGACAGAGAAGGTCACGGCCAAATTTGTAAATTTGATAGATAAATTGACCACTTTTTGGAAGGGAAACATTATTTTACTTCGGTTTTAGTTTTAAAAATTCTGACCCTACCGCTTAATGTAAGACGCTATTATATGGTCACTCCCTATGTATAATCCCGTATCTGCATACATGAGAATTTACAGGAGTGCATTTAAAAGATTCATAGCGAAATTCACTTTATAATTTTTTCGATAAAAACAGTTTTTACTCTCTCACGTTCAATTTAGATTTTGAGGGTTATATCAATTGGCCAAAACACCGTCAAATTATGATCCAATATAACGTAATTTTACTTCTCAATTGCGAATATTGTACAAGAAAATACGCTTATATGTGTTTTGTATTTTTTAATCATGATTTACATGGTGATAAATCTAGTGACTTAGTATTTGTTTTAAAAAAATCTTTTCAATCGAAAACAGAAGTATTTGCATTAGATTTTTGTATCCATGGAAACCAAGCATCAACCATTTTCGATATATTAATTAAAACCATTTTAATCAAGCCGATAATTCAACCATGCCAACACAAACTCAACAACCGATACTGATTGAATAAGACGATTAATTGAAAATCCATTTAAGTTTTGCACACAACGCGTCATTGTTGTGCGCATGTAAATTCTTTTGAAATTTGGGATGTTTACATAAACACAACATGTTTAATAATGTTTTACAAATATGTACTCTTTACAGGGGTACCGATTGTAAAAGTTGTTTTCTCTTTGAATACATACGCCCGAAACGTTTTAGAAAAAGTAATTTCATTTTGTAAAAAAATATACTCTTACTATAAACATCCATTCATATTTTATGTGAGTACCCGTTTTATTTTTGTTAACTTATACAACTCTAATAAAATATTAATTTGGCCCAACCATAACAGTGACGAGGTAATGTTTTTCCTTTATGAAAAAATCTACAGTCAATTTCTAAAATATGGCTTTATTTTGATTCACAGCATGAATAAAACTTCTAGTCTCGATAGTGAAAAAACATTTCTTTTGACGAAAATTCTTTTCAATCTTTCAGTCACGATAAAAAAATATCGATGTTTGGTTTAAATTTATATTTTAGTTATTTTTGTAAACAGTAATAATTTTAAGTACAAGCATTTTTTCTCCAATTACTTTATCTTAAGCTTCATGAAAGTTTTAAAACAAATTCCTATAAAATTATTGAATTGTTATGACTACAGTGTATAGAGTATCTTAAATAACTTACAAATCACTTCAACGTTTCTATCTATCTAGAAGCTAAGTGAGTGATAAAACTCAACAAAAATATTATTAAACAACAAAATTATCTTACAATCTAAGGGTTTCGTATCAAACGTTTCCACCATGTTTGATAATACCGTTATTGTTCTGGAAGAAGGCACTAAATGAAAATTATCAGTTTTAAATAATTGTACTTTGAAGTTTTTCAAATGTTTGAAATGCTATACCTTTTTGATTTCAGTAGGTTTTTGTACAAAACTGTTTTAAAGTAAAAGAGTCAGTAAATTAGTGTATTCTTCCACACGGTAGAATTTGAAATAAAAAACATTTTATTATAACAAACTCAATACGTCATTTTTTCGATTGAGTGTTTTCTTCCAGAACAGCGACTACATTTTCATGCTCATTTTCTGACTACAATCATGCTTTTTTAAACTTTTATTTTGTGTTTTCTTTTTGTAATGATACCAATTTAAGTGTCATATGTTAAATTTGAAAATTAAAGCCTACTGTATCATGATGACTGTTTAATTATTAAAATGAGTCTTGTATCCACTGTTTAACTTACTATGATAAATATTTAAAAGAAATTTCACAAACTAAAATCTCTTCGTATTACCAAACTCTAAAATTTAAAAAAAATATTAGTCAAAGCTTTGTGTGTATATTTCTACGAGTTCTTATTTGTGTCATTATTCATATTGTGTCACTAAGGAAAGTTATATTTCAATGAAACGTTTTACTGATTGAACGTGTAAAAATGAAAATAATTATTAGGATTATTTATCGTTACAGGAAGACAGACAGATTAAGCCTTCCGTAATCACGGTGTAACATTGCGTTACTTCAGCCTCTTAACTTTTAATTATCTGTGAAATAGGTCATACAAAAAAATCATTTTTTTTTAATTTGTAAATAAAATAGTTCTACATATAATTAAAAATACGTTATAGTTTATATCTTCTTTGTATAATTAATCATATATTGATAACCTCGCCAATTTGACGTTAGAAAAAAACAACATTTCACTATAGTATAGTATAGTAACGACCCGAGATGCATGACCGTAGCGTATGTAACCGTTTTGTTTCAAACGGCCCTGAAACACGTCTCGAGACTGTTCTGCTATGAAGAGTTTCGATTCTTGTGTCTTTTGATAATTTCGCATAGTTTGATATGTATTTCAGGTTTTACACACAAAGTATGACGTAAAATAATTAATTTATACTACATAGAACCATATTTCACTCTTGGAAATTGTCATTTCGCTTTACAAATTCATTTATACAACAAAACCCACACGTTAACGCAATGTGACTGCATGAAATACGAAGGAATTTTTTAGCATGATAATGGGAAAGTTAATCAAGATAAATATTTATTGCAATATAAATAAATAGGTTTATATGTAGACGTTTGTTTACGTACACCTCATATTATTTGAATAATTATTGACCAAACATGTATTTATATTATCATTGTTAATTCCAAAGACAACATATTATATTGTTACTATTCAGTAATACAGTTCGTTTAAAATTGAAACTGTCTAAGTTATTAAAATTATATTATGTCTGAGATTGAAAAATACTTTTTGAAATAAACAGCATAAAAAATTAATCGAAATGCAACCGATTATACATTTTTCCACAAACATCAAAACATAACTCGATTTTTCGTGTTATTTTGCAGCGTCTAGCTCGTTCAACAGATTCAATTATCTAGCTGAATTTAAATCGTCTTCAATTATAGAAACGGCATTCCTGTTGACAGCCATTACGAAAATATGTAAACATTTTACCAAGTAAGCATTTTTGATCTCGCAATCCATTCCCATTACTCGACGTCTATGTTTGTCAATCCAGAAGGGCTGTAAGTGTCATGTCGAGTTGCCGTTAGTGACAAACACTTCGCAGAAAGAAGCCTTCACATCCCTTAGCGATACACCCCGATGCAGTAGCGTTCAATTTAATGTCAATTAGAAGATTAAAAATGATCTTGTCTTTGTTTCAGATTGCAGCAATTAACTTTCAATTTCATATTAGGTGTTTTTTGTAGCAACATTATTGCAACATGACCACATTATTAAAAAAACTCTAGTGTATAATCAATTACAATTATTAAATAACATTTTAAATAAAACGAGTGGATACCCATTATTAAGTTTTGAGGAGTATGATTCTAATGTTGTTGCTTGACGTGATTAAGACTGTATGACAGATGCTGATGATGATGCTGACGATTAGTGTAGTTCAGAGTTTGGTCAGCAAGTGACAAAACATTCAGTGGTCGATACAAAAAAAAATCAGTTGTCCCTTGTTTATCAATTTATACTGTTGTGTTCACTGTTTGTGACTTAGTTTTTTCAGATATTTATGAGTGTCTACCTGTTGCGCAGTGTCAGCAGAATATTGAATATTGATTTAATATTATTTGATAATGAATAATGCTTAGTTAATAACGTTGACGAAACTGATAAGCATAATGTTTCCGTACAGATGAGTATATACATTTCGTATTCTGTAGCGTCAGGTCTCGACATACGTTTTTTTCCCATTAGACTTTTCCATTCAGACATAAGTATCTAATATCATAATCAATATCTATGTTATGAATAAAAATCTTTCGATATCGTTAGTCTGGGAATGCTTTACCAAGAGGTGAAACGCTTGTCATAACTAATAATACTACAAATGGAATAATAGCAATGTTATCAATTTTATTTTTATATTAAACATATTTAAGTCAGTGCCGTCCTCTATTTTTAAATGTAATTGAGTATTTAGTTTTAAGCCCTGCCGCTTAAATTAATAACCTAACATTATAAAAATTATACAAAATTATAAACATGTTTAATTTAACGAGATTTACCAAAAATCTGAGTGTATATTATTAGCAATAATAGTAAGTGTAGATGATTTTTATTATTTTTACCAAACAATTGTAATTTTGATTTGTTCAACGTTTGATTAGATTGTAAGCCATAATATGATGTGTAGTTACAATGGTAAAGAAAGATTTGGAGACTTTCGAATATTCACAGATAAAAGCTCAAAATACTTGCTTGAAGACATTTAATATACGTTTAAGGGTTTTAAAGAGAAGTAATTCTTTTAATATCACACATCAATGCGTGCCACTGATTCTCACCCACCCTTATAACCGAATGCTGGAGCCCGATTACACACCCCCTGAACGAGAAATGAAAAATCCATTCTCGTAAACGGTTTTTCAGTTTTTCATTCGAAGCTATTCAACGCATATAAAAGTTACGTTTTTCCACGCTTAGCTCGAAAACGTGTAAGCCATTTTTCTATGCGTATTTTTTTATTACGTATTCCTTTCAATCCCCCGAATAATTGAAGAAAAACTGTTTCAATTTTTTCCAACACGCCTTCGGTAAGAATAATTCATCACGTTTGAAATTTTATAGACACGAAAACACGATATCAGTAGAAAATTAATAATTTGCTTATTATAAGTATAATTAATTTAACTTGTTTTTCAGTATGAATGTACAATAATAATATTCTTTGCAATTTGTTTACGCTAAAATATTACGTTTGCTCAGTACTTACTTTGTTAATAAATTATGCTTTTTTCATTTGTCTATGAGTAAGACTGTAAATGAATTATATACAAAATCGAACTATTGCTATGGGAGTCGTTCAAATTCTTTTTTACTGGAGAGAATTATCACATACATCTAATATAGTTTTAATATATTATATCGCATTATAAAATGCCATTTTATGCGAACCATGTTTAGAAATGTCAATCTTTTATTCTTGACACCAATATTCTAAGGTTATTTATTGATTTAATCTCAAGCCAATTATATTTAAATTTGATCTCAAAAATTTTCACAACGGAATTAGCGGAGAAATATTATTTTGCCAGACGTAAATGAAATCGCGCTCTCACGTCTTTAATGTGCCAACATTTAGCTTTGAATAATATCACGAATACGCAAGACAGCCTCTATGATTTTGGATTGCTCCCTAAAACCACTGCAAATAACACGTTCTGCAAGAACCTCCATCTATTATATATACCGGCCTATTATGTTCTCCATACCATTCAGATTTCAGAAACAAACGTTTTTGTCATTTGATAATTATTGTTTTATTTCAAAGATGATTAGAGTTATGGTATTCTACCATTACTAATTTAAGATATTATATGTCAATTAAAAGCAATATGTTTGCTTTCTATGTACTCTATAATGATTTAATCATTAGTATAGATTTCACTCACAGATTGCATAGGTCATCGATCATAGTAAAATACATTCATTTATTATTGATTGCGTATGTAATGTAGATTGATATAGATATTGTGAAATGAGGGAGGTGTTAGAACAAAAACAAACAATGCTTGTCGTTAGGAAAACGAAAAATCACAGCATTAAAAGCAAAAGGTGGTTGTATCAACAGAAATTGGGAACATTTGTTAAGCCGAGTTAAAGAGTTCTACACCGATCTCTACAGTGATGACGCTGACAATATGACTATAGACTTTGATTTTCAGAGAAATGGAAATACGGAAGACCATACTTCCGAAATCACATCATAGGAAGTAACCCATGCTTTAAATTACATGAAAACTGGCAAAGCCCCGGGGGAAGACGGTCTATAAAAAAAGTGGGAAAGGATGCAAACGAAGTGCTTCCACAATTGTTTACAGAATGCAAATGCCAAGAGGACGTCCCAGAGGCATAGATAAATGCCAGCATTGTCATTTTTTACAAATGTGACAGAGAAGACCTAGCAAATTATCGTCCAATAAGTTTATTCCCTATTCTCTACAAGGCGTTCACAAAAATTCTCTCAAACCATCTGCAAAATGTACTCGACGAGAACCAACTGAAAGAACAAGGCAGATTTAGAAGCAAATAAGCACTGTGAACCATATTCATGTCGTCAGAGAAATAATAGAGCGGTGTCAGGAACACAAACTGCCACTATGCATGGGCTTTATATAGACTATGAGAAGGCGTTCGATTCCATAAGAAAATGTTCAATACTCGATGCACTTAGAAACCAAGGAATCATAGGGCGCTATATAAATATTCTCAATATTATATACCAGTCACATAACAGCATCTGTCGATTTCTATAAACCATCGTGCAGATTTTGTATCAGCAAAGAAGTCCAACAAAGTGATAAAATTTCACCTAAACTATTTTCAGCCAGCCTTGAAGACTTATTCAGGCAACTTGATTGAAATGACAAAAGGATCTCCATAAATGGAGAATACCTGAGTCATCTGCTCTTTGCCGATGATATAGTAATTTTCTCACAAGCCTCAGAACACCCCCAAACAGAATACAGGAACTCGCTGAAGTTAAAAACAAAGTAATCTTGAAAATAAATGTCACAAAGATGAAAGTCATTTCAACTGCTTTGCGGGCCAAAACGCAATCAATGGCACTCAGCTTGAACAAGTGAAAAACTACATCTATCTGAGACAAAAAGTGTCTATACATAGATATATATATTTAATAAAATTGTTCACAGAGTAAAGCTAGGCTGGAGTGGTTTTGGCCACCTGAATATTGTCGTCAAAAGTGACCTTCTATTATTCCTAAAACTCAAAGTGTTCAACCAGTGTGTGTTTCCCGTAATCACATATGCGTGTAAAACATGGACCCTAAGTAAACGAGAGATCCAGAAACTTAGAATAGCAGAGCGTGGTATGAAAAGGTGCATGCTGGGCATAACGCGGAAGAACAAAAAGAGGAATGAGTGAATAAGGAAGCAGATAATGGTTTGTGTTGTGTCATATAGAGATGGGCTGGACGCATAGCTCAAAAAAGAGACGTTGGACAAATCTAGAGGCCATCGGATCGATAAAATGATAAAGTTCTACGGAAGTACGTGGCAACGCAACGCACAGCACCAAGAAAAGTGGAAACAGCTTGAAGAGGCCATCATCCAGCAGTGGATAGATTCAGATTGATGATGATGATGATGATTGATAGATATTTTTATCTAATTATCTGTTAATAATAGCTGCAATTATAACCAGTTATCGAAATATAAATGAGTAATCATTTCGATTTATTTTAACAACATTTAAACTAAATATGAATAGTCAAGAAAAAATCGTCTTATTGTGATAGCTGGTGTACTTTAATATCTTTTTAGCGTAATACTTACAATTGTTCAGACGCCATGTCGCCTTAAATAATTATTTTATTAAAAGAAAACGTTTGACTCCTGAAGTTTTTGTGATTGTAATAATGCTTAAAATAATCAATTACATTTTCATTGCATATTTATCTCGTACATAAATTATTATTCATAGTCCATTCTGACACCTGTTAAGTAACAATTAACAAGCAAACACAAAGCTTGTACTAGTTATTTTATTATCAGTTCAATTATCATTAATTCTGTTTTTGTGTTATATTGAATAACTATCTCGTTTTCATGCTAAAAAATCCCTTCGGATCTCATGCAGTCACATTGGATCACCGTGTAGGTTGTCATATAGACACATCTATAAAACTAAATGAAGATTTCAAAACGTGAAATATGGTTTTATGTAGTATTAAGTAATTATTTTACGTCATATTTAGTGTGTAAAACCTGAAATACATATCAAACTATGGGGAATTATCGAAAGACGCAAGAATCGAATTCTTCATAGCAGAACAAGCTTCGGACGTGTCTTGGTGCCGTTTGAAACAAAACAGTTGCATACGGTACGTCATGCATCTCGGATTGTTACTAAACTATACTAATTGTTACTATACTATACTATAATTTTGTATTTTTATACGGTAAAATTGACGAGGTTTTAAAATTATAATTAATTATAGAGAGAAGACGTAAACTTTGTATGTATTTTTAATTTTCAATTATATGTAAAACTATTTTATTTACAATTAACAAAACTTTCAATTTTTTGTTTAACCTGTTTCACAGCTAATTTAAAGGTTTAAACGCCGAAGTAACTCATTGTTACACCATGAATACGAAATGGTTAAGATCTGTATTATAGTGATACTAGTATGTTAAGTAAGGTAATTTCAGCAACTTTATTATAACTTGGTTAGAAATAATGAAAACTTTAACTCTTTATTGAACAAAATAAAAACACTGTCATTTTACAAGTCAAAGTGTTAAAAATATCCATGCAAAGAAACGATTGCTTCGCATATTAGTTTAAAAGATTGAATAATTTGACTATAGACGTTTATTTGTAGCAGCGTAAATTCAGATATGAAGTTGACTTACCAATTACTTTATCACCAAGACTACAAATTTATTAAGAAAAAAATATTTTTTTGTTATAATTATTAATTTATAACATAAAGTATTAACTTACCTTTAAATTAAATTAACGTAGGTATTATTACTCTTCCAAGTTTTTAAGTAGACAGCAGTTAATTTCACCCATTACATAATATATCATTACGCCAACAGAATTTAAGAAAACTTCGTTGAGATGTAATTATAAATAAATTGGATAATATTCGTTCGATAAATAAAGAAAATTTAACACAAGTTCCTCGGAATAATACGACAGTCAACATGGTAAAGTTCGTTAGTGAATTCTTGCAAATTATTTTGTCTTTATATGTTTTGCCAAGTTGAGAGCAAAGATAATCATCATAATTGAGAATACTCACAAGGGGTTTGTTCTCAAAACACGCTATTTTCAATTGCCAATTAGCAAGTAAAATAAACATGTTATGCGTGAACGTGGAAGTTTATTTTATTTCTGATACAAACATAACACATAAGCATGATACAAATTTGGATAATTAGTATAGCATTTTCACCCTTTCAGTGTTCACACATTTGTTATTAGTCGATTGAATAGATGTGTTGATTCACTAAAGGTTAATTAAATAACACATTCAAAGTGTTAACTGTAAATATTTTGTGAGGGGACATTATATTTATAAAAATAAAACAATGTATTTTTGTTATATTTCCACGATTTTCTGATAATTGATTACATATGAAAAAATTCTGGAATTAGTACAAAAAATTGTGTTTCATTTGATTGAATTAAATATTATTTCAAATGTGTTATTGTACAATCTTTGTATTAAAACAAAATAAACATCTTTGTCTAAGTGATCTTATTCATACCCTTGAGTAAGACCACTTAAACAAAGATTTTTATTTTTATGTCTTCAATAAGAGAGAAAAATATATTAATTATTTTACATTCTGAATCGAGCGGTCACACTTTTAATGTTTATTATCTCATGCGATTTTAATATAAAAGTTGTTTGAAAGAATTTACATACAATATTTTTAAACATATTTTTGATAGATAAACATTGTGTTATCTATATATACATATGTAATAAGGCAATAGTATTCAAAACTTAAATAATTTATTTTAGATGTACTATGAATGTCATTGGAAAAGTATAAATGTATTACTATATTTTAAAAAATCGGGCTTTTTTCTGGCTAAGATGAATAAATCTGGGCTTCGGGTCAGGTTCGGATAAAAAGTGTGATATTGAGACTCAGGCTCGGACCGGGTAATTTTATAAAATTTCAACCTGTGCAAACCTCTAATCCAAAAGCACTTTAATAAAAACAGAATTTAAACACAAACCCTTTCTTTCTTTGAGTGGCATTGCAACGCATGACGGGTATTCACTAGTGGCTTATAAATTTTACATAAGAAAATTCATTGACTATCGCAAAATGACTGTCAGTAAGTATTAAATTTATTTCTGAACGAATAAATGACACCCGTTTTGCAAATAAACTACTTTAAAATTAAATGTCTTCATTGAAAGTAATTATTAAAGACAATTTAATAAGAATTTGTGGGCGTTTGATAAGAAACAAAAACCTTTTGTAGCCTGTGTATGTATTAGACATATATTCTTTGAAGGTTATGTTCGTCCACAAACTTTTGGCTCGGGTAAATTAAATGATACTTTAAACAAATTTAGCGACAAACGTGACGTTGCGTGAAAGACTCTTGTCATTAAATATAATAGTTGAGTAGAGAAACAAAATTTGAGTTTGAAAGCATTCATTTGGGAATAAATTATAAAATACTATACGTTGGATAGAAATGAGGCTACTAATTGACTTAGTCGTGTTTAATATTTTATATATTGTGTAATAACGACTTATTTCAATGGGAGTAAGAATCATTTAAACGAATAACTAAATTCTTAAAGAAAATTAAGCAAAACATTCAAAGCTTCATTCAAAATACGAAATGACGTTTTAAGCTTTTCATTATTTGCATAATTATCAGTAAAATTGAAGACATGACTGCAATAGCAGTATATGTTCAAAAAGTTGATTCTGATATAAATGCCAACAAAGTTTTGACATATCAATTAAATGTATTTGGCTTTTAAAAAAATCTTATTTTTTTACATATTGTTTTAGTAAAATTTTGTTTGTAGGGCGAGTGTTCCTAAAGTCAACCGTCGCTAGTGGTCAGCCTTTTGAGCTTAAACTTAAATAATAGTGGATAAATTAAAAAAAAACAGATTTTTTTAAATTCGTGTAGGTAGTCTTGCCACTTGCCAATACACATTTGCATTATACTGACCTATATGATGCAATACGCGATTAAAAAATGCACATTTTTACTTCGCACGTTTCAATAAATTCATGTTGTATGGGAATCACCAACAAAATATACTTTATATTGTCATGCTTTGCATCATTATGTTTTTTATTGTTTTGTCTACTCTCAGTAAATTTGTTCGTGATATTTATGAAAATTCATAGTGATGGCCGAACACTGGGCAACGAAAGGCTGACCATTGAATTTTGAAAACTGTTTAATGGAATAAAAAAATATGTATTTTTCATTCATTGACTCAAAATCTCTTTAGTGTACTTTACACCTGTCGCTTAACTGGCCGACGACTGCCAAAAAGACCCTATGCAACGGATTTTTTTTATTTATCAATAAGCTTAGGAAATTATACGCTAATGTAAAAAACAGATAAAAGCGATATTATAAACCAATATTGAGACTCAGATTATTGGACATTGAAATAAATTTAAATCAGTCATACAATTAAAATATAATATCTAATTATGTACTATCTTTGCCTTCTTCTTATGCAGTGGTATTTTCATCATCATCATCATGAACATTTTCGCTATCAAAACTAGTAATATTTCAAGTCATTATGCACCACCTGAAGTTAAAAACTTAAAGGAGACTTTGAATCATTATTTTTTGTGGGTTTCACTTCTATCATTTTGACTCTTTTATGGTACATATTCTTTTTTTGAAAGGATTCTCAATTTTTTTTGAAAGAAACTTACAAATAAAAAATACGATTTGAATGCCCCTATGAATTACCACACACGGCAGTGGTTTCAAACCTTAATGCTACGACGCCTCCTCTAAAAATATTTTTTTGTCCGCGCCTCCCTACCTTTATTTTAAATTGATATAATAATAAAGACACGTTTTAAATATTAAAAACAAGATTATGCTATAACATATACGTACATGGTGTAGCTAGGGGTTTTGCCACCGCTCCCCCACCATTTTACAATAGTGTCAATATAGTGTGTTATCTTTAAAATTACTTACTATTTATTTTTAATTATAAACCATTTCGCTACAGAAAATTGCGTCGCAGGCGCAAAATGTTTCGTATATCAACATAATTTCTTCAAAAACATGTACTATATTTTTACAATTTGTCATTTACAAATGTTATATGTAATATTAATATTGTAAAGTCTCACAAGCTTGTTCTTGAAATATGTAAGATAAATAAGATATAAGATATTGAAATGTGTCTTTGAAATAATATTTATCATTTACAAAAAAAAAAATGCAAAAATATTGATTGACAAACCATTAATATGTTGTACATCAAAATTCAAAATTAATTTTTGACAAGATATTCAGCAGATTTTACTAACACCACATTATCTATTTGCAAAAAAAAATGGTAACAAAATTATTTTTCCTCGCTTTCCTCTTGGCAAAATCGTCAGCAACATTATCAAAATCTGTTTTATCTGCCAGTTGCTCTATTGAAAGTATTACAATATTTTTTAATCGCAAATTGCTCACTGTCGATGTTAAATAGTTTTTTTATTAATTTCAACCACAATTCATAATTCAGCATCAGCATGTGCACAACAATTTTTCCTTTCTGCCTCGACATTTAGGTTTTATGATTATCCTAAGATTATTTTTATTTGTTTATTACCTATGGAACTTCTTGTTGATTTTCAAAAATGCTGCTTCCAAGAGTATATTTTGCTAACGAGTAAAATAAACATTCATTTACTGTTATATTACGATATGAAGTTTTATTTATCTGTAGATATATTGGTATGAAAATTATATTTTAATTACAAAATCTTGGCGCCTCTCCTGGCAATAGACCGCGTCTCTACGGTTGAAAGCCACTGACATACGGTGATGTATTTTATTATAGAATATTGCCGTTTCGTGATTTTTCTGATCTACAGATCCCAGCTGTAAAAATATTGTTTATTACAACATTTCACTCCTTGAAAAGACACGTTGTTCTTTTTTTATAGTTTGTAAAGATATAATTCTCTACGCTATCCTTTTTCTTTGCTTGATAATCCTCTTTCACATATCTTTTTTTACGATTTTTTTGCTCCCATACAATGAAAGAAAATATCATGAACAGAACTTTTAATTGATGTCAATGTCACTTTGAACTGTATTAAAAATTCTATACAAAAAAAGGGTACAAGGCTGAACCATGAATCTTTACCTTAGCTACCATCTGCGATTTTTTTAATTCGCAGAAGATTTTGAAACATTATTTAAAAACAGTTTATGAGCTTATACGCTATTATTGCACCCATGCATTCAATTGTAAACTAAGTAGTCTAAGATAAGTATTTTAGTAAAATTTTATTTGCTTCTAAAAAGGAGGAGCCTTCTCTGTGGCAATTTTATTCTGGAAGAATTGTGAATATAATTTGGGTTTCTCGATAGTTTATTTCACTTCGAAAATATTTCTATATGTAAATCAAAATTAGAATTTCGTATTGAAATACTATACGACTTTATAAGTTCATTATAAGGTCCAGAAAACTTTTTTTGTAAAGACCCAGAGGAGAACTTTAAGAAGCTTAAGATTCCTGGAGAGATTTTTCAGTCCACTCCATCCCAAGTCTTTAACTCCATCACTGTGAGCTTAAAGTTAAAATGATTAACTAAATATCACCATCAAAAAAAAATATTTTTGTTTATATTTTAACATCTATTGATGTCACCGGTTATTACCGGTCATAAATCATACAACATTTAATATTTATTTTACTCATGTTTACTATCAAAATCTTTGCCATTTGTAAAAATCAAACTTTATCTTGCTTTTCTATACTCTGAACGTGTTTTATAATTATGCATTAAATTTAAGTTAAAAAAAATAATTTCTATCAAACTTTAATCAATAACTCATTTTTTTAAGACATCAACTGAGGGTGCTTGATGGAATTTCAATATCAAATTTGAATTGTTGAGATTTTTTACATTTCAATGTATTTCGTCACTAATGACCTGGGTTCCGCCTTTTGGCACATTCAGGTACTCAAATACACTCCCTTCCACCCATCCGATCCTCAAAAGCGGGGCGTAGCGAGAGCTATTAGCTAACCACTACTCCTGTCCTAGCCTTATCTTTCTATCTCTACTCTCTTTGAAAAAAAAGAGAGGTTGAGCAACTGAGTAACAAGCATTTCTCATAGAAAACTTATGTGGAGATGCCTCCATTAGGAGGCCATATACTCCATGTTGGGGGCGGACATAGTAAAAAAATATATCTGACATGCCTGCTTGTAATCCGTTTAAATATTCCAAGACTATTTTAAGTGGGAATTTTTAAGTAGGTATTCCCTCCTACTCATCCGATCCTAAAAATGAGGCATAGCGAGAGTGATTAGCCAACCATTAGTTCTGTCTTAGCCCTATCCTTCTATCCCTACTCTCTTAAAAAGAGAGAGGTTTAGCAACTGAATAAGAAATAGTCCTCGTAGAAAACTTCTGTTGAGATACCTCCATTAGGAGGCCTTATGCTCCACACTGGGAGTGGACATAGTAAAAAAAAAAAAAGTTTAACGTGCATGATTGTTCGATGTTTGGATCGTACTTAAGAAATATTATTTTTCTGTAGTAAATATATACTGCCTCAAAAGCAATGAGATGTTTATGACGTTTTTTCTAGACGTTAAGACTAGACAGAATGAGCGCGAAACGTTGTTAATTTTTTTATTCCCAGCTGTATGTCTGTATTTTCTATATAATAAAAAAGTATGGAGAGATTTTAATTATTCAAAAATATACTTTAAAGTATTTAAAAAACAAAATGTAAAATATGTTATTTTTACTTCGGTTCATCAAAACAAAATGTATTACTCTTGAATTTCCATAATAGAACGGAAAATAGTTTTCTTCGTATCTAATCAATTGAAGATGTCGCTTAAGATATAATTTTATGACATCGTTTCACTTAAATCACATGTAACTGATTAACATTTTTTTCTCTATTTCTAATGAAAATGTTTTTAATTATTTTAAAACGCACTGAGTAAAACAAAGTCCTGAAAGAAATAACTTAATTTATAAATATTAAGCAACCCAATTTTACAAACTGTTAGACTGTCGACCTCTGTGGTCTTGTAGTGAGAGCTTTTCCGTTATGATCAGGCGGTTCTTGGTTCAAGTCTCTGCAATGTCAATACAAATTCGATTTTTTTCAATTAAAATTTAAGATATTGAACATGGGTGTTTGTAATGTTTCCTTTGCTTGAGTTGATCTCGAATGATTACGAAATTCTCATGCAATTTTAAAATAGCTGTGATTTAATTTTATGTAAATTATAAAAATACAAGACACCATTAAATAGTTTTTATCCATAATTTAATTTTTTTTTCATAATGACAAGATATTTAAGACATCGACTGAGGGTGCTTGATGGAATCATCAAAGGCGAAACCCGGGTCGTTAGTGACAAAATACACGGAAGTGTACAAAATCTCAATAATCAAAATTTGACAAGATATGTGTTATTAATCGTTAAATAACCTACATCAGTTGATAAAAAATATTATTTTATAGGCGTAACCTCCATTAAATTTGTTTACTTTAAATCTTAAAGTATTAATTACCCCCTGTGTTAAGTAAGTTAACTTCTTATAAATGTTTAACCGTCGAAAAGCTGGTGCTATCAAGTGTTCTTAGAACTATTTGTATAAATCTTTCAAATTACGCATTCCAATTATTAAGGGTGAACAAACGCTGACACATATTTACAAAATTATTCAAGCTTGGTTTTTTAAGAAATCTGAATGTTTTTTAGATGGACCCAGTGAAAACATCTTGTATGCCATACATGAGAATTTGTTTTTTTGCCTTCAGATAAATAAGCTGCGTTTTATGGAATTTCATTCTACTGTAATTTTGAAATTCTATGTAATCGATATCGATATTTTGTTATAAAATTTAAGATAAAAGGTTTATATTTCATGTTATTATGGGCTGCAAGCCGTATGCTACTACAGTAACACTTAAGTCGCTTTCATATAATGGGATGGCTACACGGAGAAAATGAAAACTTTTAGAAAATAGTTCATGACGTTGGCCAACGTCGTTGGCTTCGGCTACGGTGTCCACGAGCTTTTTCCATTTTTGTTTGAAGGTATGAATGCTGCGAAGACTTAATTATTTCTTACTCCTGTCTAAGCCCTATTCTTCGATCATAACTTTTTTCAACGAAAATGCGACTTTGAGCAACTGATTAATAAGCATCTGTCGTAGAACATCTTCTATTCTGAATAGCTTCATTAGGATTCCATATATTTCACATGGAGGGCGGACATGTTTGCAAGAAAAACAATCGCTTAAGGTAATTTTGTGAACTGGCTTCACCATGAATTTATCTTGTATGTGGTGTTTTAGCGCCTTATTTTAAATCAACAATTGAAAAAAAATGTACCGCGCCGAGTCAGAATTTTCTGACATCAACGCACCGAAGCATTTAAAATTTTACAATACGTGATATACAAGACATGATTGTGGTTCAGAATTAACCAAGTATGATTTGAAGTGGTTTGTAGGTAATTAAGTAATACACAGTAGAGTACGCTAAGGTTATAATCAAAATGTATTTTAAATATGTATTTTCTTATTAAGACGCTGCATTGCGAAAGATGTCTGCTCGTAAAACCGCAAAAGAGTATAGCTAATCTAGATTTAAGTAAGACATACAATACACTGTTACGTCCATAGACTATTTTCGCTACACGTAATACAGCCTTCAACAACAAGAGTGCTTTTAAGTGAAACAGGCATGCGAAAAAAGTTATATATTCCATTACACTTTGGTTTATTGCATGTTTTCAATAAAAAGTTCGCAGCTAATGATGATGCATGAGTAAGCTGTAGATTTTTCTTTGCGTAAAAGTTTTTTTTTCCTTTTAATAATATGATAATAACTTTCTGTTATACGCATATTGAATTTTTTATACCATCGAAATGTAGGTCGAAAAATATGAATAGAGTAAGTCCATTACTTTCATGATTATAATATGGATAAAAATAAATAATAAAAAGCTAAGATTGTCAATTATGAAAATTGGAATTATTGGGAATATACGTTCACAAAGTAACTTATAACTCGTCGATAGAAAAATTTTCTTCGTTTGTGTTCATTAATACAATTCGTTTTGAAACTTTTAAAAGGTTCTAAATTAAATCTATTTAAATCTCGTACTTCTCTTTTGTCTTACCAATAACCATTTCTATTAATGGGAAGATGCGGTAAAAAAAACAATTATATGAAGAATTGATTTAAGTATACCGAACATTTTCATATCTCTGAAAAGAGATTTAGAATGAATGAATTTTAATAATAAAGGTAACAACCTTATCCTAGTAATAATATTGCCTAGGTTGAAGTCATGATAAGGTCAATGTCAAAAAAATTAAATATTGAACATTTGGGGTCTGTGTTGCCAATTTATCTCGACTTAAGGAGAATAAGTAGGATTTTTTTCTTATTTCGCAAATTGTTTTCCGTTGCTTAAAAAATATGAAAAGTCAAAAAAAAATATATTTTTAATAATTGCATTTTCAGAGTATTTGTTTACACTGTTGCATTTTTATTTAAATCAAAATAGTAAAGTTTTCAAGCCTTTCTAGCAAAGAGTTGACACCAGTTTTTCAGATATGCTTATATATGTTTTACGCCATGACTAGATTAGGATTTATTGTCAGTTACCGAGATACATGTCTGAGACAAAATTGTATTTTTAGGCGACGGAAAACGATTAACGATTTTCGCGAAATGAGAAAAAAACCTACATATTCCTCTGAATCTTAAGTGATTTTAATATTTTGCGCATTGGCAATTATTGGCCATCATGCCGAATATTTTTTTTTATTTGTTCAAAATATATCTATATTAAAAAAAAATCTTTTAAATGAAATACTTCATACGGATTCGATATCACGAATATTTTAAGCTGTCATTTGTCAATTCACTGTGGAAAAGAATTATATTTTAAAATCGAAACGCAATCATTTTGTGTTATTTGCACATTTTTATAACGATTAGGATCGTTTTCGCTCATCTCGAGCATTATCAAATGATAAAATATAAATCTAAACAGGGCTGTTTCAATGAAATTTCACATGTTTATCATTGGAATCGGTTACGGTTAAAAGAAAAATACTGTATGAATCTAAGCATTTTTTTGACGTACCTCAATTTACAGTATGGTACAACAAGTAATTATGATTAAAGTTGTATATATCTAATTTGGATTATTGAGATTTTGTACACTTCCATGTATTTTGTCACTAACGACCCGGGTTTCGCCTTTCGGCATCTTCAGGCATTCGAGCGCACGAATGGACTCGAACTGACAGACAGTAAACAGTGTCTAACGTTTATATAGAAGATACAAATAAGACAAATATTATTTACGAGGTAAGATATTATACGTCTGAGAGCCACACTGATACCTGAGTTAAAATTTCAGGAATCGCCCTAATCCTTATTTTGTAAACACCATATTAACAGAGTGGCGAATTGCCGCTTTTCAACTTCTTTTAGAAATACCAGTGATTTTACAATTATAATAGTATGGGTAAATATATACAATCATTCCACATTTAGTGACATCTGTTAGGTGTTTCAATGAAACGTATATATTTACCCATTCGTCGAATTACATCCCATCAAAACCCACAATACTATTATAATTGTAAAATCACTGGTATTTCTAAAAGAAGTTGAAAAGCGGCAATTCGCCACTCTGTTAATATGGTGTTTACAAAATAAGGATTAGGGCGATTCCCGAAATTCTAACTCAGGTATCAGTGTGGCTCTCAGACGTATAATATCTTACCTCGTAAATAATATTTGTCGCATTTGTATCTTCTATATAAACGTTAGACACTGTTTACTGTCTCTCAGTTTGAGTCCATTCGTGTGCTCGAATGCCTGAAGATGCCGAAAGGCGAAACCCGGGTCGTTAGTGACAAAATACATGGAAGTGTACAAAATCTCAATAATCCAAATTTGATATTGAAATTCCATCAAGCACCCTCAGTCGATGTCTTAAATTATATCTTAAATTATAAAAAAAAAAATTGTATATATCTCTTAAGTTCATCACGTCATCGTCGGTACTGGCAATAGTGTAATACCACAACAGCTATCTGTTTAGTTTGATAATTGTTGTGTTAATACGAATTTGATTATTTTTTTCTTTATTATATTAATTAAAAAATGAGGCTTTATAATCCATAGTGACGATATTGAGCTGTTAAAAACTATTCTCATACTGAGTTGAGACATGCGTTAGCATTATTGAGGCATTAATAGAGTACCCAATAAATAATTTATTGGCCGATTATCATAATTTTAATATGATCGGCATATTTTGTCACGGCTTTGGGAAAACTGTTAAGCCAATGTCACGCCCCATCACGCGCCTGCGAAATCCTGTTTACCTTTTTGTCCCGGACTCAGTGCCGTCATAAACACCTCAAAATAATGAAAATGACCAAAGAGAGTGACCGTAATGACAGAATTTATATACGCAACTTTGTATGGCGAGTGGTCACATTGGAAACTGGCTGAAAACTAGTAATACATTATTATTAATAATTATTCAAATTACTTGCTATCGAATAAAACATAAGTATTTCGATCACAAGGACGTTTATTATTTGTTTTATCTGATATAAGGCGATAATTGTCTCTTTCGAAACAATAAAATAATTTTTAAAAAATTTAGTTATTGAGACTTTGTACACTTCCATGTATTTTGTCACTAACGACCCGGGTTTCGCCTTTCGGCATCTTCAGGCATTCGTGCGCTCAGTCAGTTCAAGTTCATTCGTGCGCTCGAATCTCTGAAGATGCCGAAAGACGAAACCCGGGTCGTTGGT
Source organism: Himalopsyche phryganea (assembly GCA_022494535.1). NCBI lineage: Eukaryota > Metazoa > Arthropoda > Insecta > Trichoptera > Rhyacophilidae > Himalopsyche > Himalopsyche phryganea. The sequence continues at coordinate 1,262,247 of JAGVSL010000060.1, read as the reverse complement.
TACAAAATAAATGGAATCGTACAAAATCTCAATAACTCAAATTTGATATTGAAGTTCCATCAAGCACCCTCAGTCGATGTCTTAAATTATAAAATAATTTGTGTTTATTGAAATCAGTGTTTAAAAAAAAAATTGACAAAGTTTTAAATATAAATAAATGCATTTTATTGGGTTACTGGTACCTCATCGAGGATATCCAATAAACAACGTTTTTTAAATTAACAGTAATTACCTACCTAATTAAAATTTCAAGTCAAAATCACTATGTGGTGGTTACCAGGTTCATAAGACTATTCACAGGTTACATTAAAGTGACTGAGTGCCTTGCTAAAAAGATATTCAAAATATATATTCTTTATCGATATCGTTGCTGTTCGCAATACACTAAATCAAAAAAATGACATATTGAGTGAGAAGGTCGAATTGATGAGAGGTGAATGTTTGGTTATCAACTTTCGGGAGGTCTGGGATCTCAAGCAAACACCATTTCAAATCCAATTCATTTCTTATTTAATTAACGAAGATGCAGTGGTTTACGACACAATTTATCAGTAACAAATGAAATTGACTCTACATTTACATTTACTTAAAACATGAATTTATCTTTAAGTTATAATGCAATTGACACAACAAACGATTGTAAATTTAAATTAAGTCCAATTTCAAAATAAACAAAAATGATTAATAATTACTTCGGATGCTGGCCGGCTTTTTAGCCGAAGGTCTCCAAAAACCGACTGTCCATCAAAATAAAAGTTAAACTTCAACCACTGTAGGTTCCTCCCCTGTTTGTCAATAATAGACTCGTCTGCTGGTCGTTTTTTAATTTTTAGCTATAGCCCTATGACACCCGATTGCTTTTAACGACAATAACTCGGTTTGAATAGCAATAATCATTGCCATTAAAGGTGTGCGCCGTCAGTTAGGGACCCTAATACAACTTAAACTTAACAAACAAAACCAGGGTATGTCATGAGTTAGTTATATCAAAACGTTCCTTATTCCAAACCTTAGTGCATGGAAGAGCACACTTATTTATAAAAAATATACTTAAAAACAGTTTTGTACAAACAAACTAAATGAAAAAGATATAGCATTTCAAATATTTGACAAACTTCAAAGTCCAATTACTCAAAACTGGTATTCTTCAGTTAGTGTCTTCTTCCAGAACTACGACGATATGTTGTATTTTAACGTTTATAGTGTGTTTTCATCTGCATCGTTAAATACATCGATTTTCTAATTAAATGATGACTTTTTTAAAAAAAAATAGTTAGAAATTAGATGGTTGTAATTTAATGGTATAATTCAACTTTTCATGTCAGCTCAAACTAAGTATTTTTTTGTTTATAGTGAATATTAAACGTTTTAAAACTTGAGAACCCTTACTAAGTACTTGTGACGGTGTTATCTGAAACCCTTTTTAAGGGAAAACTTGTTAGTCATGTTAAAAAAATATTCAATTAAAACTCTTCTTGTTTAGGAACAAGCGTCACATAAATATTTAGGGTAGTTGTACATTTAGGGTAGCAGGTGTGACTATAGCTTTTTTGAAAAATCTCATAAATAAACATCGAATTAATTTATCTCACGGGAATCACTTACAAGACTGCATGTCCTGTATACATGATTTGATTTTTAAATATTTAGGATTTTTTGTTAAGTTAAGTATGGTAAATTCTAAAAAACTATGTTGGTTCGTGATAAAAAAATTGATGCTTGATGAGTGAAAACTGTGTACACAATACCAAAACATTTTTTACAATATTCTTTCAATCATTTTTATCATGTACTAGCATTTTTTACCAGGTTTTTTCCAAGATAGAGAACGCTTGTATAAGGTCATTAAGATGTTAAGGTTAGTTAATGTTGAAATTTTTTTGATATATCACCGTGAATCGTATCTCTTGTATCTCCCACAAAATATAATCGATCAATTAATAATAATGTTAAAAGTTGAAAATAGCAATAATAAAAGATAAAAATTTCCCCACCTTCAATCTTGATGAGTGCCTCGTTGTAGATGCCATCGGTATTGGTGTCGGTGGTATCGGTGAGGATTCTCTCTACACAAGATATTCAAAATAATATAATAATCTTCAGACATGCAGTCCTTATTATTTTCCCTAAGTATTTTTGGGTTGGAACGTTTACAAAATGAGAGGATTACTGCAAAGAGTGTTGATTTTTTCAGTGGTCCCAATATGCAGCTTTATTCTATTGATCGTCATTGTCCAGTGGTTCTTTATTTCTACAAGGTACGCTTCACGTTACGAGCCACATTCAATTCCATCGACGGATCATAGATCTTTGAAACTGGTTGGGTTCATATAGAACAATTATAAATGATATAACGTTTAAATTACTATGAATGATCTTTTTTTATTGTATGGGGATAACATGAAAGCTATTTGTTAATGATAAACATTTAAACAGTGAACATATGTTGTTTGCTTAACTATGTCCACTCTCAATATACACATTACGCAATTTCAAATATTCATTTTATCAATGGTGGATGGGTATATCATGGATGGGTATATGGTGGATATGTAGCGATCAACTATTAGCTAATTCCCTTCGAGGTTGAGTGACTGAACTACAAACAGGCTGGTTAAAAAAATTCAGTTGAAATATTTTATTTTTGGTGGCATTGTAAAAAGTCGATAATTGTGTGACAATAATTCAAGCTGGACCAATTTCGCATTTATCAATGTTATTTTAATAAGAAAAATACGACATATTTGTTTGTAGTTAAGTCTCAACAAGCTTTTAGATACATTTTGTTTTCTTACATTCAAACAGAAAGCTGGCATCCAAACCAAACAGAGTGTGCCTTGTATGAAACGTTTGTGAGAGAGAGCTTTTTGATTGGTATTGCATTGCGATCGAAGGCTCTATCCTACGTGACGTAAAAGCTCAATTGATGCTTTTCTTTAGACTCGGTTGTGCACTTTGTCCTATGGTGGAGCACTTTTGCTATGGGTCTATACAATCAGATAGTATGATAATCTATTTAACATACACAGATAATCATTGTTTTAATAAAAGAATTATTTCCACAACATATTATTGGTACTGATTGTTTGAATATTGTTATGAAAACTTTTGAAAATTTAGATTATGAATATGTATGCATTACTTGAAAGCATACAACATATTTCAGGATGCATCAACATCTGGTTCTTCATATTATAAGATACACTTGATTCTCATATAACACGTTTTTATACAACACGGTTTTGATGTACTACGGTTGATGAATTTTGACATATTTTTGTACAACATGCTTTATATAATATGGTTTCAACATTTTTTATAGACAATGACCCTATAATTGAAAGAAGTTTGAAGTTCAAGAGAGATTTACAACAGATCTTGGCCCTTATCAGGAAATACGTAAAAATTATAAGCTAAAAGCAAACAATCACGTATTACAGAATTTTTAATGCCTAAATCCAAAAATACTCCGATAAGGAAAACTCACAACATATCTAGAAAAGAGTCGTAAATATATAATTGTAAGTGATAGCGATTATTAATGAATGATGTAATATAGATTTTTTCAATAAATACGTAAATGTATATTTTTTCGTTTGTTTATTAAGAATAATAAAGGATATTAACAAACGTCGATATTTTTTTGGAACATGCACCCTAATTTTGTATTAACTTCATACCTCGTATAACATGGATTTGTATTACACGACGTTTTTGTGAAACCATATGACCGTGTTATACGAGGCCCAAGTGTACATATTTGTTCTATAAAGTTGATTTGACACATATTTCATGCATATATATAACACACAATTATTAGGTATGCCATTTTCAAAAGATTCCACCACAATTTGTAAGCGTCACCAACCAAAAATGTTGTCAGTTTGATATATTCTCATTTCAACAAGTCACATTAAAACAATTTAACAATTTTGACTGTATCGTGATAAATTTTGTAGATTTTTTTAAATGTAGTTAAAAAGCTGTTGAATTTGCGCATAACCATTTTTTTAAAACAGTAATTGTCTGTTTCTAATCGAAAATATTTACAAATTGAAAGACCACACATTTTTATAGACAAAAATTTTGAATACATTTTTTTATATATTTTCTCTTTCTAGAATCATAGTTTTGCAAAGTTTGAATATGTATTAAAAAATATCAAAACAATTAATAAATATAATGTGTTCAAACAATCATTAGATAGTGATGCTTTCTTTCCACCCCTGTAAACAATCGCAGATTGCTGGATCGTAGCCATTATTGCATCACGTACTGCGGGAAAATATTTTAAAAGGTGAATAAAAATTGAATCGAAATTAAAAGCTCCAACTGCCAATGCAGTTACTATTTTGCTGTTGTTTCTACAAAATACAACGAATCGAATTAAGTGCTTATCTACTTGAAAAACCTCAACGTTAAAGAAAATATAAGAAGGTAATACGCAGCTGTTTGTTTTCCTCTTTTGTTCATTGTTGATTATTGCTTAAAAATGAATCTTATTATAAACGAATGTTAAATAAGTGTAAAAAAAAAGAAAAATCATAACAGAATCCGATAAAAAATACCTTCATTATTTATAAATCATCATCAGGAATGTGATAAAAGGAGTGTTTTCTGGTTACCTCCAACAATTATTTCCATCTCTCTCCGCCCATGTCGTCCCAAGCAAACGACAGTATTTTTAAAATCATTTAATGAATTAATTTTTCGTTTCTTCGAATTTTTAGTGAAAAATAATACATATCGATTGCCCCGTTCCATAGGACGATTAAGTTAAGTCATTATATTCAAACACCGCTTTTATACAGTTTCACAAAAGCATAGCTTGTAAAATGTACAGGTTTTCTCTCAAAAGGCAGATATCTGCAGAAATCAGCAGAATTAAATAATTTCTCAGTTCCGTATACATACATATCGAAATACCGTATTGTGGTAATATATTTTGTGAATCGTGGCGTTCCATAAAGAACTTAACCTTTAAACCTTTAACCTTCAAACTATAAACTATTAATCACCTAAATATTTGAATAAAAAGGTAATACAAATAATAAGGAATAAGCTATCACTTTTTACGAGTCAGCTTAGATGAGTCGAAACTTTGTACGGCCATATATCAAAAGTACAAATTTCTAGTTGTATCTCTATGAAACTAGGCCATCGATATAATGACATAATGAGATCAATGTTTACCATAAATATTTGATACTACTGAGAGTACTGAGTACCCGGCATGCGTTGCAATGCCACTCAAAGAAAGAAAGTATTTGTGTTTTAATTCTGTTTACTGAAGTGCTTTTGGATATACGATATTTTTTGTTTTCCGTCTGTGCGCACACGAATAAATCAGAAGGTTTTCAAAAATATCGCTGTTTGTATGTACGTAATTCTTTTTTTTGGATTTTCTTTGAGAAACCTTCACGGGTGTGCGTAAAACAACTCACCAAAGTTTCATTGAAATCGGATGAATGGTAAAGGATCGCATACGTGACAAACAAACAAACCAACATTTATTTTTAGACATATACTAGTGAGTACCCGGCATGCGTTGCAATGCCACTCATAGAAAGAAAGGGTTTGTGTTTTAATTCTCTGCACGGGCTGAAATTTCATAAAATTACCCGGCCCCGAGCCCGCGTCTCAATATCACACTTGTTACCGAACCCGACCCGAAGCCTGGATTTATTTTTCTTAGCCTGGAAAAACCTGATTTATTTTTTAACATAGTAATTTATTTATACATTTCAAACAATATATTTTATGTTATTGTTTACATATTTTCAACAATATTCATAGCACATTTGAAATAAATTATTTAAGTTTGATTTCCTTACCCGGGCCCAGTCCAAGCCCGAATGCAAATTGTCTTTACCGGCCCGAGCCCGGCCAACGAGGCCGGGCCCAGTAAAAGTCCGCGGAAAAGCCCGGGCCCGTGCAGACCTCTTTTTTAAACATATATAGATAGATAGATAGATCGATTGATATCTATCGAAAATGAAAACTTGCTGAGTAAATGTGTCCAATTACGGTTCGCATTGGTTTCAATATATTAACGTTACCATTAACCATCAAACAAAGATAAATTTAACACATAAACCTGTGGAATAATTAGTCGTTAAGTACTTCGCGAATCTGTGAAATATATTTGGTTGGTTGATTAAAGGTTACAGTAGCTCTATGATTAACAAAGTGTTTGTATTATTCTTAAAGTCAATGTACTGAGTGTGAACCTTTCCAATTAGAGAACAAAACCTTTGGCACACATGAAAGGTAGTGGAGCATTGTAATACGTATAAGGTCCCTGCTCACTTGGGTAGAAGCCAAGTGAACAAATACCCGAGGCGGTCAGCGACTCCTGTAACATGCAAGATGCAACCATTTAAGAGGATTTATTGGCTGGGAAAGCATACCAGAGGGATGCAAGTTTCTGTGATACGTTACTTCACTAATAGGGGAATGTTGTGTATTAAATTTTCGTGGCCGTGTTGATTCCTTGAGGGGAATTAATAGCATGCAACTCAAGTAGTCGTGATAATTGAAACAACTAAATGGATCTCACAGTGATAGAAAACATATAGTTGACTACTGAGGAAACTTCTTTAACTGAAAGTAATACAAATTACATAATATGAAAAAATATATGAATATCGGGTAACAAGAATAGATACAAACTAGAAAAGAAAATGTTAAAGCCAATTGTGAATGCAACACTAGATAAATGATTCAAAGCTATTTTGTGAACATTTCATATTAAATACCAGTATGAAATATAATTATCTTAATCATGATAATCAAAGGCTAGTTCATCAGTGCTAGATCTAGTCTTGTTCGGTTCTTCTTGAATGTTTATTGGGTAAACAATCATTAAACTATTAAGTTTATTCGTTTTATATTTCAGTAAAAATTTAATATTATATAGTTGCGATACAAAACATAATGTAATAAGCCAAAATCAAAGAGAAGTGATATAATAATAGGTAATTGTGTATTACGAAAATATATTGAATTTCTGCAAACTGATTTCAAATTACATGCTAAATGAATTTTAATGTTCAGATTGAATTGAAAACATTGAAAACCTCAAATGGAATATTTTCAACGTATTTCTTTTGTATGCAAAAGAAAACCAAGTCTACCACAAACCTTTGAAAAACTACTTTGGTATAAATAAATATTTCAGCAAACAACAATATACGATACCACGCATCTTTTAAGCGTTAGCGAAAAACTCTTTTGAAGTAAAAGTCAAGAAAGTAGAGCTATTAAAATACTATTTTTAAATGGATTGGAGATGTTTATCTACATTAAAATAATATAATATATACTTTATATAAATATTGACTACGGCTACGGATCTGACTGATTCGAATAAAAGGATTGATTGATTCATTAATTATTTTTTTCAATGGATTTATTTATTTAGTTGCAATTTGATTAATTTCGAAGTTAATACATGGCAAAAAAATGAAATACAATTTATGGATTTCTATCCGAAAACATGAATGTTGTTGATGAAATATGAAACACATGTAGCAAGAGAGATAAGCTAACCACCAGTCCTGTGATCAATTTAGGAATAAGAAGTTTTCGTCGAAAAACTTATGTTGAGATACCTCCATCAGATGGTCATATGCTTAGAATTGGTAGGAAAATAGTTTAATAAGCAACATGATTAAAATAAATATTATTACTTTAATAACTTATATTATGATCTTACATAAAATATACTACGTAAAAAGCCTTTGAAAGGGAATAAATAGATTTTTCACTAGAAATAAATACTTTCATTGCATTGGTTTAGCTTAAATAATTGTTTAACGCATACTTCCTTTTTATATTGGAGGGATGAAATAATTGCAGCATTTTTTTTTGCATGATTAAACCTGTAACATTTTTTGTATTCTTTCTAACAAAAAATCCATCAGGCATTGCTGACCCCTCTACATGGAAGCATATTTCTGTATATTATATTTTGGCACAGTTCCAAATACATCGTGCCACTCTGCAAAGGGACTCTATTCCAACAAAAAAACATTACGATATTTAGAGTCAAAACATGCCTGAATGTGCGCTTTAAAGTGATATAGAATACGATTTCTACGACTACACTAAAATTAGGATATTCATTTTAAATTGTATATTCAATAAACTTAGCTGCGGAGGACTTTTTAAAAGGTTCGGTGAAATTTGTTATTAAGATTTTTTCTGTACGCGCTCTTTTTCTATATTGAACTTTTTTTACTTAAGCAATTGAGGAGTCAACTCGTAATTTCCAGCAAATGCAAAAAATAAATTATGAATTCGTGTTCACACCTACCTTTTCAGTTATAAAATATCTTTCTATGTTTAAAAACTCCCATGTTAAACGAATATAAAATTGTTGTTCATTTTTAAAACTCACATTCTCTAATACCCTATAATTTTCTAAAGTAATAATCTTCATTGAGAGTGCAACATTTTACCGTCATGGTCATCAGTGTTTATTTATATATCATAACGTAAGCGTATGTTTCACAGTTTTATTTTTACCAAATTATGCACTTGTAACTGTAGAATGAAAACGGATTGCTTGGGTTTGCCAAAAACAAGCATTGATGGAGAATCTGGGTGATGATACTAGAGCCCTCAATTTTTCATTGTTTTTTATATTATCTTCATTTTACCCCGTGAAGTACAAATATCTATTGATTATAGCAGTATTCTTTTAATTTAATTAGATATAAAAATTAATTTTCATTGTTTGTTTTATATTGGTCTTGAAATTATTCCATAGTTTGAGCACATATTATTTATAGCTATGTTGAAGTATTTGAGTATTAAGCAACATTTTTGGTCAAAATATTTCAGTATAACTGTCTGATGGAACACAAAATACGACACAAGTCATATCCTCCGTACAAATTCCAGTATTCTATTTATATAGGAACTTAATAACTTGGGAACTAGAGACAATATTCAGATATCGTTATGTATTCAAAGTAATTCAAGATCGCATACATATCATACAATTGGATTGAAACTTCATGAAGTATTTTATCAATACGCGTTTCAGCGAAGAACTGGTGCTAATAATTCGATGAACTATGTATAAATCATATCGAAGTAGAAAATATAAAATATTGTTATGGAAGGACTTTTGATACACCAACAGTTTTGTTTACTGTTTTCATATGTTGATAAGATTTGAAAAAGTTAAAAGTATTAATTTGTAAATTAAAAAACATGCCATTACAGCTGATGCCAAATGTGCCATGCGTTTTATACAATATAATAATAACCGTACAAACATTTTTGAAATTTATAAATTGGCGATACATTGGTCAGTTAAATTACTCTTGCAACTGGTGACTCATATGAAAAACGCAAATAACAGGTTTTAAATTGTTTGCTTATAGTTTTCGGCCACGTAGATAAAAGTTGGGACCATGTAAGTTATTAGTCTTGAGAAATTTAGGATTATAAGCTCGCCCGTAAAGAAGAAGAGAAAAATTATTTATAATCAAAAACGATATTTGAGCTTCAAGAGAGTAAAACAATAGCATTTCTAACAGAAATTTGGTTGGCTGGTACTCTTTTAGGGATTTATTAAAGGGAAAATAGTTTAATATCTTTACAATAAAAATTAACATAAATAAATTAATGAAATTTTATTGTTTGTAAATCACTTCGTAAAATGAGAAGTGAACACAAAATACATTGAAAGAATTTTCATGTTATACAAGTCGTTAATAACGTATGTGAAGTGAAAGAACAAATGTGGATGATGGATGATTGCGCTCTTAGAAACTACTACATTCATTTTCTATAATATAATGCGATATAGTATTATACGTGTGTGTCTGATATTTGAAATTGTTTCGAAATTTAATTCTTAATTTTTGTTGAAATTTCGTGTTAGCAATAATTGAATTGTTTATCTGCATAAGGTTGAAACCAGAAAAACGATCTAAGCTGACTTTTTAAAGGGAAAATCGTTTCACAGTTTCTAAATCTTGGCAACTACACATAATTTTTCCTTTTAAGGTGTTAACTGTCAATTTTTGGTGGAAAGGCATTATATTTCAAAAAAAAAAACACAATTTGTTTGTACTACTTTCACATGCTTATAATGATTAGGGTCGGTTTTGCTTCATCATTCAGTTGATAATGCTCGTGATGAGAAAAACTCGTCACAAAAACATTGTGCTTTATTTAAAAAAAAACAATTTTTGTTAAATCCGTTTAATTTATATTACAAGCAGTAGATGTCACAGTTTCAAATTTTCAGCATTTCCTTTACCATAAATATTCATTGAGAATCATAGTTGTCTAGTAATTATTGTACAAACACTATAATTTATATGACAAAGATCAAGGGCACACATAAATAATACGCCACACTAATTATAGTTACTTGAATTAGTAATTAAACTTGGCAATGATTTACTAAATTACATATATGTTCCCTTCCGGGTTACACTGGAGAAATCATTCGAATGTATAGATTCATTTGATTTTAATAAGGATATTGTAAGGAAATGAATACAGTTTGATTAAGGAAATGTGGCAAATGATTTGCCTGCAGGCAATGCTATCCGATGATCAAAATAATTATGTTCGGCTTAAGTTGTTAAGTTGGTTCAAAGATACAAATTTCCTGAAACCCACTTAATCACAACATCCAAATATTGCTTTATTCCAATTAAAGCCTTACATTACTTTCTAGATAATAATTTTCGAGATAGAAATAATGTTTTCAATGTGGCAGATATTTATTTATTCTGCGGGCAGTAAAATGTCATTCTACTAATCGTGATTAATAATTAAATAATGTTCTTGTACTGTAATAAGATACTTTTATTTTTAAAAATAATTTTAGTTTCTTCAATGTATCTTTAAATATGTCGATCGCCGTGGCTCATTGGAAACATTCACGATCAACGTCCCAAACCTTACATCTTAAATGTACGTTTTAAAATGTGATGTTTCAATTGATTTATAATTAGTTTATGGCCAGAGAAGAGTATTTGTTTTTCTTTTTAAGAAAATTAACTTGGTTTAGGCATTGCAATATTTAGTTTTGCCAGAATTTCGTTATTTTAGCTTTTTTTCAGTATCAAAACACTGGTTTTAAAAAAATAAATGTTGGCATAAAACTGAATGGCTTTAACATTATATGTATTTAAATTTGTGATTAAATATCATATAAGTTAGTTTTACAGTTGAATTATTTGGAAAAATATGTTAGTTTTCTTATTTTTTAATATGACACAATTGTTTTGCGTTTCTTCCATGTTATTATAATGATCAGGCCGATTTTAAGCAAATCAAAATCTGGTTATGATAGATATGTAGAATTATTACAAAACATTCCGTTCTATTTTTAAAATATAATGTGTTTCCAACAATAATTGACAAGTCACAAAACACCCTAAAAATATTTTTTTGTTGATTGTTTGTTCAAGTCAGAGCAATGTTGTTAAACTCCATGCTTTTTAAAATTGTTTCAGATCATAAAGAACTTCCTCAGTGTAGTATTGACCAAAGTTTCTGGTAGCTTTACTTATTCAGTACTGCAACTGTTAACAAATGTCCATTTTTGTTTTGTACATGTGCATTTCTGTTTTTACGAAGAATGCCAACATATAAACCAGAAATACAGTTTGTAGCTGTTTCTTAAATTACGAAAGGCTATTCAAAAATTAATTTAAAGTAATTTGATATACTAAAAAAAGTCATATAAATATGACAATAGCGCAAAAATAAATTTAAAAAATATTGTCTGTGAATGTTAGGAGATATTTTTTCTGGGTCAGTGAGTCTTTGTTTAATTATACTGTAACGAATCAGTGTAAAAATTAAATTGTATTGTAAGTTAAAAATAATTAATTTAATGTATGTAAAAATACTAACGTCAGGGCTGCTTTCATAAAGCAGCTTTGCTTATTTTCAACCTAGCATTACAGTGGATGAGAAATTAAACAAAGGCGATTACTTTTGAAATTTTTAAAATTCGTTGAAGAGCCCGCTTGCGAAAAAAGTTGAAAACTGATGTAGTACCGTTCCCATTCCCCTTTTGATATTTTAATTAACAAAAATCTGTACCGTGCTAATTACCTGCAAAGCGCATTTTTGCACACTTTATTTCGTTGCGCTTCGTATGAAACTTATAGAGTCAAAACAAAAAGTATGTATCTTCGAAAAACACGAGTACATGCACGAATTTTATTTTATTCTTGGTAAATAAGCAAATGCTATTTTTTTTAATATTACATCTCTTTGAATTTATATGTATATATCCACAACCCACGCTCTTTTTCTCACTCCATCTCCACATTAAGTAGCATTTCAACCAGGAATATTTCTAAGTGCGAAAGGAAAAGTTTAAGTCTTAATAATTGAAAAATTAGTTAAATTGCCAAAGAAAAATATCAGTCCAATCAATGCGGCTGAATTAATAAAATTCACGTTGAAACATCACACTTTTCATCAAATTTTATACAAATTAAAATCTTATTTTGACTCTCCTAAAAATTATCAATTTTATACCTAACACCCGTTTAAAGACACTATTTTAGTTTTGCACACACTATACTATTTAATTTATGTACGATTTTATTTTGCCCTCCAAACGCAATTTAGTACTGTTATAGTTTCTGTCTAACTCATTCTCGCGCTCATAAAAAAAACACTTTTTCATTTATAAGTAAAGAATTAAAAACAATTTCTACTATACAAATACAAAACTGACAATAGAGTTAGTCTCAACTTACGTCTCATATAAGCAAAAGCAAGTGCCCACTTAGTAACACAACTAGTTGAATAAAAGAGTTATCAAATATATATATTAAAAATCAATTTCCACGACATCATCGATAAAGGTTTTTCATATCCTCAATATTTAAACATGATACAAATTAAATAAAAAAATTAAATGATAGAAATATAAGGTGAGCGATAAATAATTTTGACTGAACAATAAAAATGTTTTTGCTCAGTTATTGTATCCCGTTTTTTACTAACTTATAAAAAATAAGATATCTTCCCTTCATCTACGACAATATCCTAACATTTTGAAGTGTTAAGCTACAGTGTTGAAGGTGGATACAAGACTAATTCTAAAGTATAATTAATGTATTTTGGTAGATTGCACAATAAAAGCATTTCCAATAATAATATGAAATCGTCACAGTGAATATATTTTGTATTTTATATTACAATGAGTATGAAAACTTAAGAACTGTCTCTAACGGTAATTTTTGTTTTAAATTTCTGTTGTATTTTTCTTTTGCGTCTGTAAGCTGAAAACTTAGTTATTTCAAAAAAATCGTAACGTATAGAACATAATATATAACAGAAGCTGAACAAAAATGGGAAAAACATAAAAGAGCAGCTGACGCAACAATAACTAGTGGACGAAATGTCTTCAATCAAAATGAAATTATAATTTACGACATCAGGAAACAAGTTTAACGTTCAGAAGTTGTGGAAAATTTGCATTTATTCCAGGTGCACCGGAAATAAACTGCGCTTTTTTTTCAGTCAAAGCCGCCTGCAGGGTTCCTCAACCGGATAAAATGAATAAAAGTCCCAATTCAAATTGAAATTACAGAAAGATCATATTTATACAATGCATTAAAAAACACTATTCAAATTCAAAACTTCTTAAGAATAAAATATCAATACCTACAGTGTCTATTTAGATGATTTAAATGATTGTCAGGATTGTTTTATGAACAGTTATCCAAGAACCACTAACTTCTATTTATCGTGATTAACGGTTTGGTTTTGGATATCCGCTAATCCTTAAGATCTGTTTTCTCCCTGAGCTTAAAGATTCATTAAAACGTCTTACAATTTTGAGTCAGAACATTGCTTGGCTTTATTATCCATTTGGTTTCCAGAAAATAAATTGATTTGCCGTTATAATATATCTCGCCTACTACTAACTCATTGCAGCGCACATTACTAGAATACACGCAGAAATCTTGCTGGCAACAGGTAGAACATCAAAAGAAAACCACTAACCTACACCTCAAACACCTGGCATAGCATCACGTTTGTACAACATAGTGTATATTTTTTTACAAAAATATGCTTAAACGTCTTTTATTCAATGTTTAAATTGCCATTATAATAAATTAGTATATGTATAATTGCTTTATTAATAGTTCTAATGAGTTGTCTTTATTAACAGTTATTTGTTTAATATATTATAAATATCCAAAAATTACCTCTCTGAGAATCTTTTCATTCTCACTTATGAAAAGTTATTTATTTATATTCTTGTTTCCTCAGAAAATTGCGACTTTTCAACCCATACTAGAATATTAAAACTAAGCCAATCTTGTCTCGAAAGATATTGAAATATGCAAATGCGTCAACCAAATTTATTGTTAATGCCTTTAACTCAAAATATATACAATAAGATAAATTTAACGGTCGCTTTGGAGAAATTCGTAATTATTTTTAACAAAGTTTTGACATACAAAATAACAAATAATAATGATCAAGATTCCCAGAATTTATATTTTATAGGAACTAAGCAGACTGTAAAGCTTCAGAAAAATGTATTCAATATCAAATTTGAATCGTTCCAATTTCGCGAATTTCTCTCCAATGCTCAATGTTGTATAATTGCTTCTAATGATCGCCTGATTTTGCAAAATCTTACGAGTAATTATTTATGCGCTTATTATTATTAAATTATTATTAATTATATTATATTTAAGCTCAAAATCAGTTTTTATCAAATCAGTTTTAGAATTAGTTCAGATATAAATGTTGGTCTGGACTCTAGACCAGTGGTCATAACCTTTTATTCCTGCCACCCATTTTTATAATTAAATTCCCTTACCACCCACCAACATCGCAGTAATTCAATCTAGTGTAAGGATGCAATAATTTATAGAAGATGAAGAGTTTGAAAAAAACCTTTTTGAATCTAACTTTTTATTGATACTGTAGAAAGAGTACATATTAAAGAAATAGTGTAAATATAAAACTTTCAGAAATCTTAATTGGTACTGTGTTTACAAACAAACAAGTTGAAAGTCGACCGCCAGGCCAGAATATGACAAATATTTTGTTTTATTCGGATAGGTATAAGCGAGCAATGTAAACAAAATCTGAAGCTAGAGAAAAGAACAAAAACACAATATCCCTGTACACCTCTACTCTCAGCCGTCGGCTTAGCGTAACGAATTGTCTTCAAAATGTCTTCAAGTAAACTTTGCCGAAGGTTGAGTTTAACAGATGGTTTCGATAAAAACAGATAAGAAAAAAACAAAATTTCTTACTACCCACTATGAAAACGTTAACCGCCCATTAGAGAGCGGTACGGACAGGTTGACGGCCAGTGTTCTAGACTAAGTGATATTTTCTCAATTTGTTTTTATATATACTCGATATAAAATATTTACTAAATGTCAGTTAAAGTTCATCCGTGTACTCGAATACCTGAAGATGCTGAAAGTCGAATCCCGAATGAACGAATGGAAATGTACAAAATTTGAACGATTCAAATTTTAAATTGTGTTCTATAATGCTATTTAGTTAAAAGAAACCTTACATTCAAAAACACGCTTTTCAACTGAGAAACGTCTTTGCGTTTCACAAAAATTGAGAAACCGTTACACTTATATATTATAGTTTACTGTTTTACGCCGAAATATTTTTACTGCTGCAGTAAGGCAGCTTGGGAAATATATTTCATTGATATTTTCTTCGTTTTACATCACATTTCGTTAGGATAGTGAGACATTAGAAATAATGTGGCCAGCCTTTTAGTTTTATTTTTACTATTTATAACTATTTTGAAATAGACATGGGACTCATATTAGAGACTCTAATCTATATATATATATATATATAAAATAAAAGTTTGTTTGTTTGTTCGTCCCGTATGCGTTCGTATACTATTCATCCGATTGCTATGAAACTTTGGTGAATTGTTGTGCGCACACCCACAAGGGTTTCTGAAAAATTTTTTAAAAAAATTTAAAAGAAGAATCCAATAGGTACAAGCAGAGACATTTTAGTTTGTGTGTGACGTAACAAATGGTGTTAATTGTTAAATTACAATATAGCCGGTCTTAAATGGACAATCAAAAGGAGAAGATGTACTGTTTTCACGCATCTTAATGATTCAACAGAATGCCAGTCGAATTCAAATGTCTGCAGTTTCCTGTGTGACTTGCATTTGCAATGACCATCAATAAATCACAGAGACAACCGCTACAAGTTTCTGGACTCAATTTGAAAAATCCATATTTCTCACATGAACAGCTGTATGTGGCCTGCTCACACGTCGTACAACCTTTTGATTTATTCGTGTACGCACCAAACGGAACAAAAAATATTGTGCATCCAAAAGCACTTCAATAAACAGAATTAAACACAAACACTTTCTTTGAATGTCATTTTTTCAAGCACTCGATATATTTTACAAAGATTTTTTTTATATTTTTATCTCTGATGATCAACATATTTGATGAAAGTATCAAATTTTATAGGATATGTTAGGAAAAAAATACTTATGTTTTTTACGCTCATTAAAATTAAACTATGTCAAATAAGCATTAAAACAATTTTGTTTTGTTAATTGGTTCAAGAAAATTACTATGAATGAAAATAAACAATGTTAAGTTTGTGGAAGACGAATCAATACAGTTGGCAATACTGGAACGAAAGCATAAAGACGGATAGAACGCGCAATACCGTCAGCTGTAACGGACAACAATTCTTTCTCATTGGCCGTCCACCGCAACAATTTCTCCCTTGCTTCCGCACAGGATGACGGCCGCTCTATTCTCAAATTAAATTTCTATAATAATACTAGTTAAGAACACGATTTCTAAACATATTTAAGTATTCATTTGTTGATGAGAATATCGAGATGTATAAAATAAATCTGAAGGTGAATTATTTTAATACAATATTATTTATTAAATAAAATTACATTGTATTACTCTAAATATAAATCTTGGCAACCACTCATGTGATAGAATAACCTTCAAAGCATTTATTTTATCAAAGAAACCGTTATGCTGAATATATTTTTGATTAATGACTGAATTTTTTAAAAATAGTACGGAATGTCGATGTAAGTAGAATATTACGGTTGATGAAAATCCTTTTTTTTGTCCCACATTTTTATGGATGAATAATTAATGAATATAATCAAAAGCCGTTGATTCATAACTATATACTAATAAAAGAACCTACACTTTATTAGTCAATGAGTTATAAACGTAGTTGTCATTGTAAGTGGGGAAAAAAATATTTTTTCAGATTATCGTATCTTAAAATTGAGCTATCTTGGTTATGGTTCTCACAGGTTTGAATACCAGTTACGACAGTTTCATAAATTAATTTTTCAATCGATTTATGTTTGGCGAGAGCGATTAGCTAACCACATGTCCTGTCCTAACCTCATCATTCTGTCTCTACTCTCTTTGAAAAAAAACAGCTTGAGCAACTCAGTAACAAGCGATCACCGCGGAAAACTTTTGTTGACATACCTCCATAATGGATAGAGATAAGAAAAAGGGAACCAACTGACATTTTTAAGTATTTTGAGCTCGAATTTCAAAATCTAAAGTTCGGTATGCTTAAGAAATCCAATTTGGATCTGTCTAGTTTTCATTTTATTTACATTATTTCCCTTTTGCTTAATAAACAAAATATATTAAAACGTCAAATTTTCTGTCACGATAAAAGAACCAACTGCAAATTATCTGTAATGCATAACAAGTGGTTGATCGTTAAGTTGCAGTTGGTTTCTTTAAACAAAAATAGAGGTTTGTTATCTATTGCTAGAATCGGTACATTTACGCAGTCTTTGTGTCTCATAATATCGTCATTCAGACATATTTTTCACAAAGTTAACTTTATAAAATAAAATATTTCGTTATAATCCGTAATTATTCAGAAAGTATTCAAAACAAAAAAATGTTTATTTGCACTTGGTTCCCTTATGATTAATACGTTATTTATGGCTTAGCATATTAAAGGGAATTATGTTAAAGATAACCAACTGACAGTCGGGAGATGCTTCTTAAAGAGGAAAAACGCATCACCTTAGTGATAAAAGAAGTGAAATAACTTAGTCACTATCAATTTTAATTTTATATTAAAAATGAACTTCCACAAAGTAACCGCTGAATCCATAGAAAAAAGGGAACAAACTATTGGTTTCTTTATGGAAAACGGTTGCAACTGCTGTCTGTATGTAAATTGTCATAAAATAAAAAGGATCCAACTGAATTATTGATTTTAAAATCTATGAATGTTTTCTATATTTTTAAATAGTAATAGAATTCTATTAATAGAAGCAATAATATTCGATAGTTTTCACGTTCACAAAACTAACCAAAAGTATTTGAAAACATGTGCAAACTTTGAGGCTTAATATCTCCTTTTGGAAAATTTTCAGTTGGTTGCCTTATGTTTATCTCTATCCCATTAGAAGTCCATATATTATGATCCACATTTTAAGCAGACATGGTCAAAAAAAGTATATTATATTCAAAATCATATTCAAACATAAAGTAGGAATTCAACTGTTAATAGATTTAAAGTATTTGAAACTACAATAATTTTGACTACACGTTGTTTCAACAGAAAATTTTCTTATATGTAGTACTAAATACCTAACTATTTTTAACTTATTATAGTGGAGTTTCACCAAATAATTCTAGGTATATTAAATCAATGATTCTACAATTATTAGTATTATTGATGCATTCAAAGGTGGTATAATGGTTTAATCCATATAGTATTCATTTTAGAGATAGAAGCGTAAAAAAAAAAGAAAAACTATTTTCATTTATTAAAAATATGACACTACATCGATTCATTATAATATAAAATTGATAACTAAGTTATTTCACTGGCTGTGTTCTGTTACTAAATGTGTTTTTCTTCTTTTAAGAAGCATTGTCAGACTCTGTCACATTTAGTAACACGACCAGTGGAAAAACTATGTAACTAATTTTAATTTTATATCAAAAAAATAATTTCCACAAAGTTACCACCGAATCCATCGAAGAAAAAAAGATTCATTATATTTGTCACTAAAAATTTCTAGTCAAAACTCTACATAAAACATTACCTACATAAATAACAAAGCACGCTTTATCATACAACTCTCTTAGTTTTACACAAAAAGCGGGGAAATCGGAAAAAAAACTCTAAAGTTTATTAGTTTCTTTTTTACGATAAAACCGAACCATCAATCTTTCATGTCATTATCGCACGACGCTAAAGTGACGATCTTATAAAATGTCATTAATAAAACGGAAGCGCTATAACTTCGGGCGGGGGAGGGCTTTTGAAATAACCGCCCTTATTGCTGGAGGAATTATGCAAAAATAACAGTTCTCATGGTTTGAATTGTTTCGTGAGTTCAATTAGGAGAGCGCGTGGGCTTAACATCGCTTTGTTTGCTTAATCAACATTGACAGATCAGAGTTATGTTGGTATTACTATAAGTTTATGGTTGTAAGCTATGTCAAGATTATACTCGCTTTTAAAATATACATTCTTTGTTTCAGTCATATTTTTTCCAGTGAATTAATTCTTCAGTAATTAATTTTAAAAATATAAATCAATTGACAACTTTATTATTCCACTAGGAGTTACATTTATTTTGCCTCTTTGACTTAATGGTATTTTTTTAACATAGACGATTACATTTAGGCGTTGACGTTTTATGAGCTTATTTTGTTGCAAACTTATGTTTAAAAATTGAATGTTGAAAGTATCGCAGTAGACCTTACTTAGTGTAACACCTACAAGCTATAGTCCATGAATTTAAAGTTGAAAATAGCACAGTTGACCGCGAAATGGTAGCCAAAACTAAATGTGAAAATTTCACGTTACTACTGTTGTGTGAGACAGACAGACAGACAGATATGCAGATTTATTTGTGTATTTTTTAGTATATAGTGTAGATACTTAAACCTTAACGTACTATAGCTTTTCGTTACCCTTTTTCAAGCTATCTTTTATATTTTCATGCTTAGATTTTAACGAGTACTTATCTCGAAATGCTTACATCATATAAAACGACTTAGAAATTTACTTATTGTAACCTTATCTTAGGACAAAATCTCTCTTCATTTACTCAGTTGTATTTTTGAAACAATTAGAAACAATATATTCAACATAAGGATACTCAGAAAACAAACAAGAATAAACGAAAGAAAGCACGCACCCAGTAAAAGTGATTTCATGTTTCAAAACACTCCACGCTTTTGACTTGGCGCAAATCATTAAGTTGAATGATCTAATTTTTCGCAATTCGAGGGTGTATTTAGCGCCAACACTTTTGTTTTGTGCGAAGGCCACAAATCTTCTCTCACTAATGATTCCGTAACTGGAACAAAAGAAAAACTGTGTCATTAAAAGTTTATTTTGAAAGATATTAAATGTCAACCTATAATCTTGATAGTGTCACAACTGATAATAAAACAGTTATTTTGTTGAGAAACTTTATGAAAAAAACCTTGTCTTGTCTTAGAATTGATATGGTAATCAAAACCTCAAGAAAAGAAAGAAATTGTTCAATATATAATAAACAGTTACTATAATAGAATAAGCCACTTATTTCCACTGTATTTTTAATAACAATACTGTTTTTTGACATATGTATGCTCGTATTTGACAGTTGCTAAGGAAGAGTCTTAACCTAGAATAAAATTGTTCTAAATGCACTTCATAAAAATTTTCATATTTAAAAATCAACAAGAAAAACAGTTTTTTGATAGTATAACACTATCTATATATGTTTAAACAATAATTTTGCGAAAATAAATTTCAATTGATATTTTAATACAGCACTTAACGTAAATCTTAACGTTAGCAAAATACTCTGATATTTTAGCAATGATTATCACAAGTAGATATGAATTTTGTATAGATAGTTTATTTCGCATAAAATGGCAATTCGGGAAATTTATCCTAGAGTGAGAATTTTAGTTCCAAATTCGGCGGCGGTCAAGTAATGTTGGTAATACTATACAAAAGCAAATCATAGAAATTGAATTGAAAACACTTAACGTTATGTTAAAATTACTTTTTAGTGATACACAAAACAATGCCATTAATCATAAATTAATTGCTTAGTAAAATACACAATGGATAAAACTATAGGAAAGTTTATTTCAAAAAAAAATGTCATTGGCTTCGGCTACGGTGCTCAAGGGCTCAAGCCCCAGTAAAGACATTTTAATAAATGGATTTATGAATTTCTTTTCAAAGGTATGGTTGTTTGTAATGTCTAATGAATTCTAGACACCTCTCCAATCTTATAAACGGGGCGTAGCAAGAGCGATAAGATAACTAAGATTCCTGTTCTATCCCTATCCTGCTATTCCTACTATCTTCGAAAAAGAGCGGTTGAGCAACTGGTAATAAGCAGTTCTTAACATGTGTTGAGATAACTCCGTTAGAAATCATTATGCTCCAAATTTGGAACAGAATTGGTAAAAAAAAGTTAACAAAAAGTGTTTTGTTGAAGTTTGAAGCTTCTGACAATTAATCTTTGTGTAATGATTTGAAAATAAAGTGATTGTGATGACTATTCTTGAGGTCAACATAAATTTTGCTTTGAAATTGTTCTGAGCTTAACCAATTTATTATTTTATAGAGATATTAAATTATTTGTTACGATTGTATATGTATTATATGAGAAGATCCGAATCGAAGAGAGGCGGATGGCTGGTTATCGAACGTCCTGGAAGGGCTGGGATGTCAAAAAAACACCATTTAAAATCCGGTTCAACAGACAGATCGTAATCAACTATCCACATAAAATTATAAAGGACTTCCGCATCGTCGGAGCCACCCCTTTCCGTCAAAAATGGACTCGTCCAGCGAATGTGCCTGCCGGCTATTGAACGAGCGCCCTTCGCGACAAGAGTCGGGCCAATTTCTAGGAATCATTGTCGTTAACACTGTGCGATTTCAGTTATAGACCCTAATAAAACAACAACATTAACAAAAAAAACCAGGATGTGTCATATAATACCCAACCCTTGATTGCATTTGAATTAGTCAAAAATAAAATGAATCGTAGAAAAGAATGTTTTATCTGGATATCATTTATCCATAAGAATCAAATACTTGTCGCCATAGCCGATTTATAACGTTTCAGGGTTTTTGTATTACTCAGCTTCGCGGTCACGGATTCTAGTCTAGTAATTCTAAATCACATATATTGTATTATATTAAATTGTTGATGGATTTTGATAAATATGTTATTTTAAGTATGGTGAGAATTAAAAATCAGCCGTTTTTAAAATGTATATTAAAATTATTTATAGAACACAGTAAAAAAACTATATTAATGCTTTACTATTATAAAAAAATATTAAAAGTCATAAAAGTGACTGTTTGTCAGCCATTGTTAATTATCTAAGCGAAACAATCATGAATTTAGTAATAATAATGCAAGCATATTCCATAACTCTGAATTATAAAAAGAATGGAAATGGATTGCTAGAATTCTTGGAAAATAAAAAAAGTCTTAAAGTAATCAATCATTTAAAAAAACGAGTGGCTCCCCTTTTTAAATTTATCCCCTATGGGATTTCCGCCTTACACCCATACACAACGAATTAGTAAATTACTGTTTGTGTCGTTCAACTCTCCACACCCGATGAAGGAAACAATCATAATCATCTGTTATGTAGAAAAGAAAATAATATCATTGATATAAATATGACAATAAATGAGTTTGAACATGATTGTTAGACAAAAAAAAGACACACTGATATTTACACAACTATAGGAATAAAAAGTTATCAATATTGAGTTTTTTTATTGTTTTTTTGCCACAAAGTAGCTGCCAAATGGATCAAAAATATAAAAATGCTTGCTCATTTTCATCATAAAAGTGTTTACAACGTATTCTATATTATAATTGAATTTGGTAAAAGAGGTTTTATTATTCTGAACCTTCTTTGATGCTTGTCAATTGGGTAACAAGATTTGCAAAGTGATACAATTTATCACACATATGAGCTAAGTGCTGCACTTATCAGAAAATTGTACATGCATAATAGGATTAAATGTAATATCACACCGTCGTAGAAACACTCTGCCTCGTGAGCGAGGTACCATTAAGCTATAAATATATTTTCAAAAGAGTGCCCAATAACACTTATATAGATATATGTTATTGTTAAAGATATTTTTATTTAATAATTTGGATTATTGAGAATTTGTACACTTCCATGTATTTTGTCACTAACAACCCGGGTTTCGCCTTTCGTCATCTTCAGGCATTCGAGCACACGAATGGACTCGAACTGACACGCAGTAAACAGTGTCTAACGTTTATATAGAAGATACAAATAAGACAAATATTATTTACGAGGTAAGATGTTATACGTCTGAGAGCCACACTGATACCTGAGTTAAAATTTCGAGAATCGCCTTAATCCTTATTTTGTAAACACCACATTTACAGAGTGGCGAATCGCCGCTTTCCAACTTCTTATGGAATTACCAGTGAATTTACAATTATAATGGCATTGTGAGTTTCGACAGGATGCAATTCTATTCGTGTGCTCGAATGCCTGAAGATGCCGAAAGGCGAAACCCGGGTCGTTAGTGACAAAATACATGGAAGTGTACAAAATCTCAATAATCCAAATTTGATATTGAAATTCCATCAAGCACCCTCAGTCGATGTCTTAAATTATATTTAATAATTGTTTTTGCGTGTAGCCTATTCGAAAGTCAAGTATGCTTTTTCAGGTTTACGCACTCAAATTATTAAAAGCTCAAACGAACACATCTGAGATGATTTTAAATTTATTTCAAAACCCTTATCTGATCTTGTAAATATGGCGTAAATATAATGACGATTATTTTGGCCTGCTGAAAGACTTTCTCTGATTTATATTATGACACATGAGTACATGAGATTGTTTATTTTGATACTTAACCAAAACATGTGCAAAACCTATCACCTCTTTTAAAATAGTCATTGGATAAATTAGCTTCATTGCTGATATATTTTAGCATCTGAATAAATTAAACACAAAATGAAAAATTATTGACACTTTTTTTCCATGTCCGCTCCCAATGTGGAGTATATGGTCTTCTAATGGAGGTATCTTAACAGAATTTTGATACGAGAACTGCTTGCTACTCATTTGCTCAATCTTACTTTTTTTTCGAAGAGAGTAGGGATAGAAGGATAGGGCTATGACAGGAGTAGTGGTTAGCTACTCGCTTTCGCTACGCCCCGTGAGGATGAGATGGGTGGGAGGGAGGACTCAGACCACGAATAGAAATCCATAAATCGATTGAAAGATCAATCTATGAAAACTGTCCACACCGGGAGTTGAACCCGAGACATCCGTAACCATAGCCATCGACGCTACCAACTGCGCCGAGGACACTCTCTGACAAATAAAACAGAAATTTAAACATTAAAGCGAGTTAAACGAGTTAATGAGGGCAAAGCGAGTTACGACCAGGGTCACTAAAAAGTTTTCGGATTTTACGAATCATAAAAATGGGAAATAATTTTGTACGCTCAACATAGCTCAGCCAATTTTTTAGTACTTGAGCTTAGTTAATTTTTTTCAGTTACAACTTTTAAAACCAATTATTAAAGTTGTAAGTTTTGTTAATGAAATTTGCATATTTTGACTTTCTGTGTGCCGCGAAATCTTTATTTGAGCTAAGGTGTGCCGCGGGTAAGAAAAGGCTAGAGAGCACTGCAGTAGAGAGTGATACGCTCACTCATAATATTAAATGTAAATATCTATAATAATTACGTGTTTAATGTTTTTATTTTAATTCGATAAGTGTGTTTTTAAACTGTTTTTATGCTCTCTATAATATACAATTTTGCAATGGAAATATTCTTTATTATATTTCAAATACGGGTGACTAGTTACCATACAAAACTTCTCTCAAGGATGCAGTAAAGAAAAAATACACTCTTTTGGCACCTTACCGTATAATATACAGTACAGAATTAAAACCGGTGTTTTGATTGCTTATGTTTTCAAAGTTCCTGCTCATAAATTAAATGATGCGTGGTTTGCGTATAAAAATTGATATAAAATCCATGGAATATTTGTCTGTAAAGTTTTACTCTTCCTAATGATTATTGTTTAATTACGTTTGATTATATATACCAAGTAATTTGAAATATTCAAAATATCTCACACTTTGGTATGTTTACATTATAAGTCTTTAATGCTGATATATCAATTAAATTTCTTTTCAAAATATTTAACCATGAACATTGTGATATATTGAATTATGAGGGATGTATTTTTTACTTTATAATTTCAATGTATACTCAGTTCAAATTATGGCCTACCCACCAAGATAACCCTAACATAACCTTTTCATAAACGCCGTCTATTGTTTCTAAGGTAATAATTCAAGTAAGAATTAACTCGTACACAGCAAACAGCTTATAAACATGTCTTAGGCATAGTAAAAGCTTTCATACTATTGAATTTAACATCAAAGGATTAAGAGACAAAATTGTTGTTTTTAAGGCAATTTGTAACGAACAGCTTTTGATTAAAAACAATTAAAAAATAACCTCCATGAATTTACCTAAATATAAATAAGAATATTTATCATGCTACAAGTTTTATTGTAGAATTTTAAAAGAATAGATTTTTTATTTAGGTAACTATGTGCAATATCTTTTCCTTAAGATTTTGTTTTGGCAGTAAATTCTCCAGTAGTTAAGTTATTGAACTTTTGCAGACTGTGTTGGTAAGGGTTTATTTAAAAAAAAACCTTCTCATAAAAAGTCTTTAATTGCCAATTTAATAAAATCTTTATTTTTCAAAAATAACAAAACTAAATCTGTACAATAATAAACTAGAATATAATATATAGGAAAAATAAACCTAAAAGTGTAATTTACAGTAGATCAGGGTTTTCCAAACTTTACCTGACATGGAACACTTCGCAAATCCTGAAATTTTAGCAAAAGACATTTTAATTTTGTTGGGTAAGTAACATTAATATGAAATCAAACATATTTAAATTTGTTGCATCTGTAGCAGTAGATAAAACCATTTCGAGAAACACCTACTGCTCACCTTCGGTGAAGCACCAGTGATAATTTTTTAAGTAGAATGACAACGGTTATTATTACTTTAGATTCAAACTGTAATAACCAAGAAAATTCTTTGAAAACTCCTGAAATCTCTTATTATTAATATTAAAAAGAAACCAAAATTACGATTATAGTATTATAAACATGAAAATCGTTTTTCGTCGTCCGTGGCGCAATAATAAATTAAATATACAGTAGAAGATTAAACCTGCCCAAAATCATTTTTCCTCTCAAACGATATCTCAGATTTGAGATGTTTCACGTTAGAACTGAGGTATCGATGTTATTATATGTATGAAGACTCAAATATAGAGAAGCACTTTACGATATTCTGCGATACGTTGATCTTGTTAGCTTTAGTAGTTTGCTGCCGTGTGATCTGAGTAGACAAATTTAATTAAGTGCACTTAGGAAACTGCTATGCAGGAAGCTTCGAATATATAGATCGATGTGAACTGACACCTTTATAATCTTACGTATTGTTATTGATTTATTAAAGACAGTAATTTACTGAAAAGGATTAGGTTACGCGTATGTTGAGGTACAGACAACGCAGATCTTGTGTTGTTTGAATAAATAGAGACCTGCGTACGCTGTGATGCAGGCACGTGCGTCACATGTATCTGTCCTGCACTGCGCCTTGTTGCAATGCCTGCAACAGATTCCTGCTTGTCGCGTGCAGATTTGGATTTATACGCAAGACACACAATCAGCTGTAACTTGTGCCACGAAGTATAAACTTCTCTCACGTCTACCTTGCTCTGCCCTGCCTTGAAAATTCTTTGCTGTGCTGTACTGCGTCGTATGCGCTTCAGCGTACGCTTAGCCTTATTTTGTTCTGAGTGCTTTGGTCATAAATTCTATCATACATTGTAATCAAATATATGCTTCTGGTTTTAGTTTTGATCAAATATGTGGGCGCCTATCGATTGAAATATAACAGTGCATTGTTTGAATGATAAACGTCAATATCATTAATGTAGGAATTGAAATATCATAGATATAAATAGGGCACAGATGAATAATTTACTTATTTTGAACGAGTGAGTTAATCCCTCTAATTGTACCCTTTACGCGAGAAAAGATATCAAAAGGCATCATAAAATAATTATCGTTTTCTCGCAATTTAAATCATTTAATTTATTAAATAATACGTCTGAGATTTATTACACCAAACAAAACTCACAAAAACGATAGATATTTCCATGAATAATGATCTTTTCTAATTGTTTTATAACTTCTTCTTCGTGGTCGTTTTCCTCACTGGTGACGGTCGCGACCTTCACTTCACACTGCTGCTCAGAGGGCCATTGGTAAAGAGAGCCCCATGACGGCCTTCATGACTTTTTCTGTTACGCCCGGCCAAAAATGCCGAGTAGGCGTCTTATGCATATGCATATGGCCGAGTGTCTATCCTAGATATTTAACTCGTTCATATATGCTTTTTGTGTTTGGCAGTCCATGGTATTTTGAGCATTCTTCTCCAGCACCAAATGTCAAATGCGTCTAACCGTTTTTTGGTCCAAGTTTCCACGCCATAAGGACATATGGAGTAGGTGCATTTTGGTGTGTCTGGTTATTGTTTCACTTTAAAAGTCACTTCTTAGTTCCACTCATCCGAAAATATACGTTTCCCAACTGAAAAATATATCCTCCTAAAATATATTGTACTTAGATTCTCCATTGGGCTTTCATATACTGCGGATTTGGAGCAGAAATTGAAAAAAAATTACGTAATTCTGTTCAAATCTATTTTTATCTCTGTTGCAAATTTGTGAAAGCCCAATTCCAATCGTACTTTTAAATTGTAAACTAGTAACTTAATTGTAATTATTTCAGTAGTAGGTAATTTATTATTGTGTATTCCTTCAAGAATAATTAAACCATTTAAAAGAGTAAAAATAATTCATGCCATATATTAATTTAAACAAACGCTTGAAAAATAATAAATAAAAAATCCGAAATACGAACAAAGATGACTAAAAAAAAACCAAACGTTGTTATTTAGGCTAAGTAACAATTGTTCAACATCAATGTGTTGATTAAATGGATCAGATCGCCTGACTCGAATCAATTTAGAGGTGAGCCGATCATGAGCTATCCATCTCCCGCGGGGACATAACTCTGCGTGGGTTGGCTATTATTATTGCAATACGACACAAAATAGACGAGACGTGTTTGACTTAATTGATATTATGTAGCAATGGCAGTAAATAAGCTGAAGCTGTATCATCATTAGCTTAAAATAGTGATAGAATTTATGATTCCATTCAGAAATGTTCAACTCACGAACGAACCTGGCAAATGATTGCACTTTTGTGTGTTTATTCTATTTAACGTTTATCACTTATATTTAGACCATTATAAGAAGCTCACGTAATTACGCATAATCAATAAAACTTCAAAGAATTTACTTTAACGATTGATCAATAATGCCGTGTAAGCTGCTCTCCCAAGAACAACTCAAAAACACAATAAGCACACATGATAAATATTTAAATTTCAAATTAGTTGATGACGAAGTTATGATGTTAGAATAAGTGAGATGATATGTGTCGCTACTTTTCAAAAGCAGCCGTATCCAAAATGAATGAACTCGAGAAAAAACACTTTTTTATTTCTTTGTGTATGTACAATTTTGAACGATTACAGAAATGCTGATTTACTTGGTACTTAATAGCATTTGGGCAATTTTTTAAATACTGAAATATTAAAAGCAAGTAGGTCGATAGCAATTGCCAAAAGAACGAAAATACTCAAACACGGATATAGTGTTGTCTATTTCTTCTAAAACAGCATATATAGCTAAGCTTAGTTAAATTTAAACAATGTTCTGACGATGGCTTTAAGCCGAAACAGTTATTTTTACTGTATTATAATGGAGTTCTACCAAAAATAAATGCCAGTTAAATCTATTTAATTTTATTATAAAAATTCAAGTAATTCGGTCTTATAATTAAGGAAAACTCATTTTCACCTATGTATGGAGCACATTATATATTTTAAGTACCCCTTATAATATAAATATAATTTGGATTATTGAGATTTTATACACTTCCATGTATTTTGTCACTAACGACCCGGGTTTCGCCTTTCGGCATCTTCAGGCATTCGAGCACACGAATGGACTAGAACTGACAGAGAGTAAACAGTGTCTAACGTTTATATAGAAGATACAAATAAGACAAATATTATTTGAGAGGTAAGATATTATACGTCTGAGAGCCACACTGATACCTGAGTTAAAATTTTGAGAATCGCCTTAATCCTTATTTTGTAAACACCACATTTACAGAGTGACGAATTGCCGCTTTCCAACTTCTTATGGAATTACCAGTGATTTTACAATTATAATAGCATTGTGGGTTTCGACGGGATGCAATTCGACGAAAGGGTAAATATATACAATCATTCCAGGTTTAGTGACATCTATTAGGTGTTTCAACGTATAATAACGGAGAATTAGGAAGGTTCAGCTGCTCATTCAAGTAATAAGATTAATAAGTAATTTGCCTAGAGAATTTTTGCAATAGAACGCCGGTCTGACACTATCAGCGAGTTGTTTTTTAAAATTAAATTCGCCACTCTGTAAATGTGGTGTTTACAAAATAAGGATTAAGGCGATTCTCGACATTTTAACTCAGGTATCAGTGTGGCTCTCAGACGTATAATATCTTACCTCTCAAATAATATTTGTCTTATTTGTATCTTCTATATAAACGTTAGACACTGTTTACTCTCTGTCAGTTCTAGTCCATTCGTGTGCTCGAATGCCTGAAGATGCCGAAAGGCGAAACCCGGGTCGTTAGTGACAAAATACATGGAAGTGTATAAAATCTCAATAATCCAAATTTGATATTGAAATTCCATCAAGCACCCTCAGTGGATGTCTTCAATTATATAAATATAATTTGTACTAATGGAAAGTAAGTCACTCTAACTCTGATTCTAATTTCTGTCTTTTGACAGCAAAATCGAGAATATCAATATAACGTCACTACTCGGGCAATAATAATACCCTTTTTGTGAGTACTATATTAAATAAGGTGAATAAAAAGAATTACATAGTTTCAGAAGAGTTGTATAACCATCATAATCATTTTTTTATTTTTTTTTCATGCCTTTCTTATAAGATAATAAGGAAGACAATTGATATATTAACTATCACTGAATGTTTAGAATATAGAATACAGAAAAAATCTTGAAAGTTTTCAACTTAGAACGAAATGACATTACAGAAATCAATTTCTAAGAATTAAAATTGAAACAAATCTAATTAAATACACTTTGCATGGACTTGATCCTAGGTCTATATATGATCGCTAAGGTAACTTAGCACTGGACCACATTAACTGAATGTTATTAATATTTTTGACAACGTTTTATAAATTTTTGTACATAAAATCTAAAATAAAATGTACCAAAGGAATAAATATTTTTTTACAACTCTTAAGGCGTATACGTAACAAATAAATAAACTGATCAATTGAAGGATTGCTGTAGCACTTAATTTATTCTGACTTCAAATATCGATAAAAACAAACAGAAAATTTATCTTATTTTGTTTAACAGTATATCAGTATGTACTGGGAAATTTTTTAATAAACTGTAATGCTATTGTAAGAATAACAATATTATAATAAAATCTTATGTATAAAAGCACCTAAAAGCTCTGAAAGTTTTCAATTTACCTAAAAAGTTTTGTCAAAGTAAAATAGTTACTGAATACCCATTTACCTGTTCATATATTTTGATTGGAAATTCAAACCCGTATCCAAACAAAATAAAAGAGTAATTGGGAAGTGTCAGTTACAATGTTTGTTCGAAATATTGAAAGTTCTACTCTTTGAACTATTATTTTTGTTATTTAAATAGTCGTTTGTTTTTGTGTGTTGATTTTTAAAATAAAGCAACAGAAAAAATAGGAATCTGTTTCGATAAAAACTATAACCAAACACTCATAATACATTCAAAATATTTTATATTATAGAAAAAAAAACATTTTTGTGCAACTGCCGTAACTGTTATCATCATTTGAAAATTTATTTTAATTTAATTATATTTATTTATCCAATTTATAAAACTTGGAGTAACATAGTTTAAAAAATCAATCATTTTCACTCCAAATGTGTAGCACTCGGAGCCTTAATTAAGAGGATTTTGTCATAAAATGACTGGTAATTAATTAGCTAATGGCTCTCTCTACGACCCGTTTTTATGATTGAATGGGATTAAAACTCCATAAATAAAATTAAAAAATAATAGTTAAGAATTATTCGTCGACCCCATAACAATTGACGATTCAGCTACAGAACCGGCAAATAATAATGAAAGCATGGAATATTTAATTTACTTTGAATGTTATATAGTAAATGACTTAAATCAAAATCATTATAAACGTTTATTTTTCTGTAACTGTCGAAACGATTTTAACAACAAAAGTTACTAGTCAAAAATTATTTTTGTTGCAAGTAATTTATTACAAGGCTCAACGCACATACGTGACAAAAAACTAGATATTTCTAGAGTAAGTGGTACAGAATATTGGATTATTTTTACAAAATTACTCAAGAATTATAAAATATGTTTTTATTGATAACAATAGAAATTACATTAAAGCTGTTTCTCGATTTCGATTTACTGAGTTAAGTGTCCAATCTAACAAAACGTTTCTATTCCATTTATTATACTAATAAAGCTTTCCTTAAATAAGGAACGCTAAAATTAGATTCCATTAAAAATATAAAGTAATTCTATTTCTGAAATGTCAGGGTTCAGGTCTTTTTCTGAATAAACAAAATCGTACAAGAAAGTATTGTTTACGTAACTACTAAGAAATTAAACTGGTTTGTCATCAGATTGATGGGAAATACGTTGAGTCAGATTAGGATTTCGATTCGTATCCTCTGAATACGTCAGGAATTACTAATTAAGTTTTCGCTTCTTTCAAAAGAATAGATTCGTCGAGAATGAAGAGAAGTTTTTTAGACGATATTTAATGATCAAATAAGTACTATAATTTATTATTTTCTTCCTTATTTGGTTTAACATTAAATTTATAACTCAGGGTTTAGTTTGGGATTGTTTTTAAATCTAAGAGAACATACTTATTTTGATTACAGAGAAAATTCTCGATACTAAATCGATAAACATATTTTAGTAGATAAGTAGTGACTATCGAACAAAACATTCAAGCAATTTTATCAACCATGTATTTTTGAAAATATGAAAAAATAATTATCCACGCTGTGAATGCTCTCTAGATGGTCATAAAATATTTCAGCAATTCCATTTTATGCATCGAGATGGTGTGCGTCTAAAAAGAGATAATATTTTTAACTACGATTTTAAAATGAACAATATTAGATTTTTTGTATTTTTTTTCTTAAATTCATATTTTTACAAAAAGCTCTGTCGAATCCCTTAAAAACAAAGTTTTAACCATTTTTAAATAATATTAAACTGTATAAAACATATTATATCTTGTTGTTTTAAGAAATTTATCAAAGAAATCGACAAAATAAGCATTCACTTTCGTAAAGCGTACTCTAACGAAACGTTAATCAGCCTTTCCACGCTAATGCGTTTTATTCAAACCGTATCAATTCGCTCTACATAATCAAAAATTCTTTTGAAGGATACGTTATTAACAGAACTGTTATATTTTAAATAATTAAATGAAATATAAGTGTTATAAAAATAATACACATTTTGTCTTTTACTACTTCCACATTTTTATAATGACCAAGAACGGTTTCACTCTTTACGACTATAATCAACTGATGATAATGCTCGTTATAAGCGAGTGGTAAGCATGTGGAAATAATTTAAAACGAATTGTGTTTTAATTTTAGTATTTAATGTCTTTCATTACGTATTGACAGTTTACACCTTTAATGTGAAAATATAAATGCTTTCTATAATGATAATTTTTTGTACCTGTTGAAAAACTTTTGCTGTCACAATATTGAGAAATATAATAAAAAATTGGCACTTAGTCTAGAAATTTTAAGCTGCTGTGTCGTTGATTTAACAACATAGTCACAGAGACAAGATCTGCTTAGTTACTGTATACTTTTGCGCTTGGAATTGGAGTCTAGTTACAATAAATACTTGAAAGACGGTTATAATACGCCATAAAGAGAAGCAGACGAAACTTGTGTCCCATAATACATAATCACCTCCCTGATGGTGTTAAACGCATTAATTTAAATACTAATTCACTTTGTAGCACGACGACCTCGCAGACGTGATCAGGGATTAGCGACTTGAACAGGTGAGAAAAATAATTTTATGTATTTAAAAAAATAAAACACAATTTAAAAAACTTATTCAGCAATGTTATAATATGATGGAGATCACTTATCGAGCGAATAGTGCTAATTTCAATAAATTATTAATGATTTATCAGGAGAAATATTAAACCATTGGTTTTTAACAGTGAACATACATTAATATGTTATTAAATGAATAATTGTAAAGTAATAAAAACAGATAATAGCAATTGATAAGAATGTGTATAATATAATATTATGTTTATTTTTAATTTGTTTAACTTGTTTGTATCACATCAAAGATCACATCTCCTCAATGATACATTTAATATAATATTATAGTATTAATAACTATTTTTATGAAAGCATCAAAGCGAATGTATGAACAAAAACACCTTACATATACAAATGATGCAACTAAAAATGCAATACTAATGCAGTACTCAATGACCGAAAAAAAGTTTTAAATCTCTTCAACAAACTTTCACTGTATTTTTTTGAATATCGGTTATTTTTCAGCTAATTCCAGGATAATTATGAAAATTCTGCCACTTCCGTGACTGTCAATCTTTACGATCCCAATGTCTCCGATAACGTGGACATTATTTTTTGTTTCTTATTCCAAATTGTACTTACTACTGCTACTCCGCCAACTGTTATGCCATTGGGGACACCTTTAACATTTTTTAAACAAAATTGCTTAAAGTATTGACGTATTTCGACAAATTGGAATATGCTGTTGTTTGAATTTTATTGTACTTGGTTTAAAGGACTTCCCTTCAAAGTGTATTTGTTGTTATCTAATTAACCTACCAACATTCTTTGCAAACTTTACTTTGCTAAATCTACGAAACGTTTTTATTTTTTTTATCAGTTAACATTAATTAGATTTTGAAATGTTATATAACTTTTTCATTAAACACATAAACGTGTAATTTAAGTAATTTAAGATATCGACTGAGGGTGCTTGATGGAATTTCAATATCAAATTTGGATTATTGAGATTTTGTCATTCGTTTCGTCATTCGTTTCATCAACGTGTGGTTTTACCCACACGTACATTAGATATAAGGGTATCAGAACATTTAGCTGCCTTTAGATTAAAAAAAGAAACTTCGACATTCGCAAATCACTTGCTAATGGAGAACCATACGTTTAATGCGGATGATGGGGTTAAACTGTTGCATAAAAACATGGGGGATCATAAATTATTTTATCAAGAAATTTTGGAAATTAATAGAGCCCAGTTAAATTCCTTGCCAATTTTGAATGAGCAGCTGAACCTTCCTAATTCTCCGCTATTATGTCCTATACGTTGAAACACCTAACAGATGTCACTAAATGTGGAATGATTGAATATATATTCACCCATTCGTCGAATTACATCCCGTCAAAACCCACAATACTATTATAATTGTAAAATCACTGGTATTTCTAAAAGAAGTTGAAAAGCAGCAATTCGCCACTCTGTTAACATGGTGTTTACAAAATAAGGATTAAGGCGATTCCCAAAATTTTAACTCAGGTATCAGTGTGGCTCTCAGACGTATAATATCTTACCGCGTAAATAATATTTGTCGCATTTGTATCTTCTATATAAACGTTAGACACTGTTTACTGTCTCTCAGTTCGAGTCCATTCGTGTGCTCGAATGCCTAAAGATGCCGAAAGGCGAAACCCGGGTCGTTAGTGACAAAATACATGGAAGTGTACAAAATCTCAAAAATCCAAATTTGACATAAACGTGTATAATTTTCTAGAGTACAAAATATTAGCCTCACGAAGAAAGAAGCTTTTTTCAAAATACATACCGTAATTGATATCAGCCTTTAAATAAATATGTACTTTAAACATTTTGTAACGTCATGGAAAAGTTTCAAGAAATTCTATCTGACAATGATATTTAGAATGTAAAATGTTGTAGGCAGTGACTTTGACTTAATAAAATACCAAAACATCAATCCCTCGAGACTCAGTACTTAATCACTTTCCGCTTTGGATTTACAATACATAAAACTGAATAGATCGAAATAAACTGGTAGTATTTCTCACCCCTGGCAGAAAACGTTATGGATTCAACCCTTTAATGACTGGACAGATAAAGTTCCTTTCTGACAGGTGCTAAGCGTTTTAATTAAAAGTCTTAACAAATTACTTAGATCTCCCACAGAACGCAGTCATTGGAAATTAAATGAGATATCTTAAGTCTGAACGAATTCTCTTGTGTGAAATTGATTAATTTGAAAGTCTACAAAAATGAATAAATTGATATTCCAAATGCTAGTTTAAATATTAACAAGAACATCGTTATAAATAACCTTCTTTGAAAACTGTTAATTAAATGAAACCATATATCTGACCAATATTGTCTTTGGTGTGGTATTAATCAATACTGAATCCAAGTCACTTTACTTTATAATAAGCTCTGTTTGATATTTATGACCTGACTCATTCATTAATCTCAATTTTATAATCTGAATAATTAATTTCATGACTTATTTCTATTTGTGACAAAGAAAATTCATTGGAAAGAGGTAAATATAAAAAGTGTATCCAATTCATTGAAAAATTATACCAAGAAGACTTATATCTTCTTGATTTAACCAAAGTGGGTAAAAATATGATTTCACAGGTGAAATAAAGTGTTTTTTTTTCATACAAACAAATACTCTCTTTTTATATCAACGAATGAATCTTTCAATACAACTTTTATTACAAGGATTTCATTTCGGTTTCAATAATGTAACTGATTAAAATAATGTTATTATATTTTAATTCTTTTTTAAATTAAGTGTGACACGTGGTTTCACTGTTTTAAGAATCTTACAATAAATATTTTTTAATGCAGGTATTATCTTAGTCATTAACATTTTAATGTACTGGATTTTACCTTCGACCAGACGTGGAGTGGTCATGATTGCTTATGAAGTTGTCAGAAGTCAGAACTATGTTTTTGAATTATAATCGATGTGAACAAACCGTCAGAACTATAGTTATGATGATGGCTTTAAGCCGAAATAGCTGTTAACTACCTAATAAAATGTTGTAAAACTGAATACTTTGATATTATATCTAATTGTAATGGAGTTCTATCTAGTAAATGCCAATTCAATCAATAAAGAGAAAAGTTACAATTATAATAAATATTATGATTCGAAACATATGTTTTATATACATCAAATATTGTCTTTAATAATAAATCATATTATAGATGGATTCAGCGGTTACTTTATGGAAATCATTTTAATATACTGTTTTATTTTTATTTATGTTCTGTGAGTTATTATTAGAATATAAACGCTCTAAATTATTCCTATAATACATTGTATCTAATGCTCAGATATAAAAAAAATAAATGTACCCACTCTTGTGCTTGTGTACAAACTACAAAAAAGAAGCAATTTATCAGAAATTTATCAGAAATCAATTTATTAGAAAACGGTTTTATTTAAATAATTAATTGCCTCACTTATTTTTATGCAAGCTGTTATTAGGGAGTGAAGTAAAAACTTCAATATAACATAATTCCGAGCATACATACCGGATATCAAAAAGCTACCACTTTCCTTTTTCATATAATTATTCTTCTGAAACTTATTAAGATGCAACTGCTGTTGACAGGTAAAAGCTACTTGAGCAGACAGTGGCATAAAGTTGGTTAAGGCACCTCAGAGAATTTCATCTTCTTGCGTGACGTTTATTTCCATTTTGTTATACAACATAAACATTGCCAACCGTTTTCCATATTTCATATTCTTGTATAATAATACATTCACTCTCAATAAAGAATATATTATGAAATTCTACTAGATTTAAACGAAATAGATATACATGAGCAATTTATGTATGTACCGATAATTTCATGGTTATTTACGATACAATTACACCGCTTGATTGATAAAAACTATTTTATAATTAATATAGAGTCACTTTTAATATGTTGACTGTCAATTTTTGGTGAAAAGGTATGAATCACAGGTCAGTTTCGGTGGTTTAGTGGTAAGAGCTTTACCGTAGCGATCAGGTAAGTCTTGATACAAGTGCCAGCAAGGTCAATACAAATTTAGACTTTTTCAATTTAAATTTGTGATATTGAACGTGAATGACTTATAAAAATTATCATCGAGCTTATTTCGTACGATTTTCCAATTTTCAACATATTTGACGCATTGGCTATCTGTAATGCAGCTGTAATGCTAAATATTTAATAAAATACAATTTTGTTTTAATAATTCCACAGTTTTACATAGTGATCGAAACCAGCTTAGTTCATCGCAAGCTCAGTTGAAAATGGATCCTGATCATTAAAATACAAAATTGTGGAGTTAATAATAAAAAAACACACCATCTTTACAATTATTCATTAAAATAGAATATGACATAAATATTTATATATGAATAAAGTAAATCAAATAAAGTAAAAAATCGAGATCATACATCAATATTGAAAAGGATACTTATTGGGAATTGAGGTAAACATAATCATTTATTATTGAAACATAAATTAATTATAAGTTTTTTTTTCAGTATAAGTTTATGCTTCAGTTTACTGTATCTGCTAGTACACATCAGTTTCATAAATTATTTACTTCTTACCAAAACACCACGAGGAAGATGATAATTTTCATTCAAACTGCTCTTACTAATGAAAACGCTATGATAATCTTCTCATAAATTATATTCTAATAATAATATACAAATAGTTTACATTTAGCCCGATTCATTGAAAACTTTTGTTGTTACAATAATTGTAAATGAAAATGTAAATATTAAAGTCTTAAATTGATCAATAACAATAATACTGCATTTCAAAATAAAACAAAAATAACATTCGCCAAAATAACAATACAATATTCCTGACCATTTTGCACTGATAGTATTATTGAACCATATCATGCGGATGAAAGAGGTGCCATCTCAATTATGTAACACGCTGTTGCCTAAATGAATATTGAGGCAAGGGGCGTTGTGCAATGAATGTGCTTGAAAAAAGAGGAAAAATAAAAAAAAATATGTCGAAAATATAAATATGGAATGTGGAAGTGTGAAATAAAATCCTCCCTTTTTTTCAATAATAACAAATAATCTTCTGGGTGAGTGGATGAAACCGGCTCCCTTTAATAAATTTCCGTAAAAAGTAGAAAAAATAAAAAAGAAACGGAGAGAGAGAGCCGATTAGTTTTGTGTAAGATCGAACTTTCAAAAATAAATTCACAAAATGATGTTGTATATTTTAAGCCTAATGTGTGAAATTTTTTATTACATGAAATGGGCAA
The DNA here is from genome assembly GCA_022494535.1 of Himalopsyche phryganea. NCBI lineage: Eukaryota > Metazoa > Arthropoda > Insecta > Trichoptera > Rhyacophilidae > Himalopsyche > Himalopsyche phryganea. Next base: position 1,223,608 of record JAGVSL010000060.1, on the reverse strand, counting down.
AATTTTGCCAAATGCATGAAACAAGCAAGCCCATTCATTAATTAGGCAAATTATCTGCCTAGTATGTGAAATCAGCATGGTTTGTTTATTTCATGAATTACGCAATTTCACAGATTCGGCGTTACATATATACCGATGCGAATGTGAGTGGAAGTCGAAACCCTGAGAAAAACTTGACCTGATCAATTAATAAACACTAGAGGTTGGCCAAGTCAAAATTAGGTTTAATCGTTCATCATCCATAAGATGTATAAAAGATGAGGAAGCTCAGAGTGTGCGTCAGAATAGAACTAACTGTGAGACTGTTCATCATCTACTTACCCGTAATGGGAAGCTTTCATTGGTTACCCTAATTTGTGGAAACACTGGATGTTTTGAGGTCATACATATAATTCACATTATTTTGACTCAATATTGTTAAATTGTCAATTACATAGAACACTACGTCGAATTACTTTTCGTATCCATACAGAGTTGTCAGTTTCATATAGAGTCATGGTAGATTATTTACATCATAAATTCCTCATAAAACTGTAAACTATTGACAACATATTTCACTAAAAAGTCAAAACAAATTAGCCATTTATTTTAACAAAATACCAAATTATAGTTGAAATTCTATGAAACTGACCCATCGATGTGGCTAAGATCTGGTATAAATAAAATATTAGCTTTTGGTGTGTGCTGCCAATTCCTGGTGGAAAGGTATTAATTATATTATGTATAAAATTAAAATACTTTTTTTCTACCTATTTCACAATTTTACATAATGATTACGACCAGTTTTGCGCATTACAAACATTTTCCAGTCATAAAAAAACCGTATTCTGATCCGGCCATATCAAGAAATTTTGTAAAATCAATGGAGCCGAGTAAAATTCTTTACCAATTCTGAACGAACAGCTGAATCTTCCTAACTCACCGTTGCTGTATCCTTTACGTGGATGATTTCATAAGATACACAGATTAACAATCGAGAATATATATATATATATATATTGATATTCCCATATAAATAAATTCATCTCATGTTCATACAACAGAACCCTCTAAATTTGGAATGATTGTTTATATTTATCCTTTCATCGAATTGCATTTTAAAACTCACAATGCTATTATAATTGTAAAATCACTGGTAACAAACTCTTCTCTTTTTACGAGTGTTTTATTTTTAAAAAGCAGCGAGATGTCAAAATACTAATTCCATTTTACATTGCCTCTCATTCGAAATCTGTAAAACTCATATTTTCAGTCAGGAAGCAGGATTTCAAATAAAATTAACTTTCGAAAGCTTCAAAATTCCTTGTTTGTTAATATTTAGGTATTCATGGCAGCAAATTTTGTAGCTTTTTGTGTACAACTTGATACCTGATCAACATCATATTTTTAAATGCCTTAGGGTACTCAACGTTGTACCCACTACCAACCACTACGGCTTCACACTCTTACAGAGTGTATTCCGTAGCGTAACAACGTTATGCGTGTTTCAAATGTTTGCCAGGAATGTCCGAGGAGAAATTCCTCAAGACTTGGTTGCATGCACTATAGTGTGCAGGAGGTTATGTTTAAAATAAGTGTTAAAAAAAAAAAAAAGGATAAACAAGGGGTTTAATGTGTTAAGGAATTGCGTTCCAATCGCTTTCCATAGGACGCCATAAACTCTTTAAATGCCTTGTAATTTGTCAGAGATGCAACCAAGTCGGCATGACCGACGGGGCCGACAGATCCGACTGATAGTCTTATCATCTTGAGCAATTTTTCCCATTCGTTGTTCATGTCTGGACATTCCCAAAGGATGTCATCAGCATCCTGAATCATATTGCCACATTTACATAGTGAACTATCTACCAACCGGCCAAGCTGGAGAGCTTGGCAGCGAAGTGACCATGGCCAGTTATGAATTGGCTGGTCCATAAATCAGGATTCAAAACTTTGGTTATCTCCATTCGCCACTTTATTTTCGGAAAAAAATTATAAGTATGCCTGTCCTTAGAAGAGTTATCCCATCGATTCTGTCATATCCGCATTGCAGCATCCATTGCTACGCTACGAGATGCAATTTTATGAACATTAGGAATGTATGTCATATTACTCATGATATTATTATTCATCATCAATAGCAAATGTCAACTATGAAATAATGTCGAAAGCTTTTGGTAGTTCTCTAGATTCCTCTCACAGTATCGGTACGCCGTGTGCTTCCAAGTAAGCTCAAATAAAGTTCTTATGTTTTGCGTTTATTTTCACAGCAAAAAAAATCTTTTTTTATTTGAAGTATTGAAAAATTTAAGTTGTGGCAGTGATTATATTTATATGAGGCCTGCAACAAAAACTTAGAATAATTTAAATATTGTTTTGTTTGAAGTTTTTCATTCGAAATAAACAATTAATTAAATTTAATATGGATTCAAATGTAATGTTTTATGATAAACTAACGAGTACTCGGCATGCAATGCCACTCAAAGAAAGAAAGTATTTGTGTTTTAATTGTTTATTGAAGCGCTTTTGGATTCACAATACTTTTTATTTTCCGTCTGATGCGTAATAAATCAAATTTTTTTCTTGGATGTTGCTGTTAGTACGTATTTGATTCTTTTTTTTAGATTTTTAGAAACCTTCGCGGGTGTGTGACCAACGACTCACCAAAGTTTCATCGATGAATGGAATGATGAATGGTATAGGAACGCATAGTGGACAAACATTTATTTATTTATATATACATATATAATACTGATTGTTACACTATCGCAACAAGTCTTTTCCTTACTACAATGTTACGTTTTGCTATATCTGCAAAGGCAAGTTAAGTAACTGACTTAGAATCAGTCTACTTAAAGCACACTCAGGTGAGATGATCGATTAAGGAATCAACTTGCTTCACATCATATATGGAGGAAAATACGTGGTTACTTGATGCCAAACATAAAAATGCTTAAAATATTATAATGTACATCATTTTTCAATCCGAGTAGTAAAATTTCCATCACTTTAAAGGTGTTAACTGTCAATTCTCGATGGAAAGACATTCAAATTTAAAAAATAAAACATTTTTTTTGTACTACTTCCATATGTTCATAATTTAACATTCAATTTTATATAAATAGCCTTGTTACGTTTGTATTTTTATTAGTTGATAATGCTCGTGATGAGAAAAACCAGTCCTGAACTTTATACACATGCGGAAGTAGTACAAATAAATTGTGTTTTATTTTTAATAAAAAAAAAAGTAAAATTTCCAATGGACAATAAACTCGTAACGATTTATTTGGTATATAAACAAAATAATCAAAATTTTATGTGCTGGACGCTACAGCATTTGTTTTTAGAGTTATAATAAAGATACTGATTGATTTTCCGCCGCTAAAAGATGACTTACAAATGTTTTCTTAATTTTTTTAGGCAGTTTGTATTATTTTATCTTATTTCATTAAGAAAATATCATTTTGAAGTAAGAATACAAAACAGTTTGTAATAATATTTCACCCTTTTATATAGCACTACAATATATGTAAACAAATGTTTTGGGTCTTAAATTTACTATTCGTGATCACGATAAGTAAAATAAAATATTACAGGGGCTTCTGTGGTACCGTGAATAATAAATAACAGCTGACGTAAAAAATAAAAAAATTGGATAAATAATTACAAAAAAATGCATCTAATAAAACCCTTCATAATTTATTGGGCGAATAATTCATATTGCTATTGTGGAATTTTCCCCCATTTTTCGCTAACTAAAAAATACAAAATTTTTCGGATCGTTGGGGTCAAAGCAACCGCATTAGCATTGAAAAATTTTAAGTATTTAACCCTCTGATGTTTGATTTAATTTAATGAACTCTAAAACAGTAACCCCCGTGTGCCAAGCATGATTATAATAATGTTATGACAGTTTTTTAATATTTTTAAACTGATCTATGTTTTTATGGAATTTTGTTCAAATATCTATGTAAAAGGTCAACATAATCTTAATATTTTCTTTGAATTCCCGGTGAACGTGGAGATTCAGTTAGTCAGAAGAAACTTTCGTTGAACCAATCGGCCACGATGACTTGGTGGCGAATAAGACAAATTACCAGACCTTTTAAAAAATTTGCGGCGTCACACGGAGAGAGAGTACATCCTATGGATTATTATTAGCAGCCTTCCAAAGCGACTGGGTCCATTTTGTTGGTAGAAAAGTAAAGCAGAATCCAGGCTCCCCTGATGCATCTGAAGCACATGTCTAAGCAAGGTCAAATGCGTTGCAATGCCACTCAAAGAAAGAAAGTGTTTGTGTTTTAATTCTGTAAGTGCTTTTGGATACAGAATATTTTTTGATCTGGTGCGTACACGAACAAAACACAATTTTTTCGATGCATGAGCAGGCCACATACAGCTGTCCATGTGAAAAGCATGGATTTTTAAATTTTGTTCACACACTTGTAGTGATTGGCCCTGTGGTTTATTGATGGTCATTCCAAATGCGAGTCGCACCGGAAACTGCAGACGTTTGAATTCGACTGGCATACCTGTTGGAATCATTGGGACGCGTGGCAACAGTACATTTATTCTTTTAAATTTTACATTTAAAACTGACAACTAGAATTTAACAATTAAAATCTATTTTTAGATTTTAGATTTTTTTTTCAGAAACCTTTGAGGTTGTGTGCACAACAATTCACCAAAGTTTTATCGCAATCAGATGAATGCTATGGGAACGCATACGGGACAAACGAACATTCATTTTTATTTGTATAGATATAAGAAAAATTGCACAATGTTGGAAACAACATTTTTTAGAAAGCCATCGTATTACGATTGACGACGAACATTTGAAACCTGTGTACGTTTTATTCTTAAGTTTTGTAATGAAACAGTAACAAAATTAAATGGAAATATACATGTCATGACATACAAATACTAAACTAGTTACAAAGTAATAAACACGCTTGAATAAACCGAGCGAAAGCTAATAAAATAGCACTCTAATCACTTGACCGCATATAATTACTTATCTGATTACAGTGCTGATATGCATAAAATATATACACGAGAGTTATTAATGTATTCTCTTGCCAACCCTTAGGAAGTAAGGTTGGCTGTGAGGCTTGGGAGCCTTTGTCCTTACCTTATCCGGCAACTAATCTTTTCAAAATGTCCCCGTATAGTTTCGCCGGCCGCTCGCGAGATAAATCATTCAGAAAAAAGGTTGTGGACGTCACGCCGCGAGAGGGCTATTTTTTCATTTATTTTATTATGCAGTTACTTGTTTCTTTATCAGTAGAAATCATTTATATTTCGGAGCTGTTTAATTTGTGAACAAAATTTGCGGGTTATTGACTTGCGGAATAAAGCATTGTTGTGAAAACTGTACACACAAAACATACTTTTTAAGAACCAAGCAAATCTCCAAGCATCTGTTATATAGGTCATACAAAAAATTGGAAATTCTGCTATTTCTAAATGAAATAGTTCTACATAAAATTAATCTTAATAAGAAAACCTCGTCAATTTTACCATCGAAAAATTATTATAGTATAGTATGTGACACGCCTTGATATTTTTGCTAAAATTTATTTGTTTCTTGGAAGGTTGGAGTGATCCAAAACGGATTTCAAACACTTGTAATATCGCAATGCTCCGAATAATTTCTAACTAATGTTAGCTAGCCGAACCGGTTTATGGCCATTAAAAAGCCATCGGTTGCTAACCGACGAGGGCCTATAGCGGAAATTATAAAGTGTCCAGCTGGACGGGTCTATTATAGACAACAAAGGGTGCAACCTACCGTGGATGAGGTTTGATTTTTGAGTTGGCACAGTCAGCCCTGAGAGCCAACCGGCGTCGAAAGTGATTATAAATTGTTTTTGTTTGTTTTGAAATTGGACTTAATTTAAGCTCGTTGTTGTGCCAATGGCATTATAACTTAAAGGTGAATTCATGTGTTAAATAAATGTAAATGTAGACTCAATGTTATGTGTTAGTAATATTTTTGTGTAATAAACCACTGCATCTTTCATAATTAAGAGATGAACTGTATTTGAAATGGTGTTTGTTTGAGATTCCAGACCTTCTGGACGTTGATAACCAAACATTCGCTTCTCTTTGATTCGGGTCTTTTCATATGGTATTAAGTATAGTATAGTAAAAATCCGAGATGCATGATCGTACTGTACGCAACCGTTTTGTTTCAAAAAGCATCGATACACGTCTCGTGCTTGTTCTACTGTAAAGAATTTCGATTCTTGGGTTTTTTAAAAATTTTGTTGAGATAACTCCATTTGGAGGGCATATGCTCCACGCTGGGAGTGGAGATGGATAAAAAATGTGACCAAAAGAGAATAAGTTTTAATAATAAAATCGGAATAAACTTAATTGTCAGATAGCTTTAAAGGTCAAAACTATTTCTAAAACTAAAACTTCAACAATGAGAACTTAGAAAATTAGTTTTTCTTTACGACTGAAAAATATAAAGCTGTCGCTAAAGGCATTTGTTTTATTTTTGAAGTATAACTCTCGTAATGTTAAGCACGAGAAAATTATTCTTGATGAGTGCTATGGAAAACTAAAACAAACAATCTGAAACTATTACTGATTAATAAATATTAAAATGTTAAGGACCTCTTACAAATCAATACTAATTACTTAAAGTCATTAAAAAAAGTTTGCTCATTTAATGAACTTTAATGTCGCTTTATTTTTGATTATTCAGATTGTGTTTATTGATTTGTAAGAGGTCCTTAACATTTTAATTTAAGACTATTTAGTTTCGTTTATATTATATATGATTAGTTTAATGGTCTGTAAATTCTTATCGTAGTTCATGAACCAACTGTTTTATATACCTTTTAATTATTAACATTCAATGTTATACGAATAGCCCTGTTTTGATTGTATTTTTATCCGTTGATAATGCTTGTGATGGGGGAAGGGAATCCGGTCCTGATCATTATAAACATGTGGAATTAGTTCAAACAATTTGTGTTTTATTTTAAAAATATGTTATACTACATACTTAAAATTTCGATGTACTATACTTCGAAATGAAAAAACGGATGTTTATTTACCAGTTCTTGAAAACTTAGCCATTTCTCAATGTAACAACCTCATGATACGGCTTACTTTCGCCCCAAATTCAATTATTTAACTTTGAAAACTACAAATTATACCTTGATTGTGTTCCTTTAACTTTGATGTAACTTTATTATTCAATTGTTTCAAATTTCAGTTGTGAATAAATACAACCGCAAAAACTCAAGCAATGATACAAATTAGATTTACTTTATAGTGTTTTACATGTTGTATTAAAATTAAATCTATATGGTACTATGTTACTCTAGAATTTTCTTGGAATTATATCAACATAATTTATTATCATAATAGCTATTTTGCTTTCTGTAAAGTTGTGGAAAATAAACATTATTGGAATTAATAATGAAGACTTGATACGTGTGATTGGTACCTACGTCGTTACATAGGTAGCATACAAAGGTATCAATCATTGAGCCCCCAATAAGTGAAGTGAGCCAAGTGATAAAATGGTGAAACTTGTTTATTGAATTTTTTTGTCTAACGAACTACTTACATTAATTTCCACATTATTTAATTTAACTTTTTACTGAATAAAATACAACTTCAGCCTTTATTTACTAAACTCTCTTCACTTTTATGATACTTCATGACATGCGGAATACCAAAACGCAGTTTACTAATTTTTTTCGAAAATATCACTCACTTCACTCATATAGCTCACTTCATTTCTCATTGGCCTAATTGATAAATTTGTATATTAAGCACTCAAGGACTGTTTTTTTAATGTTTTGTTTTATTTATTGTAAACATAATAATCATATTACATATCGTCGTTTTGAGGTACTGCCCCGAGATGAATGCTGAACGAACAGAGCGGTTTGCTGTGGTACGTTCTCATACGGGCCCAATAGGCCACGCTGACTTGGTCTCAACCAAGGCCAACTTTGAGGCACTCGATAAATTTGCAACATCATATGGGGAGCTGGATATTCCCGATTCCTCCTTAGATTCAACGCGTAGTAGATTAAACTATAGCGCTACGGCGGATTCTCAGTATATGGATACACAGGATACATAATTTTTCGTTGTTTTTCTGGAAGAAAACATTAACTGAAAAAAACTAGTTTTGAGTAATTGGACTTTGAAGGTTGTCAAATGTTTGAAATGCTATACCTTTTTCATTTTTTTTGTTTTTACAAAACTGTTTTTTTAAGTAATAGTATAATTAAGTAAAATAAATGTGTTCTTTTTTACGGCAGAGTTTGTCACAAGGAACATTTTGATATAACTAACTCAATATGTCATTTTTTCGATTTAGTGTTTTCTTCCAGAACAGTGACGATATTATCTTATTGAGTGTTCCAACAAGTTAGTAATTGACGAGAAACATTTTGAAGTCATATGCTTAAACTCTTTTTAAGATAAGCGCTTTTGTTCTCAAATTAATTAGAGTTCGAAAACTAAAAAAATAAAGCGTAAAGAAGTGTTAAACATTACAGCCTGGGCTCTAATAATTTGAGGATAAGACGGAAGTTTTCTATGGGAAATTATTAAATACAATAGGTAAAAAAATTCAAAACCTTCGCTTTGATGATCTTAATAGTTAAATTTTTGGTTATTTCAGTATGCAACTCACAGTGAAAAATTGACACCATCTACTCGATCTCTGCCTTTCTAAAATACTCAAAAAATTTCACCAGCCATCACCTTCTACGAGTATACAGCCATTACTGAGCATATCACATGACAGTAAGTACGTTAATCTATATATCTATTTATATAAAAATGAAGATTTGTTTGTTTGTTTGTCCTCAATGCATTCCTTTACCTTCAATACAATTTCAATCAAATTTTGTCAGTTGTTGTACGCACACCCGTGAAGGTTTCTGGTGAAAAAATTAAAAATCTGAAATCTAAAAAAAATCTAAAAAAAAGAATCAAATACGTACAACTAGCGGCATCTTTGAACCAGACAAAAAAAAACAAAAAATATTGTACATCCAAAATTTCCATAAGCACTTCAATAAACAGAATTAAAACACAAACCCTTTCTTTCTTTGAATGGCATTGCAAGCATGCCGGGTACTCGCTAGTTATAATTACATATCAGTGTTTTAGGACCACTCAAGACTTAGCTGATACACACCAAAGTGTGCTATTTGGAAAAATACAGTTTATAATTGGAAAACTTCTATTAGTTTATATCTACTCGCTCGCCGTAAAACGCCGCAGAGTTATTTAACGGAATATAACTTGCTCTTATTGCAACAAATTTGACTAAGGTCGATGTAGTAAGTAACTATTGCCTTTCATTTTCCATATCCTCACATTTCCATAGGATGTGATTACCTAGAATCTTGTGGGAATTTACGCTATCGTTCATCACATTAAATAAACCGGTGCTGCCATATTTGCAAATTAAGCTAACAGTCTTTTGGAATACTTTACGCTCAAGCGCCGTCAATGACTGCGACTTATAAAACTACTCGCAATGTAACACTAGTATAGGGATTGTTACAAATTTACAATATGATAAAGCCCTTTCATCCACAGTTAACATAAAAATGCTTAAATGTTGCTTTTACGCTCTCTTTTACTTTGTAAAAACAAAATGATTTAAAAAAATGTTTAGGAATATAATTCTAATTGTTTATTGCTTGACGCAATTTAACGGTATGTACGGATGATGACAATTATGTATTTATAGGAAATGTTTCCCGTTCAGTGAGTGGCGACAGGATGATGGTGCTTTTTCTTTATTGTTTACACCTGTTTTCTTTTCTATTCGTATTTCACCTTAGTTATGATATTGTGTTTTCCAAATATCGCATTTGATAAATCTTACGCTTGCAGAATTCTTTCTTTTACTATTATAGTTATTTATTTGTCGGCGTCCGTGGCGCAGTTGGCAGCGTTGTTGATTACGGCTACGAATATCTCAGGTTCAATTCCCGGTGCGGACGGTTTTCATGAATTTCTGTTCGTGGTCTGAGGCCTCCTTTCCACCCATCCCGACCTCACGGGGCGTAGCGAGAGCGATTAGCTAACCACTAGTCCTGTCCTAGCCCTATCCTTCTATCCCTACTCTCTTCGAAAAAGAGAGGTTGAGCAACTGAGTAACAAGCAGTTCTCGTAGAAAAATTCTGTTGAGATACCTCCATTAGGAATAAATATGCTCCACGTTGGGAGCAGACATGGTAAAAAAATATTCAACTAAATATTTTGCTATTTTTTCACTTAAACATACGGAAATAATATTTTTATTCATATGTTTATAATTATAATAATTATTATTCATTCTATTTTGATGAGTTGTTTCTATTTCATTTAATTTGTGCTCCGTGTGTTTAACTACATTTTTTTGTATAAGATATAGTATGTGTTGCTATTGTTTTATTATATTCTGCTTTATTCTAAGTATTCATAATTTCTCCAGTTTATGTCTTAATATTTTTTAATTATATTCAAATATTACTCTTTTTATGAGTTTTATTATTAACCCTTTTTGTTTTAATTTTGTGTATTTTAAAAAATATAAATTATTAAAGTTTTTATCATTAAGTTTAAGTTTTAATATTAAAATTAAAACTATGTTTGTTATAAAAAAAAAGAAAACACTCTTTGTTTAAATTTTGTATAGTTAAAAAAAATACTTTTATAAGATTTTTTTAAAATAATGAAACTAGGTATTTCGGTTTAAGCCGGATAACCGGTTAATTGGAAGCCCTAGTGGAAAGGATGTTTAGATATCACAAACATTCATACCCTCGAACAATAATCTATAAAAAGATTTAAAAAAATATTTTTTAAAACTGTCCGTATTGGGATTTGAGTACATGAACACCGTAATCGAGGCTAATGAAGTTGACCACTCGACTACGTACTTGACCCTCTGGTTTCTCTTCAATTCATATGTTTATCGTTTGCCTTTTTACTACATTTTAATGAAATACAGTTATACGAGAATTATAAGATAGTCGATGTCTCTTTTGACTACACGCCTACTATAGTACAATATCTTATATAACCGAAATAGCTTTCAACTGTGCCCTTGGTATTTTTACATTATCATTTTATGGTGTGCATAAATAGGAAAATCACATTATGAATTTATATTCTCATTGGTCTCGCAATAAATTAATAAAACTACTTAGCATTAAAATAGTGTGATGGCATTTTTGTGAATACTTACTCCGATCATAGTATAAAAGTGATTGACCTTGTGTCCATTCTCCATTCACATGCAATAAAAAAAGCAGTCAAAAATGAAACTGCTGCCCCACATTTTTGTTTTATGAAACTTTTATATTACAAAACTGTTTTATCGTGTATATCTCAACTGCAATACCTACTATCTAATTGGGTAATCAAAAATTTTATTTCTGGAAGTGTACGTTCTGCTTTTAATTTTACTGAGTATTTTTTTGTTTTCTATCATCTGGGAAGAAGCTTGATAATTTAAAAAGATTTACATTACTAGAAGCCCACAATTTAATTTGTACTACTTCCACATTTTCTATAACGATCAGGACCGCTTTCCACACATCGTGAGTATTATCAACTTCAATTATTATAAAGTTGTGTAAATTACATGTATATTTTAAAATATATTGGCTTTTCACAGTGAATTGACATTTAACACGTTTAAACTGAGAAACACATAATATATTATTTCAAAAATATTCAGAGATTAAAAAGAAATAAATATGATGTTATAAAAAATTAGTTTGATTCTTATTGTGCTTTCCGTGAATAATTTATTTTCTTAGAGTGATAAAAAGCAATTCGCGTAAATTCAAATATGTTCATAAAAGTGAACTTAAGGTTAATTCTCATTCACTGCGATGATAAGGCCTTTTGGATTCATTTGTTCGTTGACAAAATAGGATTTTATGTGTTAGAAGTGGATTTTGATAACGAATAAAAAAAATTTAATAACATTACTATTTTTTCTTTTTCCTAAACGAGTCCTTTTTTGTATTTATTTATTTTTAGATACGTGGTGTTGCTTATTACATAATTTTTCTTGTAAAATTTTCTTATACTTCCGCTCCAAGACATGCGATACTGTAATTTACGTTTTTCATTGTTTAATTTCGCGCAAAACTCCATAAAATACTTTAACTTACTCGTGATTGTTGAAATACCTTTTAGCATCATTCTGTCTAATTTTATACAACTAGAATTGTATATGATAATGCTCTATTGTATTTTATATATGTTGTATAGAATTATTAGAAGAATTTACTAATGAGAATTTAAATTATTTCGTAATATTAAATAATTGGAGGAATTACGGTAAGATGTTGATATGGTTTTATAAAATAGATTTATTGAATTCTAAAACATAATAATTAATAAAACATATTATTCATAGTACATGAAAGCTTTTAGCATATCTGAAGTTGATGGATATGAAGTTAATTAAAATGGAGAATCTTAATTTGTTGTTGTATTATGTTTAACTTGTTGTTACTATTCAAATACAGTAAGGATGCGCAACTTTTTTAAGTTGGAAGTAGGGCTTTCAATCTCGGACCCTGTTTATGATCCCGGGATTTTGGCATTCACAATTTTTCAATTCCAACTTTTTTATTCAAAGACTTTTTTTATTGAAAAGATTTTATTTATAGATAATATTGGATTTTATTTATAGTTAAAATTGATTGTTTTTTAAATAATACAAAAAAAACAATAAAATATATTAAAATTATCCGTTCCTGTCAACGGCAATTGCGAAATATGAGAAAGAGGAACACCACAATACAGCAATGTACTAATTACTTTTAAGGTGTTAACTGTCAATTCTTGGTGGAAAGACATTATATTTTAAAAAATAAAACACAATTCGTTTGTACTACTTCCACATATTTATAATGATCAGGACCGGTTTCGCTCATCACGAGCATTATCAACTCAGTTGATAATGCTCGTGATGAGCGAAACCGGTCCTGATCATTATAAATATGTCGAAGTAGTACAAACGAATTGTGTTTTATTTAAAAAAAAAAAATGTACTAATTATTAACAAAAACAAGCCGAGGTACACATTATTGTTAATCATAAAGTATTTTATTATAGATATGAAATACTTTTCAACGTTTACAGTGAATCCCGAAATCCCGATAAATGAAACGATTGATTAATCAAACGGAGTCCTTAGTTGGGATCTACTTTTAATCTTTGTAGTGTTTGAGAACCTTTTTCAAACAATACCACAAATAAGGGTCCCCTCTTTCTTTGACCATCAACCCGCTTCATTGACAGATATAATAATCGCGAATCTAGCGAAACCAATTTATCTTAAGACCATGATATTATTATTTTCAACCATGGCTGTAAATTTAAATTTTTCTAAAATTCCCATTTGTAATTGGGATCGACCACATTTTGCTTCGCAATCAACCAGTTGCGCACCCTTGAAATACAACATATAAAGATAGATCAAGTTTCGTCTGTTAAATATTTACAAAACATTTTCTTAACTTTTGTATATTATTCGATGTTGCCATATTAGTAATATGATACATACTTTCAATAAAGAATCTCAACAATGGCGTACATACGTATTTGACTTTATAAGATTAAATTAATTTAAAAGGCTTGTTTGTATATTGTTTTATGCAGGAATGAGAGTAAAAGTGCGATAGATGAGCAGCGATAAGAAAAATTATTCAAGCAGACGCGTTTCTTTATGGAAGCAATTATTAAATGGAGATTTTCATCCCTCTCATTTAAATAAAAAAAAGCTTGCTTCATTCTAATTAATTGGATTTTGAAACCTCTAAAACAAAAAATAATCCGATAAGATAATTATTGTACTGTAATGAATGTTAATTAGACTAGACGTCTTCAAAAACGAACCAATTACTGGCAATAATAATTATTCGTTTATATTGTTCGATCTTTTCACTTGCTTAATTATTATTGTAAGCGAAAAATAAATATAATACGTTAATATTAAGAAAGTATTCAAGTAGTATTTGAAATTATTACTTTTTATTTGTGAAAGATTTGTTTAAATAACATTCATTAATTTGATAAAATAGTTAGCACAATATTCATAAAAGTTGTAACATATGACTTGAAATAAAAAAAAACAATACAACAAAAACATTTTTTTTCCATGAGTATATGGTCTCCTATATGATCTCTCAACAAAAAAATTCCATGAAAACTGCTTGTTACTCAGTTGCTCAACATCTGTTTTTTTTCGAAGAGAATTGGGATAGAAATATAGGGCTTAGACAGGCTAGTGGTTAGCTAATCGCTATTGCTACGCCCCGTGAAGAATGGATAGGTAGGTGGGAGGGAGTTTTAGACATCAAAAACACTACGAACAGGTCTATATATCAATTGAAAGATCAATTTATGAAATTGTCCGCCCCAGGAATTGAACCCGAGATATTCGTAGCCGTAACCAACGACGCTACCAACTGCGCCACGGATGCCGACATCAATAAAAACATAGATTATTGTAATTTTATGGCATATGTATAGTTATATTTTATTATATAAGTGATACTATTTTTCCTATTATTTCAAATTTTATTAAATAATTGATTGTTATTTTTCCTGTCTTCACTCTTGTGATGATGTATTAACCTGATGATTTTATTCAACAAACTAGTGACCTAGTATCATAACTCATAACCTCTAGCGTATCTAAAAAAATGAGTAATGAATGCAGCACTGCTCCTCGTATTCACACCTACCATTTTATTATAAAATGTATTTCTAAACTTGCAAACACCCATCTAAAACGAATGTGAAAATGTTGTTCATTTTCAAAACTCACATTCTCGGCGTCCGTGGCGCAGTTGGTTTCGTCGCTGGCTACGGTTACGGATGTCTCGGGTTCAATTCCCGGTGCGGACTGTTTTCATAGATTAATCTTTCAATCGATTTATGGATTTCTGTTCGTAGTCTGAGTCCTCCCTCCCACCAATCCCATCCTCACGAGGCGTAACGAGAACGATTAGCTAACCATTAGTCCTGTCATAGCCCTATCCTTCTATCCCTACTCTCTTCGAAAAATAAAAGAGAGGTTGAGCAACTGAGTGACAAGCAGTTCTCGTAGAAAAAATTATGTCAAGATACCTCCATTAGGAGACCATATTCTCCACATTGGGAGCGGATATGAAAAAAAAAAAAAAAAGTTCTCTAAAGTCCTATAATTTTCTAAATAATCTCCATTCCAGCCAATGACAGAAAAGCATTGTACTGTCATGGACATCAGTGTTTGTTTACATCTTATGGTGTATTCGTCTATTCCGCGAGTTTATTTGTATCAAATTATGCATTTGTAATTATGCATGAAAACGGTTTTTATTGATTTTCCAAAAACAAACATTGATCTCTCAAATGTGAGTCTTAAACCAGAGTTTGTTATTTGCTAATAGCGATACTATACATATTTACAAAAACTGATAAGTTACTAAACAAGCCAGAATGAAATAATAAATTTTCATGTAAGTAATTTTTAGCAATTAAATAGCTAATGTATAAAAGCGTTTTTATTGTGTTAAGCTGGAGCTTAGTTCAAATCTCGCATCTTAAAAAATTAAAACGCTTAAGCTTTATTTTTGACACACATTCTTTTATTTTAAAAAATGCTTTTTATTTAATAATAACAATTTTAAATTCTAAAATTATTTTTATTGAGATGAATTGTGACTTATTGTGAAAATACATATTTTATGTACATGATTGTGTCTAACATAACAATATAATATTTCAAAGTATAGTCTGAGTTTACATAAACAACACGAATTAAATGCAACAGACCTTAATAAATATATTTCAGCTAGATAGTTTTTTCAAAAATATTGTTTTAAAATATAATTTATTAAAATTTTAAGGAACAAAACAACTATTATCTAGCCACCTTCCAGTGGTATGATGAACTAAAACAACAAAATTTTCAGTATCAATTAATTCTATTATCAATGCTGCAAGCTATATTTACGCACTAACTAACTGATATAATAAAGATACACTTAGGTTATCCTATATAACAACAAAATATCATCCGCGAAATGTCATCTTGGTATACCCAACGCTCTCGCGAACGCTTAAAGCTGGCATCACGATGCCGGCAAACTGTTGCAGGAGCGAATCCCAGTGGTGGAGATTAACGAAAAGCTTTCGGGGTGAGGGGGTTCCAAGAAAAGGGCGCCGTTAGCGAGCGCCAGGGGTGTCGTAACCCCCTCGAAGTTAAGGGTGGATGGAGAGAAACCCATACCGCTTATATTCTGCTTTACTATGCAGGGATAAATGTAGGGTTTTGGGAGCGATTTTTCAAGCAGAGATCTTAAACTATGCACGATAGGCATTAGACAGATTCTCCACTTACTGTTACCCATTTTTTTGCTTTGAAATATTTAAACAAGTCTTTTTAGTATGAAAGCTTTGTCTTGGTAATATTGTTACACTTGTAAACTCTAAAATACAAATACAACCGTAAGAATTTCACTTTTATTTCTCTCAAAGTATCCTGTTGAGTAGCAGTCATAATAGAGACTTGATTCAAAAATCTTTTGAACATTAAATCAGTAAATTTAACTCTTTGACTGTAATATTGGGATAATAACAATACATTTAATTTGATTTCTCATTATTTCCTAATTTTACGTGATTAAAGTTCTTGATAATTTTATACCCGACACTCCTCTGTTTCTTCCTCTTGAGCCATATCCGTTCCTTATGTGAAGCGTATAATGGTCATCATGTGGCTCTTTCTGGATCCTCCGTCACCCACCAATAGCTTTGCTTCCTGATATAACATACCAGCATCTTTCAGTTCAATGAAGTATATTCTATGGAAAGTACATAAGGTCGTTCAAGACACGAAGATCCCTCTAATCCCTATGATAATTTACCGAACCACACAGTTTGGACGGCTTTAAATATATTTTTTAAATAAAATTCATGAACAGTTTTATTTATTATTGCCAAATACAGATCGATTTAAGAGATTTAATGCTTTCGTATTCGTTGTATTTTTTTGATTGACAATAAATATGGAAAGATTTTCATATAATTAAATATATTGACAGGCGTTTAAAACTTTATCGTTACGAAATGTTTTAATATTTTCGATGTAAATAATAAATTGCAGCATATTAATGAAGTTAATAATTTTTTTTTGTGTCCGCTTCCAATGTAGAGCATATGGTCTCCTAATGGAGGCATCTTAACAGAATTTTTCTACGAGAACTGTTTGTTACTCAGTTGCTCAATTTCTCTTTTTTTTCGAAGAGAGTAGGGATATAAGAATAGGCCTAAGACAGTATTAGTGGTTAGATAATCGCTCTCGCTACGCCCCGTGAGGATGAGATGAGTTGGAGGAAGGACTCAGACTACGAACAGAAATCCATAAATCGATTGAAAAATCAATCTATGAAAACTGTCCGCACCGGGAGTTGAACCCGAGACATCCGCAACCGTAGCCAGCAACGCTACCAACTGCGTCACGGTCGCCGACAATATAATAGCAATAATAGCAAAGTATATAATTTATTTAACGCCAACACAAGAATGATGCTACGAAATACTTGGCTATATTTTATTTTATTGTAATGGAATTCTCCCCAGAAAATTCCAGTTCAATGATCAGACGAATAATAGTATTTTTAAGTACGCCCAAACAACTTATAAACATAAAACTATTTTTTCATAATGTTGGTTTATATTTCCATATGATCCTAGTTCTGGTAAGAAATTTATATAAGGAGGTTATTTGAGTTTTGAATTAAAATAATTTTAATGTTTGATGCTGCATGATTCTTTAAAATTAGAATAAACCTACAAAACAAACACCAGATGTTCATTTACCATTGAACATTTTTGCTACACTTCCATTTATTGCTCATCGTACATATTGCAAAATACATTGTTTATTTTATGTTATTGAAGTACAAATATTTATAATCAACTAACTCAAAATTGGTATTCCCGACATTCTACCATTTTTGAAATATCAATAAGTATTATTTATAAATTAAAGTATTTAACCTTTCCGTACTCGTGGTGTAACATTCCGTTACTTTGGCCTTTAAACCTTTAAATTGTCTGTGAAATACGTCATAGAAAAAATTGAAAATTTTGCTATTTGTAAAAAAGATAGTTCTACATAAAATTAAAAATACATTATAGTTTACGACTTCTTTGTATAATTAATCATAATTTGAAAACCTCGTTAATTTTACCATAAAAAAGACAACATTACAGTAAAGGATAGTATGCTTACAATTAGTATGGTATAATAACGACTCACGATGCATGACAGTACTGTATGCAACCGTTTTGTTTCAAACGGCACTGAGACATATCTCGAGCCTGTTGTGCTATGAATAATTTCGATTCATGCGTCTTTCGATAAGTTCGCATTGTTTGATGTGTATTTCAAGTTTAACACACAAAATATGACGTAAAATAATTACTTAATGCTACATAAAATCATATTTCACTCTTTGAAATTGTCATGTTGCTTTATAAATGGGTTTATATGACAAAACCCATACGGTAACACAATGTGATTGCATGAGATCCAAAGAGATTTTTTTAACGAAAAGGTTAAACAAACATTAAAAAATATAAATCAGAATTATTAAGGGTAATATTGTGAATGTAACATAGACGTCTTTTTTATTTAGAATTGTTACTAATTACACCAACCACTCACTGATACCATCTTATTTTCGCAAAACAAAACTAGTGGCCGAGCCGGTAAAATTCCAATGAAAACATAAACAATTTTCTTCTAACTCGCTCAGGCAAAGAAAAAATATTTAGTCGCAGCCGTCCTTTGGTGGGTAGCGTGCGACGCCTTACGCACGCCGCGCCGTGCGGTGAGAATATGCGAGGCTTGTCTCTGGCCGCCACTATAGGGCAGGGTGGACCGGAAAATCTCTTGAATACTTCATACGCAGAGATTCTATTTATGTTGATTCTTTGATTATCTATTATTTTGACAAAGCAATGAGCATTTATATCAGGTATCATTATCAAACATCCGAGTATATTGTTTTTTCATTGTCTAAAATTTCGTTATAAATATGACGTTTCAAATACTGACATTCATTCATAAAGTGCTACATGCGATATCTCAAACACAATTATTTTGAAAAATTGATAACATTTTGAATTTTGTTTGTGTAATTTATAATTATTTTGTCATTTTGTTTGTGGAATTTTTTATTTATTAATTATATTGAAATCATATTAATAACACAATTTAATAATACATTACCACAAACATACAAACATTTTTCTAGTTTAAATTTAAAGAATAAATATATATATATATAATTTAAGACATCGACTGAGGGTGCTTGATGGAATTTAAATATAAAATTTGAATTATTGAAAAATACATGGAAGCGTATAAAATCACAATAATTCAAATTAAATATGTATATATTTTTTTTTATAAAGTCCGATGTTTCAGATTTTCAGTTGAGGTATTTTAAAAATTATTCAGTTCTTTTAGTTGATCAATATAATTGATGACTTATGTTTGTGTTCGCAAATTTATGAATAGTTGTTTTTAACCCTTCCGTTCTCATGGTGTAACAATGTGTCACTTCGGTCTTTAAACCTTTAAATTATCTGTAAAATGGATAGTTCAAAAAATTGAAAATGTTTCTAATTGTAAATAAAATAGTTCTACATATGAATGAGAATGGATTTTTTTGGCATGAAAACGGGAAGGTTAATAATTGTTTATAATGATAATAATTTAAACTGTGTTCATTTCACAGATAAATTATACATGAAATCCACCAAGCAACTTCGAAGGTGCAAAGCCATATACAACTTTTAACGAAGAAAAATTATTTTTGACATAAAATCGACAGTAATAGATGGTCTTTAATTTACATAATTATTTAAAAAATATCTGGCACGACAGGTGACAGCAAATGCGCTAAATATTTTTAAAATTGGAGAACTGTACAATTTAAACTCGACGAAAATTTTTATAAGTCATTTATTTTCAAGATCACAAATAAAATCTAAATTTGATATTGACCTTCCTGGGACTTGAACTAGGACCCACTTGATTGTTAGGGCAAAGCTCTTGCCATTATACCACAGAGGCCGATAAATATATAACATAGAGCATATATATTCTAACTTTTTACTCTTGAGTCCTAGAAAAAATGTATCTGTGAAATAAAAATAACAAAGTAAACGGCTAGGTCTCACGATGGCGTGAAGCCGAAGTACCTATGAAAAAATTGATAAAATTCTTGTACCGCTGAATACTTTGTTATTTTTACCTTTTCATAATGGAGTTCTACTAAGATAATGCCATTTCAATAAATGAAATATGTATATTTAAATGTAATTTAAAAAAGCTCAACGAAATAATCATTCTAAATATTGAGTTTGTTGTAATAAATGCATCAATTCTTTTATAATAACGTTTCGAGTCCTGATATCCTTTTCGCACACCCGTTTTTACAATACACACCAGAACCGGGTAGCTGGCCACCCCAGGCCTAGAGCTCTGCGCATATAACTTGCCGCAGTCGTCCGTAGAACACTGCGGCGAGTGCTCGTCTCCTACCCTTGTATTGAGAACAAACCCTTACATCAATCGGCGGTATACAGCGATACATATTTTCTCTTGATATATATGGCATCTTGCTTAGCATAACTACAATTGTAGATAAAAAAAAACAATTAGAAAAAATTGTGAAAGTTACATTACGCTTTATAAAACATCATGCTTAATTAAAAATCCTATTACAGTTTTTAAAATGTGATTGATTAAAATATACAAATTAAAATAAACTGGACTATAATACATAATATACACAATAATTATATCGTTTCAACAGTGATCTTCAATTTGTCACGTAGTTTTTTTTCGAAGAGTAATTCGTTAAAATATACAGTGATTGAATTAAAAATTCAAATTGATTGAAAAAACTGATATAATAGTTTATAAATTATATTTATATAAATGTTAGATAAACGGACAACAGCGAACAAATAAATAAAATTATAGTTGAAGACATTTGAGTTGTGATTTTTATTGACAATTTGTGAAATGTTATTACTGAGCCTGTGCACTTATGATTTTGTAACGAGGATAATTTTCCTTCTTGAAAACGGCAATGAAAAGTAAGTAGTTTTGTTTTTTTTTAATATAGATTATTGCTAAAAATACGCTATTTTTTATTGTAAATTTACCATTTTCATAAATACAAAATAATTGAATTAATTATAAAACAATTTTTAATGGTCGTATAAAAATAAGTCTACAAAAAATATTCCATTAATAAGATTTTAAAAATATATCTTGAAATATGAAAAACCTGTTTCTTCAAGGATAAATTTAAGTCCCTATACTTATTTTCCTTTACGAGCAGTAACTTCTCTGATTTTTTTGCTTGTCATATTTATGTATACTGCTCGCTGTCATAAAAAAATGGGAAAATATTCTGTAAAACTGTTTGCATTTGCTATTTTTTTTTTGATATCAAATGATTTATCTTTATGTATGCAAAATATAGTTTCCAATCATTTTTTTTATATTTCGTATGAGTGCTAATACAAATTCGATAATAATTGTTATTCATTGTAAAAATTAAATATTTTTTTTTAATATTTTTCTTTCATTATAATGATAATAACTTTAAAAGAATATTTATATTTTGTTATTTGTATATCAAAACGTTGGGTACTTTATTAAAAACGTTTATTTTATTCACTGAATTTACTTATCAAATTGGTGTCATGAAAATAGAATAAGTAAACCTGTATCATATGTAGATATTTGGATTGTATTTTATGGATATAATAACCGATTCGATTAATATTATTAACAATGATTGTTACTGTTGTATCAGTTTATATAAACATTATTATCTTTTAATGCTGCTGGCCTATTTATTGAATTTCCCTGTAATGGTTTCCATGAATTATCTGTCAATCTAATTAATGATTACTAATTAACATTTCAAAATTTTAGATACTGATTTAAAATTGATGAGATTTAAATTACCAATAGTTAAATGATCTATTTTACAAAACCATTCTTCCTATAAATGGTTATATCTAGACCAACTGAAAAAGCTTCATTAATTGTATGACGTACATTGTTAAAGCACATAATGAAAAGATTGGTATTGAAGACAATAGATTTATGGTTTTTTAATTGGTTTATGAATTAAAACTAGACATTTTCCACCTATCCTTCTATATGAAGAGTAACACGATTATCTCAATACAAATTATCGTTAAAAAAAACATCCTATTAAAATATTCAATAAGCAGACAAATAATTGGTGTTAACTGCCATTTTTTGGTGGAAAGGCATTACATTTTTAAAATAAAACGTAATTTGTTTCGAATTACTTCCACATCTTTATGATCAAGACCAGTTTCACTTATCACGATCATTATCAACAGTTGAGTAATAGAAGCGAATTTACTGAAGATAATGCTCGTGATAAGCGAACCCGGTCCTCATCATTATAAACATGTGAAAGTAGTACAAAACAAATTGTGCTTTATTTTTAAAACGAGATTATTAATTAAATATATTTTAAAAGCGTTTGTATGCTTAATTTATTATATTCTGATGTAAATCGAATTTATCAATAAAATAAGTTCATTATTGGAGTTTTAAATCATTTTTTTGTAAATATTTTTAAACATTTCTTATGAAAATGTTATGAACGTTATCTTTAATAATAATTACAAATTCTACATTAATGTCAGATCCAGAAGGAATGAAAATAAACCAACAATTTAACAAAAATGTCACCCTAAAACTGTTAAACATTGACCACATTAATCAAAGTACTTAAGTGAAAAAAGTTTCATTCATATTTAAGGAAAAAATGTTTTTGAAAATCATTTTCAAAATTATGTATTTATTACAATATTTTTTAACTGGTTCTATTTAATTTAATAGATCAGGTAGATACTATCTCTTATATTGATTTTTATTTAATTGATTCAGTACCTTTGAGATGTATTGTGTTAATAATATATTAATGTATTCTTAACCATTTTACAGACTTTCGAATTTTTTTGTTTAAGTTGAACGTATTGGATATTGATTTAATTATAAATTTTTACACGTAAAATAAAAAAAGTAATGTTATAAGTAATTATCCTCTTAACAATAAATATTTTTTTGTCGTCAGTATTTCTATAATTATTTGCATATAATATTCTCTTGCGCTCACTGTGGCCGAGTAGCAACGCTTTATTGCTATCGAAACAATGCCGTTTTGCAACTCTCGTCCCATATTCATAGTCATGAATGTTTTGGACCCAAAATGCTGATTAATAAACTTTGTCCTTTCTTTGATTATTCTGATGTAAGAAGAAAGCAATTTAATTATTTTTAAACTAGATAAGAGCATACATGCTTTAACTGAGAGCATACTTAGTTACGTGGTCGTGGAATAGAAAATATTTTTTATTTCCAGCGAAAATAGTTTTAAAATTATTACACATCTCAATAAATTTGCAAACATGTAATAGAATAATAATTAAATTAATTATGAAAAAATTAAAAAATATAAAAGGGCTATCTTTAAGTTGATATAATATTTTTTCTTAACGATTTTATATTCTTGACTAAAGCTCATTGTTGATTATGCAAAACAGTTTATTGTTACATTTTGCTTGAAAATTTTTTCCTGTCTGTATACTGGTATAGTTGAGCGAAGAAAAAAACTTTGATCAATCTTTTGTACTGTATGTATGTTATATTTAGTTTCGAAAATCTCCGCAAAGGAAAAATCGTGAAATATATCATGTGGTAACACTCATTCAAAATAAAGATTTAAACTATTAATCTAAAATTGATAATGCCAAACATTACATAAAAAAAACCAAATATGGGAATGTTATATATAAAAATGGAGGCCTCTATTTCCGATCAATATCTCTTTGAAGAGTCCTGGGACAGCACATGAATAGTTGGGGTTTTTTTTGTGCTAAGGAAAAGCTGAAGTGACATTATGAATGGCGTTAGGAATAAAACGGTTTTTCAATAATCTTTGATCCGTTGTGAATGTTCGGTGACATTTTCAGATGGGCCGAGTGATGCTTCGAGTTCTTAACTTTTTCTATACGTTCAATGAAAAAGTTTCATTACAACAAAAAAATCACTGGCACAAATTTTAGTTGAGGAGCAAAAAAAAAATTTTAGCCTTAAAAAGCTTGTTTCCATTTGCCATGTAATAGATTTCGTATTTATTGAAAAAAATCTTGTCAAACAAAACATGATAAAACTGAATAATCATTCAATGTATCGTTGAATCAGATAAAACAGCTTTATTCTATAAGCTAGTGAAATACTGTTCAGATGTTAATAACAATATTTTTGATGATAGATTATGTAACATTGATACAACATCACTCTTCAACTCCAGTCTGGTAGCGTTAATATGATATTCATTAATTTCATTAAAAACAATTTGACATGCAAAACGTCATTAGTTTATAATAAACAATCTAAATAAGGAGAGTTTGTGAACCGTTTAGTAAAGGTTTTGCTTATTCAGTGGTATAAAGTATCCTTTAGGTTTAGCTTTAGTTTTAGGTTTTGGACCACTTTTTGCAAGGAAAACATCATTTAACATTGGTTTTAGGCTTAAAAATTCTGACCCGGCCACTTGTTTTAAGCCACTATTATATCAACATTCCCTAAGTATAATTCCGTATCTACAAACATGAGAATTTACAGGAGTGCATTTCAAAGATCCATAATGCAACTTACTATTATAATGTGTTTGTTAAAAACAGTTTTTACTCTCTCCTGAACAATTTTTGTTTTGAGGGTTACAACAATTGATAAAAAAAAATATCTACAATTATGATTTACATTATTTATAAAATTAATTTAATATTCTTAGTTTTTGTGAAAATCTATATTACTGAAATCAACTATACATAAATAATTTAATTGACGATTTTTATTTTCTCTTTTTAGTTTTGCAAGATAAGCCAACTGCAAATAAAATATGAAATTACTGATAAAGTCAAAGAGATATTTTGAAATAAAAAAAAATTGAAATCGAGCCTCTCTGAAATTTGAGTAAAAGTTGTCTTCATATGGTGTACGGTGTACAGAGCTTAACTAATTCCATTTTGATGGAAAGTGCTCTATATTATTATACATCCTTTGAAGAGAGGATTTGTATTATATATTCATTAATTATTTATGATTGTTCAGAACCTAAGTGGATTTATTAATTCGATTTGTAAGCAATTCTTTTCGTTTTGCTCAATTGAGATAGATTTTACAGTTAAAAATATGTTCTAATTTAATTTCAACATGCTTTTAAATAGTTAAAATGAAAATATCAAAAGAAGTTGTCAATTATAATTAATTAATAAAACACATATTTTTTTATTTTACAACATTTAAGCAACAAGACAAAAGAAACATTATAAGAATAATAATTTTGCTGAAAATTGAAATCGCTGTTTTATTCAATTGAATATATGTGTTTAATATACGAGTACTTTTGTATTTTTGTTACTTATGTTTTACACACTTTTTTTAACTAAAGTATGAATTCACATATACTTTAAATAGGACAATAAACATCATATTTAGCAACGGGCAAAATACATACATTTACATTCGAGTCCTAAATGAGTAAATCTAAGATTAAGATATCGACTGAGGGTGTTTGACGAAATTTCAATATAAAATTTAAATTGTTGAAATATTGTACATTTCCATGTATTTAATGTCGTCAGTTTGAGTTCACTCGTTCTCTCGAATGCCTGAAGATGACGAAATACAATTCAAATTTAAAATTATAATTCAACGAATAGTTCATAATTGTTAGGACTCCATTATTGTGGGATAAAATAGGACCTCTATATATAAATAAAGTATAATAGATGGTTATTTTGACGCTAAGCCATAGTCAGAACTGATACGAGATGCCGAAATAACTTTTCCTTCTGCTTTTCTGGCGCTTGAGTCACAGGTGAACCGTGGCGCCTCAATAATAAGTCTCATCCGCTTTTTATCTTCTCTCTCGTAAGTCCTGTATCTCCCCATCCTTCCAAAAAACTGTATTTTGTATTTCATGTTGAAATTAGTACTTTTCCGATATAAATGTATCTGAAAATAGTTTTTAATAATAATTAAGCACCCTTAAGTTCCTTTACAATAATCAATATCTGCTAAGTGTTTTTCAAAACGATTTCTGACAGTACTATCTGACATCATATTTAGTTAGGCAGTAGGTACTGTGATATTATAATGTATATAACTATCTCTAGATTCTAGAACCACATTATCAAAACAAAGCGTGGGACCTAGGTCCTGCATCAAAGCTTAATTTTAGTGAGGGTGTAAGAATTTTGTTAACTTTATGCGTCGATGAATCTTCATAATAAAAAAAAATACAAAAATATTGTTGCGCGTCGGTCTTAACCTTCCCGTTTTCATGTTAAAAAAGTCTTTTCAGATCTCATGCAGTCACATTTCGTTACCATGTAGGTTTGTCATATAAACTCATTTATAAAGCGAAGTGAAGTAATTATTTTACGTCATATTTTGAGTTTAAAACATGATGCAAACTAAAAGACACAAGAATCGAAATTTTCATAGAAGAACATGCTCGAGACTTGTCTTGTACGCCATACATCTTGGATTGTTACTAAATTATACTATAATTTTGTATGTTTCGATTGTGACGTTGATGGGGTTTTGAAATTATGATTAATTATACAAGGAAAACGTAAATTATACTATATTTTTAATTATATGTAGAACTATTTTATTTAAAAGTAGCAAAATTTTCAATATCTAATATGACAATTTAAAGACTTAAAACAGAAGTAACGCATTGTTACTTCACAAATACGAAAGGGTTAATATCGATTGTTTGTTCAATATAAAAACATACTACATTATTTAAAGACAGATACAAAAATTTTACGCCTTATATCGATAATATCCACATTTTTGTGGCCCGTTCCCAGGAGATTCAAAATGATCACCGAACGTTTCCGAGGGTAGATCGACCTGTTTTGAAAAGGGCCTCTTCCTGACATCAAACGGACGTCACATGACTGGAAGGCATTTCGTTCAAATCTCAAGAGCATTTTTTCAATAGTAAGATTATTCAATAAACCATTGACGTAAAATACGGCGTGATTCCAAAGACGTATCGATTTATTTTTAATATTGATAACATTTTAATAACTTGTATATTTTTAAGATTCATATATTATATAATTTAAGACATCGACTGAGCTTGATGGAATTTCAAAAAAAAAGTACATTTATGTTGATATTCCCATATTAAAAAAATTCGTTTCATGGTCACCTAACAAAACCCACTAAATGTGGAATGATTGTATATATTTTTCCTTTCGTAGAATTGCATCCCGTTGAACCCCTAATTCTAATATTAGTTGGAAAGCGGTAATTCGCCAATCTGTTACTGCATTTGTTTTCCCAACGAAGATTAAGGCTATTCTCAGAATTTTTAACTCGGGTATCAGTGTAGGTCCTACTTCTAACTTTTAATTATATTTTGTCGTATTTGTATCTTGTACATAAACATTAGACACTGTTTACTGTCTGTCGATTCGGGTCCATTCATGTGCAAGAATGCCTGAAGATGCCAAAAGGCGAATCCCGTGTCGTTAGTGACAGAATACATGGAAATGTACAAAATCTCAACAATTCAAATTCGACTTGAAATATTATATCGTATGTTTAAATTGATTTGTCGAGAACCTTAAAATCTTAGTTATACAATAAGAATGTTAATGTTCCTAAAAATAAAAACTAAAAACATAATCTGCAGTTGAAGTTTTGAAAATAACGTTTTCTCAAAAGAAACATAACCATATTTTCCAATTTAGCTTACGTTGATATAAATAAATGAACCGTACCAAAATTTAAAAAAAAAACATTATATCTACTAAATCGCTTCCTACTTCACCTATAGAAACAGTTAAAGATATCGACTGAGGGTTCTTGATGGAACTCCATTATAATACGATAGTTCTGACGATGGCATTAAGCCAAAATAGCTTTCAACTACCTCATGAAATTTTGTAGAACTAAATACTTCTTTTACCTATGTAGTAGAACAATCACAAAAAATAACAAAAAATATCTGATATTTAACAAAAAACCCACTTGTATACATTCACAATTTAACTAAATATACATTCACAATATGTTTGTGCTTTGCTCAAATATTTTTGTTTAATAAGATTCTTTACAAATGTAAAATTAAAAACAGTATTAAAAATATTGCTAATGACAAAAACGTTTTCATTTTTTTTTACTAAACGGCAAGTATTTTGTATTTCAATTACCTTAAGAACACACTGTGTTTGACTAAAGCAAAATGGATATCGAAAAAGCGCCGTAAAAATCAATTTATGTATGTGATTTTGGAATTGAAATACTGAGGGTTTTTATTAGTCTTCTGCGAAATTGAAAAGGGTTTTCTAATAGGGTGAATAATTTTCCTTTGTAATTTTGAATATCAAATCTGAACTAAGTAATCTAATTGAGAGAGGTGCTAAGTATCAAAACAAAAAACAATCAAATTTTGGATAACATCAATGTTTGTAATTAATTATTTTAAACCTGTTTTTTTTTTAATAAAATTTCCTGTAGAGTTATTATTTTTGATTTAATTTATTTTTTCGAAAAATTCTCTAAGGTACCCTAAGTCAGTGCTTCCCAACCTTTTTACAACTGCGGACCGGTAAAAAAAGGGAAAAATTTAATTTTATATGAGTATACATGAGAAGATTTTTGAATGTCACATCTGAGAAAACCAGCGACCATCGTGTCGCATCATCCTACCAATTATTATTATTTAACAATAACTAAAAATACTAGTAAACGTGCTGGAAAAAATAATCATATTATTAATATTTTTGCATGGCGAATGTCTTGAAATTTGGCATACTGTTCGTGGCCCGGCGGAAAGTCTCTGCGGCTCGGCACTAGGCCGCAGACCACTGGTTGGGAAACACAGTCTTAAGTGGTTTGCTTCGCCATTCACCGTGACTTCACATGTTTCTTACAAGGAGAATTCCACATAAGATTTTCCAGGTTTGCCTGAGTAAATATTTTACAAAAACATTACTAAGTGACATGCACTGTCGTGAGAGAAACTATGTAAAAGCAGAAAGTAAAAGTGAAAGAGGGTGTGGATAAAAGATGAGTTTTTATGACTGGACATCTGCTCGCTCTTCATTAGAAGATGTGGAGTATTTAAATGGATTGCAATTTTTGTTAGATATAAACCAGTCAGCAAAACCTGTACTAAAAACTTTTTACAGTTACGTTACTTGTCAGTTGTATAGTAAAAACTGTACAATTATTATTGCTGGAAAGAACGTAGACACATATTATATAAATTATTTCACAGTAAACTTTGTTAAGCAAAGGACCATTTTTTCACTTTAGTTGAATTATTTCTGTAAGAAAATAATTAAATTAAAGCAAATCAAAACATTTTGTCAGTCTTAAAATAGGCCTTTAAATATTATAAAAATATTGTTTTAATTAAACAGAGTATAAAAGTTATTTTATAAACTTTTCTGGTGTATCTAAAACCTGTTTCTAAAGAAAAAGTTACATCCATTTTATAAATTATTCTAAGTTGTTATTACCGTAAAATATTCCATCAACTAAAATTTTGTCTAGCATTTATAAACAAAACAGAAACTGTTTTTAACCAAAAGAAAACTTACAGAAAATTGCTTCTCTGAGGATTTTGTTTTATCAGAACGTCCGACCCCAGTTATATAAAACCAGACCATAAAGTGTGACCCAGAAAGAATGTTAACACACCTAAAAAACTGTTACGCACGAATGTGTCTCTGTACGTTTGCGCACATACTGAAATTGACATGTTCAACACTTTCAACGCATAATTTATAAAAGAAACACGTTCAATATTTTAAGTCATAAATCAACGGATTTATTTTAAGAAATGTAATCCCTTTATCGCTTTATACTGATTGATTAATCGAATCAGCCAAATATAAGTTTTACAAAGGGATTGTTATTGTATAAACAATAAATTTTCTGTTGCCTTTTTTCGAACGAAAATCTTAAACTATTTTCCATTTTAATTTAATGGAGATAAACTAAATTATTCCAAGTTCAATTAATACAGCTTTCATGGTTGCGTCAATGAATTTTGAAAAAAAAATATCTAAAAAAATATTTAGAATAAAATTTTATTCCGTGAGACTTAATGTCTTCAGATTTTCAATAAAATTTCATTTCATCCAATGCTTAGATTTCGTTTTGATGTTGTCCGTGTTTTTTTTTCATATACTGATTATTCAGACGTCTTTTTCAGCGTCATATTATCACATGTTTTCACAAACTATTTGATTTTTCTGTTTCTTAAAACAGAGTTGTTTATCAACAAAGAGATTTTTAATTTGTCTCTAAATATTGTAAAGTTTTATATGCCTAACCAAGTTACACAAAGACGGTTTTCATGACTGAAACTTTTATCTTGCCATGAAAAAAAAACCTTAAAGTCTCTTAAAAAGGTTTCTAATTTTGATGTATAAATTCACACCCAGTAAAAATAAAAAGTTATTATAAGGTAGATAGTCTTCTTTTATAGGTATTATTGGATCCTTCTCATAGGCGATTGGACATGATAACGACACTTTTCTCTTTGAGCAATAAATTTATGGAATTCAGCAACTGAGAAAAATTTTTAAAGAAGTATTTGTAATTCAGATGTGTCAATCTATGTTTTGCAGACATTCTACAATATTTCGTAATTTTATTGCCGAGATCAAAACAAATTTAATCATTAACCTTAATTTCACTTTTAAATTCAGCTTTAAACGCAAACATATTTTTAAAACACACAAGTTAGGTTATGCTGAATTAAAATAGTGTAAATATTTATAAACGGCTATAAAAGTCGAAATTTCACATCACAGTGAAACAAGACTATACTTAAAATCGCAAATTTTTCATTTTATTTAACCATCAAACGTGCAACTGTTATATTATGTTTTATTTAATTATGATACGTGTTTTTCAATTATAATAAACATTTATTTCATGTTGATTTTTTCGACAACATAATTGTTTATAAACTAGTCTTCATAGTTTAATAAAGTTTGTCTTTTTGATTAATAATCCTTAGTTTTAATATTATTTCTTATTATTTCAATATTACTGTTCGTGTTGTTGCAATTTTTAATGTATGACTAAAAGCCTATTAAATAAATAGAAGAGGAAAAGGAAATTGCATTTATATTGAGTATGTACACCTAGATCTATTAAATGAAATATACAATTTTAATTTCAAAAATTACATTTTGAATTCAAATATGAAATCGATAGTTTACTATTCTTAACCACTCTGTATCAAAGCCATGTATTAAATTGTCCGAATACGCTACTTTATATAGAACCAGTAAACTATGTTATCTTTCAATATGGACTCAGGATTCTTTATGTCAGTGCAGTAAACAAAATGGTTTAGAACTGTTAAAAGGTGAAAGAGGTTGACGTTTCTGTTATGAATTTATACCAAACACTTTGAGTATATTATTCAATATAGCTGAAAGCTGGTTTTATTATGCGTTAAACTGATAGAAATAAAATGCAATCATCTTAATCCATTTCTTTAAAAAAAACGTAAAAAACACAAAATCAAGAGTAAGCTGACAAAAGGCATTAAAACAGTTTTCAGTTTTTCATCTCGAAATCTATGAAATTTTACAGTCTACGTTCTGGTTAAACGCATGAAGCCATGGGATATAATGGCTTTGAAAAAAAAACAGTCTTCAGTCATATTGGTATTTTTTTATTCTAGCAAAAATCATGATTTAAGTATAAAAACTCATCGATATGTAAATTTGGATTATTGAGATTTTGTACACTTCCATGTATTTTGTCACTAACGACCCGGGTTTCACCTTTCGGCATCTTCAGGCATTCGAGCACACGAATGGACTCGAACTGAGAGACAGTAAACAGTGTCTAACGCTTATATAGAAGATACAAATGCGACAAATATCATTTACGAGGCAATACATTATACGTCTGAGAGCCACACCGATACCTGAGTTAAAATTTCGGAAATCGACCTAATCCTTATTTTGTAAACACCATATTAACAGAGTGGCAAATTGCCGAAGGCGAATTGCCGCTTTTCAACTCCTTTTAGAAATACCAGTGATTTTACAATTATAATAGTATTGTGGGTTTTGACGGGATGTAATTCGACGAATGGGTAAATATATACAATCATTCCACATTTAGTGACATCTGTTAGGTGTTTCAACGTATCGGATATAATAGCGGAGAATTAGGAAGGTTCAGCTGCTCATTCAAGATTGGTAAGGAGTTTAACTGGCCTCTATTAATTTCTAAAATTTCCTGATAAAATAATTTTAGAAATTAATAGAGCGCAGTTAAACTCCTTACCAATCTTGAATGAGCAGCTGAACCTTCCTAATTCTCCGCTATTATATCCGATACGTTGAAACACCTAACAGATGTCACTAAATGTGGAATGATTGCATATATTTACCCATTCGTCGAATTATATCCCGTCGAAACCCACAATACTATTATAATTGTAAAATCACTGGTATTTCTAAAAGAAGTTGAAAAGCGGCAATTCGCCTTCGGCAATTTGCCACTCTGTTAATATGGTGTTTACAAAATAAGGATTAGGTCGATTTCTGAAATTTTAACTCAGGTATCGGTGTGGCTCTCAGACGTATAATGTATTGCCTCGTAAATGATATTTGTCGCATTTGTATCTTCTATATAAGCGTTAGACACTGTTTACTGTCTCTCAGTTCGAGTCCATTCGTGTGCTCGAATGCCTGAAGATGCCGAAAGGCGAAACCCGGGTCGTTAGTGACAAAATACATGGAAGTGTACAAAATCTCAATAATCCAAATTTAATATTGAAATTCCATCAAGCACCCTCAGTCGATGTCTTAAATTATATCTTAAATCATCGATATGTATTCCTTTGATATGTATGCCAAATAGACTTTCTTTATTATGTACTAAAAATCTTTCTAAATCACTAACAATTACACTTAGAAGAGAGAGTACTTTGAAAAAAAATAATGCTTTTAAATGCGATTACCTCAGAACTCGTTTGTATGACTTAATACCTTATGTCTAGTATATCCTCGATATAATCGACTATCGTATTTAATAAAGTTATAATTATTATTGTGGTGCGTTAGTAAATATACTCTAGACTATATGTATGAATTCATTATTAGTGATTATTATTTAACCTTTTTTTGTTACTTCATGGCGACATATTTTTTTAAATTATTATTATATCGAATAATGTTCAAATTTATAAAAAAAATATGTTATCACGTTTTAATATGTGTTATGCGAAACCAGCGTTAAGACTGTATTTACAACAAACGTGCATAAGATAATCAAATTCTCCAATTATTTTCCAGATACGGTTCTAGTGTTTCCGTCCCAAAATTGTATATAACCTGTATATCATTTTACTTAACACATTTAAGATATATAACCAGATCATAAATGATTTTAATTAATGGGTTCATTGTTCAAATGAATATTCACATAGAGACAATAATTCGATACAGGAAATTTAGGTCACAAAGCCAAACCCTTCCATGAATCGTAAATTAAGCCCAGGTATGGTATATTACAAATTGAAAATTTCACTCTTCATAAAAAAATAGGGCGAGTATATTTTCGGCACTTTTTCAGCGTAAATAAAACGTAAGGGGCATAACAGCATCGAATAAATCTAAGGCTTTGAGTTTCTAGTCTTATTTCTTATTTACTGCTGCCTAAAAGGGAGCTTTTAAGTTGCTACATTTTCCTTAAGTATTGCCCACATGTGTTTGCAAAAGTTACTTATTACTCGAAATATTAGAGAGGTATAAGAATATTGTATTATAATTGGCTCTTTTGGCTTTGTTATTTTATTCAATAAACAAACGATGAATAGACTTTGTTATGGATCAAATAGATTATATTTATATACCAAGTGTCTTGCCTAGTATTTAGAGTATACGGCTTCATAATCGGAGGTATCTCAATAAAAGTATTTCTAAGAAAACTGCAACTTCTGTTTTTTCGAAGAGTGAGGATATAAGTAAAGGGTATGGCATGAATATTAGTCAGCTAATCGCTTCCGCTACGTCTTATTTTTCAGGATCGGATGAGCGGTAGGTAATTTAAGATGTCACAGACATCCGTGTCGTCAAACAAAAACCTATAAATCGATAAAAAATTCAATTTATAAAACTGTTTTTACTCGAGTTCAAGCCTGTGAGCGCTATAACCAAAGCCAATGAAGCTGACTAGTCATTTAAAAGCCCGGTGAAATATATTACTTATCCTAATACTATCAAATTACTGTTTATTTATCTACCTTGGCATATCGCTCTTATATTAGTGATATATTTAAAGTGTTAATACTAATTATATATTTGCGTTGTGATAGAATATTATAACACTGAAAATCACAACCCATAAAAAAACAATTTTTTCATATCAAATCTATGGCTAGCAATTATCTTCTATCATGATATATTCATGGCATTAAGTTTTTGATCCCTCTATGATAGGCAATCATCATTAAAAATAAGCTACAAGGTAACGAATGAATAGATGGGTAGAAACAACGGATTATGCAGTCAAAAGTGAGCAGATGATTTATTTCAGCAAACGACATGCAAAATGATGAATGTTTTAACGTTGAAATTAAAATCGAATACCGTAGAAAAATGTTTTTTTTTTTGTTTCGTTTTTAGCTCATCATGACAACAGATTAGCGTTCAAAAATTGAGATTTTTTCCGTTGTTATTTGTAAAGCAGAGTTTCTGCTGAATTATTATTCAAATCAAGGATTAAACTGTTTTAAAATTCGATAGGTAAATAAAATTTTGTTCTCATGGTAAGTTTCGGGAAAAACTTTAAA
This sequence comes from Himalopsyche phryganea, assembly GCA_022494535.1. Classification (NCBI taxonomy): domain Eukaryota; kingdom Metazoa; phylum Arthropoda; class Insecta; order Trichoptera; family Rhyacophilidae; genus Himalopsyche; species Himalopsyche phryganea. Next base: position 1,188,635 of record JAGVSL010000060.1, on the reverse strand, counting down.
CTGAATGTCACTTTTGTTTAAATTTGCATTATTTATTCAACCGTGTAATGTATGCAAACTTTTATTCCTGTTTATAAAATACTTTACTTAACTTAATACCTAATATTATAAATAAAAGTCATTTGAAACTTCTACGCTTTTTAATTATTCATTATTCATTGTCATTGTTTTTTATAATAATTATTAACCACTTTACCTCAGACACCCTTAAATATATAATGTATACGTATGGATTATCTTTTCAAGTAATTAACAGAGTTAAATTTGATAGAAAAATACAAAATAATTTGTATGTTACTAATTACGACCAATATTTTTTTTTCCGTGTCCGCTCCCAATGTGAAGCATATGGTTTCGTAATGAAGGTATCTTAACAGAATTTATTCTACGAGAGCTGCTTGTTACTCAGTTTATCAACCTCTCTTTTTTCGAAGAGCATAGGGATAGAAGGATAGGGCTAGGATAGGATTAGTGGTAAGCTAATCGCTCTCGCTACGCCCCGTGAGGATAGTATGGGTGGGAGGGAGGACTCATACTACGAACAGAAATCCATAAATCGATCGAAAGATCAATCTATGAAAACCGTCCGCACCGGGAATTGAACCCGTGACATCCTTAATCGTAGCCAACGACGCTACCAACTGCGCCACGCACGCTGACAAATTAGTTGTTTTTTTAATTAACATGTTTTGTGACACACCCTGGTTTTTTTGTTAAGTTTAAGTTTTATAAGGGTCCATAACTGAAAACGCACAGCGGTAATGACAATGATTCGGAGAAATCGACCCATCTCTGTTGTGAAGGGCGATCGCCATCGCTTGCGGACACGTTCGCAGGACGAATCCATTTTTGACGGAAAGGGTTGGCTCCGACGGTGTGGATTCCGATTTCTGGTTTTACGAGAGTCGATTACCAACCTTCGAGTGGAGGGGAGCTGCCGGCCAGCGTGGTCGGCACCGTTGACTTTGTGGATTGTTTGTGATTGTTTTGAAATTGGACTTAATTTAAAATCGTTTGTCGTGTCACTTGTATTATAACTTAAAATAATTCAGTTGTAAGTAAATGTAAATGTAGAATCAATTTTATGTGTAAAGATTATTTTGTGTATTTTAAACCACTGCATCTTAGATTAAAAATAAATAAGTGTTGAACCGGATTGTGTTTGTTTGAGATCCCAGCCCTTCCAAGACGTCAATAACCAGCCACTCGCCTCTCTTCGATTCGGGTCTTCTCATTTGATACAAAATTAACAATAACGAATATGCAGTGATTGAACTTATCATAAATATTTTCTTAGTAACGAAGCATTTCTTTCAGTTCTCTAAGTTATAATATGGCCTTCTAATATAGGTTACTCAAGAGTAGTTTTTTTTTACGAGAACCTCTCTTTTCGAAGAGAATAGGGATATGGTTAGGGCTAAAACAGGACTAATCGTTTGCTACTGGCTCTCGCTACGCCTGGTGTGCAAAGGCCTTTAAACAGAAATGCATAAATTGACTTTTTGGATTATTGAGATTTTGTACACTTCCATGTATTTTGTCACTAACGACCCGGGTTTCGCCTTTCGGCATCTTCAGGCATTCGAGCACACGAATGGACTCGAACTGAACAAAATCTCAATAATCCAAATTTGATATTGAAATCCCATCAAGCACCCTCAGTCGATGTCTTAAATTACATAAATTGATTGCTATGAAGCTGTACTAAATGGGGTTTGAACCTGTAAAATCCGTAACTGAAGTCAATCTTATAAAATTATCTTTATTTTTTATCATTCATAGTAATTCAATTGCTAGTGAAAAATAATATACTGATGAATACTTTTCAATCATCATTAAATCGCTATCTGAAGCTTTCCGCTATAAAGCTTCTAGACAGAAGTTGTTTTACGAGAGCTGTTTGTTATTTTTTGTTCAATCTCTATGTTTTGTAGTGGATAAAGGTAGAAAAATTGGGATAGAAAAATATACAATAGTGTGACAGTTGTTCTCGCTGCGTCCCCTTTTTAGGATCAAAACGGTGGGATGTAATACAATAAAACCATCTATAATCTAAGTTTTTTCATGTATAATGAGATGTTTAGTAATTGTGTTGAGTATAATTTAAGACATCGACTGAGGGTGCTTGATGGAATTTCAATATCAAATTTGAATTATTGAGATTTTGTACATGAACTCGAACTGACAGTCATTCGTGCGCTCGAATGCCTGAAGATGCCGAAAGGCGAAACCCGGGTCGTTAGTGACAAAATACATGCAAGTGTCCAAAATCTTAATAATTCAAAATTGTGTTAATATTAGAAAACATTTCATCATTAATTAATTTTTTCTTAATATGTTTCAAAAAAGTAAAATCTATGTTCATTTCTGGATGAAACAAATAAATTAATCATGAAAAGACTTTAATTTATGATGATTGAAATACAAAAATATGTTTTTGCGTTTACAAGTTTTCTTACGATTGGCTTGGCATGTTATTACGTATATTTTTCTTCAAGTCAAAAGTTTAATCTAAATCTCACGGAATATTGGCTAAATCGATTTCGAAAAAATCCAGCATCAAAAAACAATGATAAAGCAAATGCCGTTTACAACCATGACCCTACCCTTCTGACTCTGAAATGCTTTTTGGTTGTCGACTCAACTTATATTTTTCTCAATTTTTCTCCTTGGGTAACACATAAATAATTCTGACCTTTAGTGAACCTTTTTGACCACAAATATATATTATAATCATTTATTCTACATTTATGTAGATATACGCTTTTTATAAAGTCTGCATTTTATAGACGAGCATTCACGTTTACGTTTGGTTAGTTTTTGTTGTTTATATGCTTGAAGAAAAAAATTGAAAAAAAAGTTAACAAATGAACATTTTGTTTGCTTTAGTTTGCATGTTACTAATCGTTTGATGTTTTCGATTTTTTTAGAAAAATATTTAGTCTTAATGAAGGTATATTTGGCAAATTTATATCAATTGTGTTTTGATCAATTGACATAACCCTCAAAATATACGAAAATTTTCTAATGATTGGATCTCATTTTAAAGACGATAGAGCAGGTCTTGATCAAATGATGTAAATTAGAAAAATAAATTCTCCACTTTTAGGAAGAAAAACATCATTCTACATTGGCTTTAGGTTAACAAATTCTGAACCGGTCACTTGATGTAAGCCACTATTATATCGACACTCTCTACGTATAATACCGTATTTGAAACATGAAATTTTACAGGAGAGCATTTCAAAGATTCATAACACAACTCATCATATAATATAATTTAATATATCGACTACGGGTGCTTGATAGAATTTCAATATAAAATTTGAATCGCTTTGATTTTGCTCATTTCGTAACTAATGACCCGGGTTTCACCTTTCACCATCGTCAGGCATTCGAGCTCACAAATGCCTCATTATGCCGAAAGGTGACACTCGGGTTGTTAGTGAGGAAGTACATGGAAATGTACAAAGTCTCAACAATTTAAATATTATACTTTCAATAAAAACAGTGTTCACTCTGTTTTGAACATTTAAAATTTTGAAGGTTACGCTAATTGGCCATAACACCATCGATATACTGATTTTATGTGTTACAAAGTAACTAAAATTTAAAGAGAAGAAAGATTTTAGCCTTGAACAAGTGAAGAAGTTATCACTAAAATTATTAATTAATTATAACAAGCGCCACAACAATGAAAACAAAACTAAGCGAGGGTAGCCAACCATCGTACATAAACTATTATTCTTATTTTAAAAAAGCAAGAAGTTTGATCTAAGTATTTTTTTTGTAAGACAAATATCTCTTCCCTCTTAAATTTATTTATCTTGAAATTACCACCTCTACTTATTAATGTTTATTACGGCTACTTTTTGTTGACATTCAGAGAAACTTGTGTTTCCTGATATTATAAGTATTTTTCTTATGTCATTGCGTTTTGGCTGTGTTGTCCTTATTAAATATTTCGCTCACTTGAGTTTCAGGTTTCTGATAAATCACAACAGGTTCTTGGATCGTGGAAGAGGCCTCGTTATTTTTCACCCCAGCATCGTTATCCGAAGATTTGAGAAAATATTTTCAAAAGCTTTTCTGTTGTAAGTTCTGTTATACACGATTTCGAAAAAAATGCTATTTACTTTATGTATGCAGTCTCTATATTAAAATGTTGACAATTAAAGGAAAACTAACCGAAAAAACATAAACCAACACCATTATAAATATTTTTTGACTAGAAATAAAAAAATATATTATTTTTAAGATGTTAACCGTCAATTCTTGGTGGAAAAACATTTTTTTTTTAAATAAAACACAATTCATTTGTACAACTTCCACGTGTTTATAATGATCAGGACCGTTTTCCCTCATTACAAACATCAATTGATAAAAAAAAATATTATTCATTATTGAAGCTGTCTCAAAAACTATTATTATAAACAATTTGAATAAATAATTTATTTTTGTTATGGATTATTGAGATTTTGTACACTTCCATGTATTTTGTCACTAACGACCCGGGTTTCGCCTTTCGGCATCTTCAGGCATTCGAGCACACGAATGGACTCGAACTGAGAGACAGTAAACAGTGTCTAACGCTTATATAGAAGATAAAAATGCGACAAATATCATTTACGAGGCAATACATTATACGTCTGAGAGCCACACCGATACCTGAGTTAAAAATTTCGGAAATCGCCCTAATCCTTATTTTGTAAACACCATATTAACAGAGTGACGAATTGCCGAAGGCGAATTACCGCTTTTCAACTTCTTTTAGAAATACCAGTGATTTTACAATTATAATAGTATTGTGGGTTTTGACGGGATGTAATTCGACGAATGGGTAAATATATACAATCATTCCACATTTGGTGACATCTGTTAGGTGTTTCAACGTATCGGATATAATAGCGGAGAATTAGGAAGGTTCAGCTGTTCATTCAAGATTGGTAATGAGTTTAACTGGGCTCTATTAATTTCTAAAATTTCCTGATAAAATAATTTATGATCCCCCATGTTTTTATGCAACAGTTTAACCCCATCATCCGCATTAAACGTATGGTTCTCCATTAGCAAGTGATTTGCGAATGTCGAAGTTTCTTTTTTTAATCTAAAGGCAGCTAAATGTTCTGATACCCTTATATCTAATGTACGTGTGGTTTTACCCACATAGAAATGTTGGCAATCATTGCATTGTAATTTATAAATACCAGATTTGTTCTTAAAGTTTACTCTATCTTTATTGTTAATAAGTAATTTGCCTAGAGAGTTTTTGCAATAGAACGCCGGTTATTATATCCGATACGTTGAAACACCTAACAGATGTCACCAAATGTGGAATGATTGTATATATTTACCCATTCGTCGAATTACATCCCGTCAAAACCCACAATACCATTATAATTGTAAAATCACTGGTATTTCTAAAAGAAGTTGAAAAGCGGTAATTCGCCTTCGGCAATTCGTCACTCTGTTAATATGGTGTTTACAAAATAAGGATTAGGGCGATTTCCGAAATTTTTAACTCAGGTATCGGTGTGGCTCTCAGACGTATAATGTATTGCCTCGTAAATGATATTTGTCGAATTTTTATCTTCTATATAAGCGTTAGACACTGTTTACTGTCTCTCAGTTCGAGTCCATTCGTGTGCTCGAATGCCTGAAGATGCCGAAAGGCGAAACCCGGGTCGTTAGTGACAAAATACATGGAAGTGTACAAAATCTCAATAATCCAAATTTAATATTGAAATTCCATCAAGCACCCTCAGTCGATGTCTTAAATTTTGTTATGGTATTTTGCAAGCTGATTGATGTCGTTCAGGTACTGTTAGAAACGCAAATCCATGATATCAAGAATCACTTCATCCAGTATTTGTGCTCATTCACTTTCGAGGATTTTTTTAGCATGTGTACTTATGAACTTCTAGTTGAGGTATCTATCTATACAGGAGTTTTTCTACTAGAACTGCTGTTTCTCAAACTCTCTTTTTCAAACAGGGTAAGGATGAAAAGATAGGGCTAGGACATGACAAGTGCTTTGGTAATCACCATCGCTACGTAACGTTTTGATGATCAGATGGGTGAAGGCGAATCGTAGACGTCACAAACATCCATGTTTACGAACAGAAATTCATATATCGATTAAAAAATCAATTTATGAAATTTTCAGTACCGGGGCTTGAAATCGACACATCCGTGACCGAAGTCAATGACGTAGACCACTGCACCACGGACCCGAGTCTCACGTTGTAGTTTTTGTAATAGCAATTGATTTTTAAATTCATAACGCATGAGCCGGTTGTGTATATACAATTCAAAAAGGTAATGATAGTTATAATAAATATATTACGTTTATTAAAAAATCTGTTTTTTTTTTCATTGAACACTGTAGTTTTAGTGTCAGTTTTATAGTTATACTCATAAATCTATGCACATGCTTAAATGGGTTTCATATTATGATATTTTATATTGGTTTGATCGTTTTATGAAATAAAAATTATTTAGTCCACTTTTTTAATAATCAAGTTTTACACTTTTCATATTTTTTAGAGAAGCGTCTACAAAATAACAGTTAAATTAGTTCTTATAAATGTGTTTTCAATTAAATTTGATTAATATTAAATTAAAAAAAAAATATATTTAAAATTGATTTAAGCATACAACAATATCCATAATAAATAATCGTTCTTTTTTCAAAAAATCTCCATTTATCCAATATATAAACAAAAGAATGGTTATTTGAATTGAAGAAATTAATATTATTTCCTTTTTTGTTAGTTATTTTTTCATAAAAGGCATTTTAATTTTAGACCATAACATTAATTCAATTGGAAAACTTTTGAACAATACGAATTTTCATTAATTGCAAAACACTTGAAGAACAAACATAAAAAACAGCGTTTCCGGAATATTATGACCCTCAATCACTTTTTCCGACAAATTACAGAAACCTTTACAGCGTGGCCCAAAATTTGTCGACGACGTCATAAAATGCGATCCCTATCTTGGCGAAAACATATTACTTACTCAGTTGTAAATATTGCAAACTTTGTGTTTATGGGTCGTTCGGTCAAAATATTGTCGAAACTATTATATTTTATCTCATAGTACTAAAAAAATATTAGTTGTCGGTTTTTTAGCAAAGTGACCAATGCTGAAAGGTGTGTTGGTCTCTGTTGCTTAGTTAAGAATTCGAATCCCTTAATAAACACTTCCGAACGCTTAAAAGAGAAAAAATATGCTAAAAGATACAAAAGAACTAATTTATAAAACTTTAATGAATCAAAAGAGTTCCTTACTTTTAACATTTTTAGTGCCAGGAAAACTGTACTAGGTGGATATTTGTAGGCCAACTATTTGTGCACCAAATCATCAAGTTTTTTGAAATTTTTGTAAATATTTTCACACTAAAATGATAAATACTGTTTCAAAAATATACACAAACATGGTTGACACAACCTCAGAATTTATGTCTCTTTACCGAAGTAAACACTACAACTTTTTACACGCTAGAGTTTTCTAACGAATGGTACATTTCAAAAAAAGGTGCACATTTAATGCCACATTAAATTATTTACACGTGTACCTTATGTGTAAACGAATTCGTTAAAACTCTGTGACATCTTCAAGCGTCAAACTGCAACGTATCAAGATTCCAGTTTACGTTGAAAATATCGATATTTGACCAGAGCAAAAAGATTACTACTTGTCAATAAATGGCACTACACATTGCAAAAAAAAATTTGATGGCTTCCTGTGACGATGATTAAAACTTGCGTTAACTCGCCGATAGCCTGACACTACATACAAGCTTTGGCGAGTTAATTAACTCGCTCATGGAACTCTAGAGGTTAAATAAAATTACTTATTTGTCAAGTCAGTGATTTTCTATATAGTATATCCAATACTGTTCAAGAATTTAATTATTAGGGTGCGTGACCTTAAATTTTATATATTTAGTTATCTTATAGTTATGGTAGACAGTTCCATCGAGATAAAAAGAACTGATACACACACATACTTAAAAAATATATATTTGGTAGCTTTTTTAGAACAATATTGAATGCTTAAACATTCACTTAATCATTGTAAGACTTGATTCTGTTCAACTAACAATAATAAACGTAAATAAGATGAGTGAAAGTCAATTATAATTAGGAAAATCTAAAACTAGTTCAATTTTATTTATGTGTACAAATAAAATATAAATAGTGTCGAGTAAGAAGACATTAAAAAATACCTCTAAATAAACGTTTTATTTGCTTGCCTTTTGAATACTTTTGTGTAAATTAAGTATGTCAATAATAATTATTCAGCTCACCATTTTAAATACGGCGTGAATTCGTAAAACCGTTGGATAATTTATTTTCTTTTCGTCTCAGAAAACGTCTGCTGCTTTACGGCGTAAAAGCACAAGCTTTCGCTACGGCGAGCTTATCGATTTGTTTGTGAGTGATTCGATGTAATCAATACGGTTCTTTGCAAAGATAATAGTCACGTATGCCAACTTATAATGTATGAGTAGGCCTCGAGCACTTTTAAATGGATGTCAAACACAGCCTTCAATTTATTTTATATAAGATTTTTTGCAGAAAATAAGTTTAAATAAGCAAAGCGCTTAAATTTGTCACTAAACTTATGAATTCTTTATTGACTATACAAAGCAGAAAGTTTCTTAAGAAACAACAAGTATTTTACTGAAAGCTCTCTCTTTGCTTCATTTTCAAGGTCAAGTAAGGGTGGGGTGAAGTATGAAGGTACTAAAACATTACACATCAGGCCCTATAGCTACAAACCCGTTATTTGTGACAAATATTTTATATTTTAAAGCAATCATCTTCGTTTAATGTTTTCTGATTTACGATGGTTTTAAATATGTATTATGTATTACGACCATGAAAGCACTTAATACAGTTGCCTATCTTAAAATAAGCTCATTCGTGCGAAAGTTTTCAAAATGTCACAAAGTTTCCGAAACGATCTATTAATTTAACTTCACTAACAGCAAGTAGGGCTTGATATATGTAACTTATTTTTGGATAGCATTTGGAGACCAGCCAATAATTACACAATAGATAAAAGTGTTCTGGCAACACCATACTGTACATTTATCTCTGGGTCATTGTTTATATTTATGCCATTTTATATTTTAAATTACAAGTTCGTTTGTGTAAAATGAAACATTTTATATTTATAAATCTATTTTAGTGTACAGGCTCATAAGAAACATATTGTTTTATTGTTCAAGTCTCAGTATGGACAGTTTCATAAATTGATTTTTCAATCTATATATCGATTTTCGTTTGTAGGTATGGATTTTTGTGATGTTTGAAATTCCCTTACACTCATCCAATCTAAAAGAAGTCGTAGAACGATTGTCCAACCACTAGTATTGTCCTTAGCTCTAGCCTTCCATTCCTACTCTATTCGAAAAAGAGAGGTTGAGCAAATGAGTAACAAGCAGTTCTCGTATAAAACTTCTGTTGAGATACCTCCATTAGGAGAACAGATGTTCCACATTAGGATCGGACATGGTAAACTAATATTTAAGATTTAGTTAGAAAATTATGTCGAGGAATCTGTTTATAACAATTTTTATTAAATATACCAAAGAACATGGTCAAGTTCATTCTCGTGAAGCTAAAACATTCAAGATGTCATTGTTTCTTTGAAAGTCACAAACTCATTACTTAAAATAGTTATCTCCATAAACGGATACCATGATAATATCTTTGCATTTTGATTGGTGTTTGAGTAGATATATCATATCTGGTAGCAGTTTCTTTGATCAAGCCATTACGGTGAAACTATTCCTGTTTCTCCAGAACCTCATGAACTCAAGTCAAAGAACAGAAGATTATCCCTCAGGAAAGTGACAGCTATGTAGTATTATTTGTATGGACCTAACATAAGACACCAAATTAGTCTTTTATAACTGATTTTCATTGCACGAAAAATAAAAATATGAGGCTTAAGAGTTTTTTCACGTAAAGATGACCAACAAATAGTTTTCATTTGAAGCCAACAGTGAAGTGTCAACAAAAATAAAAAGTTCAGCAATATTTATTTATAAATATAACCACCTAAATCTATTTGACCCAAAACAGTCACATTCAATAACTTTACCATTTGAAAACATACGAGTGAGTATGTACGAGGAAAATCGAATCGCTTCGAAAACTCTCCAAAAACTTTATTTACGGCTCGCACATCCGATAAGGGTAAGTCCAAATAAATACAGGAGCGGCACTTCTTCCCGCACATAAAACTGGCCTTACACAGACCTTTCCCTTTTATACCATTAGCTTTACGCATGACTTGTAAAAATATTTTCACAGCAAAAGCCTGGAGTATTGTAAATAGATCAGGATACTGAATCATTCTACCAGTCGGCAGAATGTATTATGTAATAATTATTTTTAAATGTACGCATTACGATTTTATTGGAAAAAATTGAGTAGAATGAATAATCATAAATTATTTAATCACTATCTGCTTTTTATTATCATTCTTTAAAAAAGATGCTTACATGATCATTTCTATGAATAGCTGCACTAGCCTAAAGCAAGTGGAGACAATTCATTTGTTCATATTGATTGAAAGTCAGTTACAAAGTCAGCGGATGTGTATAGATAACGGATTGGAAACCATTTCCTATATTATATTACATAAAGTTCCACACAACAGTGTTGACGACGAAAATTATAATCCTGATTTCGCTTTGTAAGTTAGGTGAGAATATTGCTATTTTTTCAACAAATGGTCATCACAGAGTTCCTACTAGATTCTGTGTTCCCCGCCAGTCTTCTTGCCTCCTCCCAGGTCATCCTAGCATCCGTAGCTCCTCGAATACATCGTATGGATAGTCATGGATAGCCTTCCAGGGCAACGGATTCCACCTGGTTGGCTATTTTATTTACAAGATTAATGTATGGTACAAAAATTAATTACAACATAACGTATAATTTGAACACATCGAACATATGAGTTGTTTATGGTTGTTATGTTGTCAAAATCGAACAAAAATTACAAATATAATGACTTGCAAAACCTGAAAAAGTATACGAAAAAAATTATTTAAGCTTTTGATGATATACAGAATCCGATATGTTACATTGTTACAAGCAAATGACGATATTTTCAATTTTATGTCAGTTACATTTTTTCCAAAAAGCGGCTTTAAAAATATGCATATTCTGAAAATACAACACGATGGAAACAATAATCTATCATTTAAACTAAAAACACAAAGCCACCGTTTACTGCTAACATTGCAAGGTGGACATATCGGCTTTTGCTTTTAAACGCCTCACTATAGTCGTTAATACAAAAAAAAATAGCAGCTTTTTCCAGTCAAAATAAGACAAGTATATGCATACAATCAATAATATATAAATGTGATAAAAAAATATGTCTACGTTAAGCATAAGAATTCGATTTACCATACTCGTGACTCTTAAAAAGGTACTTAGTTTTTTTTGAACATTCACATCGCTGGTTGTAGCAGATGTGGCTTGGACCCTCGTTCATATCAGTAAACATTAAGGTCCAAGGGGGACTGTACTTTATTTGAGGTCCGCGACCTTTCATATCGCTTGTTTGTGCCCTTCTTATACTGCAGAAGTAATAAATTATTGAATCAAAAATTGAAAATGTTTAAATATTGTGATCATATTATTGAACAATATAGTATATTATCGAATTTAAATACACGTGGATTAAAGAAAAAAAATTCTGTTTTTCAACCAAAGTGTCTTTCTATACAATAATCGTTTTTGTTTATTTTAAAACTATTTCATATACAATAATATTTCACAATTATTGTTTTAATGTCATAAACTATAATTTTTTCCCAGAATGGTTGGCCGAAACAAATACGAAATACCCTTACTATTTTTATCTTTACAAAAAATATGCTTATTTTTTTCTGATTATTTTGTAATTTTCATAATAACTGAGCATTTTAACTGATTCGGTTCCGATCATTATAAAATAATGTGAAATCAGTACAAAAGAATGTGTTTTATTTTAGAAATACAATGCTTTTTCACTAAGAATTGATAAAGGTGTAATTATTATTCGTCCAATATGTTTTTTTCTTCAAACTATTTTTTTATACTTATTTTCTTGAAAGAAAGATTTTAAATTGAAAAAGAAAACAGTTTTTATATCAAAAGCAGTAAAATTAATATTTAGACACTTAAATGTTATATAAATAGACTTATTCTATTGATAATACTTCAAATGAAAAACACGGTGGCTTGTTATTTCACTAAGGGTTAATGGAAATCTTAATTTATATTATTCCATTGAAAAAATTTCTGCATCAAAAAATATTTGAATAGAAATAAAACGCAGAACTCTTTTTGAATCCACGAATTCGGTAAATGTTATATTAATATAGAGAATAAGCCGATTAAAATATTAAATCCAATGAAAAATAATTGTGAATAACAAGAAAAAAAATTAAGAATTAACGAAAAAAATACGAAAATCGAAAATGTTTTTAGTCGGTTCAGTGTTGAAATAATGAAATAAATTAGTTACAAAAAATATTAAAATGGCATAGCATGATGATGAAATAAAAGGGTATTGGGTTTTTGATAATTTATATGGCTGACCGATGTTAGCGTTTTTTTACAATCCGTGCTTTTGTTTTTCCTGGCCAATATTCGGGTGCTCGTTCGGGTTCGAATCCAGATAAAGTTGTTAGCAATTTATTAACCCTTTCCAACGATTTACCCCCTACTTACCGACTTGCCCTACTATCTCAAACTGCCTCAACCTACCAATAGTTGCCCCGATTTTGCCCCACTCTACTCAAAAATAGCCCACTTTGCACCACTATCGCAGTCTTCGTTTATCCTTCTGTCTGTTCTTCGTTATAGTTCTTATCCGTCTGCGCGAAAACATTTTATCAATAATTGAAAATATGAGATATTTCACTACGCTTGTAACAAAATAAAGAATGCCGACCTATTTTTTCTCTCTCAGTTCTGGAAATATTTTGTTGAAAGAAAAATAATGTCGCTTTAACGATAAATCTTTTAACATGATACAAAATAAGTTTGGTGTTTATAAATAAAATCGGTATTCTCGGCTACATCAAATCTATTATAATGTTGCAGCTTCTTCAACAATTATTTTTAAACATCTAGGGCAATATTTGTAATAACCACTTATTGTTAAAATTTTTCACATTCAAAGTGGTTAAAAAAAACTACTTAATATTTCAATTCAGTAAATAAGGTTAAGTATTACACAATGTATAAATAAACTTCATTTGTAGGATTGAAATAGGACAATTATTACAATTGTGACAAAAATACACAATTATGTGCAATCACAAATTTATTCAATTTAATACCATACATCATCACGATTCTGACTGTATCTTGTAGTTTTAATTTTTTTTTATTGCAATGCAATGATATTAATGATGGAAGATGCATTTTTTAATAAACGGGTTTCTTCAAAATACTTTTTGAAGGAAAAATACTTCTTGGATAACAGTTTTAAACAAAATAGATGAAAATGATAACTTATGACTTCGACTGAGGGTGCTTGATGGAACTTTAATATAAAATTTGAACTATTGAATTTTGTACATTTTCATGTATTTTGTCACTAACGACTCGGGTTTTGCCTTTCGGTATCTTCAAGCATTCGTGTACTTGAATGCCCGAATGTGACTGACAAAATGGAAATGTACAAAATCTCATTAGTTCAAATTTGAAAATGATAGCGTTGTAATGCAAGAATTGTTTATTTGTAAATATAATAATGTGGTATTGATATCCCTTTAATTTTCCTCAATTATTTAAAATATACCATAACGATCTCCAAATTGAAAATGAATAGTATCGTAATGATAGTTTTCATGACTAAAAGTTATGTTTTCCAAGATAACGACTAAAATTTTTGCGTAATTTGAGTAACTTTTCCTTGATATTCATTATAATTTTCTCGTTAAAATGTAGTTAGAAGAACAGTTTTCCACGAAACATTATCTATTTGAATTATTAAAAAAATCAGTGACATATTATCAAAATTGAAAAGGCAAAAGGTCATAATATATCTCACATATTTTTATATTTTTAAACGTCTCGGTATCCAATGTACAGTGTCTAATTTTAATGGCTTCTGTTCTCTTAAAATTGCTTGTTATTCATTCATTAAAGCTATTTTTTTAGAAAAGCGTTAGGGTAGAAGAATGGAACTAGAACAAGATAAGTAGTTGGCTAATGCTACGCACCGATATTTCGGATCAGATAAATGGAAAAGAAATCAGAAAATCACAGATATACCTCTGAAAATAATCCGTTTTTTGACTGAATAATTAAAATATAGATTGACATGTTTGAGTGTAACTAAAATTAATTCAAGATGAATTCTTTTTAAAATTGAGAGAAAATGTGGTTTTGTTAAACGTGGGGCTTATAACTTTTTACATTGTCAATGTTTATATAATTTCTTAACTATAATAAATTTAATACGCCTGTATTAAAAAAACAGACAATTTCACGTGGAACAAAATAATCATAAATCATTAGCCAACAAAATTTTATATGCAAACAAATTACAAACAATAAATAGACTAATTTTGTGTAAGTTTAAACAAATAGTATATATTCCCTGGTGTGTGATTAGTAAATTCGTATAAATATTCAGTAGTGACAGTTTGTGATTTGTTGTATTTTAATCAAAAACTAATTATCCGTCGTGATAGTTTGAATTTTCAATTAACCACGAACTATTATGTCATAATTAAACGTCACATATATTAAAAATTCACGTATATTAAAAACATAACGTTATTTTTTACATACATTGGTTATTAACGTCACAAAAGGATTACATATGAATTTATTTAAAAGACGTGGAATAAAAAATCTCAAAATATCGCGATGCAAATCGTCTATTTAAATTAATTCTTTCCTTATATTTACATTTTTTTTTATTAAATAAAGAATTAAATTATCCTTATGAAAACTAACTACAAGACTGGAATATTAGTATTATATGCAATGATACACAATGTTTTATTTAAAAATGTCAAGGGGCTCAAATTCCACGGAAAAAGTTCTTTGCCATATTTGGATTCCAAATTTACTGTAAGCTCATACTGACCATAGGCTAATTTTTGATTTTCTGATTTTTTTTTTTTAATTTCATGCTTGATGGAATGAAATTAAAAAAACATTTTTGTTTTACTGAACCAGACGCATAAAAATAACAGAAACAAAATTTGGACTGTTGAGACAATTAACTAACCAGTTTTTGTCGAAAAAACTTAAGGTAAAAAGAAAAACGTTGAATGCACTTTGTTTATTTTTGGGTATGAAGTGATTATTAAATTTAAATTAAATATTTTTTTCTATGAATCTGATATAAAATTTGTTTACTTTAATAGTTATTTCAGTTTTTTTATTGAAATATTAACTCTTGACACAAAAACAAAACAATCTCATAGTTATTGTATAATATTTCCTTTATATGCAGATTGTAAACATCAGATTGATTGTCATAGAAAATCAATTCAATTTGACCATTCTATTTTAATGAAAGTGCAATAGAAATAGGTTTTTAATATATAATGAATCTTTGATAAGAAACGATTACCTCTGTACCGAAACCGGGAACCTTACATATCAGTTATTTTTTCATTAGTAAAATGGCGTTTCTAAAAATGCAATATTCAGAAGCCGACGAAAAATGAGATTTCTGTGAATTAATATGAAGTTTTTAAAATGTCATTATCAATTAAAGAAAAACATCCGTGATTCTTGTAAGCAAGCACTTAAGTGGAAAGCTCTAACTAGTTTTCTTTTATCAAAAACTTTTATTGCTGAATAAACTTTCGCACAGTGCATGTGAAAGTTTGACGTAATTTATGCAGCCGACGATAAATTACTTTGGCAAAACACTGCGAAAAGGCAAAACATGAAAATGCCTTTGCACGGTTTGTTTGTTGCAAAAACTTGTTTACGAGGAGTTGTCGTTAGAAGTCTCGCGGTATTTTTTTTTAACCTATTTCGTTTTTTATGAGAGTGCCGCTTTTTGCTGGCATGGTTTTTTGTATCATTTATTCCAGTTTTGTTAACCAATGCATTTTCGTAACCAACATACGGGTTCTCAAGTGTGAAACGTAAATAAATTATCAGTTTAATGGTAACCTATTAGTTGCCATATCTATCATAAGCAATATATCATTATTTATAAGAGTACCCTAAAAAAACCAAGCACTGTGCTTACATATACCACAATGATGACAGTCCCAAATATTATATTATCTAAAAACCAATTGTTGAATATTATGTGATGTATAATAATTTCATTTGAACAGTTAAAACAATATTTCTCTATAATGAAAAGTCATTTTGGCTATTTTTTCATGATACAATAAGAACGTTTTTATTCAATTCGATACATAAATAATAATCAATTACTTGCGACAGATTTTTAGCTAATTTTATCTCATCCTAATAATTAGTATCTGGCCATGAAACAATTTTAAAAATGTTTCAAGTAAAATATAAAACGTATTAAAAGTATTCCCTACAAATATTTATAAGTACATTTTTTTCAATCTTCATACAGGAACTATTGTGTTTTTATAGGTTACAGTTTTAGAATAATACTGTTGATTTAAGGTTAAAAATGCAGCAATGTCAAATTGTATTATATTTCAGTTAAATTTAATGTCAATAATTATGCATTGTAAATTTAATTCAGCTACAATTGAATTCTGGATGCGCTCAAATTGCAAACATAATTTCGGAGGTTAAATTGTATTTATAAAGTTTCTTGAGAAATATAATTGTAGCTTACATCACTAAAAACATAATTGTTTGATACTATTTTAATAAAATGGAAGAAAGATAACCAAAATTATTTCGTGTAGGCAAAAATGAGGTATTTGAAGCTTTACTTTGCTTGGCATACTTGTAAATATTTCCCTCAAAAGATTTTGTTTTTATTTTACATATTAAAATTCCAAACAATGTCCGCCAGCAATAAACGTCCATTTTGGCGAGATGAAAAATCGTGGGGTAGCAAAAGATTTCACCTCCTGCTCTGCAACGCTTTAACAACCCTTTCCGGGCTCAAGGTTAGTCAAGCGAGCCAAATTAATAATTTTGTATGCACAGGGTTGAATATTTTTTTCACAAAAAGGTGTAAGCTTAGCATTTCTCTTGTGAGGTTTGTAGCATTGATTTTCTTTACAAGGTTCAGTGTATCAAATAATAATGTTTTCAAAAGCTAAACAAAGCTTTTCTCAAAAAGATGACTATCTAATAATTATCTGTAAAATGTTTTTTGTATTACTATTTTTCTTGATGTTTATTTATTATGAAGCACAGACATTACTTTTACACGGTACTAATAATATTGAAACTCTTATTACGATAACGCAGTACATTAAAAAGGAAAAAAAATGACTAAAATACTAAGATTATATGAGGTTAAATACCATTCATAGAAAAAGTTGAAATTTTTATTGATTTCTTAATTAATATTTCAACATATTTTATTTGTGTCAACCTCCAACAAAAAAATGCTTCACGTGTATCAATATATATTTATACGCCTAACTTTTGATACAGCGCAAAAAACAGGGTTATTTGAAAATTTTTCAACATTTTTTTTTCTCCCATATCCGCTCCCAACAAGGAGCATTTGTTCTCCTTATGGAAGTATCTCAACATAATTTTTTCATGAGAACTATTTGTTACTAGGTTACTCAACCTTACTTTATCGAAGAGACGGAGGGGGCTAGGAGAGGACTTTTTCCATGTCCGCTCTTAAAGTGGAGCATATGTTCTCCTAATAGAGGTATCTTAACAGACTTTTCTGTTAAGTTAACTGTTTGTTACTCAGTTGCTCAACCTCTCTTTTTTCGAAGAGAGTAGGTATAATAGAATTGGGCTAAGACAAGCCTAGTGGTTAACCAATTACTCTCGCTACGCCCCGTGATGATCAAATGGGTGGGAGGAAAGAGTTTTAGACATCACAAACACTCAGACTAAGAACAGAAATCCATTAATCGATTGAAAGATGAAAATCGTCCGCACCGGGAATTGAACCCGAGACATCCGTAACCGTAGCCAACGACGCTACCAACTGCACCCCCGAGGACTAATCAAACTAAATAAAAATTACTTTTAAGGTGTTAACTGTCATTCTTGGTGGAAAGACATTACATTTTAAAAATAAAACACAAATCATTTGTACTACTTCCACATATTTCTAATGATCAAGACCGGTTTCACTTATCACGAGCATTATCAACTGGAAATAAAATTGTTGTATTTATATTCCATATTTTTAAGATCATAACCATGTTGGTCAGCGAGCAAGGTTTATTAACAATACATATTCATCGGTTGATAATGCTTTCTATCCGAGCAAAGTCACATTGTATACAGTGGCATAACTATACCGAATGATACTAAGCTTTTGGATACTTCAAAGGATCTTAACAATCTCTTGTAGCAAACTAGTGTTAGTGATAAAGTAGGTAGTCAATTTTGCATTTTGATTAAAAATGAACTAGTTTTATATATACTAGCCAAACTAATTATTTTATTTATTTAGATACAGTAATTTACATATTTAGAGAGAAAATGTATAGTGTTGAAAATTATCATCTTTTTTAACGTGGCATTACATCTGGGGTCAACATTTACTATCCCACGCAAGCTTTTTGTCTTGACATGGCACCGCTATTTTTTAATTCATAGATCAGACTTTTTCGTATCCTTGGGTCATTTCAATTAATAAACAACGTTAGCAAAATGCCCAATTAAAAATACAAATAATACGGAGTATTTTATCGAACTAATATAACGTACCTTTTAATATTGAACGGTGTCTTTTTAATGATTCAATAATATATGTAATGTTTTTCTTGAACAAAATGAATATTACATATAAGTTTTAGCATATATATCAACTCAAAGAAGCTCATATGTACAAATTGTACGTTTTTTCCAGCATACTGTAGTACAAAACAACCAAACCTAGCGTAATTGCTCTTGAGTTACTGCTTTGTTACGGGATAAGCCGAAAGTAATACGCTGGTAATTCGCAACCGGTTGACAAAAAATGACTACCCATGAACGATGGATGTCAGAATTGAGCTCGTAAAATATTTGCTGAATCCATAGTTGAGTAGTGAACGTACTTAGCTTTGGTTGCAGTTCTCATGAGCTTGAACCTCAGTACGGACAGTTTCACAAATTTATCTTTTAATCAATTTATGGATTTCTGATCGAAGGCGTGGATGTCTACTATATCTTAAACTCTCTCTCACCAATCTGATTCAAAAAATGAGGCGTAGCGGGAGTGATTAGTCAACTCCTAATACTATCCTAGCCACATATTGTAATCCCTATCATATTCGAAATAGAGAAGTTGAGAATCTGAATATCAAGCTATTGTAGTTTTCATTGGTTGCTCAAACGGTAAAAAAAAACTTCCATTATAGCGATCTCGAGTGATGACTCCTGGCAATAAGTTACTTCGGTGTGAGCCTAAAGATGCGCTGTGAATCCGCAGCGGGTGGTCGCTGGTACTTCTTTGACTTTCCTGTTAAAATAAGTATTCTGAAGTACTATTGAATCCACTCCGAAACGAACATCAGTGACATATTTTAGGTAGTAAGATACAATGCTTGAAAAGAAAAAGAATTTTTGTTAAAATACACGTATAAATTTGAGCCAAGTGTGAGAATATATAAATGATTCAGTAGCGTATCAAACGAGTAAACCTTTTGGGTAGGTTGGCCGGTACGTACTCCGCAGAATTTATAATTCATAGCTTGATTTAGTACATAGATTCATATGTGCGTAAGAGAAAACCTTTCAAGCTACGCCGTCCTTTGTTTTACGGCATAGACCGTACCCGGAATAATTAATCTATATTTCCATAATTTTTGTATTATTCTTAATTTGTGTGAAATATAAAAACAAATCGAGTGTTCACATTTGATTTTATGTTTTTAAAAGCACTTAAAGTTTTTTTAAATCACATTTGATTACTTTCTTCCAGCATTCTTTTGCGAAACTAATTATATATGTGTTATTTTCTTTCTTAGTTCAGTATATTTTGACATTTTTATCGTTCAAATTTGATATTGAAATTTAATCGAACGCCCTTAGGCGATATCTTTATTATTATTTTGTCATATTGAAAGTAGACAACATCTAAAATATCTTTATTCGTCAGCAATACAGATGAGTCTAATTGGTAAATGATATTTTACTTCTTAACGCACTTGAAAATGCAGTCAGCAAAATAAAGAGGTAACCAATATACGACACGGATTCTGCGTACTCTAAAACGTTCTAAAAAGCAAGGCATGATGACTAAAGTAGGACACAGACAGTCTACGACAGTATATATGAACAAAGAAAAAGACCACATTCATTTTGTAATCTCCCACCAAACAGGGATTCTGTCGTGGCTCGTCGAACTGGACACATCTCTCCTGAACTGCATAATCATTATCATCGTCATTCTATACCTATGATCTAATCACGTTAAGCATACAACAATTGGATTTACATTTCTAAACATATTTTCCGTAGCCAGTTAAGTGATTTCTGTGATAAATATAAACAATATAAAATTGGATTGGACGATTAAACTTTTCGTATTTAACATATTATTAAAAGTTTAACGTTATTTTCGTATGCCTTTGTCAGATTTTACAATTTATTTGTCACTTATCTATTGTGTAAAATGATATATAGTAGGTGTATGTATTGTTTGTATGATTTTGATGAAATGTGGACCTTCGAAAACTCATTTATTTAAAATTGTGTCCATAAATTTTTGCTATAAATGTTTGTTCACCATATTAAAAACAAAATAATCGTTATATTAAATTTATCACCATTCAAACAGGTACTGTGTGGATGAAAGTATTATTTTAATTTGAAACATCAAACTTAAATCACACGTACATAATAATATGAATAAGAAAATTGAAATAAGTTTGCAATTGCCTACAAACAGTATTGTGTAAGTGAAATTTTCCAAACTGAAATGGTCTTACACAAGATTTGTGCAGGCCACGTTCGGTAACTGTAAGAGATCTTGCAAACATGTTGAGAAGTGCAAACTCACATTACGTCGTAAAGTACAAGATAACCGGTAGATTTATATTCAAAGTTCGCCGGAAATCACGTAGTACCGGATAGATTCCGTTGCTGAAAAGGCTCTAGGATCCGCTTCGGATTTTAGCTTTGACTTAACCAGGTTGGGTCATTAATTACGTCCTTTCTACAGCAACGTTTGACAATGGCCTTCTCAGATCAAAGGGCGGATGCCTTCTCAAAGGTTTGTTTGGTACAGATAAGATAACATTTACAAAGAAAAGGAATATTCGCAAACACAGATTTGCACTGCATCGGATCTGACTCGACGGTTTCTATTTTCACTTCACTTTGAATGATTAATTCTATAATCACTTAAAACAACGCACAGTAATAATCTGAAAAAATTATCTATAAATCTTTTAGTGTATCATCAACACCCAATTAGTTAAGCCATTTTAAAACCATTACTATCTTTGAATTTACTTGAAAAATAAATGTGTACAACCATATCAAATTTATTGCCGATACATATTTCAATGTCACCAAATGTTATAGGACGATTAAAAAAAAATACATTTGATATTTTTTGTCAGAAATTCGATGCGAATCATGTGATTTGGTAGATATACAAAACATACCGTAAACTAGTCAACTCCTTTATGAAACTCATTTAATAATAATCCATTTAGAAACCCATCACAGTATGAATTTTTGTTCACCCACCAGCTACAATTTACAATGCGTGTTTCAGAATACTAGATCATAATGTCCTGTAAAAACTGTAATTTTATTTTAATTGTTTCAGGTAGACGGGGGTGAATGTTTTGAGAAACGACAAGCAGAGCCATGCACCGCCGCTGGCAGCCCCAGTGGCGTCACAGTAAAAGGTAAATTTTAGCCTTATTTAGATAAATTACTTTGCATAAAAAATTATGTAGTTTTAATATTTATTTGTCAGTTTATTTAGTGTACAGATCCTAGAGAACGTTTAGTTAATATTCTTATTCAAATAATAACAAGAAAAAATTAATAACTAGTTTTATTAAAATACAAAACCGTTTCTGATTCCTAGTGAGCAGTTGAAATTACTTCAAATAAATATGATGTAAAAAGAAAGATAGCACTTGTGACGCTATTCATTATTTTAAATTAAAACAATTTGTAATTTCAACGATTTACAGTTTATTTAATACTTCTTTAAATTTCTGAAAAAAAATACACTCTTTATCCATTTGAAAAGAAGTAATATTTTACATATATCTTAATTATGGAAGCGATAAAAGCTGTGCATCAATTTAATTCTGATATAAATATAAATATGTGAATATCTTTTTTTACAGCAATGCTACACGTAGCTCTTGTCTTGCTGACAATAGCTACAGCTGCTAAAACCGACTGGACTGACTGTTCACTTCCATGCCGCTGCAAATGGACATCAGGAAAGAAAACTGCTTTGTGTTCATCATCAGGACTCACCATTTTGCCCAACATCAGTTCTGACATACAAGTGCTAGATCTTCAAAATAACTATATAGCTTTCCTCAAAAGCGAAGCCTTCTACTCAATAGACTTGATAAACTTGCAAAAAATATTTATGAAAAACACGACCCTAACAGTGATTCACAGAGACGCTTTCAAAAATTTAAAAATACTAATCGAAGTCGATTTGTCGGATAATCAATTAACGATCATCCCCCAAGGTACATTCTCCGGAAACGACAGGCTAAAAGTACTCGTTTTAAGTGGCAACCCATTACGGGAATTGGCAAATGAACAATTTCCTACACTGCCTCATTTACGTTCCCTAGAGTTGGAAAACTGCAAACTACAAACCATTCAAAAAGCTGCGTTTGTACATTTGCATCAGCTAGAAAAGTTAAGTCTAAGACAAAACTCACTTGAAACTTTATCAGAAACGGTATTCAAACCACTTCTGAAACTGAAATCATTAGCTCTGGAAAATAATCCATGGAAGTGTGATTGTGAATTA
The DNA here is from genome assembly GCA_022494535.1 of Himalopsyche phryganea. NCBI lineage: Eukaryota > Metazoa > Arthropoda > Insecta > Trichoptera > Rhyacophilidae > Himalopsyche > Himalopsyche phryganea. The sequence continues at coordinate 1,165,544 of JAGVSL010000060.1, read as the reverse complement.
AGATCGCTTAGAAATTGGTTTTTGCTAAGCAAACTTCATTCGATATCATTGGTATGCACAAAACCTGAAGAGTTCAAGAATAAAATATGGGAAGATATAAGTCCGCAGGATTTCGCATGCCCACCAGTTGTGAGAGTTATAGAAAGTATGGTCCAGAGAGATGTAGGAGAAAACGCAACGTTCGGCTGTCAGGCAAGAGGTGACCCAAACCCCCGTGTCACTTGGCTCTTTAATGGTATTCCAGTCGATGGTCAAAATTCTACCAACACCGACCAAACTATTGTTATAGAGCTTGATGATGGATTATTAGAAAAATGGATCAATTTGACTTTAGTTAATTTGACAGATGCAAACTCTGGAGAGTACTCATGTGTAGCTAAAAATTCTCTAGGATCAGTAAGTGAAAATGTAACATTAGTTTTACCCCAAGTAGTCACCGCAACCACTCTAAGTAAAGCTGATATTTATTCACCTCTAATTGGAATCGTTTGTGGTGGTATTGCAACAGTTGCTTTATGCATTATTCTTGCATTAGCATGTGGTTACCAAAAGAAGATAACTATCAACAGACAAAAGGGACGAGTGAAAGGAAGTGGCAGTTTTGTGGACCAAGAAAAAAAGCTTCTTGATATATCGATAGCGTCAACGGCTGAACAATCGCCAGGACCTTGGGGTTCAGAGATGATGAGAGGTTCAGACTCGGAAGCAAGATTACTTGATGGTTCTTTGTCAGTTCCATTGGACTCGTGTGAACCTATGCACACATACAAAGAACAACATCAATCCACCAGTGTCATGATTCCAATAAATACAGGATACCCAACATCAGTAGGAGTATATCCACCACCGCCAGAATTTTCTTCAGGTATCTTACCGCCAACTGGTTATGGTAATATATTTATATCAGTTTCAGTATCTCAAGATCCTTATTCAGATATTCAGAGGTATCCCGACTTGCTTGACATTCCTTATAAAGGAACAAGTTCTGTTGCAAGTGGTTGTTCAAGTTCATCGCCATGTTCAGTGCCCAGTGTTTCGTATGCAACATTGCCTCGGAAGCTTGTAAGGCACGGAGACATTAAAACCACTATGCCAGTGAACGATAAGTTGGGTCCAAGGATTACAGTTGAAGGTAGCTCTATACTTTATCATCCAGAAGGAAAAGAAACCCCACCGCCCCCTCACCCGCCTCAATGTTCTTCATTCGTGACGGAGTATGTTTCCCTCTAACACAATCATTTTAAACAATGTAAATAATAAAACTATCGTTATATTGTAAATAAATCCATCTTATTGTATTGTAAAATAATATCAAACTGATTTTTTGATCGATTATGTCTTCTTGGATTGTTTCGAATTTATGATATATTCAGTAGATGATTTCAGAGAAAATTTATTAAACTATATAAAAATATTAACCGATGTTTTATTCTCAAATACTATCATTTTTTATTACTACTATTTACTATAACTGAAAGCCTTATTTTGATCGATCATATGAAATTGTCAAATAAATAGTTTGCTACCATAAATTTAAATGACAATAATTAGCAAGTGATTGATGATCGATTAAACTGATCAATCATTGTCAACTATGAAAATATTTTACACTTCCGTCACTATTCATGGAATGTTTTACGAAGAATTATCACAAAACTACATCCAATATTTAAACATGGATTTGTAAAGAAGTGACATATGGCCAATTATTTAGCATAAAATTGATGAAACTCATTGTTGTAGTCTCAAGATTTTTTTTAAATACACACGTTTAATTTATAGTTAAACCGTACCAAAAGCTTCTGTTCTTTGCTACAACAACAATTTTGGGATTCAATTCATCGGAAAAAATGACTGCAAACCCTAAAATAATAACTGTTGAGGCAAATGAGGCGTCTAGTTCCAAACCAGCCGTATTATCTTTTGCTCTTTTTGAGAAAACAACGAAAAATGATTTTGACAGTTTTTTATCACTGAAATTTTATTTTAAAACTTTATTACGTAAAGCAGTATATGTAATATTTAATTTTTTTAAAAATCAAAAGGTGGAATTTGGAACAGTATTAGCAATATAGAAACTTTAAGAAGAAAAACTTCAAGGTATACTATAATTGTAAAACAAAATATTATAAAATTTCAATCATAACATCATCATCACTTTAAGTAAATAATATGGAATCCGAAATCGTGAAATATTTCATACTAGCGCGTACCCAGTATGCGTTGTAATGTCACTCAAAGAAAGAAAGTGTTCCTGTTTTAATTCTGTTTATTAAAGTGCTTTTGGACACAGAATATTTTTTTCTTCCTGTCTGGTGCGTACACGAATAAATAAAACGTGATAAACGGTATGGCAGTGCATAAAATACGAACAAATCGATATTGAATTTGGATTATTGAGATTTTGTACACTTCCATGTATTTTGTCACTAACGACCCGGGTTTCGCCTTTCGGCATCTTCAGGCATTCGAGCACACGAATGGACTCGAACTGAACTCGAACTCAGTTCGAGTCCATTCGTGTGCTCGAATGCCTGAAGATGCCGAAAGGCGAAACCCGGGTCGTTAGTGACAAAATACATGGAAGTGTACAAAATCTCAATAATCCAAATTTAATATTGAAATTCCATCAAGCACCCTCAGTCGATGTCTTAAATTAAATCGATATTGATTTTTATATATTAGATTAGATATTATTGTGTTAAATATGGCTGGATTTTAAGCCTGTTATAGCTTCTCGTTTCACAACTTGTATGAAATAAGATGGCTCATGGAAATAAGAATTTTTGATACTATTTTGGTCGTCCATATAGCAGATTTTGAAGTTGTACACGTTTTAAATAGGAAAGTTAGTAATAAATACCTACCTGTTTTAGGAACGAAATAAATTTATGGATCGATTTTTCTGACCTGCAAAATTGCATTTTGTTTAAAATATGATTTTATAAAAAAAATTAAATAACGGATTTTGGAACCGGTACATACATAACGATAATATAGCATGGTATTATTTAATTGCGACAAAGTACAAAATTAGTTATTAAGTTTTGCGTATTCACTATTAAAAGTAAGTAATGCGTGATTTTAAGCCTAATCTTTGCTTGATAAAATTATGTAGGTACTCTTAACAAATAGAATAAGACTAAATCTTATTATTAATGCATTAAGACTATCGTTAATAATGGACAACTTTTTATATACTGTATTATTTTATTACCCATTTATTCATTAGTTCAATAAAGTCAAAATATTAACCCTTTACGTGTGTAAAAACTAAAAACATGTTTTATTATTACTTTGACGTGTAACGAATTTGGCTGATCAATCAAACTAATCTGAATACAATTACACTTTCGCGGTGCCCATTCACACCGTAAAAAATAATTTTGGCAGTAAAGAGGTCAAATTGCGAGCGTTTTCACCACACACTTTGAGCTGTATCAACATTAATGACTGACAGAATTTCATTTTCACGTTGTCAAAATGTAATTATTATAACTCGGAATTCAGATGATGTCACGCTATGTGTCATTTTTTTTTAATATAATTTAGTATCCAAACGAGGGTATTCTGTCCGCGATGGTATCTCCAACATGCAGGTTGTTAACCGCAAATGAAAAATTCTCATTTAGTTTACGTGTATGCAAGGGTGAACGTACATGTGAATACAACGGGCTTAATAGCGTAGTAATAACAATTCGTTCACTGTAATATGACAGTTGATATTATGTTTATATTATTGTAATACTGTTATGAACCAAAACGAGTCATGGTAAAATGCATATTATGAATAAAGGCTTTAGTTACACATTTTGCTATTCTATTTTAGTATGAGCTTTTATTTTATGGTTTTGTATCTATTGTCGGAGAATATATTCATAATACAACTATAATAGAGAGCACACTGAAAAAATAAATTGTTTGTTTATATTCATAGACATTTTTTTTAACATTATTGCTCCCAATGTTGAGCATATGGCCTTCTAATCGAGGTATCTTTACAGAAGTTTTCTACGAGAACTGAAAGTTACTTAGATGCTCAACCGCTCTTTTTTGAAGAGAGTGGGGAAGGAAGGATAGGGCTAGAATAGGAATAGTGGTGAGACAATCGCTTTCGCTACGCCCTGTTTTTGGGATCAGATGGGTGGTACTGATGGGAAAGAATTTAATACATCACAATCATCCATGCGTACGAACAAACATATATATCTGTGTGAAAAACGAAGAGTGAGTTAAGTCTTTAATTGGTACTTTTCAGGAGAGCTAGAAGAAGATTTGCATTTGTATGAAATTTGACGAATAATGTAATGTTTATACATGAATTTTATTAATTCAGCAGGATTGATTCAACGCTTCCTTTTTAAATTATATACATGTATGTATTGTTGTTATTTAGGAATATTTTACTCGTTTTTTAATTAACTCGACTTACTTCCCTTTTCCTTTCGCATACAGATATTTCGATTGAAAAATCAATTTATAACACTTTCCGTACCGTGACTTGAACCTGACACATCTGTAACCGTAACCAACGACGTTGATCACTGCACCACGGACCCGATAAAAAATAGTCATACGAATATAAAGCAAGTTAAACATACGAAACCAAAAAATGTTTGTATTCTTGATGTTCTGCAGTTTTAAGATATTAGTATGCTCATTTACATAAAAACACCACAATATTAGCTGTGATTTTTTTCAAGCGGTGCATTATATTTATATACATTTTAGCTTGTTCACAGCGATACTGAGAGTAGGTGCAATGAAAACTTGATTATGCTTTGAAGATTTTTACACATAATGAAAACTTAACAAAAATGAACTGGTGCTTGGGCTGTTACGTGTCTTATCATCATAGACACGCACTGATTAAATAAAACAAAACCATATCACTGGAATTATAGAATTCTAGAGAGGTGTGTCATATTAAACATAATATTATAGCGGCTTTGTAAATAGAAGACTAGCAGTAGAGTTTTCAACTTTCCCTTCAACATATTGTCACTTGTGGAATGGTTGAACTATGGTACCATATTTATTTTCGAAAAATTGTATAGGTATATAACAAGCATTCATCAGAGATATTTCACTGAATATGTAACTTCACGCATGTTTTCTGTTATTTTATCTGTGAGGTTTTTTTTAAATGATGGGTAATTTTTAACTCTATAATTGATGATGCTTAATGAATTTGCGATTTTACTATATCTTGATATTTATATACTTCATTGCTTATTTCGAGTTGCTATGATGACATAACAGATGTCAGATTATGTAATGAGAAAGTGTACTGGGAAAATGTTCATCCTTATATTTGAATCAACGTCTAGTCATGTAAATGTTATCTCTAAATCAGTAGCACAGTATAGTAGAGAGCAGCAACATAAATATGGTTTGAGTCGTTATGACGACATCATATACAGATGTCACATTTGATAACTTCTGGATATGTGAATTGTAATACGGCAACGGGTATTTCAAATCAATGTGCTCCTGGTGGTCTCTCTTACACGAATCTTCCAGTTAACTGACAGTAATCTCCAAGTCCAGTTCCAAAGTTCACAATTGCCAGTTCTATAAGGCATCATTGAGAAAATATACCTAACATTCTGTGTGATACATACAAGTTCATCGAAAAAAAAGTTTTACTAGATGATGGCCTGTGATCCCGTAGGTGCAACACCGTGCAGCTAGTAATATTAATAACGTATAAATCTTTATTGTATTCTGCCATTGGAGTTTTTTTTTTTAAATTATTTTTGTAAAGCAAAAAGTAAATTAAAACGTAAACAACATTTGCGTTATGTTATTCCTGATCACTGGATACGAATAAATAAATTAATTGAAAATCAAATAAAGAACATACCTAAGCCTAATCACATTGAAAAAAAATCCATCGAGACGGAAGTTGTTAACCATGGCGATTTTTAAATGTCTCTTTAGCATTTTTACAATAAATTTTTAGTTTTATGTACATATATTTGTTATAAATTTACGTCAGAAGAGATGCTAAATTCGTAGTTTGAATGACCAAATGACTTTATGGGGATAGCTGCATCAAGCCAGGCCTGTTTCTCAAAATATAATAGCAGTGCTTAAATTAGTGTTCAATAAATAAATAGCGTAACATTTAATGAAGTGTTAAGTATAGTCACTGTTCGGCGTTGAAAAATGTAAAATTTTCCGAAGAAAATATATAAGTTTAGCACTTGAACTTTTAATCAAAATGAACTTTAGAATATCTTGCGGATAATGAAAAAAGCTTTAATATTGCTTCAGTAGTTTCCTCTTTTAGATAACACGAATTCTCTCAAATATTGGAGAATTGGAGCAAGTTTATTTAGTAAGGCTTGAAGCAATACTCGGACACTCAATCCTCTACGAGTCTACGACGTAAATTCTACGCATTTGCTATAGCGCTTTGATGTAGCACTTACGAGTAACGCTATTTAAACAAGCTTTCAGTAGTCTTGTATTAATAAAAACAATTCCCTTAGAAAACGTTTGAAGCTTATTTTCAATTATAGTAAAGTTTCAATGTTATTGTATGGTCAATTTTCTTTGCCAATTACTAATACTATTGAAATAATGAATTTTGTTTAAAACACTGACCCAAATAAAAAAACTTAACTAAAGCTATGTATATATTTCAAAACTATTATGGGTAGTTCATTATTAGAATAAAATATAGCTTGTAACGATAGTTTTAATAAATAATTACCACAAAACTATTCATTCAAAAACTAATGTAAGTAAATACGTTTTCTTTGTTATAAATAAATTTTTTGCTTAACATTTTTCAACATTATTTTTACTATCAACATAACACACTTAAGGTCAATTTATTTTTTCATGTTTAAGTAAATTATGTTTGCGTAAGCTTTCAAAAATAATTTTAGTTGAATTATTATTTTAATGTGACAAACTATAAGTGCGTGAGAAACGGCAAAATTATTTTATCGTTTGAATTCATTTTTGAAATGTTTAATACAGTATACAAACTAAAATCATTTACAATAAAATATAGAAATTATATTTTCGTTTTAACTTTTTGACAATATATCGTTACGCACTGTCCACATTAATAAAGGGGATGTTAAAATAATTTGTGATGGATTTGAATAATTTACAAAGCCAAGATGATGAATAACTAATTGTTACTTACATCCATTATAACCCAAATGCACTGAAAACTCTATTTATAAAATTAAATTCGTTAAAAACTTTCCTCTCCGCCACCAATTTAATATTGACATGTTAAACAAGAGCTATTTATTCTATTTTGCTAGATACAGCATACTTTAATCTTAAAAACAATTGGAAACAAGAACTATAACAAAAACAGTTCCAATGGCTTATTAAAGTATTTTTAAAATTGAAGACACCCGATGAACAACGATAAGGGACGTATTTCTATATAATTAAAGAAAGAGAAAATACCTTAAATACTTTAAATCAACGATTTTAGAGGAAAGTTCATCATATTATTACTTATTAATTTCACATTATTAACAGAGAAAAAAATAGAATACCAATGTAAATTATGAAAAATACATCAAATAATCTTAAAAAAATGGTAGAACAATGATAAATAACATGTGCTATTTTTCGTTGTTGTTTGGAAATGAAAAATGATATTACTATCGAAAGTTAGATTCTTAATGGTGTAGACATTGTCGTTGCCGTCACTGATAAACGAGATTACTCAATGTATGTTGAATTATAGAACTAGTTATGCAGACTTTTGTTTTCATTCAGGGATATATCAAACGCTGGTTTCATACAGGTTAAAGGGATGAATAATTTGAACCTAAAAAAAAAAAAACTTATTTTATGTGAATGCGATACACAAGCTTTTGGTATTGGATGTAAAATACCTTTTTCATTTAGCTGTTGTTTCCGTAGAGCTTTTTACTTTTGGAAGTATACGGTGCATCTTTCAATTTTTTCCTTCTGACATCACTCCAATTTTCAATTTAAGTCCTTCTTTGTCTGCCTCGATTTAATATATTTACGCCACGAGGTGACAAGCTCACACTACTAACAACCACCGTATTTGTTCTCCTTATCGTTGTTCTTAAATAAAACAGTTTTAAAAACATTACAGTTTTATCTAGAAGTGAAAGATAAATCTTTATGATGTATTAAAATGTTCCAAGGGACATACTTTACTTAACTAATAGTTTTATTATTGGAATGTCATAATTCATAATCCATAAAATCAAACTCAATAAATATCAAGCTCCTTATCTAGTTGGACGACTTTATGTTCCTATTAATATCTAATTTTGACACGAGAACAATAATAAAGAAAAGTTTATTCCCTTCAGGTGATAGAACTTAGCAAAAACGATACAACTTTATTATTTATTCAACAACTTTGTTTGGAATGCGACTTATCGTGCAGCAGGGAAATGACAACACGCGTGCCTTGCACAGGGTTGCGTTTTCTTATTCTCATAAAAAGTACATGAACATATATGTATCAATTAACCGCTACAAAGCTATTAATGTAGATGCACAACATTCATTAATGTTAACTATAATATTTTTATGATTTATTACGCATCAAAGTACAAAACGAATATTATTATTATTTACCACAAAAAGAATCAAGTAAGGTCTAATGCGAAACAAAAAAATACAGATCTGCTCATACTTAAAAAGAGTATGACTGTTGACGTTTCTATCTACAGCGTTTACAACAAGACTTCGTTGATCGGAAATTAAATCAATTAAAAAAGATAAAAATATGTTATTCCGTAATAATATATGCATGGCATATTTTTCAAATATACCTACATAGTTTCCAAATAGCTAACCTATCAATCTCTTTGTGTTAAGCGTATGAATTGATGTATATATTTTATTCATTTATGCGAATAACGTCCTGAGTAGCCCAATGAATGAATATGCCGATAGTAAATTTTATAATATACGTTATTACTCATTTATTTGTTTAATATTTCCGTTTTAAGTGTGCAGCATAAGTAGAGCATCTAATATATATTTATTGAGTCAGAAAAATATTAGTTTTAAGTCAATCGTTCCCTCTATATGACCAAGTTTTAAGATAAAATTAGGTGTGGTTGGGAAATAATTTAAATAAAAGAATCCGTTTGAGGATTCAAGCCGGTGAACTCACAATCAAAAAAAAAGACCTAAAAGAGTTTATTTGCAAATTGACGATAGTTCTGAATTATTGTGGAGTGTTCATTGCTTATTTTCTTATTCAATACGTTATATATTTATTTTGATTGTTGTAATAATGACTTAAACATTTGTATGCTATCTGTAGTGTCTAGCAATTTAATTTAATCAAGCCTGAGATTTACTTCAAAGCAAACCTAGAAATTTTAAAATTCAATATGTGACTGAATATACTTTGTGTCTCTTAATTGTAATGCGGTGTTATAACAGCTTGTGATCCGTATAATTCCAGAAAAAGCCTTTTAATAAAATAACCAACTTAGTCAAAATCCTTAGTAGAGATCGACTTGGACGGAGAATTGTGGAAGAAGCGTGGAGTAGTGTTCACTAGTCGTATAGGAATTTGAAAAAAATGAATATACGCATATAATATCAAAGAATTCAAACACCACAAGCAGTGATAATAATTAAAAGAAACAAGATTTATAAAATTCGAAATATCTATAACATTTTGTAATATAATATTTTATCGTTTCAAAACAAACAATATTCTCTCATTACCCTACATATTTTTTTTTCACGAAGATCGTAACTCTTATTTTCAGTCTATATAACCTAAGTGTATATAGTGTAAGTGTTGGCTTTGTAACAAGTGGTATTTATATATTTTGAGCCTATTTTCCGCTGCATCAGTTTTTATCCACAGTTTTAGCACTGGAATTTAACCAGGACATTAACTGAGTAAAATTCTACCATAAGAATTTAAGCTACTGTGAAATATTCTAGTAGTAAAAAGCAAATTTATGAAATTAATTAGTAACCAAGTATATTTTTTAAATTGAAAAAAATAAAACACATTTTTTTTTACTACTTCCACATTTTTGTAATGATCAGGACTGGTTTTACTCATCACGTGAATTATCAACTGATGAAAATACAATCAAAACAATTTATCGTGATTTTCGGAAATGGTCCTGATCATTATAAACATGTCAAAGTAGTACAAACAAATTGTGTTTTATTTTTAAAATATGTTACCTTTCCACAATTAAATTGAATACCATAAAAGTATTTTTTTAAAGTCTATAAGTTTGATATTTGTAATCATCATACATAGCGTAAGCGTATTTTTGAGATGTTTTTACCTACTTAATATGTTTTAATACTCTTGCATACTTGAATGAGAAAAAGGTAATCTACACATTCTTTTTTTACTTTTCCAACAACATTGTCAAAATGGTTTTACTAGATTGATTCGTGAGATAGATATAGATATTGATTGATAGTGAGGGATAGAATCTTTTTCATGTATAACTTCAACAAATAAAAATTCACTCAAATCAACTTTGGCCATGATTTAAAACACTATTAAATTCTGTCGATATGAATCAATGTGTACTAACAAATCAAACCTTCTGTCAAACTCCAACGAGTCAAACAAACCGATCCCCGGCATGGATATTATTGATTGTCATAATACAATGCTTGCTAAAGTACTCCAATATATCAATGGCAGAATTATCGCCTGATTGCTGTCACCAACTGCTCATTCTAATATATTTCCGAGACTATTGGGTGCTCTGACGTTTCGTAATTGTTCGTACGATGTTCTCAGCTGGATTCATTTGTGATCCTTCCTGAATGGTTTGTTCTAATAGTCTAAGATTGATATTCATACGTATGTGTAATGAGAGAAATTATGTTCCTGAATTTATGCTTAATTGAAAAGCCATCACTACTCAAACGTATGCAAGTAAAACTTTATGTCAATAACAATGTAGATTAGCAAAAAATATTTGTTAAACGATACTGAGATTGATAAAAGTTTATGACAGTTTTTATTAAGCACATACTTGCAAATGAATTAATTTTGCATAATAATCTAATACAAATGTTATACCTATTTGACTAGAAAGTTGGTAGACTAAAATAAAAAAAAAAACATGTATTTTGAATAGAAATTCATCATTATATTAAAAAAATATTTCATTTTAGAATGAAAAATAATGATAATTATGCGATAATAATCACCTTTATGGGGTTAACTGTCAATTGTTGGAGGAAAGGCATTAAATCTATATATATGTATAAAAAACAGTAGAAAATTCTTGTAATGAGTAGAACTGGTCTTGATAATTTGATACAATTTTGAAATCACTAATAGGTAATAATCGTTTTAAATTTACTTTCCTCGCTCAATTCTTGCATTTGGCTTAATTAAAGGAAAATAAAAACAATAAGAAAACTTAGGTGCCTAAAGACAAATATTAAATTACAGTTCCTAATTACATTAGCACAATATTTACCTTATAAAATATTTAATATGTCTGTTCCATGATGTAGTAGTCAACATCGTTGGCTTTGTTTACGAATCTCTCGGATTGAAATCGCAGGATAGGTAAGCTTGTTAAATTAATTTTTAATTCAATTTATGGATTTCTGTCCATCGATCCCAAAAGCAGGGCGTAGCAAGACCGATTAGATAACCACTAGTCCTGTCCCAGTCCTATTCTTCTATCCCAAATCAGTTCGAAAAAGAAGGTTTAAAGTAATAAGCAGTTCTTGTAGAAAAATCTGTCTCTTTGAGATACCTCCATTAGGTGTCCAATGTTCCACATTGTGTCCGCTCTCATGGTAAAAAAATACTTATATAATATAAGCTTAGTAGAATATGTTTCCTATTATTTTTCTGCAAATTTTGTTTTCTTGCTATTTTTGTTATCCCGTGAAACCATTTCATTAATATCTATTACGCAAAAATAAGCTTAAAATGCACTTTTCCAGACTATCAAAGAACTCAGTAGTTAGCTAGATGGGTTTTAAGCAGAAGTATGGGAGGAAAGAATAAAATGCGTGGGAGCATGGACGTATTTTTAAAAAGAGTGAAAATAGAGTACTTTCACCCACACATCGCAGTAAAAAAAATAATCGTTAATTTGATGTGAAGTGTGGTGAAGTATGTCATTTGATATGTGTGAAGTGGTCAGGAATGTTTTCCAATATAAAAATGATTTAATGCTATGAGTGCTAATTGCGATATTTAATTAAATTTCAGAGTATTAAAGACACACTAGTATGTTAATCATCACTTAAAAGGTGCTAAACAACTATTAATAGTTTTTTCATTATAATTATGGCAATAAATCATAGTCTTTATTACTTATTTGTAATAAATTGCCAATAATGGTGTCACTCAGAGTTTTTTTTCTATTTGGTTTATTCTTTTTTAAAAAGCAATGTCTCAAATTGTCGTTTTCAATTCATCTATTTTAACGCTTATTCGTAAAAATTCTTTAATTTAGTTTGAATATGATTAACAATATCATAATTTCGGCCTAATTACAATTTCAATATGTAATAACTATAAATGGGTTGGGTTTGTGGTACAATGGTCAACGACTTTGGATTCGGTTACGGATTTCACGGATTCGATTCACAGTTCGGAAAATTTTATAAATTGTTTTTTTTTGTGATTTATGTATTTTGGTTGGTAGGCATGAATGTTTGTGATGCCTTAAACTCCCTTCTACTTACCCGATTCTTAAAATGAGTCGTATTGAGAGCAAATAGCTAACCACTGGTACTGTCCTAGCTCTATCCTTATATCCCACTCTCTTCTAAAATGAGAGGTCGAGAAACTGAGTAACCTCAGAAAAACTTCTGTTTTAGATACTTTCATAAGGACGCTATATTCTATACATTTAAAGCGGACATGGAGTAAAAAAGAATTTTTATAGTGCAATGATTCTAACACCAGGTATTATAGATCGTCTGAAGTTACGAGCATGTACATAGATAATAATTTTGAAATGTTCTTAAATATATTAATAACTCTATTTAATAGAAACACTTAAGTGGATGCTCTTAAAGTCCATAGTTTCCAAAATGAGCTTTAATCAAAGTTCGTACAAAAGAGCATCATCTCCATTTAAAAAGCAATAGATCACATACCTTTTAAAAGATGTTGCGTCTAAGTTAAACTCGAATATTGTCACGCCTGTAAATTCAATTAAACTGTGACGAACGCTAAATAATTAGACAAAGTGTACAATATGGCTTAAATTTAAAGTGACGCACAATTCAACAGACGTTTTTACTTAAGGAACAACTCGAACAAAAATGAGGGTTCTAGTATCATATCTCTGAATCTCCATCAATGCTTATTTTTGGCATTCTTAAAAAAATCCGATTTCATGCTACAGTTACAAATGCATAGAACAGATGCTTACACCATAATATCACTGTGTAAAGGAAAAAATATTACCCACGCACAAAACCTGTATTAAATTGTATATATTGTGATTATCGAAAAAAAATATTTTGAAAAAACGATGGGATGCGCCCTATTGCCTTTCTACAGTCCATATAAAATATATATTTCTACAAATATTTTGGATTAACACGTTTTGTGTGAGTTATTCACAATATGTTTTGGTATGAGTTACATCCTTTTGCCTTCCTACAGTCGATATGTAAACAAACACTGCTGGCCGTGACAACAATGCTGCACTTTCGTTGGCTGGAATGGAGATTAATATTTTGAAAAAACGGTGGCATCCGTTCTATTGCATTTCTACAGTCGATTAAAAGTTACATTTATATAAATATTGTGGATTAACACGTTTTGTGCGAGTTATTCACAATATGTTTTGGTGTGAGTTACATCCTTTTGTCTTTCTGTAGTCGATATATAAACAAACACTGCTGGCCATGACAGAACAATGCTGCACTTTCGTTGGCTGGAATGGAGGTTATTAGCTTAGAAAATTATAGGGTATTGGAGAATATGAGTTTTGAAAAAAAAATCACAATCATTTTAGATTGGCGTTTGTAAGCTTAAAAAGATATTTTATAATTTAAATGGTAGGTGTGAGCACGAAGCACGATACTGCATTCATAACTTACTTTTTACAATGCTGCAGATTACGAATTACAATACTAGACCCCTCAAATGTCAATATAACTTGAAATAAAAATAGATTCAATTGGCAAATGTATTTGATATTGCATATTATCATTAAATTGAAAATGTTAAACAAAATTGTAAAATTATTTTTAAATATTGTCTGAAAGAATAAAACGGAACTTCAACATCAATTTCGAATATTGAAAATTGTATGTTCTCACTTTCACACATTTTTCTCCTCATCAGGAAGCATCTTCAGGATTAATCTATTATAAGGTCTTGAATTATAGCGGAGCCATTGTTATTTTTCTTTTGCTTATAATTATGAATGAGAAAATATTTTTTTCTTTGCAGAACACGGGAAGCACAAACAATATCAATGCTATTTATAACGTTGATTAATTTTTTCCGAAAGAAAATCACATCAGAAATAAACATAAAAGTGAAAAGCCAGCCGTTTTGCTGTATTTTATGTAATTATTGACGTATTTAAAGATTTATTAATCTAAGACAAAATTTGATATTAATTTAAGAATCCATCGAAAACATTATGTAGCTGTTTTTATAATACCTCAATTTCTTGATAATGAATATTTTCAAATTCATTAACAAAATTTAATTAAACTGTGGAGTATTTAAAATTACAAAATATATTTTTGGGAAGGATACTTGAAGAACAATTGAAAAATTAATGTAATTAAATAAAAATGATAATGAATAGCGTCTGGCTATTCATATAACGATAAAAATGTGAAAGAGGTACGAGTTTTTCTTTACCAATCGAATACTTTTATTTCTACACATATTTCATCATATTTATTTTGAGAACCTGATACTTAGATGGTAGATATAAAGATTTTATTCAAAAAAAAGTCTTGTGTACTAAGAGAATTATAGTGTACACTATAATAACGAACTTCTTATTTTTAAAACGTTGTTCCTATACAATTTTTGTTTCTGGTACATTTTCGTTTGCAAAATTCGTCTAATAAAGAAATAACATAGATATAGTAAAAAAATCCTGGCAACAACTGGTTTATCAAATTTATTAAAAAGGTTAAATAAATTACACATTGAAATGTTGACCGTTGTGTATTATTCTCGTTTCATTAAACTCTGACATTAATAATTTCAAATATTTCCACTTGACCTCTTCGCTCATTAATTATTATTTTGGCGAGAGAGGTGATCTGACCCATCATATTAAATACGACCTTGTCTCATGATTCAAAATTCTAATCAACCGCTTTCAATTTATTTAAAATTATGTCAAGGGGTCAAACACAATAAGCAGGCGGACCTTTTGTTTCTCGCACCTATTAAATGCCAGCCACCATTATGTATACACAGTTCTTGCAGTTTATTTCCAACGAAAACAAAACGTGTTTAGAATTTACAAATGGCGAAGGCGCGTGACTTTTACCCTTTAATTAAGGGCTCGTAATTTTACAATTTCATTTGAATAACTTGGCGATAATTGATGACAGCACTAAGAAGAAGAAAGAATATTGTAATATTGTTGTCAATAAATTTTAGAGGATTTCAAAATTAAAACGAGTGCCTTCATAATTTAATGAGAAGATTGTACTATACCGAATGACAAAACAGTACAAAAATGTATGAAAAAATATCTTTGGACAATCAAAATTCATGTTTCAGAGAAAACTTTAGCATGAAAGAAGGAAAATAATATTGGATATGATATAGGTATACCATAGAGCTGTAGAATTTTGAAATAGTTGGAGTTTCCCTTGTCTATTCTTCGAAAACTTATTATTTGGTCAGTAAATAATTTCGTCAATGGCTAGTAATTAATTTCATAAATGGTTAGCAACTTGTTCAACAAGTGGTCAGTAATACATAATAAATGGTCAGTTAATATTTAGGTTTATTCAGCAAATAATTGCACGAATAAATAAAATCTCCGCGTCCGTGTTGCAGTTTGTTCCGACGTTGACTATGGTTACGGATGTCTCAGGTTCAATTCCCTGTGCGGACAGCTTCATAAATTGATCTTTCAATCGATTGATTTATGGATTTCTGTTCGTAATCCTGCATGTTTGTGGTATCTAAAACTCATCCGTCCCACCCATCCGATCATTTTATCAAATTCTAATTTTGATAATATTATATTCGCCCCATTCAGTAGACGTTGATCGATAGTTAGTTATTCATAATATATATATATATATATGGGTATGGATATTTTTAATTATTTGATATCGAAATCCAATAAAACGAAGATGGTACAGATTTTAAAAGAATCTTTTTATTATGTCACGAAAACACAGATTTCTCAGAATTAATTTAATATGCGTTGAGTTTTCTCTGTGACATGCTTTCTTTCCCAGAAATGAAATGGTAATTTACGTATTAAGTATACGGTATCACAAACCTTTTAACTATCAGTAGTCTCATTAAAATTGGCTGACTTTGAAGATTTTGTTGGCAAAGACTGCCACTAAATAGCTTTATAGGCAAAATTTCAGTTTAAGACATACGTTGCTTGCAAGTAACTAATGTTTTAAGAGCAACAAATCATCCTAAGTACATAATGTTGTTACAGGTATAAAATTTAACTATGGTTATGTATACTAATTTGAATATGATGCAGCAAAAGCTGTTTTACGCAAGATTACTGTAATAATTTATAATGAACGGAAGGAATGAATTTTTTTTAAGAAATATACCACACATTTTATTAACACATTATAAAGAGTCATTTGTATATCATTTACGGTAACTGGACTAAACAAACAGACCATGACGAAACAGAACAGGAGAAAATAGAACAATTTGAAAATAATATCTTTGCCCTATCTATTATTTATTGATTATATATGATTATAGACATGAGTGATTTCTCATCGAGTTTATCTAGTATGGTTTTCCGATTTTCAAAATTTTTCGGGAATCAGATATTTTTTTCCAAGCAAATTTTAAAATATTCAAAAAAAAAGTACTTTGTATTATACGAAATAAACAGTACGGTAATTTGTAAATATTTGTGTTTAATATCTAGAATAAACACATTATAATTGCATATTAGAGTTTATTATAAATTTTGGTTTTTATAAATTACTAAATATTGTATTATATAAATAAGTAAATATATTATTTATTTTTTATGTGTCCAATAAATAATAGATACGACAAAAATATTATTTTCAAACTGTTCTGTTTCTTCATGTTCTGTTTAGTCATGGAACCAGCATGTACATATACACGCCAATGAAGAATAGTTTGAAATTAATAAATTAAGGTTCGTTATCAATTTTCGCTATATTACATGTTTCTTACAAAGTGTTTGGAACAAGGGCATCTAATTTCGGACCTTTTTTTATGATCCCAGGATTTTAGAATGCAGAATTTCTCATTACCGAGATTCCGGGAATGGTTATTGTATACTTTCATGTTTTAAATTGTAAATTTAATTTTGTCCATTATTTCTTCAATTGAAATGTATATATTATTTAATATTTTTTTGTGTATTGAATGTTTTTTTAATTGATTAGGAATCAGAAAGTTATTCACAAAAAAGTGGATAAAATAAGATTAAACGTAATGATTAAAATATTTTTATATTCTATGTTATTTCTTGCATTATTGAGGTAGGTTTTACCAGGTGATATCGGAAAAGAAAACATGTCTTTCAATTCGACTTATAAAAAATATTGTTTTTCATTCATTTAAGAAACGGTCTTCCTTTGTCCTCTATTTCAAATTGGTTAAAAGCGGCTGATATGAAATGTCAGAAGGAGTGAGACCGCAATAGATATATACTAATTATTATATAAAACTATGTACATGAACAAGCCGAGGTACACGTTGTA
Source organism: Himalopsyche phryganea (assembly GCA_022494535.1). Taxonomy (NCBI): domain Eukaryota; kingdom Metazoa; phylum Arthropoda; class Insecta; order Trichoptera; family Rhyacophilidae; genus Himalopsyche; species Himalopsyche phryganea. Next base: position 1,147,655 of record JAGVSL010000060.1, on the reverse strand, counting down.
GTTAATCAGGAAGCTTTAATTTAATATGAGAATTATTTTCTAGCAATGTTAATGAATTTTGGATCCCGGGATCGATACTTGAACAATCGACCGGATCGAATAATTGACAAAATGATTGAAAAAAAATGTGTTTGATAAAACTGAACTTGTGAAATTTAAAGTTGGATCACATGCAATGAAACACATACATTAGTATAAAAAGAAAATTGTAGCCATTTTAAATAGAATATCTGAAGAATTGAAAAATAAAAAATAGTGTTTTTATTTGGTAAAATAGCTTCAAAAAATGAAAAACAAGTGTGGATTTTTTTGAATTATTTATGAAGTGCGTCCAAATTTCCGTCATACTCTGGAAAACATTTTCCATATCAGTATTGAAATCGTGGATTATCATTTTATTGAAGCAAATTTCCAAATAACTGAGGGATTTTAAATTGTGTTTGTAAACTCGGCTTAGCACATTATTTAGGTATTCGCAATGCTGGATTTATTTATAAAGTTTGTGAAAGAATAATAACGAATCTTTATTGTGCTCTGATAAAGCGATTGCATAATTTTTTTTTAAATTTTTTGTTGGGTGTAAATTATTTTATAACTTCGGTTGATTTCGTCTATGATTTTTTTTATTAATTTAATCCGCTTAGAAGTTTACTTTATTGTTTCCCCTAATACTATTGGGTATATTCTAAAATTATAGTGTTTTCTTTACTTTTCGTCTAGTGTTACAATCAAAATAACAGTTTGAACGCATGAAGTACATTTTGAAATGTAGTTCAATTACGAGAGGTATAAGAGAAGTATTGACGGCTCCAGAAATAACAGAGCGATAATAACAGATATATAGAGCGGGCAAGTTGGCCAGCCTAGCTTGTTGTTCAGAGTCTTTTGAATCCATATAACATAAATACATTACAACAAGAATTAATTATTGGTTACAATATTTCAAACATTTTCTGAGAGAATAGTGATGAAATATGCATGATTAATGTCCACATAAAAATACACTTGGCATTATAAAAGATTGAAAATATCCATTTGATATCAAAATCACTCACTTGCATAACGAAGCTTTTGATCGCCAAGCATAGTTCTTGCCGCTTATCTAGAGAGCAACATATTGGATATTTTCGAACTAAGATTAAAAAAAAATCGTTAGTAAGTAAGGTCAAATACAGTTTATTTAAAAGTACCTACGATTCATTTGATATATTATTTATGCAGTCAGAGAAAACAAAAAACTAATTTATAAAATTAAAAACTATTATGGATACCAAGCCCTGTGCAATTAATTATTTTATTAAGTAATTACTTTCCTCGAATACCCCTTTGTAAATAATTGTGGACCGAAGGTCAAAAGGAGACATTAGAGAGTAATAACTCATTAATAGCACGCAACAGTGTGACTTTGACAGTTAGCTAGTGAAGTACCTACGTCCAAGGCTTTTAATTAAGACCCTTTTGTTCGTAATCAATCATACAAATACCTTTTAAGTACAATTAAAAGTGTGTTTCACGTGTTATACATCTTACCTTATTTAATATTGGTTCATGTGATACAAATTGTTACTTATTTTTATTTCTAAAAATAAATTTTATGGAGTGAGTAGAACTTTAGTTGAGCATTTGTGCTTTGTTTGTTATGTTGCGTAAAGATGTTATTTTGTATTAAGAATATAAAAAGAATATTTCGTGATTGATAAAAATGATGACATAATTAACATGTTCAAACAAATACTTTAAAATTTTAATTGGACAAATGACAGTCGCGCTCATAAAAATACACTGTCAATCTGTATACACCTATACTTTCAAACGTGCGACTCATGAAAAAGTGTTTTATTGTAAAAATCGTGCGAAATTTCCAAAGCAATCAAATGATCAAATTCTGCGAAACATTTATTTTAAGGCACACAATTTTTAATTACAATTGCAAAAATAACAACATCAAAAACGTTCCACCTAATAAAAACGTTGACAGTCATTTCTAGAAAATGATTTATTGCCCCGATTGCTGAAACAAATTTCAACTTCTTGGAATTATGTGAATAGTATTATAATATAGATTTGAAAACGGTGGCTTAGTCATGAAGTTACAAAGTCAATCAACATTTTAAGCCTCTTAGTAAGAGTTCCGGTGAGTGGTCAAAAAATTCTAAGAAATCCTTGTTGAGAAGATTCAAATTGTTATTTGTTTTATTATAAAAAAATGATTGTTTTTGTTTATGTCATAGTTATTTTTGATTTATTTTTAACGTAAATCAAAAGTTCTTGTTTTATTGCAGATAAGTTTATTTGAGTAATATTTAACTAATCAACGCAATTAATTGTTATTTATTCATCTAATATTATAGCATGTAGCACAATGTATTTGTAAATTAATTAATCTATATATATGAAAATGAAGATTTGTTTGTTTGTTTGTCCTCTATGTACTCCTTTACCATTCATCCGATTTCTATCAAACTTTGGTGAATTGTTGTGCACACACCCTTAAAGGTTTCTCAAGAAAAAAAATTTTAATCTAAAATCTAAATCAAAAATCAAATACGTACAAATAACGACATCTTGTAAAGGTATTCAAAAGGTAAGGAACTCGTATTTAACAAAAATATTCCATTCTATGTTCGGATCATGAGTCAGCCATAAGGCAATAGTTCTCATAACTTAAATAATTTATTTCACATGTGCTATGAATATCGCTGGAAATATAAAAGCAATAACATATTAAATTGTTTGAAAGGTATAAAAGAATTACGGTATTAAAAAATAAATCGGGCTTTGGGTCGGGTTTGGGTAACGAGTGTGATATTGAGACTTGGGCTCGGACCGGGTAATTTTATGAAATTTCGGCTAGTGCAGACTTCTAATCCAAAAGCACTTCAGTAAACAGAATTAAAACACAAACCCTTTTTTCTTTGAGTGGCATTGCAACGCATGCCGGGTACTCACTAGTAATGTATAAAAGTAAACATGTTAACTGATTTCAAGGTGAACAAATATTGACCGCCACACGAGTTTATTAATAAAATACAGCACAAATTCAAACTTCTTATCATAATAAACACTTAGACACTAATAAATATTGAAACTTTTATAAATAATTTTAACACGTGAAGTGGTTGTGTGTATCCATACTTTTGTCCTTCAGGTTATAAGGTTTCTAATGGAAATTCCCTGTAACGAATATGCTTACACCTGCCAACTTGTTCACGAAGCTCTTAATATATGTACGGTGACTGCATTTTTACATATTAAAAATTAAGGAAGCAAAATTACTTTTTCTCTTGTTCGCTGAACGCGTGTTTTCAAGCAGACAGAAAATTTTTGTCAACATTAGCGCGAGGTTTTTATTTTCGCAGTTTCAAAGGTAATAAAAGAGGAAGTTCTTCAAAAAGCTTAAATCATGATGATACAAAGGTTACCAGAGCAATGTTTTATACATATTTGCTTATTTAAACTTGGCATGAAACGAAAATCCAAATTTTTCATTTCGTTATATTCTTTCGTGTACTGAATAATTTTCCTACGTTTTTACATGTATCAAATTGATGATAACAGATATATCTATCTATATTTATATAAAAATGAAGATTTATTTGTTTGTCCTCTATAAATTCCTTTACTATTCATCCTATTTCAATCAATCTTTGGTTAGTTGTTGTGCGCACACCCGTGAAAGTTTCTGAAGAAAAAAAATAAAATCTAAAATAAAGAATCAAATACGTACAAACAACAACATCTCGGAAAATATGATTTATTAGTATACGCACCAGACAAAAAAAAATATTGTGTATCCAAAATAGAGGTCTGGACGAGCCCTGCTCGGGCGGGTAAAGTAAATTCAGATTCTGGTTCAGGCCGGACCTGGGTAAGGAATTCAAATTTAATTCCTTACCACAAGGCAAAAGTATTCATAACTTAAAAAAATGATTTCACATGTGCTACGAATATCGTTGAAAATATGGAAACAATAACATGTATTATTTGAAAAGTATAAATGAATTACTGTATTAAAAAAATCGGACTTTTTTAGGACTGAGAAAAATAAATTTGGGATTCGGGTCGGGTTCGGGTAACAAGTGCGATATTGAGACTCGGGCTCGAGCCGGGCTGGACCTGAAGATGACGGGCTCGGACCGAGTAATTTTATGAAATTTCGGCCCATGCAGACCAACACAAAAGCACTTCGATAAACAGAATTGAAAAAACAAACCCTTTGTTTCGTTGAGTGGCATTACAACGCATGCCGGGTACTCACTAATGAATAATATAAACAGGTTGTACACCGTTATTATATTACATTGTACTTTAGGCTACAATTACAAGAAAATATTTTTAACCATCTGTTAAGCCGTTCGTTTCTTTAATGGAATATCAACGAAACCAACATTTATCAATAATTTCTTTCTTGTTATCAGTAAACTGTTTTCATTAGAGAAAAATGAAGGTGTTACTGCTAAAAACTTGTAAAACGCCAAAGAAGCTGGCCAGAGTCGTTAACAACACTAGTAGAGAAATTGAAAGAAAGTCTAAATACAAATTGGTCGAAATCTTTATGAATATGACTTGAACCCAACTTATTATTTAACGTAACTTAAGTTTATCGCAAAAATCAATCAATAAATGACATTTATTTTGCACATTTTTCAACGCACGGCTGAAATCAATCATTTGACAATTTTTTACATTGATACTATTTTTTAAAATAAATTCATTTTTCATTGTGAGTAATGAAAATTAGCTTCCGGAAACGCATTCAAATATAGTATTCCATAAAAGCAGATGATACGTGAAGGCTTTTACATTTGCACAGTTGATTTATAGCGAGCTTTTGAATTTTGCAAGTATTTTCACCGCATCCGATATATTTTCAGGTAAAGGCTTTCACGGCACGGCGCTCATGTCGTGTCCATTGCTGCGTTCATCTGTCACTACACTTTTCAATGCACCAATGCAGCCTAAATACCTTTGTATACAGGCTCCAATGCCAAAATGCATGTTTTTCGTTACCAAAAAATTGCATTCGTGTAAAAATAAAAATTTCATTTGAAACATTGTGAATATTCAACTTATTATTATTTAATGAATTTAATGTTTGAATGTTAAAAATGGAAATAATATAATAAATGTACGCAAATCAACATTTTTTGAAATATTTCTGAATAATAATTGAGAGGCTGAGAGAGAGAGTTTTTATCTACGAACAATGAATATCAAAAAGTCATAAATTTTAGCATTTAATTGGTATTTAAGTAATTAGAGATTACTGAAATATTTTCAATATAGTAGAGAATTCTTTATGAAAAAATCTGTTTCACTTGAATTTAATTTTGATTATTCATTATTATGTAACATTCATTAAAAAATATAAAACGTAATTGGTGAATTATTTGTATCCTCTTTTAGTATTTATTTATTCTTAAAAAAACTACTTGTTTCTTTGTTAGCAAATACTTACTAATAATATAGTGCTTATATATTATCGCTAATATTAAATTTAAAATTTCAATAATAATCTATTTTTTAAAAATACAATTTACTAAAATAACATAATATTAAATTTTTTTTTGTAGTAATTTTTAATGTTTAGTAATCGCCCAGAATGAAAAAAATTTCTTGCATCCCCCTGGATACCTCGAGCGTACCCATAACGGCAACAGCATTGCCATGTTGGATTTCTATGCTTATTCACTGTCTAAGATATTCACCTGAGCGGCACTCACCCATCCTGTCCGTCATCCTTCGACCAATTTCCGCCACCTTCCTCAAAGCCGAGGGTCCCCAGGGACCGAACGTCTCAAAACCCAATGGACAGAAAATGAAATTTGGCGAGAGACAGTCGTATTTTCTGCATTTGGAGGTTTCTTTTTTAAAACGAAACAAAACTACTATTTGGTTAACGTATTTTTAATGGTCAAATAATGGAAACATTTTCTCTCCACTTATTTCATTTTAGCCAGTGTCGCCTTCTGTTTACAAGCTTTTCTTAAACATTTTCATTCCGTGCTAAAAAAACCACGTTAATAACCGTGATCGACACAGGCTATGTCACTTGTATTGAGCATTTTTAAAGCTAATTGATCGCTATAAAAGGATTTTTCCGTTTTTAAATATCATATGTTATCGTTTTACACTTTATTTTGTGTCTAGCACTTGCAATTTACATATTTTCAAGTAATATAATTGAGATATAGACGACATGGAAAAAGCACGTCACATAAGGTGCAGGCATGTCTAGCATCTGCCTTATACAGTCCGTTTGAAATGTAAACGTGACAAGTTGACTCATATTATAACAAACACAAGCAAGCGAGTGATGTGCCGTTCTCTCTTTCTCGTTCAATTCCATGTACAGTGAAGGGTGCGAGTGATATACAAGCGCTTAAAAATGAAGTTGTGCGATAGAAATAGAATAACTCCACCACATGTCGCTGCATAAAAAATAACTACAAGCGAAGATGCATCCGTTTCTTTCTACCTCTAACTAATACCATTTCTCGCTTTGTCTCAACTTAAAAAATATGTATCTCGCTATCATTTTAATTGAGTTCGAAACAATATCGACATCAGAGATTTGTAATTTTATTAATTTAATGATGAAAAAATTGAATCGAACAAATTATTTATTTTAATTTTATTACATAACTATTTTATCTACAAATAGCAAAAATCCTAAATTTATATAAAACCTAATAAGCGAGATATTAATGTTTTCAACTCGAATTGCAATCTAGGTGCACCTATGGTAACGGGAAGGTTAATAACAACGGATTGGTTTATCAATTGTCCAGTGTTTTTAATTGTATCTTTTCAATTCAATGCGAAAAAATCACTAAATACATATTAGTTTTTGTCCGAGTGAGTGCTTGAATAATAGACCTCTGTTTGAAAACAGTTCTATTTATTGACAATGAAAAATTTACTTATGATACCTTCAATAAAATCCACGAGCATCATTTTACAACAGGAATTTCTAGTATTATTTGAAATAAGTTGAATAACCCTCCCATACTGATAGTGTGACAATGAGTTACCTTGGTCATTAAACTCTTAAACTATCTGTGAAATAGGTCATCCAAAAATTTAAAATTTTGCTATTTATAAATAAAACAGTTCTACATTTAATTAAAAATTAAAAATAGATTACGTCTTCTTTGTATAATTAATCATACTTCAATCAAACATCGTCAATTTTACCCTCGAAAAATACAAAATTATAGTAACAATTAGTATAATATAGTCATAGTTAGAATAATATAGTAACAATCCAAGATACATGACGTACCATATGCAACCGATTTTTTTTTCAAACGGCACCAAGATACGTTTTGAGCTTGTCTGCTATGAAGAATTTCGATTTTGGCGTCTTTCGATAATTTCGCTTAGTTGTATATGTATTTTTGGTTTCACACACAAAACATGACGTAAAATAAAAATTTAATACAATACAAAACCATATTTCACTTTTTGAAATTTTCATTTCACTTTATAAATACTTTTATATGACAAAACCTACACGGTAACAAAATCTGACTGCACGGGATCCGAAGGGATTTTTTCAGTAAGAAAACGGGAAGGAAATAAAATTGTTAAGACTGAAATATTGATAACTAATTTAAATAATATCATTTTTATAGAAAAAGTCCATCACGTAAATCTAGTACTAATTTTATTACGCATAATTAATTAAAAAAAAGTGTAATTTACCTGCACGGAATAAATTCACATAAAATTACGCATTTCACCTTTTATTAGTTTTTTGAACCTGGGAAATCGTAAACGGTTTGCCTGTAATATTTTTTTTATTTGTTATCCCTAGCATTTTATTATGTGTATGCTAAAAAACACTTTTATCGCCTGAAATAAATTTCGCGCCGTGCAAACTACTTTTTTATTGGGCGTATATTACTTATGTAATATGTATTTTTTTTATTACTTTTCGCTGCGTTTTGCTTATTACATAACTTTATCATGCTTCATAAAAAAATTAAAAACCATCAAGTAAATTTTAAATTTTCACTATACTTCCGATAATTTATTTTTAACAAAATATTGAATTACTCTATCACCTCAACAACCAAGATTTTTAGTATTTTTTTATCGATATATTGTTTGATTACAAATCTCCATGAAACAAAAGCTTAGGGGAAACATAACGGTCACATCGTATGCTCAAATAAAACCGACGACATTTTTTACAAACCGGGTGTGGTCACTGATTCGCGCTAACGGTTTCTGAAAAAGTTGATTTGTTACTGTAAAGTGAAGTGGATAGTTTTTTACAGTACCTTGGTTTTAAATAAAACAAGACCAGCATAAAATACGCTTTTCGGTAATTTTGTGGTTTGTTTCATTGTTTAAAAATAATAAATTTTTATTTTAAATAGTTTTAACATAAAACAGTGCCATACGAGCAAATATTTATTTTTATTAATAATTCTTATTTGTTTATCTCATATTATTTATCTTTCCGATAAAATTCTTAACATTAATTGTGGAAAACATATCGCTCAAAAAGCGCTTGTGTGGACTAACAACAGATTAATTTAATTCTATGGAAGTACCTATGTCAAAATACACAACTGACACTAAAATTATGAACCTGCAGGAATTTTAGACTAAATTACATACAGTTTAGCAAATCGCAGGTAAATTAACTGTCGGTTTAACTATTTGGCTTGACTAATTGCTCAGTTTACTAATCATTAATTAATTACCTAGTATTTGTTGATGAGTAATTGTTGACAAAAATTCGTAATACATTTTATAGTATAAATGCAATACATTTTAGAAGTTGTGGTAATAATTCCATTAATTTAGGAACCCACATTTTAACTTAATTTTGGTCCCTATTTTAGACATACATAGCTTGTTTAAACAAATTCATATAAGCCTACACTTATATGTTCAATAAATTTTGATTTCATAAAATTATTAAAATAAAATACTCTGCAATATTATTTATTATCTAAGTTGCTAGTTTTTATCGTAAATAATACAACTAACAAAGGCGACAGCAGAAGATAGTGAACATACGATTTTGTTCTATTAACTGGCATAATATCAAATAATATATAGTTTTAACCGTGAAAATTATTAAGAAAATTAACAATTAAATACCCAATTCTCCAAACTACTAGTTTAATAAAATAATTCTTTTAATCATATATTTTAATATATATATATATGTTTAATGATGTTATAGCACTTTATTTTAAACAAGTAAAATAATGTGTTTACTATTTTCTAACAAAAATATTTCCCTCTACATACGTAATAGTGAAAATTGAATAGTCCAAAGATACAGTGCTGGCTTAACATGACCATGATTAACCATTTGACATTAATATATATATATACCGTGATCCTAGACCCGGAGTGCCAAGGTATAAAGTGGCAATTTTACATTTGAGAAAAATAGTGTGCAGTCAAGTAGTCATTGATTGTTCAATATAGATGTGATTTTTTGTGCAAGAAAATAGTTATTCTTGATTTTTGTTTCTCTGTACTTAATCTGGAGTATAAACAATTATTCGATATAAAAAATGATTTCCAAAACCTCATTTTTCAAATCTAAGACTCTATACATGAATTATTAATTCAATTTATCAATATATTATGAATATACTAATTCTTTGTTGTGAGCATTGTTAAAAATACCCTTAGTAGTCCAAATAATGAATGTCCAATAATAATTTCCTAGTAATATGATCACAGATTGAAACCAATGTTTCGTAAAATAGACGATCAGTCAATTATTTATTCATTTCAGTAATGGTCAACAACGAAAACCACATAATCGTGTAATAAAAATGTCACACCTTTTTGTTAACATAAAAATGAAAAAATTCCGTGTAGGAACTACGAAATACATTTTCATTTAAAAAAGTTTCATTCGAAAACTTTCGCGGCAATTTGTTAGGTAAGTTTTGTAGTTTTTTTTTCGCCTGGTCTCCGTACAAATGGCCCCCGGTAGGGCGTTAAAAAATTAACGACAAATGTGTGACATTTTAATAAGGGTCGTTGTGAGTTTCCGGGCAAAATCGCGTTTGCAAATGACGGCGATCGTTAGCAGCGACCCCGCCTGGCCGGTGAGCGATTACCGCCTGGACTCGTCGGTCAATTCTAGGGTTGCCTTACTTCCTAATTCACATTTCCGCTTTTTTCAAATATTTCTCTCACATTTTTCGTATATGAAGGCGATAAAAATTAAGCAATTAAAAAATGTGTAACAATCAAAATATTTTTTATACCATACAGTTAGTTACTTTTAAAACTTTGCTATTTGTAAATGAAATAGTTCTACATATAATTAAAAATTAAAAATACATTGTAGTTTACGTCTTCTTTTTATAATTAATAAACTATGATATTAAAGCTAACTGTTATGCTTGCTTGTATTTAAATTATCTACAAATTTAACCCTTCCCTTCTCATGATGTAACATTGCGTTACTTCGGCCTTTAAACCTTTAAATTATCTGTGAAATAGGTCATACAAAAAATTAAAAATTTTGATATCTGTAAATAAAATAATTCTACATAAAATTAAAAATTACAAGTACATTATAGTTTACGTCTTCTTTGTATAATTAATCATAATTTGAAAACCTCGTCACTTTTACCATCGAAAAATACAAAATTATAGTATAGTTTAGTAACAATTAGTATAGTTTAGTCACAATCCGAGATGCATAACCGTACCGTGTGCAACCGATTTGTTTCAAACCACACCAAAACACGTCTCGAGCTTGTTCTACAATGAAGAATTTCGATTCTTGCGTCTTTCGATAATTTCGCTTACTTTTATATGTATTTTTGGTTTCACACACAAAATATAACGTAAAATAAAAATTAAATGCTACACAAAACCATAGTTCACTTTTTGAATTAGTCATTTCGCTTTGCGATTATATGACAAAACCCACACGGTAACAAAATGTGGCGGCATGTGATCCGAAGCGATTTTTTAGCATAAAAAAGGAAAGGTTCAACACTCAAAGTTGTAGATGGCCGAATATACGGTATTTTCCATCATTATGTGCAGTGTGGAAACCTCTTCACAGTGTATACTTACAAGTACTTTTTACGTAAAACGATTGAGTGTTTTGTAAAAGGAATAAAACACACATGCTTTGCTCATCAAAACAAAACTTTTTTTTTAGTATGGCCACAACTTTAAAGGTGCGGTCTTTATTTAGATTCAAAAAACGTTAGAACAGTTTATTTTAAACTAGGTTAAAGATGTAAGTAGAGTTTTCTAAAAGCCGGATAAAAAAATTACCAACTGGTATACACTATAAAGTTGATTGTAAAGATAGTAAAATGCATAGAGTTTAACAAATTATTTTGACATTCAATGCTTTACACTAGTCATATTATTCTTTAGCCCTAAGAAATACGACATATAAAGTGAAATATAATTTAACTTCTTCCGTAAAATGGTTATAGCTGTTTTATTATTTATTAAAAAATGTTATTAAATAGAAAATACTAAGTATTATTTTACCTGTTTTGTTTTTTGATAAACTTCCTTACTTTGCATTATATACAATTAGTAAATTAAAAATAGAAACAGACGGATGTGTTGAAAAAATATTAGACGTAAAGCCACCAACCAAAGAAGAATTGTATTAAGCTTATTATTATAGCTTTTATTATATTATAAAAGTTAGGGTATTTGAAACATTGACTGTAGAGCGGAGTTGTTTGGTACAACTAAAAACGAACGAAACGGTTTTTTGTATTTTAATTTTCAACATTTTATAAATTGTAACAATAGATCACATAATTTATACATTATTAAATTAAAAGTTTTTGGTAACAATGCCCAAAATAAAAAAAGTTTACTCGTTTGTGGTGCGCTGACAGATCAATGACTAATTTGTCTTTTCAACATCGATAACAAAGTTTTGTACAGTAACAAAGCTCTTTAATTTTGACAGATGAATTTTATAAATTTTTAATGTACTTAAATACTCATTCCATAAATAAAGTATTGGTTACGTAATAATAAATTGCGCTCGATTTGGCAACCCTTGTCAGTTTGCAATATTAAATAACATAGCGAACGCGTTGAAGTCTGTCAATTTTCCAAAATTAAGGTCTCACAAAAGACTGTTCAAATTAGTTAGTAATTTAATAATAAATGTTGGCCGAGAAAATTTACATTGAATTTTTTTGTCGTAAATCTTCCAATGAAAAATGGTTCACAATATAACTTATCTGTGTGACAAAGCCTTTGAGTTTAAGCAAGTTTTTTTTTTATTAAATTTAAATTTTTTACTATAAACAATATTACATACATTAAATAAACGAATCTAAAGCAGTGCTCGGCAACCTTTTCTCACTCACGACACACCTAAGCACTCATAAATATTTCGCGGCATACTACAAGCCAACATATGTAAATTTCATAAATAAAACTTACAATTTATTAATTTGTTTTTGTTTGATGAATTTGAAATATGTTGTGGCTAATATATGTTTTAATAAGAGCCAATTAAACTTTTTTACCTGTTTAAAGTTATCAGACACTTAGCGCAAAACAAAAATTTTGTTTTTTTGAAAATTACAAATTATAAAAAAAGCATTTGTAAAATCTGTAAGTAAAAAAATGAATTAAACTTTATTACAAAAAGTTATTTAAGCTGACTTGAGTGGATTTTTATCCATATTGCCATTTTTTTGTTTAGCCAAATCCTACATAATCTTTCTTCTTTCAATAATAGTCTCGTGTTCACATTCTGTGCGAAACAGTCGAGATTGATATTTTTTCAAAAAAAAAAAAAATGCGTATTTAAGGCTTATAGTTTGATAATGTGTATTATTTTGATACATTTGTTCATTGTTTGTAATAATTCTACCAATAAATTCTTCGCCATCAATGTTTTTCAATATATGCAGAAATGTGCAATTTATACAGTAGGACTTTTCTGTTTTACATACGAGGAAAATGTCTTTTTATTTCTCATCAATGCCGTTGCACCGTCCATACAAACACTAATACAATCATTTCATTAAAAAGTCAAGACAATAAAATATTTCTTTTAACTGGAATTATATTAACGGGGATCTTAACAACCGATTGGTTCTATGTTCCAAAGAACTATGTTTCAAATAGAATTAGTGTCCGTCTTGTGAACGACTAATAATGGCCTTAGACGTTCGTCTTAACATGTGGTATAGTGTTTAAGTCCCAAAAAACACGTGTATGCTTTATTGTTTGCATGAACACCAAAAAAAGTCGCAGAGAGAGCGATTAGCTAAATACTAGTCCTTTTCTTGCCTCACACTTCATGTTCAAATTGAATCTTGTAGAATGTATAAAGACCATTGATATTTACATGTTTAAAGCCCTTTTAAAATTTGGCTCAAAGTGTCATAAAAAAATACTAGAATAAGCAATTAAACTTATATTGGTGATTGAAAAATAAAACAAAATTTGTTTGTACTACGTCCACATGTTGTTATATATAGATTAGTTCAAATTTCATTATTTGTAGAGTATACTCTTTATTACTTTGGACTCTGGTTCTAGAGTCTAGGGTCACGGAATCCATACACACTAGTACACTAACATGCTCTGTGTATTATACACAAAGTGGATCATTGTTGTAAAAAGTTCAAAGTTGTAAAATGTATTCTTATACTGGCCAATGTCCAATATGAATTTGGCGATTAAAATTTTCATTTAATACTAAAAGATTAAGGGGCTTTACTTTCAGTGACACAATTATGTTAATGTTTATTAATAAATAACCATTTTTTCAAATGCTATAATTTGAAATATAAAATCGACGCTTTACACTTTAAAAGTAATAAAAAATGTGTCATAGAAAGCTTAAGAAGCAGTCTATAAAAGGTATCGTAAGGCTTATCAAAGTAAGTCAACCTTTTTAAATTTTACAAATAGCTACTATGCTAAATCCCAGCTTACTTGTGATAATAATTTGTTAGGTCTAAATCTCCAGGCAGGCAATGTTTTGATTATAAGCTTTCACGTTCCCTACATCTTGTTCCAAAATACGCCGTGTTTTGTTTGCAAGATTGCGGGCTAACTTACGCGTGGTCTTAGCAAGAAAACAGTGTGTTAAAAATTCAGATACATTACACATGTATGAGGTATGTGTGAGTTAACAAATGAATTTCGTTCGTGCAGAGGGTGGCACGTAAAAATCTCTAACGTGGGAGGGCCAAACAATTTGCGGGACCACTTTGTCGAGTCTGGTGAGAAGTAGTGGTGGACTTGGGTTTACGGCTTTTACAAATTGCTTTTATAATATACCGCGGTTAACAATCATACATATTGTATTATTCATACACTTCCTACAATGTTTTGTTGCTATCGGTTAAAATAAAAAAAAATATTCCATACGGAAACTTTTCAAATTCATTCTTAGAGATAACTCTGGTTTCCCTTCTGGTAGTGTACATTTTATGTTTTATGTAAAACACATGATAAGCGACAAGCTTATCAGCAGTAAAGCTACGAGAACGTCTCACTATGATAAACCAAAATACTGCCAACATATTACACAAGTAGGGTAGGTTTATTATTTTCATCTTTAATTTCATTATTTTATAAAAACATTTTATAATTTTTAATTTAAAACTTGATTTTCTTGAAATTTCGTTTCTTACTGTTAATAAACATTCAAACATTAAAACAACTAAAATAAAGTTTATTCAACAAAATTTTTTTTTGTGCTTTTTATAATTTAACTAAGCCAAAGACTTATAATAATTTACCATAATGTAAGAGGTCATCTTTGAATGACGTCAAAACCCTTTATAGACCAATCAATATTTTAGATACCCCTGAAGGTGTAACGATATATATGGAAGTATTCTTTTTTTGAACATAACATCTTCACTTCTTAATAATAATTCATCAGGAGCTTTCTCACTATAAATGAGCAGTCTATATGTAAGTGTTGTGAAATCCTATACTAGCATGGTCTTTGCATAATAATCAATTTTATATGATCTACCATCGATTTGGGTTAGTTTGCCCATCGGTCTAAGATAAACCCATTGTTTTTCAGTTAAACAAAGGCATTGAGTAACCCATAGTGGTAAAAATACGAATTAATATTGAACGTAATTTGTTTTATTGTCGAATTTGCAAGCTGTCTTCTTGGAATGATAAAACACAATTAAAAAACTTACCATATTTTCAAATTGTATTACTAATCTGTAAACCAAATGCTGTATATTTTTTCCCATCTCAATTATGTAAAGAATATATGAAAGCATAAAGAAAAATTGTCAAGACTTAAAAATCAATGAATTTATTGTAATTACAGTTATAATTTGTATCATATTCGAAAGTTACCCGATTTGGATGAAAAATTTTCCCAGCTTGTTTGATCTATATTTATATAATTATCAATTATAAAAATAAATCTATTTATATTAATTAAATTTCATCTTAAGACATTAGTTGATTTCTATGTAGAACTATTCCATACATGATTTCAATGGTGAAACATAACAATATAAAAACCTTCATAACTGGCTGAAAGTTTCCCAGATTGACTTTAGCACATTTTTTATATATTTGACAAGAAACAGTTATCTTTCTGAATTCAAACTGAATTTCTTTACTAAGTGTTGTAAATATATGTTAAATATTGGATCTAAATACTTTAATAAAATAATTTTAGTTGAATAAACTTTATTTTAGTTATTTTAGTTCATATAAAATTGATTATTATGCACCAAGCTAGTATAGGATTTCAAAAAACTTACATATAGACTGTTCATTTATAGTGAGAAAGCTAATGAATAATTATTGATTATTATTAAGAAGTGAAGATTTTATGTCCCAAAATATATACTTTCATATATATCGTCACACATTCAGGGGTATCAAAAATATTGATTGGTCTATAAAGGGTTATGACGTTATTTATAGATGATCTCTTACGTTAAACTTAATTATTATAAGTCTTTGGTTTAGTAAAATAATAAAAAATCATAAAATAATTTTAGTTGAATTAACTTTACTTTAGTTGTTTTAAAGTTTGAATGTTGAAACGTAGTAAGAAACGAAATTTTGGATCAAGTTTTAAATTAAGCAAAATATTTTTTTTCTCAAAATTTTTATAATACCCTCTCGAATTGTTACTAATTGACTAGTGATGATATTTATGATTAATCTGTTATTTTTTAAAATTAAGCCGGCAATCAGCTCTCTCGTTAATAAATAAATAATTTGATGCTTATACATTATTTATGTAGAAAAGATCCACTCAAAGTTTAATCATTCAGGGCTCTTATTCACTTAAAGCCGCCCTGTCTAGGGTTGCGAAATAAAAAATCCTTCTCGTACTGCACTAAAGCACTTTTTCACAAAGAAGCTTTTCTCGCGTTAAATATTCAGAAGGCTTTGTTTCATTTTTAGGTTCCAAGGCCACGGAAGGCGTCACCGTTTTGACTTATCTTTGCGGTCGCCTCCAAGGATAAAATCTAGGTGATATATCTTAAAGGGCTATATTATTGTATCATTTGAATAGGTTATTGACTCAACGCTCTCAAAGAGAGATATAGAATTTACAGTAGGAATATGAAAATAGCTACGCACTTCTCAACAAAAGATCAAAGTAGTTGGGATGGTACTAAAACAACGGGCTATTGTATGAATGAATTGAAATTTATATAGTACAAATATTTTAAATTGTTCACCTTCTTTTTACTATTTCATACATTTAACTAATTTTTAATAATGATTGTGTTTCATATACGACTTTAAATTTTTGAGCAAAAGAAAGTATTCAATGGGATTTTATCGTAAAATAAAATCATTATCTATCATATTTCCATCGGTCAAATAATTACTGAAAAAGCTGATTTATATGGTTTCATAAAAATAAACAAAACGGTTGGATTATATCAGTAATTTTCTAGACAACCACTTCTTCTAATCACTAAAATTTCAACTTATTTGGCTTAAAAAGATCTAATACTACCGGTTATATTCATAAAAAAGCTCGAAACGCGTTTATCATAATTGAATAATTTATTTTTAAATAAAAGTTATTATCTTACAGTAAGTGAGATGAAGTATTGTATATGCTCCACATTGGGAGCAAAAATGGCTTCAAATATATTATACTAATCACTTTTGAGGTGTTAACTGTCAATTATTGGTGGAAAGACATTATATTTTAAAAAATAAAACACAATTCATTTGTACTACTTCCACATATTTATAATGATCAGGGCCAGTTTCACTCATAACACGCATTATCAACTGAATTAATCAGTTAATAATGCTCGTGATGATTAAAACCAGTCCTGATAAACATCTGGAAGTATGTAGTGCAAATAAATTGTGTTTTTTTTTTTAATAAAGCTGTCAACCAGTTCATTCATTCGCACCCATCCGATACTGAAAACAGGTCGTAGCAAGAGCGATTAACTGACCACTAGTCGTGTCCTTCCCCTATTCTTCTTTCTCTACTTTCTTCGAAAAAGAGAAGTTGAATAATTGAGTAACAAGCAGTTCTTTTAGAATCCTTCTGTTAAGATACCTCAATTAGTACTCCATATGATCCACATTGGGATCTGACATATTAAAAAATCTTGTGAAACTAAATACTTTGTCATTTTTATGTTATTTCTTTAATTAGCGCATATGAAAAAGACAAATATTTTTTATTTGCTTTGTTTTTAAAACTTTAGGCTGAAATACTTAGTCAAGATAATATTGAAAGGTAAAGTGACAGCCTCATGTCATCTTTGTACAGTCGTAACAAATGTGGGTTTTTTAGATGGTACTTGAAAAATAAAAGCTTAACAGCCCTGATTGCTAACGAACTGTTAATGAAATGACCTCAAATATCGCCAATGTTCCATCAGTCAAACCGGAGAGTAATGTTTTATATTTTATTAGCTCGTTAATGACTGGGCTGGTAATCAATACCATAATAATCCACAAATTGACATACAATACTTAATCGTCTTAGAGTTGCGCTATTGCGTGTATAACATTGAATCCATTACTTAAAAGGTAGATCGTAGAGCATTTTTGTGCCTTAATTACTTATAAATTAGTGGAAAAGTATTATTCAATGTAACATAAGCATTCGTGTTTATTTTGTCGTTTTTTTATTCTTTAAAAGCCTTGCTTTCGATATTCAGTTAGTAACTGGGTTAGTTTAAGTAACTTTTAAAATTTTAAATCACATTATCAAACATTTCTGAAAACAATTGAATACTTCTCCTAACTGTAAACTATCACGCAGTTTTTTTACAAGTTATTTTCCACAATCAAAACCCTAGGCTGAAAGAATCTTTAGAAAGACTAAACTAAGCTGGAAAATTTAAGACATCGACTGAGGGTGCTTGATGGAATTTCAATATCAAATTTGGATTATTGAGATTTTGTACACTCCCATGTATTTTTTCACTAACGACCCGGGTTTCGCCTTTCGGCATCTTCAGGCATTCGAGTCCATTCGTCAGTTCGAGTCCATTCGTGTGCTCAAATGCCTGAAGATGCCGAAAGGTGAAACCCGGGTCGTTAGTGAAAAAATACATGGGAGTGTACAAAATCTCAATAATCCAAATTTCAGCTGGAAAACATGTTTAAAATTAATTTAATTGCTTAACCTACCTTAGAAATAGCAGTAGACAGGAATGGATAGATTATTGATATGGTTTTATATCAGAAAAGTTTACTTTTTACTTGCCCATTCGCTTGCTGACTTTTGGGAGAAGCTTGAAAAAACAAGCTCCTAGACTTTCTGCTAGAAGGTCATGTTCACAATCTTTTCTTTACTTTCTCTTAAGACATTTCCTAAAGCATCGATATTTTAGTCTAATATCTGCACAATGGAAGAAATAATTGTGACCTTTCTATCGCGTTAATGATATTACAAGCAAACAATGTATTGTTAGTGTTAGGTTATTAAAAAAAACGAATTCTTCTTGTACTACACCAAACAACGGAATCTACTTGTTTGGTTAGTGAGAATTTTTCTTTGAGAATCTGAAATTGATCATGATATTATGAGCAAAGCCGGTTCTGTTATTTCAATAAAATGTAGTAAAATATATACTTTACACATTTTTTTAGAAATAGTTTTTCTGTATTTTTGACAAAGATAAATTTAAAAACGAATAAATTTATTGCTAGTGCTTAGTGGTTAAAAAAATGTAAGTATAACAACAACCCTTTTCAGTATACACTCAATCCTTTTTTATGAGTAGCGTTGGTTTCAGAAATTGGTTTCAAAAAAAATTACGTAAAAAGGTTTCAATAATGTATGGTAAACTAAAATTGGTTCATTAAATTTGTGTAAAAAAATATTTTATTTATATATGTATAAACCTAAAATTATTTTTTTTAAATAAAACGGGAAACCGTAAGATTTTTTGTTAAAATATATCTATACAAATGCAAAATACGGGTGTAAATTGAACACGTCTTTAGTTCGCTCTTTACCGAGGATTACCGCTCAAACTACGTCATCTAGTTAGGATTCGTAGTCAGTGAGACAGGGAAGTGAAGAAATTAACTAATGATTATATAGGGTTATTAAATTAATAGTTTTCGATTTTTTAAAAGTTAAAGATATTAAAAAAATGTGCAATGATCATGTTACTATAAACTAGAGGCTCAGACGGGCCCGGGCTTGGCTCGCTGAACTTTACTCGTCCGGCAGGTGGCCTGGGTTCGGGCTGGTTAAGACAATGCAGATTCTAGATCGGACCGGGCCCGGGTAATGAAATTAGTTTACAGAAAAATATTTCAAACTATGTTTGAGTAATGAGTCAGCAATAAGACAAAACTTTTCATAATTTTTAATTTTTAAGACATAATTTTTATGGAAATAATAACATAACATATTGTTTGAAAACTGTAAATGAATTTCTGTATTGAAAAAAAATTGAGTTGTTTTTTTGGGCTTTGGGTTGGGTCAGGGGAACATATGTGATATTGAGACTTGGGCTCGGACCGTGCTGGGCCTGGAGATGCCGGGCTCGGACCGGTTATTGTAAGAAAATATCGGCCCGTGCAGACATCTAATCTAAACATACAAATTAAATCAGGTAAAATTATGTTTTCTTGAACATAAACTTGAACTTTGCTGTGACTCGTTTGATAAAATACTTTTAATAGACGTAACTAACGGTGCCATAATTGCGCGGACAAAAAGAGGACTTTTGAAGTATCCTTCGAGTATATTTCACTACATGGTTTCAAACGATATATTATTAAAGAGAAAAACAGCTTATGTGTCTCTGACAAAATGAAAACGTTAAGTTTATAATCCTTTAAATTAATATGTTATGTAACTTAATTATTGAATAAATCATTTATTCAGACACTCTTATGTTTAATATATTTGGCGTTTTCTTATCTTTCAGAACGCTTCTTGAGGTAATTGATTTAAGGATCCCCTTTTCTTCCTCACACAGATTTCTGCTAACAATTTTATATTTCAAACGCATACTTTGTATTATAGGCACATGGCTTTTCAACAATTAAATTTTTTTACTACAAAAAAAAAACCATTAAATTATAAAATTTGAATAATTGAGATTTTGTACACTTTTTACTTGAACTGACATCGAACTGTCAGTTCGAGTCCATTCGTGCGCTCGAATGCCTGAAGATGCCGAAAGGCGAAACCCGGGTCGGTAGTGACAAAATACATGGAAGTGTACAAAATCTCAATAATTCAAATTTGTCATTGAAATTCCATCAAGCACCCTCAGTCGATGTCTTAAAATGAATTAAATTATAATTCGATGAAGATTGTTCAAGCAAAGTAAATTTTTGGTGTCACTTTTTCAGTATATTCTTCATTTATAAACCGCCAATAAAAAAACTATACTGAAATATTATTCGGCTGTTAAAAATATGAACGTAGAGATATATATTTTAAAATATGTATTATATTTAGACACCTCCATTGTTATTAATAATTATAAATAATTCACATTAATCATTTATTGATTGAATTGGCATTTACTTGGTATAACTTCATTATAATAGGATAAAATAACATAGTATTTATTTATACAAATTTTTTATCAGGTAGTTGATAGCCGTTTCAGCACCACGCCATCGTCAGAACTATCTAGTTGACTAACTAGAGTAGTATAGATTAGTTCTGACGATGGCGTGAGGCCGAAATGGCTATCAACTACCTGATAAAAAATTTGTAGAACTAAATACTTTGTTATTGTTATTACTATTAAATAGTGATGTTTACCATTCACAAAAATTCGTTGGAATTATTATCTGGCACTGTCTGTCGGTATAGGTTTATCATTATTTTGGTTCCCTTTCTCTTTATCCCGCAGGACTTTTGCTGGCAAAAATACCGCATTTTACCTAAACATCACCTATCGGATCACGACTTTAAAACCGAGTGGAAGCTCGGCGTTTGAGGGTTGCAATTCCAACCATAATGTAAGTGCCGGTTGTAAAATTTACTTGTGTTTTTGAATTCTAAGCTGAGTAATTTAAACGTGTTTTTTTAACTGCGATAATTGCATTCAACTTTGTACAAACGATATTGATCTGGAACGAAAGCGGGTTTTTTCGCTGTTGGATGATTCTGGATGGTGTTTATCTCTTGCCGACGTCTACAGAAGAAGGCTGCTACCTCCTTTACCTCCACTTCCACCCAACCTGGTGTCTCAACTTATATCGTTCAGAAGTGTAAACGTAATCAGAAAAAAATGACAAGTACAGACAGTGCAAGAAATAATTATATTCAACTATATTGCATTAAAACGTCGTTATTTATTAAGATTTCAGATTTCTGTGAGATTAATGTAATATTCTTACGAGGCTTATTAAAGTAACATAATTGACGAAAGCTTAGTTATGACGATTTTTTATAAAAAAGTAATTAATGACTTATATTTTCTACAGGATGTAATTTATTTTATTGATTTATTCTTTAAAAACCCCCAAAAGAGTTTTTAAATTTAGATTATTTTGTTGAAATTGGTGAAACTTACTTACCATTTTCAAATTGCCATTGATAAAAAGTGACTTCATTGACTGTGTTCTGATGAAAGTTGCTCGATTTATTGATCAGATTTAGAATAAGAACTATAAAATATTGTTTCTAAAACTAATACATTTTCAGATAAGCAGGATAATAAATTTCATTTTAAATTGTTAAGTTGAACTTTGAATTGATATATTAGATTTTTGTGTTCAATACACATGTCATGTTAACATCTGAACGGGTTTTCAGGTCAAAAGATACGTATTTAAAGAAGAACCATTTTAAAGCGATATGTGTCAGACAAAAATAATTATATTTAATCAAGAAACAATTTAAAGTTCTCGTAATACATATTACACCTTTTTTCGAGTAAAATGCTTACAAATAAGGTTAACTTATCAGTAGTTGACCGCTTAAGTGAAAAATTCAACAAAAATAACGATATACTTTAAATTTGGATTATTGAGATTTTGTACACTTCCATGTATTTTGTCACTAACGACCCGGGTTTCGCCTTTCGGCATCTTCAGGCATTCGAGCACACGAATGGGCTCGAACTGACAGACATTAAACAGTGTCTTACGTTTATATAGAAGATACAAATACGACAAATATTATTTACGAGGTAAAATATTATACGTGTATCAGTGTGGCTCTCAGACGTATAATATTTTATCTCGTACCCCGCTTCTGCGTTTCTTATTTTGGGCACTTTGATTTAGAAAAGGTCAACTACTGGTATATGGTCAACTATCAGCTCATTTACCTTACTCTATTATCAATACCATCCAATTTAATTCATAATTACTAGAATGAATATCAATAAATTAAATGTTTTTCATTGTACTATTATTGTGACAATGTTTTCTGATAAAATAATTAATAAAGAAATGTATGCAGTATTATTGTACATTTTCTATATTTTATTATATAATTGTTCAGCTTTTGTAAGTAGTTTCACATGAGAGTTTTTTATTAGGCTTCATAAAAATATTTGCCTTGGTAAAAATAGCTTTTACGACGTGTTTTTCAAACAAATTTTGGTGCGGCGTCATATGAAAATATATGATTCGTAAGGTCGTCAACTTTATGTTCAGTTTATAATATTTGACGTGCTACCAATTCTTTGGATAAAATATACCACTACCAAAAAATCTTGACTTTCAAAAATGTGTATTTTAAAATAAATATAATTTAATTTTAAATATACTGAAAACAGCATTTTTCCCTAAATGAAAAACAGGTGGTTTTATTTTGATACCTTTCATTACAATATATTTGAGTCGCTGAGTCGCTAAACACGCTCCTGGTGATTTTTCAATAAAATAAGTTTTTAATGTAAGTATGTGCACTATCGATACATTTGTTAATTTTTCCAGTTGCAAGTCTAAAATCTTCCTATTTTGTCCCCTGTTTGAAATTTAAAATTTTTCCAAATTTATAAAAGTCATTTTTTTACATCATCTCGATCCTCGTTTTACACGGTCGATGCGATTTGAAAAAACAATAGCGTAAAACCATTTTCCTTATACACCGGAAGACATAAAATAACTTTAATTATATTTGAAACTATCATACTGCCCATAACAGTTTTTTGTGATTTACTCAAAACCTTAAACTCGAACTCAAAACTTTAACAACTTTTGGGAGCGCGCTTAGCAACTCAGTGACTCATTTTTTTTCGTTGTGTTTTGAAATTTAAAAATTTTGAAACTACAAAATAAAATATATAACCCAAAAATACATTTTAAATAAACACGAAAACATAAACATTGACCACATAAAAAGTGACGATGGACCTGGGCTGGACATCTGCTGTGGATGCCCCAGGGAAGACTGAATCCTGTCTCTCTTTTCTACTAACTTTATAGTTATTACGTCACCCTGGAAGGCTAATGATGACCTTCTATAGGGTGTACTCAGCTACAAAGAGCTACAGAGCGCTGGGATGACCTGGGAGGAAGCAAGAAGACTGGCGGAAGACAGAGAATCTTGGAAACACCGTGTGGTTGCCATATGCGCTCCGAGTAGGTAGTGGATATGGTTTAAAAAAAACGCGAAAGATGTTTGAACAAGATTGATTTTTTCATTTATAATGGTTTATGATTCGTTTATCTAGCAACGCAATTTAGTTTATCTAGCAAGTATTCGAAAATGTAATATTTCAATTATAAATAAGGTGGTTTTAGTAAAACAAAAGTGAATACTGAATAGGGTTACAAAGAGCCATAATTATTTTGATTCAACTTGTCTTATCAATTTTATCATAAATTATTTTATTCTTTAATAATTTATTGACCTAAACATTGACCAGACGTTTATGACTGCAAACAGATTTCACGTTAGCGGGCTTACCTGCAGACGTTTTCCTTTGCGATTGGATGTTGTCTGTAAGTAACATTACGCGCACTCTTACTCGTTTTAAAGCGCACAAATCTAATAATCACATATGGAAAGCCGGCTACACTTGAATAAGACGATTATACTTTGAAATAAAGCTATTTTTTACACAATAAATATAAAATGTCATCAACTAATTTTGCATTTTTTTTATTATTTGATCCTTTAACCCGATGAACGCCCTGGACATGTTTACATGTCCAAGACTGTATCTCATATTTTCAGCCAAAAAAAAAACACTTTTGGATGTGTGCTTTAAAAAAATTCAAACCTTTAGACAGAGAAATTAGGCAACAGATCATGAAAGTGTCAAGTAGAATACAAGGAAATATACTTTTGAAAAGACCTCTCGATATTCAGTCTTTCGAATTTCAGCTTTGAACTACCGATACACAGCATTAATGGTTAGCCCTATGTATTATACATAATTATGCGGCGACGCGCTTGATTGTGTGCGTGTTGGTGGTATATATGAAGTCTGGCGGCACCCATTTTGCTTTCAAAGTCGTAGATTCAATATTTTTGAGCTTCTTTATTTTCTTCAATTTGTTAAAATAAAAGCTAAAGCGAGAATGTAACGAGTTTAGTTTAGTTCTTGATGTATTTGGGATAACTAATATACATTTCACATAATTCTCTATTTATTACTGTTAAAATTGGTATATTTTTAGCCATAGTGAGCGTTTTAACAAATCAATTGACTGAACATAGATTCGTGCGAAAACGACTTGCGCTGTAAGGGTTAATGGTGCGATTTTTCTAGTCGTAGTCCGTTCTTAAACAAATTAATATAAAGCTTAATTTTATTTGCTTTGTAAAAAATTTGTTTCTTGGTTTATTGGTGTAAACATCTGTGTTTGAGCTTTAATGTTTGATCGACAATTAACGCTTTTATTGGTTCATAATAATTATAGCACCTCTACTATATAGCACAAAATACATGTAGAAATCTGTATGTTTGTATGTCTGTCGGTTATAACATCTCCTCCCAAACGGCGTACACTAGCGACGTGAAATTTTCACACGTCATTCTGGCTGAAATTTTTAGTTCAACTGCACTATTTTTAACTTTCGGCTGTCAACATTTAACTTTTAACCTAAAACGCGATATTTTTGACGTTTCAATGCGGGATGAAAAAGTAATAATAATAGTCGCCTAGTAACAGCTCAATACTAATATATTCTGCAAGTGACAGTTGAGATAAAAACATAAACGTAGATATTTGTGTTAAATATTGAGTTTCATATTTGTGATTTGGTAGAAAGTGAATGGTAAATTCTTACAACTTGGTGTGCATCTGGAATCGTCATCGAGAATTAGCGTATGACTCTGATCGTATGTTTTATTTGTGGCGTTGCAGGACCCATTATTAAATGCAGACAACAAGCTGACTATCGGGAAGTTCTGCGGCGCCATAACAAGAGTGCAGGTGGAAAAATTGTCATCTTTTATTTTAGCTTGTTTCAACTCTCAACATGATTATAAATTGGTGGACTATATTTTGTGGGTGTAACAAAAGAGGTACAGTTGACGGTAATGTTTTTAAATTTCAATGTAAGCCAGGCCAACGCCTAAATTTGATAACCTAATATAAGCGTTCACCATCTTGGGCGAAGCCGGATAAAAAACACTAGTATTTATATAAAACAATAAATACACATACTATCTGGGCTTGTAATCAAATGAAAAATGCCTTGCTATTTTGTTGCTGTATTCACGGGTTCAAAGTCTAGTGCTGATACTGTCATTGATAAAGTCAGTTATTAAATTAAACTGTCCGGAATTTATATAAAACGGTCAGTTTTATAAATAAACCTAACCTTACCTTTATTTATCTGGCAATTATTTACCTACCAAAAATGTAAAAATATTAACTGACCATTCATTGTTTCTGACAAACCATTTATCGAATTAGTTGCGTTTATTTATATTTAAGGTTTTCTTCTAATAAATCTTTGAGATATTCATGAAAATGAAGCAATGAATTGTTTTATTTTCATCCTAGGTGATATTTGATTTTTTTTTGTAACGATATAAAATGTTTAGTACATAAATTCATCTAGCCTTAATCATTAATTACTTTTATATAACGTTAAAATATTGAATACAACAAATGAAAATGTCTTTTAATATTACTATAATTTATAAAAATAAAATGACTTTAAAATATTCTGAAATCTATAATAATAAATATATAACACACACTACTTTTAGCACTTTCAAAAACTCCCGTTAAAAAATAGGATTTTTTTATTTATTTACAAAACATTACATATTTTATAAAAAGGAAAACCAAAAAAACTTGAGAGGCAGAGATTAACGTGTTGAAAGTACAAAAAATAATGTGTGAGAAATTATCAGCTGTTCTTTAAAAAAGAACTTCTCAAACTTTGTAACGGTTTAGTTATACAGTTTCTCAGTAATATTTACTAGACAACGATTCTGTATTACAAAACATGAATGAATAGTTTCTATTATGGTATAAAACTACAATTTAATAAAATTCTTCTATTATCCATGTATCCATGTAAGGACTTTTTATTTATATACAACCATGACATGTAAAAACACACATTCAAAATTTATCAATAGCTATGAAGTCTACGAACACACATTGATATCCAAACGTTTTTTTTTAAGCTTAGTCAATTCTCAAACTATCTATTAAATACAACTCTGTAAGATATAAATATCTTTCTTAATATTAAATAATATCGAGATACAAAAAATAATTATGTGGATCTGCAACGAGATTAACCTGCTCAATAAAACGTGAATTGACAAATAATAGAAATACAATTTGGTAAATAATACATAATTTATAATTCAGGACTCAAATGACAGTAACGTATGACCGTGAAGATGAAGGAAGCTGTCAGTGGTCAATATTCATCAATGAATACAAAAAACTACATAAATTTATGGTGATAATATGAAACAGTACTAGGTTAAAATGGTACAGAGGAAAAATGATGTAGGAATGAATGGTATATAACTTTACTCGCAAGATATTTAATAAACTCTTGTTCGTAGTATAAATCGTTTTATTACCACTATTTTATTCATACCATTTCACCGCAAACCATTTGAAACATACAAAACGGAATTACAAACTAATATCCTTTCGAATAGTCTTCACACAGCTTCATCGAAGATTCTGAACATTCAAGCGCCGGTAAACAATTTAAGATTCATTGTAACCGCATAACGATGCTTTACTAGCCCCAGTGTATTGGGAAAATCCCTGGAAAATTCTTACGCGGAAAACAGTACGTACGATTAGGTGATAAATGTATCCTGCAACAATAACTCTCGATGTTTTTCAAGCCGGGGCCAAAACAACGGATGTTTTATGCCCCAATGAAAGGCCAAAATTCTTATTTTCTCTACGTACTACCTTATTTCTTTTGTCCGTGTATAAAGGTACGCTCGAACAGAGATACACAACAATTTATGTATAAATCAATCATATTTCGTAATATTAATTAAGTTTTATCTTCAACGTATTGACACAACTTGTATAGATTTTCTGAAACGTGAGGTTAAGACGATTGAGAATCAAAAACAATTTTACGATAAATTTAAAAATTTATAATATCATAATTAGTCAATTATTCCATTATTAGAAGTGATTATAATATTTTAATTTTATGGTTATGTAGTCTAGTGTTCAGCACTTCTTAGCGTCAGTTTATTCAGTCACAGGATGACTGTAAGTTCATACGTTTATTTTTTAATTGACTTAAGGATTTTTGTCCAAAAGTATGATGGTATGTATCGTTCTAATCTTCCCCTTCCACCGCCTATCCAGTATAATGAAACGTAGGTAGAGATAAGTTAGTTTTTATTCTATCCATCTATCTTTACCATCTCTGACAAGGGGGGATGATTATTTTAATACAATATAGACTTTGTGTTTACACATAATAATTTAACAATATTTATCGAGAATTAGTTTATTTGAGATGACATGCTTTCACTTTTTACAAAAAAATATTTATTAAATTATTTAATTAATGATATCTTTTCGTCTACTGTCGTTTATTATTAGTTTGTTTAATGGGCATTAAGCGTTACAAATTAATATGAATCTTTATGTGAGAATAATTAAGAATATCAACAAATATGAAAGATGACATGCATTTATTTCGATGGATTCGAGTAAACTCTAATGACAATGCAATGCTTGTCGTGTATCTCTCATTATAAATCCATTACTATCAAAAATGTTCATCAAAATTATCGCAAACAATAAATACTGGAACCAAATGTTGTTCACCTCGGCAGTATGCCATTAGAATTATTTATCGGTATTTTTACGCGAAAATCGAACCGAATCAAGCGTAATGAGATCACTTATAAATCTTCCATATGGGGCCGTAAAAAGAAATAATTGAATTATTGCAAAACTTTTTAAGCGTGTTGAAAACTCATAATTGGTTTGGAAATTTATGATAGATTTTAGTATAAAATATTCACTCTCAAAACATGGCCTTTCATGGATGTGTAATATAAGAAGCAATATAGGAGATGTACGTTGCAAATAAATTTCAAAGCTTCATTTGATTGACGGCTATTTCATAAATTTAATATCATCTATTCAATATTACATGAGTTGTATGAAATCAAAAACGCCGCTGTCTTTTAAAGTTAGTGTCTTGAGAAATCAAATGAAGCTGATACTGCAGTAATTCTAACAATTTAAATGAAGGTATTGTAACTTTTAGGTGAATTGTTATAGAATATATTATTATTATAATCCAAAAGACTAAGTTTAATGATTTTGTATTAGACAATCGTGAATCTGCCTGTAAGCACAATAATAATTATTAATTCATTTTTCACGGTTTTCTATGGATATTACATTTGATCTGTTAAAATGTAATGTTTGTGCATTCATATGTAATTTTCGACTTTTTGTCGAATGTGGCGTTTTTGCTTATACACAACTCATATGCAATGGCAATCTTTTTTTCCTTCACTAATGCGAGTTCGTTCAAAAAGAAATTTAAAATGTCCAAACAATTATTTTAAATCGAGAATGGTGAAGAATAAAAGAAAAATTAGGATATTATGATAAAAAACATCTTTTTTCATTTAAATCTTCTACAATTATGCAGATTGAACTTCTCGTAAGTCACGTATGCCCGTAAATACATGTTGGGTAGTCGTTATGGGCATATTCGAAGTAGTGGGAAAAGCAAGTAATAAATATTTGACAAAAAAAACAACAAATGTCAGCAATGTTACACGGGACCACAAAGAAAATTGTACAGAGTTTACATTAACGGTACAAAAAAACATTGAAAAAATCGCATAGGTTCAAGGTTCGATTTTTCATGGTTTTGCTGTATTAGTGTTTGTCTGGTGGTGATATAATATTTATACCGAGATTATTTTTCTAAGCGTTTTACTAACAATCTGCCATTTAGAACAATGTCGTGATTTTTTTGCTTTAGAAAAAGACGAGAATATACGCTATCAATCTAATCATAAATATATAAACAATGATTGTGATCAATTCTTTCGCAATTGTAATATAAAATAAACTGTTAAATTATCACCGGTTGAGAGTTGTGAATACTTCACTTAAATTTAACACAAGTAGAAACTTGATTCACAGATCAATGAAAGTTTTTCCTACTACTAATATTTTACTTAACTTAATTAAAAATTTCATTATATTTCCAGTATTGATAAGATAATTTCATAATGATTTTTTATTTGTTAAAGCAAATAACAATTTTTAATAACCCCACGATGAGTGGCTAATAGTTTGCGTTCTCGTTCAGCATTTTAAGCTTTGCATCTCATGTTGTTCATTTATTTTTTTAACAATATTTCGTCGTAAAAAGAGTCGTAGGTACTCTTGTTAACAATTTCTTCCCATTTGTTGAAAATATAAAAAATCATTACACTTGTTCCTTCTTAGCTGACAATTCAGCACTAATCATCTTTCAAACAAATTTTCATTCAGCGTTTATTCGATATACCCATACGATGTGTTGGAATAAAAGAGGTTTTTTATCATTATAAAAGATTGAATCTGACTATTTCATGAATACAATTATAGGACTGTGAACAATAAGCTATTATTTAAATTTTTACAACATGAGTATTAAATCATGAGAAGGAAAACTGGAATCTTATTTTTAATATCAGAGCAAACATTTTGTCCCTTTTCATTGTTAAGTCTTGTTGACCTTCAATGTAAGCTTCATGCAAAATGGATTACGCAGCTTGATTTAAGCATTCGTATTAAATACGAAATACTATTTGAAGCCAATTTAAGGGCCAAAAAATTAAAGACTTTCAATTCTTTAACTGGTAAAACGATTTTATTATTATGTATGGAAATAAAGTGACCATAAACTGAAGTCCCACATCGACAATAAGGTTTTTTTCACGCAGTGATGTGAAACTGAAAAAATAAGATAATAAATAAATAATTTTTATCCTCGCGTCATATTATTTTAATGTTTTTACTACTTATAAGTAGGTCATATGCTTTGGGAGTGAATGACAACGCAAAAAGTTTTATCGTGTCTGCACAGTAAATAAAAACACATTAAATTTGGATTATTGAGATTTTGTACACTTTCGTGTATTTTGTCACTAACGACCGGAGTTTCGCCTTTCGGCATCTTCAAGCATTCGAGCGCACGAATGCCTGAAGATGCCGAAAGGCGAAACCCGGGTAATTAGTGACAAAATACATGGAAGTGTACAAAATCTCAATAATCCAAATTTGATAGTGAAATTCCATCAAGCACTCTCAGTCGACCACGTTAAAAACAAATACAAATGCACAAATTTTTCTTAACTGAAATTAATTCGTATATCTGAATTTTTCCTCATGAAAATAATTTCAAATTGTTATTTGTATAAATAAAGCTTACAAATATGAAAAGACCTGTAAATGGTTAACCGATTTCAACGTAATAACAAAATTACGTAACCCCTCTCTGTATTGATTATTTAGTTACTCTATTGATGGAGTGAAAATAGATCACTATATAAAGATAGCAAATACCAACCTTCTGACTTATTGTGTTATTAAAGTTTGCCTACTTGTTATAACCAATAATTATATTTAAAAAATGTTTAACTATTTTTCATCGCGTTGATTGTGTGTTATATAAACCATATAGACTATACAATAAAATATCATACGACAAATTATAAATTATTTTAAAAATGTCAATACGTATTACCAAAAAGCGCTTTTTTATCCACTTTTTGTGTTACTTATTGCGAAAAATGTTTCACTTCTTTTTCAAGCACTTTTAAAATAAAATATAAGACATATCGTGAAATATATCGCAAATCGTAACCATTGATTATAAATATTTCCTTGTCTATTGAACGCGATTCAATTCAATATGTACTTTTACATATACGACAAGATAATCCATGAAACAATTTCTCTGCTTTCTTCAAAAATATGTTTTCGGATACCATTTGAGTGAGAACAGTTACATTATTTTCTAACATAGTAACGAAATAGACGGCTTATTAAAAATGGATCTACGAACGGATTTAGACAAACCTGCGAGTACGTTTGGGCATATAAAAGTAACGGCGGACCATTATTATAAACTAAACATGGTAAATCCCAGATGCGTAAAAGTAGGCAGTCACTCTCAACAATTTACCACCACTGTTCCGGATCTTTTGATATCCTCTGGGGCGGTCATAAATTCGCACGCAGCGCCAAAAGAAGAGAGGCCCCTAATGGCCGCGTCTTCATATTCAATGAATGTATGCATGCCGGACCTAGCGCGGAGGCCCTTAAACTTTTTTTAATATGTCAAAGGTATATGGCTATCGGTAAAGCTACCGTGTCTAGTCGTAAGCAAGCATTATTAAGCAGATTTTATTCGGTATATGTGGCTTAGTGAGAATAAATATAATCTAGCAATCTGGTGAGCTCAAGTTCTGAAACAGCCAATATAAAATAAAAAAATTTCGACCTAATATTCGAGATCTTGGGCATGAATTTCTTCAAGTCAATCTCATGTTAATTTACAAAATCAAAATATCAGGCACCATGGCTGTTATTAGGTGTAATTTCAGTTTTTTTTTAAATATTTATTTATATGTAAACCATCAAATCATAATGAAGCATTTCAACGTACGATGCTTAAATAGAATTTCTTTTTTTGCTGAACTTTTAAATGCTGAATTGTATTTAGATGAACTGACATACTGATTGTAAAATGATCATTTTCTCTGCTTCATGTTAAAGCATCGTGAGTGGATAATAAGGTAAAAATACATCACATTTATTAAAACACTCATTATACATCCTACTCAATCAATTGAAATTTCAATTGAGGTCATTGGAACGGCGTGGAAAAATAATGCATCACCACTCACCCACAGTAGATTTAAACTATTCCAATATATCAATAGGTATATTTAAAAAATAATTGGCACTTTTTTCTTAGTACTTAGTTCAAAATAATTTGAAACAAATTATATCAGATTTTAAATGAAAAATCTTATGTATTTACAAAATAATATTCATTTAGTAGGATTTAGCAGGATACCTACCAATTTTTTTTGTTCCTGGTTTAGTGGAATGTTTTATCAGTAGTGTTATTTGTGAGACCCAATTAAAAGTTAAAGTAGAATTGTAAAAATATTCACGTAGTTTCAAAAGGTCAGTCTATATTTATGATGATGGTGTGATGCCGAAATAACTATCGATTTTATAACATAATTTAAATTAAATTAAAAACTGTGATATTTTTAAATTAAAAATTGTGACGTAACAAAATTCAACCAAGTTAATTAAAGATAAACAGATTTCCAGTCTGGTAAGTAATGCAAAATATCAGATACATTATGCTAAAAAAATATTCACTATGAAATTTGGGCTTGATGAAAATATTAATTTATTCTGCGAGTGTTAATTTTTTGTCACCCAAAAATCCTTTGACGTTATGAGAACAACGGGTGACCCGAGCGTTCAGAACACCTGGTCAGGGGCGTTAGAAAACCCTCAGCCGTCACCAAAGGGAAAATTTATCACGCATTCAGAGTGGCGAGGCGTGGCGGTTGTATTATACAACCTTCACAGAACAGGTATGACGAGTTACTTTTAATTAGGGATATCCTTACAACCAATAATTATGGGTTGATATGAATAAATTTCACTTACTGCTATTTATGTATTGTTTTTTTATTAGTGTCCCATAATATAAATCGTCGATAATACTGCGAAAGGCCGTATTTCAAGAAACCCCATGTTTTCAGAAGCTGTTAAGACATAGTCATTTATTTACTTAACATACATTTTTGAGATTGCAAATGCTATTTTGCTGACATGGGATTTTTTGATATGTATCTTGACTACTATACCGTATAGGTATAATATAGTTTTGAATTATTTTTGACAAACGACATATTGAAGTATCATTGACAATATTTGATCACCGATAACACTGATTTACTAAATGGGTTCTTAGTTTTGTATAATTAAAGAGATTTACTTAAGATATAGAACGTTAGTTTAAAGTTGACATCAAGTAAACGATTATGTTGATGATAATGAGATATGTTTTCAGTTCGAGGTGTGACGACAGAATGTAGGTCCTTCTCTATGGTTGTAAATTTATACTGTCGTCGGGCTGTATTGTTTTCTACTTGAGTCAACATTTGCATTGATGACTGGTTTTCTCGGGCTTTTACTTTTATAATTACGTATGCAAAATTAGTGTCGTTTATATTGATTAGTTCCAGTCGATTCTGCGTCGGTCATCACACGGATTTTCTCACTGCTTTGCAAGAGCTATTACATGTTATAAATATTTAATATATGAAGTGCAGATTTTTATAAATTATCCTCAAAAGTTTAAA
Organism: Himalopsyche phryganea; assembly: GCA_022494535.1. Classification (NCBI taxonomy): domain Eukaryota; kingdom Metazoa; phylum Arthropoda; class Insecta; order Trichoptera; family Rhyacophilidae; genus Himalopsyche; species Himalopsyche phryganea. The sequence continues at coordinate 1,113,411 of JAGVSL010000060.1, read as the reverse complement.
TATGTATCACATTACTATATACAACTTCGCTCTTTGCAGTGTATGTTGGTAACCAGAAGGCAGTTGTTTCAGTTAAATATCATTTCTTGACATAAATAAATATACTAACAATTAAATACACTTTTTTTTACATCATATTCAGATTCATAAAAATAGTTTTCACTTATTACACATACATTTCACAAAAAACAAATTCTTTCACTAAAAATAAAGTGATCCCACATAATAAAATATATTTTAACATTGAAGAAATATATTAAACTTACGAAAAAATATTTTCACAGGTAGATACAATAGTTTTCACTCAATATAAATATTCACACTTTTAAATCGATAGTTGCACGAAGTTTTAATGAAATGTCACTTATTCTTCTACCCTAAGTGAGAGCTCCTATATTGTCTTTACTCCACGCACTAGAATAAATTACACAAACCAAACCAGACCAACCCTAACATAACTTACTACAACTTAACTCACTTTTTTTTAAAGAATCTGTGACTAAGTGGAAACCATTAAAATAAAAATTTGAGTGTACTAAGTTAATATTATCTAATCCATAGCGTGGCGTCCGTGGCGCAGTTGGTTTCGTCGCCAGCTACGGTTACGGATGTCTCGGGTTCGATTCCCGGTGCGGACGGTTTTCATAGATTGATCTTTCAATCGATTTATGGATTTCTGTTCGTAGTCTGTACTCCCTCCCACCAATCCCATCCTCACGGGGCGTAACGAGAGCGATTAGCTAACCACTAGTCCTGTCATAGCCCTATCCTTCTATCCCTACTCTCTTCGAAAAAGCAAAGAGAGGTTGAGCAACTGAGTGACAAGCAGTTCTCGTAGATAAAATTCTGTCAAGATACCTCCATTAGGAGACCATATGCTCCACATTGAGAGCGGACATGGAAAAAAAAAAAAAAACAAAACAAAAACAAAATCCAAAGCGCAAACTATCGAAATAAAAGTTCAAGTGTACCAAGTGAATACTATCTAACACAAAGTGAAAGCTATTAAAATAAAAGTTTAAGTGTTTGAAATGAATATTATCTAACACAAAGTGCAATTATTTATAACCCAAATAAAGATACATTTGACATCTATGTAAAGAATGAGTTATCTGATTTTGGGTATAAGTTCTTTATTTGCTATTTTTATATCTCAGTTTACATCAAAATGTCTTTTACTTGAAAAAATAAAACATTATTTAAAATGAGTCATGTTCAGTGACCCGTTTTCTATTCATAATATTATTCTTACGGCGAGCAATTTTACTCCACATGAAATCCGTCAGAACTAACTATGTAAAAACTTTTATTCACCGATAATAATATTATTATGTAGATATTCCAAATATTTCATTGAACGAGATATAGATATTTGAATTTAGTGTTGGCTTTATCACGATATTATTATGCATTTTCTGTATTATTGAAGCCTGACACGAATCTGACGGGAGCTCTATCACGTAGTATAAATCGAGCGTCACGTGACCTGTCAGTATAAACTTACACTTATATAGCGTGACTTAGTGTTAAGTTATTATATTAGCACATTGATATCATGTAATGGTGTTTGTAAGCAAATCAGTATTTTATACGTGTATGTACGGTAATTCAGAAAGCATGTAAGAAGTCGCAATGAATTCTTTTGATATTTTCAAATAGATCTTTTGGAAATAATCTTTATATCGGTTCCCTACGTCAATCTATGTGGTATCGCAATTGCCGGATCTTTAGCTGACGTCTTTGGCTTCAGTAATAGTGCTCATAACCTCAAATCTCAGTACAGACAGTGTAATAAATTGAATTATGGAATTTTGTTCGAAAACATTCGAGTCTGAGATGAGTAGCATTTCTTTTCCTCCAACTGACACCAAAAATGAAGAGGTAGCTATTATTTTACCACTAGTCCTGTCCTAACCCTATTTTTCTATCTCTTCGAGAGAAGAGAGGTTGAACAACTGAGTAGCAAGCAGTTTTTGTAGAAAACCTTCTGTTGAGATAAGCTAAATTAGGAGCGAATATTAAGATATTAAAGATCCACAATTGATTTGACATTTCAATATTTTAATTGTTCATACAAAACGCTGTTACAAAAATTATTATACAAACAAATGATACTTGTATTTCTGTCCTAAAGATCATCTGTTTTATTTTGCTTATAGTTTTGATCTCAGTCAACTATTCTCACTCAGTTGAAGGAAATCAATTAATAAAACCATTTTTCAAACCAAAATTTTCGGTGACAAATAGCAGTACTTGCAACAGTTACATAAATTACTAACGCAAATAACTTTGTTGTAATTGAAATGTAAATGACTGAGAAGGGAAGTAAGTGACAGTTCTGTAAAGTGTTTTAACTGGCTAGGCTTCGTAGCTACACAGTGATCTATATTCAAGTTCATACTAAAATAATATTTTCTAAAGAAAATATCCTGTAAGACATCCAAAGACAGATCTAATTAGAAGCAAAAGCAAAATGCCGGATCGGCTTCTAGTCTATGTCTAATTAAATTACTATCTCTTTGAAAATTATATTAAATTTAATAGGTGGCACCCCTCCATCTTCGGTTGTAAAGTGAAGTAAAATGAAGTGGTTTTTCAATTATTTAAAATCCGTATACTGAAGAAATAAATAACATGTAAAATTGATATTAAAAAATCTTACTATCGCTTTTAGCACATTGTACATATTTTGTTTGGTATAAATACATCAGAAAAACTTGCTAATATTGTATCTTAAAATAAAAAGTCAGCAGGTATACATAGATCAAACCTTCGTGAATATTTTTGAAAGATTAAATACATATTACAATTTTACAGGGCATTTCGCGTTTAATACTAAGATTTTCTCACCAAAATTAAGCTAATTTATCTGTGACAAATTACATCTTTTATATTTTCCAATTTTATTTCAATACTAAAAATTTAAGATATCGACTGAGTTTGCTTGGTGAAATTTTAAAATCAAATTTGAATTGTTGAACTTTTGTACATTTCTATGTATTTCGTCACTTTGTCATCTTCAGGCACTCGAGTACACGAATGAACTCTAACTGACAGACAGTAAATAGTTTATATATATGACGAAATATTATCACCAGGTCTAGAAAACACACTGATACCTGAATTAATACAAATAACTACCTACCCAACAACAAACAGTGACATGTAAACCTTATTGGAAAAATAAACGCATAGAGTCATAGGATTTGCAATTGCCGATCGTCAAGAACCAAATAGAGTTAGTACTAAAGAGTATTAAATTCAGAGCTCAGCTCTTTTATGAAGAATAAAGAAAAAACAGGCAACTGCTGATTCATTATCATTAAAATATATTTTTTCGGTTTGACTTATAAAAATTAATTTTTAAAAGTTGATATGTATCGCAAAAAGTTTTATTACAAGCAACTTTTCAAATAGCAGAGTCAATAATTTATTGTATGAAGTATTTTTCTTCATTTCATTCACTGAATAATGCTTAAACACATTAATAATATATTGATTATTTGAAAAAGAGTACATATATAACAATTATGTTTTTAGAAATATACACAAATGGGTAGCAAAGAAAAAATACAATTTTACAAAACAAACTTAACTATTTTTTATTTCTTCTCATTTCACTTCTAAGTAAATAACATCTCCCACCAGCAATAACCAGTAGTATTGTTCGAAAACCATAAATCTTTATTGCTAAGCTTTGTGGCATATAAATTAAATTCATGAAGATTTATTGTATATTTGACTTCAAACTTAAAATGCTTCCAACTTTATGTGGTATGAAATTAAACATTCACAATGTGAATAAGCAATGGTTACAATCTCTACATTTTCAATCAGAACTTCCAACATAAAAAACTATCAATTCCGACTTTGGAAGTAACTGAAACTATATGACAATTATTGTAGTGACGAATGCAAAGTCTTAAACGAAAAAATTTGTTTATAATTGATATAATATTTTTACAAAATAAACAAAAAAGTTGATGCATGCATTTAAATTAAAAATAAATATATTAAACCGTCGTTTGATAACTTTAACCCCAACAAAATGAACATGTAGATAATTGTTGTTCCAAAATGATTTAGATTAAGATTGATACTTTAAATTCAATGAAATTTAGCTGTGTTCACTTATTTAATTAACTTTTATTAAGAGCGTTGTCAATAAGTATTGTGTTTTTTAAGCAAACACAGTTTGCTCTCTACAATTTCCACATGTTTGTTTTGTTCAATTTCCAGCATGATGATCAGTTCATAATGCTCACGATGAGAGAACAGTCTTGTTCATTATGACATATAGAAGTAGTACAAAATAAATTGTTTTTTATTTTCAAAATTTAATGCTTTTCCACCGAGAATGGACAGTTAACACATTAAAAGTAATTGACTTTGTCATTACTGTTACATGTAAAGTTAAACTTGTTTTATTGTATGACACTGAAAATTAAGCACACCTTTTTTGTTTTAATTGACAGTTTTTGATAAAAGTGGATGTCGGAGTATTGAAAATGTTATGATATTCAAATATTGCCCAAAGAAATAACCTTACACACGAATTTCATTACAAGACGTATGATCTTTTGATGTAACTAATTAGATATCTCGTTACGGAATAAATGAAACATTTCATCTCGAAATAATTCAAACGAAAAGCGGCTTCAAAATAATGAAATTTCCACAATCCACCACAATTTTTCAAAAACGTAATAGAAAGGTATCTATCTTTTAAGGTTCTAAGAACGCCAATTTACTTGACTTACAATATTAATTGTAATTGCTTTACGTCGTCTCTACAATTTTATTTCAACGATAACATTTATAATTTTAAAATTAGTATTTTCAAATTAATTTTCAAAATTCTTTTCGGAATAGCCATGATGATGAAGCCATATAATAACATTGAACGATGGCAATTATTATGTAAAAATTTTATCCATAGTTAATATTTATACATTATTTGGGATTGGTACGAGTGTATTTTTTATCATATACAAAAATTTTATTTTTTTATTAGTTTCACTTAAAGTTGTCCGGTATTTTTTTCTTACATTTAAGATGAAGTTGGTTTCTAAATGTTTGGTCTATGTTACGATCGTCTTGCATAACAAATAATTTTTTGAATGACTTCATTTTACAAGTTTTTTAACATTAAACATTTAAAATTAAAATAATCGAGCCGACGTAGGACAAAGCAGATGTCAGATATTAGAAAAAGAGAAAAGAATTAGTTTATAGTTTTTTAAAAGTTGCCGAAATTTGACGTCTAGGAAAAACAATTCACAATAATGGCACTTTAAAACTTTTGATGTACCTAAAAAAGCAATATTTCTAGCCATTCAAAACTGAATTAAATAGTTTTTTTCAAACTCGTTTTCATGCTAAAAACATCTCTTCGGATCTCATGCAGTCACATGTAGTTACCGTGTCGGTTTTGTTATATAAACGCATTTATAAAGCGAAATGACAATTTCGAAAAGTAAGATATGATTTTGTGTAGTATTAAGTAATTATTTTACGTCACATTTTGTGTACAAACCTGAAATACAACTATGTGAAATTATCGAATGACACAATAATCAAAATTATTCATAGCAGAACAAGCTTCAGACGTGTCTTGGTGTCGTCTGAAACAAACGGTTGCATACGATACGTCATGCATCTTGGACTGTTACTATACTATACTAATTGTTACCATATTATACTAATTTTTATTTTACTATAATTTTGTATTTTTCGATGGTAAAATTGACGAAGTTTTTAAATTATGATTAATTTTACAAAGAAGACGTAAACTTAAGTGTATTTTTATTTTTTTATTATATGTAGAACTATTTCATTTACATATACCAAAATTTTAATTTTTTTTGTATAACCTAGTTCACAGTAATTTAAAGGTTTAAAGGCTGAAGTAACTCATTGTTACACCATGGGTACGGAAGAATTAATACCTTTTTCTCTATTACAATAATAGACATGACGAAAACACACTATTTAATTCTCCATTAATAAATAAAGTCAAAACATTAATATTCACAATAACACTGGGTGGGTTAAAATTAGCATATCGCTCTAGCTATGGTTCGTTATTAGGGTTATTATATGGGTAGAAAGGACACATATTAAATTGGAAAAACTTATTAGAATGACCACTCATTTTAATTCAACGACCATTTATCAAATATGACAAATATCAGACTTGCATTGAATGCAGATAAGTCATCAAATTTAAAAATACAACGATACCGTGTACCAAGATAGAAAATTTTGTTTTCAAATTTTGAAAATCGAAATCAATTTGTTTTTATTTTCCGAATAATCTGATCGCCCTTAAATAAAATTTTAACAGAAAGCATTCAAAATAATCTGGTAATTTTTTCACGCAAGATTTTTCAAACAGTTTCACCAATACAAAAACTGAACAATGCTTCTTTGATCACCACACTGCATCGCAATTGATTCGGGACAAAGCGTCCAACTTAATTGGCCTGGTGTAGTTTTCTTTCCCATTTTCACGGAATTTTATTGTCCACGACAACAAAGGACGGAAATAGTATATGGTCAACGTGTTTCGAATACGGCTTTGCAGTTTAATAACGTTTCGCACGAAAGTCTTATTCATATCTGTAGTGTGGAATCACAGATATAAATACACATTTTTATGAGAAAGCATTAATGGAAATGCAGAAATTGTTTCAGAAATTAAAACTGTTTAGAAAGCACACCCCAAGTTGCTTTTAATTGAGACTTGGTTGGTGATGTGCTCTTTGCACAATTTGAATGGTGGATTTTTTTACGCAGGCTTAAAAAATGCTGATTAGATGCTCGTCTTTCGAATTTGTATATATAATTGCAATAATTATATACAAAAACATTTTTTCAGGAAATATCAGATGAAAAAAAGTTAAATTGTTGAATAATAAATCTATTTGTGATATTTCAAATACACGTTCTCTTGTTATGTGGAATCGTAATAGAAATATCTCAAGTTTTTTTGCAAAATTGCGTGTTTCTTAGTTGTTCAACCTCTCTTTTTCGAAGATAGTAGAAAAAAAAGATAGCACTTAGACAGGACTAGTGGTATCACTCTCGTTTCAAATCCGTTTTGGGATCGGATGGCCGTTTAATAATTTATTTCGATTCTCCGTTGTAGTGAAAATAGGCTGTAATTTTGAATATATTTTATATTAAGGCCTCAACGTCTCAAAAATTCGTCTTTTAAAGTACCTTAAATAAAGATGCTTCTTGAGTTAGCAAAAAACATGTCACATGAAGTAACACAGTTAGTGAAATAACAAAGTAATCAATTTTATTTTAAAAATAAAAGATAATTTGTTTGTACTGTTTCCACATGTTCAAAATGATCATGACCGGTTTTGCTCATCACGAGCATTATCAACTGATTTTTAAATTATAATGCCTTTCCACCTAGAATTGACAGTTAACACCTTAAAGGTGATTAATCAATTTTAATTTTACATTGATCATAATTTTCGTTCAAAATGAATTGTTCGTTATTATTTTTCTTAATAAACAGGGTATAAAAGGTATTGCTTGCTTGGAACAAAATGTTTGATATTTGATTAATTTATGATCTGACTAAATTAAATTATAGATTATATTGATTAAAAAGACTTACGAATGGATTTGACAAAAATTTTGCTTTTCAATGCGCGTAAAGTTGATTTTATTTAAAAAAAAATACAATTTTCTTTTTTTATACCTACGAGGTTTCATAGATTCAATAAAGTCTTACTCCCGAGTGAGTGTTTCAGTGAATTAGGTTATTGCTTAATGAAATGTTAGATTTTTTAAAACGATCTTGAGGCAATTTTATACTCGTAAACAAACTCCTGTATCTTTATTTTCGTGATTATATTTTGAGTAGGTTTTTATTACGTTTCCCTGCAAGCGTTTTTTAACAGATGTTTATCAGTAAATAAGTTGAGAGAGGATTATAAGAAAAAAAATATATGTTTGTTTAAAAAAATCTTTTAAAATTTTTATACTTCAATATGCTTATATGAATTCATATGAAATTGCAAAGGATTGCTATTATAAAGCTAATGTAAGAGGAGTTGTTTTTAATTCTCTTATCTCCACTTTCCGGCGAGAACATTTATAATAAAATCATTGGTTGCTAAGCGACAAGTATTTAGCTAATCGTAATCACTTCGTTTTCAGGATCAGAAGTGGTTGTGAATAAATGAAAATATACTCACAAATTGCTAATAAAATCAATGTATAATTATGCCCGATCGGAGATTCGAACACATGCGTCAACCCGCTTAGGAAAGATTTTGAAGGAAAAGCTTCGTCAGACTACCATTTTTAATCGATTGGTTGAATTGCTATTTACTTAGTAGAACTTCATTATAATAAGGTAAAAATTAAAAAATATGTCTTTCTACAAGAATAAGAAGCATATTCACCTTCTTTATGACCAAAAAACATTAATTAAAATATTATAATAAACTCACGAAATTAGTTTTTACTTTTTGAATTTATTAAAGAAAATATCTGACATTACAGCTGAAAGCCAATGCGCCAAATATGTTTAAAACAGTACGATAAAAAATTTTATAACTCGCTCATGTTCAAACTATGTTCGCTCACAAATTAAAATTGAAAACACCTTAATTTGATATTGACCTTGCTGGAACTTGAATTAGAATATACCTGATGGCGAATCCAAATCTTTTACCACTAAACCACAGAGAGACCAAGACATTTACGCCCAACCATTAAAAATTACATGTATCTATATAATTTAACAATAAATTAATAATATCGCCCTTTTCCAATAAAATTCGTTCAATTATTACATTGATCATTGCAATTTAGTTTTATTTATTATTTAATAAAAATTGATGTGTTAATTGTCTATATCTTATATGCTAGTATATAAAGCTTAACGAAATTGAGTCTAAGCATGACAGTGTAATGTATTTATACCTCCGTGCGTGTGTGCTGTGTACTGCTCAAACTAAAAAAATATAAATACATATTAAAAAATTATGATTTTAAATATATTAACTATCACCAAAAGACACAAATATATAAAAGCTCGAGATTATTGAACAGCCGCCCAGTGTCACCACCATCAAGATAACATCAGGAACTCACATCACTATTCACCGAAACGATAAGCAGAGTAGTTGACTGCATATTCTCTTACTAGATGGAAGAAAAATCATCAGCACGAAGTTCTGACAATGACATGAAGTTGAAATAGCTAACAACAAACAAAAATAATTCTTGAATAACTAAATACTTTGCTATGTTTACCCTATGACGATTATTGAATTATAGATTCTGTCAAAAAATAGTGACACTTTTACTATCAATGTTCTGTGACTTAGCTTGATATAGTGAATTGAACAAAGCATTTGCATTTCTATTTTAATATTCATTAAAGCATGAAAGACAAAAAATTTCTCTGTTTCTGTTAATAGCTACTTTACTTTCTTTATTTTTGTGAAAGAATGATTAATTTACCTTATCATGTTAATTTATGCACAAGAAATTATTGAGCTAATTTTCGTAGAATGGCATTTGTAAACAAGTCAAAAAGCACCAACCAGACAGTCACAGCGTTAACCAATAATATTCTGAATTTTTTTTCCTGAATTTTATAACATAAAGAACACCGGAGAGTACTTAATTCGGTGATCTTTATATTTTAAATTATCAAAGAATAAAACAAACTGTACGAGTGCTGAACTAAGAAAAATTCTCTTTGTCATATTTCTATTTGAAGTCATAAAAAATCATAATATGCCCTGGAAAAGAAATGCGGAAATTTTTCCTTAAGCCCAAATGATCAAATCCTCAGTCTTTTTATTTCTTGGACCATATAAACAAAAGCCTTATTTTCCACGTAAACTTTTCTTTGATGTAATGCTAAACAAGTGCGGAATTGTGTCAACGCAATCAATTTTCTCGTCGACTCTTTTGAAATTTCCCAGTTGATTGTGACAAACTCATGCTCTTTGGGAAAGAAAAACCACCCAATTATGAGCGAGTGCTTTTACCTTATTTTTTATTTGCGAGACTTCTTGCACGACATTACTTATGTTTACTAGGGTTAACATGGAGGTAAAAAATACCGAGATATTTACGGTATTATATTTTCCGCGGTGGAAATGAATTGAAAAATACAAAATTCGCCCTTGAATCATAAATAAGAAATATAACTACTCGAGAATAAACATTTTCGATTGTTACATTATTTATTGTATCTTTAGGACTTCAGGGTTTACTGTTATTCAAAGTACTTTTCTATCAATAATAAGGAATCTCTTTTGAAAAAAAAATATTTTGTTTGATAACTTGCGTATGTGATTTGGTTTCATTTTCGCTTCCTTTTGAACTGGTAATATTTTTTCCTTTATACAAACATAATACAAAATTTTCATATGAATGGACCTTCTCGTTTCCTATTTTTTCAAAATTGACAATGAAAGCTGATATTAGGTTCTTCTTGTCATTATTAAATGTTATATCTTGAATCCATTACACGTAAATAAATATTAACGCTTATTATTAATAATTTAAGACATCGACTGAGGGTGCTTGATGGAATCTCAATATCAAATTTGAATTATTGAGATTTTGTACACTTCCATGTATTTTGTCACTAACGACCCGGATTTTGCCTTTCGGCATCTTCAGGCATTCGTGCGCTCGAATGCCTGAAGATGCCGAAAGGCGAAACCCGGGTCGTTAGTGACAAAATACATGGAAGTGTACAAAATCTCAATAATCCAAAATTAAATAATACTTGAGTTTGACGACTGACTAGGGGCTTGTAAAACTCATTTAAACATGCCGTAATTACAGTAATTGAAGAAATACCGTTGGAGTAATCCGACACAGCTGTAAGTTAAAAATATTGTAATACAATGAAATGGTTTTGGAATATGTATCTATATATTATTGTCTCTATCTGAGATTTGACAGAAGTGGGCAAAGGTTTAGTCGTACATTTTTATAAAATTTAGGTATCTCATGTTTAAGATAATGTTATATTTATGTAAATCAGTGATTTAAAATTTGAAGAAATGTGACTTTTTATAAACGAGCTCGTTTCCTTACAAATTTTAATGTGCTCTTTAATGTATTATTTTGGCAGGTATGTGTGATGTTAAGTTATTAATTATTCAAACAGATTTTTTTTATATGATTTACATATTTTAAACACTTATTTGAATATTCGAATAGTTTCAATTATACTGTTTGATATTTGAATAGTTGGTATCTCTAATATATAGTAAGAAAAGTCAGTTCGTTGGATGCAAAAGCGTTTTCTAAAAAATAAAACACATTTAAAGTATTTTCAAAAGCCTTAATAGTAACATCAGTTTTGTAGAAACACGACCCATACCAACCGGAGCCAATTCAAATGTGTAAGTATACTTTCAACCCAAATTGATGGCACACTCCAGTCAAAAACACGATGCAATATAACTCGCAGACTGCAGTGTAGGCGGAACAACATGTGTTACATCTCTGTTCATGAATACCAAAATACAAACCCGAATCCTGACCTCACTGACAAGGGTCAAGCGCACAAAAAGTAGGTACACAATGATTTAGGTTTGTTCTTTATGGGTCTAAGATGAACGATGAATAATACTGGATATTTATATAACGTGGCAAGAAATGAAGATATATATTATCTGGTATAATAATTTTGTGTGATTATATAATACATCAAGCATTTATTTGTATAATAAGTTTATGTTAAATTGTTCCCTAAAACAAACTTTTTATTATGATCAACAGTATGAAAAATGTGAAAGTAGTACAAAGAATATTGTTAAAGTTATTGACTGAGGGTGCTAGATTGAATTTCAATATCAATTATTGTAAATTTCTTGTATTTCGTCACTAATGACCCGGGGTTCACCTTCCGGAACCTTCATGCATTCGAGTCAGTTTGAGTTCATTCGTGTTCTCAAAAGCTTGAAGATGTGAAGATGCTGATAGTTTAAGCTCGAGTCATTAGTGACGAAATACATGCAATGTACAAAAGTTAAACAATTCAAATTAAAAAAAAAAAAAAATTAAGTAAGTAGTAAAATTTGGAATCTTTGCTTATGAAGAATTCTAATAATAAACCAATACCAATCAAAAAGTTTAATTATTAAAGTTTATTTTGAAGTCCAAAAAAAAAGCTTCTGGTTCGATTATGGAAATGCAATATTTATGATGGCCTAGAGTTTTAAAAAAGAGCGATTAGGTTAGCCAATAAAATGGTCATATGATCTCAAGGGAATATGTGTATTTATAACGTTCAATTTCATAAAATAAAGACCAAAAGAAGATAAGAAAAATAACGAAAAGGTGTCTATCCTGTAGTAGATATATGAACTGAAATGAAAATGAGATGCAGCAAAATAAACTTCTACGTTATATTGTTTGAGAGAGTAGGAACGAAACGTCTCGCCGCTCGAGGGGAAGGTGGAGAAGCGAGTAGAAGCGGGGCTTGGAGCGTCAGCACAATTCGACAGCCCCGCGTCCGGCGTGGCGACAAAGGATCATTCAAAGGTTCCTTCGTCTTCCATTAAAACCCGGTCGTATTCGGTATACTTTCTCTTTAATTGCAGTTAGTTTATACTTATAAATTCCTCAAAGACAGTTACACAAACAGATTTAAAATACACATTATTAATTTAAAACTCTGTAAGTGGTTTTACTAGCAAGCGGTGGACTAAGTCGCTGCTTTGTCGGCCGGCGACTCCCTCCGGGAAACGCCGAGAGGCGACTCATTCTTTTTTTAAGCAGCGCAAGCTTTTTGTTCTCTTCTAACTGTAAAAAAATAACGGTAACCAAACAAATATGACAAATTATGTTTGAATGCCTTAGGAGAGATATTACATATTAAATTTGCATTAATAGAAAGAGTCTGCAGATTGGTTTTCGAGACCCCTGTCCGCCCCATAAGTACGGGGCGGTGTCATGTTGTATGCCTGGCCTGATCAAGGAGTAAATTATCAACATAATTGTGCTCTATCATTATTTTACAGGACGACTGCGTCTTTGCTGCATTCAGATATTTGAAGGTTAAATGCTTCAACGCTCTTTCATGCCGCTAAATTAATGACAGATATTTTGGTAAGCTGAAGTAACATATTCTGATTACATATCCCACTCATTTTCCCGTCAAAGATTCTCAGTGACAATTTTTATTACTAAATTTATAAAAGTAAAACATGTTTTTTTGTACTTACCCGTATTTATGACGATCGGCACCGCTTTCTTAATCACGAGCATTATTAATTAATGATCAGTTTATAATACTGCCTTTTAAATATTATGCGTTCCACCAAGAATTGATAGTTAACACATGTATATTGAATGATGACACTTAGATTTCTTACGCAGAGTAGATTTAATTCCCAAAATAATTTGTTGGTATCATATTTTAACCTCCGAATAAAGTAAAAAAAAATCGTTTCATAGACTTTGCTGAGCTTACCAATATTATCTTTATTTTATTTCATCAGCTCTACCAAAAGGTAGTAAAAAAGGGTTTTATTATACTCTAATATCCATATTCATTGATTACCACAAGATTAAATACCTAAAGCCTACATATTCATGATTTAATCCTTTCAGTTCCATTTTGTTTTCTAGTGATTTTTTGCCCCGCTTGACAATATAGTGTATTACTTTTTCGTTAATGGAAGACAATTTTAATAAATCACAAGTGCTTTTAATGATAATGTATCGCCTGGTAATGTTTAATTTGTTTAATTGTAAAAGAAATAAGTGTTTTTAAAAAAAAATTACGATTTCAAAAACGTACCCAACCGCTTTTATCGTAAACAGAGTAAAGCATGTAAAAATAAATATTACATTAAATAAATAAAAAACGCTTTCTTTATTATTCCAAAATAAAAAGGCTCTTAATAATAAAATATTGTTAAAAACGCTAAAATTTATTGTCGTCTCAAAAACGTTCCCCGTTATAATATCAAAAAAAATAATAAGTAGGTTCATCGAAAAAAGGTTCTAACAAACATTCCGCCCAAGTAAATATAAAAATAAAACACTAAGCTAACATCAAATAAAGTAAATGAAATTAACAAACACCGCTTTGTCTTCTGAACATTAGATTTTCAGGTGGTTTCTACGGGAAAAAAACCCATACGCGGCGCATATTTTGCGTTTGTTTGCTAGCTACAGGTAAATAGAAAAGAACAATTGTGAGGTTAGCATAAAAGGTAGCCCACAATATTCGTGCATAACAGGTTAGTGACCATAAAAATCGCTAAGGGGAAATCTACAAAAAAAAATTAAATCCTTTTGAAATATGATTTTTTGGTATAAGTTAATAAAATAATTTATTTCTCACATGTTATAAGCATAAAATTACTAACTTAAAAGTATTTTAAGAAAGCTCGATATTTATGTTTAGATTAAATTCCTGAAAAAGTGACATTAGCTTTTAATAACCTAAATTAAGGAGTGTTTTTAAACCGTTTTAGTAATAAAGAAGAAAAAAAAGAAATATTTATCACGCTAGAAAAGGGCATTTTATTATTTGGTGAGTAAAAAATGTATCAATAAAATTGTCAGAACCTAACTGCTTAAAAAGCTGTCAATAAAAAATATGATTTGTCAGTATCTTGATAATTAAGGTAAGTATGGTGATGAAAAACAGGCTAGGTTTGACTAAATTCAAACCGTTTTTAATAAATGACAAAATCGTTTAATTTTTTAACCCATCAGCAGATACTAATGATTTTAATAACATACTTAATTATATACTGACATGGTAAATACAATTATGTCAAAGGCAAATAAAAGTAGCATAAGCGTAGGGGGAAAGGGGCTCTTTGTCCACGACGTTTGTGATCTTACACGACTTGCCATGGATGGGGAAACATACCAGAATTTGGTCAGCGATCAACTTGTAGCGTGGTCTTGTACCAAAGACGATGACATTATTGATCTTAGAATAATGTGAAGACGTATTATCTAGAAATTGGTACGACAAAATATGTTTTCACTACTGAAGAAAGTATTTTATTTTAAATGTCACCATATTTCTATCAGGCGTATGACTTAAATTGATTTTCGGTTTGATATATTTAGGAATCGTGTTATAGAAATTTTATTTAAGACTAAAGCTGCCCTTGGCCTGCCGTGGTTTGAAGTCCAGTGTGAAAGTATTTTAGCACGTTTCTGCTAACGGTATTGCGCGTTTTACTTGTGTAGATGTTTCTGTTTCAATATTGCCATCTCGTCTGGGTTGCCAACCGTTTTGATTTGGCCCCCACATATAAGTTTAATGTATAGAGACAGTTTTTTTGCTTAATAATTCCAGGAATGGTTTGTTACATATTAAGGTTTTCAATTTACTGATAAATTCAAGTTATGTACATACAATTTCTTTAGAAAAATGGAAAGCACTATGATAAATAGCCTTGATGGTTGTCTATTTAAAAATGAAACACATTTTTTTTGTACTACTTCCATGTTTACAATGATCAGGGAAGGCTTCGCTCATAGCAAATTTTTAAAATACAATGCCTTTCCACCAAACATTGATACTGAAAAACTTAACAGTGACTTGACGCTTACTTTTATAAATTTTCTTACATGGCCAATAACAGATCAACCTCGCCTGACTTTATTTAAGTCTTTTTGACCAGTATTAGTACAAGAGATTTAAATTTACAAAATATCTAATAAAGTATTTACTGTTTAAAATGGCCGTTAAGGGGTTAAATTAACTTTGCAAAATTTCGCTTTTAAAAACTTGTAAAGAATGCAATACAAACAAAGAATTGGAAAAATTCCAGGAAGCGCAGCAATAACTCAAATGAATGAAGAGAGACAATGATATTACGTTTTCATAATAGCTGGCGAATTTTTAAAACTTCTGCTCATTGTACAACACAAAATATCTTTTTGAACAATAGTCCTGCAGCCTGAACTCGTAAAGTTCATTACCTCATACAGACATTATTTGGGTGAGAACATCCTTCTTTTGCTTAAAACTTTTTAAATGCTGTTTTTAATGTGCTACCACTGCTAACTTTTTGATTTTTTTATTATTTAAGTCTTTTATGTCTAACAATGTGTCTGGATAAGATTAATACTATCAATATTGAAAAATTCTACAAATCGACTCGACATGAGTATTAAAATAATAAATTTAGCTCTTATCCTATGTTTTATGCCAGGTACACATTTTACTAAGTTGGCTTCACAAGGAATATATCATTATAAAGTTTCGATGGATACCTTTACTGCTTTATTTTTAGATGTGTATTTTTAATTGAGATTGATATTAGGAGGTGTATGAAATCTTATAAAAGCCAATTTATAATGCTAAAGACGATGCCTTGAAGTGTTGGAAAGGTTATCTCTTGTGTTATAGTGAACCCTTTTTGAATATGATAAAAAATTTACAACTTGTACAGCCAACTAAGATGCTTAGTAATATTTTAGTATTACATTTTTTTTCATTAATTTTTTTTTTTTTTTTTTTTCCATGTCCGCTCCCAATGTGGAGCATATGGTCTCCTAATGGAGGTATCTTGACAGAATTTTTTTCTACGAGAACTGCTTGTCACTCAGTTGCTCAACCTCTCTTTTCTTTTTCGAAGAGAGTAGGGATAGAAGGATAGGGCTATGACAGGACTAGTGGTTAGCTAATCGCTCTCGTTACGCCCCGTGAGGACGGGATTGGTGGGAGGGAAGACTCAGACTACGAACAGAAATCCATAAATCGATTGAAAGATCAATCTATGAAAACCGTCCGCACCGGGAATTGAACCCGAGACATCCGTAACCGTAGCCAGCGACGAAACCAACTGCGCCACGGACGCCGACATTTTCATTAATAGTTTTTTATATCTTTTGAATAAATTTCATCCTTTTAGTTTTATTCGTTTTGCTTAGCAAGTAAAAGAAAGGTTTCTCGATAGACTTACAAGCAGTACTCGATAATTATCTACATTGGGAGTGAATATTGTTTTAAAAGTATGAAAACTGATGCTATTTTTAAAGTTATCTACAAATATGTATTCATTATGATGGTTATTAAAACTGAAAAATGACTTTATAGGATAAAAAGCTCGAAAAAAAATATTTCATTCATATTTTTTCTGATCTAAAAAGGTACTAAAAGCGTTTACCTGAAAATTTGTTGAAAAGAGCGGATATGTACGTACTTCTCCTGAAAATTGAGAACTATTTGAAATGATATTTTTGCGAGATGACTTCGCCTGAATTAATTTTCCATTGGCAAAGTACTTTTTGATATGATTTATGTAATTGAATAGAAGAAGAAATGAAAAATTGTTTTTATGGCTTCGTTTTTCAGGATATCATTTTTGAGATGAAAGATTTTCTGGCTTTTTATCATTAAAAATATGGTTTGTTAATTTATTATTTTTTACTTAATTGATTTGTAAAAACATGCACATAAAATAGTCGCAGAATGTTTTCCAAATATAAACGTATATTTGCTACTCAATTGGACATTTAAAGGCTTCTTAGTGTTTAATGACATTATAATAATTTCTACAAGGGTTTTTTTTGTCATTATTGCACGACGTACTTCAAATTAATTATAAAAAATCAGAGTAAAGTTTCAATACTGTTATAGGGACGTTGAATAATACGATAAAAAATGGATGGCAAATGCTTTTTTATTACCATTTGTGAAATTCAATAAAATACTTATATATTAGAAATTTTTAAATGTGTCAAATGACTACAGTAGGTATTCATTTTATAAAAAATTTGGGTAACTTTGAGCCAGTTCTGAGGGTTTTTGTATTTTAATGATTGGCCACTGCATTTATGTGTTGTATTGTTCTACATATAAATGAACTAATGCCTTGAGATGAAATTTGATCAAGGCATATAGATTTATTGTTATAATTGATAAATAAATATAGATACAAAAAAAGCTGGGCAACATTTTGTTAGACACACAAATAACTGTAATTACTATAAATTCCTTTATAACTGACCATTTCTATCCGTTTTTTTTACCATGTCCGCTCTCGATATGTAGCAAATGGCCTCCTAATGGAAGTATCTCAACAGAAGTTTTCTACGAGAACTGCTTATTGCTCAGTTTTTCAACCTCTCCTTTTCGAAGAGAGTAGGGATAGAAAAATAAGATTAGGACAGGAATAGTAGTCTGTTAATCATTCTTGCTATGCCCCGTTTTTAGTATGGGTTTGGGATGGAAGGAAATTTTAGACACAAACACATATCACAAACATACACGCCTACGAACAGAAATCCATAAATCGATTGAAAAATCAATCTATGAGACCTTCCGTACCAGAAATTGAATCCGAAACGTTCGTAAAATTAGTCAAAGACGTTGACTTCTCCACCACGGACCCGATTATAATACCGAAAAGAAAAAAAGATTTTTTATAATTTATGTTTATTAAACATTTGATTTTGAATAAACTTTAACTATGTAATGAAACTATATAAAATTTCAAACATGTGACTTTTAATTATTTCACACCTATAACGTTTCATATATTTCCAGTTCCAGGGCATGTAACTGACTGGTCAACGTCGTTGACTTCGGTTGCGAGGTTCACGGATTTCAATCAAAGTACGTACAGTTTCATGTATGGATTTTTCTGTTGATTTGTAGATTTATGTCCGAGCCTAAACACATGCCATAGCAAGAGCTATAAGCTAACCACTAGTCTTGGTGGAGCTATTGAGTAACTAAAGCTTAGATAAACTCCATTACGAGATTTTTTGCTCCACATTGGGGGTAAACATACTTGGAAAGCAAAATGTATGGACAGTAAAATAGTGTATTATATAAAACAAAAAATCTTTCCGAGTTCATGTTAAATAAGATTGAAAAAAACGTTTTATACGATGTTACAAAATAACTAATATTTAAACACATTAAAACGTTGTGAATAAGAACTGTTTAGTAATTATTAACGAATTAATTTGAATGGTTCCTAGCTATCAATTTGGCTTTTCAACTGACGACGGAAATATCATAACATAAAAGAGTAAACGGTACAATTTAAATTCGGAAAATGCGAAGGGCGCAAAACAAAAGCTCTCGATTTCAATCAAAAGCTACAGCTTTCTTTGAAAACTGTGCAAAACAGCTTAACGGAATTGAAATATATTCTTTTGTGCACCAAAAAATCTTTATTCACAAAAATTTATTTAGCCAACTCAGCTCAATTTCAATAAAAACTATTCGTCTAATATATTATGTTTCACATAATTTAGTCGTATACTTATGAATCTGTTTCATCCAAAAAAATATTACCCTGTTTTGAACCACCAATCAAAAATTTCAATCAAAAAAAAGAAAATTTGTTATTGCTAAAATCATAAAACTTTAAACTGTTTTAAATGCGTGAATGTTTATAAAACATATTACCATCAGACAATCATATAAATAAAATAATGACTGCATCAAGTAGTAAGCAGAATTTGTTGATAGTATTTTATTTTGTTGTATTTTTACCGACAGTAATAATATTTATATTGTATAATATTAATTTTCTAAAAAAGTTTGCTTTGATTTTTGAAATGAAGATGAGGTTACAAAAGGGTTATCACTTACACCCGCTGTGCACATGCAACCAGTGGTTTATGGTTGCTGTCCACAAAATGGAGCCTTATCGTCAATTTTGAAGATATAGCAGAAATGCATGGGTCTGGTGTTTTATATATACTGCTAAGCTTTTCAGTAGCGTGATTGAAGTTAACATTCTCAGCCACATAAGTTTATTTGAAATAATGTGTCATATAGTGTACATTCAATTAAATAAGACTCTACATACATTTATGGTCGTGGAAAGTTTAAAAAAAACAAAACATATACCTATATTTACCTATTGAAACTACAAAGAGCCTGTGACACAGACTCAGAGTTTCTAGGCTATTTTTATATAAGTATTTATTTATAGCGTTGTACTTTATTTATAAAACTGAAGACTTTTGACGCATTACATTCAACAAAAAATTTTGAATGATATTAAGCACGAAGCGCAAAATTAACTTGCCCGATCTCGAAGTATTGATCAGCGAGATTGAGAATGTTTTTATAAAGATATTTTTTTTTTTGCAAAACGCATCTACACCATATTAAAGCTAACGACAAACAAGATTTTTTTATTTTATTTTTACTTGTTTGTAAATTAGTTGCTTTATAACTTTTTATTGCAATAATAAGAAGAAAATGAGAACTTTTTTATTAATAATTTCAACATATTTTTCATTCGCAAAAATTTATCCTTTGTCTCTCGTTTTATGATAAAAAAGATACTTACATAAAAAACAGTAGGTAAGAAGGTTTTCTAAGAAAAAAATAATTCAAAGCTGAGAGATAAAGCAAAATATAAAATTTATTTCATATATTCAAGAAAGAAACATTTTAATATTATAAAATTCTAATACTTGTCATTTTTAGGCACGCATATAGAGAAAACATTAATTTAATCCTTATATCGTCATGAGTTAAATTGAAGTCTTTCATTAAAAATTCCTACCGAGTTAACCAAGCCTTAAATCACTATATTGTTTGTTCAACAAAGTCTTAATTTGCGACTGGATTATCTTTATATTCAATAAATCTTACTCGCTTAAAGCATAGAATTACGTTTGCCAAAGAAATATAAAAAACTCTCCATTTTCATTAAAATGCTTCGTTGCTATATTTCACTAAACAAAAATAAAACCGTGTGTGTTTTTTGTTTTGATGTTGTCGTTATTCTGGAATATTTCTTATACTGACAATACTTTTAATAGAATATATTTATAAAACATTCCCTCATGAATATTTATAAATATAAAAAATGTTCAAAGGAATGAAAAGTAAATATGTGATATAGAAGATGTCTGGTACTAATAATTTCAAATATACATCAAACGATTATTTTTTATAAACCTTATCATTTGATTCTTTTTAAAAAGTTCTTTTCCCATATATTTTTTACTTGCAAGAAATTAATAAGGAAAAGTTTCAAAGTACATATTTAATTCTACAAGAATTAAACCATAAAACTGATTACTATTTGAGCTTCACGCTATCGTCATAACCATGTTTTATTGGTTTATAATTGACTTTTAAATATATATATTTATATTAACTTAGAATTCTATTAATGTTGGCAATCGTAGTCAACGTTCTTTGCTTCGGTTGTGGAAGTGGAATAGTGCTAAATAAAATACCTGGTAGCGCTGATTAATTGTTATATTGTAATACCTTCTTAACCTTTAGTGATCCAATTCCAATACCATTAATACCAGTATCTATGGGACCGATAACTATCCAGGTGGTCACTGAATTGCTTGAGGGTCGAGCTTAGTATTCAGCACCAGAATGAAAAAAGGTTATAGATTATCCCATCGCCTATTTAATTTTATTTATGGAAACCATGAGGAAACAGATATCGCGGCATCACTGATGTCTCTATGTTACATTTTTTACACGATTTAAATAAACAATATTTTCAGAAGGAAATATTTTTGAGTTCTAAAAATACAATTTATTTTAGGAAAACTTTTAAAATTGTTTAAAAAAAGTGTGGATCCGCCTACACGCGCGCCCCTGCCCCAAGGACATCTCTTGTTGCGGATATCACGGGCTCGATTCCCCGTACGGACATCTTAGAAGTAAATTAACTTTTTAATCGATTTATGGATTTCTGTTCAAAGGAATGGATGTTTGTGATGTCTTACAATTCCCTTCCCCCTATCCGATTGTAAAAACGAGACGTAGAGATAGCGATTGGCTTACCACTAGTCCTGTTCTAACCGTATCTTTCTATCCCTATTCTGTTTGAAAGAGAGAAGTTGTGCAACCAAGTAATAAGCAGTTTTCTCATGAAACGTTTCCGTACAGATAGCTTCATTGGGAAGCCATATACTCCACATTGAAAGCGGAGTAAAAAGGCGATAATATCATCTTTATATTTTAATAAATAAAACACAATTCATTTGTACTACTTCCACATATTTATAATGATCAGGACCGGTTTCGCTCATCACGAGCATTATCAAATTATCAACTGACATCAGTTGATAATGCTCGTGATGAGCGAAACCGGTCCTGATCATTATAAATATGTGGAAGTAGTACAAATGAATTGTGTTTTATTTATTAAAATATAATGTCTTTACACCATGAATTGACAGATGACCTTAAAAGTGATCATCTTAATAACTATAGCATTGTAATATTTGTAAAAAAAATGTTCAATGCGATAATTTCGATATACAAGATTAAATTTTGACAACGAAAAATATTCTTTTATATTTTTTTCCCTAAAATCTGATATAATGTACTTAATTACGTATTAATAGAAGTGTTTGAATCCAATTAGTAAAATAAGACTGACAGAATGCTATTATCCCCAATTAGTTATGGTATTTTACTTTAACTTTATGTATGCCTCTCGGTCCATTGACTTTTTATCAAGAGGAGGGAATGATACCTTGTGCATAGTAAAATCTGAATAAGGCTTGAATTATTGAATACGTGATAAAAAAAACGTCATTATATTGAGATTAATAAAAAATAAAACTGTTCTTTTTATAAAGATAATATTTATAATTAGTAATATTGCAGCGCATATTCGCAGTTCTATTTTTAGCATTAACTTATCATTGAAGATAAAAATTTCGTTTTTTTTTTAAATATTAGCTGGCTGCTTTGTATAATGACACAAATGAACTCTTATAAATAATTTCAAATTCAAAATGAATTATAAAGCTCTAATAATAAAGATCTCACAAAAATTAAAATGGCCTTACAAACATAATATATCATACTCTAATGCCAGTGCTAAAAAAAAAATTAAGCGGGAATCTGTTATTTAGAAAAGAATTTCATGTTCAGACGATGAATTGAAAGATCAAAGAAAAAAGTCTTTTATTTGGTCGTGTGTCAGCTGGGATAAACTGTATTAAAGACAAGCTTCTTAGATTTTATCACTTGGCCACGGACGCCAAGAACGTAGCACAATGAACCTTGAAATATTAATTCCATTGAATTAATTTAAATGTAGATCTGAATTATATAAATATCTTAATCAATAAAAAATAATATTTTTCCGCCTTCTACCTAAAAGTCATAAAAATTAATTCTTTTTACTGGTCTGAATCGAGAAAATATAAAACACATTATGTTGCATAAATGGGTTATTTTAAGCAAATAATTCGTTACATTGGTGTAAGGCACTGTGAGGCAAATCAGAAATAAAAAATAATTATTGAATCTATGGCTGTCAAGAATTGTGTAAACGTTTATGATATCCGTTACCTTTTCAATAACAAATAGTAGCTTAAAGTAATTTATATATTATATTACACTGTTTTATTGTGCTACTGATTGATATAACAACAGGAGAAAGGATACTAGTTTCTTGTGTGGAATAATGTCACTAACAATAATAATCAAAAGACTTATCCCACGGATAGAACCCGATCGTCTGGACATATCCTTACCAAACAAAGTTACATTGCAAACCCAATTTCAGTTGGAAACTTTCAGTTAGAGTGAAGTATTCAAAAGGGGACACGAGTCAAATCGCAAAACTGAATGTCTGGTAGTGACTAACTTTGTGATAAACAGCTGCCACAACGTACGAAGGAGTATTTGCGATAAATGGTCATCAGAAACTCTTGACTTTACGTGAATGTTTCAAAATGCATTTCAAGGGATGCAAGAACTTTAATTATAAAACGATTATATCCGGGTCTTAAAACAAAGCGCTTAAGACTTCAATTGCTTTAAGATGTATTTGAAATGTGATAATTCATATAGTGGTGCATTTGATGTTTTGAGCAACGCTGTAATTTTCAATTCTACCAGCAATTAATTACTAAGTAGTCAAAGAATATGCTAAGACACAAACATTTCGTTGAACTCATGGAAATTGAAAACATCATTCTAATTAAGAATTTTTATCGTCATTTTATTTTTGTTTTTTCTATAAGAAGTAACATCTTATATTTTTAGAATAATCTATGTTGTTAAATAAATAATGAGCAGTGCTGCCCAATCTTTTTCATTACAAGAATTGACAGTTTTTTCAATAAATAAACCGCAGTTCCCTACCCCATGAAAATTAAATTAATTTAGTTATCAAAAGCTGTATTACACATTATAAATAATATACTTGTACATAAACATCAGTGGTGCTCGATGACTTTTGATACAATGCATGCTGTCAAGGGCGAAAAAAAAGTAAAATTTATATATCTTTTAAAAATTGAATTTTATTCTCTGCTTTTTTTTCCAAAATTCATCAATAAACACAACTTATTTTGCTGTTTTAAATTTTCGAAAGATTTTTTCAATTGATATTATCGCAAGATTAGAAAGTCTCTTCTCAATTTGACTACTTCTAGATTTTTTTTGATTAGTTTCTTTGAAGAAAATGATCTCTCTACAGAAGAATTGGAGAACGGTATTGTAAAATTAATTTAATTAAATGCTTCCACTAAACACCACTTTGATATGCATTCTATAATCATCTCAAAGTCAATTTTAATAAAACCACGAATAATCTGTTTTTGTACAAAGAATTTATCGTAGGTATATTATTAATTATGCTTTTTGAGTTGTTACACTTCTATACTAAGGTATCGATATCATAATATTCGTTTCTTGGATAATATTAACCATGCTATTATTATCATAGCGAGACTTGTATATTTCGTTAATGGAGTTGAGCAGTTATGCAAAAAACAGTATTATCTTCTCTCGAAAATATCTATTCAATAGATAAAACCCGGGATCATTAATAACGTGGCGGGGAATCGCTAAATCGCTTCAATAGTGAAAGAACTGCATCGTGACTCGCTGGAATTACAATCCATTTAAATTAAGATGAATACCGAATATGTTTTTTCAGATTTCAGTTACCCCCGAGTGCCGTACACATGCAAATATTATTAATAATTATTATTGAATTTAATTTAGTTTTTTATCTTTCTCCAGTGAGGTGGGCTCAATCCTGTTCATGGAGTAAGCGATTAATGTTTTTTTCACCATTTCCACTCCCAACGTGGAACATATGGCCTCTTAATGAAGGTATCTCAACCAAAGTTTTCTATGAGAACTACTTGTGACTCAGTTGCTCAATCTCTCATTTTTCGAAGACAGTAGGGATAGAAGGATAGGACTAGGGCTAGGACAGGACTAGTGGTTAACAATCGATTTCACTACGCCCCGTTTTCGAGGATCGGATGGGTGGGAGGGAGTTTAATACATCACAAACATTCATAACTAGGAACATAAATTCATAACTCGATTGAACGATCAATTTATGAAACTCATTTCACACAACAGCAGTGACGAAATGTGATATTACCGAGTGCAAAGATAAGTAAATACTTGATTTTAAAAAGAGACTGTCTGCTAGCGTGAGAATCATCGAAAAACGCAATACAACTAAAGAAAAATATAGAAAAGCGGCTATCTGTCTCTTCCCAAACGTCAACCCTGTAACATCCACTCCAGACTGCATTAATGACCTAGACGTCATCATCATCTGTCCTGTGGCTTAATCACGTCAACATTCAACATTGGAATCACATATTCCTAAAAATCGATACTTAGAACATGGCACCGCCCCGTGCTTATGGGGCGGACAGGGGTCTTCAAAACCAATCTGCAGACTCTTTCTATTAATGCAAATTTAATATGTAATATCTCTCCTAAGGCATTCAAACATAATTTGTCATATTTGTTTGGTTACCGTTTTTTGTTTACAGTTAGAATTTAACAAAAAACTTGCGCTGCTTAAAAAAAGAAGGAGTCGCCTCTCGGCCTTTCCCGGAGGGAGTCGTCGGCCAACGAAGCGGCGACTTAGTCCACCACTTGCTAGTAAAACCACTTACAGAGTTTTAAATTGAAAATGTGTAACTGTCTTCGAGGAATTTATAAGTGTAAACTAACTGCAATTAAAGAGATAGTATACTGAATACGACCGGGATTTAATGAAAGAATAAGGAACCTGTGAATTATCCTTTGTCTCCACGCCGGACGCGGGGCAGTCAAAGTATGTTGACGCACCGCGCCCCGCTTCTCCCCGCTCCTCCACCTTCCCCTCGAGTGGCGAGACGTTTCTTTCTTACTCTCTCAAACGTCAAATCTCTTGCAATTATATTGAACTTGGATACATTGGTCATG
The DNA here is from genome assembly GCA_022494535.1 of Himalopsyche phryganea. Classification (NCBI taxonomy): domain Eukaryota; kingdom Metazoa; phylum Arthropoda; class Insecta; order Trichoptera; family Rhyacophilidae; genus Himalopsyche; species Himalopsyche phryganea. The sequence goes on along the minus strand of JAGVSL010000060.1, from coordinate 1,087,238 downwards.
GTAATTAGCCATTGCACATGGGTTTTACCATAAATTTTTACACGTTATCCATTGATACATCTTTAACTTTAGTTGAGCGTTATAGGCTTTTCTAACAATAATTATTTTGACAAAATACATAATATTCATTGCCAGTCAGTCGTTTTTCGAAAATGTTTAGTATATTTATGAGGAAGCCATTATACCGTACTACTATTTAGTCAGTATCAGTTTATCATAATTGCTATAAAATTCTTAGCATGGAGAAAGTGTTGGAGCACATCAAGTTTATACTAACAGAACGCATTAAGTTAGTTGTTGAAAAATTTCCGACAGAAATGTCAAAATGTATACAATTAAGAACTCTATTTACTCTTCGTACGCTAAGTCATAGGATATAATGGCTTTAAAAAAACAGTATTAACTAAGTCACATTACCATTTTTTAATATTGGCAATAAGCATGATTTAACTATAACTCATCGATACCAAATCTTATGATTTGTATGCCAAAAAAATATTCTTTATAACGTACAGAAAATCTTTTTAAGAAACAACCAGTTTTACTAGGGAGAGAGAGTAGTTTGAAAAAAATGCTTTAAATGCGATCATATCAGAATTTGTTTTTATGACTGCCTTCTGTCAGTACATAACCCTCGAAATATTTTTACAACAAAGATAATATGAAAATAATATTAAATCTAATATTACAGTACAGTAGGCAAGGCGTCAGATATTTGGATTTTTAAAAATCCCATAGGATGAACTCTATGTGAGAATAAATTTATGCTGTCACTAGACATCAACTCAAGGAGAAAAGACATGACAAACAATTCAATTTTATATTGACCTTGCTATGATTTGAATCTAGATCCATTTAATATCCAGGGAATAGCTCTAAACTAATAGACCATAGAGATCGGCAGATTAAAATACATGCATAAAGTATGTAGATATTTTTTTTAAATAAAACAAAATTCGTTTGTACTACTTCCACATGTTTATAACAATCAGGACCGGTTTCGCTCATCACTTTTATATACTGTAATTTTTAACATTCAATTTTATATAAATAACCCTGTTATGTTTGAATTTTTATCAGTTGATAATGCTCGTGATGAGAGAAACCAGCCTTGATCATTATAAATATGTGAACGTAGTACAAATGAATAATGTTTCATTTTTAAAATATACAGCCTTTCCACCAAGAATTGACAGTTAACACATTAAAAGTATATAGATTTTGATGCCAAAAGTATGTTTTGTTATATTGCTCAACAGAAGATTTCACTACGGCATCAGAATGTAAGTCGCTCACTAGATTTTTTTATCTTCTTGATTTTAGATACATCATTTTCTCAATTTGATATATGTAAAAAAAAATGTTCAATAAGTTAAACATATTAATAACAGTATATTTGTATAGCTACAACAAGCCATTTCAGTGTCCTCGTGTAACAGGTTCCTTAGGTGTCAGATAAGGGAGTTTATTGATCGCCACTGTAGGGTGGACACCTGTGAACTGCAAAGGGATGAATCGCCAATAAAAATGCGCTGACCTGTCGTTTATTTTGGAAGCTCATCAATAATTCATTGTCGTGCCAGATGGATGAAAAAATGTTAATCAAAATAATATGAAAGCTATACAATTGATGAGAATTACTAATAGGATTTTATTTTTAAAATTAAAACGTGTTTTAGATACTTATATAAAGGAATTTAATGTACACGTCGTAAGTTCTACTATCCTTTTTTTTTGTAAACAAATAAATGACATCAATCTTAATTTCTCATATCATCTTTTACTCTAATTGTAGCCATCTACAAAATGAATAAAGCAGTAACTCACTTTTGATTCTTGGAAAATTACCATTATAACGATGCAGATTTACAAAACATGATCATAAATTTATCAAATACAAATATAAATTTGGATTATTGAGATTTTGTACACTTCCATGTATTTTGTCACTTACGACCCGGGTTTCGCCTTTCGGCATCTTCAGGCATTCGAGCACACGAATGGACTCAAACTAACCATTCCTGTTAAGTCCATTCGTGTGCTCGAATGCCTGAAGATGCCGAAAGGCGAAACCCGGGTCGTTAGTGACAAAATACATGGAAGTGTACAAAATCTCAATAATCCAAATTTGATATTGAAATTCCATCAAGCACCCTCAGTCGATGTCTTAAATTATACAAATATAAATATATATAAAACTAAATACAGTCACCAGTGAACAAGCAAGAAAAGTACCAGCATTCTGTCGTCGCGCTCCGAACTGACGACATCTCTCTGGAACTGCATAATTGTCACCTATACCTAGAGTTAAATCTCGTCAATAATAAAAAAATTATAATTATATTCTTAGTGTTGAGTAAAATGAAGTGCTTAACTTTTTTCAGTTTAACTTAGAAAATATTCTTTAAAATTAATACTAGCCGTTATCGAAACCAATTATAATCAATCAAATAACATTTAATTTTGCCCTCTTGTAAGATACTCAAAGGTGAATAACTGCTTTATTCGACATGGTTGTTGATACTGTTTTTTTTACTTCAAAAGATTTTATATTACAGACGCCTTCATACCACAATTTATAACGCATCATTATTTTTTTTGTTTTCCAAATGTCTAAGACGCCCTCACAGAAACTGTGAAACCAATATGTCAAGAATGATTAATTTTAATCTTTTCACACTCACCAGAATTCAAAGGTATGGTTTATACTAACCGTTTGGACACAGAAATATTTGTTATTTCAAAAATAAATATTATATTAATTGAGAAATAAACTATTTAAAGATATCGAACGAGAGTGCACGATTAAATTTCAATATGAAATTTGAATCGTTCAAACTTTGTACATTTTCTTGCAACCCGAGCTTCGCCCTTCGGCAACCTCAAGCATTCTAGTACACGAATTATCTCAAATTGACTCGGATGCCCGAAGATGACAAAAAGAGAAGCCCGGGTCATTAGTGACAACACTTATGTTAATATACAAAACTTGAACTTTTCAATACATAATTTGACTTCATTTATGATTTGAATTTTTATTAAATGTCCTGTGAAGTGATTAGTTGCAGACTGTAAGTGAACGTGTGGGTCAAGACTAGGGTGTGTTTTCTGGGAGGTGGCCAACTACTCAATATTAAAATTAAATACATTTCCACTAATAGTAAGCAGGTTTCTAATCACCTTTGCTTCAAATATATTGAAATATGGTGATCATTTCTGAAAAATTTTCTTACATTTTTTGCGTTTTTTATGAAAATATTACTAGAAGTAGTCACTTATAAAAGCTTGTGAATCTGTGCTCTTATAAAAAATTCAATTAACCTTATTAATGGATATTGCCAAATGATAAATTCAATTCAATAGGGACGTTGGTTATTCTGAAAATTTTTTAACCGATCCTCAATAGCGTTTATTGAAAAATTGATTAAATAAAAGGATATAATTAATAATATTGTATGATTCATTTATTTAGTTAATTCACACATAAAGAGTGTCTGAAAAATCTTGTTAAATTAATTATCGAAAACAGTTTTTATCACTTTTATGGTGTTAACTGTCGATTTTTGGTGGACAGACGTTATATTTAAAAAATAATTTGTATATATAATTACTATGGACACAACAAGCAATTAATATTGCAATAAATATAAAATAAGTGATCCATTTTTTTTTGAAACGAAAAGAAATTGACTTACAATACATTACATTTTATTATTTACATAAATCATGGAATCGTTAATTGGAAAAAAAAATAGAAGAGACTTCTGCCAATTAAATAAAGTTTTAAAGACTAAAGATTAAAAAACGAGGGAATAAAAAAAATACCTTCTGATAAATAAATATAACGAAACCAAAGCGAAAACAAATTTTTATTTCCCAAACTATGTTCCGTAGAACATGAATGGGTGTTGTGAGAAAAACTTGAAATAGTTGTATATGCTGCTGCAGCTGCAACACATTCAAACATGTTTGACTTCATATTGATGCTATATACCCAACGAAATAAAATAGGTGATCCATTCAAATTTGTGGGTTTGCAAAGTGTTCTATCGAAAGAAAAGTTTGGGAAACTCTGCTATAGGGAATACATTCTGACATCAAATTTTTAGTAAGATTATGTGATGAATGTATTGTTTTAATAATTTAAGACATCGACTGAGGGTGCTTGATGGAATTTCAATATCAAATTTGGATTATTGAGATTTTGTACACTTCCATGTATTTTGTCACTAACGACTCGAGTCCATTGGTGTGCTCGAATGCCTGAAGATACCGAAAGACAAAACCCGGGTCGTTAGTGACAAAATACATGGAAGTGTAAAAAATCTCAATAATCCAAATTTGATATTGTTTAAACTCGGATTGAATGTAATAATGAATTGCTGCTAAAGTTTTTCAGATGAAATTGATGGTTTTTTTACTATTATTTTGATATTATTTTCTACATAAAACAACAATGAATCTCCCTTCCTCTTTTTCACGTAATGCCTGATAACTAAGGATCGTAACCACTCCAAATACTGCAGATCTATCTCTGCGCCATTCACTTATCATCTCTCAACCTTGAAACTGATCTGCGCTTATAAGTACAGTCAAATATTTTAATAAAAGGAACTTCGTTTGAAAATTATTAACTGATTTTTAACCTACGTCAGTGGTGGTGGGTAGACCATTGAACAAACTAGAGTTAGTCAAAATTAATCGTCAATAATTTTACTTAAATCCCTTTAAAGATGTTAACATTCCCGTTTTCATGCTAAAAAAAAATATTTTGCGGTATATTTTGTGTGTAAAACCTGAAATATGTAATCAAACTATGCGAAATAATCAAAAGACGTAAGAATCGAAATTCTTCATAGTATAACAAGATCGAGACATGTCTTGGTGCCGTTTGAAACAAAACGGTTGCATACAGTAAGTCATGCATCTCGGATTATTACTATATTATATTGTAATTTTGTATTTTTCAATGGTAAAATTGACGAATTATTCAAATTACGATTAAATATACAAAGAAGACGTAAACTATAATGTATTTTGAATTTTCAATTAGATGTTTTTTTTCCATGTCTACTTCCAATGTGAAGCATATGGTCTAGTAATGGACGTATCTCAACAGAAGTTTTCTATGAGAACTGCTTGTTACTCGGTTGTTTAACTTCTCTTTTTTTCGAAGAGAGTAGGAGATGTTAATTGTCAATTATATGTAGAACTATTTTATTTATAAATAAAAAAATTTCCAATTTTTTGAACGACCTATTTCAGATATAATTTAAAGGCTTATAAGCCAAAGTAACTCATTGTTTCACCATGTATACGGTAGGTTTAACTGGCAGTCTTTGGTGGAAAGGCATTATAAATGTAATAAAAATAAAACACAATGTTTCATACTAATTCTAAATCGTATGTAACAATCAGGATTGGTGGCGCTTACCGAGTGGGTTTTCATTTGAAGCAGGTTAAAAACACTACATAAATCGGTGGGATTAGTGAAAACAATAAAAATTTTATTTATTGTACACATATGTTTTATCAAAATAAAAAAAAAAATCTTTTTGAATATTATGAGTGAAAGATTGTTTTCCAATTTATTGTTAAAATCACACTCTGTATAAAATGATGGTTTGATTTGGTGCATTGAAACGCATCGCTCACAATAGAAATCATCAAGTACGTACACACTACTTGCGAATACTAATTTCTACTCTAAGCGTGAATTATTACGCGTTTAATATGGGTCAATGAGCCAAGTGAATTTAAATTATAATCAACTATTCAATTTTCAGAGGCTTTGTAGATTATCTGTCAAATAACGCACTGCGAAAATGTTAAAGCCTAAATAGTGTACTATTTGGCATTCTGTGAGAGTTAATCAATCGGAAAAATCAGCGATAATCGAAAGGTTATTGAACATGGTGAGTTTTAGCTATTCTGTTTCAGAGTAAATATGTACTACACGTCAACTCATTTTATTTTTTCTTACTATTGACATCAGAAATGTAAGGAACTTTATGCAAAATAAAGAACATGTTCACACGTTTTATTTAACCTGTATAGTGCCGTGAGCGAGAAAACTCGCCAAAACTTGTATGTAAAGCAAGGCCATCGACGATCTAACTTACTTGCTCTTATCATCGTTATAGCAAGGCATCAAATATTTATTTTGACTTTTTATGATTGATATTGAATAATGCCATCTATTGACAAGTAGTGGGTTTTTTCTTCATATCAAATATCGATATTATCGGTGTTGCAGCTTGACGCTTGTAGATGTCACAGGAATTTCATAAGTTCGTTAACACATAAGGTACACATAAAAAAAAAATTAATGTGAGGTTATGTGTGGAACTTTACTTTGAAATGTACTATTTGTTACAAAACTATAGTTTGTTAACGGTGAAAGTGGTAATTTCGGTAAAGTGACTTAAATTTTGAGGTTATGACAAACCTGTTTATATATATTTTTGATGTAATATTTATCATTTTAGTGTGAAAATATAGAGGAAAATCCTGAAACACGTTGATTCGGTAAATTTTTACAAATGTTCATCATTTTGAGCCTATTTCATATCTTTTAATAGCTGGTCTACAAGTGAGTACATTGGTATCAAAATGGGACATAATCCACCTACGAAAACGTACAGCAGAAGTCATTTTGCATTTCATACATAATTCACACTGCATCAAACCCGGCAGCTATGATAGTTTAAAATAACATCTAGCTCTATGATTGGCCAATATGACTACTGATTTAGAGAAGATGGATGATAACTATCCTCTTTTGAAACTAGATATGAACTGTAAACTCAAAAATCTATATGAAACCGTCAGATTTTGATACCTTTGATAAGTATTTAGAAAAAAAACTAAACACTACCAAAAACAATAAAAACCTGACTTTCTTGGGATGTGGCGGTTATCCGACCTTGATACCAGGGTACTCAAGTGTCCACGGCACTAAAAAAGTTCAAATAAATGTCAACATTGACTTTTCTATACCACGAAGACTTTCAGTTTGGTTGCTAAGTTTTTTTTTTAAATTTTAACCATGTCTGCTAGTTTTATTATGGGTTGGTTTTTCAGTATAATACTCTCTATTTGATTATAATTGAATATAGATTTTCACATGAGTTTGTACAAAATACGTATTGCAATGGAGAAATATTGTTTGTTGTTCAAACTATTATTGAGCAGCTGCGCTGTCACAATTTATTATCTCTACCCTTACTTGTTCAGACTTCTTGATTTCTAATAAAACAATTTGTCGTTCAGTGAAACGATGAGATTACATTTTTGGTACTTTTATCTACATAATTGTTATGATATTTTTATTGAAAAAGAAAATCAATTCATGTATTAATGCAGTGTCAATCAGGAATATATTTTTAATTGTAGAAACATTATTTCACTTGTTCATATACTTCTCATTAAACTGAAGTCACAAAAATCCAAAAATAAGGAAAATAGGTGGTTTTTAATTTTGGTCTATAAATTTAAATATATTTTGTCTGGAATAATAAACTATGTATAAAAACTACCATTGATCTTTTATATTGTAAATCAAGAAATATTTTGTTTGAATTCTTGTTTATCTTTTTACATTCTCAGAACCTTAAATAATTTTCATTTTGAACTGAGTAAACTCACGGAACTTGTAATAAGTAATATGTTCGAAAAATGTCTCCATATAATTTATAAAAGTTTTCTTGTTATAATTTCTATATAATTTGTTTTACTATGTATGTACTTGCTCAGTAACATTCTTGGTCCTACTTCCTTTTCCTCACAAGTTCCACAGTCGGCACTTCAAAAAGCTGAGGCTTTCAATGAAACTTTCTATCTCAAATGACAAAAAGCCACGCGTCAGACATCTGCAAAGGGAACGAGTAAAGAAGCCTAAGGTTCATTGCCCCATGTAATGCGAATAATTTATCAGCGTAGGTACATTCAATTGAAGGAAAAATACAGTTTTATTTTTGTCTTAATAAAACATTATTTTCCAAAAAGAGTGTCTATCACTATTATAATAAGTCTCGGCTAACTTGAATATTTATATTTTATTTATCAAATATAATTTGTTTTCACTATCAGCTCCGGTAAAAGGTGTACATTATTGAATTATATACACTGATCTGTGTACATAATGTCGAATGGAGAGTAAAGAATTTATAAAGACTAAGTTAGTTTTTTTGAGAAAAATAGTAACGGGTACCTACATGTACACATCATAGATATAATGATCTCCAAATTTAATTCGTGATGTTTGGTGAAATATAACATATTATAACACCAAGATTTTGAGCAAATTTGACGTGTTCAAATAATATAGTTATTCCACTAATACGTCTTCTTTCAAGGGTAAAATATATCTACGGTGTTTTCGCCTATTGATTACTAATTATTTGGCCTACCTTAAAAATTGAAATTGTTCAGGAGATAGTAAAAACTGTTTTTATCGGAAACATTATATGGTGAATCTTTGAAATGTACTCCTATAAATTATCATGTTTGCAGATACGGGATTATACGTAGGGAACGTCGATATAATAGTGGCTTACATCAAGTGGTAGCGTAAGAATTTTTAAACCTTAACTTATAAATATATTTTCCTTTTTACTAAACATATCTGTAGTTGGATTGTTGAGATAAATAGCGTCATATCTCAACAATCCAACCACAATATCCCGATAATAAATGAACAATTTTATTTGAACTAAAACACCATGCCTGCAATAATTATTATTAAAGAAGTCGTCTGTGTGGAACTTGTATACAAATTAAATGAAGTGGTTGTATAATACATTGTCAGTTTTTGTCTGACGCTCACTTTTTACCGAGAGTCACATTCAATCACCAGAGACTTATATTGGTGCCACTGCATCAAATTTGGCAGGCGCGATGGGAAGCTCTATAAAATGTATAAAATGAAAACAAATATTTTTCCCTAAACGACGCTTCCCAAGTACAAATGGGAAAACTTCCACGTTCATTTTAGACAAGTTGGTTTCTGATTTTGTGGGAAAATTGTTCAAGCTATGAGAATAAGTGGATATACTAGACTGTAGATTTTGTCATATGTAGCATGATATTGATCACGTTTGCTTCAAATATCTGGTTATGAATGACACACCCTGTTTTTTTTTGTTAAGCTTAAGTTTTAAAAGTATCCAGAACTGACAGCAAATAGCTTTAATGACAATGATTCGTGCTAACTAATTATTTATACGAACCGGTTAATGGCCGACCGATGTGCTATAGCTGAAATTAGAAAGCAGGCATTTGTTAATAGACTCGTTCGCTTGACGACAGTCATTGACAAAAGAGAGAAGCCTACATTGTTTGAAGTTTTAATTTTTATTTTGGAAGTCAGTCTGTTTTCGGAGGTATTGGCCGATGGGTGAGCTGGTCAAGGCCTCCGCCCTATCACATTCATTATAAATTGTTTTTGTTTGTTTTGAAATTGGGTTTAATTTAAATTAAAAATCGTTTGTTGTGTCAATTGTATTATAACCTAAAGATAAATTTATGTGTTAAGTAAACGTAAATGTAGAATCAATTTTATATTTTACTGGTAATTTTTATGTATTAAACCATTGCATCTTCAATAAATAAAAGATTAACCACACTGGAGCGCTGTTCTGATTGAGATCCTATATTTACATCCTGGATGGTGATAACCAAGTATTCGCCCTTCTTTGACCGGGTATTCTCAGAATTTTATCTTAAAAGTGAGAAAAAAATTAATACATGATAATTATGTAATCATTGAAGCTGAAGACAAAGTTATAACATGTTTGTAAAGTTGTACAAAATGATACATTTGCTAACTTATAAAGAAAACGATTTTCCCAATGATTTTTTAATTGATTTATGGATTGTGTTTGAAAGGATATCATTCCCTCCCAACCCACACGATCTTAAAAATGTGACGTTAGCTACCCACTTGCCCCACCTCAGCTCTATCCATATATCCTTAGTCTTTTTGAAACAAGAGAGTTTGATCAACTTTTAACGAGCAGTTTTCATATAAAAACATCTGTTTTGATAAGCTCCATTAGGATTAAATCTCATGGTAAAATAGGTTTGTAGTGATCAATATTTTAGTTATTTGAAATAACAACTAGGAGTGTTTGATTGAGCTTCAATTTAAAATTAGGATACTTCACAAAAGAGCTTAGTAGATTAAAAGGATTAAAAAATGAGTGCTGTCAGAAAGATTGCTAAACAAAATTCTACATACTTGTTATTATTTTGATGACGATAGTGCACATTATAAATGTATTCGTTACAATATTACTGAGACTCTTATTAAATGATATTTTTTTACATAAGCTTTTTTATAAGTGACAAATAAATATTTCTATTAACTCACTATCACTCTAGAATTTCTGAAAGCTTAGAGTGGTGTTATACAGAGTTCTTCGACGCAATGTCTACTGGTAGTAGGTACATTTTGCTTACTCGAGAAAATTTAAGTGGCATTTTCTTAAAAGCTTCATAATAATTTCAACGCATAAATAGACGAATATACTACCAGTAGCGCAGAAAACATTTTAGAGTCACTTTGGTAAAATTTTGATATTCAATCTCAAATATATATTTAAAAATACTTTTTTAAAAGAAGCGATATTTATATGATTCAGAATATTTAATTACGAATGAAACTAATAAAGTTTCCAAGTAAATTGTAAAGAATTTTTGTGAACAATGATCTAAAAGTATTTATTTCTATTTCTATTTTTATCATATTTTTTTCTTGTTTTCTAACAAGAAAAAAATATGATACATACCAATACCTCAGTTCCAGAGTGTAGCGAATCAAAAAGCTCTGAAATAATAAGAATACAAGATTTTGGGAAGGTTTAATTTTTTAGTATAGGTACATTTTATTTTGGTAAACATTACTAAAATAGTTAGATTATCTAAAAAAATACATTATCCAATTTATAATTTCATAAAAATTAATCTACATATCTCAAATATTAATAATACGAGTTTTCAGAAGCTTTCATAGGATTTTCGTAGTTGTTGCAGTTTGGATCTAAAGTAATTTTAGGAATTGTGTTCGTATCTTGTATTATTACAGAGATTTAATTTAAAAATAAAGTGGCTATCAACCTGTAGGGAAGCACGGGTGGACCTGTGCGATCGACGGCCAGTGAAACAGTATTGTCGTCCGTCTGTGTGTAAGGTAATACGACTTCCGCACGTGTTTATGCTTCTGTTTTAGTATTGCCATCTCATCTGCGTTGTCATCCTTATTTATACGTCACCCATATCATAATGACTACTAGCATTCTAAAACAACCACAAAATACCCCTTGTTACAACTTAGAACAGTATTCTAACTTTTCTCTCATACTTAACTCAAACTGTTTTTTTTTTACTTGACAACTTGGAACTTTGATCGATGATGATTTACCACTAGATCGCACATGAGGATCTATGTAGTAATATACTTTAAAATAATTTCGTAGTTGAATTAACTGTTTCATAAATATTTCATAATATAACTGCACAGCAGAAACGTTTCTGAAAGATCGCCTTAAAAGCTGTCGCTTGGTTAAGGTCGGATTTCCTTCATGTCAAATTTTGCTTTCCTTGCTGATTAAAATAATTAAAAATAACGATGCAAAATTTAGATATACATCCAAGAAAATACAAAGTACGTGTTGAAATTATTATTTATAATAAAAATCTTGAATGCTCTCAAAAATGAATTTTCTTCAAAGTGATGTTTAATAGTAGAGGAGTGGCTGTAAAGTTTATAGCTCTGATGAATTATTTTGGTTGGTGAAAGTTGTTTCAGCAAGACGTTTGTTTTTAAATGAATACTTACAAAGCTTCAGTAAAAACAGGTTTTTATGTAAACATAATGAAACAAAAATATTTTACAACTTCCGCAATTTTTAAATTTTAAATATCTAGCTAGTGCTTGTTCTGCAAAAGAGAGATATAAAAGATTTTTTTTATTCATGAAAACATGACAAGGAAACGTTAATTAAGTTAAACTTACCAGTAGTTGACCGCTTAACAGAAAAATTAAATAAAAATAGCGATTAATGTTTAACGTTAATGATAACCCAGTGACATATTTGGTGATGTGTTAGTTCCTCAACCCGACAGATGGTTTCACTTGTCTGTAACACTAAAATTTAGAGCGACCCCACGTTTAAGTCTCTGATTTTGGGCACTTTGATTAAAAAAAGGTCAACTACAGTACATGGTCGACTAACTACATTTACCGTAATGTATTTTACAAAATTCCTTTTTTTGTTATGAAAAAAAGCTGTTTTTAAATGTTTTGTCGAACAAGTTTTTACTTATTTAAATAGTAATGAAATTAATTACATTTTTTTTTCAAATTGAGCAAAGTGACATTATTTGATATAATAGATGTTTTTCCATTATTTTTTTTACTAGAAAATACTTTCCGATAAACATCTCCATTCAAGTTCCCAAAAGACAATACTTCTCCAAGAAGCAATCGGAATGGATGTAAGTTGCACCCAAAGTTCTCGTAATTAAACAATGTTTTAAGGCTTATATGGTTCAAGGAAGTATAGGGGTTGTTTAGTATGTTCCTAATGTAACCTGTACACTGCCATACAATACATAGGAAACCAACTGTAGTGCCTAATTTCTGGTTTCCTTAATTGTATAGCTGTTGTTTAAAGCGGAATAAATTGAAGTCGGTCGCGTTGTTTGTTATCGCACGCGGAAAATTGCCAAGTTTATTGAGGCGGTTAGCAAGTTAACTATTAAAAACTTGTGTTCATTTAGTTATTTTGACAATTTTGGCCTTTTAACTTCAAAGTTGCAGTATTTGTTGTATGTACAAATTGGCACTATAATTCTTTTAAAAATCGTTTTGGAGATAAACAAATCACGAAGTTTCATAGCATTTATTGTTATACATGAATATCATTAGTGCTCCATACAATTTTTAACAAGAAACTACATATGAGGATTTTAGTATCATAACTCAAAATCTCCGTCAATGTTTGTTTTTGACAAATCAAAAAACCCGTTTTCATGCTACAGTTACAAATGCATAGTTTGATAGAAACAAAACTGTGAAACAAACGCTTAAACCATGTTATTTAAGCAAGCACTGATGATCTTGACAGTAAAATTCTGCACTCACATTGACTTGAATGGATATAATTAGTTTAGAAAATTATAGAGCGTTAAAGAATATAAATTTTGAAAATGAACAAAATATCACATCCATTTTAGATGGTTTGTAAGTATAGAAAGATATTTTATAATTTAAATAGTAGGTGTGAATACAGTGTTGTATTCATAACTCATTTTTAGCATATGCTGGAGATTATGTGTTATGATACTAGAGCCCTCATAATATATGAATGAAATAAATACATTATTTGAATATCATAATATTATTACCAAATAGCCATTTGTTTTATATGAAATTGTGGTTTTTTTTACATCTTTATTATCTGAAACAGCAAACCTAAAGAAATTTTACATAAATAAATCTCGTGAAATGTATAAAAAATGCAATATCGTTTTATATATTTTTAAGTTCATAGTATTGCACAAAAAAAAGACACATATTGACGACTAGGTACAGCAATTAAAATTAGTTGACATAATATAAACAATATGTAGGTTCAAGCACTATAATATTGTACACATGCAATTTATCTGTCCATAATAAATCAAATGTTGTCTTCTATTTAATATATTGCAATTCAGCGCATGTTTACTAAGGGCAACGATAAAGTCATCAGTAGTTATGAGAAAACTTCTTTCGGCCAAAGAAAATTTACTTCTTACACAATGATAAGGTTCAACAATAACTAGAAACTCTTAGAAGACCTGTTATCATATTCATCGTAATAAATTAGACTGCAATAACAAGAAATCCTTGATATATATTGTTATAATCCTGATAAATACTGTCCAGCAGTAAACAAACTTTGCATGATATCCTTACCTATTTGAGTATATTGTTACGTTCATGGGAGTAGAACTTCCAATTACGAGATCCCGGTTAATCTTTCAATCTCGGGATGCCAAAATTCATTTTAAATGTTAAAAAAATAATTCATATTGCAAATAAAATATTTATTATACTGATTAACTACAAAGTGTTACTTGTTTTTTCATAAAATCAAAGTAACTAATTTTGGTATTTTTCACATCATAAATCATAATATATGTCGGCGTCCGTGGCGTAGTTGGTAGCGTCACTGGCTACGCTTACGGAAGTCTCGGGTTCGATTCCCGGTGCGGACGGTTTTCATAGATTGACTTTTCAATCGATTTATGGATTTCTGTTCGTCGTCTGAGTTCTCCCTTCCACCCATCTCATCCTCGCGGGGCGTAGCGAGAGCGATTATCTAACCACTAGTCCTGTCCTAGCTCTATTCTTCTATCCCTACCCTCTTCGAAAAAAGGGAGGTTGAGCAACAAGCAGTTCTCGTAGAAAAATTCTGTAAAGGTACCTCTATTAAGATACTATAAGCTTCACATTGGGAGCGAACATGGAAAAAAAAATATACACATATATATAAAAAATATACACATATATATATGTATATATGAGTCGCTGAGTCGTTAAATACGCTCCTGGCGATTTTTTCAACAATATAAGTTTTTAATGTACGTATGTGCTCTATCGATAGATCTATCAATTTTACCAGTTGCAAGTCTAAAATTTCTTCTTATTTCGTCCTCCGTTGAAATTCAAAATGGTTCTAACGTGTCGTTTTTTTACACGATATCGATGCGCTCCAAAAAAACGACAGTGTTAAAATATATTTTGCTTATACACCGGAATACACAAAATAACTTTAAACTATCATTCTGCCCATTACAGTTTTTCGTGATTTACTCAAAACGCTAAAAACCTTCGGGATCGTGTTTAGTAACTCAACGACTAATATGCATATATATTTATGGAATAATATGACAAATTAAAGGTGTAAATAATAAAGAGTATTATTATTTTGCATTCATAGGGAAATGGATTTTAACATGTGAAAATCAATGATAAATATATGGAAAATCGCATTACGTGTTGGACAAATGCAGCACAGCAAAATGCCATTATAAATACATCATGTAAATGTCATTGATACGTTTTTTAATCAACTTGAAATGGAACACAAAGAAAAACATCAGTAAATAACATAAAACTCTTTCGATTATTAAAAGTATTTTTAAAAACATCAAATTGAAACAAACAATTGTGAATTTCGAAATACCGATATCATTAAAAGGAACCGGGATTAGATACCCTACATGGGAAGTCAATATGGAAAACATTTTACATTTTGATATCATTCCTTGGTAATAGGGGTATGTGCGATGTTTTTATTCGTCACCTAGATCTAGATTAATTTAATTAGTTAACATTATTCGTGAGTTTATCCCACGTGTTATGTAATATACCTGGTGTATTTAAAATTAGCTACAATGCTAAATACTTTTGTAAGAGTCGCCATTGCTCATTAATTTATTTCAAAATCATTAACATGATGCTATTTTTTTTTGAGGCGCTAGTAAACTCAAAAGGGCTGAGAAACTTTAGCAAGCTTCTAATCGAAATAGATATTTTGTAGTCACGGAGGCGAAAACACTTATAATATAAATGCCCTTGAACTATCTCAGATGTCCTTGAACGATGCTTGGTAAATCTTTTTATGATATAAGCTCGATGAAAACAGACCAATAAAACCATCTTGCATGTTTTACATTTAGAGTGCCACCGCATGGAAAAGTTTCAGGAACACCACCTACAAGCAGGTAGCATAGTCAAGAAAAAGTACTGAATAACCCTCTTAGTGCGGCAGGCGACATCGCACATAATTCTTGCAAAGCGAATAAATTAGTGCGAAGGACATTAACACCGCTCAGAGACAATATTTTAGGCAGTTTGCGCGCTGCGCCGTTGCCATTTGTGTAGCGCCTAATTAATTCCGTGCGCGAAGGGTTAAATTGCTACAAGTGAAATGATAACATTGGCCTAACCTGCGCGGTGCGGTGGCCGTGTATTACATTTATGAGTGTCATTATGGTTTTGAACATGCCCAACTGACAATACTCATTAATAGATCTACGATATACTATATTGTTATTACTTAATTGAGATTAAGTAAACAATTGAGATTGAGTACTTGTAGCACAAAAAACACGAATAAAGCAATGACAGTTGAAAATTTAAGTTAACTGGTTATATTTGGCTTTTAATGTAAGTCAAAGCTTTTAAATCGGGTTATTATAACCCAATAGATGTTTGTTTTCTTTTTATTTATAAAATATTGTCATCTCACGGTCGGTCCCCATTTTAAATTTTTTTTAATTTGATGTCAACCGTGACCTATAGAGGATATACTGGTAGAAGGCATTTAGTCATAGAAACAAGTTCTGAGATAGTTTCATTTAAAGCATTATTTTTTTTAACATACTCTTTCTCATAAGTACAAATCGTCGTTATTCTGGAAGACGACTTTTACTGAAAAATACTAGTTTTGATTAATTGAACTTTGAAGTTTTCCAAATGATTATAATGCTATACATTTTTCATTTAGTTTGTTTGTTGAAAACTGTTTTTAAGTAAAAGTATAATGTTTAAAAACAGGTGTGTTCCTCCATACGGTAGAGTTTAAAATAAGAAATATTTTGATATAGTTAACTCAATATGTAATTTTTTTATTTAGTGTTTTCTTGTAGAACAGAGTCGAAATGATTGTTATTTTTTTAAGTGTTTTAACATTATAAAGAATAATCTTTTTGGCATACAAATCATAAGATTTGGTATCATTGAATTATAATTATATCATGATATTTATTTATTTCCATAATAAAAAACATCAATAAAAATGTATGCTATTTTTTTAAAAGCCATTATATCTTATGACTTCATGCTTTCTACCAGAACTTTCTTAATTTTGACATTTAAAACAGAAAATCATCAAAAACTGACTTAATGCGTTCTGTCCGTACATCCTCAATATATTGTATTATTTAAAGAAAAATCTTCACATTGAGTCAAATGTTAAAAACCTTATTCTTTTCAATAAATAAACACTTTTCAGAAAACTTGAAAATTTAAATAGCGCGTGAATCCTCAATTGACTATAATTGTAATTATTAATAACAGTGACTACATAAATTTTTAGCGAAGCAATTTCAGAAAAAAAATGGATGAAATTTAACGCGCTCCTTGTTTCAATTTGACAAGTCAAATAATAACAAAGACTTTACTGTCAACCAAAGCAAATAACGTTTCATCTACATCCTTTTACCAAACCATTTCACCAAATATGCATTTGTTTCATCAGTTTACGATAAAGAAAAGTTTGTTGATGTCGTTATAATTCACACATGACATTAAAAAACTCAACAGCACATTATTGAAGATTAATAGTCGCATGTTCACCATTACGAATTAAAAAAAGTTTACACCGAACAAGAAAATGTTTTTCATTGTTAATGTAGGAACGTATGGTTAATGTGTCGCCATGTTTCAAATTTCAATCATTTGATGTTGGAAATGTGACACGCGACAGCTGTGGTTATTTTCCCGAAGTTTTCATTCGTTTTTAACCTTCAAAGCGTGAGTCATTTTCGCATGAATTTATTTTCAGTCTATTGATCTGTTAAAACGTTCACTATGGCTAAAAATAGATCAATTTAAAAAGTAAAGAATGCAGAATTATGTGAAATATATATTAGTTATCCCAAATACATCAAGACGTAAACTAAGCTTGTCGCATTCTCGCTAAAATAAATCAAAGGAAACGAAGAAGCTGAAAAATATTTAATCTACGACTTTCCAAACAAAATGGCTGCAGCCACTATTCATCTACACCACCAACACGCACACAATCATGAGCGTAGCCACATAATACATAGGGATGACAATTGATGCTGCGTATTGGTAGTTAGCTAAAATTCGAAAGACTGATAATCGAGAGCTATTTTCAAAATTATATTTCCTCCTCTTCTACTTGATATTTTCATGGTCTGTTGTCTAATTTCTCTACTTAAACGTTTGAACAATGTTTAAAGGTTATATCCACAAGTGTCTTCTTTTAGTTTGGCAGGAAATACGACAAAAGTCTTGCACATGTCAACATGTTCTGCACGTTCATCAGGTTAAACATATTTTATTGTTGATAGTCAAACTGCGAAACGATTCGTAAATATTTTGCAAATTTAATAAAAAATCACAATGTTTGCTGAAGAGGAAAAATAAAATAAAGCACATAAATAATAAACAAAACACAATTTGTTAGTAATACTTTGTAGAGTTTAAGTGATATAGTACAAACAAATTGTGTTTTATTTTTAATATATAATGCCTTTCCAACAAGAATTAACAGTGAACACCTTAATAGTCATATGAATATTATACCATGAGAATATTTTTGAATAATAAAACATCAATATTTTCATGAATCATTCAAATACGTTTATTTCTACTCGTTGAAAATTGTAGGAAAAATATTTACCCGGTTGACAGTAGTTTTAAATTATTCCATAAAAATACATAGTTGCTTGATTGTTATCAGTCTGCAACATACAGCACAACTCTATACTCAGGCAGAGAGGGAGTGCGTGTGTGTGTGATAGCATGAGTGATGATCTATTTTTGATAGATGACTCTATTACCTGGTGTACAATATTACTAAATCTATAATATTCATAGACTTTTGAAAAGTTTTACTATTTCAAACAAGCTGTTTACTTACAAAAAACTATTAATGAATTGTGAAATTGGAAGCATTGAGAAATAAAATTTTACGAATATTGGGAATTTACTTTTTAGACTGTCATTTTTATGTTTTCTTAACATAGTCATAAATTACCCCAGCAAGTGAATATCGGGTTAATATCAAGTGACTATAATAATACGTCACCTGATATTCACCCAAACATAAGTCACCAATTTAACATCAGCTATCTCTATGCTATATTTTTCCAAACTGCTTTTTAATGATAATTAGTTCTTGGTCACTGCCAATTTCAACATCAATGTAGTACCTAGACTTAATGATAATACTTTTTCTTAATTTATCTTATATATAAACGATATAAACTGTTTACTAACTGTCAGTTTAAGTTCATTTGGGCACTTGTTCCGTAAATAAAAAATCCCGGGTCATTAGTGACAAAATACATGGAAATGTAGAAAATTCAAATTTATTATCAATATTTATAATAATATTAAAGACGCACACGTGCTTAGATGATTTAAAAAAGCTACAAAAATTTAGCACCTAATGTAACGTCATTAATAATTAAACCCATGGATCAAGGGGTAACTTTAATTACGAAACGACATGAGCGCACTATTACAAAAACCCTGTGTAACGAAGAGGACTATTTGATTAAATTCTGGAAAAAAATAAAGATAATGGATGCGATACACGGAGTAACTCAAACTTGGTTAAAAGTAAAGTCAGTAACACTCGTTTGATCACGGAGAAAAACCCTACAAAATGTATAGTAGAAAAAGACATGTTGTATTAGATACAAGATACAAGTAAAATATCTGAAATATGTGAACTACTTGCAAATTTACGAGGGTTTGAGTTAGAATAAGAATCGTGTAATCTGAAATTTCAGCATATGAGTTATTAATACCAATCTTAGTCTTGAATTTAATTAAAGCTTATCGATCAATACGGATTCTAAAACGATGATACAATAATAGTAATTATCTTATCTTAACTTTTACAAAAATTTGAAGACATTCTGCCAAAGAAACCAAAACCACAGAATTTTTTTCGATGGATACGGCGGTAACATTGTGGAAATTCTTTTTTAATACAAAATTAAAGTTGATATCTTTGTTATTCCGTTGTCTGTGATTTTAGATATGACACGTTTTTGCTAATTTTAGACGTATCTTCAGACTCACTATATTGTAAGGTTATTTATTTCTAATATAGACAATGATTCTAATTCTCAACATAAGAATGAACAGATTTTCTTAATGAATAATGAGTAATAAAAATGTAAAAATAATACACTGTCATATAAATGTGTAATAGTATTAAAAACAAAATAAAAATTTATAGTCAAGATTATCCATGCGAACCCTCCCCGTCCTGGATAATCGAGAGTTTACAGTAATTCAAAACTATATGAACGCTAAAAATCGTATGTATGTACCTTTAAGACGTTTAAAAGCTTAGCTTTTAAATTCAAATTTTATTTACTACTATCCTTATAATGTAAAAAATATTTTTCGTTCATAACAGGCACCTTTTTGATTTCATATTTACGTCTACAAAAATCCCACGCAGACTGTTTATCCTTATTTTTTTTTTCAAGTTAATCTATGAGTTATATAACTGCTCGTTAACACGTGAAATATTATTTTATTTAACACTTAAATAACCATTCTTCTACATGCAGCGTATTAACACGTTCGTGGACATATTATCAGCCAATTCATGTGAAATGAGTGTTAGCGAAACGTAAAAAAATAATGGTGAATACGATATATACATTTCACCAGCACATTTATTTATATGTTAACTCTCCATTTATGGTGGAAATTTATTATTTTCACAAAAACACACAATGCACGCAAACCGTTGAAAATTCTTCCGATGGGTAAAGCTAACCGTGATCATTAATTATTGTGGATTTAGTATCTAAAATTGTATTTAGGTTTTATTACTAGTAAATTTCTATAGTTAATATTAAAATTTTAGATAGATTCCTTGAACATAATAATTATTATATATATTGTAGGTATTATATTGCCTTTCGAGTGTTTATGGCGTTAAGATAGTTATTATAGTAAACAACAGTATTTGAAAACAGTAAAAATTATTAATTATAAAATCCTATTTGTCTATATATAAGAAAAACGTTTGTGTATTGATAATATTGAAGTATTGTTCAAATAATCACAAAAGGTTTATTTGAAAATTTATAATTCAATTCACAATATGTTTGCTTTAACAAGATAAAGAATTTCAAAGACTTGTTATTTATAAATTTATTGTTCCTTTTTGTGATCATCAACTATTCAAAAATAATCAGGCACTTATTTAATATAGAAACGTGGACAAGTCTGACGATGGCAAATTAAAAATGATATTTTTCAAGAACTTTTGGTTGACTTTGCCAAAATTAACAGTCTTGGACGATTATTTTTTTCCTATATCCGATTCAAATATTTTACATTACAAAGTATAAATGAAAACAAGAAAGTACTTACGATAAAATGAGGACTACTTATGAACTAATCCTAAAAGTAAACCTAAAATTTTAATCCTCTAAAATTTTCATCGAAAGTAGGATTATCAAATAATGTTTGAATGAAAAGTTACCATGCCATTGTTCTATGATCTGTTTTCTGAAAAGAGTATAGAAGAAAATGATATTATATTGTCACGTTTCATCAGGGTAAATATTGGCTTCTATAATTAGGGCTTCGAGTTTATAAAGGTATCTCATGATTCATTTAACACGGTTTTAAATTAACACTGTCTAAGGAAATGAACTATTTTTGTATGACATAATATCTAAGCTATACTGACAGGACGTATAGGTCATAAAAATAAGCTCTGAGATAATCGCATTTCAATCATTATTTTTTTCAGAGTATTCTCTCTTCCATGTACAATTATTTGATTTAAAAAAATTTCTGGCATACAAATCACAAAATTTGGAATCGATGAGTTATGCTTTATCATGCTTTTTGCCAGACAGATAAAAAATGCATTATGAGTATGACTTAATAACATTTTTTTTCAAAGCCATAATATTCTATAACTTTATGCGTTTTACCAATACAAATAACGCTAAATTGCCTTTGACATTTAAAACCGAAAATCATCATAAACTACCTGAGTGCGTCAGTATACCCTCAACATATCAAATCTATTAAATGCCAGACTGGGACACTAAACCGACAACCATGTAATTTTTACAATTCATTTGTCTGTAACAAATGGAAATATAACTACCTAAAGGTAATTTTATTTGTATAAATTGAAATAACTGTTTTCTTTTAGTATCTATATGTACAAAACCTCTTAAAGTTCGGTTTTATTTTTCCACTGAAAGTATCCCCGTGGAGATAAAGCGTCAGGTGTACTCTTAATATTAAAAAATACCCATTTCATAGACAAACACCGTCGTTATAAAAAAGATAAGATGTAAAAGAATTTAAAAGATCTTTATTAAATGCTGAAACAAATTACTCCAGGCTATTGTATCTGCATAGTATAACAAGCGTTCACCTCCTTTGTTGCAATTCCACCTTTGGAGCAAGCACGTTTGGTTATTTAGGCATAAGGAGACCATTACATTTTTATGTGAAGCAATAAAGTCCGCCTTCTCTATTTTCTCACTCGTTTTGGGGCTTTGTTATCATTTTATTTATTATGAGCTCAAATATGCAAACACTGCATCGTTTTATTGCGCTTCTTTTGCATACCTTTCAAACCCTATGTACGCGACCGAGGCAGAGTGCATTGAGGAATCGATTTAACGACAGACAATTTTCCACCCTTATTTATTTACTACAACAATTAACCTCATTTTAAAACTGATTAAACTTGTTAATATAAAATTAAAATCCATAACTTTGTTTTTCCATTTGTGACGTGATGCGTTTCTCCTCTTTAAGAAACATCTATAAACAAACTATTTAATTATTTCAAAGGTAAACAATGATTCTATTTTTTACAAAAAAAAAATGGGTAGGATGGGCTTTATTCTATTCTACTGGACATGTGGAGGGAGGTAAGACATAATCACTGATAGACTAATTAATACAGACATATTAACACTGATAGACTAACTTTATATTAAAAACAAATTTCCACAAAGTTACCGCCGAATCCATAAAAAATATAAAACTTTTTGTTTATCACCACTGAGTACCGTTTCTATAGGATTGCAAGGTCATGAGTACGAATATCTTAACGTTTTGTAATGCATAGCATCACAACAATTTCCTGTACCTGACACAACAATTTATATTAAAATGATATAAAAGTATTAGGCTATATTGATGCGGTAACACCTTAAGTTATAAACGTATTTTGGATCACAACAAAGGTGGAGTAGGGAATTAATTAGTGTTTTTTTCTGGTGAAGAATAAATAAGGATTTCATTTGGGTTTGAAGCTCGGACCTTCTGCCCTGACAGACGTCTAGTTTTATACCAGGGATAAGTTACATCATGGTAACTCTGGCCTGCTCTGCATTCAGCATGTTAAGTTTTCTCTTAGTTTATTTTTTAATGTAATGTATTTTCACGTCTACATTCTAAGATCTTAGAATCAGTCAATATAATTTCTACTTTTTTGCACGTGGGAGGTTGTATATCACTATAATTTTATTCAACTTCATTTCATTTTGTAACATCTCTTTAAAATAAATGTATCTTTGTTTCATGACATTTTAAATTTACTTTTTTAATTTGATCAGCCATAGCTTTTTGTTTAAAACCATATGAAAGTAATCCTAGAAACTATTCATTGAGTAAGCTTTTTCGATTATAACGAGGCTTTTTTAGTTTCGTATTTAGCACTTATATTATAAAGAAGGCTGTGAAGACTGAATTACATGCAGTTATCTAAAAACAAAACACCTTTCAGTTAGTAAAATAATTTATGTGGAGCTGCTCTATCAGAAATCCATACGCTCCAAGGTAGAGATGATATTATAATATACTTTTCTTCTATAAATTTATGTCATTATATGATTATTATCATGCGATATTTCTTTCGTTTATTTTGTCCATCTATAACACTGAAATTGATAGGCTTTCCTCTCTTACAATTATGACTAAAACTTGAAAACTGTCTCAATTTATTTGATACCGTTAATACAGAAATTGTCTGCAAATAAAGACGAAGTATCAACATTCCCTACATATAATCACGTTAGTGCCATCAACATAATTATACGTCTATTGCATTTTCATTGTTTTCACACTCAGTTCTATAAGTAGGCATCAAAAAACATTTGGAATAGTAACTAACGTAACTAACCACTTACGCAAAAGTCTTTACCTAAAATCCGTCCAATGTCGTATCTGTGATATTTTAAAAACTATAAAAATTCAGAAAAATTTTATATAAAGTTAGAAACAATATTTTAAATAATAGCACTGTACCAATTTCGAAGACGTTACTTTGCAACTGCGTTTTGAATATTTGAGAAGCTCTCTTGTAAAATGTCATGTTTTGCAGATACAGGATTGAACGTAGGGAGTTTTGGTATATTATGCAATTTGGTGACACTCGTAATACTCTTAACATATTAATCACTTCCCATATTACAAAATATCATATCGTAGTGCTTACTTAAAATTTCTATTTTTCTTTTGAATAAAACATTTTGGGAAACAAAGACATTTTTTTTTTGGATTATTGAGATTTTGTACACTTCCATGTATTTTGTCACTAACAACCCGGGTTTCGCCTTTCGGCATCTTCAGGCATTCGAGCACACGAATGGACTCAAACTGACAACAAAGAAGTGTACAGAATCTCAATAATCGAAATTTGATATTGAAATTCCATCAAGCACCCGCAGTCGATGTCTTAAAAGACATTTTTGTTTAATATTATGAGATATTTATATATATAATATTTACAGCTATAATTGAAGTAAATGTTAAAACAGTCGTCTTCCATACATCTGATCAATAAATACTAAGATGGATTAAAACTTTTAAAATTCAAGAGCAAAATACCAGGCACATATTTTATTAGTTTGAGGCGTTGAAAACGTCGAATAAAAAATACAAGAACGCCTTAAGCCCGCCCGAGACGATATGGGGAATGTTTTGTTTTCGTGTATATTATAAGACCCCGATAGTGTAAAGAGGGCATTATTTACAGAAGTTGCTCTAAACAGTGGCCTTCAAATGACAAATTTTGCTAAGCCCTGGTGCAGAGTTGTAAACAAAAGCAGTTTGGGCTTTGATATGACGTCAAACAGGGCTTAATAAGTTTTGCGAACGTAGGGCGGGGTGGTTTTTGGTAAATTTATAAACTTCACACTCGGGAAATATTGCCAGTTGTAAAAATAACGGCACACTTAAAAACGATACGAAAACGGTTGCAGTTAAAGTTGCAATTGACAGTTTTTGGAAAACGTGCACTACTAAAAGCTGTGAATACATCAAACATAATGAAAAACAACCTTTCAGCAAAACTTTTGTAATCGTGTAAAGGAAATTCAGCCTGTCACCATTTTCATAAAACAAATGATCAAACTTAAAATAATGTAAATACATAAAAAAGTTTTTTATCAACGAAAAAAGTGTTATGATTATGACTGTAAGTTTCGCCTTACACGCTTAATTAATCACTTTTAAGGTGTTAACTGTCAATTTTGTCGGAAAGGCACTATATTTAAAAAATTAAACATAACTTTATTTTGTACTTCTTCCAGATGTTTATAATGGTCAGGACTGGTTTCATTAATCACGAGCATCAGTTGATAATGCTCATGACGAGTGAAACAGGGCTAATGCCTTTCTATCAAGATTTGACAGTTAATACTTTTAAAGTGTTATTGTTATAATTGTTATATATTTTTTTTTTGTGGTTATTGATTTAAGCATATTTTATTATACATTACCAGTGCTTTTGCTGAAATATTTGGCGTTGTTAAATTTATTAATTCGTCAGATATTTGGATAATTATAAATCACTTAAATAAATCAGAACCAATCCAATATCAGGGCTTCCAAGCGTTCCAATTTAGGCAAAAGCGTAGTGAGATTAACGTATCTCATTTATATCCTTATTGCCTCTAAAATAAATAATGTTTTATAACTTGCAATATTGACCTTGTAACTAAAAAAATATGTATGTTTGATAAACAGAGGATACGAGAGCCATTAACCAACAATTAGTTCTTTCCATTCGCTATCCTTCTATCTATATTACTTTCTTTGAAAAAGAGAAGTTGAGCAACTTAGTAACAAGCAATTATTGTAGAAAATTTATGTTTACATACGTCCATTAGGATCCCATATGCTCCACATTGGCAGCACGTAAAAATATATCAATGGAAACAATTTTGCAGTAAATTATAATATATTGATTACATAATTCAGTAATTGTGCATCTTAACTACAACATAATATCTGTGAGGTTATGGTAGAAGTTGAAGGATCAGTTTTACCTTAGCTTTCAGAAAAAGAAATATGATTCTTTATTGAATTCTATTATTATTTTATTCAAATTTTAATTATTGAGATTTTGTACACTTCCATGAATTTTGTCACTAACGACCCGGGTTTCGCATTTCGGCATCACTAGTCATCTGTGCGCTCGAATGCCTGAAGATGCTCAAAGACGAAAGTTAAAAAATACATGGAAGTGTACAAAATCTCAATAATTCATGTTTGCTATTGAAATTTCATCAAGCACCCTTAGTCGATGTCTTAAATTATATTATTCTATTCTATTTCTATTATTAATGTATCTTCTACATGGATAATGAACAAATTTTGCCACCATATGCTAATAAATATTGTATTGAAAGAATCAAGTCAATATGAAAAAAAAAACAAATCAACTATTGCCATAACACCACGAAATATAAAAAAGCATTAATTATCATACGAATATTTTACTCAATAATACACTGTCTTAAAATTTAAGTATGAATAACATAATAATGACAAACCTATGATAAATACTGATATAGAAAGACCAATATGAAAAAGAAGGAAATCATTATCAGAAATTGTTTATTATGTCGAAATAAATATAAAATAATATTTTACATATACTAGCCTAGCCCCTTAATTAATTTCGATGATTTTAATATTGTATCGAGTATTGAGTTTTATTTTTCTTTCTATTAAGATAAATAATATTTAATTTATGTTTGAGCGCCCACTTCCTTAAAAACTGCAAAAGTTTGGAAGTAAACTAAAGAAGACGAAAGTTTCATGCGGTATCTAAGGGAAATAAAAATGCGCAACGGTCCAAAAGAACGATACAAATGTAGAGATAAATAATATATTTGCATTGATAAACGGATTTCACTACTGCACTTTGAAGTCGAGTGCCATCTTGCTTTCCTAATATATTCTGCTTGATTGATAGTGTATTAAGCAATATTAAAGAAATATTTTCTAACAGTATTAATGACAGATGACTGGTGTAGAATATATCAAAATAAATTCATTTCACTTACCTATTTGTTTATTTAAAATAATGATTATAATTTGATATCATTTTGTTCAACTATTTCAACCAAACGGCGTAAACTTATAGATTATAATGAAATTATCACAAAATTGTATAACTGTTTTTATTATTTCGTATAATACATCAACGTTTGTGCTTATAGATCAGTAATGTCAGAATTATTATAGAGTTTCGGAGTGGCGATAAATTGACGCTTTGGATTTAAAAGGGTTAATTGAATCAAACAGGCTGCTATTATAAAATATACCCTTTCTTTAGATAAAAAGTAATTCGTTTTTCAAATTGTAAATGAAAAGATTTCATTTGAATAAAATGACTTGAGCAAAGGAAAACTATTCTAGAATAGTAAGACATATTATTCACTCTCGGTAAAGCTACCCATTATTAAAACTAATTCAGGTGCAACGAAATTAAAAATACAACTTCTGGTGAAATGCAAGTAGGTAAAATTTTCATAACAACCTGCATCTCTGCGTTGCGCTGGTTGCGCGGATGCAGCTAAATTTATTATTATCAGTGTGGCGAGCTTCCTGAAAAAGCTCTCTTTCAGGAAAGCTCTCTCTGGCTCCCAGCAACGCAGCACTTGTCATAAATATTGTCTCCCGGATGATATAAAGCAGTTTCATGGTTAACTGTGTTTATTATTGAAAGCGGTTTGTATTTTAAATTTAAATCGCTTTATAGAGTTTCAGTAAAGTTATAATAACATCTTCACGCCCGTAGCAATTTTTATTCTACAATAAAATTAAGCAATGCATTAAATTAAATAGTGTGTTTACACGAAAACATATTACATGGAAAAAAATAAGAAAACTTATTGATGTATAAAACAAGTGACTTATTCATATTTAGCATTTTCTATTGATACAATTTATTGCTTCTTTTTAAATAGGCTCTTTTAAATATAAGAAAAAAATTATATTGCTTTAATTTAAGACATCGACTGAGGGTTCTTGATGAAACTTCAAAATGAAATTTGAATTGTTGAGATTTTGTAAATTTGTCAATATGAGTCCATCTGTGTGCTCAAATGCCTGAAGATGCAAAAAGTTGAAACCCGTATCGTTAGTGACAAAATACATGGAAATGTACAAAATCTCAACAATTCAAAAAAATATATTACTTTGTCGAAATTATTTATAAAATGATTGGCGTTTCGTTCACAGAACTATATATTTATTAACATACCATTGATCATGAATAATAATGCATAATAAAATACCAAAAAAATGTAACCAGATTAAATTGGAACAAAAATAAAGGGCAGAATATGTGCCATCAAGAAGACATTCTCTTGACTACGCAACGTCCATTGCTGGGCCACAGCACATGACTGGATCAAAAAAGGGAAATGCATACCAATTTGGTTATTTACTAACAAAATAAACATTTAAATAAAAAGAAGATGATCCTACAGTTTAGACATTTCAAAAACATTAAGACCGATGTTAATTTTTGTAGTACTGGTTTTCAAAAACACTGAAAGACCTGTATTTTATAAAGTAATGTAGAAATTTGTTCTTCTATTAATTAAGTTATTTATCCATTGACATCCCTTGCACAAATTTTTATCATTCTAAACGTTCTTACGTTGTGAATTATACCATTAAAAAGGGCGAAAGCAATAGCGGGTACTAAGTTGAAAAATGTAGGTACCTACTTCTTTTATAATCATTATTTATAATTAAACTTTTACGGTATGATTAAATGATTTCTAGTTAATTAAAAGATAAACGGTATTTCAATGGGCGGATAATAATAATACTATTTTTTAAATTCAAAGGGAATATGATTTATTTCCAATTTCCACTAAATTTTTAAAATATAATTGCATTATACAACATTTATGGGCCAGCATTTATTCGGTCAGTAGCTATTTCAATTTTCGGTCAGTAAGAAATAAATTTTCAGTATACACGTGGTGGATTAATAAAATTAACGGTCAGTAATTTATACAAATTGGTCAGTTTCTAAATTAATTGTCCAGATATTTTTATAAAATGGTCAGTTTTGTAATTAAACATAACCTAACATAACCTTTTTTTATTTGGCAATTATTTAATGACGAAGAATACTATTTATTATTTCTTATTAACCATTTACCGAAATAGTTACTGATCAAATAATTAAATAGCTGCCTTTCATAAGTATCTTTAACTTGAAATGATCGTAATATTAGCAGCTCATCTACTACTATAATAAATATAATATTACTAAGAGCTTTGTGAATAGGCCTACTGTATCAAAAAAAAAAGATTTGCTTAATCGACGTGAATTATTTATATTAAATGATTCATAAGCAATTAACAACCTGTAATATATAAATAAATCTGGCAAAAGCTCGAAATTGGGCGGGTATTTATTGTTATTGTATTTCTGCAGAAAGATCATAAATTTTGTTACTTATAAAATTTATATTTCGTGATCAGATTTTAATTAAATCAAAAATCTCTTAGCTAGACAGTTAATTGAATTGAAAAAATATCCGTTCAAGAATTTTCAATAAAAATATGAATGCGTTTATGTTGCTTTTGTATAAGTTTGATATACTCGCCGTGCATTCATATGCAATAAGAATTACTGCATTGACGTATAAGAAAAATACTGAGAAATGGAAGATTCTCGATATGTATTCTTAAATTAAAAAAAACTATTTAAATATCTGTATTAAAGAGCCTGAAATTTCGTATTTTTTTAAGCAATTCATGTGTTTTTTAATATACATAGTTTCATGATCTAAACTTATCTACTCTTTAAGAGAGAGACGTTTTAAAATTTTTAAACAATGAATCAGTATTGTAGCAATAATTCTTGTTCAAAGTCCAGTAAAAACAATAAGGTATATTTGGTGGATTCGGCGACTTTCTATAAATTCATTTTTATTATAAAATTATTTAGGTTAATTATCAAAAAACTATTTCTATTGAACATAAAATCACCTTGATTATTCTATCGCGACTCGTTACCTTTCAGTTAAATATTTATTCTATATTAAAAACTCTATGAAACCAACATCTATAATAGTTAAAATATATGGGGTTGAATGGTGAAAAAAATTGATTTTACGACAAAGAAATACTTTTTCCGAACGCGATGAAAGTTCGTCACTTGGTGTTTTTTTCTCCCCACCGATCTTGCAATAACAAGTTCCCTGGGGGCGTCATTAGCCCGGCGTGTCTGAACAAGGGAGTGGTGCGCAGAAGATCCGCTTTAGATTACCTGTTTTTTATTATTTTTTCTGCATCTCACACAGCCACAACCCTGGTTCTTTGACCCCCAAGGTATAGTTATAATATAAATTGTAATGGATACAAATTATCGTATGTTCGTTTGATTGATTACGATAACGCTGCTGAATAATAAAATTCGTATTAAATGTTTAGAAATTTAAGATGAAGCGTTAAGGTTACTTGAGTTAAAGTTTGCTCACAATATATATTATTGAGGGCAAACATATTTAAAAATTCCACTGGATTTGGTTTACTTGATAGATTTGAGCTTAAAACCTACGTAATAAATATGAAGTCATATTGTTTTTGTTTAAGTTAGGAGCAATACCTTTATGAATTAGAATCATTAATGTTATGTTTCAAAAGCTATCGAATTGAAAACATTATAAACTGATCGAGGTAAATTTAACCTTTCATGAATTGGAAAAAAAAATTAAAATCGGCAAATAAAATTAAGTTGAAAATTATGTTACTGTTTTGATGTTTATTGAGAAACATAATCGATAGATGATTTCTCCGAAAGTATCAAAAGATGTAGAATTTTTCATTGTTATTTACAGTTAACTTATAACATTAGTAGTGATGCAAGTCGCTGTAAATTTACGAAACATTATGCTTGTCATTATTCGTCAGCAATATAGACGAGGCTTAGTGATGAATAATATTTTATTTTTAACGAACTTGAATGTGCAGGCAGCAACATACGACACGGGTTTTGAATACGCTTCGATAAAACTGAACGCTCTGAAAAGGAAAGACATCATGACTAAAGTAGAACACAGAAGAAAAAACTGAATTCATTTTGTCATCGCCCGCCAAACGGGACTCTGTCGTGGCCCGTCGAACTGGAAATATCTTCTATGAAATACATAATCGTCATCAACATCATCCTTACCTACAGTTAAATTGCGTCAAACATAAAACAATTGGATTTCACTTGAAGACAAAAATACAATATTATTAAATTTGCTTATCAAATAATGATGGATACATATTTAGGTAAGAGAATTTGAATTAGGAAAGTATTGATAATAATTTTATAAGAGCGTTATTATTCAAAGAGTTATCAGATATACGTATATTATATATCTAAGCCGCTTTCATAATTCATGTAATCCCAAAAATAAAGCTATATAAAATTAATTATAATAGTTTAACTCTAAAATGGTTTGTTTACATTGAGAGAATTATCATTTTGATGTTTATATAGGTATATATATTTATTAGGCGAAAAGAGTAAATTAATAAAAAATGTTGACGCATTCATCATAGTAATATATTCAAAATACAATTTTCTTACTTGCACACTCTATGTTTAGTACATGAAGCGTATAAATATGGTAATTGATGTATTGAGAAAGTTGTGTTTATATTCAACATCTTTGTAGCGTAAAAAATAATGCATAATTTTGGAGAGTGCATCGGGGCATTACAGAAAAGGACCGCACTGAGTAAGAAATGAAAGAAAACAGAAAACATTGTTCACGATCGTATTATTTCGTTAATCCTCTTTTTCACGAAGGGAATTTTTGTTCACTTAATTTTCAAAGAGATATCTTCAGAAAAGCTTAACAGCAAATTATTTATTTCCAACAAATAAGTCTTGTTTAAAACAACAATTATTTTAGAAAACATAATCAAAATCAAATAAATCTAATAAATCAATCTAACTATAATAATACGTCACTAGATTCCCATTTCGTACACAGATGCCTTATAAATGTCATGTCAAACTATCAAGACATTTTGATTCTCTTAGACATCAATCAAATTTTAGTTGTGAAATTTATGATCAGCTGAAAATGCAATTATTGCCTTTCACCTTGAAATAAAACGAGTAAATTCATGGGTATATCTAATATTGATTTTTATTACAAAATTTTCATATTATATTAATTTGTAAATTATTTATTAGTTGATTTTTGTCAGGTAAAAACAACTGGCTGTAGAAGAAAAATAAATTTCCAATCCTCCTTTGTCTTCACCAATCAACACGATAAGGCTTAGATTTTCTTTAACCAATTTAGCTCAAGCTAGATTATCTCAACGTCGATTGCTGCATTTTCTTGGTTGATTGGACTCTAATCTTTTGTCACCGATACCAAATTGAAAATGCTTTGTTTATTGGGTCAGGTACATGTATATAACAGTTCAATGGCAACCCAAAAATTATTGTTTTTTATCCCTGGGCTTATTAAGATTAAAAATATATGTATTGCTAAAATTAAAAATAAAAAAGAATGCGTAAAGAAAATATATGAACTTTATTATATTTTTTATTTTACGACCATAAACAATTGGAATAAATAAAATAATACAATTTGTATAATTTATTTACCTCAACTTATAGATTAAATTGTAGTGAAACCGAGTCTTCGAATGATTACTTTGGTCAGGGCGTGTTTGTACTGCCACTAAGGGTTGTTTTCCACCCCCGAACAGCTCTATAATAGTTGCATTATTCATAAGCGCTACATCTTCGTTTATGCACTCCAAATATTATAAAACAACCGATATTTTATGGAAACAATTGAAACTAAACGGATTTTGCGAATGTCCTATATTACATTCGTCAATTTAATGGTTAATGCTATTTTGTAATTGGCAATAATTCATTGTCACAGTTTAAAACATTACATATTCAAGCTTAACTCTATCAAACAAAAACAAGTTGAATTATTAAATGACTATATATGTTGGTAAATTATTATCCTTGTCATCAACAATTCACAGTTGTTATGAACTAAAAGCTATTGCTCCTTCTACTTATCCATCCCCAAGGTGATGTTCTGTACCAGAGACATTCACATCTATGATTGCAATATTGGACATAATTTCATTTATCTGTATTTGTTTATACACACGGTTCATATGATAAAGACGTCTTCTAACATTGGTGGAACTGTGCTGACATCGTCGTGAAACCTCAAGACCTCAGTTTGACATTGTTTTCTATGTTAAATGGTCACTGAGTACATCGAATATTTTTCATTATAAAACATTCTATCTTCAGATGATTCAAATTTTCGATGAATAAGGTAGCTCTATAAATTGAGGAACAGTTATAATATAATATTTAATACATAAGAGATATCTCTGAAATTTTATTTTATTTATTGGCAACTAGTGATTACCTATCATGCGTTGCAATTCCACTCAAAGCAAGAAAGTGTTTGTGTTTCAATTTTGTTCATTGAAGTGCTTTTGTATACACAATATTTTTTTGTTTCCGTCTGGTGCGTACTTGAATAAATCAGAAGTTTTTCCGAGATGTCGCTGTTAGTACGTATTTGAGTTTTTTTTCAGAAATTTTTATGGGTGTGTGCACAACAATTCACAAAAGTTTCATCAAAATCAGATTAATGGTATAGGAATGCATAATGGACAAACAAACAATCAAAAAAAAACATTCATTTTTATACATATAGATAGTGTATTACATTAATGATAATAAAACCGAGAACTTTCAGTTTAACCTTCCCGTTCTCATGCTAAAAAGATCCCTTCGGGTCTCATGCAGTCACATTGCATAACCGTATAGGTTTTGTCATATAAACGCATTTATAAAGTGAAACGACAATTTCAAAAAGTAAAATACGGTTTCATGTAATATTAAGTAACTATTTTACATCATATTTTGTGAGTATCGAATGACGCAAGAATCGAAATTTATAAGTAATTGAACTCACAGCTGTAAAGTTCATAATTTAACTAGCTGACCGCTATAATTCATAGTTAAATAATAACCCGAATACAGAATGAAGATTAAATATACACTTCAATCCACAACCTAAGCCAATAGCACAAGTGAGAACTTCTTCTGTCTAGCTCATTGGTCTCAAACCTGTCACCAAAATATTCATTATATCGTCACTGTTTTGGAAGAAACACTAAACCGAAAAAATTACAAATTGAGTTAATTGAACCAAAACGTTCCTTATTTTAAGCTCTATCGTATGGAAACTAATTTTTATAAATTTTACTTTTACTTAAATACACTTTTGTACAAACAAACAAAATGAAAAAGGTATGGCATTTCAAACTTCAATTACTCGAAACTAGTATTTTTCAATTAATGTCTTCTTTCAGAACAACGACGATATATATAAAATTTACACCAAACATCTAAATACAATGAAAAATTACTTTTAATTTAAATATTTCTGAGATTTTCAATTTCAAAGATAGGAATACGTTGTCTATTCGTAAAAAAAATGTATATTTTATCAAAAAGCCGTTTATACAAATTGTCCTTGAATAGCATTTTGTTTGTATTGAAAGTTAATATTTAAATGAGATGATATAAATACCTGAGTACATAAATGAGTTTGTTTTCAAGTACTTTTAATACTGAAAAAATAATGTTTTTACTTTTTTTCCATGTCCGCTTCCAACGTATCGCAACAAAATTTTTCTATGAAAACTGCTTGTTACTCAATTGCTCAATCTCTCTTTTTTTGAAGAGAGTAGGGATAGAAAAGAGCTAATGGTTAGCTAATCGCACTCGCTATGTCTCTTTTTTGAGGATCGGATGGGTAGGAGGGCGTTTTTAGACATCACTCAAACTATGAACAGAAATCCATAAATCGATTGAAAGATCAATTTTTGAAACTGCCTGCACTGGAAATTGAACTCAAGACATCCGTACGTAGCCGACATTTATTATGAAACGTCATTTTTATTTACTTTCACATATAAACTTAGATTTCAGATTTTTTAAGACAATAAATATTTTGATGTAGCAAATATTTCTAATAATTTGCTTGAAATAAAAGATGTGGTTAGCATCTTCGACCATCATCATCAGCAGTCTTCTTTAAGCCACTTATTATGTAAATCTATCATGCACATATTCCGCATTTTTCAATCATTAAAGATTTTCAAACAGTAGTTTCGATAATATTTGATTTCAGATTTTCAACAACAATAATACCAATTACTACACAAACAATATTATTGAATTGTCTTGTTTTAAACTTTTGTTAGCATTTCAAAATAAAAAAAAACAACTCGGACACTTTTCCACTAAAAACGTGTTTATTAGACAATAGCTCGAGTGCCAAAATCTTTCTACTGAGTACAGCCGCTTAGCCTCTTAGAAAACCCGAACTTAAACATAACTTCGTTGTTTTAGGGTAGACATTTAGAAACATTCCAAGGAAAGAAAGATTTTATAAGGACAAACACTGTCCACATCTAGAGCTTTTTATCTAAAACGTGACAACTGTTTATTTATTTCGCACGAGGACACTTTGAGCAGTTACAAGCTTTTTAAAGTTACCTACTTTTGCTGATTTATTAACCACTTATAATAGTTTTGGTGAGCTTTTGGATAAACTTTACGCATATTTTACATGATTTATAACATTTTGCGTTAAACACAACTAGCGACTTATTATTTATTTGAACAGTGATTTCTGGATTTTTTTGTATTTGTTTTAGTGTCTTCTAAGCCATAAATGAAAATGACTGTTATTAAATAAATTTGTTTTTTTAATTAATTAAATAAGAAGACTAAACATAAATCATCCCAATGACCTTCCTCAATCTAAGGTTGTTTTAACTCGAAGGGTATATAAATTCATTGATTTATTAATGAACCTTTAAGTTGTGGCCAAAAAAATAAATTTCAATATCATTTTTAATTCCATTTCCCTTCAATCAATCATTAAAAAAAAGTAGAAACAATAAGTTTATTCATACCCTAATAATTGACATACCCTAATAAGTTTGTGATGAGACATCCTATTATAAAATGAAAAGCATTTTAAATATGTAACTTTATCAGGCATAACCATCTTAATAAAGATAAATATCTATAATTTGTGGTATTATCATAAAAATGATTTAAAAGCTAACGTCACCATTTGAAATAATATAAAAACGTCCCAATTGTTACATGAATAAGAAAAATACAAATAGAGACCGAAACATTTATACTTATAGAGTTAAATATCGCCATTAAATTAAAATTTCCAGGAGCTTAGCATGTAACATATTTTCTTCAATGTCGATTTTGTGTTGCTTCGACGATCAGTTACGATTACATTGTATTTGCTAAGAACATTTGCAGCATCCACACTATTCTCAGTACACCAAATTTATTGTATTGTAGCAAACCAAACACGTTATATTAAATCTTTGTAGCCAATAACAATTGGAGGGTCTGGTTTTTAAGCCACCTTTCTCTTGCATTTGAAGAAACCACATAGAAAAGCTATTGCTATAGCTATGTGATTAAGGTAAGGTAGTAATATTTATTTCGAAAAAAAAACTGATTTAAGCATCTATTCGCAAAATTTGCTATTTAAAATACTCGGTCGTGGACGCCTTTCATGTATCATATCACCAAATAAGACTTGATGGGCTTGTAGTAGAATGGTAAACGCTCATGAGAGTTCAAGTATCAACGAGTTTGAATCCTCAAACTAACGCTTTTATATTACTTTGATTTTTTAATCGATTTTAGCGTTTATATTAATATAAATTTATGATTGTGACGATTAACTTTCCTAGAGCGAATAAATTATTTCTTACTTATATTCGTATCTCAAAGTAAAGTTTGAGCGACTGAATAACAATCAAGTCTCGTCAAAATTACTTGTATTGAGATGCTTCTTTAGGAGTCTACTTGATTCACATTTGGATTGAGCATAGCAGCAAAATACGTAATGTAATCAATAAAGCCTTTTATTCATCACTCATGTAGGGACTTAGCCTTATTATTTTTTCAGTAACTTTTGTTTTTACCTAATAAATAATTTTCAAATCCCTCCGCCATAGGTCCAATGTATTTCTAATATATATATATATATACATGAATTAAGCAAATACTGTTTTTTTTTTTAATTTTCTTTATTTATCAAATTTCATATTAAACTTAAATGTCTGAATGATTGTAGGATAGCGATGATGAAACCGTCTAAAATATTTAATTCCTTGAAATGCGAAATAGAAACTTTTAGCGGCTGATTAAACTTGGCTCTAATTAAGCTCTTTGTCTTCTTCCGGAAAACTTCTAAATTAAATTCAACTTCCTAGAATTTAAGTTCCGAAATCTGAACCCGATAATTGATCGAAATCTTACCAAGAAAAATTTTCCACTTATTCGTGGAGCGGCAAAGGTATTTATTTGAAGTTATATGATATATATTAAAATTTCTAGAAATCTTGTGACACCATATGAAATTTCAATATAACATTTACATTTCTTTAATTAAATAATCTTCTGGAACACTTCAACCATCATTGTTAGATTGTAACCATTAAATATTCCTATTCAATGGTTCGTCATTTTTGGTTCATTATAATAATTAAAGTACCATATTGGATATTTTAAAAATATCCGACCTTTGTAATCGCATTCTCATTAAGCTCTCAAGAAATAAATTTGGTATGTATTCAATATTTCTAACGTTACTTTCATGTTTAAAAAATTTACTAAAAAGTTATCAATACAGGTAAATCCTAATATGCTATTGATAATCTATGTTTAAATGTTTGAAATTCTTTTAAATATAATATTTGTAAAATAATACTGATGAGACTATGAGTCTTTAATTCCATAACATTTAAAAAATCTAATTTAATCACAATTATCACATTATTTAAAAACAAACATAAAAATCTTTTGTATTGGATATTTTATCAGTACACAAATCCTTTAAAGAGAATAAATGGTTCTTTTTATGTACAACTTATGTATGGTAAACACATAAAAAACACGTATGTTTGATTGAAATCTGCGCTTCGATACCGACCAGAATACAAATAGTTTTCAAGAACACAAATCGCTTTCCGGAATAGATGTAAAGTAGAACAGCTTTTGCTTTTATACATTCCCCTTCGCAGTGAAAATTGCCATTTGCAGATCGGGTCGTTACGACTTCCGTGGAACAAAAATAAAACGATTATCACAGAGGTCCACTTTGTTTCTCTTTTGCTGTTTTATCTCCGAAGGAAGTGTACCGCTGGAAAAAGAAAATGTCAAACAACGGAAAAATCGCTACAGTAGTTCCAAGAGGAAAATCTAGAAATTACTACAGAGCTAATTACAAAGCAGAAAAGTCTTTTACCTTACATAAATTATAGTAGTGATTTTCCGTTACAATGGTATTACAGAAGAAAAAACACACTATTTTTGGCTCGGATTTGTGTTTGTCTCAAAGTTTTCAACAGTTGATTAAAAAAGTAAAGATTGTTGACCTTACAATGAATACCAACAAAGTTGTTTGTTTTCGTAGTATCAAATCATATTTATCGAAAGAAACTCAATTGCAGTAAATAAAAAATGTAAATTATGATTGTCATCATATTAGAAAAAAAATCTTTTACAGGGAATTTCGAAAGAATTTAACAAGGTAGTCCTAAATAGGATTGTAAAAATTTATGTATTTTTCTTAAAAGACGAATCAATTAGAGAAATAATAAAGCTCTCAATTGGGTACATTTAATTACTTACATCTTGTTTATGATTATTTAGTCAAATAACATTAAAATCATACAGTGGAAAGCGATTATTTGAAAAATATTACAAATAATATCAACTTTTTATGTTAAACTTTCTGTTTTCATGCTAAAAAAAATCTTTTCAGATCTCATGCAGTCACATTGTGTTACCGTGTGGGTTTTGTCATATAATCGAATTTATAAAGCGGAATGACAATTTTAAAGAGTGAATTATGGTTTTGTATAGTATTAAGTAATTACTTTACGTCACATTTTATGTTTAAAACCTAAAATACACATCAAACAATGCAAAAGTTTCAGTGCCGTTTGAAACAAAACGGTTGTTACGGTACGATCATGCACCTCGGATTGTTACCACACTATACGAATTGTTACTATACTATATTTAATACTATACTATACTGTAATGCTGTATTTTTCGATGGTAAAATTGACGAGGTTTTCAAATTATGATTAATTATATAAACAAGGCGTCAATTATAATGTATTTTTAATTTTCAATTATATATAGAATGACCTATATCACAGCTAATTTAAAAGTTTAAAGGCCAAAGTAACGCAATGTTACATCATGAGAACGGAATGATTAAATTCTTAGATAATTTAAATACAAGCAATTACAACAGTTAGCTTTAATATTTAACTAATATATTTATTTTATAGAAAATTGTACCTCAGTTTGATCATGTACATGGTTTTTTTTATAATACTTTAAAATTGATATAAATTTATGCTAGTTTTCCTCCCTCTCATATGTTGTAAAAGTCATTGTTCAATTTAAAATGAAGGACAAATTAGTACCGCCTCTTAAATGAATGGAGGACAATATTTTGAAGTTCATTAATAGTAAATTATTTTGATCACTTTTTCTTAAATATTTTTCTCTTTTTTCATAAAGTACTGTCTGATTTTAAATCAACGAAGCCATTTTACTGCCCAAAAAAATATTTAATCTTATTCACATTATAATTGAAGCAATAATGGATGCAAATTAAATTTTAAATGTACAATATGACACATGAAATTACACTTTATGACCAATACCGGTATCCCGGGATTG
Source organism: Himalopsyche phryganea (assembly GCA_022494535.1). NCBI lineage: Eukaryota > Metazoa > Arthropoda > Insecta > Trichoptera > Rhyacophilidae > Himalopsyche > Himalopsyche phryganea. The sequence goes on along the minus strand of JAGVSL010000060.1, from coordinate 1,047,291 downwards.
AGAAATTCTTAATCCTGAAATCCCGGGATTGTGAAAAGATTCCGGTATTGGATGCCTCAATTGAAAGTAACGTTTTAATAATTTGCACGAATATAAATATTTTCCGATTAAAATCAATACTCGAGATAAACATTTAGCAGTATATAAAACCATTTTCTAAGTTTGGCATTCATTTAACCCGATAAAACAATTACTTACATCATTTCATCAGATATAGTATAATCCTCAGTCATGCGTTTTTTGAACCGAAAATAACATCGGAATATCTGAGAATCGTTTGTATATATCTCAGTGGGTTTATTTATAGGCAGCATTCTTCTTCTGTTCAGCCGTTTTCTTTGAAAGTTAACGAGCGCGAATTATTGCGAAAAAATCCGGAAAAAGACGATGTTTTCAGACTGTTTTTGCGCTACTTCAGAGATATAAAAAGTTCTTTTCTAGTAGATTTAATTGAAAATGTTTTTGAAAAATACGAAAAATTATTATTATTTCACTTGTTTAACATTCCTTCATGTAACTAATAAAAACCATCCGATTTAGGATGTAAGGTTCAATATAAAATTTTCATTCCTAACATAATAATTACATGTTATAGTAATTTACTAGTTACTAATTACTTTTAAGGAGTTAACTGTCAATTCTTGGTGGAAAGATATTATATTTTAAAAAATAAAACACAATTTGTTTGTACTACTTCCACATATTTATAATGATCAGGACCGGTTTCGCTCATCACGAGCATTATCAACTGATGATAATGCTCGTGATGAGCGAAATCGGTCCTGATCATTATAAATATGTGGAAGTAGTACAAACAAATTGTATTTTATTTTTTAAAATAGTCACTAATTGTCTAGTTTCAAAACGATATGTGATATGAGTCACTGAGATGCTAAACACGCACCTAGTGATTTTAATAAAATAAGTTTTTAATGAAAGTGTGTGCTCTATCAATAGATCCATCAGTTTTTCCAGTTGCAAGTGAAAAATTTCTTCGTTAGACGTTCCTGTCGTATAAAAATGTCGTTTTTTACACGATCTCGATCCTCAGTTTACATGGTCCATTCACTTTGAAAAATCGACAGTGTAAAAAATCATTGTACTTTTTATTATACACCCGAAGACACAGAATTACCCTAATTTTATAATACTACAAACTCTAAAAACCTTTGGGAGAGTGTTTAGGGAGTCAGCGACTCATACAATTATTATGTTTATTATTTTGAGATTGCGTTTTTGTAATATAATTCCGTCCCACCAAGAATTGACAGTTTACACTTACCTAAAGTAAACAATATAAACTTTTGTTTGTTTAAGGTGAAGATAAATAGTACAGTTCATAGTAATAATATAATCCTAACTGAGTATTTGTACCAAATGTATTATCAAAATGTTGTTTCAAGGTGTCTCTTGTGACATAACTACAAATGTGTACATATTTGCTGACGAACTTCAAAGGCAATACGTAATAAACAGTTTGTGACGGTTTAAAGCGCTAACGTCCAATATAGTTTAATATGATCGTAATGCATTAACGACGTCATAATGGTTGAATGGTTATGTCACACAATACTCAAAGGAATGTCAATGTATTCACTGATAGTTAACTGAATGTGCTTTGGTTAGTCAGTAAAATAAAAACCTCAGTTATAATAATTAATAAAAAATAACTTTAAAGATGAATGATATTAATTAAAAATACATATATTTAAAAGAATACAAATAAATTTTGACCACAAAACATCCTTACTTATTGTGTAACAATGTGTTATTTCGGCATTTAAGCCTTTAAATTATCTGTGAAATAGATTTGTATAATTAATCATAATTTGAAAACCTCGTCAATTTTACCATCAAAAACACAAAATTATAGTATGGTATAGTATTATGTCTAATATAGTAACAATTAATAACGTGTAGTAACAATCTGAGATGCATGACCGTACAGTGTGTCAATTTACTTCTGATGGATATTAGTATTTTAAGCAACCCCACTAAAAGTAGGTGGACTGTGTTGATTACGACAAGCGCTCTTAGCTTCTGACTGTTTAATTGCTATAATGGGTAAATATCAAGTCTTTATATTACATTTAATCATGATATTAGACAAACTTCTCTATTTTTTAAACATTTTGTTAACTTAAAACGCTTCGATAGACATAGCATAATATAACAATTCCCGTACGAATACTGTTCACTATAAAGTCCATTGGGTCACATAGATTATTATCAAACCGAGAAAATGAGCACATGTATGCTTAAAATGAATAAATGGTGAATAATGTTTTTAAATACTTATAACACTAATTAGTGAAATGAAACTTCAAAATTTGAGTGACGTTTAAAAAAAAAATTCATTCATAAATAGATAACTTTGTTATTCCACTGGTTATGAAATAACAAAGTAATAAATTTTAATTTTACATAAAAAAACAAAACTCAATTTTTGATAACTAGCTTTATTTACATTTGAATTATTTTGCAAAGACCTTTTACACTATCTTCTTACTGTTTACACCGGCATAGTCCAGCTCCGTAGCAATAGCCGTAGTGAAGGCTCTATTGGGAGCTTTTTACACGAGCAGAACTTCCGGCGAGACGTTTACAGTGGCCAACCGAGTTTAAGCCCGGCGAGCGTTTCCGGCGGTCCTCTGCTACTCTAACCAGGCTCCATAACTGTAGCCAAATGATCGTCAATCTTTTATATTGCTTTTCCCAGACTAGACCAAAGCTTTTTAGTTAACTGGAACGACTTGCGGTTTCTTTAAATTCAGTTTCATGTTATACAACCACACATTACTGCCCGAGTGTCTTTATTTATTCAATTATCTAGGATTTAAACTCTTTATTGAGAATTTAATATCGCGTTTTTGAGTCTTCCTATTCATAAATTTTTTTAACACAGTCGAAGGTTATGCTGCTTAAGGGTTGCAATTCACCCCACCTCACAAATTTACTCATTAGTACTCAGGACATCAATGTATTAAATAAAATGAATAAAAATCGTGTACGCAAATTTTGTGACATCGACAGGAGATAACGTTTCTCAACATTCCTTCCTTGACACTAATTTCCTTTCAGTTAGTGAAAAAGTCTTTATTCAGATACAGACCCACATATTTTCTCTCTCTGTTTGAACATCATGCGTATCAATTTTATTTATCACATAATATTTGACAGGTCGTGCTTACGTTTTGTAATTTCTAATTATGGTGATGGTCACATAGTAGGACTTTAGTAACATTTTTTAATAAACTATCGACATAGACACCGACTATGCTACTTTACTTCTTGTTCCAATCAATATTTTTGTACGATAATAATTGTAGTGTTTTGACACATACTTCGTTTGAAATTAAAATCTTTCCAAAACTAAATGCGAATTAGTCAATAAAAAAATGATTAATGTAAATTGGTTTATATCAAGAAATGGGACGTACACAGCCTTAAAAAATATTTCAATGGGAAATAATATTACAGTGCTAAGTTTTACAATATTTTTTAGTTAGTTGATATCTATTTTGCCTGCTCGTTATCGTCAGAACTACTGTAGTTCTGACGATGACGATAGAGTTATGCCGAGTAAATGATAATTCAATCAATATGTTTATTGCAGTCCAGAGACTATAAATTAAGTTTTTAAGGAATAATAATTTTCAATATAGCTTAGTGAGAGTCTAATATTTCTTCAGGTTTAGTTCTTCACAAAAACTATGCTTTGTCCAAGTCTTTTCGGTAACAATTACATTGAATTTTTTGAGAAAATATAGTAACGCAATTCAGAGTAGATTGCGGCTAGATTTTCTGGCTTTTTGTTTTAAAATTAAACAAAATATAAAATAATATGTCTAGACTCGGGAGATATTGTATCATAATCCGCAAAGCTTCGATCTTCTGTGGTTCATAAACAATTTGAAAAAAGTTCATTTTCTCTAATGTTATTAAATAGGTTGGGTATCACTGTTTTCACGATACATTTTTTTTATATTAAATAGTTGTTTAGTGTAGTGAGGTCAGTACCTGAAGGTACTTTGGTCTACTGCATTTTACTTTCACTTAATAAAAAATATTTTAAACTGAAAAAATAAACATATTTGAGGAAGTTTTTTTGAAAGAAAACAAAATAAATTAATACGTCTACAGATTGGGTATCATTTTTGCTTTCCAGTAAAATCTCACTGTCAGACACCGGTCGTTTTACAGAGGGATGCATTCAGATAAATTTCTCGCTAGATTAACGACCAAATCGGGCGATTTATCTGACACGAGAATTTTTATGGCTGACTTACTGAGATATGATGAGGTAAAAGAATTTTCAATTTAAAATATCGATTTTTGATTACATCTGATTTTAGTCAGCCTACGTGAGCGTGAATTCATTCCCCTACATGTTATGATTGACATTTTGAATTTGTTAAAATTGAATATATTTTGTTGCCTTGTCCTTTTCCAATTTGGAAAATATAGACTCAAGATTTACTAATCACTCTCGCTTTGCTCCGTTTTTATGATGAGATCAGTAGAGGGAATTGAGACAGCATATACCCCTACGTTTCTTAACACGATAGAATAAATCGCTTAACCTTTTCCAATCCGTGCTAAAAAATCCACGTTACCAGCCGTGGTCGACACAGGCTGTCACTTGGATTTGGTCATGTATTGAGCATTAGTAAAGCTAATTTATCGCTTTAAAAGGGTTGTTATGTTTTTAAATATTGTAGTGTTGCAATTTACATATTTTCATGTAATATAATCAAGATATGGACGACATGGAAAAAGCACGTCACATAAGCTGCAGGCATGTCTCACTTCTGCCTTATACAGTCCGTTTCAAATGTAAACTTGACAAGTTGACTCATATTATAACAAACACAAGCAAGCAAGTGATGTGCCGTTCTCTCTTTCTCGCTCAATCCCATGTACAGTGAAAGGTGCGAGTGATATACAAGCGCTTGCGGGCGTACGCTCTTGCATCCTACTTGCTCATATACAGGTGAGGTTGTACGATAGAGATAGTAACTCCACCACATGCCGCTGCATAAAAATAAATAAAAGCAATGATGCATCCGGTCTTTTCTTCCTCTAACTAATACCATTTCTCGCTTTGTCTCAACTATGTATTTTGCGTCACTCTTGCGTACAGAATTTTATATATCGCTATCACTTTCATTGAGTTCAGAATGATATTGTCATCAGAGTACTGTAATTTTATTGATTCAATGATGAAAACATTAAATCGAACCACTTATTTATTTTAATTTTACTACATAACTATTTTATCTACAAATAGCTGAAAACCTAAATTTATATAAAATCTAATAAGCGAGATACATTTTTTTTCAACTCGTTTGGAAATCTCGGTGCACCTATGGTAACGGGAAGGTTAACAAAGTCAGGCATATGGAAAAAATATATGAATATCGGGTCACAAGAATAGATACAAATTCAATTTGGATTATTAAGATTTTGTACACTTCCATGTATTTTGTCACTAACGACCCGGGTTTCGCTTTCGGCATCTTCAGGCATTCGAGCACACGAATGGACTCGAACTGACAGACAGTACACAGTGTCTAACGTTTATATACAAGATACAAATACGACAAATATTATTTACGAGGTAAGATATTAAACGTCTGAGAGCCACACTGATACCTGAGTTAAAATTTCGAGAATCGCCTTAATCCTTATTTTGTAAACACCACATTAACAGAGTGGCGAATTGCCGCTTTCCAACTTCTTTTAGAATTACCAGTGATTTTACAATTATAATAGCATTGTGGGTTTTGACGAGATGGGTAAATATATACAATCATTCCACGTTTAGTGAGATCTGTTAGGTGTTTGAACGTATAGGATATAATAACGGAGAATTAGGAAGGTTCAGCTGCTCATTCAGAATTGGCAAGGAATTTAACTGGGCTCTATTGATTTCCAAAATTTCTTGATAAAATAATTTATGATCCCCCATGTTTTTATGCAACAGTTTAACCCCATCATCCGCATTAAACGTATGGTTCTCCATTAGCAAGTGATTTGCGAATGTCGAAGTTTCTTTTTTTAATCTAAAAGCAGCTAAATGTTCTGATACCCTTATATCTAATGTACGTGTGGTTTTACCCACATAGAAATGTTGGCAATCACTGCATTGTAATTTATAAATACCAGATTTGTTCTTAAAATGGACTCTATCTTTATTGTTAATAAGTAATTTGCTTAGAGAATTTTTGCAATAGAACGCCGATCTAACACTATCAGCGAGTTGTTTTTTAATTTTAAAGCTTGTGCAACCTAAATAACTAATTCTATGCCAGATTCTAGGTTGGTCTATGTCTTTAGACATGTTCCCGAAATATAGCATCTTTTCTGCTAATTTACGTTGTTTTTTTGATACAAGACTATCTATAAGAGATGCCTCATAGCCATTATTAATGGAAATTTGTTTAATAATGCTTAGTTCATTTTGCTCGTGTTCGTGTGCTCGAACGCCTGAAGATGTCGAAAGACGAAACCCGGGTCGTTAGTGACAAAATACATGGAAGTGTACAAAATCTCAATAATCCAAATTTGATATTGAAATTCCATCAAGCACCCTCAGTCGATGTCTTAAATTAGATACAAATTAGAAAAAAAAACGTTAAGGCCAATTGTGATTGAGCGAACACTAGATAAATAATTCAAAACTATTTTGTCAACATTTCATATTAAATACCAGTATGAAATATAATTATCTTCATCATGATAATCAAAGGCTAGTTCATAAGTGCTAGATCTAGTTTTGGTCGGCTCTTCGTGAAAGTTTATTTGGTAAACGATCTTTGAAGTATTAAGTTTATTCGTTTTATATTTCAGTAAAAAATTAATATTATATAGATGCGATATAAAGCATAATGTTATGTCGTATGGCAATCTTGGTGCACCTATGGGAACGGGAAGGTTTAAAATCAATTTATGGAATTGTCAATACTGGGATTCGAGCTCGTAAACTCCAAAACAGAAGACAACGACGCTAACCATTTGACTACAAGCGTTTTTATTGTATTCATAAGCTCAGTATATAAAATAAATACTAATAGATTCATATTTCAATATTTGGGTTATTCAAGTAGGTACCTGAAATGTAAAAGGTTTTTAACAATTACTCGCGTCAGGTCAGTGGTGCAGTGGTCAATTTCATTAACAGACTTTTCAATCTATGTATTGATTTTTGTTCGTAGGTATGGATTTTTATGATGTATAGAATTCCCTCCCACCCATCCGATCCTAAAAACCGAGCGTAGCGAGAGTGATTAAATAACCACCAGTCCTGTTCTAGTCCTACCCTTCTATCCCTACTCTCTTTGAAAAGACTTCTGGTAAGATACTTATCATTGGGAGTGGACACGGTAAAAAAGAATGTTACTCGCTAAGTGTATTTTATTTAGAGCTTGCACTATATAAAAATGTTTATTTAGAATCTCTGAATAATAAAACGTATATTTTTTGAATCTTTATTAAAGAAATACATTTATTTATATATGAAAAAAGCTAGGCCATTTTATTCTGAAAATAAATCAGCTCTCAGTGTGTTAATAGTCCATATAAGCTTCACTTACAAAAGGGACTAGGTAAAACAAAATATTTTTACGTCTGACTGTACACATTAAATAAATTGTGCGGAAATTTATCCGTTCGAAATAATTGGAGTAAGCATCTAAGTACATAAAGTTTTTACGTACTTTACGTATGCGAGCTTTTTGAATCCAAGAGCTTTTAAGCCCAAGAATTAACGTCATATCCTATAAAAGTTTTCCCAGGGCTCAACATGACACATTATTTGGCGTCGAAAGTTTAAAGCACACTCTGAACGGCGACGATAAAGAGAAAATTTTAAATAGCGAGAGGATTTTGTTTGAGAATGTGATTTTGAAAGGTAATCACAGTGTTTACGGAAATTTTTCATAAATAATATATTTGCTCTATAAACACTATAAGATAATTGGATTATTCATCATCAGTGTTCGTCACATCCTTCGGCATAAATTATCGTTGTGTTTTGTATGAGTATTGTTTATAAGCCATTTTTTCAGATTTTTTTATCAGAATAACATGTTGGAATGGCAACAATATTATTTTAATCTTTACATAATGTTACCTTACATTGAAAAGGTTCTAACTGAAATTTTGGACTAAAATGGCCTTTTGATTGGAAAATGTTGTATGAGCCACATTCTAGCATATACGTTGATTTCAGAGTCATATATTGTTCGATGAGGGAGTTAACAGTATTTCGAAGTTTTATCCACACATTTTTTTTTATAAATTTGTTTTATACGGTTCTATGAATCGATATAACTAATTATTATCATTATACAGAAAAAACATACACATCAAAGTATCTTTGAACAGATTTTAACGTTATGTCAAACATGCTTCGCTCGATGGTTGGTGTGTGTTTTACCCTTTACTTCTATTGTTCTATCGATGTGGTCATTGGCGAAAATTAGCTGAGTTCGTTCAAACATTCAAATTATATATGTATAATTATTCTGTTGTATCATAATATTATTGTTGGCTTATATGCTTCAGCAAGTCATCATAAATAGTATTAATAAATATCTCAAAAATCAGAACATTTTGTTTGATAAAATTGAAGTATCCGGTAAAACCTTTTTAAGCAAACTATTTTTGTCAGTTATAATTAAAGCTTTAGATACTTATTATGTTCTAATATAGAGGCTTTAGTTAAAACAAGTTATACAAAAAAAGTCAAATATTTATATCTGTAAATATATGATAACTCACTAATTAAAAATACATTTTTTCCTTCAAAATACCAAATATGATGAGTCAAAACTTCAAACGCTCGTATCTCAAAACATGGTCAAGTCCAATTAGAACCTTTTCGAAGTAAGGTAACGATAATTCAGTGTGAGCCAAGCCCCACTATATGATTAATCATCTTATATCTTACACATTAATCAAAACCCATATTTCTCAATAAGAATTTAATCCATTAGTATATATATTTCAGCATTTGGCAAACTTTTGAATACAATAATAATTCTTATTATTAAGGATTCATATCTTCACAAGATGTCATCATATTGTATGTCATTTCTTTTCAATGTTGTAATGTAAAAATTATTGAAACTATTGACTATTAAACATTTGATTTTGAAAAGCGTTCGTTATGTTTGTGACTGAACATTATAAACATGATGCATAGTGACTGGTCAAAGAAATCGTGTAAGTAAAATATTTTTATGTAATATGTGTTTGCACAAATACACATCTTTTTACAGCAAAGTCTAGGCGTATTTTTAAGTAAAGAGATAAGTAAAAATACACAGATTTAGTCAATTTTCTCGACTCACTTATATTATTTTTGAAAATATAATTTCATAAATATGTTCAATATTTTAAGGCAAACCGTATTGAATACATTTTAATGAAAGATTTGAAATAAATATCTCATAATAATGTCAATCTTGGTTGTAAATCGGATTGGTTGCAAGATTACGAGTGTTCGACATTATTAACTGAAAAAAAAAACGATACATCACAAAACATATTTTATTTTATAAATAAGATTTTTTCATATAAGAAAATTGAGGTATTTTGATTTTTCTGCAAGTTTAATTAACTGAAATAGTTAAAATATTTAGTAGTGAGTATAAGCAAGTTATTTTTAAATCTGAAAAAAGCTTCAGTATGAATTGGGCTTCAAATATAAGTTTATATTTGTTTTTGATTTGGTGCAAAAATAAAATGTATGCTACGTGAATAAATTTTCATTTAATCAGTTTAAAAGAGTCTCTATAAAAGCTGCGAACTCATTTTAAACGCATTTCCACGCGCTCCTGAAAATTTCCGCTCCAATTTTATTGAATAATGAAAATAAAATCGACTTTAGCAGGTAGTTGATTATTTTATATTTTTCATTTTAAATCGTATTAAAAAAGAGTACAATTTATGTGAATATTTAAAGTTAGTCAGTGGATGTTTTGTTAAAAGAAAAATAATTATTTTTGAAAACAATCAAACATTGATTCACCTATCGGTTGACACTTTCGAGTATTTTTTAAAGAGTTAATTAATAATAAAATTATTCTAAAATACGGTATTCTGAATATTTAAAACAAAAACAAGAAAATTATATTCAAATTCCATTTGTATTTTGAAATATTCAAATTTCATTTCGTTGACTATAATACTATTTCTATAAACGCGCAGGTTTATGTTGCAAAACAAGTTTCGTGAAACTCTACCTGTGCCTGAATTTAAGAAGTATTCTCTATTTGTATGTCGATATCTCTGTAGTGGCTTCACTCATCGACATCATTATCAACTGATTGAAATGAGAAAAACCGGCCCTGATCATTATAAAAAATAGTGAAAAATAAATCCTGTTAATTTTTTTAAATATTAATTGAAATGATAAAAATATATTTACCTAATTTTAGCACATTTTAAATTCCCTCATATTTTCGATTCATATGCTAAAAAAATTAAATATCAAATGTCTTTTAATTGTTGAACAAATTCTAAGAAATCATCACACGTATCGACTTTTCACGAAGCTTTCCTGAAAATGCTTTATGCCATATCGCTTAGAGAGAGCTCGATGTTTTGTTTCATAAAACATCCAGCGACTTTACGGCCCGATAAAATGAGCTTTCATCGAAAAGCTATTTAGGTTTCTTTCCCTTGACCACTGTAACCCCAGCTAGCTCAGTAATAAACTTCATGTCGGCAGGGCAGTTAAAACTAATGAAAATATATTGCTGGGTATTTCAGAGTAATGTTTTCTTCGTAAGTGCATCGAGCATCAGTTTTATTTGTAAATTGATTTAACTGCTTGTTATCTCTGTGTATTCTCTAAAAGGTCTGTTCTCGTTACACTCATCAAAAGACTGTGATAGTTATCTATTCGTTCATCGTCATTAACGAATCCATTATGAAAGCACATTTAATTTTACTATAGATTATAAGCATGCAATTAAACAATGTATGGGCGGCTTCTTATTAAAATTTGATCACTCAAAATGTTAATTGTTGGCAGATGGAAAATAAACACATTTTTTATGATGGTGTAAATCTCAATAAATTAATTTATTGATGTTTACGTCATACATTTTTCTATCAGAAGTGATATATAATTATACGTAACTTTTTATCGTTAAAACAAATATAATACATATTCAACATCCAATAATATTCTCAATTTGCTTTTTATCATGAAGGTGTCAGAACATGTTGATCCGAAGTCATCAATATGAGGAAAAAAGAGTGAAAAGATGAGAACCTAACATCATATCAATTACATTTTTTAAAACATCCAGCAGTTTGTTGTCGGTCCAGAACCGAGCGGCCCAAGCTCCATTTGGTTTTTTAGTCCCGAGTTCCAAGTCCAAAAGGGAAGCTTTGATCATACAAACAACGTACCTTTCTTAACTCAAACTTTCAATTTTTGTCCAACTAAATGTTTCATTGTTCACATTAAAGTCGAATTTGTTTAAATTACTTTAGTAAACAGGTATATAATACAACTTAAGCAACGCTCAAATCAGATGGAAGGCATTTAGTAATCGAGATAAGTAATTGCTTATGTGTAGAGGAAATGGCCACAATTTACAGGATCCGTTATGGCTTGTCACCTGTCAATTGACATGGGTCATATCAACAACACTTAAACTTTCCAAAATATTTCCCGTAGCAATTAAATCGAATTCAGTACAACTGACGAAGAAATACATCGATAAATTTAGTTTGAAGAAAAACACTTAGACAAAAATTATGAAACTATCAAAATGGAGTGCTTTAAAAAATCAAAATAAAGGTCTTACTAACGTTATTTTTTCAGCATCATACGATATCAACTCATCTAATAATTGTGATTGAGAAATAATTACAAATATTGATTTATTTAATTAACGTGAGATATATTTAACATAGACAAATGCTATTTTATTAATTAAGCAATATAATCTTTAGCTTTCGATCAGAAGTGCTTTTGGAGTTTTAAACTGCTATTGCGCGCCCTAGGCTTAAATTTCCAAATGAAAATTTTTAAGCGAATTATGGGTTTTTATTTTAAGCCATGGGTTAATTTAATGTTTTTATGTGTACCCAACTTCTTTCTATCTGACTAAAACAAGTTTTAAAACTATCACAATTTGATTTTCTGCACTTACTTCAAATGCCGATAATAGCTTTTAGACTTTTTCAATAATACTTATCGTACGTCTCATTAAACTGATAATTGTTGATTCATTGGCTTTATTGAAATGTTTTTTTTAAAACGTCCAATGATAATATCAAATTATATCACTTTTAAAAAGAACTTCTATACTAAGCCGACGTTTCATATTTTTTTGTCAGCCACCAAAACCATGTACATGGTTTTGGTGGCTGACAAAGCTGTGACTATGTGTAAGTCACGGTCATTATATTGTGAATTCTCCTTGTTACGAAAAATGCTTTTAGCATTTTTTTCACAAAGGGAATAGCCAAAAATACACCTGTATGCAAATATATTTTCAACGGTTCGTTGACCGGGAAATAAATCTTTGCATAACACGTGCAAACAAGACACATCCCGTAACATTCCAAGCACGAACGTGTCGTTTTTTATAATTCTGACATGGGATTTGAACCTTATTTGTACTTACGAAATATTGGATAACTTCGTCCATTAATGTTAGAAATAGACACGTGTTAGGGTGCTTACATTATCATTATCATTTGTAATATTTACGAATATACATTTTACCAAATTATCTGCTTATAGTTTTCTTGGATAGTCCCATAGATATAAAATGTTCCATTTTTGAGAGTGATAATTGGCGTTGTTTATAATCCTAAAATTATTTAGGCTATTAAATTTTTATTTACGTGACCAAAATAATAAGCAAACCTTTTTTTATAAACGCTATTATAAGGCTGATCGCTGTCCAGAGAAGTCAGCATTTTCAGTAACGAACTCTGTGTATTGTTTCTTTGATTGTCATATGTATTTATTCAATTCTAAAAAATATTTTTAAGTTGACTATAAAGTTGTCTATGAAGAGTTATCACGTGTATTACTATTTGTTGTCTATTTCTTCTGTTGGTAACGTTATCCTTTAAATGTTAGATACCAAATAGTAGTGAGTCTCTCTATCAAGAATCATTAAATTTATGCCTTGGATATTGAACCATTAACGAAGTTTGTGCTCAGTCATGGATATTTTTTAGTATGTAAACTTCGGCTACTGAAATATTTCTTCTACTATGACGTGAAGTAATTAAGATTAAATAAGATCTTTTGGCTTATTAGCTCAGCATGGAACTTATATACTGTTGCTGTGAGCGGCCCGGAATATTTTCATTTCGAGGGCTTAGGACTTCGAGGACTGTGATCAGTAAGAGTAAACACAATTTTTTTAGAAAAATACAAATAAGGTTTTTAATGCTAAAGGATTCAACAAACATCTTTTTATCTTAGGTTTATTATGTCGTTGTTTTAAAAAAACACACAACTGAAAGATACTAGTTTTTAGTAATTGCACATTGAAGTTTTTCAAATGTTTGAAGTGCCATACCTTTTTCAATACTGTTTTCAGGTAAAAGTATAATTTATAAAAATAAGTGTGTTCTTCCGTATGACAGTGTTTAAAATAAGGAACATTCTTGTATAACTAACTCAATATATAATTTATTCAATTTAGAGTTTTCTTCCAGAACAGCGACGATTTTCTCTATTATACTAAGTCTGGCATTACGTGTAAGTGTGGCCCCGTGGACTTCAAATTATAAAAACTAACCGCTTTTTGTTTTTCAATATTAAGCCAAAAATCAATATAATAAACATTATTTTTAATTCATCCATGAACTTAGGGGTAAGATTTTTATTTTTAATTTCCAATAGCATTCCATAATTATTTGGTTAATTTTCAAGTAACAGTAATACGTACCTACAACTCAATTTGTATCTCTTTCTGTAACTAACGGATGTCATAAGTCAGAAATTATGAATTGCAAACATTAAATTTACTAATGAAATAGAAAAAATCATAACTATCAAATTAAGAAAATAGCAATCTAAATTAAAATTGAAAATTCTATGTCGATACTTCACGCTCCAGTTTAACAAATGTGTATAGTTATCTTTAAATGGTTTATACTTTCTAAAATTGTATTTTATACAAACAGCCTGTAGAGAAACTCACAGTTACGGGCTGCAATATGTCAGTCGCCCCGAGTATTTCACCCTTTGAGTAATTTTATCTCTTCCCCGATCTTTATCTTCCCTTATTTTAAAATTTATTTCCATCCCTTTTGATTGTGATGCAAGAATCGTGATAGCGTATTTATTAGGTTGAAATTTAAAAAAATGAATTTTAATGTGAATTTTTATTTTTATCGGAAACAAAAAGCTAATAAAAAGATCGGTTTTCACAACTCGATTGATTTAAACAAAAATGAACAAATTTCTTTGTCTTGGTCATGAAATTTTGTTTTGTAAAAGAAAAATACTTCGACTGCTATAAATTATATCCATAAAATTAATTAAGTTAGCTTTAAATTTTTGCTAAAAAAGACAATAAATATTTAAGTTAATTCATAGGATTAAAAAGATCTTAGATCGGAAATCGAGATTTTTTCAATTTAAATTTATTATTATAGACATAAGATACTTCGCACCATAAAAATATCATAAACTTACTTTATTTTTGTTAATTTAGTGCATAATTTTGGGGAGTGGGCGATTTGGAATATTGAATTAACTTAAATAAATTAGTAAAAAGTAAATGAATTTGCAGAAATTGTACAGTAATCTTATGCAGTGATTAAACATATTATTTTTTTTTTATAATTTCAATAAATAATAGATACGACAAAAAAAAATTGTTCTGCTTAGTCATGTTCTTTTTAGCCATGGAACCTTTTCAAACATAGCTCATCATCAGACAAATAATAACTCTAGTCTTTAAATCAGATGTGCACTTTAGAACATTCCCGAAAAGATTTTTCAACCAGTTTGAATTATTTTTTTAATTAAAAGAAAGACAATGCATTACCGGGCTGCGACTTAAGCACGACATTTTCATTTGAACAAGCTCGCAATGTTGATTTATAATTATTTCCTAATTATTTTGTTCTTTCTTCAGCGAAGCGCGAGAAATTTTGACGGGAAAAAAACTCGCAGAGTAGATTTTAAAATTAAGGTCTCTCGCCATAAAGAAAAATACAAGATTAATTACGTTCGGAGACAATGGAAATGTCATGGCAGCGTCTTGTACAGATTTTTTGAGAGCGTTTCGTAAGCTCATTCTTTAATTTCAACCAAATAGTACCTACCTTCATTTTTATATTATTAAAACTTCGTTTTCCATTGTAGAGTAATTGTAACATTTTAACAAGTAAAGTGTTAAAACAGATTTGAAATTTTAAAATTTTTATTTCTTATTTTAGGAAGTAGTTAATTTGTAAAAATGCCTAAATAAATACTTGTAGCTCTAATGGAACATTTTGCGGCCCTCAGTGAAAGCCCTACGCACACAGTTTGGAAAGCAGTGCTTTTGACCAGGCAGCATATTTAGTATTTATTATATGAATTTTCATTTTAACATTTTTTAGAAATTTTACCTGCATGGTCAATTTTAGCATAACAGAAAACACATTGATTAACTCGTTTGAGACGAATTGTTTTCCTTCGATAAAATTCATACCGTATTGTCAAACATTCCGGTGTACCAGAAGAGTTGACTCAATCTATTATTGCTGTCTACTGCGAATGTTTTAAATGTATAAATGATCCAATCTTAGCTATTCTTACAACTTACGATATTCAAGTACATAAGAAGGCTGAAAATTTTCATCCAAACGAATTGCTTGTTTTTTGCAAGAGTAAATTATTTTATTTGTTAAACAGCCAGCAGGTAAACTAAAAAGTGAATTAAAGGTCTATAGCATGTATTCTGAGAAAAATATTAAAAACATCTATTGATAATGTTAAAGTTGTTATTTGAATACTTTTTGGTACAACACGTTGAATCCATTTGAGTTTTTCATTGCTTCATTTCCTCACTTATTAAACAGATTATTTCATTTTACCGTTTTGAATACAAAGCTGACGACTAAGCTGCACAACATCTTCCTTTCCTACCATTCTTATAAAATAACCAATATTTTGGATATTGAGTCATTTACATAGATTTCGTATCGAAGAGAAACTCCATACCGCAAAAATAACGCCTATTTTCAGATGTAAATAAATATCTGATTAGAAACAATGCACTCGTATTATTTGAAATATAGTCTGGCTATTACGTACAACTATTCATAGCTTTTTCTGGTTCAAAAGCTACGTATAATTTCAAACTATTGACATTATTGTACCTCTTTGCCTTATACAAAGTCACGTAGAAAATTTGCGGCAAGAAAATTCGACTGTTTATCAGATTAAATCGTTTGCTGAGAGAAAACTTTCGTGACATTTTCATGAACTCTGTATCAGGTTGTGTTATTTGTTCTTAAAGTTGAATGAACCTAAATCTTGACTTTGTTTCACTGAGAAAGTAAACAATGCTCCTTTATAATCATTGATTTGAACTTAATGTAACTTGATTTTCTTGTTACAAAAGTAAAAAGCTCAGATTGAAATTGTAATTTATTAACGGATTATTCTGTATTTAGTTTTAATTTGGACACCCCGTAGCACAGTTTTTAGCACCTTTAGGCTTCCATCGTACTGGGTTTCATGATAAAGAGTCCAAATCTCCGAATAAACACGTCCATGAATTGAATTTTTAAGACATGTGTATATTTTCTGTATTTAAGGTTATTACTTAACCAATCTTATTCTTTCTCAAAAAAAAGGTAAACACCGAAACTACAGAAAGTTGTCTTTGAAAGCTTTTTGTTAAAACGCTTTATTCCAGATTATTGTTGTTCTTTTTAAGTTCGTCAAACATCATTCTCTACGGCTAAGCAAAAACCCTCACGATTTTTTCTTGTTCATTTCACCATGTTATCTTATTTTTATATTCCAACGTTAAAATAAAATCAAGCTTAGAGTTGTTTATTTAAAAGTCCATCCCATTTGAGCAGTTCATTTTTTTACTAATAATATGTTGGTATCATCATGCATAACGAAGATTTATTAGATGAATATAAAGAAGTCCTTATTGTGTTAACAACAGATTTTTATATAACACACACTAATATTTATTTACCTTTTCGGTGAAATCAGTTTAACCAAATACAATTTAAAGTAGTTATGAGTCAATATAATAGAAAAGTATCATTCTCTTCAGGTTTCCCGGAAAACGCTTGTCGAATAATTTACTTCCGGTTGAAATAACCAATTTTATAATATATTTAAAGGTTTCAAACAATTCATATATTGATAACGTTGTTTTCATTTTTCGAAACGCTACTTTAAATTACCACCTATGTACTGACACGTGTTTTGAACAGGTTTGTATATAATTGGTAAGAGATATCCGATTACAATTAAGTTTAAACAAAGCTATTGTATGAAGTATCGAGAATAACAGCTGAAAATTATTTTAAGAAATTACTTAAACATATTATCACAAACCACATATTTCAAATCAACATAAATTAAAATAAATGAGTCATTAATTTATAATTTCAGCTATCGTCAAGATTTAAACTAAATTAACGAATTAAATAAATATTTTTTCCTGATGATGTGCTTAATTTAGGACTTCTAAAAAAGTCTGAGAAAGTTTGTTGAACTCTGTGGATTATAAAAAGTACTAATACAAACTTTGATCAAAAAGACGTTATTCAAGTATTTTAAGTTCCTCATAGAAATCAGGAACACGTTTTCAACCGAAAAGGGAAGTAAATTAATGTTCACAAACATATTCATGACTTTTATTTCCACCTTGCCTGATGATTCAACTGCGTTACTGCGCAATTATAAAATAATCCTCGAGTAATTGTTCCGTTACATTTATATTTTTCATTTGAATATACTGTTTCCGTGAACTTTGCATGCGATATCGCTTTTAAGTTAAGCGAACATATTTATACACGAGAAATGAATATTAAAATACACTGCTGAAATGAGATTAGATTTAAATCAGAAATTACAATTTATAAATATTTATTCTAAAATGTTGTAAAACATTTTCAAAATTTGTACAAATATTAGATAATTTTGTTTAAATAGATTTATAATAAATGTGATTTTAATGATATACATTCTTCTACCAAAAATCATTAATTATTATCTTATTTTAACGGTTATTTAATATTCGACTTTTGAAGAAACTTAAGAAAAAACAAAATAGGTTGAAAGACGCATCCATGTAATGCAAATTAGAGGCAGATGAAAAAAGTTTGAATTTGAAAACAACCCTTGGAGAATGAATAAACACGAAAAATAGCAAATTTACTGTTTGAATTGGCATTTCTCTGCTTTAAAATATTTAAAAAGAAAATTTTTGCCTATAGCTGAAATTGTTATTGAGTATTGTAAACTTTTACATTATATTGTTATAAAATGATCAAATTATTAAATATATAATACCTATGAAACATGTTTAATAATAGATGTAGCGAATAAAATAACTTTCAATTAATAAAATCGGCTCAGATGACATGTTTTCATTATTTATAATTTCATTTGCCATATTTGAATAAAAAAATCGTCATTTTGGACAAAAATGGAGAATTATTTAATAAAAAATTCATTATCACTGACTGAAAATCTTTGAGCTTCATATTATATGATATTAAGCTTATATATACGAATTCTGGAAGAATAAACATTAGAAATTACTTTATTTTATGTTTCCATTAAATTAAGCATTTTCGGGAAATCTTCCCATATCCGGTTTCGTAAGCTGGAGTAAAGCCTGTTTAGCATATACAGCGAAACCGAAAATCGTACAACATTTCCACTTAATTAAATATTTGTTTGTTTATCAAAATACAAATTTAGAATATAAATCATTCAATATATGTATGAATGTATTTAGTCTTTATATGAAACAGATAAATGTTGTTATATATTAAAAAATTGATTGTACATTTATTTGGAATAAACTAAATAAGGTAAAATTACTGGTCGTTGATTGAGGCGAAAAAAATCCGCAATTATAACAATATATAACGCAAAGTTGTGCTTAATAATCTTAGCAGTTCTAGTACAGCAAAGAGTCACTATAACTTGTTACCAATAGCCATCGCGTGTGCTTTGGTAAGATATCAATATTTGTTTTAGAAATATTACCACCTCTTACTTATATTTCAACATATATATTAGATAATATTTGAAATCATGTTGTTAAAACTATGACTAACTGAAAGCTAAATGTTGTATTTTCTACAACTGCCGATTTTTATCAATATTATGTTTTTGCTGGAACTACAGGATGCTGATATGTCATGATAGAAGAAAAAGTGATTGATGTATGAGAAAAAATCGTCATGACGCCGCATGTTAGTGTCATGCTCTACTAATGAACGAATATGGTGAATTAAATATTTGACTTACAATACAACTTGTATAATATTCATAAAACCTCGAAATGACAGTGAGAATTTATTTGCAACTGTTTAAATACAATAACAATACGAATTATTTTCTTATATGTTTTTGACTTTATTTCTGGTTGCGTCTGTATTCTGCTGCACTTATCGAAAAAATGGGCGTTTGGGGTAAAATACCTCCCCCTTTATTTGGCAATTTGCAATAGAATGATAAGATAAAGCCTCGGGCTGATAATGGGGTAAGAAGGTGAGAATAGCTCAGATCCTTTAAGATTCTATTTATTTCTCATCATATTCAACGACTTTGCCCCAATCTCCTCCATTCAAGGGCTTTCCGGGACGAATTTCATTTTATCAAATTTTACAAATTTTCATCGTTCATTTGCATGAAAAGTATACACTTAAGCACTTTTCCATACTATTATTTCATAAAACAAGATTTTTTGCAGAGATATTATTTTGCTTACAGCTTAGAGGATATTTGTATTCCACCAGGCATATTCAAAATTTCAGAATACGACAATTTTAGTTATTTTACAACATAAAGAAATAAAGTGTTGAAAATACAATATTTTTTGAATATTTGTAACAAACAACTCAAAACCACAAAGAGTACGCAAAATATTTTAATTTTACATAAAAGTTATGTTGTTGTATAGTTGTATACATAAGTGAAAAGATATATATTATAATAGTGTGGTGAATCTCTTCTAAAACAGTATAACACAGCTAAATTCATTCCCCATTTACAATGTGCTGCTTAGTGTTAATGTTAATTACGTATTTAATATTTAATTATTTTTTAGTGGTTCACGAATTTCTTTGAAAATATCCCATTTGCTAGTTTGAGTAGTATTTTCGAATTATTTTTAAACCGTTATATTTTAACTCACATAATTGATTTGTGAGACGTCCTTAACATTTGAATTGTAGACTATTTATATTTAATTCCGTTTATACATAATTCGTTCGATTACCTGTAAATCTTTGTCATAGTTCTTAAACCAACTGTTTTGTATACCTTGTAATTATTTACATTCAGTATTTTATAAATAGTCTTGTTATTCTTTTTATTTTTGTATCGATGAGTGATACCGGTTTTGATCATTATAAACATGTGAAAGTAGTAGCAAACAAATTTTGTTTTATTATTAAAATAAAATGCCTTTCCACCAAAAATTGACTCCTACACCACATTAAAAGTGATTAATATAGCTAAGCTAAATTAAGTTTAAGCATAGTTCTGACGAAAACGTGAAGCTGAAATTGCTCAACAATCTGATAAAAATCTTGAATATTATTTTGTTGTTTTTATCATTTCATTTATGTTTCAATACAAAATCAATGTTATTTGCGTTTGGATAACACATTTAATATGGTATATCGAAAATAAAGCAATTTATCTAAAAATAGTTTATTGACCTCATTATAATAAACAATATTTAACATCTATAAGTTTATCGTCCCATAAAAGATTACAATAGAATATATTATTATATCAAATATTTTAATATTGATTGACGTCATCGTTTTATTTATTTGCGCAAATACGATGGTCCTAAATATGTATGTCAAACATGTTGACATAATTTTTCATGCCCATTAATATTTGTAGGCACTTCAAATGCGGAAAGAAGAATATCGAATACTCTATCATACAGATAAATATTTGTTTAGGCTTATTTTCTGACGTATTTAAGTGATTTGAGGACATGTTGTTCAAGTTTATGAGGAAATAAATATTTCCATTTTGAAAAGTAATAATTATATCGGAGCTGCAGTAAAAACTATTCTATTTAAATATATTATCATGTGATAAAGTAAGAACATATTTTCTGTTACAATGCTAAAAACCTATTTAACATTTTTTGTTAAATAAAAAATAAGATTCCAATATTAGATTATATTATTTAAAAACTCTATGAAGATACCTATTTACTAACAATTTATTTTACCAGTTTTACTGAAACAAAGTCAACATAAATTTACAATTGTAAAAACTTTTGAATTTGTAATCATACAAATAAATATTATTTTTTTACCGTGTTCGCTCCCAATTCGGAGCATATGGCCTCTTAATGAAGATGTATCTACAGATATTTTCTACGAGAACTGCTTGTTACTCAGTTGCTCAACCTCCCATTTTGAAAGAGAGTAAGGATATAAGTATAGGACTAGGACACAACTAGTGGTTAACCAATCTAGGTAGGATGAAAATTTTAGATATCTCAAACATCCATGCCTACGAACAGAAGTCCGTAAGTTGATTGAAAATCAATTTTTATGAAGCTGTCGTAACCGAGACTTGAACCCGAGACATACGTAAACGTAGCCAACGACGTTGACCACTGCACCACGGACTAGACAAATATAATGGAGTTTACTTATAATTCGTCAATTAGTCGATGTTGTTGACCTAACGTCGTCAAAGGCTTGAATACCAGAGTGAAAACTTTCGTACATGTTTAAAGCCATTCCTGTAGGCAAATGGTTTTGTTAATATTCTGTGACCATGGTTTCATATCCTTGTACGAAAAATATCATACAAAGATTTCGGATTTATTGTATAGATTTGTGTCAAAAATTCATAGATGGCTTTGACGTATTCATTTTTTCCCAGCCATTCCATATTCAATCTTAAAAACAGTGTGTTGTGTCAACTATTATTTTACCATTAATCATTTCCTTGCCACACGTCGAAAGAATTACACCACCTGTTAAATTGCTTAATATATTTCACATTGTGTAGCAAAACGATTATTCTTACATCTATTTCAAAAGACGCTTTGCTGAAAATGTATCCAAATAGCGTTAATACTTAAAACAATCAACTGAAATAGCGGAATTTGAAAGTGATGCAATAAATCTTGAGTCAACGTATTGTATACACATAAGTAAAGCTCTGTGTTCACTGCTCACGTATGGCTATGAAAGCTGTCGAGAGAAAGCATCATCGTTTCAGGTTGAAAAGGCTTGTTTGCAGTCACTTGTTCACTGAATTTACACATACATGGAGCTTCTGGAAGCTAACACGTAAGGTAGCTGTAGTATCAAAAACCTTCACCTGTGGAAATGCATGCAAAATGCATTGTAATGAATAAATTTCATTGCAATGTAGAATTTCAAACAGTAAGCTGGTTGAACTAAAGTACCATGTATGAGAGAGTCTTACAAAAATGTAATCCATTACTCTCAGCTATGAAATAAATGATTCAATATTAACTGCATGAACCTATTTAGACTGTTTATATTAACGTATTGAGTAAAAAATAAATCAGTTTCCTTTTGAATGTTTTAATTCAATCCGTTAAATGTTTATCTTCAATTTTATACTTTATGTAAATTCTCAACTGGTAATTTTAAATAAAACGCAATTTCTTTGTACCACTTCCACATGTCTATAATAAATCAAAACTGGTTTCACTCATCACGAGCATTATCAATCGATATGTGAAATGAGACGTGATGAACGAAATCGGTCATGCTCAATATAAAAATGTGGAAGTTCCATAAAAAATTTTTGTTTTATTGTTAAAATATTATGCCTTTCCACCAAGAATTGACTGTTAACACTTTAAAGTGACTTTTTGTAAGTCTTTTTTGTTTTTTTAAACTGCCGATTCCAAAGATTGGGTGAAAAAAACTATTTGTTAAGGAAGTTGTTATTTATAAAGATTAAAAATAGCACACCCAGTATGAACTTCCGATGCTTGCTTGATATTTACATAGAGTAAATGTACTCTGGTCTGGAATTCCTTGAAATACAACTCGGCAGAAAAACATCATCTTAAAGCAATTTCAAAAAAATTCAACTCTCTCTTTGTATATAATAGATCAATATCTAAAGAATACTTCTTTTTACCTTGAAAAATCAATATGCATTGTGCCTCATTATGTACAAATGTTTATTTTACTTAATAAAAAGGTAAAACACAAATTGCGTTTCAAATATTATTTTGCCATTATCAAACATGACATCGTAGGTTGACGATTCTCAGGCTTCTGGCATGGAATTGAGAATGAACAATGAATTGCAGATGAAACTGTTTTCGAGATATTTCAGTGTATTTCTAAGAATGTATATAATTATAATTTAATTAAGTTAAAAAAATAGAGTAATTGATTAGTTCCCGTCGATTCTGCATTGGTCAATTCTTAAGTTATATGACTGCTTTGCTGAGGGTTAACCTTTACAAATATAATCCGGAATTTGCATCATCCACATTGATTACTAGCCACATATTAAAATATGTATTTTTATACCATGTTATTTGATATAATTGTTAAATATTAAATTACATAATTAAAAATACCAATCAATTGCCGGTTGTTGCTTTATATTATTTTTTCTTAAACATTCAAAAGTATAACAAAACTAGCACCAATGATATTTTTTTTTAAAGTTAGTCACATGGTTCTTTTAAAAAAACCAAGAATTAACGATAAACTATTTTTAATTTTAAATCATGTTACGACAAAATTAACAAACTTGTAACTTATTTCGAAAATTGCTTGTGATTTCTATTGGTATAAGATAATTAAATTATCAAAATAAGAATGGTAAAAGACTCAATTTAGGATGCAATATCGTTATCTTACGTTGAAATTTTCTAATTACACTTGACCGTGTTTTGAGATACGAGCGTCCGAAGTTTTGACTGATCATATTTTGTATTTTGAAGGAAAAAATGTATTTTTAATTAAAGAATAAATTTATAGATATAAATATATTACTTTTTTAATATATGGTTTTTTTATATAATTTATTTTAACTAAAGCCTTTATATTAGAAAATAATGAGTATTTAAAGATTTAATTATAACTGACAACAATAGTTTGTTTGACAAGGTTTTATCGGATATTTCAATTTTATCAAACAAAATGTTCTGATTTTTGAGATATTTATTAATACTATTTATGATGACTTGCTGAAGCATATAAGCCAACAATAATATTATAATACAACAGAATAATAATACATATATACTTTGAATGTTTGAACGAACTCAGCTAATTTTCGTCAATGACCACATCGATAGAACAATAGAAGTAAAGGGTAAAACACACACCAACCATCGAGCGAAGCATGCTTGACATAACGTTAAAATCTGTTCAAAAATTCTTTGATGTGTATGTTTTTTCTGTATAATGATAATAATTAGTTATATCGATTCATAGAACCGTATAAAACAAATTTATAAAAAAAAAATGTGTGGATAGAACTTCGAAATACTGCTAAATCCCTCATTGAATGATGACTTTAAAATCAACGTATGTGCTAGAATGTATTATAAAACATTTTCCAATCAATAAGTTATTTTAGGCCAAAATGACAGTTAAAACCTTTTCAAAGTAAGATAACGATATGTTAAATTTGGTTATTTTATATTTCCCTTTGTACAAAAGATTCAACAGTTTAAAAGACGTATTTTGATAAATGTTACGAAAATATGTCAGCGTTGCATTGAGATAATAAAATTTTCAGAGGAAAATCAGGCGCTAGAACAAAGATTCATTCCCATTGTCATAAATCCAAACAAAAAGACGAAATCCGCTCTGCGACTTAATACAAAATGCATAGAATCTTTCCTAGCTTATTTCGCTGTGTTATTTTTGAGTAAGATTTGCTGATAATAAACAAACAAACTGATTAATTTAAATACAGCACAACTCTGGATTAACTGCGGGTAATGCATACTGAACGCAATTTTGTTCCCAGTTATTCCCAGGTAGGGTGGTCTGTGCAAACATTTCCCCAAATACACAAGAAGCAGCCTGTCAAGAATTCGCTTCAAACTCTACAAGAAATGTTATTTGCTCATTCCAGTTGATAACCAAAGCTCGCAGAATATTAACCTGTGGGACAGTATTCATTTGAATAATGTATTGTGTGTAAATTATTGAACAATTGCTTGTAATAAATTCCTTTTCCCATTATATTTTTAATCACACTACCCGAAGGCAATCGATGATAATCGTGTAATAGAAAGTGCTTAATTTTTATCGTATACTATTGAGTACCCGGCATACGTTGCAATCCGCTCAAAGAAATGAAGGGTTTGTGTTATAATTATGTTTATTGAAGAGCTTTTTTTTATTTTCGATAGACAATATTTTTTGTTCGTTTGGTGCATACACGAATAAACCATAAAGTTTTTCAGAGATGTCGATTTGATTCTTTTTTTAGATTTTAGATATTTTTTTTATTTTCTGTATAAACCTTCACGGGTGTGCTCACAAAAAATCACCCCAGTTTCATAAAAATCGGATGAATGGTAAATAAATGCATAGAGGATAAGCAAACAAACAAATATTATTTTTTATATATATAGATTATTTAATGAGAGAAATTTTAATCAAACATCCTTTTAAATATTCGTTTGTTTTTCTCACTACAAACAGTAGAATTATCACTTTAGCACATTATTAAATTATCAAGCTAACAGCACCCATGTAAATATAATGAAGTAGAGTAAAATATAGTTTTCTAATTCTCGTTCAAAAGCATGCCAATGTTGTTATTCTCATGACTCAAATCTTTACAAATCACACATTTTGTGAGTAAATACAATTTATTTTTATAAACATTTATTAAAAGGGGTGACCCCTGTGAACATAGTTTTCTAAAATAGTATTCAATACGAATACTTTATTTTATTGAACTTCTCACATAGAGTTTAATTCAGTTCAACCAAATAATATATTATGAATACAAGAAAATACTATAGAATTTCGTTACTTTTAAAATTATATATGTCAAGGAAAACTTTTTCTCTTAGTATTATGAATTATTCATAGAAACTATCATGAATTTATGAAGTGCTTAATAGTGTTTATATTACAAAATTTTAATGAAGCAATCTCATGAAATAAAGCCAATCGTAAATACACATTATCATAAAAGCTTTCGTGGCGTTCATGATTTAAGTAAATATATTATTATAATGGAACATAGATAGTTAATCCAATAAATTATTGATAGTAAGTGTTTCCAAAGAAACATGTTGAATCAAAAATAATTCTCAATCAATTTTACTTCATTTTACCTTCTTGATATTACTTTGATAACAATTAATATTAAACGTTTAATATGAATGAGTATAATATGAAAAATCTGCTCCGTATTGAAATGACATACTTACAAATACCTTACGTCTTTGCGGAATATGATATTTGCTGATACTTATTAGGTTTAACGTACCAAAAGATAGATTTAGAACCCTGCGGCATTCGTAATATTTCCGCATATGAAACATTGCATTCAGGATTAGAGTAAATATATTATGAGTGCTGTACCAAGTGACGTGAAAATTCAGGAAGCTTAAAATAACAGAGCTTTACCGATGACGCCAGTTCCTTTTGCAACGAAAAGGAGTCTAAAAAGCTTTTTCGATTATCTCACTGATGTGTGTACTTATTGAAAGAAAATATTATACAATATGTATTTCAATGTTTCTTTGATTTGATTATGAATAATTGTTTAATAGGCCTTATTTTAATATCTTTTTTAATATTTTTCTTAATATCTTTAACGCAAAAAGTTTGCACAGCACGACACCTAGTATTTATACTACACTATTAAAATAATCATTTAGTTAGATTATTGATTTTTATGTCTTTTTGGTCTTGTATATTTAATAATTCTAATATATTTTGACGACTTTGTCTAGTTTTTGTGTCGGATTTTTTTATTTATCATTAGAACCAGTTTCACTCAGCTCAATTAAATTATAAAATCAATAAATTTCTATTCGTTTCCTTACAATTATTTCAGCTTTTGACTGTGCAACAGAGTAAACTGAAAGCTCTTAAGCGTTAAAAGACTGAAATAGGGATTTCATCAATTCATCATTATCAATTATTTGGATATCGAATAGTCAAACTGAAAGTATTCGAATAGTGTCTGAAGTAAACCCTTCCTATAGAATATCGTATTTTAATACAAAAATAGGAAAAATGTTTGTTTTTCTGATTTCGTTCAATTCAAAAAATTCAATTGAAAGAACCTAGTCTCAAATTTTGTATGAGTACCTAGTCCCCTTTAATGTAGTATGAATATTATACAATATAGCGTTGTCCCAATCTTTACGCTATAAGGGGGTCGACTGTAATATAAAATACTCGATTTTAAAAATTAATAACACAACACCATATATATTAAAATAATAATTTAATACTGCATTAAAATTTTTAAGAAAACGAGTTCATTTATATAATTTAAGACATCGACTGAGGGTGCTTGATGGAATTTCAATATCAAATTTGGATTTAAATTTGGATTATTGAGATCATGGGGGATCATAAATTATTTTATCAAGAAATTTTGGAAATCAATAGAGCCCAGTTAAATTCCTTTGCCAATTCTGAATGAGCAGCTGAACCTTCCTAATTCTCCGTTATTATATCCTATACGTTCAAACACCTAACAGATGTCACTAAACGTGGAATGATTGTATATATTTACCCATCTCGTCAAAACCCACAATGCTATTATAATTGTAAAATCACTGGTAATTCTAAAAGAAGTTGGAAAGCGGCAATTCGCCACTCTGTTAATGTGGTGTTTACAAAATAAGGATTAAGGCGATTCTCGAAATTTTAACTCAGGTATCAGTGTGGCTCTCAGACGTTTAATATCTTACCTCGTAAATAATATTTGTCGTATTTGTATCTTCTATATAAACGTTAGACACTGTGTACTGTCTGTCAGTTCGAGTCCATTCGTGTGCTCGAATGCCTGAAGATGCCGAAAGGCGAAACCCGGGTCGTTAGTGACAAAATACATGGAAGTGTACAAAATCTCAATAATCCAAATTTGATATTGAAATTCCATCAAGCACCCTCAGTCGATGTCTTAAATTATATCAAATTTGGATTATTGAGATTTTGTACACTTCCATGTATTTTACAAATATATGGAAGTGTACAAAATCTCAATAATCCAAATTTGAGTTCATTTATAATAAAAATCACATTTACTCAAATTTTAAATCACTGGTATAAATATAATATTTTCAAGAATGAGATACCTACATCTTATAATAATTTACGGTTAAGACTCCCAGATAGAGGCAATATAAATACACATTCCTATACCGTTCCATTGTATTACAATATTTAAATTTTCAGTTGCATCAGATTATTTCAACGGTATTTCTTCAATTGAAAAAATTACGATATCTTTAAAAGGCTCTTTGAGTCCCGGGTCATTCGTCACACGTAAGTATTATGATTTATGATAAGAAACTGAAAACGCTCTAGTTGGATGAAGACAAAAAACTTTTACCTCAGGTATTCATTATTTTTTTTGAAATCTTAAGAAATTTTGATGAATTTCGTTAATTTTGTAAAATATTTCATTAAAAATTATTACAAATGGTTGCTCAAATATTTGAATATCGAATAGTTAAAAAACGCCTGAATATATTCAGATATGCAGTATTTGAATATTCTAGTTGTTATCTTTAGACTGGAATCTAAAAAACAATATACTCGAAAAGATAATATTTGTTTTTAATTGAAGCCATAAGATTCATAAGACAGTTTCTACATTTGCAAACTGAGGATTGACTAAGTCATGAAATTCTAAGCCAACAAGAATCAGTGCCAACTTACAGGGCAATAATAATAAACACTATTTGTAACTGCTTTATCAAAATAAGAACTATTATCTATGTAATAGTAAGTAATTTAAAATTTAATTTAAATATTTGTAGTGACATATGAAACTGCAGATTTACGAAACGTAGCACTTTTACGTAGCACAGAAAGAGTTTTGTTTTGTGTCAGAGTATTATGTTATGTCAAAAATGCAGACAAAGTAAAATTGACAAATTAATAATAATTATTTATCAAACTTTATTATTATCATAAAATTTATAATAACTATAAAAGAAAAGGCTTCGATAAAATGACACTTCCGTGTAGTCATTAACTTGAGACGGTGGACTTACGAGACGTGATATTCTTAAGTGTAAAATAAATAAATGTTTTAAATAAAAGATTCTACAAACATGAGATTTATAAAATGAGGTATTTGCACGAATATTACTAGTAAGGTGAAATACGGATAGCAAAGGGGACATGACTGAAAAGGACGATCATTCTATCGTGGCCCGACGAACTGTACACATTCCGACTGAAATGCATAATCGTCATCATCATCATCGGTACCTACAGTTAAATCGCGTCAAGCATAAAACGATTTGAATCATATTCCTAAATATGTATTAATAAATCTATAAAAAAACGGTACATGAATTTGTCATAATTGCTTAATAAGTTTAGTAAAAAACAACAAAAATGTATATGTTAAATCTTAAATTAAAGTCATTGTAATAATCTCATTCATTCATTTTACTAATTTATGACTTATTTAATTGTTATTTAATATTATGGCATTAATAGTACTGCATTGCAAGCGATATGGTTTCCATTTTACATTTAAAAAAAAACGTTTAAAAATCCACAGTGTCGCAGATTACTATCCCTATCTGCCAAAACACGATAGCAGCACTGTTCAGAATGAAACCGCGAGCCATGAATATTCATCACTGCATCTCGACACGTGTTTCTCCGGTCGCTTCGATATTGCAACGTGAAATATAGTTCAGAATTGACAGTACTACAAAAGGTTCGTCGTAAAAATCATTATCAATATACACTTGATAAATGAATTTTATTGACATTCATTGTTTAATAGTCCTTGTTATTATTAATATAAGCTGTAATTTTTGTGTAGGAACTCGCAATTTTTTAAACTTTAAATATATTCAGTTTTTATGAACAACTTACTTCACATTGTCATTCTCTATAAATAGAGGAATTCGTTCCATTGCGTTTTTCAGTTTTGCTGTGCAGTGGTCAACGTCGTTGGCTTCGGTCACGGATTTTGTGGGTGCAAATCCCAGCAGGGAGAGTTCCATAAATTGATTTTTCAATCGATTTATGGATATCTGTTTGAAGGTATGGTTGTTTGTGATGTCTAAAATTTACTCCCACTGACCCGATCCTAAAAACGGTACTTAGCGAGAGCGATTGGTTAACCACTAGTGCTGTGCTAGCCCTATCACTCTATACCTTCTCTATTAAAAAAATATAAATTAAGCAACTGAGTAAAAGGCAGTTCTAATATAAAACACTATATTACCTCCAGTAGGAGGCCATATGTGCTATATTTGAATCGGACACAGTTAAAAAAAGTCGTTCCGTTCATCAATCAGAAAGTTCAGGAATCAAGTCTTTGATAAACATGTATCAAATATTCATCAATTATGTTCTTAGATCTTGACATTGGATATTTATTTATGGTATTTTTTCTTCTTTAGTTGATATATTATCACTTATTTTCAAAAAATTAAGTGAAAATGTTTTTATCTAATATTCCAGTGTTTATTTACATATCCAAAAAAGTAAACAAATACCGCATAAATATACTTAAATGGTTTTAACTGTTACATTCCTACTAATTAGTCTTTGTTATTAAAATCAAAATATAACAGGTGGAGAACTGTCTCACTAAAATCCTTCTCAGCTGAAATATGACAAATCTTTTTAAAATATGGTTAACAGCGTTCATTGAATTTTAATTTGAGTCAAAGATATTTTTATTTAAACTTAAAGTTTTGATATTTTTGAATTGCTTGTAAATTTTTATATTCAGCAAAGAGGTGATCTTTCTTAGATGGTGATTTTATTGAAACACTATTTTATCTAGGATAGATATTAAACAAAAGATGTTTTTTTTTGCTGCTAAGACACAAATCATTTACATTTAAAATTTTTTGAATAATAATTAAGTATGTATGTCGAAAACATACGCGATCAATTACTTTTTCAATAAAAATCTTGTGACTGCTGACAAATTAAATGAGTTTTATTATATGTTGGCAAACTCGTGAAGGTTTCTAAAAAAAATTAAAATCAAAAAAATCTAAAAATAAAGGAATCAAATTCATACATACAGCGACATCTCGGAAAAACCTTCTGATTTATTCGTGTACACACACGGAAAATTATTATGTATCCAAAATAGAAGTCTGCACTGGCCCGGGCTTGGTCCGTGCAGACTTTATACTACAGGCATGCGTTATACTGCAGACATTTAATTTTCATTACTACTATATTCGGGTCATGAGTCAGCCACAAGGCAATACTATTCATAACTGAAATAAATTATTTCACGTGTGTTATCAATTTCAGTGGAAATATGGTAACAATAAGATATTGAAATAAATCTGGTTTTCGGGTCGAGTTAGGGTAAAAAGTGTTATATTGAGGCTCGGGCCGGACTAGGCCTGAAGATGTGAGGCTTATAAATTTTCGGCCCTGGCAGACCTCTAACCCAAAAGCATTTCAATAAACAGAATTAAAATACAAACACTTTCCTTCTTTGAGTGGCATTGCAACGCATGCCAGGTGTCAAATAAAAGTCTTGATAATAGTTTTTATAAAATAAAAAGTCATCCTTTTGGTAAAATTATCGCTTGATTATCATTTTAGGAATAAAATTTACTTACCATGAAAAAAATATTACATTGAAGCATAAATTGCTACCCTCAAAGATTATTAATTTCTCCGTATGTATCGAAAGTCGATAATGTGGAAATAAAAAGTGTTCAATTCGACGAGAGAAAAGTTTCTTTAAAATTAAGAAGCTTAATATCAGCTTACCTTTAATTTGGGTAATAAGCCAAGGGATATTTTATATTGCATCAATTTCATTGTATAGGCCTAACTAGATAGCTTTTATTAAAATCATGAACCTTTATTGCTTAAAACAATACAATATGCAGAAGTTAGGTTTTCAGGCAGTGGAGAATTCCCTTCTAGGGGTGAATTTTAGAGTTCTAGGAGGGGAATGGCTGCTACTTATAGATTTTCAAAATAACATGTGTGAATATTTGGAAAGCATCTTTTGAGTTAAAGTTAGATTATTTTGGGAATGAGTATTATATTTTGAACATTGATAAAAAGGGAAATGGAGCAAAAGGGGTTAGGAAATATTGTGTTCATATCAACTGATGATAATGCTCGTGATGAGCAAAACTGGTCCTGATCATTATAAATATGTGGAAGTAGTACAAATGAATTGTGTTTTATTTTTTAAAATATAATGTCTTTCCACCTAGAATTGACAGTTAACACCTTAAAAGTACCCTTTTCCAAAAACTTTGGATGTAACTTACAATTAAGTAATTTTTGATATTCAACAATTTAAAAGAATTATCCCATATTGATGCCCCATAGTCATGAGGTAAATAATTCATATTTATTCAACATGGTGATTCTTCTATGTTTAAAGTTTGTAGATATCTTGCTATATCATAGGACGATATGTCAATATTTTGATATTTTGAGTTAAGTTATCTATTATATTCGAACACAGCCCTTCTACAGTTCCACAAAAGCATTGCTTGTAAAATGTACAAGTTTTCTCTCAAAAGGCAGTTATTTGCATATGGAAATCAGCATAATTAAATAATGTCTCAGTTCCATATACATACATATCGAAATATCGTATTGTGGAAATACATTTTCATTAATCGTGGAGTTCCGTAAAGAAACAACCTTTAATCCTAAACCTATAAACTATTGACCACCTATTTGAATTAGTAAAACAAACAAAAAGCCATAATTTTTCCGAATTAGTTTAAATGAGTCAAAGCTTTGATCGGCCATATCTCAAAACTATCAATTTCTAGTTGTATATATTCGACTAGACAGGTTTGACATGAATATTTTATAAATACGAAAGTACTCCATTAACGGGTTGTTATTTGAATAATAATTAAACGATAATAAAGTCATATTTATGACTTGTTTACAAAATAAATAATAGATTGCTACTCTATTTGATTAAGGGATTGTTGTCTTCATATAGCATTGCCGATTTCTTATAATTTAATGGTATTCATCATCTATGCCGTTCACATGGTTTCTTATTATTTTTAAAGGTATCCTGATCAAAGGTGAAATATTCAAAGAAACTTGCCAGCAGTGAATACCACATCCTTTACTAGCTTTGAATTCTTTTATCGGTGGAAGCTTTGACATAAATAATATTCTATGTCATATTTTATTTTCCTACGATATTTCTTTGAGTATCACGCACAACTATGAATTGCAAAAGGAATGATATTTTCATGTGAATTAAATAGTGAATTGGGGCTTTGTCCATCGTTATGTGTTTCTTAGATAAATTATCTGAGAAAAATATCATATTATATTTACACACCCGTAATAACATTCGTTTTCGTGTATCATTTGATCTCTATAAGTAGAAACCTGTAGGTCAAATAGCACTTGTTTTATGAAATCTAAGATTGTCAAACATAATATGAATAAAAAATCTAAATACTTGTCAATGAATGTTCTTTAATATAATTCAAAATTACGTCTGTAGTTAAGCTATTTTTTAGAACATAAAATTTGCTGACAATTCGTGAGTATTAAAAAATATTTTATGAAATATACTTAAATACTTATTGTGACATCTTTTAAAATTAAGTCTTCGAACGATTACTATTGTTTGCTAAATTTCAATCGACAAACGGATTTTTGTTCATAAAAATTCCCTATTCCAGTGCTCTCCAAATCTATTCATTTCAAGGCCCACAAAATTTGAAAAATACAAGCTACGGTCCCTACCAAGAAAATTAAATTAATTTAGTTGTCAAAAGCTTAATTTGACATTATTTATAAAAAATACTGATTTTTTTTATAAAGTCACGAATAATTTGTTCTTGTATAAAGCATATATACATATTGTGAAAGGAAATGCATAATTAAATACTTGTAGCTCTTATGACACCGTTTGTTTCCCTCCATGTGGCCCATAGTTTCTAACGGACTGCTCTATCCAATTCTGAAAACGTGACCTAACCTTCATAGACTCTAGCTTCTTAATTGTACTAAATTTTTTACTATGCCTGCTCCCAATGTAGAGCATATGGAATCCTAATGGAGGCATCTTATCAGAATTATTTTCTACCAGAACTTTTTGTTACTCAGTTGCTCAACCCTTTTTTTTCGAAGAGAGTAGGGATAGAAGGATAAGGCTAGAACAGGATTAGTAGGAAGCTTATCTCTCTTGTTACGCCCCCTTTTTGAGAATCGAATGGTGGAGAAAGAATTTTAGAGATCACAATCATTCATGCCTACTGCAACCAACGACGTTAACTATTGCATCTTGAAGCTGACTATTTACTCTCTAAAAATATTACTCTTGGAGAAGGGTTTTGATCAACTGGAACACAAAAGTTCTTTAAGAAAAAATTCATTGAAATAAGGAATCTATGTTTTCCAGATAGTTTCAATAAAAAATATTACCAACATCATAATGTATTTTGTATAAAATTTAGAAACATTTTTGAGACCACATGGCTACAATGTATGTCTGTCCATAGAAGAAAGAGTATTTTCTTATTACAAATACACCTGGTGAAAATATAACTAGGCCATTCG
Source organism: Himalopsyche phryganea (assembly GCA_022494535.1). Taxonomy (NCBI): domain Eukaryota; kingdom Metazoa; phylum Arthropoda; class Insecta; order Trichoptera; family Rhyacophilidae; genus Himalopsyche; species Himalopsyche phryganea. The sequence goes on along the minus strand of JAGVSL010000060.1, from coordinate 1,012,332 downwards.
ATGTATGGTTGAGCACATACTCGAGATATCTAAGCGTTATCTTCAATGATGTATACACGGAGGCTTTAGGATACCCTTTTTTGGTATTGAAGTCACAGGTGGTATCATCCCATAGTGGCACTAACTAGCCCTATAAGAAGCTACTTTGATGATTTCTCGTTTCATCTCACCCTCCATCAAATAGAAATTGTTGCGAACAAAGATACAAGTAAATAGTGCCTACAAAGTGTACGTTAACAGGTTACATATTTTCATTACGAATTTAGTAAATCAATAAAAAACGTAAGTCACTATTTTGTCATTTAAATTAGGAACGTAAGGTAAACCTACCAGTAGTTGACAGCTTAAGATAAAAACTCAACAAAAATAACGATTAACATTAGACCGAATGATGACAAAGTGTATTCATAATGAATCAAATGTCTTTATTAATAAGATAAGACAAAAATTAGGAAAGGGTCTGTTACAAAAAAATTATGTTCAATTTTTAACAAGTATGTTAATATTTCAGTAGTTGTTCACTTTTTTTCAGTACTTGACCATGTCTTATCAAGGGGTTTCATGACAACCTTTTATCAGAGCTGCCCCAGAGCTTGCTCTAAGACCACTCTTGGTTAAATCAAGTAACATATGTTTACATTCACTTATATACTAAACAATTCCTTTAATAAATTTAAAATAAAATAATTACTGCATCAGATGTTGTTTTCATATGGCCGCTATGACACCCCAATAACATATGTGGAGATGTTTTTGTTCCTCAATCAACAAAAGGTGGTTTCACTTGTCTGAATTCTAAAATTTAGAGCAATCTCGCGTCTGTGTGGCTTATTTTGAGCACTTTTATTGAAAAAAGGTCAACTACCGGTACATTTACCTCACTGCACATGAAGTTATTGAAGAATTATTATTATGCATTTTTTTTGACATAACTTTCGTCACTAAAGCTAATGGTGTAATTACAATATTGCAACAGGGACGAAGGGTATATAATCTTCCAATATATTGTCGTTTCCATCGGGAAATTGTATTTCTCCAAAATCAACATTTTTTATGCGACCATAAAAACTGTTTTAAAAATAGCATTATCGAATCAAATCGTTAATAAAAGAACATGCAATTAGTATAGTTATATAAATATATTTCATATTCATTACGTGATTTTTATTATTGCTTAAATTTGATAAAGTTATTTTTTTAACTGTTTCTATGATCTCTTAAGAAGTTTTGATTTTGCAGATATACAATTTTACAGTAGAAATGAGGATTTGTAATTGTTTTTTTGCGTATTAATAGAAAAATTTTATTATGATAAGAAATGCTTAAAAACTTTCCGATGGTCATTTGCTTACTTCTTCCAAAGGTCAGGCAGTAAACATAACAAAAAATATAGGTATGTTGTCCATTTTCAGTATAATATTTTGTGTTTATTGGAGGTAATTGTTTCAATTCTATTCTGGTAGTTTGATAGATATTTATTTTTTTAATTACTATTTTGTATGAAAATTGGTAATTCAATTTCATACAATAATATCTTTAAGCGATGCTCACACTACATGTTGAATTTTCACCAAAGTTTTACAATAAAATAACTGGTTTTTATGACGAATGTCATTATTTCACTGTACCTTTATTTGAGTTCAATGTATTTTATATCCTTCAAAATAACGTAAGCAACATTTATTATATTTTAATTGATGTGGTTTCTAATAAATAATTTTGTCACAAATACCATTGATGACTGCACTGCGGTGTTTTCATCTATTTGATCCTGAAAGCGAGACATAGAGACAGTGATTAGTTAATTATCAGTTCTTCCCAATCTTATTCATATAGTCGTATGGCTAGTTCTCGTTAATCACAGTTTGACCAATTGTGCAAGTAGAGTTAAATATGTTACTATCAAATAATTTATGGTGAAATTAAAAGGAATAAGAACACTTTAAACATAATTAAAGAATAGAAATATTATTTTGACAACAACTAAAATAAAAATAATTTTTGTATTTAGATCTTACCTTCATGAATGATTATTTTAAAAATTACTTAAATGATCAAAAAACATTTTTATGTATGTAGCATTCTACCATTGAAAATTATATTTACTGTGTGCTCAGCGGAAGTGGCCATGTTTCAAAATTTACCCCTTTGTTTCACGGCAATATTTTTACCTTGGTACGACACAGGTATGTGGGACACGACATTGGGTAAATAAATAATTTATCATAAACGTTGCCGAAATATTACACTGCAGACGAGTAAATATTAGTTTTTGGTTCATAAAAGCTACTGTGTGTGTGTAGCTGCTATAAGCTCGAAAACAATCAACAAAGTTCAGCCCGACAATATTGCTTAAGTGAAAAAATCGTGTTTTTCTGTGTATATTCACAAGCCCCAGAACAAAACACGTGCAACTTAGTTGTGGCTATTTATTGTATAAATTACTAAAGAAGATATAATTATATCGAAAATTTACCCAACGTCTTTAAGAATTTGATACAGTATTTGAAACAGTATTTTTTACAGATGTCCGCTTGCTATCTTAAGCATTTCTACTTTTTTACGAGCACTGATTTCAAGCCAGCTTCTCGACATTGCTCTTTGAATAGGGAATAAAATAGGAATGGTGCTAAGAAAAAAAAGTAACTAGCTAATTAACCCGCCATGTTTCTTTCTCAGGATGTATTGGATGAATGAAGAAAATAAAAAAACACTTTCATCTATACTTTTGTGTGCAATTTCAATGTATTATTAATTCTATTCGAGAATAACTGAGTCGAACCACTGCTCAAAAGCGTTATCGGTTACGGAGTGAGCTTTTTGAGTTATTTCACAAAATAAAAATATGCAATGCCAAATAAGGAAGTTGAAATGAAAATATTTGAAAGCAGTACCTACCTTTGTTGAGTCGCCACCGAACTTTACCAAATTTCATGGAAAATTGCACTAACCTTAAGTAAGGATTAACGTAAGACGTAGTAAGGATTAACGTAAAGGCTAACGTAAAGTAAGGATTGGGGATTTCAACTCAAATATTCGAATATTCACTATGCGAAAATCTTCGACTCTTTTTAAAATCTTCGATATTCGAATATTTAGGCAACTTTTCGAACAGTATTTGTAATAATTTATATTTATATATAAATTAATGTCTGTTTGTTTGTTATCTATGTGTTCCTTTACCATTCATCAGATTTCGATGAATCTTTGGCGCATACCTTGAACAAAAAAATTAAAATCTAAAATCTAAAAAAAAGAATAGTACAGACAGCGACATCTCGGAAAAAACTTTCTATTTATTCGAGTACGCACCAGACGGAAACAAAAATGTGTATCCAAAAGCACTTAAAAAAACAGAATTAAAATACAAACCCCTTTCTTTTTAGTGGCATTGCAACGCATGCCAGGTACTCACTAGTTTTTAATTAAATCACCGAAAAATCACATTACATTTCTCCAGATTTCCAGAACAATAAGGAATATTTAAGGTAGTGTTTGTTTGTGCCCTCACCCAGCTTGGGTACTTTTAACGTCATATATATCTAGCCCAGACCACTCTGTAGACGCTTTATTATTATCACAATACATGTGCATGAAATTTCCTCATGACGTAAGCTTTCACGGTGGAAACAACGCACACACAGCTTCGACGTACTAGCTTCTTTAGTCATGCAGTATTTCAATTTCAATACCGTCATCTAAGACGTGTAGGGTTACTAGTCTTATCATAATACTTGAGTTTGACTAATGATTCACGACTAAAAAAAATACTTTAAGCACTCCAGATATCGCTTGTCAAACAGTTGTTGGAATCGTACCGCTGTAATGAATACTGTATTACCGAAACAACGGTATTTTGCCTTGTCAAAACTGGTATATTTTGTTATTGATAAAACGAAACCGCAATACCGAGATTCTGTTTTGATAATACTGTTATTACCATCCCTAATAATAAGTTTACTAATGATAATCTCCAGGTGCAATAAGATGAGATTTAGTTTATAAGAATCGACTAGTAAAAGGAGATATGGAAATATTGAAACTATTTATAAGAATGCCACATCATTTAGTCACTAGTTTATTTCAATCACACGAGAATTTTCAAGTTTCCATCATTCGCCTATAATCCATAGCTTTTATTTACTCCAAATTTCAGGTAACCCGTAAAACCTTGCTCAGCATAAAAGCTCCGCAGAGGAGGCAGCGTGACGTCACCTGGCCGTGCTGTTTTCCGCGAGCTTTTTCAGCAGCGCAGGTGTTTTGGCAGTAGCCTTTGCAATAACGCTCTCTCGCGGCGAGGGGGTTAAGGTTTTACTCATGGGCCAATGCGACGCCCGCAAGGCATTAGGAACGGAACTCATTCAGACGGCGCAGTGAAAAGATATCTGAGCCAATATTTTTTTGTTTTAATATTAAAAATGAACACAATATTTATCCTCAAAAATATGAGTCCTTCTTTTTTCGCCTCTGTTCTCTCTGCGTTTATAAAACTCAAGTTAATTATTGGATTGTTCCAAAAGTTTTAATTTGGTACATGGGCATATAAGGCAACTTGTAAATTTATTTATTGTGTAAAATACTTTCAAAATACACACAATTCAGCTAAGAATTTATAGTCTACTAATACACTGTGCTTCAAAAATAGATGCTTGTGTCAGATATGTTTGTGTAAGGTCATTTGACTTTATATGGAATCTATATATTAGGCAAGCTACCGTTACGCCAGTGATCATGGAGAGACGTGGGAATTGGTTGGAATAAGCCATATTTGGCTTCAGCTAATAGATTCCGGCATGCCATAAAAAGATGCAAAGCAATTGTCGGATGACAGAAAATTTGTAAAGTCCCACGCGGTGACCGTTTATACTCAAGTTAGAGAAGGGATATGGTCAAAAATACTATTTTATATGGAATTTATATGGACTAAAAGTCAAAATTATTCATTATTTTATTTCCTTTGTAAAAACACATTTGTAAATTATTTTTAATTTACAATTTTTATCTTGTGGTAATTAACAGTTTGAAATGTAAATTCAAATGTTTTCTTTCACGTATTTCAAAATAAATTGAACAAAGATCACTAATTGAAGACATTGGTGTAATAAAAGCGTACGGGTGCATATGCTATTTTTGAGTAAAATATTTTAAAATCGTCTACAATTACTTCTTTATCAGAATATATTTTAAAACTTACAAAAATCAATAACACAATACATTGCAATGGCAGACATAAATTCACAATAACAGTATAATATATTGTTTTTGCATTGAATTTTTAAAACAGTTCAAAGTGACTTTCACATCAATTAAGAGCTCTATGAGTGATGATGTTCAATAATATTAATTAATAATTTTTTAAAAATTATATATTTTTTTAATGTACTTGGGTCAATCAAGTATGGTGAAGTCTTTATGGAGAGGGTGAATGACTTAGGCGTCGGTATGCCCCAGCAATATTTAGGCGTCGTAATAGCTATTGGTATGGATAATCTTATATCAAACGACTTCTACGTTTTCTTTAGCGCATCTTCTCATTTAACAGTTAAAACTTTAATATATTTTATCACATCGATATTGCATATATTTGCAGATTTTTTTCTTTTTGATGTGATATTAGTATAATCATAATTATTGAGTCTTTTTGAACATTCAACAAAAGACAAATAAATAATTTAGTATCGACATGAATAATTTTGTCTTTTTATTATATACAGTTGAGATACAGCAATAAACTAATTAATTCAATTGGCATTACTTCGTTTATTTACATAAATTGTATGAAAGTAAAAAGAACGAAGTACTTAGTTCCATGAGAATAATAAAGAAAGCTATCATTTTTTTTTTAAATAAAACACAATTCATTTGTACTATTTCCACATGTTCATAATGATCAGGACCGGTTTCACTTATCACGAGCATTACCAACTGATAAAAATATAAATATAACAGGCTCTATGGAGGTTCATAACATTTTAAGTGTAGACCATTTTATTTGATTTATGTATAATTTGTTTCCTAATCAGTAATTTCTTGTCCTTTTTAGTTCATGAACCATCAGTTTTATATACCTTCATTTTTACACTCATTTATATATAAATAGACCTGTTATATTTGTATTTTTATAAGTTGATAATGCTCGTGATGAGTGAAACCCTGATCATTGTAAACATGTGGAAGTAGTACAAATGAATTGTGTTTAATTTTTTGGTAAATATAATGTCTTTCCACCAAGAATTGATAGTTAGCACCTTAATAGTGAAAGCTATCATTATTAAACAATTTATTTGGAACTAAAATAGAATACTTTTTTTGTATTTGCCCTCAATATCTAGTGATATTTTTTTTCCATAGCAAAATAAATATTTTTTGTACAGGTTTTCAAGGAATTGATTCCTGAACTTACTGATCGGTGAACAGAAAGATTTTTTTTATCATGTCTTCTTCCAATGTGAAACATATGGCCTCCTAGCGGAGGTATCTCAACAGAAGTTTTTCTACGATAACTTCTAGTTGCTCAATCCCTCCTTTTTTGAGACATTAAGGATAGAAGGATAGGACTAGAACAGGACTAGTAAATAGCTAATTGCTGTCGCTACGTACCATTTTTAAGATCGGGTAGGTGGGTGGGAATTCTTGACATCACAAATATCATACAAACAGAAGTCGATTGAAAAATTAATTTATAAAACTATCTGTACCGAGATTTGAACTTTTAACATCTGTAACCGAAGCCAACGACGTTGACCACTGCACCACTGACTTGAAATTTTCGTTAAATAGTAATCACTAACTTTTTTTATTTTTGTCTCTAATCTGAGTTGTTCTGAATCTCATTTGAAAAACATCCAATAGCTGCAAGAAGACAAATATGGAGTCAATCCGAAGCTTCTGTATTTAATGATCCAACGATGTTAAATAAATACATTTAAAAAAAGCCAAATGATGTAGTATTATTTAAAAATTTTATATTAAACTCAATTACTTTGTTCGATTGTTTTTCGTTCTTGCAGCGTTTATAGATACTCATGTAAATTATTTAAAAATGTGCTGCATTTTAACTGTAACGATTTATTTTATGCTGTAGGGGTGGGGAACCTGAAGCCGTCAAGTCTGAAAGTGAAATTTTTGACTGAATCTAATTTTTTCATTCATTAAAATTATAGCATGAATACGTTTTCAAGTAAATTCAAGCTTAACAGATGGCTTAGATAAAAACAGACAAAAAAACAAAATTACCCACCATGGAAACGTTAACCGCCCACTAGTGATTGGTACGGACCAGGTTGACTACCGGTTCTATATGTAATTATTAAAAATTCTTGAACTCACGCTTATTAATAATAAATAAATGAATTCCAGTATTAGAATTTTCCCCACAAATGGTCGACTGTAGTTACAAAAATAGTAAGTTAAAAGATTGAGTGCCAGGATAATAAAAAATCGTATCTTGCAAATATGTTTTATATAAAAAATGTTCGGTAAATATTCAAATGTAGCTAAACCTTCTAGTCCAGATGGCGTCTTGATTTATAAATCTTTGTTTGTTCACTATTCTTCAACATATTGGAACAACACAAAACATCACATTTGAGAAAATGTCGCAGACACATTTTGATGCAGTAAACCTCCACTAGACAGCTGAGTCAACACAACTGAAAGGAAAAAAACTACTTTGTACAATATTGAAATTTGTCAAACTTTGCCTTTGAAAATGTGCATATTTTCTTGTTTTCAAAATATGCAATAAGATGGTATTGCGTTTCGTCAAGAAAGACATATTAAAAGTTTTAGATTTAGCTACAAACGGCTCTAAGCATAATATATTGTAATTTTCTATAACTGAAAATATATTCTGTTGATTGTCTTTGCATATAATTGAAAGGGCTACATAGTGTAAAAATAGCAGAAATGTTTTTTAATATAAAATTAAAATTGATAACTTAGTTAATCCACTTGTTTTATCACTAACGTGACGCGTTACGCCTCTTTAAGAAACATCTTTAGAATAACCATATCGCAAGGTTATTTGTTTAAAAGGTAGACAATGATTCTAATTCTTGCATTAAAAATGTATGGTAGGGGGGGTTTTATTCCATTCTACTGGACGTGGGGAGGGGGGTAAGACATAAATACTGATAAACTAATTACCATAACACTATTAATTACAAATCAATTACTAGTGTTTGGAGGTAAAAATCTCAAAGGAAATATATTTAATAATGGTAAACCACCTGTTCCATTTGAATTATTTTATATTAAATTTATATTTTATATTTAATAATGAACTTCCACAAAGTTACCGCCAAATCCATAGGAAATATTTTTATTTTGCTTTGTATCTTTACCCTATTAATGAATCTTTAGATGTCTTAAATTATGTCATATTGCTAGTACAGCAAGATTTACTGAACTCTACAGTAAATTAGTGTTAAAAACGTTAGACACTGTTTACTGTCTGTCAGTTCGAGTCCATTCGTGCGCTCGAATGCCTGAAGATGCCGAAAGGCGAAACCCGGTTTGTTAGTGACAAAATACATGGAAGTGTTCAAAATCTCAATAATTTAAATTTGATATTGAAATTCTATCAAGCACCGTCAGTCGATGTCTTAAATTAAATGAATCTTTAGATGTTAATAAATACATAAAAATCTCTTGCTTTCCTTTTTATTTTTTGAGTTACCCACATTTAATCTCCAATGGCTCGTATTAAAATTACTAAATAACGCTATAAAAACTAAAATCCAACTTGTATCGGAGCAATAATATTTACCTTGGCTAAAATTCAGAAATAAAACTAACAACCGGCTCGTTAAGTAAAATAAAACTTTCCCAAGGAATGAATATTACGCCTTATGGACTTCAAACAATAAATAACAATTCCATAATAAGATAAGAAAAACGCGGGCTGTAAGCGATATATTCATCCCAAGGGAGCGATTGAACACCATAAGCAAATAAAACATATTTACTACCCTTGGCAAAGGAAGGGTATCCGGAACTACCTTTTTGCAATACTTTATGTATTGAGTTTTCTGGAAATGTTTTTACAAGGTGAGCTATATTGGCTGCTATGTCTTGAACAACTAATTTGATCTTGCCACTAATAGAATCAACTAAAACATAAAATGTTAAAGGCAGTAAGTACAAATTTGTAAATAAATTAATTCAAACTTCTCGTTGGTATGTGGTCTGCGAATATCTTTTTCTAAATATTTTATGAATATCATTTGTACCTTTTTACGATATTTATAACATATGACTTATGACCTATTTCGTAGTGTTATGGAACAGTTAAAATACTGCTTAAGTAAGTATGAAAATGCTCCAAAGAAAGTCAAAACACAAGTCTATTAACACAACGTGTAAATCATAGTGGGTGAACGAGAGAAAGGAGATAAGATTAACTCGTATATTGTTATGTAAAAAAAAATGATTTTTTTATTTACAATACGCATATAATATATTTAAATGGTAAGGGATATTTCAATGTATATGTAATATCTTTTTTCTGTATTTTTAGTTTAAATTTTTATATGATGGATAAAAGAAGTGAGAAAAAGAGAGAAACTTCTTTTGATTTGAAGAACTTTATTTTGATCAAAAAAATGCTAACGTAATTGCCGATTTTACTATGGTACTTTTATTTAGTGTGACATAATTATTACTCTAAAAATAGAACACAGTTTCCTTTGTACTACATTTAAATGTTTATAATGATCAGGACAGGTTTGGCTCATCACGAGCATCATCAACTGATGAGTATAAAACAAATTGTTTATTTAATTCAATGTTAACACCTTACGAGAGATACAATATGCTTAGTATAATGATATTTTGGTTTCTATGCCAACGACCAACAACAAAAAGACTACCAGTCTTCCTCCAGTCATCCGGCTATGATTAGCAACAACATATAAACAGTTGTAAGAGGCTATGTCTCGTAATTACAATTTAATAAGTGACATAAATTATGTTTTTAAACTCATTATATCTTGTCACATAATCGACTTTTGATGTGGCGGTAGCCGCGCGATCCTGACAACAGTTGGGTCGATTTCTCCGAATCATTGTCATTACCTCTGGGCGATTTCAGTTATGGACCCTAATAAAACTTAAACTTTACAAAAAAAACCTGGGGTGTGTCATGTCGTTATAGTTGTCTTTAAACAACTGTTTCATATATACCTTGTAATTGTTGACATTCAATTTTATATAAATAGCTCTGTTATGCCTTTATTTTATCAGTTGATAATGCTGGCGATGAGCAAAATTGACCCTGATAAACATGTGGAAGTAGTACAAACAAATTATGTTTTATTTTTAAAATAGAATTTACTTACTGTCAAAATTATGTTACCTCATTATATTTGTGTCACATAATTGACTTTTAATTTGGATTATTTGTTGATTTCAGATTAGTAGTAATCGATTTGTAAGAGGTCCTTAACATTTTAATTGTATTTAAAAAAATAAAAGACAATTCATTTGTACTACTTCCACATATTAATAATGAGCGAAACCGGTCTGATCATTGTAGTAAAGTGATTTTAATTGTAGACTATGGTGCATGTATAATTTTTTTGAATATCTATAAATTCTTGTCATAGTTCATGAGCCAATTAATTTTAAAATAAAAATGAACTTCCACAAAGTTACCGTCGAGTCCATAGAAAAGCCAATGAATTGTTTTTGATGTACTCTGTAAATTATCATCATTTCCATGTAAAAAACCCTTGTTAAGATTTATATTTTATCAGTTGATAATGCTCGTGATGAGTGAAACCAATCTGGATCATTATAAAAATGGGGAAAACAGTACCGAAAAAATTGTGTTTTTATTTTTTAAAATACAATACCTTTCCACCAAGAACTGAAGGTTAACACCTTAAAAGTGCTTAAAACTAATATTAAACAATATTTTTTATTGAATTCGGTAATAACCCTCAACATACAAAACCAATTGATTTATTCTCATCAGTTACTCGATGTCTAAGTTAATTCAGCCAAAGGAGTAAGGAGCCTTTTCTTTGGCTCAAAGCAGTCAAGTTGTATCGATGTTTCATGTATGTATGAAGGAATCGATAAATTTATATCGGGATTCGGACTGCGGGTGGTCGTGCCATTTTATGATAATGTACATCGTTGGAATTGAATACACAGTTTGACAAACGAGAACTTGGTGTAAATGGTCTGATATATCATGTTTTTGTGTATGTTTAGATAAAAATAAAATACTATACAAGTATAAAAACATCACACCCATACTAGCCAATTTTTTTTTTGCATGTTGACTGATGAAATATAATAATTATGTAGACCATATGACGTATGACAGAGCGTATTTTTCTACTCAAATCATCTATAGATCTTCAACTAATCGAAATATTTAATCAGATAGAATTGTTTGCAAGTGCAGTGCATACTATATTGCATTAAATGATAGCACGGCTTACTAACTTTATCTCTGACCACTGACACATGCACTATAAAATCTAGATAGCATCCATTAAGGCATGAAAGGCGATATCGCATTATTACAGATTGCACTAACTAGTGATGCGATAATGCTCTCAGAATATAAAATGTCGTTTTCCAGCGAAAACGATATTGTTCCTTACATAGCTATCAAATGGGCCACTCGAAAAAAGTCTGACTTTCTCCTACTTTTAAAACTTTTTTTTTCAAAAGGAAGAAGAAAACATTTTAGTATTCATGTGAGAGTTATAAATCAAAAGCTACAAAACTTTTCTGACCTGACGACCCGTTTTTACAAAAAAACTCTCTTCCCTCCCTACAAATCTTAATTCTTTAAGCGAACAAAAATAATTTTTTTGCGTATGTAAATTTTAAGATAGGCCTTAAACCATAAATACATATGGTATAAAATTTCTTACAAAATATTGAATGACATCTCTTGTCTACTTTTTCAACTTTGAGAGTTGATACCAACCAGTAATTGAAATCAATATGTTTACTGTAAATTAATTTCGTTTTTTATCACCAGTGTACTCTACTTTCATTTTTATTCAAATTTTAGCAAAACTATCTGTCACTTCTTCAAATGTGATAGATTTTCCGTATTCACAGTCATGTTTCCATAAAAATTATCAATCTGCTAGTCACCAAAATTTTATTTTACATTGAAAGAAGGTAATTTAACAATGTTATCAAAAAATATTTAAAGATTTTACGTTTTGAACAGAAATATAATCATTTTTTCATATGTATTTTAGACAACTTGCGTTTATGGATATATAATAAATACCATACTAAAATTTTTGGGTAGATTTTATTTGTTTTTTTAAGGAAAACCACGGCTCGACGACAGTATTTGGCTAACAAGGATATTAAGAAGTATGCCAATAGCTTATCTGACAGTGAGAATGGAATGGAATTCTGTGGTGATGAGCATTGATAATCCAAAATTTCGAGGAATTTTGGTTTGGAGGATGATGAAGAGATTGCTTACTCTTCTGATCAAAATGAAGACCCACCACTGCATATAAATAAATCTTCTTATAAAATAACACTTCTATCTTTAAAATATAATGCAACAAAATTGATATTCAAGAAGAAAAATTTCATACCAGAAGAAACTGGCTTTCCTTCTTTAGGAAACATATCGCTACCTCAAGAGACATTAGAATGTGAATCATTTTTTCAATTATCTTTTTAACACATAAAATTATTAATGAAGTCGTGAAAGAAACATATTTATAGAAAAAGATCAGAGTAAGCCCGATATCTTATGTGAACTGAAGACTCAAAATTTTAAAAAACGAGGAAGGCTCAGCAACGAGATTGATCAGGAGCTGTCATATGAAATGCCAAAGAATGGAAGACCATGTATTAAAGACGGCTTTGGTCATTGGCCAAATTGGAACGAAACCGTTGCAAAATGAGTTTTTTTGGTGTTATACTAGGTATTTCAGACATTGTTTTAAAGTCTTCCATTGAGTGTTTTGAAAATTCATAAACTAATATTTTGACTTTATTGGAAATTTCACATTGAAACATTAGTTGTAAAAATTGTTTGAAACATAACGTTGATTTTTAATATTATAAATAAATTAAATACAATCAGATATTTGTAATAAATAATATAAAAAAACGATTTTTTTTATTATTTTCCCCTTATTTAAGATAAGGAAGAGTACAAGAAAATACTTTTTTCCGAAAAATCTTAATGATTAAGAATATTATTAAAAACTATTTTTCATTCTTTTATCATTATTCATATGTCATATGTTAAGGAAGGTGTTCATGTGTTAAGGAATAATGTGAAACTTCAGGCTCACATAATATTTTAAATTGATTTTGAAAGCACCAAAAAAAATACAGCCACAAATGTAATAGTGGCGCTTAGAGAGGGAAGCTCTATGTCATTTTATAATGGACTAACAGCAGACTGTGAACAACTACACGTGTTATCCAGACCAGCAAACACTACGGGAACAATACTATATTATTTTATCTTCTATTATCAGTTTCAATACCCATCGAATATTAGTCTATATAATAATTAGACTTCGCTTTTGCAACCATAGAAGTGATTATTGTAACAAATTTGAATATTTTAAAAAAATTTAAAGAATAATCTGAACAAATTTTCAATGTAGATTTTTTCGATTATTACACTGGCCGCTTACTAAAATAAAACTATAAATTAAAAAGAAATATATTCCAGTAACACACGAGTACCAAATTTAACACATTTTTCTTTTACGGTTATTTCCTCGTCAAATAAATTAAACAATCTGAACAAAGATGCCGCTTGATGTATAAATTTTTAGTACTAATTATTATTTATAATAATAATTTAAAAAAATACGTATTCTTTATTTTCTTATCTAATGGTGTCAATGAAGATGTTGAGTGTTCTTGTGTTGGTAAAATGGTCTTAATTCAATGTTTGTTTCATGATAGTTATATATGTAGACTCCGTGGTGCAATGGTTGAAGTCGTTGGCTACGGTTGCGGATGTCTCGGGATGTCCGTTGCAAACAGTTTCATTTTTTCCATCGATTTCTATTCGTAAGCATGAATTTTTGTGATGTCTAAAATATCTCACACACACCCGATTCTAAAAACAGGGTATAGCGGGAGCGATTAGCTAACCACTAATCCTGTCCAAGTCTAGTAAGAGAGGTTGAGCAACTGTACATACATGTCATAATAACACAACAAAGCGACATTATTATAAATTATTAATTTATACATGCGATAGGAAAGAATCATTTAGCTTATATTTTACCCGATTGCATTCGCTCATTTATATGTTTGACGTGTCATGCATTAGCCGTTTTAAAATTTCGGTTTCGCCATTATGATAATAAAGCGCCAACAGGTTCGAGTAATGAAAACGCCCTATTTCTGCCGAGCTATTAAATTAAATCATATTTAATATGAATTCAGCGAGAAAAGTGAAAAAAATACTCGGAACACGTTCCAAGGACGTGCTAGGGGACAGTGATTGCCAACATTAACTGATTTTAAGTGCCAAAACGGGGATCGTGATTGAGGTATTAAGTGGCACATTACTTATACTCTAAGTATTTCACTTAACTATAGGGTGGTTTATAATAACATATGAAAAAAAATATATCGTTTGAGGGTGCTTGATATAAAGTAAATAAAAAAATACACTCCTGTATGTATCGTTTTTTACCTTTTGAAGTCTTCATGCATTTAAATGAACTTCTAAAGACAAAACAAACTGTCAGTCCGAGTTCATCCGTTAACTTGAATACCTGAAGATACTGAAGAGCGAAACCTAGATGTGTATTAAATGTAAATGATTCAAAAAGAATCTAAAATATTAAATCAACCAAGAGATGTCATACGTAGGTAAATTAAATAAATAAACCAGCGTTTTATTTTGTATGAGAAACTCATTGTCAAAATACTGTTCATCGAAATTTAATTATTTAATTATTTGATTTCACATACATAAATGGATGTGTAGGTAGCTGACTCCATCTAGTCAACATTTATACATAATGATTTATATCGCAAAAATAAGCAGACGTATTTTATCAATTATTTTATGTTTAATTTGGTGATGGAACGTCCAAAACATCAATGATACTTAAAAAATCTGTTTGTTATAATACATATGAAAATGTTTAAAAATTGAAGTTTTATATTATTATATAATTCGGTTCTGTATTATAAGTATAAAATCGATATGAGGTGTTTTATTACTCACTAAACCTATTGGAAATATTAGGGATGTAAATATTTAGTAGGTACATTATATTCATTTAACATTATATTCTGATCTGCGACCACGGGAGGTTCTGCAAATAATGAAACTGAGGGGAAAACTTTTAAGGGTGTTGGGACAATTTCAAAAATCAATTTATGAATTTATGGCTGTCTTTGATGTGTTAAGATACATCCTCCCCACTCGTTCAATTCTGAAAGTTTACAAATCTCACCCTGCAATCCTTACCCGTACCAAAAAAACTTAACTGTCTGAATAGCAAACAGTTCTCGTTGAGATAATTTTCTTAGATGCTCTATCCAGATTCCATACGCTACACATTGTAAGTGGACATGGCCGAAAAATGGGTTAAGTACTTAACAATATCAAAAACCTTCAATTCAAAAATATGCAGCAAGTCCCCAATTTAAAATTGGAATTATATCATATTTTCGAAATTGACATATTTTAAGCTACTTCAAATTATTTGACCTCCTGATTTATTTAATACCAGTGAGTACCCGGCATGCATTGCAATGCCACTCAAAGAAAGAAAGGGTTTGTGTTTTAATTCTGTTTATTGAACTGCTTTTGGATTAGAGGTCTGCACAGGCCGAAATTCCATAGACTTACCCGGTTCGAGCCCATCATCTTCAGGTCTGGCCCGACCCTAACCCGAGTTTCAATATCACACTTGTTATAACACAATATTTTTGTTTTTCGTCTGGTGCGTACACGAATAAATCAGAAGGTTTTTCCTAGATGTCGCTGAATGTACGTATTTGATTCTTTTTTTCAATTTTAGATTTTCATTTTTTTTCTTCAGAACCCTTCACGGGTGTGTGCACAACAACTCACCGAAGTTTCATCGAAATCGTATGAATGGTAAAGGAACGCGTAAAGCACAAACAAACATTTATTTTGTATAATATTTCCCGGCATGATCACAATAAGTCCTTCCTGAAAGTTTCGTCGCGATCGGTTGAGTAGTTTAGGAGCCTATAAGATCCGGACAAACCAACAAACAGACATTCATTTTTATATATATAGATTTTATTGAAAAATTTTCTCTATGATGTATCAATTGAATATTATATTAATTTATTGCCTATGGAACATCCTATTCTAGGCGTCGTATTGAGGGCCATATGACAACTGATTTAAGTATCATTATGGTTGATAAAAAAAAAAGTGAATTTGCTTTTTCGTTGTAGTACAAGTGCCAAGCTAAGTGAGAAGTTATATTTATTAGTTCAGCAAACGTCTTACCAATCGCACAAAAAATCTTGTACATAATACGTTGGAACACAAAAGTAAATTTATAACGTAGTATAATTTCTTGTTTTTTTTCCGATGTCTGTTCTATAGACTAACAAAAATTCGCAACTACAGGTGGAGCAATTACAAATTTTCGCTATAAAAAATCATAATTTACTCTCTTATCTAAATTCAAACTTGTTCCTTGATATGACAAAACATCAATCACGCTAATCGAATTATACAAGCGTTCTTATCAAAATACCTAATTTGTCATTTTATTATTAGTGTGATAAACTTATACATTTTGTGGCTGACATCGTAGTTTTCATTTCATTACTTGAGAATATTATAAATTTTATCCTTTTCCAAAATTACTTGGTTCTGACGATGGGGTAAAGCCGAAATAGCTATCAACTACTTGATAAAAATTTTGTAGTACTAAATACTTTGTTATTTTATCCTATTATAATGGTGTTCTACCAAATAAATGCCAATTCAATCAATTATGAATTTTGTTTTACTTTTATCTTTTAATATCGATCTATGATTTATGGATTTCTTTTCGTAGTCATGAATGTTTGTGATGTCTAAAACTCCCTTGCTTCCATTCAATCCACAAAAACGGGGCGTAGCGAGAGCGATTAGCTAACCACTAGTCCTGTCCTATCTCTATCCTTCTATCCCTACTCTCTTCGAAAAAAGAGATGTTGAGCAACTTAGTAACAAGCAGTTCTCACAGAAAACTTCTATCGACATACCTCCATTAGGAAGCCATATGCTCCACGCTGAGAGTGGACATGGTAAAAGAAATATATTGTAATATAAATATATTGTCAAAAATCGACAAGAAACGAGATATAACGAATTAAAAAAATATTAACCTCTTCAAGACTATTTATTGTAAATAATACAATATAAATAAATATCAAAAATTGAAGACCTTAGCATACAAACAACAAATTCTCGAAATTTTAACTCAGGTATCAGTGTGGCTCTCAGACGTATAATATCTTACCTCGTAAATAATATTTGTCGTATTTGTATCTTCTATATAAACGTTAGACACTGTTTACTGTCTGTCAGTTCGAGTCCATTCGTGTGCTCGAATGCCTGAAGATGCCGAAAGGCAAAACCCGGGTCGTTAGTGACAAAATACATGGAAGTGTACAAAATCTCAATAATCCAAATTTGATATTGAAATTCCATCAAGCACCCTCAGTCGATGTCTTAAAAAAATGAGTTTTATTTCATTTGCTGTTTTTAGGCCAAGGTCCTTAATTGTTAAGAAAATATTGTTTTGTAACTAAGAATGAAAAATTGGAACTAAAAATTACAAATGTCATTACAATATTTTCATAACTTAGTCGCAAAATCTATCCCTCAATCAATAAAATAATACTTTATTTAAAAACAGTTGTTGAAACTCAATCTTTATTACTAAATTTCCATTCAAATATCAAACCAAAAAATTATCAATATAATATATTCTTAATAAAAACATTCAGTAAATACATCGCTTTCAGTTTTCATTTAAAGTAGATATCTGCTGAAAATATGTTTCTGGAATTTCCATAATATGACAAAGCAAAGTCTACGCTTTTGAAGTTCTTCTCATTTCCGATACAAAAATACTCATTTTATCTCACAATAATACCAAAAAAAAATCAAAAATCTTTTCTTGTCAAAGCGACTTGATATTTGAGAGTAAGGTCATTTGATCATAATATGACGGTCAATATACTAATGGTCTATATTAGCGCTTACCAAACTGGGGTTCGAGAAAATTTTCAGTAGAAAGTACAAATATTTATTTATGAAAAAAAAAACCAGAGAACTCATCTTTCTTTCGTGATCAGAAGTGGATCTGTTATGCATCCTATTTGGCAGATTTTTTGACAGAGTCGATGAATTAAATCCTTCACTTCAGGGAAAAAAAGCAACATTTTGGTCATGAATATAAAACTTCAGGCTTTCCAACAAAATTTTAATTCGTGGTCAAAAGGTATTAAGGATGCATGGAGATGTTTTCATGTTTGAATGAGTTTCTCGCAACAAATGAAATATCACTCTCGGCCCCAATAAAAAACGGTTATTCTTGATCACATTTCCGAATCAATACTATTTTTCGATAAATATTTCCCTAGCTCAAATGAGGATCAAAAGTACATTTGGATAAGAACGACATTTTCTAAATTCTTAAAATGTTATTACATTACATGAGCAGCTCGACTTGATCGATAATTTTGGGAAAAATGAAACTTAATGAAAAAAGTATTTTAGAATTTTGGATAAGGTGACAGCAAGAATATTTGTCTATTGCAAAAGAAGCTTTGGTAATCCTTATTCCTTTTGTGAATACATACCTATGTGAAACAGCATTTTCGTCATTTCTTTTAATAAAAAATAAGCACAGATCATGCCTTTCCACGGAGACTCTGGAAGATTCCTTGCGAGTTAGCATTTCCGACATTGAACCAAATATTGATTTCTTGTGTAAAAACATGCAACCGAATCCATCTCATTATATTGTTTTGTTAGCTTCATGCTTTGTAGAGTTTTTCTTATTTTATTTTTAAAAACTATTTATAACTAAGTTATTATTTTTGTGATAAAAAATAAACATGTATTGTATAGTAATAATTAATGTCGAATAAAAATTTTGACGACTGAAATATGTATTTTTCGGGGGTCCGCGGACTATTTTTTCTGATTTAGGGGAGGGTGGCATGAAAAGTTTGGGAATAACTGGTCTTTATGAAACGTTAATACAAGTTTTTATATCGACTCTGGAAAGGCAAAAGGACGTAAACCATACCAAAAGATATTGTGTATAACTCACACAAAACGCATATATACACTGTATTCATATATATATAATATATCAATGGTAGAAAAGCAAAAGGATGTATCCCTACGTCTTTTTAAAGAATTTTTGTTTCGATAATCACAATGTATAGAATTTAATACACGTTTTGTGTAGACTATACCCAAGATTTTGTGTGTGGGCTACGTCCTTTTGCCTTTTCAGAGTCAATATGAATGTATAAAGCCTTATGTGTGATTATTATTATCAGATTCTCGAAGGATTCATAAATTGTAGAAACAGAACTCAGTTTTTATTAAAATTAAACGTGACAGTTTTTGTGTCAGTAACATAATATTAAAGTCATGAAGAAATTTGATTAAAAGTGATTTTCGAAAACGTCTCAGTTAGGTATTCGAATCCCAGTATCAAGGATTCTGGTCAATTAGTCAATCTCGTAATCCCGGGATCATCTAAATATAAATTCTGGGTTTTCGGAATTTACTGTAAATATTAAAAAATAATTCATATTATAAATAAAATACTTCCTGATGAACTACAATGTGTACTTTGGTTTGTTTATGTACATACTTTTTAAGCCATTATGAAACCTACATAACTAAAACATATTTGTATTATGGTCTACTTTGTAAAAAAAACATTATCTATTTATAGATAAAAAGTCTAAGTATCAATAAATAAAAAAAAACATACCAAAAGAAATAGAAAAACATATATTCATTACATTTGAAGCAATAATGGACACTAGTTTAAAATCAAGCTTACAATTGGAATGATCGATCCCGAGATCCCAGGATTGAAAAAATTATCCAAGATTCGATGTATTTGTTTCAGTTGATTAGGGTGATCTACTACACGTATACTGAATAGGGTGAGAGAGCCATTGACAAAGCTAAAAAGTTATCATTTAGCTTCCTCCAGCGATACTTAATGGGTTCAGATTTGTTGATTGATGCATTAGTATAATTTAAATATTAAATCCACGAGAGCTACATACTCTTGAATTTCACCTTGCCACTTCAAGAAGCGATACCAATGAATAGAATCCTGAAAAATAAACCTTTGTGCATTCATTTTTCAATTGACCATCGGTTTGTATCTTAATGACTGTGTTGTACTTTTGACCCAACCACTTGTTACGATTTCGTCGCAACATTATATAGGAGACGAAGGGGAAGCCTCGCCAAGAATTGCGTTAAAACTTGCTTACACGCCAGGATGTGGAACGAGTAGGACGTGCCGGTAACGCGGTGGAGATTGGCCTCGGACATCCGAGTTCGCCGCCGAGATGGTTTATCATCCAAGGTCGTAATTTTATATTTATATATTATAATAGTTTTCCTGTTTAAGTGTAACCATCTGTTCATAAATATTGTTTCGTCGTGTAATTTCTGCTTTATTTGTTCGTAATGTAAATTCTGTGCATCTACGGTTTCCGCATCTCTATTAAATATGTTTTTACCCTTAACCGTATTTTAATTATTATTATTTTTTCATTCGGCGTGTATCTTCACGCCTGGCGCCCAAAATTTAATTACCCCATATATTTCTCCTTACAGAACAAAGTAAAGTGTAGCGAGATTGGCAAACCTTATCCACTTCCCTGTGATAACTCTATCCTATTTCTCCGCTGAGCTATCAATTATTCCATATTTTGTGATTCCTCCGCTTCCCGCTGATAAGTCGAATCATTTAATTAAATTACATTTTATTGCATTATGTACATATTTTAATTATTTTTATTTTTTATAAAAATCACAACACACTTTCTATCCAATTTTAAAAGTGAGAGACAGCAATAATACTAGTCCATTTTAAGACTCTCTTTCTATCTGTATTCGTCTCTCTTCGGATATATTACTCACGGGATTGAATCCTTTTTCAGAGTTTCATAAATTCATTTTTAAATAAATTTATGGATTTGTTTTTAGAGATTTATGGATGGGTGTCTGTGATGTCTAAAATTCCTTCCAATTCACTCGATCTTAGCAACCAAATTTTGTGAGAGTGAAAAGATAGCCAATAGTTCTGTCCTAACCCTATCCTTATATTTCTACTCTTTTCGAAAAAAGAGGATGAGCAACTTAGTAACAATAGTTTTTATGTTTTACTTCTAGGAATTCATATACTTCACATTGGGAGCGGGCATTGTTCATAAAAAGAGACTCTCCTTTATTCTAACGTATATTTGTTCAATATTGGCGCTGAAAATTGTATATTTAATTAAACAGGTAATTTAGCTAAGAAAAAACTGCACTTAAAAAATATGCATTCTCAATACAATATTTGCTGCGAGTTGCGAGCTCTCAATTTTTTCCTTTCAAATACAAAATGGTATCTCTGCTTGTATTCCATTGAAAACAATACCCAAACGACATCATACTATTGAAATAATAAACGCAAAAAGAACTGTAGTTTTCAATAAAATCCACATACAATAGGCAGACCTCTGTGCTGAGGGAATCAGATATCGCTCTGAATGCATAATGCAAGTTTCAATACATTTCTGATTGCCGCACACTCGTTTGAAATATGTTATGAATCAATAACGCCTTTTCCTCTACAGAGACCGCTTAAAAATAAATAGCAAAGAAATATTCATTTGTTTTTAATGATAATGGAACACAAAAATATAATAGAATATATCACAGATCAACAGTTAAAAAATATTTTTAAATAAAATTTGTAGCAAAAAATGTATTAAAACTTAAATATAAAAAAGTTTCTTTCCATTAAAAGAAATTGTGGTTAAATAAATAAAAAAACAAGGTTCAATATTATATTGTCACGAGTCTCACATAGTTGCAAACTGCTAGTTCATGATTTATATTAAATTTATGAAATAATAATATTATGATCTTCTGTTGTACGTTAGCATACTGGTGTCAAAATATTAACAATCTAAGTGGCCATCGACTCGACTATCATATCGTACAATTTTGTTCTTAATGCTGATTAAGTAATACAAACGAAAAATGACGTTTTGTTAAAAAGATTTGTAAAATATAACATTGATTATTTTACCGAATACTGTAGAGTGTAAAAGACTAAAAAATCACTTATCTGTTTGAAATCAGTGTAAGCAACTAGCATATTAATAAAAAATATACGATGTGGATCAATATGACCTACAATTATTTTCTAAAATATATTGCAGAATTAGAAACATTAGTTCTATGATCTTTATTTTTGGATTTCATTCCTGAATGAGAATTCAAATATTTCTTTCGATAGATGCTAAGGTAGATTAATTTCTTGACAATTTCACTATTTATATACCTAAGCGTGATGCTTTATTTCAGTATCTTGAAATATTTTTTTTATAAATTTATAACACTATTAATAACTTAATAATTTATCAATTATTTTGATTTTTACGAAACTCTAAATTGTTTTCCAATTTCATATTTCTTGAAATTATAACTTCAAACACGGTAGCAGATAAATCTCGAAAAACAAGTGACTATTTTTTTTAATGTGACTGACATTTAACATTTCGTAAATACTTAATGACCATTAAAAATTGAAGACTTCACCTGTATTAGCCTTACCTTGAAGAATTATTTTCCATGTCAACTTCATTTATTTTTATTGTAAAGAAAAAGTCTTTTTCCCGAATACTCTTTTTACAAAATCGTTTGCCATATTTGATTTATATGATTCAAGTTGAATTGACAAAATGTCAGTATTTCGCAGGTAAACTGACACATGTCAGATGTTATAAAATAACATTTTTATTCCATTTCCTACAGTATAGTTTTCATAACAAGATAAGTAATTTGTAAAAAAACATTTTTTATCTTATAAATGTCGAAGATTTTATTGAAATACAATGACAAATCAAAGTAAATAAAAACGTATTTATCTCTCGATTTAAAATAGGGCAATTTTATTTAATTCGTAAACATAAGTAATTTCGTGAATGCGTTAAAAAACATTTTAATAATTGTCTCTTTTAAGACCGTCTCTCTAGTCATTTGTTTTACACACATTTGAAAGACAATACTTAATTCCATGCATAGTGTAAATATATTAATAATTTGATATACATTAGGTCTTTCAATTTATTCATTGCTTTCACCAAATTCTAGCGTTGATCAAATATTTACACAGTAAAATTGTTTGATGTTTCAAAATGTTAAGTTATGTTTCAGATGAATAATAAATAAAGGTCACATCAGTAATTAAAAAACTATTTGAAAATTAGTATTAACCCTTTCGTATTCATGGTGTAACAATGAGTTACTTCGACATTTAAACTTTTTAATAATCTGTGAAATAGGTCATACAAATTTTGTTATTTGTTAATAAAGTTCTATATATAATTGAAAATTAAAAATATATTATAATTTACGACTTCTTTGTATATTTAATCATAATTTGAAAACCTCGTCAATTTTACCATTAAAATTATAGAATAGTAACAATCCGAGATGCATGACGTATCTTTTGCAACCGTTTTGTTTCAAACGACACCAAGACATGTATTGAGGTTGTTCAGCTATGAAGAATAATGAATCTTTCCTCTTTAAATTATTTCGCATAGTTTGATGTATTTCAGGCTTTACACACAAAATATGTCGTAAAATAATTGTTTAATACTTAAACTTTAAAAAAAAAATCCTGTATAATATGTCAATTATATGTTATATTATAATTCAACAAATCGATTTTTATTAAAGTATTTATTATTTGTGACAACCACTTACAGTTGTTAATAAATTGGTATTCAATAATAGTTATTAACATAAAAGTCAAATATGAAACCATATAGTCAACTATATAAATTTTTGGCGAAGCTGTTAAAGTTTTATTTGCGATCTCGCCTGCGCTGGTGAGATTTTCCCTTAATATTGCTGAGTGCTCCATACCCTTTTCGTAAACCTTACAAAATATTAAAGTAAAAATGGAGTAGTCTCAGGACATTTTCGGGGTATGAATTTTCCATACTGAAGCTAAATATAGAACCTCACTGAAAGCGAAATTTTCTCTACTAAAAGTATTTTGCTTTGTCATTTCAGGAAATAAATAAATGGAATATATAAATAACTTGGAAATTTATTTTATTATTTATTCAACAGATACACTTTGGTCTTTCAAAACAATACTCTTAGAATAATTCTAGTATTTTACTACCTCCCGAAAGGCAAATCCCAGGTAGTTAGTTACAAAACCTATGTAAATGTACAAAATATTAACAATTTCAATTCGATATAAGAATGCCACCAAAAAGCGTCAGTCAATATCATAAATTCGATAATTTATTTAACTGATATTCCATTTTGCTTGTGCAATTAAAAGAATTTGTTAAATTATTTTAATATGCATATAAACGTCCAGCGACAAAAAAAAAACAAACTGTAATTTACACGCTATAACAAATATTGATTCCAAACATCCACCAGAAACTATTTTTTATTCGCTGAGTAAGAAAAGGGGAGAATTTAACTGAAGATGAAATATGAACGGTTTATATTTTCTACCAAACAAACAGTGGACATTATTCTTTATGCTACGGATTATGCAAGTCAAAAGTCTTTTTCAATATTTCCTTTTCTGAGAAAACATAGTCCGCTTATTTCTAGGTGGGATTGAATGGTTTGTTTTTAAACAAGAACGAATTGCATTTCGGTTCCGTGTTTCCCGGTTTTCTTTTATTCCCAGGAGTCAAACGGAAACGTATTGATACGTCAATAGCATTGAAAAATATGTAGGTATGAGTACTTAACCAAAGCCTTTTTTATGAGAAAAAGTATAAAAAAAATTTCTTTAATAATAAAGTAGCAATTATCTGTGCTATTTTCTACCTTAATAATTAAGATGACTTTTGTACAATCACATGAATTGGAAACTCCACTTTAATTCTTAAGCTTTTGAAGTCAAAATGAAGTCATTAATCAAATGAAGGTATTGACTTAACTAAAGAATGTTTTAAAGTTTTCATGATGAAATATGATATATTTTTATTAAAGTCAATTTATTTAAACATAAATAAAAAAAACTAACAATATTTCGAAAGGAAAGAATTGAATTATTTTTGACATATAATTTGTACGATAATCTTTGATTTCATTGTATAATCTTTTTAATACTTATTGTTTTGTATCCCTTGTCATTAGTTATTCAAAATAATATATATAAACAACCCTTTTCGAATGTATTTTTATCGGATGAAAACGCTCGCGAATAGAAAACAAGAAACACTTACCTTCAATTTTTTGTTTAAATATAACAATTTGCATTTATTTAGGATAGGTGAAAACTATGTTCTGTGGCCGATTTTGAATTATTTTAAGCACTTTTGTGATGCAGCATTAATTAAGAAATTAAAAAAGTTTGATATAAGTAATATGTATGCTTCAAATAAAAATGAGATATTTTTTAATAAATAAAATACCTAAAAGTTCCAAAAACAGCACATTTTTCTTTATAGCTTTGTCAGCGAATGTTAAATGTACGTAGGATAAATTTGTCTTTAAAATTTTGAAACATAACAATTTATTGGACCACTTTCCTTAATATGAGACTAACAATGTCGCGTCTTAAGCCCAAATTGTATGACTAATGACTTTGAATGGAGGATTCCAGCGCACGTTCGGATGTAAAGCGTGAGTGCTTTTGTGGTAAAACAATATAATATGTAAACATACCCATCTGTGTAAGATATCAGAGCAAAACTTATACCGAAAATAATTTACCTTCGTCAGAATATGTTGAAAAGTCAAAGTAACCTCTCATTCTATATTTGCTTTGTTTGAAAGAAATATAAAACAATCAACAGTATCTTTTTAAGTAGACAATATTTCGTATTCAGTAAACATGAATGGAATGAAATAATAGCACATGAAACCGATGAGAATTTCCTTTAAGGAGTTAACTGTCAATTCTTGGTGGAAAGGCATTGCATTTTAAAATTTTGTACTATTTCCACATGTTTATAATGATCAGGAACATTTCTTGTCCCGATCATTATAGACATGTTGAAGTAGTACACACAAATTGTGTCCTATCAAAATAAAATTGTTAGTGTTCAATCATCTACTTTAAAAATGACGAAATGCAGAACAAATTTACTAACCGTTATAATTTGTGGTTTGCACAAAGACAAATAAATATACACAAATTTCGCAACATTATTTTTTCGAAAACCCAAATCGTAATAAGCTGTAAATATTGTTTAAGAGATTATATGTAGGTACCAGGTGCGTGCGGTGGCTTTATCTCTTTCTCGCTCAATCGCATGCAAAGTGAAGTTGCAAGCGAGATGCAAGGACATGCAGCGCATGCTCTTGTATCCTTCTTGCACATACCCAAATTAGTTTGTGCGATAGAGATAGTAATAAGTCTACAGCACGCCGATGGTAAGTACATATTAAAGCTATTTATTTAATCACTAATGACACACAATGTTTAAGTGCATTGGTAAATAATACATTTACTTTTTTCCGTATTAGTGTAGTGACTATTCTTGCAATAAACCTTGCTATTTTAAAATATACCAAGTAAATGTCCATTTAACCAAAATACTCTTTGAATGTTCATGAAATTCATTTAATAAAATTACAATTTTATTTACTTTAGAGATTGATTTAAATGCATACTTTGATGAAGTGATTCAAAGAATTACTCAATAAATTTATCAATCATTGAATCAAATTGCTCGCACTAAAAATATTACCGTCATTGCAGGCCTCGTTTCAAATGCTTTTGATTTAGAGGGATGTTACGTGATGCGAATAAAATTTCAGGTATCTGAAATACTCGTCCTGATTTAGAATTGAATGGTTGAAATATCTCATATTGTAATGGAATCACACAAACGTGAGTACTGCAATATTTTAAATAAATATTGCTTCAATATCAAAATATCAGTGATTTCTTGTATTGAAAAATACAAAAAACATCCAATATTCCGATTAGGGCTGTCAATCGCGGGATTCCGGTCGATAAATCAGTCCAGTACTCCAGGGATTGTCTTAATATTAATTGCAAGATTTTGGAATTCACTGTAAATGTTAAGCAATAGTTCATAATTCAAATTAAATACTTTCTGATTAACAACAGCGTGTACCTCGATTTGTGTATTTCAGAGTGTCTTCGGTTACGGATGTCTCAGTTTGAAATCCTGGTACTAACAGTTTCATAAATTTATTTTTCAATCGATTTATGGATTTCTGTTAGTAGGCATGCCCATTTGTGACGTCAAGATTTCCCTCCCACCTATCTCATCCTAAAAACGAGGCATAGCGACAGCAATAAGCTTGCCATTAGTTCTTTCCTAGCCCTACCTTTCTATCCGCGCTTTATTTTAAAAATAAAGGTTCAGCAACTGAGTAACAAGGATCTATCGTCGAAAAACTTATGTTGATGGATTCAAAATGCTAAAAAGCCCACAATTTTTCTCATGCAATATAACAAAATAATTCAGTCAATCAAGATATTTAAACATCATTCATTTTAAACTAGTGAACACTATAAAAGTTCTATTGGGACATATTTTGTAAAATAACTTTGATCTCGCTAAAATTATTAAGAAAAAAAATATAGTGAAATAAATAAACACCTACTAGTTGTAAGCATGTATACAATAAACTAAGACGCACAATTAAATGCACTTTTATTTAAATCTTATTTGCTTTTATAAAAACAGTTTTCGCTTGTAACAAATACATTCCACAAAAAACAAATTATTTTCCTACAATTAAAGTGATTTCACATAATAAAATGTATTTTATTACTGAAGAAATATATTACACTTACGAAAAAATTTTCACAAAGATAAAACAGTTTTTAGTAATTATAAATACTCACACTCAAAAATCGATAGTTGCACGAAGCTGTAATGAAATGTCACTTATTCTTCTACCCTATATTAGACCGCCTATATTTTCTTTACTCCACGCATTAAAAAACGTTACACAAACCAAACCAGACCAACCCTAACATAACCTACTACAACTTAACTCATCTTCTAAAAAGAGTCCGTGACTAAGTGAAAAGTATTAAATTCAATGTTTGAGTGTACTAAGATAGTACTATCTAATCCAAAGTGCAATTATTTGTGACCCATAAACTAATAATCTTCAACGCAGCTATAGCTTAGTTTGCCAACAAATAATGTTTTCAACTTTGTGCAATGCAATTGAGTGTCAATTTAATTACCCAAGTATTAGTCTGAGTAAATACACAATGGTGGTCAATGGTTGGTGGATCCCATGTGAGCACATCGATGTCAGTGGGTGTGCACATAGTAAATGATGGGAAATGTTCAACCCAGCAAGTCCATCTGCTGGCCTCCTCGCGGCGACCATCGGGCAATGCAGCTTTGGCTGTAGCTAATAGCAGTGGGCAAAAGGCGAACCTTCCGGCGCCTTAAAACCGGTCTTTTCTGACTAAGGGAAGGAAATCCCTGACAGAAAAACCGGGTTGAGCCAACCTATAGAGCCCTTGTGACTCAGGCCTCGGAAGCGCAGGGCTAATCACCCGGTCTTCTTAAATGAATAGATTACGACACCATCAACGCAAAA
Organism: Himalopsyche phryganea; assembly: GCA_022494535.1. NCBI lineage: Eukaryota > Metazoa > Arthropoda > Insecta > Trichoptera > Rhyacophilidae > Himalopsyche > Himalopsyche phryganea. The sequence goes on along the minus strand of JAGVSL010000060.1, from coordinate 983,516 downwards.
GCCTCGGACGCTTAGGCCTGCTAATGGACGACCCAGCAACGAAAAGGACATGATACTCTCCAACAACTACTCTATGAATATAGGCGCATACAATGTGCGTACTATGCGTACCCCAGGAAAGGACCTACACGCCACTCGCATCATGCAAACCTATAAGCTTGATGTTTTAGGGCTGAGCGAGGTGCGTTGGAAAGGCGCCGGGAAAAAGTTGTTGGAGGGCGGTTTCACAGTTTTATACTCAGGTCAGGAGCAATACCATCGCCAAGGGGTGGCAGTATTGATGTCGGGGAGGGCAGCCCGCTGCCTTGTCAAATGGGAACCCATCTCAGAACGACTAATACGAGCCACCTTCAGGACGACTGATAGCTCGGTAACTGTCCTTCAGTGCTATGCACCTACCGAGGAAGCCGACACACAGGCAAAGGGTACTTTCTATGACTCTCTCCACGCGGCCATCTCCACAATCCCCCGTAGAGACCGCGTGATCGTAATGGGGGACCTCAATGCGAGAGTGGGAACGGATCCTTTGCTTGGCCCCACAGTGATGGGAAGGCATGGCCTCGGTGAAGCCAACGACAACGGTGAGAGACTCATCGAGTTTGCAACTATGAATGAGCTCGCCGTTGGCGGTACAATCTTCCCCCACAGAGACATCCACAAATACACGTGGACTTCTCCTGATGGTTGCACAAAAGCACAAATTGACCACTTTCTCTACAGCGCGACTCACCGAAGGGAACTTCTCGATGTTCGAACCTATAGGGGTGCCGACATATACAGCGATCATGAGCTGCTTGTCGGCAAAATCCGTCTCAGACTCAGACGTACAGTACGGCCCCCGACTCGAAAGAGGATCGACATCGAGAGACTGCAATTTCCTCGAACTCGGCTGAATTTCGACGTCGCTGTGAGAAAGAACGTCACCAACTGTGTGCATGACGGGGAAAACCCCCGACGCGACACCATTGAATCGGAATGGTCCAGCATCAAAGATGCAGTTGCGTTAGCCGCTCATGAGGTGCTAGGAGTCAGGAGGAGTGGGCAGCCAAAGTGGATGTCCGACGACACGTGGGGGAAAATTGAAGAAAGAGCGAGGTTTAAAGCACTGAGGGACAGTGAGACAGACCCAGACCGGATCGAGGACCGCCGGACAGACTATCGGTACCAAGATAAGATAGTAAAAAAATCTGTGCGACTCGATAAACGCCGATTCATGGACAACCAGATTGAAGCAGCAGAGACGGCAGCTCGTAGAAATGATACAAGAAAACTATTTAGAATCACGCGCGAAATTTGCGGTAGACGACCACCGACCCCGGGCCCATCCGTAGTCCCAGCGGGGCAATAGAGTCAAGCGCGGAGCGTGTTAGAAAGATTGGAGAGACCATTTCTGCGGGTTGCTAAACCGTTCTCCTCCCCTCGAACCCCTTTGACATACCCAGCGAAGCCACACTTGTAGATATCCCCGAGCGCCAAACATTCCCGACCATGCACCGACGCACGCTGAGATCACCTCAGCTGTGCAGCGGTTAAAGAATGGGAAGGCGCCGGGCGTGGACGGTATACACCCAGAGTTTCTCAAGTACGGCCTGGAGGCACTTTTGCAGCCCTTGCACCTACTTCTCAGTAAGGTGTGGGAGCAGGAGCGCTGTCCGAGGGACTGGGTAAACGGTGAGGTCATCACCATTCACAAAAAAGGTGACCCACTCTGCTGCGACAATTACCGGGGCATAACGCTGCTCAGCGTGCCTGGCAAGGTTTTGGCGCAGATAGTCTTGGCGAGAATAAGGATTCCAGTAATGTGTATCCTCAGGGAAAACCAGGCCGGTTTCTTACCTGGCCGATCCTGTGCGGACCAGATTCATAATCTCAGATGCCTTCTCCAGCAAAGCAACGAATTCAACAGCTCGCTGGCGTGTTGCTTCGTTGATTACGAGAAGGCCTTTGATAGTCCGCACCGGCCCTCCCTATGGGACATATTAAAACTGTACGGAATCCCAACCAAGATTATCGCCATCATCAAATGCATGCACGAGGGCAGTGAATGCTGTGTCAGAATCGGCGACGTAACGACAGAATGGTTTGGGGTCTCAACCGGGGTCAGACAGGGCTGTGTTCTGGCTCAGTTCCTCTTTATAATAATCTTCGACTTCATCCTGAGGAAGTCAATTCCACCCGACCGAGGTTTAACCGTTGCCTCCAATCTGAGGCTATGCGACCTCGAGTATGCTGACGACGCTGTAATATTTGATAAATCTGTCGAGGGTATTCAGGAAACAATGGACAGGCTGCAGAGCAACTCGTATCGCATTGGTCTCAAAGTCAATGCGAGTAAAACCAATGTGCTCTGCAACAGTTTCTGTCCAGACCCAGACTACCCTCTGACGAGCGCGGGGCAAGACATCGAGAGAGTCGACGGCTTTAGGTACTTGGGGTACACATCACGGGAGATGGCAATCCGCGTAAAGAGCTCGCAATCCGATTAGGGATAGCTGGAGCAACTTTTAACTCAATGCGGAAAGTCTGGGACTCACGGTTGTACTCGGCTAGAACCAAGTGCCACTTATTCAACGCATGCATCCTGACAGTGTTGCTTTACGGTTGCGAGTCATGGCACCTCACCAAGGCACAGGGTAACCGTATACTGTGCTTTGAAAACAGATGTTTGCGGCGAATACTAGGGGTACGGTGGTTTGATTTTGTCAGGAACTCGGAGGTAAGAGAGCGGACGGACCAGCCTCTTATTACGTCCAAAATAAAAAAGCGACGTTGGACCTGGCTTGGACACGTGCTGCGGATGCCCCAGGGGAGCCTGAATCCTGCCTGTCTCTTCTACCAACCAGGTGGATTCCGTCGCCCTGGAAGGCCGCTGATGACCATCCATAGGATGTATTCGGCGGAGCTACGGGACGCTGGGATGACCTGGGAGGAGGCGAGGAGGCTGGCGGGAGACAGAGTAGCTTGGAGGAACCGCGTGATGGCCATATGCTCCGAATAGGGAGCGGATATGGTTAAAAAAAAAAAAAAATACACAATAGCGCATGGAAATGACTTACCCTCTAAGTATGAGTGTAGACACTTTTAACGTGTTACCTGCCACTTATTGGTGGAAAGGCATTACATTTATAAAAATAAAACACATTTTTTTATACGAATGCCAAGCTTTTAAATAATACTCAGGAACAGTTTTACCCATCTCGAGCACTTTCAGCTGATAAGCTGATTTTATTTTTATTAATTATTTCATTTCAAAAATTAATTTTAGTGCAGCGATTGCTCACCTTTTTGTTATTGACTTGATTTTTTGCAACATCGCATCGTAATGCGTAGAATAATTTTCACGTTACACCGGGAAATGATTTCAATCACTGTCAGAAATACTTTCTGGTAAAATAATTTTAGCTAATAAACATAATATTAGACTTATTATCAGGAATAATTATTGTACATGGGTACCCTAATGTGCAGCAAGAATATTGTATACACCACATCATTATTCAATGTCAAATTCAGAGTAATTCATATTTTTATAATACTTATTGCTATTTTCCATAAATCATTTTTTTTGGTATCATTTATATTTTTATATTTCTCCTTTCCGCACCCGGTAAAAAAAATAATTCTCTACTTATTAAACTCTTAATTTCTGTCAAGTAGAATATCTTAATGATAATGATTTTTAATGAAATTTAATGATTAAATAAGTGTTCAATGTTTTACAAAAATTTAAAACACGTGGTACACTATTTTAGATCATCAGTGTTAACCCTTTCGTATTCATGGTGTAAAAATGAGATACTTCGGCGTTTATACCTTTAAATTTTCTGTAAAATAGGAAAAAAATAATGAAAATCTTGCTATCTGTAAAAAAATAGTTCCTTATATAATTGAAAATTAAAAATACACTACAGTTTACGTTTTCTTTGTATAATTAATCATTATTTGGAAACCTCATCAATTTTACTACACAAAAATACATAACTATAGTATAGTTACAATTAGTATAGTATAATAACAGTAAGTATAGTATAGCAACAATCCAAGATGCATGACTTACCGTATTAAACCGTTTTGTTTCAAACAGCACCAAGATACGTCTCGAACCTGTTCTGTTATGATGAATTAAGCTTCTTTGCATCTTTCGATAATTTCGCATAGTTTGAAATGTATTTAAGGTTTTACAAACAAAAAATGACATTAAATATTATTTAATACTACACAAAATCATATTTCACTTTTTGAAATTGTCATTTTGCTTTATAAATGCGTTTATGTGACAAAACACACACTAACAAAATGTGACTGCTTAAGATCCAAAGGGATTTTTTTAGCATGAAAGGGTTAAAAAAAAGCTATCAATTTAACTTATAACTGTTTTTAATGATGATGAAACCTTTATTCAATCCCTATATGAGAACTAACTATAAGTTTAAGTAACTGAGTATGATTCAGTATTCTTTAAATGATTTTTTTTTAATTTTGCGGCTCATGTTAAGACTTCTCATTTTCGTTTTGAACCACCTGCTGTTGCTCGAATATTTTTAAATATATGGTTAAATCTCATACCAGTTTTGAGACTCTTTTCAATCACAAAAACATTAAACATATTTAAAAAAAAATGACGTCAACCCTGTCAGAGGTTGATAGGATTCCTAGATGAGAAAACTTGACACTTAAAACTTTGAACTCCACTCGTACAATATATTGTCATGTCCAGAAATGCATCGTATTCATTTAAATGTAAAAATTGATTTTTGCAATTGATAGAAGAAATAAATAATGCTCCAGTCATCAGAATAGTAAAAAGAAACACAATAAAATTGTTAATCATCACTGAAAAACTTTCGGTGTGAATAAGACAAAATAAATTCACGAGAAATTCTTAAAACAAATTCCTACTGGCGTTCGAAACAACTCTAGGCTTAATGAAGTCTGCACAAAAAAAAAACTTCAAGAAACGCTTCGTTTAAAGTTTACATAAAGGAAGTCGAACCAAAAGTTTCTTGCCGCTGAAAAGACTTGCGAAAGTGTTTAAACTCTTACGCTCTTATAATTTCTGTGAATAAAAATGTTTTATTTGAAAAAAAAAACTATCTTTAAACACTCTGATTCCCATTATTTTATTACAAAATAAACACAACGATCTGAAAAAATTACTTATTTATGCCATATTTACTTCCTCCGAGAAAATTTCTACCACAAATCATTTTCTAAAAATCTAGCATAAGAAATTAATATATTTATTTTTAAATATAATTATCGTACAACTTTATCAACGGTTATTATTTAGTGTTTCATTCAAAAAGCAATAAAAATATTTATTTTTGTAAACTATATATTAATAGAATAATTAAATAGTATTCTGTGTTTCATTAGAAATTTTTTGAATGCTTTCTTAACCAATAATAAAATAAATAATTTGGAATAACAGATACCATAAAAAAATTCTTAATTGAATACGAAAAAATAGAGAAAAACTGTTCAGTAACTACAGTACAAAATAAATAAATTTTATTTTGAGTAAAATAAAATTCACAGTGGCTAGCTAGCATGCCTGCGTGCAATATGTTTAATTTCACTCGGTTAAAAGTTGTACTATGGTACAGCTGACTGCAAAATATAGCACTATTTAAACTAGTATTGCATTATATTATAACTAATTAAAACTTTCACCACCTGCCATACAGAACGGTTGTTATATGTGTCATGTCTGTTCAATCCAGTGAACTGAGAATCGTATCTTTAGATATTTTTTTTTCATTTATTGATTTTAAAAGCAACAACTTAAATGGTAAGAATTTTAATCAATTGTTGATCAGAATTTGAATCGACTTTTGGTAAGAATTTGAATCAACTTTTGGTAAGAATAAAAATATGGACGGTCTAAATAAAAGGTCAGGTTAGGTTAGGTTACAAATACTGACCAATGTAATGTGAGTTATGAACGAATCTGAATTAAAATTCTGACCATAAAAATGCGAGTTTTTTTTAATTGACATTATCCATTTGTGTCAGGATTTATATAACCCTTTCTGTGGTTCCCACTTTTCATCGTAATAAAATCTGGCAATTGGTTTCTATACATTCCTCAATGCCATCTTTATATAAAGATTTAATGGCATATAAATTTTACATCTATTACTCATTTACGTTGAAATTGTAACTTGTAACCCACAAAATTGGTTTTTTGTATATATTTAATAAAATAATTTATCTGGCAACATTTTTTAGGAATCATTGACTCTATTATCAATAACAATAAAATTTAATTTTTCATTTGCGTTTGCTTGTAATTATTTTGAAATGGTTAGATAGTATAATCCTCGTCTTTTTATAATCCGTTAAGCATCACAGTATTAACATAATGCAGTGTTAATTTAATTTATAAAAATAACAATTTTATTGTTTTTATTTTAAAATCATTTCAAACATTAAACTAGCCATGCTAATTGACAATGAAGTAAATTGAATTTCTTAAAGAGAATATGGCTTATTTATTCATAGAAATAATTCATTTAAATGTAATATGAATACACTTAGTTTCACATGAAACTACAAAAAGAGAACATATTATAATACACGCGCCGAAACAAATATGTATTGCGTATAAATATTTATGAATAAGTTTACTTGTTACCTAAGTAAAATAGTACAGTCCCCAGCTGCGTTTATCATTTTTTCCGTACTTTCAAAGCAGAGTTTACATACCAGCCTTACATTTCAATCATTTAATAAGTCGGGGTTTGCTAATCCGCCGAGGCGTGTATCGCGTGACAGGATGACATTCACGCGGTAAATCCGCCACGACGTTGATTGTGAGGAAGGTTTGCTTAAGATTCTAACGTCGCACGTGGAGTTGACAATTTAATCATCTGCCGTCTGACAATTGTTTGGTATGGTTCATTGTGAACCACCCTTTAGGGAGAAGGGGTAAGCGCACGCTGAAAAATGTACGCTAAAATTAGGGCACAACGTCTATCGTACATATTTTTTTATATCAGGGCTTCTCAATAAAATTTGGCCACTTATGGAAGCTTTGTATTTCAACAACATTTTATATAACATATTACATTTGTAATAATAATGATAGACTCAGCTACTATTTTTCAGGACACGTAAACTATCTTACAATTTTGTAAAAACACGGTTTTCTTTGATCTTGCTAATTTCAAAATATTGTAGATCTTGTTTTCAGTCACTAATTTGAAATAATTCCACTCAATGGATTGATTTCAGGCATAAATAATAACAACAAAATGAGCTTCTATTGATAATTAATATATTATGATTTGGCATCCAGACTACTCGAAGGGTTTTTGTTTAATATTTTTTTATTGAATTTGGTTAAGAAACTTGATTAACTGTTCTTTTTTTACGTCTTAATTTAATTTGAAATAAATGTGTTTTGTTTATTTCTATTTAATTTTCAACACAGTTTTAATATCAATCGTTTATTTTACGTTGGGAACCCTCTGTATTCATCAGATAAGTTTAAAAAACGTTAGAGAAGACAATCATGCATTATCACTGTCTTATTGATGAAATTGAATATATTTCAAATGATTAGATTAAAATAACATCTTAAATAACGTAAAAAAATAAAAGGTGTTTCGTAAAATTTGACTTTATGAGTATAATAGTTACAAAAGATAATCTGCAAAATTATAACTTATTATGATGATTAGGAGTAAAAGAAAACATTTATTCCGTAAATTATCAAGACACATTGATTCAAAGATTTTATTAACAGTCATTGCACAGGCATCGTTAAATATTGAGAACAGTGTTTTGAATATCACTTGGTTTTTTAAGTAAAATGACAATACAGCAAAAAATACACAAAACAAAGTTAACGTCATTTCGAAATATTTATAAATTCTTTAAGCATTTACAAAACTTTACTTTTTTCAGTGCTTTAAATGTATCGTTAAAATGCAGACTGTGTTGTGAAATTACTGCTTCTAAAAAGATGTTCCCACTTTTATATGTTGCATAATAAATTTTTTTTCGATTTTTTCAACAGTTACTTTGTGTGAACTACTTTGAATACTTAAATACAATTTATAACACTGTTTTTCAAATCAACAAATAGAATAATTGATTGAGCGAAAACATTTCGTTATAAATTTTATTTTAAACGTAATTTTTTTCTAATGTAAATATTTTCACGGTGATTTACCGTTTTATTTATAATAAGTCAATTATGCACGTTCTGTCGAAATGTATTATTTATTATATTTTAATGAAATACATATTTCATAATTAATCAATGTATAGTGAGAACACTGGTATAAACCGCTACTTAAATCCCATTTTTTAAATATTCAAAAGAAAAATTTCAATTGATGAAAGGTTTTTTGAATTCCATATTTCTTTGTTCGAATTTAATTTTTAGATGTTGTCACCCTAGACGTTTATCAATAATTGCTTTAAGCTAAACATTTACATCTTAGACTTTTTACTAATACTGGTAAATGGCCAAATTTGGTCGTTTAATATTAAAAAATTCAACCATGCTTCACACACATTACTATTTGTTTGATTTTAAACTTCACCTGGCAAGACTATGCCTTTTCTGATAAAATCTTTAGTTATGCATATTTTTCTATCCGATACTTTATTTAAATTTGTATGTGGCGGAGGATAAAAAAATATTCTTACTTTGATTAAGTTGGCCTCGTAATTATTTTGACTATACGATCGATAAAAGTGGCACACATTATATACAAATTATAGCCTCATAATATACTGCGAATTGATGCATTCTGATTCTGAAAAAATGGAGCGATTTAAAAACGTTCCCATTTCAAGCTCTGGATTAATGGATTTTTGAAACTTTTGCGACATGACATGGTAAGCTTACAAACTTTGGTGCTACACTCGATCAATTTCTACAGAATAACAATGCCCAACAACACGTCATTCGAGGAGCATCGTTCTTACGCCAGGGGCTTTAAATGACATATTATATATATGGAGGGTAAATCAACTTCTACTTTTGAATACAATAATTTCGAAAAATTTTCTTGAAATAAAACTTTTAAAATTCTGTGTCGAAATAATCAAAAAAGGATTTTTTTAAACAATTTTTAGCGAATCTTCTTGGTGGTGATAAATAATTTGATATCAAGTACCTACTGACAAAACTTTGTAGACATTGTGTGTCTGTGTAGACGTTGTTGTCTGACATACAGTCAATAGTTTATATCGTTTATATCTAAGACAAAATGTAACAAATAAATATCACTAAGTCTAGGAATTACATTGACACCTGGATTGCAAAAATTAGCAGAAAAGATGTTATATTTTGGGAACGTGTCTAAGGACATAAACCAACCTAGGTACTGGCGTAGAGTTAATTATTTAGGATATAAACTATTTACTGTCTGTCAGTTCGAGTTCATTTGTGTTCTCGAATGCCTGAAGATGCCGAAATAAATGGAAATACACAAAATCCCAACAATTCAAATTTATTATTTACATTATTTTAGTTTCAATAAAGTAAAACAAAAAAAAACTATTAGCATCTAAAGTAAAAATATTTTTAATTATTTTTATTAAAAACGTTTATTTAAACAACATGCTTTTACGAACTGTTTTATCATATAAATTATACAACAATTACATAATTTATATTATAAAATACAAAACATATTGATTTTCCAATATACGATCATAACATTTTTATGAAAACAAATACACGTCTCTATAAGTTTTCGTTTAATAGTAGAAATTTATTTTTTTGCAAAAATTGTAATATCATGACAGTTAAGCTAATTTATAATCTTTTTACCCTTCCCACACTATCGACTCTTTGAAGAATGATATTAAAAAAGCTACATTATTCAAAATAAAACGATGAATTATTATCTGATAATGATAAATAATGTTTCAGTCTTTGAAGACATGTATTGTGCGGCTATAAATCTTTGATTTGAATTAACGCGTTTGCAAAAACAATTTTTTTCTTCAAAAATTCACTGAGATGTTGTTATTTTGTTGGATAGAATTTTGAAAGTATGTATCATGGAAAGAAACGAAACTCGGATAAAAAAATAAAACATAATCGTTTCCAATGTACTATCGATGTGTTCATTTATTCTACAAAGAAATAAAAAATATTCTCCAAATTATATAAAAATAATTTATTTTTAAATTACTTCAGATGTTACGTTTGTTGACAACAAAAGATCCTAAATATTTGATCCTCTTGAGAGTATTCAAAAACCCCTGCCAGAGTATTTTCTTTCACAAAAAAATAACCTAGAGCATTTTACCCTGTGCTATCTTTACGCAATGAATATACTATGTATATTATGTGATGAAAAAACTGTTTCGCACAAAGAATTCTTGGCTCACGGTCCTGAAAAGGTTGTCGTGAAAACTGACCCGCTAACAATTGAAAGGTGATTGAACAGTGGAGGCTATGTGCTTTTGAAAGAAAATCTACACAGTTTTTCAATACACACAGCGCCTAGGGAAGAATTTCGAAAATTGTATAGCAACATATTGATGCTAATGGATATTTGTTTTGGTGACTTTGGTATACAAATAAAACGTCTAACATTACTTTATAAAGAAACGATAGCAAATAAAACTTGTTTTAGGTAAATTTTTCTTATTAAATAAAACCGATGTAACAGTATAACGATATTTCCATATCATAATTTCTCAATATTTAACACATTTCACCTTACTTTGAGTGGAACACGATAATAATATTTGTTCAATAGCGGTGAAAAAACCATTCAATATTATTTTACGAGAAAAAATATTTCTATCTTTATTATACGATTTAAAAAGCATTTACGTTTATCCACTTATGAGAAAGAAACTTATTGTATTAAGTAAAAATAAATTCTTTTAGCCATAATTGCGTAGGATCGTAAAATTCCAATACAGTTGTGTAAATCTTTTTAAGTTATGATGAGTCTAACGTAATTATTAAAAATATGTCGACAATCTAAGCGTTTTACATTTAAAATGTGTTTCTTTCTTAACTTTACCTCAACACAGATCATATAAACTCTTAATGTGAATTACTTGAAGTGTATGACGTGCTCTTGGGTATTTTAATGTAATAATATTTTTCTTATTTTCACTTATATCTAGATTTATATACTAACAACCTTATCAATCCCAATAGTCCTACATTCGTCAAAGAAATTTATCTTATTTCCCTAGATGGTGCAACCCACATGCATGCCCATTGCATATGACGGATATTATTAAACATAATTCTTAGATGACGGAGTCCAACGTACAGTTACTGGAGTACTTTTATGGAGATAACTTTAAAATTATTTCTCGGAATACGCATTAAAACTTTAACTCTAGAATGCAAATTGCATTACAATATATAAAAAATAAAATTTTGTTTTTAATTATTATTAGAAAAACACACACTTATTTTAGAAGAACATATATTTAAACATAAACGAAAAATTAAGAAGTAAGTTACCAATATTCTTTCAATAAGGAATTTCTGAATTTAAAAATGTCTCAATTTTATGATGTTAACTGTCAATTCTTCGTGAATGCCATTAGATTTTTAAAATAAATCGCAATTTGTTGTATATTTTTTATATAAAATAGTAAGTTTCACTGAAAACGCTTCATTAATCACTTTTGATGTGCCGAATTCTTGGTGGAAAGGCATTATATTTTAAAAATAAAACATAATCATTTGATGAAACCAGTCGTGATCCATTATGAACATGCGGAATAAACAAATTGTGTTTTATTTTTAAAATTTAAAATTGTGTTTTTATTAGAAAACTAAAATAGTCTTGCATTACATAATTTTAAATTCATTACGGCCATAAATAGTTTATCAATCTACGTATAAAAAAATAAACGAAAATTTCCATTTGAATAAGAGCCGTGTAGAAATTATGTCATGTTGAAATTGGTTATCATATTTCAGTAGAAAAAGTCTAAAAGAATTTGAAATAAATGCCTAAGAAACACTTTCACGAAAAAAGCTGAAGCGAATATTGCCTTTATTGACACTGCCCTATCAAAGCATCTACTTCACAAAATGTAATCATGCTTTCTTACCGAAGATATTAGATTCAGCGGTCATGGAACACCAACGGCACCTTACTTCCGATTCATTAAAGACGTAATAAATGACCTACCTAGCGAGTATAATGAGGTTCCATTCTGGGAAAACTTATCGGAGAGTATTCCGACGCAGGGTATAAGTGGTTGTTTATTCACTTAAATATCTGCGAAGGAGCTTTTCGTTTGTAATACTCAACAAAGCTTTGTAAGTGTACTTGGGCTTAAAAATGCTCGCGGTTAAACTTAATTTTATTTTTCAAAATTATACTTTAATACTCATTGGAACTTTTCTCGTGTATATGTATTTCTAAATTTCTTGAATTATTCATAAATATCTATAATATTAAACCATTAATTATATTGTCTAGGAGCAAAGTTTGCTATCATTATAGTCAAGCATTTATATTATTATTCTAGCAACGAATATAAATCTCTTCAAAGGCTTCAAAATGTTCGGGGATAATAATTAATATCAATAAGCCCAGCTTCCTTCCTATAAATAATTATGTATTTTTTTATTTCTTTTTACCATGTCTGGTTCCAACGTGAAGCATAAAAACTCCTTATGGAGGTATCTCAGCAACAAAATTCTACGAAAACAGCTTGTTACTCAGTTGCAAAACGTCTATTTTTTCGAATAGAGTAAGGATTGAAGGGAAGGGTTACGACAGGACACGTGGTAAGCTAATCGGTCCTTTTACGGCCCGTTTGTAGGATCGGATGGGTGGCAGATAATTTAAAACATCACAAAAGTCCATGCCTACGAACGGAAATCCACAAATTGATTGAAAATTTTATTTATAAACATGTCCGTGCCGGGATTTGAACCCGACGGTGCATTGGTCAACAACATTGACCAATGCACCATGGACCCAGAAATGTTTCATACTCCTTCAAAAAATATAATTACATAATTACGAAATAAAAGATCTTTAAATGTCAAGTTAATAAAACATATTATGTTTTCCTTGCACGTTTGCTGAGGATTTTCTTTCAGTTCCATATTAAAAATGAATCATTGCAAATGAAAAAGCAATTTAATATAGATCAAATGTGGGGTAAATTTGGAAGCAAACAACCCTTTCGCCGGTCTTGTGCCACAGAGGATCCCTAACCCAATAAACGAAATCAAATATTCTCGATTAGGTGTGTTTGCTGGGGATAATGCTTACTTGCGGTCAAAGGGCTGATATTTATATTTTTTTTATTTCAAAGCTGCACATGTCTTGATATGTTAAAGCATTCGTGTGGACACGTTTTTTTTCTCGATCAATAGAACATAGATAACTTCATTTGAAATGCGTCTTTTATTACTTTGCAAATAAACGAGTTTATATTCAATGCATTATATTTTGTTTCTATGTCACATGTTCCCGATTTTTATCTACATATACAAAACAAGAGCCAATATACTTTTCTTTTGAAACTTTACTTTGTACAGTTAATTTAAGACATCAGTTGCAAGTAGGGCATCCAATCCCGGACGGGCAGTATCAACTGATAATGCTCGGTTCAGTTGGTAATGCTCGTGATGAGCGAAACCGGTCGTGATCAGAAAACATGTGGAGGTAGTACAAATAAATTGTGTTTTATTTTTTAAAATATAATGTATTTCCACAAAGAATTACAATAAACACCTTAAAAGTGAATAGTAAAATATTTTATGATGTGTTGAGTTGGTCTTTATTTAGTTTCACTATCGCTTAGTTAAAATAAAAAGTTTATTTTTGTTACAGGTTTACAATTCACTATAGCCATATATTTATTGTGGCACCATCATCTCACCTATTGTTGGGAAAAACTCTTGTATTTGTTAATTATTTATGACTTATGTATAACTGAAAAAAACTTGCTTAATTAAAATAAGTGTTTACAACTAAAAATACATGTATTTTTATCTTTCAACATATGCGACATTTTTATGTTCAACTCTTTATCGAGTATACTCTGAAATATGTCCTTACTTTGCAGATTGATGCATAAGCTTAATTAATCAAATTGTTATATTAGCAACATCGTATTATGTTACTCTATGACTAACGATGAGAAGTTTCTTTTTCTTTCCAAGAAAGATGATTACTTCCTCTTTGTTCTCTCTTCATGAGCTCTAGTAAATATTATATTATCGTATTAATATACACCAATGTAACACATGACTAAGCAGTAAAATATAATTATTTTTTAATTCATTATTTCTTTAATTTCTACCACGAAATTTTACAATGTTAATAGTATCATGTGGAAGTGATTTAAAAAGGTAGAATATAATTTGACGGTGTGTTGGCTTACAGTTTAAATTGTTCAGTAGAGAGTAAAAACTGTTTTTATCGAATACATTATAATATGCTCAGTTTTATTATGAATCTTTTGAAATGCACTCTTGTAAATTATCATGTTTGCAAATACGGGATTATACGTAGGAAGTCTCGATATAATAGTTGCCTTTATAAAGTGACCAGGCCAGAATTTTTAAACCTAAAACCATTGTAAAATTTTGTTTTTCTTCCAAAAAGTGGTCAATTTATTTTTCCAATTTAAATCATTTGGCCAACACCTACTCTGTCGTCTTTTAAATGAGATGCAATCATCAACATATTTTCGTATTTTTTGAGGTTAACATCAATCGGTAAAAGTACCGTTGATACAATAATATTGAAAAATTTACGGATTATGTAGAAATACCAATTATTGAATTCTTTGTTAATTATTTCTTCATTTTAATAGGATGAAAATAGTAATATATTTCTGACGATTACGTAACAGTCTATAGAACAATAATAGTTTTTAAAAAACTTTTTGCTCAATTCTACGCTGAAATAACTTAATGAAAAATATAGATAAAACAATCAACCAGTAGAATAAGACTTATGTTGCTATAGCGTAATTAATTCTTAGAATGGGTCATCTTAAGTATGAACCACATCTGCGAATCTCAAGCAAGACATATCTACAAAAATATTTAAAGATAATGATACCAAGATAATAGCGCCAAAATGCAAGACAAATATTTGAAAAATCCCATCTTATTTTACACCACACAGGAGAATATTCTTCAGAAACATGAATCTTGATCGAATTTACATTACTGAATTCAATCATTGCATGTATTACATATTATTTTCATCAGTGTTTACCTATTTATTCATTCATTAAATGAGCTTGAAAAGAAGCTGTCTTTTTGGATATGGTCTTCTGATGGAAGTTCTTTTTCGAAGAAAATAGGGATAGAAAGATACAGCTAGGACAGGGCTAGTGGTAAGCTAATCGCTCTCAATACGTCCCATGAGAATCGGATGGGTGCGTGAGAAGGGGGTTTTAAACATCAAAAACACTCAGACTACGAACAAAAATCCATAAATCGATTGAGAGATCAATTTATGAAAACTGTCCGCACTGGGAATTGAACCCGAGACGTCCGTAGCCGTAGCCGACAACACAAAATTTCTTGAAGTGACAATCCAACGGCTTCTTGACCAAACGTATCACATCTTAATTTTTTGCATGATCAATTACTAGCCTCTCGTGCTTTTTTTATAAGTAATTTATCATTTTTTTGTAAGTCGTAATGATTAATAAACCCATCCCACTAAAGTTCATAGTATAATATATGAGCAATTTATTGTTTTTGTAAGTAAAATGACTAATAGTGTGAAGAGTTTCGCTTGATGACATTCGGCAAAATAAAGCAAGAAATTTTACAAGTGATGGATGAATCGCAAGCATACTTTACTTCTCAAGTAAGTTTCCAATATATAAAAAATATATTTATTCAGAAAATTAAGGCATTTTAATTTATAAATATACCCACTTTGATGGTGTTTTTTACATTATCTACTATTTTGTATCTGTTTCTATTATAATTTGTAAATCAGTTCTCAAAAATAAATAAGAAAATAACTTAAATTAAAAAGAGATCCAGCTTTTTAAGCTTGAAGTTTTGATAGCCAATCACTCGAAAATAATAGAGCTGCATTATGAAAACTATATTAAAATAAAATACAAAACCTCGTCTAAAAGTGAGTTGAGTTCAATGTGCTTGGTACACTGCCTCATTTGTGAACAAAGTCTAATTTTTGTTTGCTTGTAATCAGTTCTCCCAAAGTTTTTAAATAATTTTGAAGCTAAAAATAATTATTATACTTATAATAACACAAAAAAGTTAAGCAATTAAACTCGTTTTATAATTTTATTTCTTGTAGAAACTCTTCATTTTAACCGTTGTAATTCTGTACATAAATTTTTTTAGTACATTCTGGTAAATTATTTAATATTTTTTCTTCCAAAACTTTAGAACTATTTTGCTTAGCAAAAAATCATAGGAGATAATATTTTTATCGAATTATTTGGGAATAACCTAAAAGTTACTTAATTTTAAATAGCATTCATAATTTGTTTATACCAATAGTACTGTTATAAGCTCGTAGTTGATACTTATTCATTAATTATAGCTTTTAGTATGTATCTGGGGTAGATAAACATATCATTCTAAATACATCTTAAAATTAAATTAATAAAATATTACTCATTAACGGAAACATATCTTTATACTATTTTAGGAAAGCGTTTTCCCGGTATATTTTTGATTTCGGTTTTTCCCTTAGTTAACAAAAATCCGTTGCGAATTTTATGGCATTTTAGAGTGCATTTCATACAGAAAAGCAAACTTACTTTGTAACTTGGACGCATAAAAAATATGCAAATTTATATACCACTTTAAAATATTGAGTACACAATTCATTCAAACGTTAATCCACTTTTTCTTTTTTAAAAAATGGTTGACCTATTTGCTTTTTATAGGCAAGCAATTAGTATAATTAGTAAAATTAGTGTAATTAGTAGTATCGGTCGTACGGTGCATTGCTCAGCCATGTTCAAATAACCCATATTGATATAATGAGAAAAGCAATATTCAAATAGTCACTATAAATCAAATATTATTGATTTGTACCCGAGTTTTATACATTTTATAAATGGGTTTTTAACAAATAAGTTCTCTCCAAGATTATCAGTTGAAAGATATTTAGAAATATAATTTAACTTACAGAAATGTTAACATTTTATTTTATTATTTAGAAGGCCATCTACCTTAGCATTTTTTTGGTGGCATTTTTGAGTAATCTATATAAATCTGTAAAAAAAATACTCAAATTTCATTTTGTTGAAGTTATCTGACCAATGATCCGGACAATAGATATCAAAACGAATTTTTAATTGACCAACAAAGTTCTCGAGAAAAAAATGTATCTTTTTTCTTAATTATCGAAAAGCTTCAAATCGTGTTACTTTAATGTTGCCACATTAGGCTTTAAAAGATAAAACTACCAGTAAAACCCTCTTACAACTATTTATTTTAACTGTGAAGAGTTTTTAGCTTAAATCAGTCAAGTTCTTAACTTACATACTGTAGATTTCTTAGATATCAATTTAACCGAAAATAATGACATTGTAAATATTTTGGGACAGGAAAAAGATTGTGAGAGATTTAAAAATATTAATAATGTTTCAATCATGACAAAAATAGTGGTTGATGGTGTTGTCCTTTCGTTGACTCGGTTGCACGGTGAATGGTTTTAATCCTTGTATAGAAACTTTTATTCATATAAATAGATTTATTTATTTCTCCCTACCCATTTCATTTTATAATACGAAATATGTTTCGTTATTTTTCGTACAAGATAACATTGATAACTTGTAACATCTAAATAACATTTAATTATAAAACTCGTGTTCATTTTCTGTTAATTTTAACTTAAGTCAAGTAATATTCGGGGTGTTTCTCAGAACCCTGGACGTTTGACAGTTGTCTAGCTTTCTAATAGGCTATATCCGCATATGATAAATTTCTAGAGTATACCCTATGAACTATATGTTAAAATCCCGTTCGATTGGAGTAACTTACTGGGGCATTCATAGCTCATGGTTAAACCAAGTTAAACGTTTTCTCTCGGCTGTTGATGTAATAAAAGATTGCGAGGTGCTATTCCATATAACTGGGTTTTTCACAAAACCATGCAATATTCAAATATCATATATTGATTGCCAAAATCAGCTTACGGTTCTGATACATATTTAGGTATGAAAATTTATTTACGTACACTGAGTGATAATCAGGAATTGCACTAGGTTAAATTTTTTTTACTCTGGTTGACACTCCAAACTATTTGGTGACAGTGATTACTTTTTGTTAAGTATATATATTAGTACCGTTAATAAAGCAACGAGAAAATACGATGTGTCATTATGGAAAAAAACGTCATCTCTTATTTCTTCATGTCTTTAGTACTATTCTTGTTTTTCTTAGGTTTATGAATGAATAATGGACTTTACATTAAAGTCGGAAAACTTTAGTGAGATGCGGACAAAGCAAAATTTAGCTCGTCATCTATTGTGGTAAATATGAAAATAAGTTGTAATTAAAACTCGTAATTTGAAAGATAAAATCAGAAGTAAAATAATTAAATTAAAAAAAACTGTAATGTAAAAAAATATTTCCTAATGCTTTGTATGATTTTATTTAGCACTCTGTCATTAATCATAGCTTTTTCATCATTTGAAAATATGCATGAGGAGTGCAACCAGTTGTAAATATTTTTTGTTATTATAAATATTGTAATATTGAATTAAAAATCATGCTGTTATTTGCAATAAAGAACAAACATGTTAGATTTTGACAGATCTGACCCAATTTGTGTAAAAAAATTCAATTAAATATAACAAAAGTATTATATTTTGCCTTCGCATAAAAATTGGTTGTAATTTACTTTATCTTGATTCATCGATAAAACTGTTGAGTCAAGATATTGAGATTTCTATCGAGATTGAGAAAAATAAATATTATTTCATTAGTTGGTAATTTCAACCATGTGGACTACTGGTTGAGCATCTTAATATCAAACAGATTGTAACTTAATCCCCGAAACTTTTTCTTTGGTAAGTTTAAGGAAAAAAGGCTGGAGTTGAAGATCTTAGCATAAAAACAGCATATATCAAAAAAACTCTTTTTTTAGAAAAGGGGAAAACATAAATATTATCTTGGCTGTAAAAGACCTTTTCTATTTTCATACAAAACGGCCCGGACTATTTCTTACGGGTTTTAGAAAACCGGCATAGGTTTCAAAGCTTATTTAATGGACTAATGATTTTTATTTCAAATATGTCTTTGCAAAGTTTTATGCAGCAACAAGTGGGACGCCCGTTATAGATGACTGTATTGAAATACTGAATGTTCAAGTTTTTGAGCTCTTTGATGAGCTTCCACGTTAGCGGCACGTCAAAATTCTGCAGCTACCGGAGTTTGCCACGCTCTCCTTCTCTGCTGTACTCACGACGTAATCGCAAACGATTCTGTTCTTTTGTTTCCATACTGATGGACTGGTGGTTGTTTTTGTTTGTTTTCTTCGGGTTTGCGTCTCGTCGGAACTGTGTGTATTGTCGGGTGTGTGTGTGTGCATTGGATAATATTTTATTTTATATACACCATGGACGCTTAGGTTATGAGAAAACTTAAATATCAATAATAAAACGCCTACAGACCGGTATGGGCTATTAAACATCAGATAGACAGGGAATTAATTAATGAATTTTTGTTTCTTATGCCAAGGTCTTCAGTCAGCAATTCGCTCCGTTTAGTGCTGAGAAACCAAGATAAAATGGCCAACAACGTCTGACTTGATATAAATGTGCACATTTGTTCTGAGTAATAATATAATTTAGGAGTACGCTTGAAAAATAAATGGTAATAAATTATTATTGTTCTCGCTAAGGTTCTACCACCTGAATTTTCCGATTTCGCTTCGAAGCCTTAAAATCCTGTCAATGGTTGTGGCCGAGTAATAAATTTCTTCAAAACAAAGGGCCGGCAGACAGTTTTCTGTTTTTGGGGTTTATAAATTTTCCAACCATCAGACGATTTTTCTCACTTCTATTCATAGCTATTTAATTATTTGTATCATAACGCACTAGCGTTGTTTTTTTTATTCTTTAAAATGTAATTAAATACACATTTAGGCTAATTCTGCATTTTAGAGCGCATTTAATATTTTATAATTTATCTGAATAAAATAATTGATTTTTCAATATATTCAATTTTTCATTAATTTTGTCCGGTTAAAGATTAAAAGTATAAGCCATAAGATATTTTTTTATATTAGACAGCGCATTCTATCAAATTATGTCAACCAGTATAAAGTAGAAAGAAAAACAATCCATCAACCTTCAAGTATAAATAAATAATGCTTCTTGTGGAAAGTGTCAAGAAGTTTATAAATAATTTTTATATTTTTACAAATGACTCGTACATTTTTAATACCATAAGGACAGTTTTTGACAGACGGTCAGCATTTTAACTGACACGAATCCATTGATTGAATTGGAGTTTACTTGTTAGAGCTCCAGTATAATTGGATAAAATGTTAAAGTGTTTAGTTCTACAAAATTATTAAAAATATTTCTGACGATGGTGTTAAGCCGAAATAGCTATCAACTACCTAATAAAATTTTGTCGAACTAAATACTTTGATATTTTATCTTATGACACTAATTTATTCATTGTACCCAGTCTTCATCAAATTTTCAAAAACATATTGAATAATTCCTGCAAACCTTGAACCAATCTGCACGAGGAATATAAATATTTCAGCAATAAAGTCAGTAAAAAAGTCTTTCATCTTGCACTTCTGTTAATTATTGTATTCTAAGCAATTTAAATTAATCGCATAAAATGCTTAGGCATGTCGTATGCACCATAACTAGTTTTATGGATAAAACAAGCGATGAAGGATATGACAAAAAGTCTACGTGACCCAGGTAGGTAATATGTATCGTCACTTTGCTTCCTTAAATTTAAAACTTTATAAGAAGAAAAAATAGTATTCTTTCTTTTTTTTGTCATAAACGACTGAATCTGTTAGTTTGAGTTCATTAAAGTTCATTTGAACTCCTGAAAATGCCGAACGGCGAAACCTAAGTTGTGAGTGACAAAACGTATGGAAAAGTACACAATTTAAAAGATTCTAACCTGATATTAATGTTTCATCCAGCACTCTTCATCGATATCGTAAAGTATATTCAATTAAATACATTGTTATTCATTTTGCTAACTTACTTATCAACTATAATTGACTGGAAGATAGCAATGTATTTTATAAAAATCTTCTTAAGCCATCGTTGAAGCTTAGAGAAACTAATTAAGGTACGTTTGTTAAATCTTTCTTTGCTCATACCATTTTTTCTATAACAAATGAACTAGAGATATCAAATATGATAAATTACATTAAAATAAAATTAACTTTGATAAAGTTGGAAAGTCGATACATTATCTATCTCTTCTAAACGTAAATATATGTAAATATTAAAATTCAATTCAACCTAATTCTGATGATGATTTTCTCATTTACAAAATTTTGTCAGCCACCTTCTAGAACGAAGTAATATCTAATAAAATAGTCTATCTATAAAATATAATACAACTTAATATGTGAGATTTAAACAGAAAAATATATAATAGAACCGAACAGTATCAATAAAAAACTTAAATCGAAAATAAACTGATAGTAATATAATCACAGTTTGAAAAAAACTACTCGCTTTGGTCTTCACAAAGGTTAAATGTTATTTACAGTATAACGTGCTGGATAATTCCATCAGTAAAACAGTTCGCGGATTTTTCCAACACTGGACTATAATGCTCTAGTGAAAAGTAATCAACTATACCCCGATGGAAAGTCGATTAACGGCCATTGCCTGAGGAACAAAGTAGTGCGCGGTTAAACGCTGCAAAATGAACTTGGCAGGGAAAAACGGTACACGTAAAAATAAAAATGTTTTTTTTTTGTATATTTTCTCTTTGTATGATGCAAAAATATGATTTTAACGTGAGTTGAAAATGCTCTAGTGTCATGTCCACATTTTTGATACTTTATTTTGACTCCCACAAAATAAAAAGAGCTACAACTCTAAAGCTTACATTTAATAAGGCTAAAGCTTGTATCTGGGCAATCATTATAAAAGGGATTGATTATCTAAATTAACAAAATAAATCTTTACTTTAATCCATACAATATTTTGTTTTGAGGCATAAAAGATAGCTTTTATTATTAATAATTAGTTGTTTCTACAATATCTGATAAAACTTATATTTTCGCAGTAGTACAGTTATTTACAATCACAAAAAAACAGGTCAAATTTCAGGATTAGTGTTGGTACACTTCGAAAAAATATGTATTAGAGATAACGTAAATGTCGTCTCTTCACACCGGCCATCTGTTGGTTGATGTATGTAGTGACACGGCCCAATCTTATTTGGTGGGGCCAAACCGCAAAATGTGCCAGAACTCTACTCGAATCATCTCACGAAGCAATTTTAGCAGTGATAATAAATGACAACATTGTTAATATTTATAAATGTTAATTCATTTTGGCAACATTGTCTGGTATTGTTTTAAATGCAATCAGTAGCATACCGGCTGAGGCTATAGTAATATAGGTACTCCGACGGTTTACAAATCGTCTGCCCTTTTAAATTCCGGCAGTCAATCGCCCTGAACCGAAGTGAAAAGGCGTGAAGCGGCCAATGTTAACATATTTTCTGCTGCGTACCGATTTAATTTCATTTTCTTTAATTCGAATTGTGTTTATTTTAAATTGTAAATTCTTAAATTCTGTGTATGTATAGCAACTAACTGCAATAAAGATGACTTTGACTAACCTGGCGTGTTTTGGCTGAAGCAAAAAACTTCATCATCACCATCAGCACGCTAGATATAAGTTCGAGCTTATCAGTAGTTAGGCAATAATTTAATCAACATTCAAACTATTTTTGACCTATCATTGATAGCCGCATTTAGATTTACAAAAAAATCCAGAAATTGACATGACCGGTTTTGCGCTCGCCCATATCAAATATAAAGACTTAGTCTATTTTTACTCGATTCCCTACCAAGCAAATATACACTTGGATGTTTGCTCAACTGGGAAAAACAATCACTTTTAGGTAATCGATTCTGATCTACTAACTGCGTACCTAAGCCTGATAGAGGCTTATCGAGTGAAGTTTGTAGAATTTTCAAAGAGTCTTTACCACTTTATTAACTGATTTAATCTGCAGTTGAAGCTTCATTAAAAAAAAAATACGGGTGTGTGGTGCAGTGGTCAACGTCATTGATTTCGGTTTCGGATTTTACGGGTTCAAATCACAGTACGTAGAGTTTCATAAATTGATTTTTCAATTCATGTGATTAGGCTTTTTACGAAGAATCGAGACAATAGTATTCATAGGAGAGATTTATTTTCATTTATACTGACTTTAAATGTATGTAATATTTCACCTTTACTGACAATTCTTGGTGGAAGGGCATTTGTTTTTTTTTTAATATCATTTTTATACGATATTTAACTAAAACAGGACGAATAATATAGTTGCTGTTTGTGCAAACTATTTTAAGTATCACTTTTAGGGTGTTAACTGCCAATTTTTGTTGGAAAGGCATTATATTTTAAAAATAAAACACAATATTTTTGTATTACTTTTAAATGTTTAAAATGATCACAACCGGTTTCGCTCATCACTCAACTGATAAAAATACAATCACAAACAATGACTACAATGACAAATGTCAACAATTAAAAGGTATACAAAACCATTCATGGACCAACTGTATTATATACCTTTTAATTGATGACATTAAATTCTACATACATAGCCTTGTTATGACTGTATTTTTATCAGTTGATAATGCTCGTAATGAGTGAAACCGGTACTGATCATTATACACATGTGGAAGTAGTACAAATAAAATATTTTAAACATTATGAATACTTTATTTATTCGCTCAAACATCAAATAAATATAAATATCTAGGCGTTTTAATGTTATTTTGTAAATATATTTTGTTATTTTATTTTGTATTTCATTTAAGAAGTATTCATTTTCTTTTCCTTTGTGGTAGCAAACCTGTTTTTGTTATATTTGCGTTTATTGTTATTACGCCACAAAATAGTTTAGCAAAAAACAACAGATTCATTAGTGATCCCATTCATTCAAGCTGCTATTGAAACGAGCATTTGATTGATTTGCCTAAGACTTAGCAGTGAAACGCTTTTTATCCCTGCAACGGGTCAGCTTTCTTGTAATTTTGTTAGTCAGATCCGCAGTTATATATAATCATTCTTTCGTCTTTTTTTCTTAAAATTATTCCGATGAATTATTTCATTTATTTAAAAAAAATGTATAATTAATAAATGTAGTGTGTGAAACATAGCTGAGATTATTATATCAAAGCCTGCCTACAATGAAAAGATATTCGTATTTTTGATTTTCCAAGTCATAAACAAAATTGTATTTCAAAGATATATCTTTACTTGCAAGATAATTTGAATAATCAAAATAAAGTAATGATTCTAATTTTACCATTTTAAATTAGTTTCATGAGTAGAGAGAAGTATAAAGGTAGAAGTGAAAGGTCAAAAATACAACAAAATTAAAGTTCATTAATTATAACAGTTCAAAAATGAAGATAATTATGTTTGAATAAGACAGTTCAAACAATAAGAGTTTATAACGTTGGTTATAATATTATATACGC
The DNA here is from genome assembly GCA_022494535.1 of Himalopsyche phryganea. Taxonomy (NCBI): domain Eukaryota; kingdom Metazoa; phylum Arthropoda; class Insecta; order Trichoptera; family Rhyacophilidae; genus Himalopsyche; species Himalopsyche phryganea. Next base: position 958,869 of record JAGVSL010000060.1, on the reverse strand, counting down.
GTTATTAATTACAAATAGGTATGTTCGTTTATGAAATATTAATAAAAATTGATAATACGTTTATTTTTAACGTCAATATAAAATTACTTCAATTACTAGTGACAGCTGGTTTTAAATAAGATTAAAGTAAGTTTATTTAATCATACAAATCTGAAAATTATAATCGCAATAGTAATTACTATGCTACACTGTTAACTTCATTCTATAAATACAGCTAACTCTTGATACAACCTTTGAGTGGGCCAACACCCTATGTTACAAATTAACCATCATTCCTCCATGTCACTTACTTATGGCGACTGCGATGCAAAATTAGCTACGCGGAACATTAGCTAGGCATGGTCAGAGCCTATTGATATAGTAGGAAAAAGTGCACCCCTAACCATTACTAATGAGCTTTTCTAGGAAAGTGTTCTTCAAGCTTAATGTGGCTATAAATAAATCCTATTATTTAACCGTTAAACCATGTTTGTGGCATTTCTTTATAAATATTGTATACTCAAGGGATCGTTAGTAGATTCCTGTTTTTTTTCAATTACTTGGTATTAAAGTTATATTTAATTTATAACTCGACCACAAAATGATATTTATACTTATGTAATTTTATACAATTTTAAATAAATATTTTGTATTTTACAGAGAAAATGATTAATACGAAAAAGCTTCTATATACTGACCAACCTTAAAACAGCTTTCCATTAATTAAGCAAATAGCTTTTTTTACTCGTTAATTTTTTTATCTTAGAGGTATAAATTTCAAAAAAAAAACTAAAATTTAATGTAATTTAAGCAAAAATGCCGTGTACTATGAGATATCCAAACTTTCATCAAAGTTTATGAGATGATAAACGCCCCCATAAATATTACTCACATAAAAAATCTTTCTGGAATAATAATTAATCGTTAGATACTTTTAATTTCCTCATCAATCAACTTTTTAGGTGCCAAAAAGAGTCATAAAAACATAGTTGCCAAAAAAGAGTGAATTTTAAAGGATTCGCAAACATTTCTCCCATAAAAATATGTATAATTACGTATTTATTTTATAAAAATAAGATTCATTAAAATACTTCCGATGAATAATGCGTTTTTTTATTGCAAAAAAATATTATATACTGCAATTTTATTTAAAAAGTTATCAATTAAATAAAAATACGTTAATAATATATAAAATAACAATTGTAATTTTGATCTAAAATCGATAATATAATACTTATTATATTTAAAATTGAAATAGTGACTGGAAACACTCGAGGGCTTATGGCCTACTTTGGTAAGCGGCCGAGGGTTCAATTTTTTAAATGGACTCATTCGAAGATTGATTCATTAACTTATTGATCGATGCATTTTCATCCATCGTCATCCATTTAGGTTTGTAGCGTATCACCTCTTCTCATGGTATTTTCCTTTCTCACCACCTTTTCTCTTTTCATCATTCAATCTTAAAAAACTATTCATTGAGCAATTATCAAATGTATGTTATTTTATTTATTTGCCTTTTTTTTCAGGAAAGTAAGTTTTTCAACTGAATGACGATCCGTTTCCGTTTCATTGAATGGCCATAAGTTCCATATTGTGAGCTGGCATTGTGCAACAATGGTAGTCATATATGAGTTTTAAATCTCTCCCGTATTGTATTTAGGCAAACTGATCTTATTTTTAGAAAACAATATGCTACATATAATTTAATCAATATTTGGCTTTTATTTTACAATGACCACTCCCAGTGTCGAGCGTATAGCCTCCTAATGGAGCTCAGTTGTTCAACGTCTTTTTTACGAAGAGAGTAAGGATAGAAGGATAAAGCTAGGACAGGATTAGCAGTTAGCCAATCGCTCTCGCTTTACCCCGTTTTTATGATCGAAATGTGGGATAGAATGTTGACTATTGCTCTGAAAATACCACCTGTAACAGTTTTGAAACATTGACGATTATCACCAAAATATCGTTTCAAAATAATAATTTCATAATAATTTTGTTGTTCATTAATTTAGTTTGAAGTTAAATAAATCAACAACAAACAAAAACATTTTATTTAATAAATAAAATTGAAAATTGTAGGTAAATTAGATTTTGTGCTAATCGTTTGACACATCACAGGATGAACAGATAATTGCTGAACAGTGTCAGCCATCCCATTATTACTCAGTGAAAATTTCATTTATGTACTAGTAAAAGTAACGGCCAAAAAACCACCCCGGAGGCAGCAGGATTGACTATAAATTTAAGCGAAAGCACGCGACAGTCGAAAACAAAGCAGTAAAAAGTAAAATGAAAACTTGGGAAGGCCTTTCTACTGGCTGAAGTTGACAAGGTAGAACTAGCATATTATTTTTATACTTTATTATATTGAAAAGATATGATTCATTTGTGTGTTAATAGTATTTTCAAAGACATATTTTTTTTGATTGTAATAACTTGACTTTCTAGCAAAAATTTCACTTGCTTATATTCACACATTGTACAAAACCTGTGCCTAAAATAATTAAAAATAAATAATCATACTTAAATTGTCGTAATTAGTGAAGTCTTCTTATTTTTAATAAACATAATATATTGATTTTAAAATTAATACAATTTTATATCCTGACCAGTGCAATAGGACTCACACAATAAAACGAATAATTAAACACTTCGCATTATTCATTTGTTTTTATTGTGTATAGGTCTCTTTCCAAGCGCAGAGATATTCAATAAACTATTTATAATATAAACAAAAAAGCTAAAACTAAAATATTTATAAAAAAATCCTACTTTTTAATAAGGATGCTTGATGAGATTGAATAGCAATTTAAGTATACATTTATAGCTATCATGCATTGAAGAATTCCTTTTTTCATTCATTTGATATTCTTCTGAAATTTTTGTGTGAAGTAAAGTTTAATTAATTATAATCTATAAAGATAGTAGTATTGATTATTTGTCATTTTATACATAAAAGTAAATATTTTGTGGTCTTTGTGGAAAAAAATATCTAGCAATTTTCCGCCAGCTGTTACGGAATTTCATAAAGTGAACACAAATTCCTTGAATGGATTCTTAAATTTATATAAAAACAGCGTTTAATTTTTAAGTACGCAGCATTTGTATTAACAATATGTTTTTATAAAAGTTGAAAAATAAAATTGTCTGTTTAAATTGAAAACGCCTGCTGTTTTCCACCTTTCACATTAGAACGCATCTTTCGTGGTAGTGATGTATTGATTTCACATTAAAAACAAAAGATATCCCCTCGGCCATAAATAGATTCTTTTCCTAGCGTTTTAACGGTGATGATTGAGAACTATTAATTTTCTGACACATAAAAGTTTCTACCTATAAGAAAAGTTGTAGGAAAAGAAAACGGACGATGTTATATTCTGAGTTTGATTTTTTAATACTAGTTGAATTGTATTATACCAGTTTAAAAATAAATAATACTCTTAATGTAATTTGTATGATTATCTGTAAATTCTTATCATATTTTTAGAACCAATTGTTTAATATATCTGGTAATTTTTAACACTCAAGCTACTCTCAAAAGTTAGTGAGGGACTGGGCAAGTTAAAATTAAACTCTTCAGGCTTAATATCATATAAATAACAACTCCTGATAATAATTGAATACTTTTATGAACTGAACATCCACGATCAGTATTCTTAAAGAGGTTTTTTTTAAATAATTTTGTACATTAAGTGCCTTAAGCTGACAGAATACTTCTTTGTAAAGTGCTAATCTAGAATACATGAGGGAAAAGTATATATCGACTACGTCTGTTATTATTCTAGAAATAAAAATACCAAATTTAGCGCCCACATTGTGTCAGTAGGAATATATGTGTACAAAAAAAGAGGAAGAGAAAAATTCCATATCTTTTTTTAAATAATAAATAACTTTATGAATTAGTCGCAATGTTGTGACCAAATAATATTTTGTACCATTGAAAAACTTTACAACAATGTGCAGCTCTCGGAGGATTGAAAATTCAAAATAAAATTGAATTCAAAAATTTTGTCCACAAATAATTGAACCAGTGCAAGCTTTTGAAAAGTCGTCTGTGAAGCAAACTCTTGAAAACTTTTTGAAACGAACAAAAGATTGCTTTGATAAGTCTCCCAGTGGGAAAGCTTGCACCGGAGGCATTAAAAATCACCAAAGCCTGGCCAACGAACTTTCAAGCACACCTAAATTGTCAACTTCGTGACTTTTCGTTTGAAATCTATGTTAAGTTTCGTAACGTATACAAATAATCCGACATGTTATTTTCGTTTGATCATTACGATATAATGTACTTGTCCATACAAATAATTTCTCAGTACAAGTCCATTCTATAATCATTCTTTTCTATGACGGATCGCTATGTAACGTCACTGAAGCAAAACATAATACTAATATCGCTATGGACTTGCTCACTTAGCTCTCTTTCTAAATTCAGGCAACGTAAAAATGAATAACGTATTGCTAATACTACATTGAAATACCAAGAAAAATAATATACCTAGCTTTGGTAACAAACGTGCATATTGATAAGTATTATAATAGTAAAGAAGACATTTACTTTCGCTATGTAACTTGTTGGTACCATCTGTCACGTTTGAACTCCTATGTCTGTACAGGACCAAACGTTTTATACCTGTCTCTTTAAGTACATGACCACAATATTAAAAAGACTTGAAACGATTGTGTAAAAATAAAGAACTTTCTATGGATTTAGGAATTGCATTATTTGTATAACCAAATCATGAATCTCATATTTTTTCTGTATATGCCAGTTGTTTCTAACAGGGGAGGCGTCAAAAATTTGAGATAAAAAAACAATTTTCTTGCCATATCTACAAATAAATAAAACTTCATATCGTAACATAACAGTAAAAATTCAGTAATTGAATGTTTGTTTCACTCATAAACAAAATACACTCATTTTTGAAAAGAAAATTCCATAGGTAATAAACAAATAAAACTAATCTCAGGATAAACACGAAGCCTCAATGTCGAGGCAGAAAGAAAAAGTTGTGAAAAAGATGCTGAATTATGATTTTGTGGTTGAAATTAATAAGAAAACTATTTAACATCGACAGTGAGCAATTTGCAATTATTATTTTTTTCAATAGAACACCACCTAACAGATAAAATAGATTTTGATAATGTTGCTGACGATTTTGGTGATAGTAAATCAAGGAAAAATAATTTTGTTACATTTTTTTTTGCGAATAGTTAATGTTGCTTAGTAAAATCTACTGAATATCTTTTCCTAAATTAATTTACAATTTTAATGTACAATATAGCAACGAATTTTACATCAATAATGGATATAAAAAATATTTTCAAGACTGGATTTGACATATTTTAAGAAAAAGTTAAAACTCTACAATATTCATATAAAATATGACATTTTTAAATGACAAATTATAAAAATATAGTGCATATTTTTCAATAAATTATATTTGTACATAAAAATTTTGTGCAATAATGGTTTAAGTATATTTTGTGCCATGATGGCTTAAGATTGAATAGTTAGTGATTTTAAAAATACCCTTAATCCAACACAATTGTAAAAGTTAAATCATTTTTGGAGAAAAAATGGTGGAGGGACGGCAAAACTCCTAGCAACGCCACAAAATCTTGTTATTTTTCTGTTAATTATATTTATCAGTTTTTTTTTAATAAACTTTTTATTATTAAAAACGTGTCTATAGTTTATTATCAGTTAAAAAAATTAAAGATGGGAAGGCGTGGAAAAAATATTTTTTAGGGGAGGCGTTGTAGCATAAGTACCTTACATTAGGAAACAGTTCCTTGATCATTTTTAGTTGCAGAATCTGTTTTTGTTTTGCAACTTTGTTTGACACACTGAAAGATTCCAGCATCAATTCACTAGCCTCTAGTATTTATGAAAGTCAGCATGTTATGCTAACAATATATTTTTTTTAATACTTGCAGTGATACATTTTTCGATATTACACTCCCTAATGAAATCTTCTCTCAGCTCTTAATGAAATATAATTAATTCTATTTCTGCTATTAAAATGCATAGAAGCTATTATTGATGCAATGACTTTAAATTATATTATTTAATTGAACCTTTATTTTAGTTTGTTTTTAAATTTATATTGATTCAGATGGCCTAATTTTTTTTTCTGTTTTAGTCCTATCCATCATGTATATGAAATATACGATAGGCTTAGAATAAAACTAGTGGTTTTGCTAATCGCGATTGTTAAGCCTCGTTTTAATTATCGGTTGGAAGGAAATTAAGATGTCATTATCCTTACTTTCAAACAAAAATAAATAAATAAATTTGAATATCAATTAATGAAACTGTCCTTACTGAGATGTGAACTAGTTGATACCGCTTGAAAAATAATGGAAGTTATTCAATTCAAAAAACTGTAAGATTTGCTTTTTTTCAATTTCATTAAAAAATGTAGACTTTATTGGTTAAAGTTCATCCAATCTAAACTTATTATCGTATAATGCTTATAATCTTAAATTCGACTAAATTACTAAGGAAAACTGTGAATAACCATTTTTATATTAATATTATAATATAACATGATGTCTATATATATTATATTATAAATGTTCAGTACAGTTTTTTTATGTAAAATATACGTTTACAAAAGGTGAAGGTTCAATATCCTTGAAAACTTTTTATGTAATATAATATATTCAACAAAACTATGATAAATGGATTTTCAAGATAAAACATTTTTTATGTTTGAAAACTTTTATTTTTCTTTACAAAGTGCAAAATCTTGAGAAAGTTTCCTCGCAAAGTGTCGTTTCACCTATAACGAGTTGAGATGACATGAGTTTTGAGATTTTTTATTTTATGAATGTTCTCTTTTCGCATACAGCAACCGTCACATCTAGAATTCAAATGTTATCTGATATAAGTGAGTCTATATCTCTATCAAGTCACTACTTGAGTTAGTGTAGTGTACACAGTATGGCATAACAATGAATTTTGTAATATAGCCATGGGAATTTATGGCAGAGGTACAGTATATAAATAAATAAATCAATTATCCTCTGTGGTCTTGCGGAAAAATAAATTTCAATAGTGATCAGTTGGCTGTGAGATCAAATCTCGGAAAGGTCAATATAAAAGATTTTATACAATTTTAATATGTGATCATGGACATGGGTGTTTGTGATGTATCTTCTCGTTGAATTAATATCGAGTGAAATTACAAAAAATCTCAGTTAAATTGATCTTATGTGATATAAAAAAAATGAAAATATTTGACACCGAGGCTATAAGCTGTAGTGCCAGATATTGCTTTATATTCAATAAATTAAAATATAATATTTTGCACACTTGGATCCTCGATTCCTTTTATGGACGTACTATACAAACAATTTTCTTACACCTCGTACCTGTGCCTGCTGCATAATCAAATAGTTCCTACTTCTGTTTTAACGCACTATGTCCAACATACACTTAGCCATGCCGTGATGTGTTTCATTACACAAGAACATCAAAAAGTATTGAATATGAGAATACTTGAAATGGATTATATGAATGGTTAGTATAATATTATTAAGAGGAATCTTTATGAGCTAATTCCACTATGCATGTATAATAAATGTGACTATAGAAGAGCAGTATATACGCTAGTTTGTTGTATACGGTTTTACAAAGGAGTAAGTTTACTTATCAAAAAATAAATTATTTTCGTAATTACGCAATGTATTTGAATTTATAACAAAAGTGAGGAGCCAAAAAAAGTCAAGTTCTTAGCCATGTAGAAGCCCTAATATTCAAAGTTTCGATATAAATACCAAGTATAGTTTTTTTTTATGTACCAATATAAGAGCGAAAACTATGGCTGGCAATACATTCAAAAATATGAAGTAACTATTTTAGGAAATAGGAAAGAACAAAATTTATATCTGTGTGCCTAAGGATTATTTCGTTATGTTCAAATCAGTACTTTTTAGTTGAGCCAAAACAAGATTTACGTTTGTATGAACTTTGGTGAAAAATGTGATGTTTCAACATGAAATTTACTTATTCAGCAGCATTATTTTGACTGGTTATTTTTCTCCTTCATATATATATGCATTGTAGTTATTATGGCATATTTAACTCATTTTTTAAGTCTTAAAGCCCTTTTCTTTTCGCAGCAAGAAATATTCATACACAGTTTTTCAAAATGATAAAGCAACCTACCCAACACACGATACAATTTTGTAAACTATGTAATTGCTTCTATATTGTTGAACTTTGTGTATACATTCATAGATTCACGAATACTTCGTTTTCCAAAACTCATATGGAAATGTCTTTCACGGTTTTTTCTGAATAACTCCATTCCATTCAGTAGTTGCACGAGTGCCAGTCTGTATTTGAAATCTGCAGTAACAGCGCTATCTGCCTTTTAGTTTTGTACATGTACATAATATAAATATTCTCGCAAATTCTAAACATTCTGTTTTGCAAATTTTCATAGCACAATGCATTAAAAAGTGATTTCTCTCTTTAAATCACCGCAAGGGTAATTGCTATTAATGATAATTTTAAGGAAAGTTAATCCCATCTCAATCAATTGTCAAAGCTTCGTTTTACAACACGACAACTCCTGCCAAAAAACCAATTATTTTACTTGAGAGTGTAAACTGCATAAGAAAACCAATTGAAGAATTACTCTTGTACTAAATTTTCATGCGTATGAATCTCTTCATTTTCAATGCAAGGCTGTTTGAAGCATTGATATCGTTTAGGATTATTAAAACAATAATCATTTATGAAGCATGAATAGGCTAAATCCTTTTTTTTTACATTATTTTGTAGATCAAAGTGAGTTGGACCCTTAGTTCATACTGAATTCTTAAGGAATGTGCAAGATATAAAAACATGATAGAATCACCATAAAAACCAGCATGTTCAACGAACAAAAAAGAATTCAAAAACAGTGTGTACGGTAAGCGGGATTGCAAAAATGTGTTACCACCAAATAAACAAACAGTATTTTTTTAATGTATGTAAAGAAAATGAAATACGTTTCCGGAGGTTTTTTCGTTGGAAATTTACGATTATTTTAACAACTTCTTATATATTTCTTTATTTTATCGTTCTAAAAAGACCATATGAGACTTATTTTATATAATCTTTTATTGAGAGAAACATATAAAACAATCGGTGTATGTAGTTTTGGAAAAATATACTTTTATAATGTATGTAGTTGCAGAATTTTATTTGGTTTCATCATTTGACAATATTTAAATAAACAACTATTTTACCGAATACATAAAAATGCCAATGTTTTTTTAAAAACGAAGCTTACAAAAAAAAAACAATTCTGGATTATTGGTATGGATTAGTTTATTTTCTTTCAATGACATAGTTATTTTTCCTGTCTACTTTTAAGGTGTTAACTGTCAATTCTTGGTGGAAAGACACTTTATTTTAAAAAATAAAACACAATTCATTTGTACTACTTCCACATATTTATAATGATCAGGACCGGTTTGCTCGGTTTGATAATGCTCATCATGAGAGAAACCGGTCCTGATCATTATAAATATGTGGAAGTAGTACAATTGAGTTGTGTTTTATTTTTTAAAATATTTTTCCTGTCTTGCGTAAAACGCTGTATGTTTACAATATGAATTATATTTTACTGTTTTTGTTGATTTTCATAGAAACAGCGTTTTTATAGATACATCTTATATTATTTTTAGTGTTAAATCTGTAACGGAAACTAATTTTTAATACCAATGTATAAAATAGTTTTTTCCAAACTATTTATTTGTAATAGTTTTAATTTATTATAATTGAAAAAAATACAATTTTACCAGATTCAGATAAAGTAATTAACTGATTTATTACAGAATAATACTTTTATGTAGTAAAAGGTATTCAATTTCTTTTATTTTCAATCAATTCAATGAATGTAATCAATTACTTAGAAATTAATTCTCTATTAAAGACTCCTTAATTCTATTTTTTTCGTTTAAATCTGAAAAAATAAAGTTTGTAAAAATTCAAAACTGAAATAAATGTTATGAGAATTTCCAGAATTTTAAATTACGGCATTTCTTGGAAATAGTACTAGAATATTATTATCTCGCGTTTCTCAAATATGAATTTCCGCAAAAAACGTCCAAAGAATTTTCTTTTTTACAATCACTCAGCCTTAATAAAAACTTAATATAAAGCTTTCAAATTAATTAAAGTGAAAATCTTCTACTTGTCTGCCAAAACAATTAATAACCTTATATGTAGATGTTCACATAAATAAACTCCTATATTAAGTACACTCATCAAAGCAGTGTGCATAAGTGTTTAGAACCTCACACCTGTAATAGGCTTTAATAATATCTATCTCATCAGGATGATTGATGGCATTTAAGGGCTGACTAACTCAGATAAGGGGTGTATCGTCTTTTAATATGGAATTCTCAGTTCTCATTCTACGTAAGTATCACATTAGCTTAAGCTATGCTACTAAGTTGATTTATGTGATTTTTTTGGCAGGGGTCTACACAATATATTATATTTTATGTATATAAAATCAATTACTATTATATTTGTACAATTTCATAGCACCAGCATTGTGTTCAATCTATCCACGGTTCACAATTGTATTAAAAATAAGTTACAACCCAAATTTAATGGAGTAAAAATGTTTCTTGATTCATCAAAACCATAAGAATACTAAATATAGATTCCAAAAGACATCAGAAATTGTTTAAGAATATTTATAAATATTACTATATAATAACTATTTAAGTATTCCCGTACTATATATAGGTGTGCGATTTATAGAATGGGAATAAAAACAAAATGTATTTATTAAGAATTAGTATAAATAAAACACAACTTATTTTGTACTTAAGGGTGTTTTTTAAAGGTATAGAACTTTAAAATGAAATAAAACATTTAATAATCGTGATATTGCTCATTATATTAGATTTATTGAAAATTTTATTAAATGCCAATAGCTTTTAAAAATGGTTTCCGACATGTGTGCGCCAGGGCTGGCTCAAAGAAACCGCAATCTCTAAGTCCAATTTCCAAGCACTTTCTAAAGCAGCTGCGACCGTTTATCGGCAATAGTGGGGCGAATATTGGCTTCAAGGTTGTTAAGCGTTGCTGGTTTATCAACGTAGACTTGCAACTTCACATACCCCTACAGAAATAAGTCTAAAGGTGTTAAATCACATGATCTCGGTGGCCAATTCACAGGTCCATTCCGCAAAGTTATGCGCTCATTGAAAGTTTCCTTTAGCAACTTGATTGTGGCGCGCGCTGAAAGCTCGTTACATTATGGCCATTCAATTTTGGAATGAAAAAATTAGCAATTATAGATCTATAGCGCTCTCCATTGACAATATCGTTTTGGCCGGCATCGTCTTGGTAAAAATATGGACAAATGATTCCACCAGCCCATAAAGCACACCAAACTGTTCATTTTTGTTGATTTTACGGCGTTTCAAAAATGACTTGTGGAATTTCTTCGCTCGAAATCCGGCAATTTTGTTTATTGACGAAGCCATTCAACCAGAAATGAGCCTCACCGCTGAGCAAAATATTTCGGTAAAAGTCAGAATCAGATGCAATTTTTGTTTCGCCTCATTCACCGAAGTTGTGACGCACACGATGGTCAAGCGGTCTGTTCATGGTGAAATGGCAAACAAAACTGAGCACAAATCAGCTGTCAGCTGTCGAATTGGCTGTCACAGCTAAAAAAAGCTGCCAGTTTAAAAAACAAACCTCCAAAAAAAACATCCTTTACTAGCACATTTTCATAATAATCAGGTCTATTCATCACGAGCATTATCAACTGATTATCAGCTTGAAAATATTCATGGTGAGCAAAACTGCTCCTGATCACTATAAAAATATGGAAAATGTACAAAAAAAAGTGTTTTTTTTTTAATTTAATGTCTTTTCACCTTAACACCTCAAAAATGATAAAGAATCAGTGTTGCAGACACCTTTTCATAATGACAATCAATACAATATATTCACCATAAATGTGATAAATTTTCTTTTCACTAAAAAAACATTTCAAAACACTTTTTTCTCATTTATTTGTGCTTTGTACTCTGCATTGAAGGAATCCTCGTCATTCATAGTTAGCTATATCACTATTTAGACACTATTTTAAAACTTTGGCTGTATTTAAGCATCATTTACATATTTGATTACACGATGTTTATTTAGAGACGACAATTCCTTTATATATGAATATATTTTTAACGTGATATGTTCGTTGGTGATTGCCCTCATGTAGCCGCCCTACTCGTCCAACAAGATTCACACATGGACGTCACAAGCATCGCGAGTAGAATCGACCTCTACTAAAAAATAATACTAAGCAGTCTGGGGACGACCATCCCCGTTTTGTCGTCGGTCAGCACAATTGAAACAGAGAGTATGCATGGGGAGTGTTTCATCGCATATATCGAGATTGCAAAAAAGTCAACGGCACGAGGTGTTCCCGAGCGGTCACCCATCCAAGTACTATCCACGCCCAATGTTGCTTAACTTTGGTGATCAGAAGAGAACCGGTGCTTTCAACGTGATATGGTCTTTGGCGACCATTTTCGTTTAGTCGCCTTACTGGTTCAACACGATCCACACATGAGCTTTACAAAAATCGCTAAAAGAATCGACCTATGCTAAAAATAATCATTAATAGTTTGAAGACGTCCACCTCAACGTTGCCGTCATTCAAACGGTGAGGATGCGTGAGGAGTGTTTCATTGCAATGATTGACATTATACAAAAGCCAACGGCACGCGGTGTTCCCAAGCGGTCACCCATCCAAGTACTATTCGCACCCAATGTTGAATAACTTCGGTGATTGGATGAGAACCGGTGTTTTCAACGTGGTATGGTCATTGGTGAATATTTAAATCTAGCTGCCCTACTAGTTCGACACAATCCACACACGGACGTTGCATATTTTTTTATTCTATGTATTGCTAAATAAAGTTACCCGATTGCGAAAAACTTCAAATTTGTCTAAGATATAATATTTTTACGCTTTATTTTTGTATAATAATGATGGGAGTTATCATTATTCTACAGCATTTTATACTGAATTGGTTATAGTAAAAATATCTAAAATAAAACCACCTTAAAACCACCCTAAATTATCCATAAAATATTTTGCTCATTTCTGACAGAAAGGCAGCTTAATAACTATAGTGGGATATTACACGTTTCAACTATTCTACTCTTACAATTTTTTTTAACGAGAACATTAAGGTTTATGTCAGAGACCACAATAATTTCGCTGGTCTATATTTGATAAGTTTAGTGGATTATTTCTTCAGCATATGCGTGGGTAGTTGTTTTCTCTGACGTCAGTCGCGTGGGATAAATATAATCCAAACATCACAATAAAAATGTTTAATACTTGCGAAAGAGTGTCGCGTGTGGTTTTTTCAATTTCGCTTTTCACCCCCGACAATAAACCGATAAAGCACCCCCGGGGGTGTACCAAACAGTTTCGCCTCTAAATATTTTCGACAATAGCTAATAAATATTCAAATTTATTCTTGCCACACACTTACATGTATATACGCATGATAATAATAAAATACGAAGGCTGTTTTACGAGTGAAGACCACAATAAACGACCTTGCCTTCATTTTTACTTACTCAACGCGTAAATATTTTTTACTTGTTGCGCACGAAATATTTCTAACCATAATAAACAGGTGAATATTTTATGATTCTCTTGATTAAAAACTATGTAATAAGTTTGTTCACAAAAACGCATCCATATAAATCTTAGTTTGCTATCGATTTTTTTTTGTTGTTTTCAAAGCAATTTGTTCTTTAACTGGTACTGAGCTACATACTTAATATGTGTATTCAGCTGAGTCCAGTGTTTCTTAACCTTGCTCAACTCATATTTATACTGCAATCACAACGTTATTATTCAGTACTCAAAAATTTGTAACTAAATTATTGCTACCAATTATTGCAATACAGATAAGACTAGGACGCACTGACGCAAAGAAACGAACAAGAATTGACAGTGATGACTGAGTTTATAACCACAATATAAAATGATGCATTTGACCATAAAGATTTCAGCAGTACCTTCCAAATGCTAAAACAATTAAAAAAGACCCTCAGGTTGTTAAAACGCCCAAAAAGAGGAGCATTGACGTCTCTTTTAAGAAAAACTAGTTTATGTTTGAATGATGTGAATATCTGATTATTCTTATATATTATATATATAATATTATATTGAAGTCTCATTTTTTTTAAAAAAAATTTATCTTTTGAGACTCTTTAAAATTGATTGTAATTTTGAATTGACGAAATTAAAGAGGTGAAAAGTAATTTTCACTAAACGAGACTTGAAAATAATAATCCAATTTTTAAATTAATCTTAAACCGTTTATAACAACGAATGATTATGCTGGGTGTAAGTGATAAATAAACTTGAAGGAAATAAGCCAATTTGAATTAGCTTAAAGTTCATTAAAACTTTGGAAGAACCTCTGTCAAAATTATTAATGTAACAGAAATGCTGATTGTTTACAACAAATAACAAAAAAACTTTGATTATTTCAACAAGTTACTAAATAAGGAATTAACAATTGCTTTTATGTTCCATTTTCAAAATATAATAAATGCTATAAACTTTTGTTTTATTGTGATAATTACTTTCCATCAAAGGATTGTCTCTGATATTTTGATTGCTTAGTAATATTGTATTATTTAAAATAATATTTAGTAGAATAGAGTTGTTTAGTTTCTGTTAATTTTAAACATACTCAAATAATCAATACAATGATTAACCCACAGTTTTATATAAAAGAATATTATCGATAGTACAGTAGCCGAGTGGTTAACGTTCTTGAGTGGTCGTCTTATTCAACTGCGGTGTTCACCAAATGGTGTAGTTTCAAATGTTTAATGAGTAATCATAACTAAAATAGATCAAAATTTCTTCATCTACACTGTTGGAGTCTTTGTTTAATGATATTGTAGTTGATAGCACTGATTGTAGTTTTGAAATTGCACTTTACATTTAATTTACAGAAATCTTCTAAAATTATTGAAATATAAAGAGTCTGAACACGATTTTATTTCTCTAATATATTTATTACTATACTATAGTATATAATAGTTATAGATATATTTTTTAATTTCTTGTGTACTTTTAACGTGGAGCATATGACCTCCTATTGGAATTGTCTAAATGGAAGTTTTATACGAGAACCGCTTTTTACTCAGTTGCTCAACCACTCTTTTTCGAAGAGAGTAGGGATATATGGATAGGGCTAGGACTGGACTTATGGTTAGCTTATCACTCTCGCAACGCCCCTTTGTAGTATCAGATAGGTTGGAGAAAATTTTAAACATCACAAACATTCATGCCTACGAAGAGAAATCAATTGAAAAATCATATAGTAAAACTGTTCGTACCAGGATTTGAACCCGAGATATCCGTAAGCGTAGCCAACTACGTTGACCGCTGCACAGTTATGCATGTCATAACATTTAAATGTATTTAATTTTTCATATAATAAAGAAACACTCAGCTTCGACTTACCTCTAGACCACCTTGAGGATCTGGCGGTGTAAAATTTACATATTTAGTATCATGGTGATTTGTTACTAACTTGAATAAAACATTTTTTTCTCTACTAGTAACATTTATGTATGTAGAGTAAATTTACCTTCATGTCAAAAATGTACTAATATTATATAGAAATGCTGCCTAAGTCTATCGGTATGAATATTTTGAATGTTTCAAACAAACGGTCATGATAAATTAATGAAAAAAATCATAAATTCTTAATCATTATAAGGCTAGGTTCTCGACAAAACCACCCAAACCAAACCCACCCGAACATTGCCATCCAGACATTTTCTCTTTTATATAACAATCAAAATAACGAAATTCCCATATTAATACATCATTCCATGGTTACTCTGACAAAACTTACTAATTTGGAATAAGTAGGTTTTCGAATTGCATTTTAAAACCCTCTTAAACCTTTTTTTCCCAATTAGGATTAAGGGTCATTGTTGTCCGTGTTGGGATTAATCTAGGTGTCAATGAGGTTCCTAGACTAAGTGATAATAATGTGTTGTATTTTATCTTATATAAATAAGATATAAACTATTTACTGTCTATCAATCTGAGTTCATTCAAGTGCTAAAATGCCTTAAGATGTTGAAAGGCAAATCCCGGGTCGTTAGTGACGAAATACATGGAAATGTTCAAAATCTAAACAATTCAAACAACTGAGGATGATAATAATTCTGCTAGTTTTATCAGTGACTAGGTATTATAATAACATTTCTTGCTACATTGTTATTTTTAATTTAAAGGCGACCCTAATATAATACACTCAATATTCAAGCACTATCGATTGCTTATCCGGTTAGTGAGTAATTTATATTAACCTTTCACTTCCCTTCCAGTAGTATTTCGTAGATGGAAATTAATTTCGGACAGAAATATAAATAAAATCTAATAATAACCAAGAAGCTAAGTCAAGTCGATTGTTGTCAAGACTCGCTAGAGTTACTGTTGGATCGATAACATGGTCAAAGGCAGTGGGATTTCATCACTGTAGGATTGGTTCTTTGAATAAATGTCTTATGAACAATTGTTTTTTGGTGCAGATATCATTTTTTCTTATATAACATCATTAGTTAACGTTAACTGTCAATTTTGATAGAAAGGCATTATAGATATTTTTAAAAGTAAAATACAATTTTAATTACGCTCTTCACAAACAATTCAACTGATCATAAATACAATTAAGCTTGAATCGTTGAAATTTTGTATTTATCCATGTACTTCGTCACCCGGGTTTTGCCTTTCGGGATCTTCAGGCATTCGATTATTCGAAAATCCAATAAACTCGAACTGAACGCCAGTTCAAATTCATTCGTGTACTCGAATGCCCGAAGATGCTGAAAGGCAAAACCTGTGTCGAAAGTGACAAAATACATAGAAATGTAAAAAATTTCAACAAATAAAAATATTAAATTTCTAAATGGATACTGTAAATTAAAAATGAGCTATTTAAACCTATAATGAATAATTATGTGGGTATGACTAATAAGAAAGTATAAAAAATAATTGGTGTGTGAGTAAGATAACAATTTTTAGAGTGTAGTGTAAATTATAAAAAATCGAAATAGAGCTATCTACAGTAAGTATTTAACAAACCTTTTAAAAATGAATTTATGCCATATCTCTAATTAATTATTAATAAACCATTTTCTTTTTTGAATGAGTTTTGAAATTCATTCTTAAATATTCATTTAGATAATAATTGAATTATGAGAAATTTTCACATTGAATTGATTAAGCCACTAAGAATATTTCATTAGTTATTTAAAGTTGTGAAAATTATTTTTTTACTGAAAATAAAAAAAAAGTATTGTTTACATGTCTAACGGTAGATTCTACTTTGAATACTTTCTTAAATAAAACATAAATGATCTTGAATGAAATTTTGATTGGATAAATCAGTATAGTAAAGGTTTCGAATTTATTTAAATAAAAAATTGAACAAAACAGTTATCCAACTATTGAAAATACGACAAAACACCACAGTATTCACTACAAACAATAAAAAAAAATCATTTTAAATTTGAATAAGTTGGCAGGTATTCAATTTTCAACACAATATACCCAAGTACTGACCGGGACCGATTGAATCCGCCTATGTCATGACCTGAGAGCGCTGATGGAGTACCTACACTTGGTTGAAAATTTAAATTGAAAATGTAAATTTTGAAGTAAAGTTACAATTTAAATTTTGCAAAATTTCACCAAGAAGTTTTGTGAAATTTTCGCCTTGAAGAGACAAAAAATCAAGCACGGCTTCACAAAGTGTGTCATGTGTTATTTGGGTCATCTTGGCTGGTTACATTTTCGAAAATATAATATTTCACTATTATTCTCCTTAAAAATTGACTATTATTGTTTGACCCAAAGTCATGACGTATTGCTGTTCCAGGTTTTTCAACCAACTATTCATTCAAATCTTGAGAGGGTTTGATAAAAAGATATCAACTTAAAAAATGGAAAGCAAAAAGTATTTTTATATATACATAAAAATGGATGTTTTTTTGTTTGTTTGTCCTCTATGCGTTACTTTACGATTCATCCGATTTCAATTAAACTTTAGTGAGTTGTTGTGAGCAAATCCTTGAAGGTTTCTAAAGAAAAAAAAATTTAAATCTAAAATATAAAAAAAATAAATCTAAAAAAAGTATCAACTATTTACAAGTAACAACATCTATGAAATCTATGGCGGAAAAAACAAAAAAATATTGTGTATCCAAAATAGAGGTCTGCAAGAGCCCGGGTTTGGTCTGTGGGCCTCTACCCGGCACGGCCGGTTGAAAAGGCTTGGGCTGGTGAAGATAATTCAGATTTGGGCTCGGCCGGGCCCGGGTAAGGAATTCAAATTTAAGAAAAATATTTCTTATTATGTTCGGGTCATGAGTCAGCAATACGGGAATAGTATTCATAACTTAAATAAGTTATTTCACATATGCCATAAATATCGACGTTGGAAAGGAAAAAGAACGTAACCCACACACAAAAAATATTATGTATTGCCCAAACAAAACGTGTATTAAATTGTATACGTGATGATTATCGAAAAGAACATATTTTGAAATGACGGAGTGATAAGTTCTTTTTCCTTTCTACAGTCGATATTTGATATATACATAAATATAGTGTTTTAGCATGTTTTGTGTGAGTTATACACAATATTTTTTGGTGTATGTTATGTCCTTTTTCCTTTCCACAGTCGATATGGAAACAATATCATATATTGTTTGAAATGTAGAAATAAATTATTACATTTTAAAAAATCGGGCGTTATTCGGGTCGTGAAATAAACAGGGCTGCGGGTCGGGTTCAGGTAACAAGTGAGACTTGGCCTCCGACCGGGCCGCGTCTGAAGATGACAGGCACAGACCGGATCATTTTATTAAATTTCAGCCCGTGCAGACCTCTAATTCAAAATCACTTCAATCAACAAAACTAAAACACAAACCCTTTCTTTACCTGAGTGGTATTGCAACGCATGCCGGGTACTCCCTAGTATTATAATAAAAATAAAAAGAATGTATTCATTGAATTGATATTTACTTTTAAAGTTCATTATTGTGGTAAAAATATCACAATATAGAGTTGCCTAAGAAGAATAGGTATAATAAAGCTGATTCCTGGCAATATATTTCCATGCTATTTTTACCTTAGTTAATACTCAACTCATAAAGAAAGTATGAATATTTTTTGAACTGTGCCTACTTCTAGCCTAATGCATACAGAGTCCTCGTGGAGTATATCCAGAAAACTTGCATATAGGAAAACTAGTTGCTGGTCAGGTAAGTCATTAAGTCAGTCTGACAAAGATAAGGAAAGAAGTATGACATAAGAAACAACTAGCCAGCCAATCACTCTTTCAATACTCTGTTTTCACAACCGAATCGTTTGCAGTTGCGACTTATATAAGTATTCATCTATATCTATTATAGAATTGATTCATAAAATTACTAAACAGGAATACCTTATTTAAAACTTTGAGAGGCTGTGCCACGAGTTGTAACACCTTGAGTCTGCAAAGGTAAGTTCCACACAAATCGTGAGTAAAGAAAGCGTTTGCAATTTGGCAAGGAAGCAAAAATCATTGTTTAAGTTAATTTAGGTACAACGAAGCGAGAATTAATCGGACTTCTAAACGTTCAAAGAGATACGCTGTGAACTCTTTTTAACAGTAATGGTATTACAAGATATTTCAACAGAACATTCTTCTCCGAAATATTATTTTAATTAGCGAACACTTTATTTTATGTTTATTTACCTTTTATGGAACTGAAAATAACTTTTATATTATAAACAATAATGATACAGACTTTCTGAACTGTTAATAATTATATTTTTTGCGAATATTCACGAAAAATAATTATTATATTTCTTTTGACTGCTTTTTATAAATAAGATTTTTTGAAATACAAAATTATCTTCATCTTATCTATGGAATAATTGACCAATTTATTTATAAATGAAAGAAAACGAATGCTGAAAAATGGGATTATTTTTATTTTCTCCTTCAAAGCTTTGGAGTTGTAACTAAAGTACAATAAATTTACAGTACAGTTCGTCAAAAAAATAATTTTAAATATTTAATGCGACATGTCAGTTACCATTAACGTGAGATATACATGGAAATTTTGTTTTGTAGCAGGTGTAACTATAATAAATAATAACGGAAAACGAAGTAATATTAATACTGAGGCAGTAAATTATCATTATTTAAGCTTTTCAACTCTATGGTGAAGTATGTAGCCTATATCCACATTTGTAAACCGTCACCAATATATATGTTTTTTCATTTTTTTTGGATTTCTTATCATGTATCATTGATAATGGCCATAGTCTTTAACTACGGTGTAAATAAGTTGTTCAATCAGTTTATTATAATTGCATGTTAATTTCTAAATGTAATTTGATTACATAGCAAAAATAGATAGCTTTTTTTTAGGAGTCTACCAAATCATCTGACAATTAAAAACTCAACAAATACAATTCATCGACTAGAAGCTCCAAAACAAATTATTTCAAGAGCCAGATAATTGATTTTTGGTTGAATGAGATAATAAATTTAATGAAATGAGATATATAATTTATAATATATCGACTCTCCCCACGTATGATCACGTAAGTGAAAAATTTGTGATTATATATGTTTTTTGCTTTTTAGTTATCTACGCACTCAGTTCTATGGGAAGGCATCAAACAACGAGAGATATTACATTTTAGCACTAACCCAATTTTGAAAAATATACATCCAATCGTTACTTTGTAATTGTGTCATGAATCTTTGAAATGCTCTGCTGTAAAGTATCATGTTTGCAGATAGGTACAGGATTATACGTAGAGAGTGTCGATGTATAACAATAATTTAACAGGGTTAAATCGACACCAATTACACAATATTACTTTTCTAGGGTAAATTTCTTTTTAAAAATTTTTGATGTTCAATTTTCGAGTGTTAAAGCAGTATAAATATTTGGTAAATTAATTTTAATGGCTTCCAGCAACTGACATATGATATTACTTATTGACAAACGTTTTTGTCTTAAAAAAGTTCAAAATTAAGTCTGGAAGGCTATAAATTAAAAGCCTTGAAATATTCAGTGTTATTTTTATTCCTTTGAGCATACAATCACCTTTGCGATCAGAGATATAATCTTCGTCCTGAATAAATAATTACATTTCCACCTATTTCTTATCTCTCTTACATCTTGGGGGATGAATCGGCCATTTGTCAACAGTGTTAAAAATTGGATAGCGCACCACCCCATTGCTACTCCACCCCCGCCGCTCTTTTTTCAGCCACCCCGCGGTAAAGAGGCGATATGCGTATAATTCTGCGAAATTAAATTATCATAAAAAAACAGTTTAATACAGGGATGACGCATCTTTATGAGCCTCGTTATTCAGAAATATTTTGAAAAGGGGTAGTAACATGTAATTATATTTTAAATCTATTGAAATTACATTTTTTTCAATCCAGAAAAAATTGTTGAATGATCCTCGATTTTGAAACAAATACGTAATTATTCTGTTTAATACCGTAAAAACTTATATTATTGTATATTTATTTCATTGTAAAGGTGTACGTGCGTGACGGTTTTCGTGCCTAAAATTTATTTTATTTAGAAACAAAACAAACATAATATTATAATTTTTTTGTTACTATAAATAATGTAAAAAACATTATACACTTTCCATTGACTGCTTTTTTACTACTACTTACTTACTTGAAGGTCATTTTCAGATATTAGTATTATAATGATAAGAAAACTTCTTTATTATTTTACCTATCATCGTTTTGAAATTTGGTTATGTTTGATAAACCTGTGTATTATTTTCATAAACAGAAAAAGCCTTCATTTTTTTAACAAGACCTTTATATATTATGTATAACCTCTTTAGTATATTTTTGTTTTATGGTAAAAGTTAAGCATAGCCACTATTACTCATATTAAATCTTATTCTTTCTTTTTTCTTACATCTATTGTATTAGAAAAAATCTAATATATTTTCAATGAATAGTTTTTATTTAAATACTCAATATTAACTGAATTAAAATATTGTTATAAAGAACATTGATTATAATATCTACAGCATATCTTTGGTGTAATAAAATCAAATGATATGATGAAAACATGCCGATATCTTAGAAAGTTACAACTTATATTGTAAGAATTTGAAGACTATGTCAGGACTAGGTGATTGATAAATTAATTATTATATAAGATTGCCAGATTACACTTCCGAACTATGTTAGCTAGTTGAGCTGTTTATCAAAAATTGTTGAAATAAACTGACACCTATTAATAAATTTATACAATGCGTGTATATCAATGCTCAACAGCATCCAGAACAAAAGTGACATTATAAAAATTATGAAAATGTACCAAATATTGAAGATCAAACAAGCATAGTACATTACTACTATAATGGTAGTGATAAGAGTCGCTTAAAACTCTCCTGGCGATTTTTCAATAAATTATTCAACAACAAAAGTGTAAAAATTTCTTCCTATTTCGTCTCCTTTTCAAAATTCAAAAATTTTCAAACTTAAAAATGTTTTTTTTTACACGATGTCTATCCTCGATTTACACGGTCAAAATGCTACGGAAAAACGAGAGTGTAAAAGAATATTCTACTTCTTTATACACCGGAAGACAATAAATAATTTCAATAATATTTAAAACTATCATACTGCCCATAACAGTTTACCGTGATTTACTCAAAACTCTAAAAACCTAAGGGAGCGTGTTAAGCGACTCAGCAACTCATATAAAGTATCCTGTGCATTCGTTTACTTAGAATCCGCCGTGGCGGTAAAGTTTAATCTATTCCGCGTTGAATCTAAAAAGGAACCAATAATAAATCCCGATCACCATAATATGATGTTGCAATCTTATCGCATACCTCAAAGCAAGACTTGATTGAGATCAAGTCAACATGGCCTTCAACCTGTGTGGCTGAGCAAGTAACAATTTAAAAGATCAGCTCTTTTTAGTTTTATATCGGGTTATGACCATGAATAGTGAATTCATTTATTTTCTTGATCGTTATTTAGTTATAGAAGGCGGCCGTAAAATAACTCCTGCATACAAATAACATGTAGATGTAGGACAACTAGTTTGTATTACAATAATAGTTATTGTAATAAATTCTAGGACATACTGCTCACTTTGAATTGACGTTTAAAATCTTTATTTAATATTATTTAAGTTTTGCTTCAGCTTGTATTTTAAAATTGTTTCAATTAAAATCCAGTTAACTTTTACAACATTATTCTTGAGAAACAGTTGCCCATGTCTGAATAAGTAAGTGTTGAGAGAAAAATATTATGAGAGCGTTGGCGTAAAGGCAAATGAACGAAAGTGAAGACGGAAAAGTTACCGGAGGGAAATTGAAAACAGTAAAATGAAGCTCGAGCCCAGGACCATGATCAAAATTATTTAAATGAGAGGAAAGGAAAAACTTTCGTGGCGTCATAAATTAAGGAAAAATGTTTTGCAGCGGTGCTTAAATGCATTTTTTAGTTTATGCTATGTATTAAGAGGAAATTTTGTTTGTTTAACGTTGTCTTTTGACTCAATTAAGTGTAAGATGCCAGATAAGATTTGAGATGTTATTTTTGTTGAAGAAGGAACTAGAAAGAAAAAAACTAAAGAATTTTGTTTTAAGTACACAGTCAAATGGTAAAAAATTTAGTGTTTTAAACTATTATTATAATTACAATTACAAAAATAATTTCCGTTTTGTTAATGTAGCTGAGAGGTAAATTCTTGGGTGATCATCATATTCATTTGTGATGTCCACGGGTTTCTCCGTACGGGCACTTTTGCAAACGTCCTACTCGTTCCACATCCTGGCGCGTAAGCAAGTTTTAACGTAATTCTTGGCGAGGCTTCCCCTTCGTCTCCTACCAACGACGCAGCGAGGTGCGTATCGCTGATAGGTGACGATTGTAATGTTGCGACAAAATCGTAACAGACTGAATGATAAACAGTCTTTGTAGATATAACTTATCTTGAAATTCTTTATTAGTAGTTCATATGTACCACATTGTTAATGACATATAGTCACTTTTTGACACAAATTAAATATTTCCATAATTTTACATTTTTGATAGTTAGGTGTGAAATAAAATTCAGATATAAATTTCAACATTTACATTACCCTAATAATATGGTCAATTGTTGCTTTTGTAGATTATTTTCTAGGTTTAATTGTTGATAGAATATTAATTTTATAGATTGTTAATTTGATTTTAGTCTACAAACTCTTACTTTTTCACCTCAACTAAAAAGCTTTTTGTCATAGTTAGAAATATGAGGAAAACAGTTACCTACAAGTGATTATTTTAAAAAGTTTTTCTGTTGTCAAATACTAAAAAAATAATTAAGTCATATCTAAATAAATTTTACGTGACGGTTCGCTCTTCTAAGCTTAGAAAAATAATAGTAACGAATTGTGTAAAAATGTTTACTTCTCAAACGAAATTATTACTTATATATGGTATTGTAATGTAAATTTACACATATAATTTAAGACATCGACTGAGGGTGCTTGATGGAATTTCAATATTAAATTTGGATTATTGAGATTTTGTACACTTACATGGAAGTGTACAAAATCTCAATAATCCAAATTTAAATTTACACAATTTATTTTTAGTAAGTTGATAAAAAAAACTAACGATATCTGAAAGCTTCAATACTAAACCATTGCTATAAATTTACTCTATATCCAAGTTAAATAGTTTTCTTACTGTATATTTAATATACT
The DNA here is from genome assembly GCA_022494535.1 of Himalopsyche phryganea. Classification (NCBI taxonomy): domain Eukaryota; kingdom Metazoa; phylum Arthropoda; class Insecta; order Trichoptera; family Rhyacophilidae; genus Himalopsyche; species Himalopsyche phryganea. The sequence continues at coordinate 934,051 of JAGVSL010000060.1, read as the reverse complement.
CATAAATTGCACTTGAATGCAATAAAAACATTTTCCACGTATTTTTGTTAAGCGTTTAGTGCAGCTACGCTTTGGCATACTAATTAGATAAAAATGAATGCATTTCCTATTTTTCCACGACTTATTGTCTTTCTCAACTAGTACTCCTATTCAACAACAGAAAAGAAAAAATATATCTCTTTTGTTTCTGGTATTATTTTTCAAGTCAGAGTCAACTCGTGTAGCTTGGAGAATGATGAAGGTGGTGTTTAGAGGAGTTCTATTTAATTTTCAGACACTGTCGTGTATTTTATATTTAAATACGACCCTTATACTACACTTAATTAGTGACTCAATAGAGAGTCCATGATTTTGTTGTGGCTGAATGTGTCCAAACTAAATATAGCGCTACATATAAACATTTTCGTTGGATTCAATGCAAACTTTTCTAATCAGCACTTACCATGACATTAAATCCTTGACTCTTTTCATAATACCAGGATTTGAAGATTCACAATTTTTTAATCCCGGAATAAGCCACAAAGCATAATTTCAATTGTATATTTAAAATTTGATTGATGTCCAGTATTGCTTCAAGTGGAATGAACATTTATGATATTAGGTTTTTTTTGACATGGGAATTGTTTTTTTATTTATTGAGAAGATTAGGAAGAAAAAGAAGGAGGTTCCGATCTGTAACGGCAAAATTGATTTTTCAATAAAATAATGCAGAAAACATAATAAAATATTTTATTATAGTTGTCAAAATTATCTGTTCCTGGTGACAGAAGTTATGAAATATAAGGAGGGAGGCCAAAATGAATATAAGTATTAATTATGTAGATTTAAAAAAAAGGATGTATATCAACAAGCCAACATATACATTGTAGTTTATCAGGATTGGCACCCCTAGATATTACTAACTCGAACATTTTATAAAGCGACACAATCTGTTCAGAGAGGTAAAAAGATAAAATACTACTATGAAATCATAAATTATGGACTTTCGTAAACAAGAGTTGAAGACTGTCCTAAGCCCATGTGTGTAGCGTGTAATAAAATGGTCTTAAATATAAATATAACACCTGCCCTACTATAACGACATCTACAGACAAAACATTCAATTTATATAAATAAGAAAAGTGACTTTTTAAACGTTTCTCAGAGTAAACTACAAATATGCCAATTTTAACATCGTAAACCCTGCCACTTATAAAGATTATGAAAATGCGGTTAAATATTGTTAAATGTAGTTAACAGCATACAATTCTATTTCTCCTTTTGCTTTTTAACAAGTCTTCACGAACGCTTCTTGCCACACCAATTTTATTCATTCAATGTAACTACATATTTGAAATAACAATTACTTCAGAAAGTAAAAACATTGTTGTTTAACTAGGGGAACAATTCAGCAAAATTAGCTGCCAAGAGGTATGCAAGTCAAAAACGGTTGGGAGACACTGCTCTAAATAGTAAATTGGTATAATTCAACAGCATTAAGTGCTACATTACAAAGCAATCCTCAAAATATAGATGTACATATATTCACCAAAATCTTACATAGCTGAATCTGAATATATGTTTTGCAAATAAAATATTCTGTAAGTGTCTCAGCAATAAATTTTCAGCTTTCGTTTGTGTAAAATGTCTTTAGAAGTTCAATTTATTCTCAACCACTTGACGTTATCCATAATTAGAATAAACTTCTCTCACCGTTTCATTTAAATAGTCCACAGAACATATTTTATATTATTATTTGCAATAAAATATTGTTTTATTCTTCTACCACAAAGTTTATCTTTCAGAATACAGAGCTATTTGTCTAAACTTTTTATTTTGTCTCTCCCAATTTATTCGTAATTTCAAATGAACGTGTTCTTGAAAATAACTGGGTTTTAAATTTTGAAATATTGCAGGTATATGCACTTGAATATAAAAGTAGCAATTAAAATTGTTTTTTAAAAATAATGATATCAACAAATAAAAATCGTTTTTGCTCCGTCTTGGATAAGTCATTTAAAGGAATATATTTAAAGTACAAAAAATAAAAGACATTTTTTAAATTAATGTTGAAAATTATTCATTGTAATATATATTCATAAATAGATTAACATCATCAAATCAAAATTAATTATTACCAGACTCTTTGAAACCTTTGAAGGTGAAAATAAAAAATCTTTGGCTTTTAAAGATACCAGGTTACTCATGAGTACGAAAAATATTGCGTATCCAAAAGTACTTCAACAAACAGAATTAAAACACTAAAACTTTCTTTCTATGAATGGAATTGCAACGCATTCCGGGTATTCACTAGTATTAAATAAAAATAGTTGTATTCCAGCCTGCTTATTATTAAGTACTTAGATATTTTTTTTAAGATATAGAAAAGTTTGAATTATTGAGCTTTTGTACACTTCCATGTATTTTTTTTTTTTTTTTTACCAACGACCCGGGTTTCGCCTTTCGGCATCTTCAGGCATTCGAGCGCACGAATGGACTCGAACTGACGTCTTAAATTATATAGAAAAGTATTCACAATTTTGAGAGCATAAAGCGCTAGCATACCTAGTAGTATGAACGAAGAATATTGAATAATTTCACTCATACAATGAATTTATACCGAGCCGTTTACGAGAGAAAATGTCACTTTTGACGATAAATAGTACTTAGTAAAACAGGACGCAAGAACAGCAACCGGGTAAAATTAATTTAATAAGACTGTATCTTAAAAGTCTTAATTTTCACAAGAACCTATAAGTAGCTATTTCTACACCACGCCTACATTTGAACTATAATGTCGCTTACGATGGCGTGTAGCTAAAACATACAACTTATTCTTGATAAAATAAATACGTTGTTATTTTTTGACCATTTTATTATCAAATGAATGCCAATTTTCGTACTAATTTTTAGACAAAATCGAAGAGAAAACTAAAGAAATTACGCTTTTTCATAATAAATTGAACGTTGCATTTTCTAGTCGCAGAACATCTCGTTTTAGACTAAAACTTTTACAGATAATCATTAATCACTGTTTTCAAAATAAATAAAAATAGTATGCAGCTTCGCACTTCAAATCGCCCAGTAGTTTAAGAAGATGTTGAGAGTAAAAATAAAAATACTCACCGCAGACTCCATCCAAAAAAGTTAACCCCAAGCCCCCGCTAATTAAAACGATTTCGGTATTTTTTCTATTTATTTTGCAGCCAGTCAGAGTAGAGGCCATTTTTTATTGTAATTTGTCTGGACGCTTTTGTAAAATCAAGATGGAGTACAGCGCTACTTGTTAATTTTGGTAATAATTGTCTGGGGATACTTAATTACCACGATGTGCCCGAAAACTTTATTTGTACTCACTGAAAATGATTTATTCATGGCAAAAACATTAGCATAGTACATGGCATGTCAGATTAAATTTAATGTATTAAACATCATTGTCTGGTTTATTGGAATTTAGATTTTGCGGTAATGTTTTGGTTGTGGTCACAGACAAAGTAGAATAACGAAGGGCACGAAATCATTTGAGTGATAAAATAAAAGCTTACGCATGTATTTATAATTATCAACCAATGAAATTCAAGAATATAAAATGCAGAAGGAAATAATCGTTATAATTGACGTTCACGTTCTAAAATGACAAGACCTTTAAAGGCGAAAGAAACATTATTACTCAACCAAACATCTTATATTATGTATATATGGTATATACGTATACCTTAAATAATCAATTCTTATTGTTTAAAAATATATATAAAATTTTAATTATAGCCTTTAAATATAATAATAACTTCAATAATCAATTAATTTTTATTCAAAAGCATTTAAATATCTACCTATATATTTTATAATTTAAAAATAGATTTTATTTATTCTCACTAGAAGACAAACCGAAGAGTTAACTACTCATTTTTTTAAAGAGACACATCCTTGCCCTATATAATGAGGATTTTTCAGCGAGAGTTTATCAATCATTTATCGATAAATGACTTTTATTAACCTTTTAAGAGGCAGGAAAATTTTACAAAGCTAACAATTGTAGACCACTTATTTTTGAAATAAAATACACCGCTTAAAATATGAAATAGGCATAAAATGATGTATATTTTTAAACATTTACCAAATCCACATGTTTCTTGAGATAACATTTCTGCACTAAAATGATAAATACTATTTTAAAGATATACAAAAACAGGATTATCACAACCTCAGAATATAAGTCCCTTACCGAACTAACTACTATCACTTTTACACGCTAAAGTTTTCGAACGAATGATACATTTGAAAGCAAGGTTCCGCACATAATGCCACATAAAATTGTTTGCAAGTGAACTTTATGTGCAAACGAATTTTCGACATACCTATACCATCTACAAGCGTCAAGCTGCAACACTTATCAAAATCGCATATTACTTTGAAAATATCGATATTTGACATGAGAAAAAAAACACTAATTTTCAATAGATGGCACTGTATATTTTTTCACTACAGAAGTCAAAATAAATATTTGGCGGCTTGCTATGACGATGATAAGTGCTCGCGAGTTAACTCGTTGATGGCCTGACGTTATATACTATCTTTGATGTGTCAATTTGCTCATGGTACTCTAGCGGTTAAACCCATCATTTAAGCGAGATAAAAATTGATAACCAAAATAATTTTATAGCCATATTGCTACTTAAGTGGTTAAATTATTCATATATTATGAATTAAGAGACAGATTTAAAAAAAATTAGTTATTGATTTGTATTAAATAAATGGAGATTGCCATCTCTTTTAAGCTCAAAATAATTACATCATAAAACCACCCCATTTCAAAAACGACTATAAAACTTTAATATTTTTGCAATATACTGTTATGCTTGAAATCAGAGGTAAGTAATCTTTCTTAGTCGAAGGATAGTGAGCCAAATTTTTTAAACATGTACACCGAAATATGGTCATCCAGTGCCAATAGGAACAACATGAGTGCCAAGTTTTGTATTGATTTTTGCCATCTCTGCACTTCTATTTCTCATATCAGATTCTTCGAATGTTTTGCAGATCGTTGACGCAGCTTTTACTATGCATTCAAAAAAATATCAAGATTTTAATTTTTTAAATTGGTTTTCTTTGATAGTTTTATGAACAGGCAAACAAATTACACTATCAATCACTGGATATCATTTATTAATAACAAAAAAGTTAATTGCATACTGAATTATAAACGTAATATTATAATTTACTAGTGAGTACCCGGCATGTGTTGCAATGCCACTCAAAGAAAGGGAGGGTTTGTGTTTTATTTCTGTTCATTGAAATGCTTTTAGATTAGAGGAATGCACGGGCTGAAAATTCATAAAATTACCCGGTCCAAGCCCATCGTCTTCAGACTTGGCCGGACCCGACCTGAGCCCGAGTCTCAATATTTTTCTCAGCCCGAAAAAGTCCGATTTTTATTGATATAGAATTACTTTTCAAACAATACATTTTTTTCCCCGTGTTTCCATATTTTGTGTTTTTCCGTCTGGTTCAGAGATGTCGCTAGTTGAAGGCTTTTGATTCCTTTTTTAAGAGCTTATATTTAAAAAAAAAAATCTTCAGAAACTTTCACGGGTGTGCGCACAACAACTCACCAAAGTTTTATCGAATGAATGGTAAAGGAACGCATAGAGGACAAACAAACAAACAAAAATTCATTTTTATATATATAATATATATCATATTTTGTGATTTACAAAATTATCAATGAATCAGATTAAAAAATCAATGATTGATAAAAAAAGGGTTTTCTTTTCCCCATGTAAATCATATAGACTCATGATTGGGATTAAATAGTTTTAAGTTAATGCTTTATCATTATCAAAGGCTGAAGTATAAGTGTGAGATAAAAATAAAAATGAAATTATAATTTAAGACATCGACTGAGGGTGCTTGATGGAATTTCAATATTAAATTTGGATTATTGAGATTTTGTACACTTCCATGTATTTTGTCACTAACGACCCGGGTTTCGCCTTTCGGCATCTTCAGGCATTCGAGCACACGAATGGACTCGAACTGAGGAGTTCGAGTTCGAGTCAGTTCGAGTCCATTCGTGTGCTCGAATGCCTGAAGATGCCGAAAGGCGAAACCCGGGTCGTTAGTGACAAAATACATGGAAGTGTACAAAATCTCAATAATCCAAATTTAAAAATGAAATTATTATTATTGATAATGACATATCTATTATATTATTATGAGATTATAAATACGACCTTACAACATTTTACTCAAAGCCTATTTATACAATAAAATACATATTAAGAAACGACATTATTATATATATTAAAATAAATTGGTGATTTCTATGATAGCCTTGTGTTGATCTGCAAGTTTTCAATTTTTTTTTTGATAAAAACAACCTTAAACAAATTTTGAACAAGTTTTGACCAAATTTTATCGCGGATAAATAATAATAACAATATAGCCTAGTTGTAGATATTAAAATTCAATCATCAATCGATTTATTGTTTTCTATGCATAGATACGGATGTGTGTGATGTCTTGAATTCCCTTCTCACACATCCAATCCTAAAAAACTGAGTGTAGCGAGAGTAATTAACTAACCACTATTCATTCCCTACCCCTATTCTTCTATTCTTACTGTCATCAAAAAAAGCAGAGGTTGTGCAGCTGTCTAACAAGCAGTTATAGAAAACTTCTGTTGAGGTGCCTCCATTAGCAGGCCATATGGTCCACATTGGGAGAAGAAATGGTAAAAAAAGCAATACTTTATAAAACATCACGATATTCTTTCACGTTTATCTTCAGAGTTCTAAATAGTCTTGTTCGAAAAGTCATTATATTTATAAATGGGAAAAAAACTAAGCCATAATATAATATTTGTAGATATAAAACTCTTCAATTGTATTCCAAACGTTACGCTTAGTATTGAATCAGAAGTACAAAAAGAAAAGCGCATACGTTTTAAATCACGATGTTCGCAAAGTTTCCGAAACAAATTTCTGAAAGCCTAAAGTTGGCAGCCGTTTTAAAGGAGATTTATCGGGATCACAAGTACGAAGAATACTAACTATATTGAGAGAGAAAAAAAACCAAATACACGAAAGGATTTCAGACATTAAGTTTATTTTTATATTGTGATATTTTTATCTTTGCAGTAGGCGTTTGAAGGTACGTGGTTTTTAATACAGTGGAACATTGATCTTTTGTCTCGCATTTATCGCTTTCCCGCACGTATCGTTCATTTTTATAGTCTTGGCTATACGACCATTTTAATAATGTTGAATAAACCGCATTGATCGATCTCCGATTTATCTTTTTCCTCGATCCATCCCTTAAAAATGAAATGAAATGAAAAAGCTATTTATTTTAATGTTTAATTATGACACTTCCCTGTAATACAAATACATTTTTCAATATCCGCTCCCAAGGTGAAGCATATGATCTCCTAATGGAGTTATCTTAAAAAAAATCTATTAAAACTTTTTGTTACTCAGTTGCTCGACCTCTCTTTTTTGAAACAGAGTAAGGATAGAAGGATAGAGCTAGGACAGGACTAGTGGTTAGTTAATCGCTCTCGTTACACCCCGTGAGGATTGGATAGGTGGTAGGGAGTTTTTTTAGACATCACAATCACTCCTACGAAAAAAAAATTATAAATCGATTGAAAGATCAATTTATGAAAACCATTCACACCGGGAATTGAACCCGAGACATTCGTAACCGTAGACAACGACGCTACCAATTGCGTCATGGACGTAAATATTATAATATATGTAAGTATTATTAGTAGCGTGCTATATAATATATACATGTTTTCTCTGTAATGAGGGTGTTTTAGAAGAAAAAAAATATTCACTTTTAAGGTGTTAACTGTCAATTCTTGGTGGAAAGACATTATATTTTAAAAAATAAAACACAATTCATTTGACCTACTTCCACATGTTTATAATGATCAGGACCGGTTTCGCTCATCACGAGCATCAGTTGATAATGCTCGCTCTCTTCCGGAAGCTTTGAAACTTTAATGACATTAACCTTTTAATTACTTTTATGGTGAACTGTCAATTCTTGGTGGAAAGGCATTATATTTTAAAAATAAAACACAATTTATTTTTTGGTACTACTCCCACATGATAATGATTGGAACCGGTTTCGTTCATTGCGAGCATTATCAATTGAATATTTTGAACACGTGAAAGTAGTACAAAATATCATGTTTTGGGCTTAGGGGCAGACTTGGGGGCACTGTTTACTATATAAATGATAAACAGATTCGTTTGACACACTTTATTGACTGACTATGTAAGACTACCTAATACAGTTAGGTCCTTGCGCGACGCACACCTACGCAAGCGCAACACAATTAAAAATATTATATAATTAATACTCTTTGATATTGTCTTTCCTTTATGTATTGTATAACTTAACAAAGAGTAATCGTGTTTCAAACAACATAATCAATATTAGAAGTTTTTAAAAAAATGCTGTAAAATGATTAATCTTTCCGAAAAATCACGCAATGTTCTACGCTTACAATTAGTTCATCAATTAAGTTATAAAACTTAAGTATTCATAAATTTTCAGGTCAATACAGTCAATCATATAATATGAGTGCTGTAATAAATATATAAAGTAAATTATTCACAAAAAATACTTTCTCAGTAACGACATTTGTAATATTGATAACATCTAGATAATTAATTGTTTCTATTTCGAACTATTTCATCAAGCTGAACTCTACATTGTTAAGCCTGCGATAGCATTTTTGGTAAAGTAATTTATGTTATCAGCTATCAGCGTAAGTAAATTATTCTTAATACAGGGTATTTAAGTCTAGGGCGAAACTTTTGACGGGAGATTTATTTGGGAAAGTGAATTAACAAAAGAAAAACAACCAAAAGTTAGTACGGAAAAAAAACTTTTACTTTGGAATTTGCTGAATAATGTGGTAATTTTTAATGTTGGTTTTTTGATTAAGTGCAAATTTTTTAATGAAAATTAATCGAGATTGAAGAAGGTTTTTATTTTTGTTTCGGTTTTGCGTTGACAAATTACCAACGTTCAGGTTGTTTGAGTTTGGAAATATGTATATAATTTAAGTTTAATCAAAAAATCTTCATTGTTGTACCGTCGTTTAATAACATTCTGATATTAGTATGTAGTAAAATCACGTTTAATTATTAGAAACATTTACATTCTAACTTAAAAATCTTCATTTTTAAGCAAAATTTTCTTTGCAATGTTAGTTAAATGATCATAATTAAATATTTTATATTTTTTATCATAAAAATCGATTATTTGATGCGTGTAAGCTTTTTTAAAGGAAACAATTAATTATGTACGATAAGATTAATAATTGGCATTCTCCATAATTAAAAACTCAGTTGACAGTTTGATATTCAATATCTGTACCTCATAGGCTATTAGTCATATGTCCAAAAATAACGAAATTGAGTTATAAATGTCCAATTATTTGGAACTTTAAGATCTATAGGTGGCTAAATAGAACTTTGGCGTATGTGGGCTGGTAACCCAAAGGCTCTATTCAAAATCAGTTCTATGTCACAATGTACTTACGGGTTAAACAATCTTACATCCATTAAATCTTTAAAATAATCATGATTTCACCTGTAAATGAAACTCTCTGAGCCTCTTGGATTTGCTCTTGGAAGGATCGTTCCATGAGCAAAAGAACGAAAACAATAAATTATTGAAGTTATTAAGTTATTGGATAAAGGAGCATTGCTAATAAGTCTTTTTTGTTATGTAAAGGAAATTCGGTGGTGATAGATATAGTTTATCTATATCTGTAGGAATAATATTCCAATGTTGAATATGTGACACGATTAAACAGTAGGATGGATGATGATGATGATGGTAATATCGATAATGCAGTTCACAGTAGATGTTTCACGCTCGGCGAGTGGTGACAGACTGCTGGTCCTTTTTCGTTACTCTCCACTCTTGTCCTATTTTCTTATTCCACTTTAGTCATCGTACTGTGTTTTCCATAAATATCATTTGATAATTCTCACGTTTACAGACTGTTTTCTTTTAAATTCACATATTTAGGAATATCACATTTTGTGACTGTTATGTGAAGTGATGATTTGATATAAGTGTCATTTTATGTTATCTTTTTTTCTTTAATAACTATTATAAATTTTGTTAACACGAGATAATGCTCTGACACAAAACAAAACTTTTCCTCGAATATCACATTTCGCAAATCCGCAGTGCTATGCATGTCCAGACATTTATCGTTACATATATCACTTTTGTACAACATTGTCTACCTTGAAATTCTATTACAATAATGTTGTAAGCTACTCTGTATAAAAACTAAAAGCTACGATAAACGATGCATTGGTTCATATCTCCGTCATCTGTTATAAAGTTCATTGAAAATTTACACTTTATAAAATTGCAACAAAGAACGGCGAGCATTTTATCCCGATAGCAGAAGGTAATAAAAATGTATGGTCGTATTAATCGCGGGAGTGACTTTTAGGTCGTCTCTAGGAGAGAATTCTCGGGAGGTCGTGAAATATAGCATACTAAAGTTGTGAAGGAAATATATATACAGGAGCTGCCGCGAAAGTAATGTCCCGGTTTGTGAATCCAATAAAAAATAATAAGGACATGTTGTAGATATATCTTTATAGAAAATACACAGGAATGTTTATATTCAGTTTCAGTACGGCTCTATGCAGTGGATTTCAAAGCAATTTTACGATGTAAAGTTCTATGTTTGTTTTATGGTGTGTACCTTTATATTTGTCTTCAAATTTAAGTTTAAATATATTCAATCTAGCAAGAAATTTTACTTCCGCTTAATATAATGTATTTATCGTCATATTTTTTATGTAATGTTAGCCATTTCATTAGGAACAATATTTTTAATGAAAAAATATCGGAAATATATTTTGGAAAGGATATGTGATTACAACAAATTGAAGAATACGTCTATTATATGAACTTATGCCTAAGTATATTAACGTTACTTTTGACATAAATAAAATTATAAACAATTCTTAATATAACACAGTTCAATTGGTACTTCTTTGCTGGGATGACCTGGGAGGAAGTAAGAAGACTGGCAATGGACAGAGAATCTTGGAGGATCTTGTGGTGGCCCTATGCTCAGTGCATATGGACATTAGGGCACCCAATACCTAACCCTCTTTACGATCCCGGGATTTCGGGATTCAGAATTTCTCAATCCTGGGATTGGTCATAAAGTGTAATTTCAATTGTTAAATTGTACATTTAAAACTTTATTTGTGTCCATTATTGATTTTTGTTGATTTAAAATCGGGCAGTCATTTACAAAAAAAGAGAAAAATATTTAAAAAAAAAAGCATAATGATCAAAATAATTTTATATATATAAATATATATTTTATTTTTTGCATTATTATGGTAGGTTTTACCAAATGGTATCCAAAAAAAGAAATGTCCTTCAATTTGTCTTTAAAATATTATATTATATTTGATTATGAAGCGGTCCTAATTTGTCCTTCATTTCGAATTGGTTAACAATAGCTGTTACGAAATATGAGAAAGAGCGAGACTACAATAAATTTATATTAATTTCACAGGTATTATAAAAAAACTATATGTATGAACAAACTGAGGTACCAAGAAGACTTAATTTGATATATGAATTATTTTTTAGCGTTTACAGCGAATCTCAAAATCCCGGGTTTGTCTAAATATCATGGAATTCAATAATTGACTAGGATCATGGGATTGGAAGCCCTAATGATAATGATAAAAAAAATCCTCGCTACTTACTTATGGGTACATATTGTTTCTCTTCAATAATGCATACAATTCACTGCGGTGCATACAAATTTAATGCCTTTTGTAAAGCCTTTTGAATTTACGTCAGTGACAAAAAGTGTAATTAATTCCTATAGCTGCTGAACGGGTCAAACAAAGCTCTGCATTAATAAAACACTAACGTTTACTGTGATTTTACAGTCGGATTTTTATTTTCTTTTCACTTTAGTGCCTATTTGATATGGCAGCCATTTAGTTTATTTTGTATGGCCTAATGGATCCGCTTCGAATGAACGGTGCGTTAAATTTTCTTTTACTGTATTTTTATTTCATTTTTAATGAGATGTCATTATAAACTTAAAACTATATTGCAATCAATAAAGTTTTACGCTTGATGAGTATTCTGGAAAATGTCTTTCATTCTACATTGTGAAAAATGAATTTTCCAAATTTTTGTAAAGATCAGGTACGAAAATAGGTTTGTGTTTTAAAATAATCCATTTAATGAAATCAGATTGGATGAAAGTGGGTTCGAACCGTATTTTTTTACTATTACATCAGTTGACAGGAAAAAACCGTACAGGAAAAAAGCGGACGGAAAAAAGTGAACCGGAAAAAACCGGACACGGAAAAAAGCGAACATGGAAAAAACGGAAAACGGAAAAACCCGGAAACGGAAAAAAGCGTACATGGAAAAAGGAGTACGCGGAGAAAAGCGGACACGGAAAAAACGGCACACAGAGTAGAAAAAGAGGTATTCATATTTAAAATACTTCTTATCGTTTCATGATGTTTTAAAATCAATAAAAATTAAAATCAGATTTTTAATTTTAATCAACGACAAATAATAATTTCCAGAAACTCATAACCTCCGGACGACGAAAAATTCATTTGTTGCGTTCTATAATAAAACCGCAGACACAAGATAGACACGATCTTATTTGTATAAGATATGTTTTTTCCGTGTCCGCTTTTTTCCTCATTCGCTTTTTTCCATGTGAAGTTTTTTCCGCGTCCGGCTTTTTCCATGTCAGCTTTTTTCCGCGTCCTGTTTTTCCCATGTCCGCTTTTTTCCGCGTCCGGTTTTTTCCATATTAGCTTTTTTCCGTGTCTGGTTTTTTCCGGTTCATCCGTTCACCAAAAAAGCTAACGATGGTTGAAACTGGTCCTAATTATAATATACAATTGTGAAATAAAAACAAAAGCATATTTATAATGATCAGGACCGGTTTCGCTCATCACGAGCATTATCAACTGATATTGAAAATAATGCAATGTCATTAAGATGAGTACATAAAATATATCGATAGTATACTGACACAAGGCATGAAGTCATAAAAACGTGTTCTGAGATAATCCCATTTAAACCATTATCTTTTTTAAACGTACTCTCTTTCTCAAGTACAATTGTTTGTTTTTTCAATTTAAAATAGAGAATTATCAAAATCTGACTTAACGCTTTCTGTCATTATACCCTCGAAATTAAATTCATTTTAAGACAAATATTGCTGTACTTCAATAATAATAACCCTTATCCTTTACATTTTTATTTAAAAAAAGGATTTTATCTTTCTTTTAATGAATTTCGATGTGCATCATTTCTGTTTGTAAGTAAAAATATTAATTCAATAGTTTTATTACATATAACGTATTTACAAATAATATTACTGTTTTATTATCAAATTAAAACGTACACATATTCTGATTCAGTAAAGGTATTAAAATATTTGAATTTATTGTGGATATATTTAAATAAAATTTTTTGTTACTACGTATGCATAAAATATTTACGTTTTCTTATGCATAAAAAAGGGCTTTACAGGTATTACAGCACCTAATGTATCGACTTTGCGTACAACCTTTTTACGTTTAGAGTCGTAAAAGTGCTGAAGGCTGTACATTGCGCACCTTTTCGGCAGTTCCTCACTGTGAAAGAAGGTAGCACAAAGGGGCCAATCGCCAATTTTTTCGGGACCAATATGTAATTCGACCATTTGCATTACTATATGTGTCATTTGACAAAATCCGAAAATAAATTTATAAAGAAAACTGGGTCTGCATAGTAATGCAAGACTATATAAAACGTAGACTTCATAGTGTTAACTGAGAATCCTCTTTTAAATAACAAAATGAATGATCAGTTTTAAAGTTTTCGATATTCTATATTTATACATAGATAAACGTTATTTTTATGGCATAGTTAAAGAATTTTTTTTTAATTGAGCATGGTATTTTTTATATGGTAACATTTCAAAGAGAAATACGTAATAAATAGATTGATTAAAAGAACAAAAATATGTGTCATCAATGTTGTCAGATTTTGAAAACTTATTGGGACAGTCGCTATTTTGATGGATCTGCAGATATTAAAATTAAAATATTATTTATTTGAATATATTTATATATACAAAAACAGATATTCCTGTTATTTTTCTTTGACCGTATTCGCACCTTATGAGAAGCATATGGCCACTTCGCTGCGGCATTATTCCCTGTTACCCACTAATCGTTATAATATTCAAAATATGTATGTATATACGAAAAAGAATATCGTATTTACAGAAATTACAATTATAATAAAATAGGTAGAATAGTACGATTTTTAAAATTTTTAATGCTGATGCCTTTGAAAGGTAAATTATAGTTTATTATGTAATTTTCATTATATTGGTGTATTCGTGGGCAATCTAGTGGCGAATTCTTGTAATTTTTTGAACATATACCACTATTGTTTCCAGTAACCCAACCTTATTGACGTAAACTTTCAAATGATAAGCATAGCTCTAACAATTGGTCTACATTGGCCTGCTTTACAAATGTTTTTCATGTTTAATATGACATTCTTGAAAAATAAATACATATATTTAATTATTTGTCAATAGTTACATGGCGTCGGTATTAGTATTCACAGTGGCATGTTTAAGAACTCTAGCTATATAAATATCAACTATTGAACCAGCCTAGATAGACGTCACTTAGTGTCAACGTGAAACAAAAATGTTCGATCGAAATAAATAAACTCATTTGTTAACAAAAAGGTCTGTGTATTTGAATGCGAGTTTATAAAGAAAGAATAGTTTCTAAAGGTTATATTGAACAGCATACCCCTCCGCAATAAACCACAGTTCTTGTAACATAACTGTGCGATACAATATAAATTTTACAACATAGTTTGAAAGAAAAAATACAGGCATAGTTATCGTAAGTTACGATTAGTTTTAATATTGAAAGAATTTTTCTGTTTAAAACCGATAATTTTGCAATTTTATACTTTTTACAATCATATGACTTTTGAGTGAATTGTTATAACATATATTAACAGAATACAAGTGCCTAAATTTACGATTTTTAATGGGATAGTAGTGAGTTTGCATGTAAACGCAAATTATAAATTCATTTTTCAATCTTTTCTAGTGATATTACATACGATCTTTTAAGTTGTATACATAAACAAGAATATGAAGTATAGTTGTACATTCATATTTTCTACTTTTTGTGGACAGTGGCATTTTTGCTTACTCACAACTCATGTATTCTTAAAATTTTATATAAACAAATCTGTACGAGGTATGAGAGAAACGGACGTATTATTTTTACCATGTTGACACCCAAATTGCAGCATTTGACCTTAAAATGGAGCATATTTATACAATTTATTTCACAAAAACTGGGTTTCATGGTGGTATAAATGAAGTATACAATTAGAAAATTACCGATAGTTTTTCATTTTCTCTATAAACTTCGTTTTCAGTATCAGAAACGGGAAAAAAATCAGATATGCCTGTGAATACTCACCCATACATCGATCAAACAATCAGGATATGATTTTTTTAATCGAAGATTCAAACCCTTGACTGCGCAACCTATTAGGAAATACTCCTAAAAGCGTTGAAATTCCGGCACAGTATCGTATTTTCAAGACCCAAGTAGTATAATATTTTAAAAAATAAGCAAAAAATTACAGTGATGGCCTGTGTGATTCGATCTTTATCGGACATACTGAAAGGAGTATTTCAACTAGATTTAAGGAACATGTAAGATCATTTAAAAATAATAAAACAGATTCTCAATTTGCTAACCACCTCTTGGAAGAACCCCACAACATAACCGCTAAATCAGCTCTGATATGCTTACATTTTTGTGAAACAGCCTTAGACTTAATCTTTTGGAACAACCCGAAATTAATAGATACAATCATGACAATAATCTCCTTAATGACAAAACAAATATTAACCCATCACCCTTACTGAAACCATTACGAAAAACCGATGTAATTATGCATAATCAGTAAAATTTCAATACACTTATTTTAACAACTAATGAAACACCACGTAAGCTCCTTTTCTAAAAAGACATTTAGTACATTGAATGAT
The DNA here is from genome assembly GCA_022494535.1 of Himalopsyche phryganea. Classification (NCBI taxonomy): domain Eukaryota; kingdom Metazoa; phylum Arthropoda; class Insecta; order Trichoptera; family Rhyacophilidae; genus Himalopsyche; species Himalopsyche phryganea. The sequence goes on along the minus strand of JAGVSL010000060.1, from coordinate 917,931 downwards.
TTAATTTTAAAATAAATATTTTGATATCTGAATACGTGAGATGACAGAATATTGTTTATCTCTTCTAAACAATATATACAGCTAAGCAAACATAAGTTTAAGTATAGTTCTGACGATGGCGTAACGCCGTAATAGCTATCAACTACCTGATAAAAATTTTGTAGAACTAAATAATTTGTTATTTTATCCTATTATAATAGAGTTCTACCAAGTAAATGCCAATTCAATCGAAAAGTGATAGCATTTAATGCAATGCCATTCAATTCAATTCAATCGACAGTCGTTCAAATCAAGCAACGTTATCTTTTATAAAGTATTTATAATAAATAATATTAATTTCATAATTAATTCTATATATATTATGAAAAATGTCTTCGGCTTATTAAAGCGTCCCTTATTTGAACTATTTATAGCTTTTCGTAGCAGCCTTGGGGTCGTCTTTGAAAGCGTTTTAACTTCAATCCCCTCAGGGAAAGTATAATGCACAGGTACTTATTTTCAAAAGGTATAATATCATACTGCTGGGGTGGTTCGCAAGAATTACGGTTAATAATTCGTGTATCCGCAAATTTGACCATTAAAAATTTACAAAGACTTTTGAGAGCGTTTGACTAATTTTATAAGAAGGACAAAAATCAAACCATAAACTGTTTAATATTTTTTTAATCAAATATGAAAATGTCAGTACAAAAATTGCTAATGCTTTAGTGATCAGATATTTTAATATTTTAACTAAGTCGTTTGAGGTCACCTCAAAGTGAAAATACATCAATGTCAAGTCCAAGATCTCAAACAATGTTAAATTGAATACTTGATATTTGAACATTTTATATTAACCTTGACAGAATATAAGCCCAAAACCTTCTGATTGTTAAGAGAGGCTGATGGAATATTTCAATTATAATGTAAATTTCACCCAAATCTTGTGTTTATCATATGATAAGTTTGTGATGAAAAAATAATGAGTATCAACCCGAACCCGTTTAGTTAACAGGTGAGGACCATTTACAAATACAAATCCGTTATTAAAAGAGACCTTGTTCACGATAAAGTTGAAATACTTCTATCATGAGACTTCCTATTTTCACCGTACAATATTGAATCACCTCGGTAATAGATCTGCGCTACCCACGAAATATATTCCATAACGTAGGACATACGAGTTTTGTTCACCTTACGTGGCCGATTATGGAAAAGTCCACGGATAACAAATGATCCTGGCAAGCGCTTTACCGGGCAGAGATTGAATATGAGGCTCCGTGGAGCGATCGTTGTTATTTTTGACAACTTTAACCGCAAATGCAAGCGACGCCGCGGTTAAAGTAACGTAAACTTTGATAAATAGCCACGGATTTACTCTCGTTGAAAAATATGTAAAATACTGCACGAATAATTTCCCTAGAATATACACCTGACGTTATATATTTGTGAAATCATTGTTTTCGTGGAAATTCGTTATATTATGTAAAGAGGAAACGGTGATTAATAACACACAAATCTTCAGTCACGGAGTTTCCCGATAAGACCTAATAAATTACACATTAATAATCCTTCCTTCATACTTGTAGATATATTAAATGAACATCCCACTTTCAACTGTTCATAAATGTTTGCAGTATAATCTCAATTTTACATTACAATACAATTTTACAAAGAATCTTTAATCTTCAAAAAGTGAAACCTGAATAAAAAAAATAAACGCAATATTGTGTAAAACAAACCCTAGACCCCGAATAAATGATCTATTATTTTTTTTAATTTCAATTATGATTACTTTATAAAAAAAATATGTTGAATCAACGTAGAAACCAAGAAAACTATTTAAAATAAAACTGTTGTGATTTTCTTGCTTTATGTATTTAATTACTGTGAATTTCCTACAACTATATATTTTTGAGAATTGCCTGAATTTTTTTGAACGTCCAAATTCTTTTTTTTTTTTGATCAATAAAATAGCTCATGTCACACGTGTCCAAGATCACAAATTTTAATTAAAAAAAAAATTAATTTGATATTGAACATGCTGAGACTTGATATAGGATCCACCAGATTGCTATAAAAGTTTTTACCACTAGATCGCAAAGGACTTTAAAGTCTAACATTTTTGAGAGCGGAGTTTGACCCGAGCCGTAAATTGGAAAATCTGGCAATCCTGCAATTGGAGGACCAAATTATTCAAAATATCTAATGATGTATTCAACCTATCACCACTTGCTATGCTTTCATGAATTTTTAACCATTTTTCAATATAAATATTAAGCAAACATTAATTGAATGTTTTGTATATCAGACATAAATGTTCATATTTTTAAACAAGACAAATTTATCGACAATAATTGAATTGATACTAAGTGATATTGGAATTGAAAATTTACATCCTATGAATAATTAATGAGTCGTAAATCATAATTTAAATTTAATAAAATGGAGTAGAATAATTATTATTCCAATGAAATATTAATTTGGACCGCCTACCTTCGTTTATTTCAACTTTATGATATTTTTGTGACGTAAGTACCATTACGTTCAATCGAAATTCATTTCAAAAAGAGAATGCATTTGCATGCCATGTTTTCTAATTTTAAGATTTAAACAGAATCGGAGCACAAAATGGAAATATGTTAGCATAGACGCCCGACTTTCTTAATACAAGAAGCACGCTGTAAAGAAGAGATGCTCCACCGCCAAATTGCCGAGGCTTTTGTTCGAAAAATTAATGAGGCAAGCCAAGTATAACAAAACAAATTGTATTAACAGCTAAAAGCCTGTTCGCTTCTAAGAGCGTAGTTTGTTAACTACACGGGCGAAATATTTTAGTATTTATATTTTCACCAACAACGTAAAATTACAATAAAATCATCAAATGTCAGTACAAAGTTACTACACCAATTCTTAGCATAATATTAAATTATTAGTTATAATTTAATAGATTAAAAATTCTGTAACAATGTTAGGTTTCGAAAATTAAAAACATAATTTTACTAAATTTTGATGGCTTCGGTGATAACTTTCTAAATCAGAAGCTGCTTTATATTGGTATAAAACGTTGATACACAATCAGTGGAATAATAAAATCAAAAATGTCATATAATTTGCCGTAAAATTATAAAATATGTTTGGCTATATATATAAATATATAAGGATTAATATTATTTTATGTGATATAGATTTAATTTAATGTAGCAATAATTTGTGAAATAGTTATAATTATATAGGTAACTTAATTATTTTAAAGCTCTCAGGTTTCACTCCGTAATTATTAAGTTTTCTTTAGTTAGTCAATAAATCTTCACACAAATACAGATAGACAAGCTTTTTGTTGGAAACCTATCATTTATTTCTTCATCTCAAATAATCTAACAACAATTGATAGCACATCAATGAAGGAAATTATTAATTTGAAAAACCTAATTGATTTTAATTCCTGTTTAGTATCTTTTTCTTCCATTACCGCACCGCATGGGTATTGGATATAACGTCAAATATTTCTTAAAAGAGTGTAATGTAAAATGTTGTTTAAGATTTAACGACATTTAATTTCACATATAAGGTGTTAATAATCACATATAATTCTTGGAAAGGCATTATATTTTAAAAATAAAAGAAAATTTGTCTTTTACTAGTTCCAATAAGGAAAGCCAGTTCTGATCATTATAAACATGTGGAAGTAGTATAAACAAATTGCGTTTTATTTGAATAAAAAGATATAATTTGATTGAAATCTCTAATGTTACCATTGGAATAACTTTTTTTTTTTTTAATGCAATGAACTTGTTTGTATCATACCGGAGATCATGTCTCCTCAATGATACAAGTCCACAATAAATATTTATAATATAAGTAACAATAAGAAATAATAATAATGTAACATTTAAAGGAATATGATGAGTACACAATAATTATATTAAAGTCGTCAACTAACAATTAATTTAAATACACAGAACTTTCTATGGTGAGGCAACAATTAAGGATTAAATGGTGAGGGGCAGGGAAGGTAAACTTTTTCTCCACCATTAGAATAACTTTCAAATTGGAATAATTGAATACCATTGGAATAACTATCAAATTAGGATAAAAATTATTTTCGTCCCTTATGAGATGATAGAATCATTCTCTCAATTACATGAGTATACATTAAAAAAGGGGCACACAAATATATTTTATTAGCAGCGTTCGGCCCTAACTTCCGTAATCCGAGTATTAAATATAATGAATTTTTATATATTGCGATTGTTAAAACATTAGCTGTACATACTGTAAACAATTAAAGCTTAAGAAATATTGCACACAATATATGACAAATAAAAATATGCCACGTTATAGACACGAAAAAGTAAAAGTCTGTCCGCCGGGTACTTTGTTTTAAAGGGCAGCACTAATACATAATATGAAGAATATTCTCTTTTTCAGGCTGTGGGGATGGATCATTTTTCACAGAGACGGGTTGGGTCACGAATTTAATATTATACACCCTTGCTTGATGAAAATATCAACATTTTTCACTTAAGCAAATGTTTTTTGAAAGTAATGGCGGCAATCTAAGCACTATAAATACGCTTATTATATTTACAGTTTTTTGAAAAATTTTAAAAGGAAATATGATCATGTGGTATATGTGACACTATATTTCATAATTTAATTACACATGTGAATCTTTTTGCAGGCATAGGAAACTATTCATACCTCTTGTTTCTATTTTACGTATCAAGAAGAAAATAGCCTTTACCCTTAAAAATAAGAAAGAGACTTTGTTAAAATCCACCACAAATAAACCAACCAAAAGTAATGTTTACATTTGTAGGCTCTAGTATCATAACTCATAATCACCGTCTATGGTTTTTTTAGCAAATAAAGAAAACCCGTTTTCATGCTACATCTACAAATGCATAGTTGGTACAAATAAAACTGTGGAACAGACGCTTTCACCATGATATTTAAATAAACACTGGTGGCCATGACAGTGCAGTGCTGCACTCTCGTTGGCTTAAATGGAGATTATTAGTTTAGAAAATTATAGGAGAATATGAGTTTTGAAAACATTTTATCATTCACTTAAGATGGTAGTTTGTAAGTTTAGAAAGATATTTTATCATTTAAATATTAAATGTGAACACTAGGACCAATCATTTATACAATTTTTAAACGCTGACATAGAAGAAAAAGAAACTTAAAATGTTTTTTCACATATTTTCTCGCAATCACCATCAGAAACATTAATTAAAACAGTTTTCAATAACTTAAGTTTCATTTCACTGTATTAAATACAGCTGGATTATCATTTTTGTATACAATTGCATTTCTGTACGATAAGTTGTTAACAATTAATTTATAGAGAATTAATACAGTCCATCATGAAATATAAATTTTCATAACCTCATGATAACTATTCAACGAAATCTGCATACTGCATATTTTAGGGAGTTTTTATTCAAGAAAATTTCACGGTGTATGCAATAATGACATTTTAAAAAGGGCTTTTATAAGTGCAAAATGCTTTTGTCACGGAACTCAATTTGCATTTGAAATACTTAGGTTCATTTAAAGAATTTTTAAATGAAATCCACCGAGTCACTTTTCAATGTGAGTGCAACTAGACTGGTATGAAAAGCTTAAGACTTACTTTAGTACTCTTTTAGACATATCCGCACATTTATTATAATTAAACTACCATGAATAATATGCAGTAATTATGGAAGAAGAAGTACTTACGAGGAACGGCCAATCAAAATTCAACCATATTCGCTCTTTAAATAAAAAATAGCTTCATTTAACATTATATCAATGAAAAGTTAAATGGTTCATCAACATTGAATGGTTCAAATTTTGTTGGCTTTCATAAGTTTTGTCGCCTACTAAGCGGGCTTCTCGTTTTGACATCTTCTGACATCCAAGTGCATGGATATAATCAAACTGGTCGATCGTAAATGACAATACAATATTTATACGAGTCAAATTTTTCATTTAACTTTTAAAATGAATTTGAAAATAATTACTGATTTTACTAAAAGTTTTATATCATACTATGATAAAGAAAGTAACCGTAGACCACAGTAAAAATAGTCAAAATAATAACAAATTGAAGACTATATTAGTTCATTGCTTTGTCTGTCTTTGGCTTTTCTTGACTTTGTATTTTCTCAAATATAAGCTGGGATGGAAATAGATGAAAGCATCGCAAATACCGATAAATCTTAAAAGAAACAAAAATGCCAATTTTAAAAGACTTGCAATTAAATTCACTTTCACAAAAATAATTTTCATCGATTTTCACTACAAATAAAGTGATCCAACATAATGAAATATATTTCAACGTTGAAGAAATATACTACTCTTACTAAAAAATACTATCACTTCGGTACAATAGTTTTAAATAAATAAAAATACTTCACACTTTGCAATCGATAGTTTGCACGAAAGTTCAATCGAAAGTTGTAATTAAATATCAGCAACGTAGGATTGAAACTTACCACCATAGACTAGTTTACTTTCTGCCCCTCCAACCTTTATTAGGCCTATATTAACTGTGTTGCACGTCTAAACATATATTTCACATAACCTCATTTCTTCCTGTCAATTTTATATAACCAATTTTAAAAGATAAGTACATATTAAGTCAATTTGAAGATTAAGCCAAGAATGGCCTTGGTACCGAAGATTTAGTGCGTTACTACTCGCCCACGATCATTTATGAGGTGTATAGTAACAACAATAACATTATATATCACTACTGTCAGTTATTTTTTTTCAAATAATTATCTATAAAGAAACTGAAGACTATTGACAATTCAATATTTTTATTCCCACTGTTTTTGTGGTAGCACAAATGAATTTTTGGCCTGAATTTTAACAAAAAATAAAATTGACAGGTCTGGACTGAATTTTGTTAAATTAAAACAAATCATGATGCAATTAATTGAAATTTCATATAAAACAAGAGCACGTGCAACCTATTCATTTCAAAAAAGCTCAATGGGGTATAAGGTGTCTGACTATATGACACTGAGATCAGCTATATCATATTTCAAGAGGGTGAAAAGCAAAAAAGGAATCCTCTGGAACTTTGTGTTATAGGGATAAAAAAAACACTTGCCTTCTAAAGACACGCTTAAAAAAAAGACACTGGATAACGCTAAAAAGTTACCCCTTTCATATTATGAAGTACCATAATATCACTCTTTATTTTTGAAACAGATTGTAAGTCGTAAGCAATCCTTGTGTATATCGTAAGTTATTTGGTTTTTCGATTATGTGCGAGTACGCATACCATAAAGAAATACCTAGGTACACAATACCAAGTTTTGAAAACGAATAAAAAATAAATACTCTTTAAATTGAGCTTCAAAGCTTGAATTTCATTTCAACTTGTCGAAAAGTCAATAGTCAAACTTTTTGATAACGAAGATATGGATTTTTTAACATTTTTTTTTATTATTGAATCAAAAATGATATTGAAGTGTGCCACAAATTGACGCCAATTATTGCTTAAATGACGATAACACATATTGCCGCCTTTCCGATGGCTAATTTTATTGATATTTTGAGTCTTTTGCTATGCCTTATACATTTATAATCATGCAGTAAGTACATAATTGAAAAAAACTTTATTTTCATTTAATTTTTCTGAATAGTTTTCATTTTCCAATTTTCAAATCAAAGATGTTCCCTGAGATACTAATTTATTTATGTGTTTTGTCAATATTTTTCCTACTCGACTGTGTTTTGGCCAATTGATGTAACTCTCAAACAATACAAAAATGAGTTATTAATTGGATCTCATTTTAAAGACAACTGAGCAGGTTTTGGCCAAATCATGTAAATTAGAAAAATAAATTGACCACGTTTTGGAAGGGAAACGTCATTTTACATTGATTTTAAGCTTAAAAATTCTAACCCAGCCACTTGATGTAAATCACTATTATATCGACACTCCCTACTTATAATCCCGTAACTGCAAACATGAGAATTTACAGAAGTGCATTTCAAAGATTCATAACGCGACTCACGATATAATATATTAAAAAATAAAACATTATTTGTTTGTATTACTTCCACATGTTTTATATAGGAGAGTAAGCTTAGCCGTACCCCATTCACTTATCACTTTCAAGTTGTTAACTGTTAATTCTTGGTGAAAAGGCATTATATTTTAAAAAATAAAACAAATTTTTTTTGAACTATTTCCACATGTCCACTAAAAATGTGAAAGTAGTACAAACATATTGTGTTTTATTTTTTAAAATATAATGCCTTTCCACCAAGAATCGACAGTTAACACTTTAAAAGTCACCATATAATGTTTTGATAAATACAGTTTTTACTCTCTCCTGAACAATTTCAATTTTTGCCAATTAAATCAATTGTCCAAATCACCGTCGATATCAAGACGCAATATATAAACTCACACCGTATAATGCAATCGGAAAAATAACACACTAGTAATATATTAAATAGTAAGAATTAAAAATGAGTTTTTCAATTTCTTTCAAACTTAAATTTCATAAGAGCAATGTTAATATGAGCTTACTTTTGTAGTTGATTAAGGATTTGAATGGTCTGTCGTCAAATGAATTTAATTGTGGTCGAGTTTGCTGTAGGTTGCAAAGAATAAATTATATTGCGTTACTGTAGTTGTTAGAATTCGTGTAGTAGATATTTTACGATATGTTTTATTTCTTTGACGTAACGTTTTCATTCTTAGCAATCAAAAAAAACTTAAACAGTATGAAAGTAGTATTCAATGTTATACAATCATAGCAGAATTAGTGTGAAACTAGCAACTTTTTCAAATTAACAAAATACGTTTCTTTATATTAATGGATAATAACAATTTCATATTTACATCAATTTTGTTCCCAGATAAAATCTATTTTTTTACTATTTTATTTTGTACTGTACAAAAGTCTCAACATCTTCACGTGATGTTACCTTTCAGTTTTTATGTCAAATGTTCTCGTCTATAGATGTACCAATATCACTTGGCCGCTAGTGACAGTGCCATCGTCACCTTAGGAATGTTACCATATTGAACCAGAACTGAAATTTCAGTAAATTTAAAAAATAATATTTTATCGACGATTATTAAAAGTAGACAAGATATTTATTTTGCATAAAATTGAAATCGGAGAAATTTATTCTAGATTGAAAATTCTAGTTCCGAATTCGGCGGCGGTCAAGTATTGTTGGTAAGCTATCAAACATTCATTTTTTTATATTTGCATTACATTATTAACAATATAACTTAAAATATGTGACAATAAAAAGGAAACAGACTCGTTCCCAATTTATATTCCCCAGACCTTTTTTTCTCCAAACACTTATTCTTCATTCAAGTAAGCTGTTGCAATTGTTCTTTGGTTAATTTATGCATTGCTTAGAGACATGTAAATATTCAACAAAGAGTCAATTTTATATGAATAGTGTTATGTATGCCATATACTGCCCTCTTTTTATAAGTATCAGATGATAATGCTTGCGATGAGCAAAACCAGTTCTGATCATTATCAACATGTGGAAGTAGTACACAAAAATGTGTTTTATTTTTATAATATAATGTCTTTCCACTAACAATTGACAGTCAACACCTTAAAAGTGATTAAAAATACGTGTTAAATGATAATATCTTAACTAATATCATTAAAGTTTTAAAGTTTTCGAGAGAATTAACAATAATTTTTGGGCTTGAACAATTAACTTCTAAAATTACACCAAACACTCTCAGACAGAACATGTATATTTTGTATACCACGCTAGTAATAATACTTATATATATTATAGGGAAGGATAATAATTAGACAAACATTAAAATAAACAGCTATTTCAAAACTCAGACTTCCGTAATTTTGAAAACAGCTTTCTACCGCTGGACCACTTCCGCTACAGTAGGGTGGAGAGGCTCTATTTCCAAGCGAAAGAGGCTGTATTTCGAGGCGGCTTTTCCATCGCTGGAGCGAGAAACGCGTATCGCCATTCCACTCAAGCGAACACAGGAATTTATGAAAGCCTTCTGTGGAATGTCTAAAAGCACATAAGATGCATGTACGAGTGTTTTGTAATGAGGAAGCGGGATATAGGGTTCAATCTTTAAAAGAATTTACGAACAAATTACAACGGAATGCCATCGTCGTGTTGGACAACTTAACGTGAATATTATTTGTAATGTAATAAGATTGATATTTTTAAATTCCTGCTCTTTGTTGTATAAATTTATGGTTATTTCGTTCAAAAAAATTCATAATATAAGTGACATGTACTATATATTACAAAATAGTTTATAATTTTTTAGGCAATCAAAGTATTTTATTTTAATATACCATGTTCGCTCCTAATTTGGAGCATATGCCTTTCTAATGGAGGTCTCTCAAAAGAAGTTTTTCTCACTTTTCATGTGTTAACTGTCAATTCTCGGAGGAACGGCATTTTATTTTAAAATACAATACATTTTTTTTGTACAACTTACACATTTTTTAGTGATCATGAGTATCAGGACCGGTTTCACTCATCACGAGCGTTATCAACTGATCTATAGGACAGTAAGTTTAGCCAAACACGCTTCATTAAACACTTTTTAGGTATTATCTGTCAATTCTTGGTGGAAAAGCATTGTATTTTAAAAATAAAACACAATCTGTTTGTACTAATTCCACATGTTCATAGTAATCAGGACCGGTTTCACTAATCACAAGCTTTATTATTAGAGAGAGTATTATCAATTTCTACGAAAACTTATTGTTAGTCAGTCAATCTCTCCTTTTTAAATATAGTAGAGGAACAAAATAAAACCAGACAAGTGGTTTGCTAATCACTCTCGCTACACCTAATTTTTAAGATCGGATGGGTGGAAGGTAATTTTAGACATCACAAACATTCATGCATTTATATATGTAGAAAAATGTATTTATAAAACTGTCCGTACTGTTATTTCAATCAGTGAGAACCGTAATTGAAGCCAACGACGTTGACCACTGCACCACGGACCCGAAAACCTTTTACATGATACAGGCAGTTATTTTTTCAATCAAACACAATGAAATGCAGATTCTTTTTTTTTGCTTAGAAGTTGTTTTTGAGAGAGTTTCAAGTTATCAAGTCGCTTTTAACGCACTTTTATAATAGGGGAGAAAGAAGCGAGCTAGTAGAACACTAGTATTTAACTTATCACTCTAACTGCGCCCCGTTTTATGGATCAGACAAGTGGGCGTGTATTTTTATATCTCAGACTATCTCACCTTCAAACATAAATCTAAAAATCAATTTTTGAAATTGTCATTTGAATTCGTGGATAGCGGAACTGAATAGGAAGAACAGCGTTGGCCACTTGGCCACAGACTCGGCGATACCTATACAGCGATTTTATATATCTATTTGTTTTATAATCTTGTTAAAAAGTATTTTTTCTTAATAGTTAATAAAAAGCTGTTTATGAAAATAGCAGGAATAATAAATTATTCTATTTTCGGAGCAGATGGTAAAGTTTTTCGTTCATAAAAATTTGAAAGAAAAATATTACTGTATAGATTAAATTGGCATTTACTTGGAAGAACATTATTATAATAGGATAAAATATCAAAGTGTTCTACAAAATTTATTAAGTAGTTGATAGCTATTTCGGCTTAACGCCTAATTATAATTAAGTAATTTATTTAGTATATACTGTTTAGAAGAGATAGACAATATTATGTCATCTCACATATTCAAATATCATAATTTTTATTTAAAATTAAATTATTCAAGGCACTAATTGTGTTTTTGGAAAATAAGCTTACATGGTGGTATTAATTAAACATTAAAATTTCAATGCAATTTTAAACTATCTTGGGAGGTAATAAATTTACGCTAAGTCTTATTTTTAATTTAGATACTTTAAAAAGTAAACAAAAAATTATTTGATGCTTTTATATGTGTTATACAGACGAGAAATCATTCATGTAACATAAAAAAATATGCTTTTGGTATATATTTAGCCCTCCTTAAGCCAGTTTCGTGTGAGTTGTTTTATATTTCTTAAATAATTAGCTTGAAATAGTTTTCCGGAATGTACAAAGTTTCAAAACCTGGTATTAAAAAAACAAATTTCATAAATATATTCTTAAAGATCTCGTTATCATTTAACATAATTGTTATAATTATTTTTAATGACAGAACTCAAAGTTTGGTTGGAATCCAGTTAAATGAGTCGGTTACCATTGCTTCTCAACTTATCAAGAAGAAGATGCTACATTTACTTTAAAAATTACACTGCCAGATATAACACGGAATATGAAGTAAGTAGTTCATTACGTTGATTCTATTATCTAGAATAACTTTGAAATAGGTTATAACTTTTGTAACTCTAAGATACTAATTCGTAACTGTAATAAACATTTGTTAGATAAAACTTAATCGTTATGATATAAAATTCAACATTATTGTGGAGTATTATAATAATATTTAATATTACAAATTATTAAATCCATTTTCCGTGATTTTTCATCTGTAGAAATTGATATTTTCAGTCGTTTATGATTTGTATTTATTTCAAGTAAAGGCAGATTTGTTTTTTTTCTTTATTGAAAAGGTTACTTAATAGTTACAGATTAAACGATTTATATTGTTTAAACTGAAACTATTTTGCTATGAAGAGAATAATCAAGAAACATAAAATTAGCTAAAATGTAATTTTTTATTGAAAAATATAATGACGTAAATAAATATTAAATAATAACTAGATACATATTACATTGTTAAAATTCAAATTAATTATTCGGTTATAGAGATATTCTAAAAACCAAAAATTTCGATCAGTTACTGATATTGTACAATAAAGGATATATTTATTATTAATCAACTCAGATATTAATCTATTCAACCTATTTTTAGTAAAGTAAAATATTTATTTGTAATCAATATTTAAACGTACAATTTTAGTGAAAATCAACTATATAATAATTTTTTTATAATCAATTTAAGTGGTTAGTTATAGAAATTCTCTAAAAACTAAAAAATTCCATCAGGCATTGTGCCATTTATGATGAAGTTACTCAGTTTTCTTTTTTTAGTGAAGTAAAATATTTATTCGCATTCCATATAAATAATTAATCAAACTATTTTAATGAACATGTAGTTTGTTTAATCGTTCGAATTATCACTGGATGGCAGGTTGAAAAAAACCAATACGATGCCCTAGAAAATGGTTTATATTTATAAAGAAAACAAATATGATTTCGTTATACAAATATTATTAATATGATGTTATATAATATGTAAAATTTTCAAACCTAAATAAAACCCTATATAGTAATATCCTTGCATTAAATTTGCAATCACCTTCTTGCCATACATGTACGTTACGAATGGAATCTCTAATCCTTTGCATTTGGTAATATTGAATTATACATTTGTGTTTGATAGAAGGATTACGACATATTAACTCTCGAGATTTCAATTGTTATGTAGAATGGAATTTCAATATAGAGTAACATTGAATTTGTATGTATGTTTTTAATCAATACGTAAATGTGTATTTTTAATCAATTTCCGCTATAAATAAAACGAGTAGAAGTATTTCATGGAGAATTTATTTCCTAAAAGAGTTTTTAAAAGGAACGTATTTCATTACAAAGTAACTAAAAGTGTACTTAAGTTTATTTCTTCTTTGCTTAGCTCAACAAAAGGCAGAACATACCATTGTAACCACTCACGTTTCATTCAGATATCAATACAAATCTATAGTTTTAAGTATCAGGTAAATCAGAGACGACCATGCCATCGCCATATGAAAGGTTGTATCAAAAGGAAAAGGACCTTCACATGTCAGGAAGACATCGTTAAAACGTATCCAAGGCACATCAACCACATTCTTTCTTCTATTGCGGTGGTCATAATCAACTGTTGCATTTACTTGAAGTGTGCCAAATTTTAAATCCAATAATACCAGTGTACTTTCAAAGATCAACCGTTTGTATCGAAATATGCACTTCAGTCTCTCACAGCTTAAATACTTAAAGAACACGCGAGGTAAAAAGAGGGCATTGCGTTTTTCTATAATATAGAGACAGTGTCTTAAAAGCTCTAAATTGATCTAATACACGCCTTAAAATTTACCTAATTGACCTTTTGATTATTTACCGCTTCTTTACACCGCGTCCAAATCCTCAAATCAGGCAAATGTTTTTTTACCAACGGACAGATACTCTACTATTTTTCATGCTTTAACAGCTTCCCTTCATGCATTATACTCTATGATAACAATTAAACTGTCTTCTAGAATTCGAAAATGCAAATAACCATATTTGTCTAAGACGGAATCATTTAGCAAACTATGAAACGTTTTCAAGAAGCTACAAACTTAAACGCTGAATTCTTGAAAACAATATTTCTTATGAACTTTAATGATATGAGCAGTGTGCCGGTTTTTTTCTTAATATTTGATGCAAACATTTGTTTTTACATAAATATAAATATTGCATTTATTAGGAAGATTACACTTTATATTAAATGCGAGGAGCGAACTTACTCTCAAAAGCAAGCTGCTCCTCTATACAGCAATAACCCGCCCAATTATGGTTTACGCTACTCCAGTATACGCTTATGCTCATCACAAGCATCTGAAGACTTTTCAAATTATTCAAAATAAATCATTGTGACAAATATGTAACACCCTGTGGTACGGATGTAACTCGCTATTACACAGGGACTTACAGTACCTACAATTCGAGAGTTCGTTCGCGAAATGTCTCAAAAGTTTCACAGTGATATAGGCAAACATTATAACCCAACGATCTCTTACCTACAAAATTACGATGAGAAAATACTTAAGAATCGGTTTAGACCAAGAGCAGTTCTGCTCCACGACCTCCTATAGATGTAAACAGGGATTTTCTTTGCTTAAATTGAATAAACACGACCTCTTGTAATGGAAAATGACTCTCCACTGAATGCTTCCTAGCGTATTACATGTGTATATGTGTATGAGTTTGTGTATATATGTATATGTGTGTGGGTGTGGTATGCGGGGAGGCATATTTATATAAATTCAATTGGTGACCACGTGAATGGGCTTCATTGTGGATTGCTTAGCTCTGCAGTGATCACGTCCTTCTATCTGCAACGATGGAAGTGAAACAAAAAAAAGTTAAAAAAAAATTAGCAATAAAGATGAAGGAGACTCAAAGAACTATGACGCCAACGCGCCTTAGGACTTAACGCTCCATCAAATTGATATCCAAAAAAAAATCGTTTTTGAGTCCGATAAATGTTTAAAAATAGTATAACTGAGAAAATTTTTATTTTCGTCTGCTTAAATTATTTAATATGGCGTTGGGTGAAGTAGTTTATTTGTTTACACGATTAACTTTGTAACATTATAATAATTTTAAAAGCAAATTGAGAATAACTGTTAAGAGCTGAAGATGTTTCATTGGAAGAGAAGACGGCAAGTTTAATGGCCCAGACGATTGTTACAGATGGTATACATACTATGGTGGTGAATATGACCAAGTAACTTTGCTATTCCTTAATAATAAAAGTAAAGAAATTTTCTCTCTAAGTTTAGATTGAAACGTTTATAAATAGATCAGTTAAAAAGAGTTTTTTTCATTTGGTCTTAATTAAAAAAAAAAACAGTTTTTGTGAGGTGATAAAAACCATTTCATAAATGAAATATTACCTTGAAATACAACTATGCTATAGATGTCTCCGTATTTTTAATGAGTTTAACTAAATCTATACGATACAATTCTATAGCTTATTTACAGTACGTGTTAAAATGTGTGGACCATTTTGTTAAACACAAATACTGCTTATAAAGTATGACATTGTGATGGTTGTCTAAAAGGTATCGAAAACTATTGTTTGGCGTGCTAGGAGGAAGAGTTCAAATCCTTGAAAAAACTTCGTATTAATTTTTCAATCACTGTTTTATTTTTCATTGGGGGATAAAATAATGGCCACAATACACTTTAAGAACCACAAAATAATCGCAGAGTTCATAAAAATACACGAAATTCTTTATTCGTAACAATTTAATTCATATAAAGTTTTAATTTACAATTTTGTTATTCCCCTGGTTGTGTTACTAAATGTGACACGTGTTTCAACTCGTTGAAAATCTTCTTCAGACTTACCAGAAGACTAGTGGTTCACCACTATTAAAAATATTTCCCTTGAGATTTTCACCTTCGAACAAAAGCATTTTTTTTTTCTAATAAGAAGTATTATAGTAATTAGTACTATTGCCGTTTGTGTCTAACACCGTCCACACGTCTAGTAGAAGAAAATAATCCCACCTCACAATACTGTTTTAAGTTATTAATTATAATTATTGTTAGACTAAGAAATTAATAACCTTACGATATAGTTAGTCTGAAGATGATTCAAAAAAAGGCAAAGCATGCGTAGCATTTAGTAACACAACCAGTGGACTAACAGTGTTATCAATTTTAATTTAATATTAAAAATTAATTTATAGAATTCATTGAAAATATTTATTAATTTATGTTGATGTTGCAGCCCAGATTATTCTACTAGTTTCTTCACTGGTTAAAATACAGGTCAAATTAGCATAATAAATAAAATCCAGCTTTGTACACATAATCTCACATCCAAAATGCAACATATATAACCATTTTGGTTGCCTACGTAATAAAGTCTCACGATTTTCTTTTAAAACTATTTAAAAATAAAGCACTACGGTTTACTGTATTATCATAATCCAACGCTTAAAAAAAATTAAGGAATCTAAGCCAAGGTCGTAAAAATATTTTTTATGAAAAATAAAAACATTATTATCATAATTTAATAATATTAAAATAACAAGTGGTTTTTCTTCGTAAAGCTTTTTATTGAATAAGAAGACTCTTAGAATTATAATGCTTTACTTACTTAAACAATTCAAATCGTTCATTGAATTTAAATTTAGAATAGCTTAGGATAATTTAAAAGAACTTTTTTCAAAGCACTTTTTCAAATTTTGCAAAAAAAAACGGTTTTTAAAATAGAAACATATTATTTTCATTCGTGTTAAGTGTAAAATGTTTTTTTGTAGAAGTTTTCAAAATAAAACTCTCTTATTACACTCTACGTCTAACGCAATAAAAATATTTTTTACTTTCAATGATTTAGGGGGAAACAATTTAATTTTTAAAATTCCACTTGTGTTATCTTCCAATCTGATCCGTCGTCCTGGAAAGCCACTGATTTACATACAAAGAATGCATTTGAAGAAACCAACAGAAGCTTAGCTTTAATCATCAATTTGTATCCAAAAAACTCTTAGCTTAAGCTAAAGTTCACTGCATAAACTGAGGAAATTATATGATAAATCAACAGCCATTTGTCAAAATCTCTTCCATTTACCATTACCGTTACGAGGTAGCTTACAAACAGTCTATGTCAAATAAATAAGATGCGGAAAAATAAACTATTCATAAACAAGACAAAACCTAATATATAATAGCCCAGACCTCTCTGTAGGCGTTGCATTATTATCACATATCAAATATAGGTATGAAATTTTCTCATGACTTAAGCGCTCACGATATACATATAAAATAAAATGTTATGCAATGAACACATAGTTCCGACATACTAGCTACTTTAGACATTCAGTATTTTAATTTCAATACCGTCATCTATGACGGGTACGGTTACCAGTAAGAAATAGAATCCAATAAATCACTCAATTAAAGAATGAAGAACTGTTATCGTTAACCAATAAAAGTCATTGAAGCTCATAAATCTTTTTTGGAAGGATGGAAAAATAATGACAAATACCGATAATTTTTTTGGTACTGTGTGATAATCATATCCTTAAAATGATATTGGAATTTTTGCTTTCACACATTTAATAATATTTTTTAAATCAATTTATATCGTAATGTACAACAGATTTCTTTGATAATTTAACCCTTTGACACCCACTCTATCTAAAAATGGGTCGTAGATAGAACGATTAGCCAACTACTGCCCTTACCATAGTATCATCATTTAATCATTCTTTATTAACTTTCCAGTTGTCATGCTAAAAAATCCCTTAAGATCTCATGCAGTCACATTTCGTTATCGTGTTGGTTTTAACTAACATATAAACGCATTTATAAAACGAAATTACAATTTCAAAAAGTGAATTATGGTTTTATGTAGTATTAAGTAATTATTTTATGCCATATTTTGTGTGTAAAACTCGAAACTATGCGAAATTATCGAAAGACGCAAGAATCGAAATTCTTCATAGCAGAACAAGTTCGAGATGTACCTCGGTGTCTTTTGAAACAAAACGGTTGCATGCGATACATCATGCATCTCGGATTGTTATAATACTATAATAATTGTTACTACATTATACTAAACTATAATTTTGTATTTTTCGATGGTCAATTGATGAGATTTGCAAATTATGATTAATTATATAAAAATGTCAATTATAATGTATTTTTAATTTTCAATTATATGTAGAATTATTTTATTTACAAATAGCAAATTTGTTTTTTGTATAACCTATTTCACATACAATTTAATGGTATAAAGGCTGATGTAGCACATTGTTACACCATGGGTAAGGAAGGGTTAAAAAACATGTTGATCAACTGTACTATAAGGAGTTATCGTTAAACGTCTAATGCTGAAAAATAACATTCTATGATATGATGCAAATTGAGATCAGAAAAATATGACTTTTTAAAAATGATAAAATAAGATGTTGGCAGGAATAAGTCATAGCTTATTTAATATTTCAAGAAGTTGAAAACAATTTTCTTTAAAAAGAAAGGAATTATTACACACGTTTTCTCAGATTAAAAGTTAAAACTTCTCTGCTTAAAGTCGTTAATCCACCAATAAGACTTCATTATAATAAATATCAATTACTTTAAAACGTTCACTGCTTAATAAATCTTCAATTAATCAATCTGCCAATAGTCGGGAGAGTGAAAAAATAAAACTTTAAAAATCCAAGACCCGTGTTTGCAATTCAACAAAAAAACATTTCCTCCGTTTCCTCAGAGACATATTAGAAGAGAGGAAGTGCAAATAAAACACTGAAGCGCATTCCCAAGGGATCAAGTCTACGACTCTATAGTAACGTGTACCGAGTCTCGGAAGACATACAGCTGGAATGAGAGTTCAGATTATCAGATTCTGCTGACTAGGGTGATTATTATTTTTTTACGATTCAAAAAGTGTTGGAATTATTTAAGAAAATTAACCCTGATAATTTTATATAGAGTATACAATAATAAATTATATTCATTCAAATATATGTGTTTTAAAGGAATAACCGCTTCCAAAGTGAAACATGTGGAATCCTTATTGAGTATTTTAAGATTGGTTGTTATACTCACAATGCAAGTCGTGATTATGCTGTTTTCTTTAAAATTCCGTATCGCTGAACATGCTGTTTTTTATCTGTATTTTTTAAAAATAATTAAATTTATTAATGAAATGTGTGTTTAAATTTTCTATTTTTACCTATAGATGTACCAATTTAACTTTACCACTCGTGAGGGTGCTACGTTATAAACGTTGCCATACTCAACCAGAACTGAAATTTCAATAGATTTCAAAACGCGACGGTTATTAAAAGTAGACAAGATATTTATTTATCAAAAAATTTCAACTGGAGAAATTTATTATAGAATGACAATTCTAGTTCCAAATTCGGCGGCGGCCAAGTAATGTTCATAATACTATAGTACCTAGTCTGTTTTATTTTTTTCTAGCTAGTCATTCTTTAAAATATTTGTTTTATAACATTTTTATACTTCATCCTGTTACCTCTGATACAGAGAATGGGGAAACCGCAAGGTTCGAAGCAACTAATGTAGCGATAGTGTTCAATGGTGGCTATGGTGACATTATATAGTACGAGTAACAGAATCTTCAAGACATGTCTAAACCACGAAATGTACATTTTCTTAAGCTTATACTAAGTTATTAATAATTAATAAGAAATACAAAATGTTTATTAATGAAAAATCAAACATGGACTATGTTACTTAAGTTTTTGCAAAAATATTTTTTTAACTTTATATGGAATGGGAAAATATTACATAGCCTTTGTCTAGGCTAGTGTTTGCCAAACTGTGTGCTGCAAGAAGTCTCAGGTGTGCCGTGACAAATGAAGATAAATTAGAACTGCGTACCGGATAAATTAAAAACTCACAACTTCGTTGCTTTCCATGCGTAGACCTAATCTCAACCAAAATTGATATTGTGCCAAAAGTGCTGAGGACAATAAAAATATTTTCTGAGCCTTACAAAAGTAAGGATTTTTCATTTCCTCAGTCCATCAGTATCCTCGATTTGCTAATACAGATGTTTAATCTTTGTTACCGTTTGAATTGTCACATCTTTGTGAATTTGGATTTTTAGCGCTCATGGAAATGAAATCAAAAAAACATGAGCGGCTGCAGATGGTAGATGAGGAGTTCATGTTTTTTTTATCAAATTTATTGAGGACTTTTGATAAAACACTTTTTAATTGAATCATTTTTACTCATAAAAGTTTATCACTTATTTTACCTTGATTGTTGATATATGTTCATAAAGAAATATTTTGTATTGTTGCTTACACTAAGATTTTATTTGTTCACAATGTTTTATCAAACGGTATTTGTTTTTGTGTGCCGAAGAACAAATTCCCTTTCCAAAGTATTCCATGAGGTAAAAAAGTTTGGCTGACACTGGTCTAGGCCATACTCTATTTTATTATGGTGACATGTTAACTAATACACTCTAAAACGATTCAGTGATAGAGGAATGAATATTTTTAATTAAAAATATTAGAGGATCATTCTTCATTTCATTATTATACTTTTTTGTCTCACAATCAAATAAAAGAATTGTATTGTATTCTTCAGTCAAAAGAAAAGATTATGGGAATTTTTTCTTTCATAGAGTGTTAGTTCTTTTTCGTTATTAAACAAAATATATTTCATTTAGAAAAGCAAGCTCGGTCAACTGCTTATTGGCTCGTGTGATAAATAAAATTAAAATCTTATTAATATCATTTTTTATATTATACATAAAATACTTCACATCTAGCAACAATTTAAGTTAATGACAAACCTTCTAATTGAAAACCTATTAACATTTCATGCCAATGAATTTTTTGTTGATTTATTCATATTATTTTACCACATACAATACAAATGAAACCTTATAATCACTAAGTATTTTTAGTTTATTCTTTTGAATATAACATCATTAACGAAAAAAAGCGAACCGCTTTTTTCCATCCGCTTTTTTCTTGTACGGTTTTTTTCTTTTGGCTTTTTTTCTAGAACCTGATCTCCCATAGCCACTTATAAGTAAATTCTTCACATACATAGGTACGCTATTTCTGTAAAACAGTTACCAATCAGTCGCTTACTTGACTGCCATTGACATATAATTTAAACAATTTACATCTTCGAACATTTTATACAAAACTTTATTTAACAAGGTCAGTGGTGTGCTACAATTATTCAGTTAATATCCTGAATTTTAAAAGTAAAACACGATTCGTTTGAAGTACTTACACATGTTTATAATAATCAGGACTGGTTTTTCTCATCACAAGCATTATCAACTGATAAAAAAAAACATCATTACATGGTTATTTATATAAAATTAAATATTAATAATTACGAGTTATACAAAATCGTTGGTTCAAGAACAAATTGAGTTTTATTTATAAAATGTACTGTTCACTTTTAAGGTGTTAACTGTCAATTCTGTTAACTGAAAAACATCAGATATTAAATATTTATTGGACACTCATAGCTGCTCTGCTTTCTTCACTTAAGATGGCTGTGTATTATTCATATTAATTACATACTTAATATTTAAATTTGGATTATTGAGATTTTGTACACTTCCATGTATTTTGTCACTAACGACCCGGGTTTCGCCTTTCTTGAATGAACAGCTGAACCTTCCTAATTCTCCGCTATTATATCCGATACGTTGAAACACCTAACAGATGTCACTAAATGTGGAATGATTGTATATATTTACCCATTCGTCGAATTACATCACGTCAAAACCCACAATACTATTATAATTGTAAAATCACTGGTATTTCTAAAAGAAGTTGAAAAGCGGCAATCGCCTTCGGCAATTCGCCACTCTGTTAATATGGTGTTTACAAAATAAGGATTAGGGCGATTTCCGAAATTTTAACTCAGGTATCGGTGTGGCTCTCAGACGTATAATGTTTTGCCTCGTAAATGATATTTGTCGCATTTGTATCTTCTATATAAGCGTTAGACACTGTTTACTGTCTCTCAGTTCGAGTCCATTCGTGTGCTCGAATGCGTGAAGATGCCGAAAGGCGAAACCCGGGCCGTTAGTGACAAAATACATGGAAGTGTACAAAATCTCAATAATCCAAATTTAATATTGAAATTCCATCAAGCACCCTCAGTCGATGTCTTAAATTATACTTAATATTTGATTATTTTTAAATGTTTCATTAATTTTTTCTTATAATTTCCCTGATTCATTATTGTATATTATATTAGTAACGTCATTAATAATTTTTTTCAGCTAAATAGACTTTTAATGTAGCTATATTTGTGATTTCAGATTAGTATTTAATGATTTGCAAGAGGTTCATAACATTTTAATTGTAGACTCTTTCATTTGATTTATGTATAATTTGTTTGTTAATCAGTGTTTTCTTGTCTCAGTTCATTAACCATCAGTTTTATATACCTTCATTTTTACACTCAATTTTATATAAATAAACCTGTTATGTTTGTATTTTTATCAGTTGATAATGCTCGTGATGAGCGAAACCGGTCCTGATCATTATAAATATTTGGAAGTAGTACAAATGAATTGTGTTTTATTTTTTAAAATAAAATGTACTGTCTTTTCACCAAGAATTTACAGTTAATGCCTTAAAAGTGATTAATATCATTAAGATTAAAAAATATTTGTAATATCGCAACACGCATAGAATAATTTATATTTTACCTCCATCATCTCTGAACAAACAGCTTCACCTTTAGTAATTTATCTACTCCCTATTGAACATAATGCAGTGGTACAATTTGAGTATTTACTAAGCACCGCACTACCCTAACATCAACAACCCTTACACAATTGTGTTTACACTGCTTTGTTGATCATTCTCCGGTTTTCAGTTTCTTTGTTATGAAACGAACTTTAAGCTCTAAGACAGAGTAGGCTTTTAAGCTGTGAGCATTTTTACAGTCTAATGTATTGTTGTTCGTAAATTGTTTGGGTTACACCTATGCTATACCTTTAGGCATTATAAAGGCTTTTGTATGGAATGACGTTAGACTGTTTTCCAAGTAAAATAGATACAATATTATTAAAACGCATATTTTTGAAAAATATTGGAAGAAAAATTTGAATAGATTAAGAATTTTAAATAAAAAAATCTGCATTCAATATCAAAACTGTCGTATTTGAAACGAAAATATTCGCCTAATAATTTAACTTGACTTGAAAAACAATGAGAAAATTTTTTAAATCAATTAAAAAAATATTACATTCCGGTTAACCCTTTAATTACCGGTAGGTGTATTTATGGCGGTACCTTGCACGCCGCAAATTTTATTGAAAAAATATGTAAATATTTCGTTTTTGAAAATGCATTAAAGTTTATTTATGAAAAAATGAAGAATGTGCCAACTGTGTCGATTGTGCCACCATTTATCCATAACAAGAAAATTCAAATGTTTATGGCACATTAGGATTGTCAGAGTTTTTTATTCCGGTGACAAAGCCCCTTTCAATTTACGTTTCATGTGCGACCAAAGACGTAATTTTTGTATGAGCGGCATTCCGTTCACGGAAATTTGTATGTCTTAAAACGGCATTGGCAGCCATCCGGTTAAAAAAAGTAAACTATTTTTTTGAGTATTAAATAAATGTTAATAACATTCAGCTTTTAATTAAAATTGTCGTTGATGATCATATCAACAGATTATTGTATAAAATGTTTTCCGAGCAAAAGTAACTAAAACTTTTATAATAGACTAAAAATATATGAACAATAAAATTTGAATGCATTAACTTTAAGGGATACTGAATAATACTAATTATATTTCTTTCTCCTAAATAAATTGAACATATGTAAATTATTGTAATTTTTAATAAAAATTATGATATTGAAATAAGTGATATGATATAATATTAAGGCTTTAGTAACATAACTCATAATCTCCAGCATATGAAAAAACTGAGTTATAAGTGCAGCATTGGTTTTCGTGTTCACCCCTACCGCATTAATATTAAAATATTTTTCTACACTTACAAGCTTCCATCTAAAATAAATGTGAAAAATTGTTCATTTTCAAAACTCATATTCTCTAATGCTCCATAATTTCCTAATATAGTAATCTCCATTTGCAGAATTTTTCTGCCATGGCCACCAGTTTTTGTTTAAATATCATGGTGTAAGCGTCTGTTCCGCAGTTTTATTTGAATGAAACTGAGCTTTTTTAACTGTAGCATGAAAACGGTTTTTTATGGTTTGTCAAAAACATGCATTGATGGCGATTCTGAGATATCTAACTAAAGCCCTAATATTGCCTTTATATTTTAAAACTGACTAAAAAGCTATCAAACAACTGATTAAATTAATTTAAAACTAAATGCTTTGTTACTTTTACCTTATTGTAATAAGTGAACGTTAATTCATTCTATAAAACTTTTATCATAAATATTTTTAAGGTTATGTTTTATAGATCGAATATTGAATAATATATACTTTTATACAAATTATTAATCAGATAATATAATACCAAAGCCCTCTTATTCAATATGGCGCTATACCGCGCACATAATACGATCAAATTTACTTATAAGCAAACAATGTAAAATTGATCGACGCAAAAATAACACCCTTTCATTATAACAATATCAAAAAGGCTACGAAAAGGTCGATGCTGTTTTCCCTCTCATTTAATGAACTTGTTATTCTTGAGTCATCCCCTAATTCCTGAATCATCCCTTGCGTAATCTCGCGTGAATTCCGCTTTGATAAGGGTCGGACTTAATCGCGTCAGTACAAAATGAGCTATGGGCATCAGAATATTCGATCCGATCCCGAAATAGTCAGGATGTCTATTCGCAGGAATGTGTTTTGTATGCAACAATTCATTGGTTTTATATTATATTTGTATATCCGTATTCCAAGCACTGTAAGGATCAATGGGCATTTAAATATCAACCTATAATAATCATCCATTCTGCGGCTATTTTTTAATATACTAAAAGCGACACTAAGAAGTTATTAGCTATTTAGCTCAACTTATGGGCACGTTAATGTACTGAAAAGTTTTTTCAACCCTTCGGATTCATGGTTTAACAAGGCGTTACTTTGAAATTAAAACCTTTAAATCATCTGTAAAATAGGTTTTACAAAAAATTGAAAAATTTGCTGTTTGTAAATAAAATAATTCTACATATAAATAAAAATTAAAAATACAATATAGTTTATATCTTCTTTGTATAATTAATCATAATTTGAAAACCTCGTCAATTTTACCATCTAAAAATACAAAAATATAGTAGTGTATAGTATTAAGTATGCATGTACCGTATGCAGCCGTTTTGTTTCAAATGGCATCGATACACGTCTTGACCTTGTTCTGCTATGAAGAATTTTGATTATTACGTCTATCGATAATTTCGCATAGTTTGATATGTATTTCAGGTTTTACACACAAAATATGACATAAAATAATTACTTAGTACTACATAAAACCGTTTTTTACTTATTGAAATTTTCATTTTGTTTTATAAATGTGTTTATATGACAAAAACTCACACGGTAACGAAATGCATGAGATCCGATGGAACTTTTTTAGCATGAAAACGGGAAGATTAATAAAAAAGTTTCTACATAAATATAAATGCCAGTCCTGAATCCGGGTGATATACGCTTTTGAGTATTCGTGTTATGAGATATTTACTAGGATCCAAAATATATGTTTTGTTCTTCATAGACGCGGATCCCTGTCGTATTAACCGTTGTTTTTTCTTGTTAAGAGAATGTAGATGTATGAAATAATTCTCATGGTAAGTATTGTCATACTAAACAATTTCCAAATTACTCATTTTCTCACTACTGTTGCTCATTTATCACCGTCTGCAACCAAAGGACTAATAACTTACTTCAAATAACTAAGCGGCCGATTTCTGTTTACTTGAAATATATGCAATATAACTTTCAAGATGCACCTGGCTGAAGTATTTTCTCACCGAATAACGCACCCGATAGAAGGAGCTGCAGTATGTTTGCTTTAGTCACTTGAAAGCTAAACATTTGGATACCTGCCAAGTCTTTCGACACTCCCCCATACAAATGCAAGTAAATATCTTCGCTGTCATAATAAAATCCAACGGAAGAAAACCATGTTTTGATAACGGTAAATTATTTGAATGATATTATATTTGCTAAAATAAAGACAGATTCATTATCATTGATTGAACTAGTAGTTGCGTGGTTGACCTTAAAAATTATATAATTTTAATAGGAACGTGTAATATAGTTTATAGCCGTTTCAGCATCATGCCATCATAAGAATTGGCATGATGCCAAAATATGCCTAAACGGTTTTTTGTTAACCTAAACATTTTTGGGCAGGGCAAGTTGGTTGAAAGGCCGGATTGTACTTGTGAACACAACCATCAGGACGATAATCACGTTATGTTGGACTGCCCCGAGATGAATGCCGAACGAGCAGAGCTGTTTGCTGTGTTCCGTCCTCGCACGGGCCCAATAGGCCACGCTGACTTGATCTCAACTAAGGCCAACTTTGAGGAATTCGATAAATTTACAACGTCATCTGAGGAGCGAGATATTCTTGATTCCTCTTTCGATTCAACGCGGAGTAGATTAAACTCTAGCGCTACGGCGGATTCTCAGTATACGGATACACAGGATACTTAATATCGCTTAAACTAAGTGGCTGAGGAAGTCACATTTTCTTTTCTTTTTTTTTCTATCTTTCCTTTTCTTAAGCACAATAGTGCGTGGTTATAAGATCGATCCAGTGCAACACTGCATCGGACCAAGAATATGAAGAGTAAATTCGTTTCTTTTCTTGATCGTTATTGCGTTATAAAAGGCAGCCACGAAACAGTGGCTGCATACACATAACGGGTGGAGGTAGGGCAACCAACTTGTAACCTAAACATTTTATTATTCTTACTTAGAAGTAAATATACGCATTGTGAATACGGTATACTGATTCTTTTATTTTTAATAAAGCACAATTTTTATACTAATTCCACATGTTTATGAAGTAAAATACCTTTCCACCAAGAATTGACAGTTTAACCCATTGAAAGTTATGTACTAGCACATATTAAACTTTTTTAAATATCATCTTAGTATAATAGAATACAATTTGCTTTGCACTTCTCCCACATTCTGTACAATGAACAACTGAACAGTCGATAATTTTCTTTTAATATTATGTCTTTCTGACAAGAATTGACAGTTAACACTTTGAAAATAAATATAATATTATTTGTTAAATAAGATCAGTCGTTTTATAAAAAACAAACCAATCTTTTGAATTATGCAAAAAGCAGATTTATTTTACGCGTACAATAAATTTTAATCAAGTAAAATTCCAATAATAACAATATGACCGTATTGATATTTGGTCGTAAATTAGGCTATTCCCATGAAAATACGTGTTTATCTATAACTGCTCTAGGGCATAAGTCACGGTTCTCTATTGCGATAATGCAAGCACTACAGTACTGAATTACAATTTATGTTTTGTGAATTCTTTATATGCTTCGCAAATTGGTTAAATTTCTTTTTTCTATTAAATGACCAAGCATGTTCATTTTCGTCTACATTAAAAAATATCGTGCGTTTTTCATTCGGCAAGATTTTTTTATGCTTTTTGCTGCTTTTGAATCTAAGGCTATGACCACTGCATGGCTTATTTAAGAATCCACGTTACTTTCCAGTATATTCGTTTTTAATTAAAGCTTAAGTTAAAACTTGGCTTAGCTTATTATATCAATACGATTTACCAACACCACAGGGAGACAGTAGTAAGATTACAATAAAAGACCAGAATTGTACCGTAAAAGATATTTACAGTCCATGACTAATTTAGCAAAACCTCTTATATTTTCTTGTGTAGTAAATTTTATTTATTTTTTTATCACGTATTTTTCGGTTTGGTTTGGTTATTTTGTCACTACATTAAATATAAATGTAAAGTGACATTACTGTTTATGAAGGTATTACCGTACTAAATTTTTTTACAAAAAGTAAAAATTTGTTGATTTAATTTACATAATAAATCAGTCAATTACTTACAAATTACTATTGAATATTTCGTCCTCTTATCTAACATTATCACTTTATAAGAATTAATCTCAAAATCTATTACATATGCCATGAAAATAGTTATTATCGAGTCACTTATATTATGTAGTCTTTTTTTGAACGGCATAAAAAATGAAAAAATAAAAATTACACTAGAAAATGACACAAAAATTTCCCAAAAGAGACTCTCACGTACACGCAAAATATTTCGGTATCTCAGGCAATATCACTAAAGTTCTTCAAAGCAAGATCAATTCTGACATGCTGGCTATACGTTTTCACAGAGGAAACAACTCAAATTCACGATTCCAAATGTAAACAATAGGGAAATAAGGTTTTAAATTCTCAGAAATGCATAACGTTTCATTTTGGATATGTATAAGTCAACAGAAAAAACGGCTAAGTTCATTCATTTTTGGGTGTTAAAACTGTTTAAAAGGAGCATGTATAAAATGGATTGATGGTATTGATCGAATTTTTCATTTACTAAATGAAACTTCATTATACTATTTAGTTTCAAAAGATCGTTATCAATTGGTTGTTAGCTATTTTGGCTTCACGCTAACGTTAATTGTGGTAAAAAAAGACAATTGGTTGGAGTTTTCAGCACTTGTTATTGAAAAAATAATCACTTCATGCTTTTCAAATATTTGTTTTCCAATGATTTGTACTTTTCTATAAAAGAAGTTTTTCGTTTTAAATGATTTTTTATTACAAACTTAATGTCAAAAGAGTTGTACTTTCAAGTCGTATTAAATATTAATATCGTATTTTTCGATAAATTTTTGTGTCAAACATATTTTACACCGAAAAGCACGTACTAAATAATAAAACATTTATTGTGGCATCATTTTGTTTGAGGTTTGCCATATAAAGCTGAATTCTAATACGTTTGAAATATTATATTCAAAATTTCAGTGACATTTAGTCACTGGCATTTATTTGATAGTACTCTTTAATAAAAAGAATGATGTTGATTGAAACGTATTCCAAGGGACAAATTTTTGAATTTCTTTTTTTTATATCCGAGTGTTTATTGTAAAGGCTATGAAAAGAATTATTGCGAAACATTTTCAAGCCTACCTTTTTTTTTTATAAAATTAAGCTTAAAAAACAAAATAGGGCTCATTTAAAATCAATATCTTCATTCAACTTTCCAGCGTGTTAATTTTGCGCCACTGTCATGGATCAATAATATCTATGTACTTTACTTGATTGTTAAAATTTGTATGCTGACAATATAGGCTACTTATGGAGATTTTTGAACATGATGTGTTTAGTTATCTGAAATACTTAAATATTAACCTTCCTGTTTTCATAATAAAAATCCCTTCGGATCTCATGCAGTCACATTTCGTTACCCCGTGTGTTTTGTCAAATAAACGCATGTATAAAACAAAATTACCATTGCAAAAAGTAAAATATGGTTTTATGTAGTATTAAGTAATTATTTTACAACATATTTTCTGTGTAAAACCTGAAATACATATCAAGCTATGCGAAATTATCAAAATACACAAGAATCGAAATTCTTCCTAGCAGAATTAGCTCGAGACGTATTTCGGTGCCGCTTGAAAAATAAACGGTTGCATACGGTACCTTATGTATCTCGAATTGTTACTATACTATACTACTTGATACTATACTATAATTTTATATTTTTCCATGGTAAAATTGACGAGGTTTTCAAATAGATAAATACAAAGAAGACGTAAACCATAATGTGTTTTTAATATTTAATTATATGTAGAACTATTTTGTTTTTAAAAAGCAAAATTTTTATTTTTTTGTATGATTGTCTTATTTCACAGATAATTTAAAGGTTTAAAGGCCAAAGTAACTCATTGTTACACCATGAGTACGGAAGGGTTAAGCATGGTGTAGAAGCTGGTATTTCATCAACAGCTCAATTAAGAAAGCCTTGATATATAGCAGGAACCTTTAAGCAGATAGTGCTCAACTTTTAAAGTGTATAAATATGCATTTATAAACATTATTTTGAAATAGTCCTTTAAAACATTTCCACCAATCTTTCCAGGTCATATTTGGATTGTATCACAAGTAGAACTGATTATCAAAAATTTTCAATGAGTTATTACTATTCAATATGCTTTTCCTTTTGAAATGCATTATAATATCCAAATTCAACTCTATCGAATATTTTATTTTTACAAACCGAATTCAACCCAAAATATACGCATATCTTTCCTTTGTACCGTTTTTTAAAACATCTTACTTGTAAAAATATAAAAACAAAATGAAATTCGGATAAGTGATATTGTTTTACAATAAAAAAAACAAAGAAGTCTGTTTCTTCCGATTTTTTTAATGAAAGCTTAAAGAATTCAGTGCTTTTCTTCGAAACTTAAAGCTGTAGCGTACATAACAGAGTTTCACTGTACTTTAAGAGATTTTGAAAATGAGTTATAGATTAAAGCAAAGCTTTTACTTAGAAAACGTAGAAATAAAATTATCAAAAACCATTTTCTTGTTAGCACTTCGCAGAAAAATTTAAAAAGAAAATAAAATTGAAATATAGGTTCCTAAAATGTAAATTTATTGATGTAAGCGTAAATAATAAACAAATTTTTGAAAAGTTCTTTGTTTGTATATGTATTCAATACATATTAATTTATTCCTTATTATTAAGTATTTATAAGGTAAGGCAATTTTTTTATTGAATATTCTTAAAAAAATTAATAAACTATGTGATTTCGTGTATAAGTTTGAATGGAATTGTGGTAAAAACTGTATTATAAGAATGCAGGAAGGTTTTTTTAAATAGAACAACTTACGGTGTATCTCAACTTTGCCAGTATCTTATTCGTAATAAAAGTATTCTTGCTCCATGCAAACTGTTTTCAATGCTGCACCCATAATATTTTTCTTTTGAAACAAAAGGAATTTGTGTATTTCATCAGGAATTGTTGAGCTACGGAGAATCCTGGAAAAGCCACATGGTGGCAATATGAGTACAAAAAAGAAAAATATCACTATCATACCCTTACTCTCACTGCATAATAAAATAAATCTAAGAAATTAGTTGTATTAGTTTTCGAATCGTGTAATTTGTGCAGTGATTAAACATTTTTTTCATTCATACAACTTTACTAACCAAAGTAACCAAGCTTTAGCCTGTGTGAATGTTTTGCTTTATAACGTTTTACAACCATTTACATAATAATCTTGTCAATTTGAATAATATCATCAGAATAACCAATTTTTTTCGGAACTTTGTCAAACTATTAAGTTGCCTAATAATTAACATAACAATATTGTTCGTATTTAGTCGTTTCATTGGAAACGTACGCCACCAAATAAACACAAAATCAAGTAGCGTGTGTATGTCTTGTTTATGTTTGTATGCGTGAAGGCTTTACATCACAATTTCCGCTGTAACTTTGCAAACGGAAGTGTTAAACAATGGCAGTGTATTTATTGTTTGGCTACACAGTGACGTGTGTACATTATATTATATTTATTAACAATGTATTTAAGTTTTATTGATTTCAATTGAATGCTTTCCATATTTGTATAAAATCTAGTAAATTTATTCAATTTTAACCTCACGAAAAAAATATTGAATCTAGTGTTTTTAGCTCTTTTCAAATTGAATTTTTTTGACTGCAGTAAAAATGTTGGTATTTTGTTATTAGGAACGTAATAGAAAAATTATAATACGCCAAAATAAAAGTAAAACTGTAGAATTTGAATAGAGATCGTGATTTTTATTCACGATATCATGAAAAGAGCAAAAATTCCTTGAAGTTTTTTTTCAATTCATAGCTAATAAATTGACGTAAAAATATACTTTCCGGATACGAAGAATGTAATTTGGCAATTTCGAAAATTTTTAAAGGGTGTAAGCTGATACAAAGCATAATATAATATCAATTTTCTTTATATACCTATCACAGCCAACCCAAAGTTTTAACACAAAAAGGAAAATTATTATTTTTTCGATGAGGAACCCGCAAAAGTTTTTTTTATTTTATAACAGGAAGTTAAATAAACTTTGCGGCCTAATTCGATCATGTAAACTTTTCAGCAAGTATATCAATAAATATCTCGTCCGAATTTTCCAGAACCGTTGTTCAGGGCAAATTATTTATTATTAAATATTTCGTAAAAGCACACTTGCTTCATTCAGCGGCATCTAACGTGCATTTGTTATCATTCAATTAATTTTTCAGTGCGTTGCCAACATAAGAATACAAACATTGTGCTTCTTTGTTATTCTGAGCTACCAGATATTGCTACAACACGGAAATGAAAATTTCTGAAAACATTGTTTGAAAACCAATATCGAAATTAATTTTCTTTCTATTCTGATTTTACTATGATTAAAATATTTCGATAATTAAAAATGACGACGTTCTATAAAACCAGTAAGATTATAAAAATAAATCGAAAGATTTTCGAGAATAATAATTTACATTTTGTTTGATAATTCAAGATATGCTTTTGTACAAAAACTACGCGTAATTAAATGAATAAATATTTAGACACAATTACATTAACTACAACATCGAATATTTGTATTAGTATTTAATTTTGTTTAGGCTCCAAATGCCTCGGGGAATTCGGTACCTCGCTCGTGCTTTCTTTAAAAGTAAAAGTTTACTAGATAATTACTGTATCAGATTTATTATTACAAGTAAGTTTTCTTAAAATGAATAGAGGTCACATGAAACAAACGGGCTTAGAGAGCAGTCTAAAAACTTATTCTAGTCGCAAACAACTATCGCTCATATTGTTAACACAGCTATTTCGATTAAAAGCGAGTTTCAACATCAAACTTTACCAAATATAGTTTACTAAAATTTAGCTTCGTCTCACGGTGGTTTTTTATGCATTTATGAAGTCGAATTTTTGTGAAACTATAATTTTCCTCGATAAAAATTTCGTTAATTGTAACGTAACGGTTACGTCAACAGTTAATAAAATAAATTTCGTTAAAACATTTTTTCTTTAAGCTTTTACCATTGGCAAGTTAGTTAGACACTTCGTTACCTTACTTTGAAAAGGTTCTAATTGCACTTGAGCATGTTTTGAGATACGAGCGTTTGAAGTTTTGACTTATTATATTTTGTACTATGAAGGATAAAATGTATTTTTCATTAGTGAGTTAGCATATATTTATATGTATAAATATTTTACTTGTTTTTTGTATAATTTATTTTAACTTAAGCCTTTATATTAGAAGATAATGAGTATCTAATGCTTTAATTAGAGCTGACAACAATAGTTTGTTTGAAAAGGTTTTATCGGATATTTCAATGTTATCAAACAAAATTTTCTGATTTTTGAGATATTTATTAATAGTATATATTATCATGACTTGTTGAACCTTATAAGCTAACAATAATATTATAACACAACAGAATAATAATACATATATACTTTGAATGTTTGAACGAGCTCAGTTAATTTTCGTCAATTACCACATCGATAGAACAATAGAATTAAGAGTAAAATACACACCAACCATCGAGCGAAAAATGTTCGACATGAAGTTAAAACTCTTTCAAAAAACCTGTGATGTGTATGTTTTTTCTGAGGTGATAATAAGCAGTTATATCGATTCATAGAACCGTATAAAACAAATTTATGAAAAAAAAAGTGTGGATAAAACTCCGGAATACTGCTAACTCCCTCATTGAACAATATATGATTCTGAAATCAACGTATATGGTAGAATGTGGCTAATACAACATTTTCCAATCAAAAGGCCATTTTAGGCCAAAGTGTCAGTTAAAACCTTTTCAAAGTAAGGTAACGACTTGTAGCAAAGCACTTATTACTCCTATGGATACTCAAACAATAATCAGTAATATTTTTTTTATCCTAAATGTAGACGAAATCTCAATTTGTTATCGTAAAAGTTGAAACCATTTAAATTGAATTATATGCTAACTAATTACACAATTCACCAAAATCTATGAATTGAAGTCTTATTTACGTTTTAATGAATTAGCATAGTTTTTGTATGGGCCTTATCGATCCTTCGTTAAAAAAACCACAAAAAAGAAGAATATTTCGGACAATATAATTTATTCACTTATCTCATTCCAGATTTCAAATCAGATATTTTAACAAGTGATATGTATTAAATTTCTGAAACTGTTGTTACTTGCATTATTCAAAATTGATAAATATCTATTTAATTAGTCGTGATTCAAATTGGAATTTAGAGCACAGTGTTGAGCCAAATCTCAAACCGGATATTGCATCACCCGGATGACAGCCCAGGAGGTATTTGAATATCCTGCGATTGTCCAAACAAACACTCACTGGGTAATCAATTAACAATGCATGCTACAGTCGTTCACAAAGATACACCTAGCGGCAGAAATTATTTTTCATTTATTACAAAACTTTAAGTTGTTTTAATTTATATATACATGAGTGCTTGCTTTTTAAATAATATTTTTCATGGAAATATATAATTTATTAAAATTGATCATATTAACCAGCGTTTTTTGTACTTAATAAATGTAGCTTTCCAAAAAAAACATCTTCAAATATAAAATTATGATGATTAACATAATAATATGAATAAATAAATACATTACCACAAACATACAAACATTTTTTTTTAAATATTTAAACAAATTTGTCGCTCAGAATCAAAAAATTTCCTCCATCCCCCTGGATACCTCGAGCGTACCCATAACGGCGACTGCATTCCTTCGTTGGATTTCTATGCTTATTCGCTGTCTAAGGTATTCACTTGAGTGGCACTCACCCGTCCTGTCCATCATCCTTCGACCAATTTCCGCCACCATCCTTAAAGCAGATGGTCCCCAGGGACCGAACGTCTCAAAACCCAACGGACAGAAAATGATATTTGGCGACAGGCAGTCGTATTTTCTGCATTCTTCAAATTAAATTTTAACCGATTTTTTATTAAATTAATGTAGAAAGTATTGATTAAAATATTTTTTCGTTTGCTTGTTACGCAATCATTTTTTCACTTTTTTAATGCTTAACGGATTCCAATGTGAAAGATATGGACTCCTCATGGAGCTATCTCAATATAATTTATTCTATAAGTACTGCTTTTTACTTGGTTGCTCAGCATTACTTTTTTCCAAGATAGTACGGATAGAAGGATATTTACAGCACTAGAGGTTAACTAATCACTCTCGCCACGTCTTTTTTTCAGGATTGGATGAGGGGGAGGAAATTTTAAACATCAAAAACATCCATGCCTGTTAACAAAAGTCGATAATTCGATCGAAATAACAAATCTAAATAACTGACCGTACTGGGATTCAAGCCCATGAAACCCGTAACCGAAGCCAACGACCTTTACCATTGCATGAAAAATCCGGAATTCACTTTATGCTTAATGTATTTTTTGGTAATAATGTAGTTTTGTTATTTAATTAAGACATAAATGTATACAATATAAATAATAAGGCACTAGCACCTCGAAAAGCCAATAAATTTTATTTTTCATTTTTTCATATGTAAATAGTCGGCAATGGCTTTGGAACATTTGAAGCTGTGCCGTACACATCAACATGCAAAGTTTGTACAGTAAATCCAATCTCGAACAAGCATACATGCGACAGAGCTTCCTTGGAATCTGACCGTCTGATGCCGTACACATTGTTCGTAAAGATCTCTCAATGTTAGCTTATACGCCACATAAAGGACAATGATGAAAATTGCTCTTTTCCTACTGCCTGGAACGTACTTCTCTCAAAACAAATGTGTACCTACTACCAAACAACAGGGAAAATAAAGTTACATACATTCTAACGTTTTATTTAATTGTTTGTTAACTTTGCAATTTTACACACATTTCTTTGATTCAAAATTGATATAATCAGTGCATAAAAAACTTTAAATTAGTTATTATATTTAAAATATTTATATTCTGCAAATTAAAGTTAATTATAAATCTAAAATAATTAAAAAAAAAATTTTCAATACTTAATTTTCTGTAAAAAAAAACATAGATTATTAGCTTTTTTGCTAAAATATGTGTTTGACCAATGCAAACCCCTAAAAAACAAATAAATTCTCATTGATGACACCCACAAATCGGCACTATATAATTATATTATATTTGTTAAATCAAGTTGCATTAAGAACCAAAAAAATATTAATGTTATTATTCATGTATTTAATCTCGGTTTATTTTTAACGACACGAATAAATGGTTTTTCAATGAAAAATATTTATGTGAAATGACAACTTTAATAATATGTTACATCACTTTTAAGGTGTTAACTGTCAATTCTTGGTGGAAAGACATTATATTTTAAAAAATAAATCACAATTCATTTGTACTACTTCCACATATTTATAATGATCAGGACCGGTTTCGCTCATCACGAGCATTATCAACTGATAAAAATACAAACAAAACAGGCTTATTTATATAAAATTGAGTGTAAAAATGAAGGTATATGGTATATATGAAGGTATATATTGTTATGATGTATGGTGTGAAGCCAAAATAGCTATCAACTATATCTTAGAATTCTTGTAGAATTAAATGTTCTTCTTTCTAATAAATCGTTGCATAAAAGTGTTTAGAAAACACTTCGTTGAAACAAATTAATGGCATAATGAATAATATTTCCAAATTAATCTGTGGATATCTCATTTGGTAAGTAAAAAATAAAACAGACATTTGACATTTTAAAAATAT
The DNA here is from genome assembly GCA_022494535.1 of Himalopsyche phryganea. Lineage (NCBI taxonomy): Eukaryota > Metazoa > Arthropoda > Insecta > Trichoptera > Rhyacophilidae > Himalopsyche > Himalopsyche phryganea. The sequence goes on along the minus strand of JAGVSL010000060.1, from coordinate 880,975 downwards.
GCATTTTCAATACATTTTTCTCTCATCTTTTATTCATTAAATTGTTTACAATATTTTTTTCTTTTGTTGATATTAAAAAATATTTACTTGCTTATTTATTCCGGTGAAAAGGCGAGACAATCTTATATTAGAAAATGTGTTCAGTTTATGATATTTTCACAAAATTTCTTATATTTCAATGTTTTACTAGGCAGTATTTTTATGCCAACATTTATATTCCGAAGTTTTTTGCTGAAAAAGAGTAAATTAAGACACATTGCTGCTTACTTTTTCTTAATTAAACGAAGCTCAGTGCGGATTTCATACAACCCTGGAGTGATGTTTAACTTTCTCGCTAAAGTTAGAGGGTTTTTTTTTCACTTTTTTACTCATTTCGTAAGTGTCCAAACCTTTTTAACTTTTTTTCTCACTTTTGCTCTTAATGAGAAATTTTATATATGTTTTTATTAAATCAAAGAAAAACATTTTTCTTTTAGCACAGTTTTCGGGAATTTTATGTCACCACTTAATTAAACCCTGTTTTCCTTTCTCCTTAAAAACCCTTATTATACTTTTTTGTGTCAAAAAGTGGAAATCGCATTTTTCTCAGTTATATCATGTATCCAAATACTAGAATAGTTTTTGTTTCAAAAATATTAAATTAAAATCACTTTGTTAGTTTGTCAAATATTAAAGTAATTTTAGAATGAAAAGTGGGACGTATGTATTGTTCTATTAAGTTTTTTATTAAAAATATTGTATTTAAGTTGGTACAAGTTTTTGTACGTCACAAATGCTTCTAAATATTTTACTGACTTTTTCCACATAATAATATTACGGCCGTGTTTTGGTCAATTGATGTAAAGTACCTAAAAAAGTACGAAAACGAGTTAATGATTGGAACTCATTTTAAAGACAACGGAGTAAGTCTCGGCCAAATGACGTAAATTAGAAATATAAATTGACCACTTTTTGGAAGGAAAACATCATTTTACATTGGTTTCACACTTCTGACCCAGCGACTTGATGTTAGCCACTATTATATCGACATTCCCTACGTATAGTCCCGTATCTTCAAACATGAGAATTTACAGAAGTGTATTTCAAAGATTCATAAAGCAACTTAATGTTTTCGATAAAAACAGTTTTTACTCTGTAATTTAATAACAATTTCAATCTTGAGAGTTATATTAATTAGCCAAAACACCGTCGATATGCTATATTAACCTTTTTTGAGACGAAAGTAATCTTAATTATTATATTTATTTATACTGAAACTATTGGAAAAAAAATATATGTTAAACTATCTTATATTTTTTTTTCCAAAAATATGATTGGTCGATAGTTTTACTCCAGCTTTTATTAACCATATCAGTTACCACTTACCAATTTTTAGGTCAATCTTTTGGTTAAATGCATATGATTTTTATTCGTCCCATTTAAAAAACAACACATTTTTAAGAATGAAAAAAAGTATGTCATATTTTCATTCCAATAAACCTTATAGCTTTTTTTACATATATGAAAACTTTTGAATTGTTAAGATGCTAAAAATTATATTTGTTGGTTGTTGTTTATACAAGTAAGATTAATGTGAATTTAATAAATATCTCATAAATAATGTAATATATATCAAAAGTTTTTTATTCCAGTCTATTTCCAGTGTATTCTTATGTACTTACTGAACCAAAAATATAAAATTGCACGTCATCTTTAATACTTTAAGAATACGTTTGACTAAGTAAAATACTTAAATTTTTTTTATCTACGTGAAACGCATCTACAAAATTTTACAAAAATATTTATATTTTTTATAAAAATTATTATGTGACTGAACAATAATAATTTAAAAAATAATAACATCAAAGCGAATAATAGAGTAAGATTTTATTACCTAGTCCAAACGTACTCGTTTATTTATTTTCAATACAATTTTTTTTTGTGCAATTAAATAATTGATATGATTTTGGTGTCAAATAAATGTATTGAAAGTTTTTTATTGATAGGAATTAATAAAACAAATAGTCGAAAAAATTAAATACGTTTATTTATTTAAGCTACAATCTGCCTTAATTGACCTAAAATACCTTTATGTTTTTACAAAAGATCAAATATATTTTGAGTAAAGATAAACTTCTTTACTCCATTTAAAAAGCATTTTGTTTTAGAATTTCGAGCTCTGTATACATTTTACTATATTTACAGAAATATTATTGTAGATATAAAACTCTAAAATACTTATCAATAACTAAAAATATTTTTCTCAGAAAAGGTTAGATTGCAAAGTATTACAGTCAGATATCGAGAACAGGTTAGCAAAGTAGTTTGACATAATATTTTCAGCAATATATTTATAGTATTTATTATATGAAATAAGTTTTTGGCATATTTTATTTGGCAAGAATTTTGAAACGTGTTCATAATACTGCAAACCATTTTATTGGTTATAATGTTAAAAATATATTTTGGCCATTTTTAAGATAATTACGATTTTGAAAAAATCGCAGGGCCACTATTAATTTATTTTTGTATTATATCATAAATATATGAAATTAATTTAAAAGCAGTCTTATCAAACATAAAAAGCAAAATTTAATTTTTACGGAATTATCGTTATGATTTTAGAGTATTTTGAATAGAAACAGGAAACAATACCCAAAGCAAAACATTCTTAGTTATTGTAAAAAAAAATCATAACTTAGTACATTTATTAATAATAACATGGCTTACAATTTTATTAGTCTAGCGAATCAATGGTTTTCAAATAATTATAAATTATTGAAATCACCGATGTCTAAGATTTTTTGCTTATTTTAGATAAAAGTTATTAAATGTATGCGATATGCAAGTGTATGGTATATTTTAAAGTATAAACAATATTATTTACAAAATAACGTGTTAAAAAACTGGAATTTTACAAGAAATATAATGCACTTACACATAAAAAATTGAAAAACCGTCATAAACAATATTACAATTTGGCTAAGTTTAAAATGAAGTATTCATCGGTGGAATCCTTGATTATTCTTACAGCAATTTCATAATTATTCACTAGAGCATTTCGGTACTTTGTACTTGTATGGTTTATTATTCCAGTAAACTCTAAGTTTGTATGTAGTAACTTAATTATTCAAAATATACTTGAATAGCATTTACGGATAGAACAATTTAAAACGGACCTCACCAAAAATCGAAAAACATGAAAATATCTACAGAATTCTGTTAGAACAATCAAGTACCAGGCAGACGAATTGTTATTTAAAAAATATGCAAACTAAAATGGAGATCAAAAGATTTGTGTTCTTAATATTGATGCGTCGTAGATTTGTTTTCAAATCGAAAAATTACTATTTTGGATCATTAGCTCTAAAACAAATAAACAAAATGATCATAATTGAGATAAAAGAATTACTTATATTTATTTAGTAGTTAGTTACAAGTATATTTATTTAAATTAGGCCTACTATAAAGAAACATATTCATCAACTTCTAAAGTAATTGGAGGTTCTTTTATAATAGCCTCTGCTTCCTCATTCTGAGCATCAGGTAATGACAACGTTGAACTTCCTTGCATAGTAACTCTTCGTCCTAACTTATCATAGACAGGGCCTGGCTGTTGTCTTTCAACAGTTCTCAAAGGTCTTCTTGGCAACGTAGCGTATGTTGAAATTGGTAAACCACAATATGGTGTCTCAGTTGACGCATTGACACTTACAACACCTTTTCCTTTACAAGGTATTTCTAAAAGGTCAGGATACCTGTCACTGTCTAAGAAAGGGTCTTTAGAAACGGATACAGAAATAAATATATTACCGTAACCGCCACTCGGAATCATTCGAGAAGAAAAATCCATAGGTGGAGGATAAACCCCGAAAGATGTGGGATACGCAGAAGACATTGGCATAACTGAATTTGATTCCTGAGGATGCCTGTCGATTGTTATTTGTACAGGCTCACACATTTCCATCGTTAAAGTTGATGAACTCTCGGGCATTTTTAAATCTCCGTGACAGCTTCCAAACATCTCTAAGCTTTGCGTCCCAGATGGTCTTTCTGTACTCGTTGTGATTGACACGTCGAGCAGTTTTTTGTCTTGATCCGTAAAACTACCACTATTTTTGATTCTACCTTTTCTCCTATGACGTTTTCTTCTTCTTTGATATCCGCACATTAAGCACATACAGGTAAAGCCTACTACTGATAGAGCCACGGTAAAAACACTACCACTAACTATTCCCACTATTGGAATCAGAGAGTCAGCTTTACCTAAAGTCACCGCAACAATTTCATGTTGGATAAATAAAGACACGTTTTTGCTCACTTTACCCAAAAAATTCTTTGCTTGGCAAGAATACTCCCCAGAATCAAATTTACTCAAATTAAACAAACTTATATTTACCCATTTATCTACAATTCCTTCCTCTACTTCTAGAATCACTATTTGATCCGGGTGGGTAGCATTTGGTGTCCCAATGGGAAATCCTCTGAACATCCAGGTTACTTCAGGCTCAGGATCTCCTATTATATGACAGCCGAATGTGACATTTTCACCTGATTGTTCTCTTACAATTTTATCAGTTATATAAACTTCAGGATGACATGCAAAATCGTTAGAAGGTACGTCTTCCCATAACTTATCTTTCAGACGCAATGGCTCAGCGCAGATAAGAGAAACAGAATGAAGCTTGCTCATTAAATACCAATTACGAAAACCTCTTAACGCACAGTCACATTTCCATGGATTACCTTCAAGTGAGAGTGATTTGAGACTCACAATCGGCATAAATACTGATTCCGATAATTTTTCTAGATCATTTTGGCCTAAATTTAGCTTTTCTAATTGATCCAGTCTGACAAACGCATCTTTACCGATTGTTCTTATTTGACAGTCGTCTAATTCCAATGACCGTAAATGAGGTAGTGATGGAAATTGCTCGTTAGATAGCTGTTTCAAAGGATTTCCACTTAATATCAGAACTTTGAGTCGATCGTTTCCAGCAAAAGTGTCCCTTGGTATGACAGCTATTTGGTTATGAGACAAATCTACTTCTATCAAGATTTTGAGATCCCTGAAAGCATCTCTGTGTATTTCTTTCAGGGTTGTGTTTTTTAGAAATATCCTCTGGAGGTTTATAAGACCTGCCGATGAAAATTCGTCTTTTTTGAGATAAGTTATGAAATTTTGTTGGAGATCCAGGACTTGCAGGTCTGAATTTAGATACGGGACTGCAGTCAGGTTGGATGATGAGCAGAGAGCGCTTTTCTTTCCATATGTCCATTTGCACAGACATGGCGGAGGGCAATCTGTCCAGTCTGGTGAAGCAGTAACACAGATTGTCATTAGTAGTAGAGCGGTCTTGATGATTGCTGTAAAAATAAAATAATTATGATGACCTAAAATGGTAACTTATTTGAAGTTTTGCATTCATAGTACTATTCTTCAGAAGAAACTTTTACAAGCTTCATACCCAAGCAATTTTCATACAACAATATAATTTTTTCATTATTTTATTGCGTCCATTAAACAATAAGCTGAAAATCGTTTCAAATAGTCAGATGATTACAACCGATACTTTCAAAAGAATAATTGTTTTAATCATATACTTTTTACAATACATTATTATTTGATCAATCCACTAAAATAAAAAATCAGTATCTCTACTCTATGTAATAAATTTTAATTTGGGTATGCATAATAGTAATCAAAATACTTCAATACTTTCAAAATGATATGTGATGAAGCCAATATAATAACCTTTTCAAATCCATATCAATTTCAACCCTGTTACTTTTAATGTAGTAAGTATGTGACATTTCCATGGATGTATGCAAATCATTTTCTTTGTTTATTTCAGATTCTAAGCATCTAAACAAACAGTATGACATTTTCACTGTTGCTTATGAAATATGTCTAGATAATAATTATAGCATTTTAATTTACCTAATGTTGGCAGCCCACAGGTGTGGAGGGGCAAACGCAGCAACATGACAGCGGTTGACCATGGTTTGTTAGCGGTCGAACGACAGTAGGCACATCCAGTCTGTAAAAATAAAGATAGTTGTTTAATAATTTTTGCAGAGTCTATCAACTCAATGAAAAGCCATTAATTTGGACACAATCAACAAGTATGAAAATACAATTAATAATTTCACGAAGCAATAACGTCAGTTTAAATGAAATTCAAATCTAGTTTTGCTTTACTAGTCTCAAATTCTGCTGTTATCAATCGACCAAGCAGAAATTGTCGTTAATTACAAAAATTAAAATTGAAATTAAAATCTTGGTAGTACTGAAGACATTATAAAGTTAAAAACAGAATTGGAAGAATATATTATTCAAAAAGTTTTTTTTTAACTTTCAATAGGATAAGGTTTTTTTTTTAAATAAAAACACATTTTTTTTTGCATTTGTTAAGCATTATTAAAATGTGGTATTAGGACAAAATAAGTTGTTTTGTTTTTAAAATACAATGATTTTCCGCTTATAATTGACATTTAACACCTTAACAATGATCAAGGAGTTGTATCTTTGTAAATAAATGTATGCTGGGCAAATACGTCAAAAACTTAGTTTAATTTAGTACTTAACAAAAACTTACTTAAATCCAAAAACAGGATAAATAGATAACATAAGTAAAACAATAAGTTCTATTTCACCATCATCCTTTTATCCATAGCTGTTTTAAAAAAGAGGAAACTCGTACTACTATCATTCAACTTTCTTACTTTATTTTTCAAATTCAATATTACATCTTATAATGTAAATATTTCAACTTTTAACGGAAAAATAAAACGGTAAAGGAGAGCGAAAAATCTCAAAATGTATCGTGTGTTATGTCTGAAATTGTCGATCCATCATAAAAGTTATCTATCATCTATCTAGTGAGGTTGAAATATTTATATTATATTTATATCCCTATGAAATGCTTTGATGTAAAATTTGACATTTATTAGATATGCTGTATGCTAGGCAACTAATGATTTGGTCAGTAACTAATTCCATAAGCGCTCAGTAATTAATTTGATAATTGGTTAGTAAGAAATAATTAACGATCAGTCAATACCTCTTAAGGCGTTAACTGTCAATTCTTATTGGAAAGTCCTTATATTTTAAAAATAAATACTCGGTAATGCTCGTGATGAGCGAAACCGGTCCTGATCATTGTAAACATGTGAAAGTAGAACAAAAAAATTGAGTTTTATTAAAAAAAAATTACAAGTTAATTATAATTACGTTTGGTTATTAAATAATTGCCAATTGGTCAGGTTAGGTTATATTTGGTTTGATTAAAAAAATGTCAGTTTTATATAATTTTCCAACCGCTTAATTTGAAAACTGACCATTTTAAATAAATTACTGACTTCTTGTATACTGGTAATTTATTGAATTTACTGACCAAAAATTTAAATAGTTACCCACTGACTCATTAAATGCAGGCCTATATTTTAGTTTGAAATATTTACATTTATTATGTATAGAAAAAAGGAAACGCAAGAAAAATATCTCGCAATCTAGTAAACAATATCATCAATAATTTGCTAGCACATCATTATTTTCTTTGAATAAAATCCAATACAAGAACAATTTCGACACATCATTTGGTCACTGACATCAATCGTTGAGCATAAAGGGAAACCCTTATCAGCAGAATTCATTTTCATACATAAAATAAAATGTATAATATAATATCCAGATATTCTTTTTACTTTAAGCGGGTCAAGGCTTTTGTTACAATAAAATCTACTTCTTTTAATCTGTTTTATTATTATTTGTTACGTAAAAATATAGGAAATGAAGCAGGCGATTCGGCAAAATGATTCATCGAAAGTATTACGGGTCTAAGCAAAATACTCCCACGCAAGTTAAAATGACGAAGTGAGCAAATATAGCACAGGCGGGATTTGGAATGGCAAAGAATACAAACTGTTCAACGAATTATTGTCATATATTTACAAATATATCGTCACCGTACTTACGAATTTGGTAAGTAACAAAATTGACAGAAACTAGGTAAGTGCACAATGAGATTCTTGGATATCAATATTTTGTCTGGAATCACTCAGTAGGAGCATTAATTATACCAGTTTGGAAAAACACACCAATTTATCACTAAATACATTTCTAGGCAAGAAACTGTCCCCATCTATTGATCCTTAACTTAATTAGTATTACATCGACATAAATCTGTGTATATTTTGATATTATAATTATTTATGTAACATTAAATACTGAAGCTGAAGACTTTATCCTAGGAGCTAAAACCTTTACTCACAACTTTTCTGACAGAAAATTTACATTCACATGTTAACTCAGAAATATCAATTTGTTATTTACCAACTTCTGCCTTCAACTTCATTACGGTGACGACATATTATATAAAAGTATAGTTAGGTAGTTTTTAACGATGATATGTTTTTGCTATTCTTTCGTGCGCTCTATATAATTTTAAATAACAGGTCATTCACTTTTTTAAAAAATACGTAAATTAGTAAAACACATCTGTTTTTAAATAATTTGAATCAATTTGCAAAATATTTTCAATACATTTTCAAGAGCATTCATCTTCTTTTTTGACCATATTCACCTCCTATGTGGAGTATATAATCACCACGCAGCACCTCTATGATTTTCTGTCATCTGAAAATTGCTCTGATCTCTTCCATGACATGCCAGAGTCCCTCAGCTCCGTTGAATACATCCTGCGGATAGTACCCGACTGTCGTCCAGGAAACCGAAATCTCACTGGACGGAAGAATAAGCAAGCAAGATTGCGGCTCTCCGGAGGAATCCGCAGCACGTGACCCAGCCAGTTCCAACGTCTCTTCATGACTACTGACGTATCAAAGCGATGTATGGTACAGTGCTTAATCTCCATGTTCCTTACGAAGTCAAACCACCTCACCTCACTCTCAAGAATATCATTTTATATTTTTTTCAGAAGATGAAGAAAAATATTTATTTCTTCAATTTTTTTTCCTTCTTTTTAACCTTGTCCGCTCCAATTTGGAGCATATGGCCTCCTAATGGCGATATCCCAACAGAATTTTTCTCCGAGAACTGCTTGTAACTCAGTTCCTCAGTCTTCCTATTTTGAAGAGAGTTTGAATAGAAGGATATGGCTAGGACATGATTATTGGTTAGATAATCGCTCTTACTACGCCCCATTTTTAGGAGAAGATGGGTTCGGAGGTAATTTTAGACATCACAAATATCCATCCCTACTAACAAATATATATAAATCGATTTAAAAATCAATTTATGAAACTTTCCATACCGAGAATTGAATCCGAGACATCCGTAACAATAGCCAACGATGTTGACCACTGCAACACGGATCCGACAATTTCTTTATCTACTGGATGTTTTTCATATATTCTGAAATATTTTCTTCATTAGAACAATATTTTTTCCTGTTACTTGAGCAATGGGTACTTCGTTTAACATTAAACTCCATGAGGTCTTATTAAGGAATTCAACAAGGTTTTTGTTTTAACAGTCAAAAATTAGGCGTATTTACCAACATAAAATTAGGTTATTTCGTGTTAGAACGTTTTTAATAGATGCTCTTTATTAAGTTGATAAGGGCATTTTGTAATATATATTATGAATTTATCCCAATTAATCATGTTCAGCAAAATCCTTTTTACATTATATTTTCAATATATAATCTAACGATATTAATACTATCTATCTTACAGGTATTTTGCTTTATAAAGTTTCTGAATAATTAAGTATCTACTTAAAGAATTTTGACTTAAAAAACTAGTACCTAAATGTTAAAATATTTTTTGGTCTACGTGTATTGCACTAATGGATGGTATTTTCTAGAATAAAAACAAAAGCTTTCTTGAACCGGAAAGAAGACGTACTGTCAGCGATGTAACATTCTCCTTTCTGGGCGAACAAAGATAAAATACTTTCAGCTGCTGAAAATCAATACAACTTGCTCCCATTGCAAATGAAGTCGTTTCAATATTTCCAGTAGGTAGGTAGGTATCGGAAATAATTTATCCAGCTTAAATTTAAATTCACGTGAATAATTGAATGGCTCTTGTTTCAGAACAAAGGCTTTTGTTTCTATGGAGTATATTATTACATTTGACTCACTTATTGAGTTTTTTTCTAAAGAAAGACATTAGTCAAACTTATATATTTTAAAACTTTATTCAACTCTTTTTTTCTTTCTTCAACTCAACAAAAATAATTATTTTCGTTGACCTAGAAGATTTTTTAGCGTATTTAATACAATCAATTTTTCTTGTTTCACAAAAAAATGCTAGAATCATTAATAACTTTTCTCATCAATGAAAATTGTATCAAAAAATACGTAAAAGAATGGTAATAGAATTCATATTAACTTTTTATCAAACAACCAGTATTTTTATCCCGGCTTCACCCAAGATATAGGACGCTTATATAAGGTCATTAAGACGTTGCCTAACCAATGTTGAAATTTAGTTGAAAATTGAATACATCACCGTGGACCGTACCTCTTGTAACACCCACAAAATAAAGACCATCAAATAATAATAATCTAAAATGTTTAAAATAACAAGTATTAAACATAACAATTACTCCACCTCTTGAGCGCCTCATTGTAGATGCCATCGGTATAGTTCAAGACAGTGTAAAGATTTTCTCAACGCAAGATATTTAAAATAGCCAATCTCAACACATGCAATCCTTATTGTTCTCTCAATGTGCATTTGGGTTGGAACGTTCACAAAATGAGATAAGTACAGATTTCTATATGTATTTTGTGTTAGATAGTAGAGATTTAAATTATAGGGGGAAATATTCACGTGAAGTTTTTTACAAAAGTCAGATGATCATTATTTATTATAGTCATCATGCAGTAAAAAGTGACCAAGTGAAAAATAGTCACATTTCTGATTTAGTTTTTGATATGTGTGGGTATAAGATTGTATAAGTGGACGTTTTTCCAGACAGTTATTATATTTTTAGGAGTCAAATAGTTCTTTAGTCCATTTTCGTAATAAATTCATTTGGGTTACTTTCTCTTGTTTGATGAAAATTTGCTACAATTGTTTTTCTGCTTTTGGCCTTTTCCAATTTTTAAATTTGTTCTATTGTATAAAATATTTAAATCCATCCATAAGTTTCTAACCGACAAACTTCGTATTTGAACATCAAAATTCATGATCTGGCAGATCGAATCTACAAAAGTTCACTCTATCATCTGTTTGTATGCTAAACTTCTTTTTCTTTTTGTAAAGTTCGTAACCCAGTTTTAAATGGAAATCTCAGTAAAACAAAGAATTCAATGCGAATGAAGACGTTTAGTATTTACAATATAAAAGAATCGAATTGTAAAGTAATAAATCATTCCATATTTCCTTCAATATTCAATGTTTTGTTTTCGTAATGTATTTGAAAAATAATTTTAATTTGGAAATTTATATAACTTCAATTGCAAAGATGCAACTTTTTTATTAAATATGTTTAATTAAATAACTTATCATACTTCGCGACTTATCTTATTTTAAGTAATGTATATGTCATATTAATCAATAATTTTAATAGTGTTACTTATTCACTTGCTAAGTTGACTACCCAAAGTATTTTTTGCATAAGACTAATTTTATTTTGAGTAAATCGTTGATTTTCTATATGATCAGTATCATGTTGTAAATTAATGTATTAGTCAAAATAGAGGCATATTAAAAGAAAACAAAGTAATTCTATTGGCTATGCAAGCTTAGTAAATAGTTTACTCTCCAAGACATTCTCGGATAGAGACACGTACGGTATTTAGGCAGCCAACCTGCGATAGAAAACGACTCCTTGAGAAACGCAATTATTTAAACTTATTTTCATATAAACTTCAGGACATGATTGCAATTTAACAAATTTTTTATTTCACTAAACAGTATCATATTAATATTTTAAGAGCAAGGTATTTTTAAATGATATTACTTTTAATATGTAATCAGAAAAATGTAACTGTTTCTTTAAAAGGTATTATTATTTTCAGATAAAACGGCATAATAAAATAGTTCTAAATTATTGTTTCGGACTCAAATAAACCTAACATACCTACTCTAGTAGTATCTGCATTCAACTTCAAGCAGAAACACTAAAGATAATAATTTTGTCGTAAAATTTAGCCATACTTAGTCTTAGTTTACCTAGACGTATGAGAATAATATGACGAATTCTCTAATCTATTGTGGTTAATCGTGGAGTTTGATACCCTAACCTTGTATTTACGTTACCTATAAATGGACGCTTAGAAGATAATAGAGCGACGAGGAATGCATCAGGGTAGGAAATCAACAAGAAAATGGAGTCGAATTTTAAGGAAATTCAATTATGAGATTCGTAGGTATATAATAATATGAACGAAGTAATTTTGGAGAAAGGTTAGGCCATGACTTTAATCTGTAGGGATAGTAAGATATTCCTAGTACAGGACTAGCGGTTAGTTAATAGCTTTCGCTACGCCCAGTTTTAAGATTGGATGGATGGCAGGGAATTTTAGATATCACAGACATTTATTGAAAAATTAATTTATGAAACCGTTAGTATTGAGACTTGAACACGTGAGATCCGTAATCAAAGCCAATGACGTTGATCATTGCACCACGGAAACGGTCTTCAATTTGAATTAGATTATTTAAAAAATCAATTTGACAATTTTATGTCTACCTCAGCAGAAATTGTTCTTGATACCTTCCGAATTCTCACTGGACTTTAACACACTTCAAGAACAAATATAATATTACATTTTACATAAGGATTATTTTTCGATTTCTTAGGCCATAAGACCATTTGCAATGTTGAATACTAAATACAGTAAGAACGTTAATCTTGCTGAGCTATTGGCTGGTGTCCTAGGATAACTTACATTTCTGTAAGTTTAACGTAGAATAACAAAAGAACTCTTTGTTACAAATAAAAAACAGTTTTTTACTCATTCTATCTAGGACACAAATAATATGCCTGGTATTTTGATACACACTTTTTCTTTTATGTTTGATTTTGACTACTTCAACTATCTTTTAACGGTAAACTAAGAAAATATCTTTGTCCATTTCACGTTGCATTACGCATAACAAAGAAGCAGGTTTCGTAAGTATACTGAAGAACTTGAAGTAAACGTTGATAAACTACTCTTCGGTCGAGAAATTTTAAAATTTTGTTCAGTAATATTTATGATATGCAGCACTAATATAAGAATATTACATACTATTACTTATATAGAATTACTCTTAAAAAATATAAAATGATAAACACTTAAAACAGGATTGTCACAATCTCAGAATTTAAGTCACTTTACTGTAGTAATTTTTACTCACAATATTTTTCTAACAAATGGTGCATTTCATAGCAAGGTTCCACATTAAATTGTTAACACGTGTACCTTATGTGCAAACGAATTTATAGTAACTCTGTGGCAAACAAAAAGTAGACAAACGAAAAGTTGTAACGTTTATCAAGATTGCAGATTCCGTCAATAATATTGATATTTAATATGAAGAAAAACATCACTACTTGTCAATAGATAACAGTATACAATTCTACACTACAAAGATCAAAGTAAATATGTGGTGGCTTGCTGTGACAAAGACCTCACAAATTAACTCGTCGATGGCCTGACGCTATATACAGGCTTTGGCGAGTTAACTCGCTCATGGCACTCTAGCGGTTAAGTAATATTGTAAATGGTTATTGTTTGGCAAGTTAATAATATTTCACGGAAGATTTTTTTGTTTGTAGGTCAGATTTTTAAATTTGATTTAATACATGAAAATGGTTATGATTGAAACTGATGTAATAAAAAATTAAATTAAAAATTGATAAAACTTAGTTATTCCACTTGGTTTGTCACTAACGTGACTCGTTTCGCCTCTTTAAGAAGCATCTTCAGACTAACACGTGTCACGTTAGTGATAAACCAAGTGGAATAACTAATTTGTCAATTTTTAATTTAATTTTATATTAAAAATGAACTTCCACAAAGTTACCGCCGAATCCATAGAAACTGATGTATATCATTTAACTAAATTTATTCCGCTTACCTTAAGTAAATGGTGTATTTAATTATGCAACACAGCACAATTCAATATTGATATAATTTAAGACATCGACTGAGGGTGCTTGATGGAATTTCAATATCAAATTTGGATTATTGAGATTTTGTACACTTCCATGTATTTTGCGAATGCCTGAAGATGCCGAAAGGCGAAACCCGAGTCGTTAGTGACAAAATACATGGAAGTGTACAAAATCTCAATAATCCAAATTTGACAATTCAATATATTTGGAAAAAATTTATATTTTTTAATATTCAGACATTTTTTGATCTACATAAATGGGAAAACAATTTATTTCATTGCTAAAACTTGTTACAGAATTTTAACAATGCTATTACAAAGTAATATAATTTGAGTTCAATTTTATTTCATTACTCTACACACTTCTTTTCGTGTTGTTTTGTTTAAATTTATTATGATACATATAAACACATCAAGAATTGACAATAAATCCATCATTGCGTACAATATTTTCTATAATATCTAATTATTATTATTTCTTATTATTTCAAGCATTCAAGAAAATCATATTTTTTTGTCAGAAGCTTGGATGCAAAATAAAAACTCTGGCCCATACTAATTGAACAAAAAAATTGTGACGTTAGCATAGCATATCGTGCATTAGGTCGCTTTAATGGAAGCATGTGAAAAGCATAACTCAATGCTCGCTTTTTTCCACTTTTGGCGTCCTTTATTTGAAAGAAAAACTAATTTATTACATTACGACCCAAAGTGGTTCCACCTATTGATTTATTATGCCAGAGAATGTTTTTCCATGTTTATTTATTGTCGCAACCAGCTTAGATACTTAGCAAAAAACGAATTAATCAACATTTTGAAAGATGTTATTTCTCTAATATAATAATTGTTATATAATCCGTAGTGCAGTAGTCAACGTTGTTAGCTACGGTTACAAATGTCTCGGGCTAAAGTCCCGTTACGGACAGTTTCATAAATTGATTTTTCAATCGATACATAGATTTCTGTTCCTAAGGATGAATGTTTGTGATGTTTAAAATTCCATCACATCCATCCGATCCTAAAAACGGGACGTAGCGAGAACGATTAGCTAACAACTAGTCCTGTCCTAGCCCTATCCTTCTATCCCTATTCTCTTTGAAAAATAAAAGTTGAACAACTGAATAACAAACAATTCTCGTGGAAAAACTTCTGTTACGACACCTCCATAAGAAGGCCATATGCTCCACACTGGCACATATCTTTTATTTGTCTTGTCTAATTACAGATATTTTAACTCATTCTGGAATAGATCTATCGTCAGCATTTAAGGTCGCCGGCAAGTGAAAAATTATTGTCGCTTGTATCGGTGTTTGAGGTAATTCGGCTTCTATGACGTTCGATCGCGTTCTCTTTATCGCCCGTCTGTTTTTATGGTATGACGCGTTGGTGTCTGCTTTCTCCAGTGTTGATACCTCGTCTGTGTTGTCAATCGTATTTATGCTTTCCCCACAATGTTATCTGATTCATTAAATAAATGTATATTATCTGCCTCTTTTAACATAATGCTAGCAATTTTCGTGTGATACCAGAGGTATCTTTAGTCTGACTCCTTTCAGAAGCATCTTTAACTTAAATCAATCGTTAATACTGTAATTTAACTGATTCTGGACAGGCCTAAGATTCGCTGGCAAGACGTATCTCTTAATGACGGCCACCGAGATGGACTGAGAGAGTTGTAAGATAGAGTGAAGACCCATCTCGGGATTTGCACGACTGATAATGATGATGACTGATTCTTATCATAAAATTAATAAAAATAGCATCATAATACACAAATAGAAAAAGTTTGGAGTGGAAAACTATCATCAATTTGTCCATAAATAAATACAGTTTGCCCACGGACAGTTTCTTTAAATTGATTTATGGATTCCTTTTTGTAGGCAAGAATGTTTGTGATGTCTAGAACTCTCTCCCACCCATCTGATCCTAAAAAAATAGCAAGAGTGATTAATTAACCATAATTCCTCCGTAAAAAAAAAGAGGTTAAACATTTGAGTAACAAGTAGTTCTTGTAGAAAAACTTCTATTGAGATAACTCCATTTGGTGTCCATTTATGCTTCACATTGATAGCGGATATGGTTAAAAAAATATTCTTATTGCTTTTATCGAATTTTATAATAAATTTTATTCATTTCATTATTTTCATTGCTTGAACTCAATTTATAAGTATTCGTTTAACCTTGAATAAAAATTTTGGTTGTGATAAAAGAATAGGTTTTCACTGAGATTAGAAACCATCCCCCTAATTCCGTTTTTCATTTTTAATTGGTATTTGACAAACATCGCAATATTTCATAGCAATTTGACATTTGAACGGCTGAGCTAAAACATATCCATTTGTTTTAGTTAAGCCACCACGTAAAGTCCAGGATCAATTAAAATAATATCCACCACAATGATACGCAAAAAACGTTATTTTGTGTAGGAGATTTGAAAGGATTACGGTTCAATATGCAGTGAATATACCCTCTTCAGGAGTTCAATAAAATGGAAGATATACTGCTATTTTTTCGATTACTTTCTCGGTCTCAAACGATTTGGTTTTGAGTTTATCCGACCTGAGCATTTGTCATTTTTAAAAGGATTTATTCAATGTAATCACGTACAGGATCTGCAATATTTCAAAGATTTTTTATTTCTACATGTCCATATTCTCTGCGGTCAAGTTCTCTCTGCAAGGGTAAAGTATCTTTATCGGTTTTTTGGGTCACATTTTTCAAAGGTCATTCAATAGTAATAAATGATTTTCCTTTCATACATCAGAATTTTATATTCTGAATAAACGAATTTTCCCGAATCGTATTAAAGACTCATTATTTATGGAAATCTTATATATGATACAATTTCAAACATGGTTGCTTAAAATGATTCTTTATTAAGCTAATATCAACTGCATGGGATCATCGTGACAAAAATTTACTTACATACCTAAAGCTATCTAATAAGCAATCGGATTGATACATAAAAAGGTCTTCAGTTATATGTTACAAATAAAATTAAAATTTGTTGCCAGTTTTAAAATGGTGAACTGACAGCGAAAACTTTGTATTATTAGAAAAAAAATAAACGGTTATCTTATCTCGTTAGCACCGGGGAACGTGGAATCCGCGTCACGGAGATATTTTTGGAGTAGCGGGGATACAGTTTCCATTATTCGCTCATAACTCATTAAATGATTTGTTATTTTTTATTGTCTTACCACTAATTGTTCACAAGTCATGCAATAATGATGTACCCATGTCTGTACGGCCCCGCTTCTGCGAATATTTTGGTCATATTTACCCTGCTGCGAATGTGTTATTAAGCAATTATAATTATATTATAAAAATAAAATCAAATAGCAGGACCAGAATACGTATGTAAACTCGTGTAATATAATATAATAAATTAATTAGGATAGTGATATTATAATTTAGTTTGCCGTATATTATACAGCTTTACAAACAATAAATTGATTACAGTTATCGGATCCGCCTAATACGTAGTGTTAAAATACTAGAATTAATATTTACAAATTTCAAAGTTTATTCGACAGCTTCGCACCTAATATAATAAACTGATTAATAATGACACACGTAAGACGTCAGAAATTAAGCGATAAAAATTAGAACTTTGAAATGTCTTAACTAAGATCATTCGAACAATTAAGAATGAATTAATTTTCTTAATGACATCGATTCTTAAAATCTTCTTGAAAGTCTTAATATTTTTAGCAAAGTTATTACTACAACCAAAATTTACCTTTACTGTAAATATAGACCACGATCTAGACCAATGGTGCACAACATATTTGACAGAAGAGCCAATTTATCCATTTTCTTATTGTTCACTGGCGTGTAATGATGTATTGACTAGAAATACGTTTTATTATTTTTAATTTAATATTTAAATCAGATACTACAACCATTCTCTCAGTGAAGATTAAAATCAGATTCTAATACTACTGAATATTTTTTTCACGTATCAATCATAGATTTTTTCATTTTCAATAAACACTTGGTGAGTAATTGTCACATTTAGGCCTCAACACATAACATTTTGGGCCACTGGCTGTGCATCACTGGTCTAGATGCTTTCAATATTCACTGCCCTTCGACATTCTCATCCCCAAGAAACTCCGAAAATTTTTATTTGTTCAATATATCTTATAGAAAACTCGCCATAGCCATGGAAGATTTCATAATAATTCTACAGAGTAGAATATATTTTACATAATATTGTGACCATTCATGATGTTTGTAGCATATAGTATGTATGCGAATGAAGTATCATTGCATACACACTTAAGATTTTAAATGCAACAAAAAAATGTAACTAACATAATTATTTTCTTTTATTAATTTTTTTCCATGTCCGCTGACAATGTGGAGCATATGGCCTCCTAATGAAAGTATCTTAACAGAACTTTTTCTATGGGAACTGCTAATTACATAAAATTTCTTTTTTCGAAGAGAGTAGGTATAGAAGGATAGGGCTAGGACAGGACTAGTGGTTGGCTAATCGCTCTCGCTACGCCCCGTGAGGATCTGATAACTAAGAGTAGTGTTTTTAGAGATCACAAACACTCATACTACGAACAGAAATCCATAAATCGATTGAAAGATCAATTTATGAAAACTGTCCGCACCGGTAATTGAACCCGAGACTTCCGTGACCGTGGCCAACGACGGTACCAACTGCTCCACGGACGCCAACAAAATAAGAAAATAATATTTATTAAGCGCATCAGGATTTTGTTTTCGGTTGTTTTAATTAGCTTCTTTATAGCGTCTTTATGCTTATTAAATATTTAAAAAATACTTTGCTTTTATATAATTAATATAATACAAGACGTCTTTGTTTAAAGTATTGTTTCCATTCTCATCGCGTATTTCCTAAAATCTTAATGATGTTTTATTACATAACCTTAAGTTCGATTAATTTGATAAACTTTTTGAATAAAACATGATCTACGCTTGCTAGGAAAATTATTATGCAGAACACAATACGGATACACAAACTTATTGAAGAAAACTTCGCAAACTTCCAACTATATAAATCATTATGTTTTATTATTTTACAAAGCTTTCAAAAGCGTTCAACAGTTACACTATTCGCCAAAATTATAAAGCTCTCAAGGGCCTCCTTATCGATTCAGCCAGCATTCACTAAAAACACGCTGCCCGTTTCAACAGAAAGCATTACAAGTTGTCTGGTTACTTTGAGAGGGTTATAATACAAGCTCAACTACATTTAGAGTTACAAGGGTTCAATATTTAACCAATGTCTGTCTGTCAAACAATCTACCCACCTTGTTTGGTAAAGCTTTTCTTATTTAAATGAATAGTGTCGTATTACGGTCTATAGAGAAAGTTGTCTTTAATGGTTTTAATAGTTGAATAAGATACAACTTTTGGGATTTTGAACGCCTCGCAAGAGTTTTAATTTTGTGTTTGAGTAAACTACTTAATCTATTGTAGGAACGATCTCACTTTGAGACCCTTTAAACTACTTTCTGCATAACAAGCTTATGAAAGCAGCCTACTAAAAGAAATGAAAATATAATGAATTCAATAACAAAATGCTAGTTAACAATAAAATCAAGTGTATGGTAAATCATTACACGAGTAAATAATTGTTGTCATTTAGTAGATCCTAAATAATTCTTTTTATCAAAGCTCACACAATACGAAGATTGACATTTGATATTATTGGATTTACTTCCGATAGCTGTATAACTTTCGTTACTAATTATATTGTACAACTGTAGTCAGTTATTTTCTATTTCAGTCCTACTTTTTAGTGATTCCTATTTTTTCTACCATTTTCGCTCCCAACGTGGAGCATAAAGGCTCTTAATGAAGGTATCTTAACAGAAGTTTTTCTTTGAGAACTACTTGTTACTCAGTCGCACAACCACTCTTTTTTCGAAGAGAGTAGAGATAGAAGAATAGGGCTAGCACAGGACGAGTGGTTAACTAATCGCTATCACTACACTGCGTTTTTAGTGTTCAAATTAGTGGGAAGTAGGAGTTTGAGACAGCATAAACATTCATGACTATGAACAGAAATCCATAAATCGATTGAAAAACCGATTCATGAAACTGTCCGCACCGACACTTGACCCTGAGATATCCGTAACCGTAGCCAACGACGCTACGACAAATAATAAAATTAACGAATTACAATAGGTGCAAGTTAAAATGATTTCAGTAAAATACCTGATTTGATAGTTCATGTTGTTTCAAGAAAATATTACTCATTTGTATGTACATACTATATTATATTAATGGAGAGTAAGATTTTTATATTAAACATTCCAAAATTTTAATTAATAATTTTATCATCACAATTCATGTATCAAATTAAATGTTTCCAATATTTGGTCAAAAAAATTAAACGATTTACCGAAACAAAAAACTTTGCAAAATGCATTGAATCAGTGTCGATTCAAGCTCGAAAAAAAAATGTGTAAAACTTATATTTGAACAACATGAAACAAGTTGTAATAATAATTTAGAATAAAAATCGCCCCTTTAAAGTAACAATGCCAAGTGAAAGCTTTTTGCCTCAATAAGCTTTTGAATTTTGGGTAAAAAGCTCTTTCGTTACGTGCCAATAAACCAGGCCGACATTTACCTTGAAAGTTTCAGAAAACAAGGAAACCCACAAGAGATTAATGGTTATGTTTGGATAGAAGCCTAACTATGACTGTAGTACAGTGGCTCTGAAACATTGACATGTAATAGTTGTCAATTTAAGACATACTGTTGTCATATGTAAAAGTAATACGTTTAATACGAAAAATTACCATCAATCTAAGTCAAAAAACCGTCAGAGAAATAAATCGCAATCAAATTAAATGCAGTTAGTTTATTTGTAAATTATTATTTTTTTATAAAATACTTAATGAATCATTTTTAATATGGGTAATTTACAGAGACTGTGTAGTTTTATTTTAGGTGTATCAATATTTAAAATTAATATATAGGAATAGTAACTGATAATTTAAATGTATTTATTAGCTAAACTTATTGGAAAAATCATTTTTTTAAATTAGTCTGATCTCAATGTAGAATACATGGAGTACCACAAGAACTTTTCAAAAGACAATGTTGAAAGAAAAGTGGTTATGATTCCGTTGCTCAACTGTTTTCTCATAGATGTAATAGTAGAATTGTAGGTTACGACTGATTGTTACACCTTGGCATCTTGTTCAAAATTTATTAGGATGTATTTGAATAGTTGAAATAACACATATATGGATTAAAAAATCAATATATATCGATGGCCCAGTTCCATAGGACAATAAGTCAACAATTTGATGTTATCAGTAAAGTTAGCCATTACATTCGAACACCGCTCTTACAGCTTGCAAAATGTACAGGTTTTATCTCAAAAGGCAGATATTTGCATATGGAAATCAGCAAAATTAAATAATTTCTCAGTTCCATATACATACATATCGAAATATCGTATTGTGGAAATATACTTTTGAGAATCGTGGCGTTCCATAAAGGAACGACTTTTAATCCTAAAACTATAAACTATTGACCATCTAGTTGAATAAAAAAGTAATACAAATAATTAACCATGTCTGTATACGAGTCAGTGTAGATGAGACAAAACTTTGATCGGCCATATCTCAAAACGATCGAAGGCCGTCGATATATTGTAAGTATTTTTTTGGGATTCATATATCAAACTATTCACCACGCATTCGAGTAGAAATAATTTTCATCAAATGTGTCTAAAAACCATATTTGTGAAAGTAAACTACATCTTTGATTTTTTTTAATGTGTCCAATCGTCCAATATCTATTACATAAAAGCAAGAATTACAGGTCTACCAAGAGCGCTTTAGTTTTAATTATAAATCTTATTTAACGTCAAGGTGTTTTCTTAATGTTTACCATCACTATCTTGTCGGTCAGTAATACTTTAGTTCTGTGCATTGACCATTCTAAGCTTGTACAACACACAAATTGTGGTTCAACACCCTCACTATGATTGTTCCTAATATAGTTTTGCCTGTCTGTCTCTTTCATTTGCGTGTAAGCACACATGGCATGATGTAAAGACAATATCCACATCAAGTAACAGATGCTCTACTTTCTTTAGAAGTTTTATATGTTTGTTAAAATGAAACATAATTAAATGTATCGCTAAGCAATATCAGTCATGATTTTATCGTAAAATTGTCGAATAGTTACTATATATTTTGAGCTATTTTAATTAACCCTTACGTATTCATGGTGTAACAATGAGTTACTTTGACCTTTAAACCTTTATATCATATGTGAAATAGGTTATACGAAAAGTTGAAAATTTTTCTATTTGTAGATACAATAGTTCTACATATAATTAAAAGTTAAAAACACATCATAGTTTAAGTCTTCTTTATATAATTAATCATAATTTAAAAACTTCGTCAACTTAACCATGTAAAAATACAAAATTTTAGTATAGCACCAATAAGTATGGTATAGTAACTATCTGAGATGGTTAACGTACCTATCCAACCGTTTTGTTTCAAACGGCACCAAGACACATGTCGAGCTTGTGCTGCTATCAAGAATTTCGATTCTTGAGTCTTTTGATAATTTCGCATAGTTTGGTATGTATTTCAGGTATTACACTCAAAATATGACGTAAGATAATTGATTAAGACAACATTAAACCATATTTTGCTTTTTAATTGTCATGAAATTGTCACAGAAGTGACATGTTACATAATTAGTGCTCATTATATTAAATATGCAATACTATTATAATGTTGAAGTTTATTTTCATCGCCAATTTGTTTAAAACACATGCTTTTTAGCGTTTTTGTGTGATAAACCAAATATATTTATTTAATTGTAATTAAAATAAACTGAGAACAAAATTAAAAAAAAAATTGAGTCAAATATTTTGTCTTGTTATGATTTGATTCGCTACCGTTAAATTTACAATATTAGACATTAATTATTCAACATTGGTTTAACTTAAAACTATCATTTCCTGAACGACGGCCAAAATTCATTCCTTGATGTTTTTCTACCATCTATTCTGGTTATCCTTGTTGTAAAATATAAAATCATATAATAAATATACTGCACGTATCTTGAGATATTTATTTGACTCGGTTATTATTATCTTTCTAAAACAATTTTTACAAGAACATCATCTCGTAAGAAAAATAGCGTCGTTGGGAGAGCTATTAGGGTCTGAAAGCCTGACCCTTTTCATTTTTAAAGATGCTAGATATAAAACAAAATACCTTCCATTAAACAAAACACCTTTTCTCTAAATATGCAGTCATGTTTTTTCCCATCCGGCAGAGGTTTTCAAGTCCGTAAAATATTACCCCATTAAATTTCCCATTATCATATTTAACGACCGAATTATGCTTTATCTACACAGTACAAATTTAATTAATTCATTCAAATTTAGGTAGGCATGAGGCATATTCCCTTCCATTTTCCTTGAAGAATATGCTTCTTCAACGAACATTTTACTATTAAACATATCATATTACAGCTCCAGTGTTAAATGCATTAATATTATATTACGCCTTGATTTTCCAAACAAAACACAACACTTTACATGGAATATGTAATTATCGAATTATATTATATTTTTCGAGACAGCACTTCAACTTAACCGCGTCTATAAATTAAGTACACAAATTAATCAAATAAAAAACGATTTTTATTAATATATTGACTAAAGATAAATTAAACTTAATGAATTTGCGTAATCTTATCAAATTAATTTTCTTAGGCTCTTTACAATAAAATTAAGTTTAATAAAAAAAATTTCCACTAGGCGTGTTACTAATTTTGACACGTATTTTGCCTCTTCCAGAAGGATCTTTAGACTAACTTTATCGTTAGGTTTGTAGCACAACCTTTGTAATAACAATAAAATCAATTTTAATTATTCATCAAAATTAATTTTAACAAATTTAGCGAAATCTATCGAAAATACTTGATATCCACTTGCAGGTAAAAAAGCCTCAATCATATGCCGTTTATACAAGTAATATGAGGTTTCAATGTCTCGTTGAATTAATTTTTGTATTCTAAGTGAATTTAAGATCGATACCAATTACGAAATCTATTCGAGTAAATTTACATAACAATTAATTTTAAGTCAGTGAATTAACCGTATTTTTCGAAAAATAATAAGAAAATAAGTACTTGTTATGTCTTTTATGTTGCTGGTTGCCTGTTACTCGTTTTGAAGTAGAGTATAAACAAAATAATGATGAGATCATCAAAGTCACACGTAATATAATATTCTTATTGATTAGGCTGCATTCAGCTCCAAGGACTCAAGGATTTAGACTTTCACATAAAAATGTAGTCTACTCTTGATTTATGATGATAAAACAGTCAATGTTTTAAAATAATAATAAATTTTTAATGAGAACAGATATGTCATTGTTTTCGTTATTTAATATTGTATATTTGTGATTTTAAATAACATTGAGTAATTTTGAAAAAAAATTCAATTCTCTAATAAACAATAAATTATTATGAAAAGCACGAAATATCAACAAACATTAAACCATTATTAACGCTAGCGTCATAATATAATTACTACGTTTTAATTAAATCGTTTCGCTTTTTGTACTATTTAAATTTAATTTAAGTGCTAATGAAGACATTTCAGCTGACGAATATTCTTTATTGCCGCATTTAAACATTAAAAATTATGTTAATGATTATGGTAAACGCGAGTTGATTGTAAGGTATAAAAAATTAAAATACTGTGACGTTTTGAGATTATCATAAAAACAATACTGCTCATAATGAATCACAAGTCTTTTTGCGGTATTGTTTGGGCATTTTTCTAAAGTTAATATTCTCGCTGCAAAAAGTTTGCGAGAGTGATTTTTATCTTCAGTATTTATGTGATTTTATAAAACATTTTTCAAATTAAAGAGGCGAAGCGAGTTTAACAATAAAAATGTTTTATTTTAAAATGCCTACAACGATATTCCTTATCTACGAGACATATTTATTTTCGATATACAAATAATGTTTTTTTTCATTTTTTACTCAATAATAAATCAAGGAAATTTTTTTAAAAACAAATGATTGGCTTATGTGACGAATAACAAATATGTTTCAACACCAAAATAACTTTTTTTACTTTATGTTCTTGAAGCCCTTTTAATTAATTTTATGAACAAAGTCAATTGAGATCTCATAGATCTTCTCTGTTTATTTTGTACTCCTTTTAAAATTCTTCTAACCTCATGAGGCTACATTCCAGAAGATGAAATAAGATGAACTCAATTTTATTAAAATCTAAAGTAACTTTTAAAAAAATGGAAATTAATTATTTACTTTTTGCTTCGCTTAATTGAGTTAATATGATAATAACAATACTCAAACAGGGAAAATAAACATAAATTATATTACCATCAGTCATAAAACGATGTTTCCCAAGATCATACAAGAATCATACAAATAAAAATAACCGTGAAATTTTCAAACTTACATACACTACACCAGAGGTAGCGGACCTTTTCACATGTAGGTGCAAAAAAACCCCATATAGTATAAATCGACTGTCTGACGTGCCGAGTAGTTTTTTTTGTAAAATTATTTATTTGATCTATATAATTGTTTTTGTTTACTCAAAAACGTAACGCGAAGACAGTGTCATCATTTAACAACATGGCCCGATACGATAGAATGGGTTCATTCACCCTTCCAATCATTTTTTAATAGGGGGATAAATGACATAAAAGTTATTAGTATTGATATGATTTTTTGCTGTACATTCGATGTCAAATACTTTATAACTGGTTCATATGTTACCACTTTTAGTAATATTCACGTCAAACGGTATTTATCGGTCAAACTACTTTTTGGACTTCATTTAAATATTAAAAAAATTCTGTTAATTGTTTCATGCCAGTTAAAATTTTGAACTTGCCATCATAAGGCACGTGTGCCTAATGTTCGCCACCCCTGCACTACACTGTAAATAGTTATTTTGCATAATATACAATGTAATTCAGTAAAACATACACTTAAGTAATAAAAAAATAATGACATTGTTCAAGAAAACCGTATGCATCATCGGCGAAATGGAATCACAGAAGTAAACACCAGAAGGGAGAAGAAAAAAGAATACTTAGGTATTTTAAAGAAATTTGGTATTCAAAGTAAGTCAGAACAGACACGTTATTACGGTATGAATTCAGAAACGAATCTATATCATTGCAATGTCATTTATCAAAATCTGTTCCTATTTAGAGGAAGTAAACTATGGCAGGATGATTTATCCTACTTCCCTGTTATTCTGATACGCAGTTAATCTCTCCTGCGGCTATGATGTATTGCCAAAACTTTGGGAAAACTTACAATACCTACGCTCTGATAATGGAGCAAGCATAAAAAAAATAACACACATTAGTTCCAGCATCTTGCGGTTGGTTGCCCTACGTTTGGAGTACGCGAGGCCTCGGTATGAGATTAGAATATAAATTTAAGACTTAATCGTATTTTTGCCTTTTCGTTTTCTGGTGCGTTTGATTTTTGCTTATTTATTAATACATTATAAGACTGCGCTGTAAGGAAATGATGTTTTTCTCCATGAATAGACAGTACCAATGTGGAGTCATGTGAATTTGAATTTTCGTATACAATTCGAAAGACATTTTCTTGGCTTTATTTACATGTATATAAGGAAAATGTAAATTTATTTATCATTGAGGTTTGATGAAAATTTTCGTGATTTGTTTTTCGTACATCACAAAGATACAATCTATGGTAAGTACAAATGTATAACTTAGAAGTTACTGATGATTATCCTACTGGTTTGCCTGTGCGACATTGTTACTCTCTTTAAACATAATTTTTCTTAAGAAAAATCAGTGCAGAAAATTTTTTTGCTTTTGTAACTTTAAGAATTTGATTGCTTCCGTATGTATTTCAACTCAAATATTCGAATATTCAATATCCGAATATATTAAGCACCATTTTAACTATTCGATATTCGAATATTTGGGCAACTCTTCGAATACCATTCGTGATAATTTTTAATGAAACATTTTACAAAAATGACGAAAGATCACATCACAATTTCTCCTGATTTCAAAAACAAAATAATGGAATACCTCAGATAGTGGGCTTCTTTTTGTCTTCATGTAACTCAGGCGCTTCAAATATCTTACCATAATACTTGAATTTGACCAATGACTCGGGCTGAAAAACCCTTAAGCATGCCATAATTTCAGTAATCAAAGAAATATCATTGTAGTAATCCGACACAACTGCAAAGTTTTAAATATTTTAATACAATGGAGTGGTATTAGAATGTGTATTTGTATTGTCGTTATCTGGAATTTGACATAAGTGTGAACATAATATATTAAGCCGTTAATTATTATAAGATGTAGATATCTCATCTTTTAGAAAATATTATATATATATCAGTGATTTAAAATTTGAATAAATGTGACTTTTATTATAAATGAGCTCGTTGTATTACAAATTGTAATGTTTTATTTTAGTATAGTATAACCGTACTCGTCATAGATGAAGATATTGAAATTGAAATATTGAATGTCTTAAGTAGCTAGTACATTGGAACTGTGGGTCGATCTCATACCATTTTATTTTATATATACACCGCGAACGCTAAGGTAATGAAAAAATGTCATATCTACATGGGACATGTGACAGAGCGTTCTGGGATATTGTGTATAAGATATAATTATATATTATAATGTTATATTATTCCAATTATTCAAATCGATTTTTGAATGTTATTTTTATATTTTAGAAACTATTCAAATAGTTTCAGTTTTACTATTCGATATCCGAATAGTTGAAATCCCTATTCCGTAACCGAGTGGTCATTTTTGTACTCTTTTGGTTGAGTTTTTAGGGGAACGAAATACCAAATAAACAGTTTCATACACTGATTTTCGATTTATGGATTCGTATACAAAGACATGGATGTCTCAATCTATCTCTCTAGAGAGAGTAATTAGGTTTCTACTAGTCTTTCACTTATTCCATCCAATTATTTTTACCTTTTGAACTACATATTTTTAATGTCTGGATTTCTGTTGAGTTATTTATTTGTTGTACAGTGGATCCTCCAATTCCGCTACCCCGAATTACGCACCGAATAGGAATATTCACATTCGCCATTCCATTGTTGTCGCTGTACACACAGTAACATTTCGTCTATATATTTTTCATTTATTCTTAGTTTTGGCAGTTTTGCATTTTTCGCGTAAAAAACGTAACCCTTAATTTTGTATGAGATTCACTACCCCAATTACGTTACTCCCAATAACACGGTCACGACTTCCGCGTAAATATGGGTTTTACTGTATATATATTCTGGAGAATTAGTCCACAAAAAAAAACCGTATACGCAATTCCCTATGACCATTTAATAATATACAACCAATATTATACATACATCAAAAAAATTTACAAACACGCTTTGCATAAAGTTATACTTTGCTAATTTTATCACTAGAAGTGATTGAAAATGTGTGAAATTATGACATTCATTTTTCAATTTCATATCAATGTAAGCTATAAATATAGTTTCTGAATGCCAACCCATTTTGAAAAAAAATAATAAATGTTTATAAAAGATATCTATCTGTTAAATTGGTCGTAAATTAAAAAAAAAAGTCCATTTAAATCTCTCCTCTGAATATCACACAGACTGTACAGAGTACTTACAATACTTTACTAAATGTTTATCCTTTTGAGCATTATATAGTTATTAAAATTATTTAAAATATATACATAGCGTAGACTTTATTTTACGATATATTTCATATAACAATTAAAAAATCCTTAAAATCATTATAATCTATGAAAACAATGACGATAATGTATTATGTTACAGTCTTGCAGGAATCAATATCCAAATATGTATTCCAAATTTATGTTTAAACATGCTCAGATAATTCCGTACATTTAATAATATATATAAATAAAATACATACAGATTCGCTAGTATCAAAACGAAAACTCCATTAAAATTGCAATTGTGTAATATAACGGCAATATGAAAATACACATTTACAATAATTACTGTTCATCTGATATCGTTATTACAACATGATTCTTTACAAAATCATATGCTTCTTACATGATACTGTTTTTTATAGCTTTATTTTAACAACGCTGGTTGCTAAAGCAACTACCTATCTAAATAAATTAGGTCAAAACAATACTTTTATGAAAATATGTAGTTTTTTCAGCGTCTTTATATAGAGTCTACTTTTGAAGAGTGACACAAAACTACGTACTACATGCTTGATAGAAATTCCTTTTTAACAATTGAATAGATCAAACAATAACTATTTAATCGCTTCTTTTTAAAGCAATTATAAATAACTGTTAAGTATGGAGCAATTAATAATTTTATTGTAAAGCTGAACAGTAGCTCGTTATAAAATATTATTTTCATATCGTTTTAATCAAAAAATAATAATTGTAGTAGACAGTTTAAGAAGAAATTTCGGCAAAGATATTTTATTTGTAGCGGTAGATTTCTTGGAGCGTTCTTTCAGTCAAAGGTCGCCGGTAAAATTTAGAGCAAGTATCATTTCAGATTTTTTGCATTTGATATATTAACATTTTAATAACATTTATAATCATGAGTGTATAAAAAGAAGATGAAAATAATGATGTAAGCCACATATACCCACTGAAAGTTTCATGATAGAATGATATTTTCAAACTCATCACACACACCGAGCCAAATTCTATCTTTTATAAAATTATATTTCAAGCAGTCAAAATCTTATACATAAGGCCCAGCGTACATTTAATCATGAAACACTTTTTAAGTGTGTTCTATATAATTTTTAAATATAGTATGAAAATAGTATCCGTGATTTTCCTTTATTAAATTATAACTCTAATTACCAAATCATAATTTTTTTAAGCCATAGGTATATTATAAACCTGACTATCAAAATTT
This sequence comes from Himalopsyche phryganea, assembly GCA_022494535.1. NCBI lineage: Eukaryota > Metazoa > Arthropoda > Insecta > Trichoptera > Rhyacophilidae > Himalopsyche > Himalopsyche phryganea. Next base: position 850,974 of record JAGVSL010000060.1, on the reverse strand, counting down.
GCTTATTGTATTTTCACTTTGGCCGTTCAACAAAAATACATTGTCACTGTTAAGTAAGCCAGTTTGGTGCTTTGTCACTTAAACTGCGATTTAAATCGTATAACATAAAAATATGGTAGCAAAAAAGGAGTTTATATTATACATAATTTGTATTGTGTCATTATATACGAGTGAAAGCTTAATTTTATATACTCGTAATATAATAATATCAAAGCTTTGCCATTTTTCATAGTTCACGGTCAGGCATCGCAAAGATAACACGCATTATCTCGTTTCCACATCTCGGCCTATTTTTTCATATGAAACATAATCAATCAAACTGTTTTTATCCAAGAGATCGCTCTTTAAGAGGGCCAAACAAATTCGACGACATGGTAGTTTCTATCTTCTGGTGGGCAAGACATATGCGATGTTTTATGAAGCACGTATTACATATTTCGCTTTTATGGCACTTGATAAACTGACTGCGTTTATCAAAGACCTTCTCCCTAACGAACAGATTTCTGATATTGAAGATTCCATCGCCAATAGATATGCGAGATATTTTCTGCAAATATTGTCAATGTCGTGCGCGAGGACTCGGGGAAAAAATGTGAAACTATTTTATCGACTGATGGGAAAACATTTCTCATGTAATTCATCTTTTTTTAAACGTATTTTTTGACATCCTGTTATATCTTTGTTGATTCCGTCATATTACGTGAAAGAAAAATTGTACACCCATCACATTTCACGTATTTATTCTTAGCAAACCTTTTACGATTTTTTTTTTTATTATTATTTCAGCTAAACGATATTTGCAGCCGAATGCTCGGAATAATATTATGGTTGTGACAATAGCATGATGCTGAAATAATATCATTGCAAATTTTGTCACTGATATATTAAAAATAGCAATGTATTTAGTTAAACAAAATTTTAACAATCGGATGATAGCTTTTTCGGCTTTACGCTTTCGTCAAAACTTTTATAGTAGTAAATAGTTTTTAACTTATTACAATGGAATTCTACCAAAACAATCAACGTATTTTTGTCACTGCCAAATACGCTGCTATCCTTTACATGAAATTAAATAAGTTCTACTAAGTAAACACTAATGCAATCAATACCAGTTCTCATTATGTTCAGTTTGTATAATATAAGGATTAAAAATGATTTTTTTACTAATAGTAAACTTATGAGGTATGTTGGAAAAAGATTTTTATTTTTATATGTTAGTATTTCATTAATAAGAGTTCAGCTTAGTAACAGATAAACAAATAAAAATCAATATTTATAAAATACTAGTGAGTACCTGGCATGCGTTGCAATGCCACTCAAATAAAGAATGGGTTTGTGCTTTAATTCTGGTTTATTAAAGTGCTTTTGGATACTCAATATTCTTTTGTTTCTGTCTGGTGCGTACACGAGTTAATCAAAAGGCTTTATCGAGATGTCACTGTTTGTAAGTATTTGATCCTTCTTTTCAGATTTTAGATTTTTTAGAAACCTTCACGGATATGCACATAACAATTGACGAAAGTTTCATCAAAATAGGATGAATGATTAAGAAACAAATAGGGGACAAACAAACTCACAAACATTCATTTATATATATATATATATATAACTAAATTAATTTGTACAAATGCCAACCTTTTGGAGATTAAAAAAGCTATCATATTGCCGTGAGTCTCTTTATATTAAAAGTATTTTTCTCATAAAGGCTGAAAATAAGTCAGTATTACAAAGACAGCTTCCAAACAACGCTACCAAGACTTATTTAGTGGTAGATCTGTATTAGTGAAGTGATGATCCAGTGAAATATATTAATAGCTCAAAAGCATAATGAGCTTTAAGCTCTCTTTGTCTCTTCACTTTGAGATTCTTAATGCGTAAGCTAATCTTGAAAAATGACAACCGTGATGAAATGGTGACGTTGAACAGGATTTTCAATTAATAAAGACAACAATTACAAAGTTAAATTTGGGTTATTGAGATTTTGTAAACTTCCATGTATTTTGTCACTAACGACCCAGGTTTCGCCTTTCGGCATTTTCAGGTATTCGAGCGCACGAATGGACTCGAACTGACAGACAGTAAGCAGTGTCTAACGTTTATATAGAAGATACAAATACGACAAATATTATTTACGAGATAAAATATTATGCGTGTAGGATCCACACAGATACCTGAGTTAAAATTTCGAAAATCACCTTAATCCTTATTTTGTAAACAACGCATTAACGGAGTGGCGGATTGCCGCTCCATTTATAGTATTTTTAATTCCATATTTAATTCCAACTACTATTAGAATTACCAGTGATTTTACAATTATAATAGCATTGTGGGTTTCGACGGGATGCCATTCGACGAAAGGATAAATATATACAATCATTCCACATTTAGTGACATCTGCTAGGTGTTTCAACGTATAGGATACAGCAACAGGGAGTTTGGAAGGTTCAGCTGTTCGTTCAGAATTGGCATGGAATTTAACTGGGCTCTATTGATTTCCAAAATTGTTTACTCAGGTATCAGTGTGGATCCTAGACGTATAATATTTTATCTCGTAAATAATATTTGTCGTATTCGTATCTTCTATATAAACGTTAGACACTGTTTACTGTATGTCAGTTCGAGTCCATTCGTGCGCTCGAATGCCTGAAGATGCCGAAAGGCGAAACCCGGGTTGTTAGTTGACAAAATACATGGAAATGTAAAAAATCTCAATAATCCAAATTCGATATTGAAATTCCATCAAGCACCCTCAGTCGATGTCTTAAATCAAAACGTTTCTAAAGATAATAAAAATCAAATATGTGATGTTACATTTCATAAAAAATCGTATAATAAGATCGTGCACTATTGGATTTTTTTAATATACAACTAGCGAGTACCCAATGCCACTCAAAAAAGTGTGTTTTTATTGAAGTGCTTTTGGATACACAATATTTTTTGTTTTTTCCATCTGGTGCGTACACGAATAAATTAGAATTTTTTCCAAAGTGTGAGCAGGGATGTGAGAAGCATGGATTTTCCGAATTCAGTCTACACACTTGTAGCGATTGTCCTTGCGCTTTGTTAATGGTCATCGAAAATGCGAGTCGCACCAGAAACTGCAGACTGGCGTACGTTTCGGAATCATTGGCACGCGTGGCAACAGTACATCTTCTCTTTTAAATTTTTCATTTAAGACCAGCGGTTGAAATTGAACTATTAATACCACTTGTTATGTTATACACAAACTGACATGTGCTGTTTGTACATATTAGATTTGTTTTATTTTTTAAATATTGTTTTTTCAAAAACCTTTCTGGCTGTGCGCACAACAACTCACCAAAGTTTCATCGTAATCAGATGAATGGTAATGAACACATGCGAGACAAACAAACAAACAAAAAAACAAACATTCATTTATATATATATTACTAGATTACCACATATTATATATATTATAGATAGATTTGTATTTGTTTATATAATAAAGGTTACCTTAATCTACGATTGTTTCTTGAAATTGAACAGTAGACGAAATGAATATTCAGTTTTTCTGATATTTTATAATTAATTCTTTTAGAATATTTTTACCACCCGAAAAAAGCTTATTTCACTCTTTTCATTTAAATGGATTGTTGTATTTAATCATTTTTCAAATTATTTTAAGCAAAACGTCTTAATGCGACCCAAATGTCAATCAAATATTGCTTATCTTGTTTTTTATTGCCCAAAATATAGTTAAAACTCTTTTCTAGATTTATTCTTTAGATTACAATCTTGGATCGTAGAACAGAAACAAAAAATTTTACCGCTTGACCATATCGATCTTTGCTGTGGCCGTGTGGCCCTTTGACGACAATTAATGTTTTATTTTTGGAAATTGATTAAATTCTTCATTGAAACTACCTTTATAAATGTGTTTTTTTCCGTATATATTATCATTTATTGTAATTTGACGGTAAAGCACGCACAAACCTTCTTCAAGGTCTGTGTTTTAATTTCCGGTATGGTCAAATCATTCATGGTATGTTGATTTGAATCCATATGCATAGATTAGTATAGATATAATTCAGTAGATACTTGTGATGTTTCTCTCTACTCTCTGACCTTGCTTCGCATTATACTAAACGCCTACGCGTAGAAACCTCTGTTTGGGGAAAGGGAATATCTAGACAGAAAAAACAAATCCGTGTGAACCGTTATAAACAAAAATTCCCCACTCATTTTTAGATACTCGTTCATTCAGCAAAGAATTACGTTATTTATCGTGTAAAAATATAATAATATGAAAAAGGTCGACAATGAGGATTTGCTAGAATTACTTTTTAATATACACAGATACTTTACGATACTGATATATTTTTTTACAACTAGAAATTGGTGGTTTTAAGATATGGCCGACCAAAGTTTTGACTCGTCTAAACTGACTTGCAAAAAAGTGATAGCTTATTATTTATTTTACTTTTTTATTCAAATAGGTGGTCAACAGCTTATAGTTTTAGGATTAAAGGTCGTTTCTTTATGGAACGCCATGATTCACAAAAATGTTATTCCGCTATACGATATTTCGATATGCATGTATATGGAACTGATAAATTATTTAATTTCGCTGATTTCCATATGGCAAATATCTGCCGTTTGAAAGAAAACCTGTACATTAAACATGATGTACTTTCGTGGAACTGTAGAACTGAAACTAACGTAATTCAAAACACCAAATTTTTGACTTATCGTCCTATGGAGCTAGGCCATCTATAAATAATCATGCATCATAATAAATGTTGAAATTAATGAATGAAAATTGATCTAAGAGAAAAATAATAAATATTTATTTTAATGAGTATTTGATTTGGTATGTACAGCATATTTATTTTGAAAAGAAAATGAAAATTCATTGTTTTATAGCTGACGCCAATGCGCCACAAATTTGACAAATAAAATGTTGGCAGTACATTAACTTAAATAAAAAACTATTTTAAAGAATTGATAAAAATAAAACAGATTAAAGAATACAAAACAATATAGCATGTTCAATGCTGAATATGATCACTTTTGTAAGCAATGCATTGATCGGCTAAGTAGCCCTTGCAACTTGTGTGTCATATGGCCGACGCGAACAACATGTTTCACCTTAATATTTTATTAGTAGTATAGACTCCAGAGCTTGAATTTATTTTCCTAACTTAGTAAGAGCGTATATATTAGTAAGTTTACTGTTATATAAACAGAATTTAAATAATTTTAAATTCTGTTTAAATAATTTTAGAAGCTTTTGAAATCTCTTCTTTATAAATTACTGAAAATTAATAAGTCCACCCACCATGTACTAGATGAAAAATAATATTTATTCCATGAGAGAAAAAATATCTGCTGTAAGTGCGATTTATTTCATTAGTATTTCAATTAAAATAAAAAATTTAAACTTGTTTCAAATGTTATTTCACAGGTATTCTTTAATTTAAAATAAATTATTATTGGTGATTCGTATTAATTTATCGTTTCCATCCGTTTTATTTGCAACCCTCAATTTAATAAAACGTTAAAACGACTAGAGGTCAATCTATTTAACCAAAAAGTTAGACGGAACGTGCGGTCACTGTGGTAGAACAACCATACTTCAAGTTTGTTTGACATGCTCATTAAAATCAAATGTCATTTTAATGACCAGAACCTGTAAGTACTTTTCACAACTTTATATTTACGTCATCATTAATGAAATAAAATTACTTATAATTGTTCTTGTTATTTAAGTAAAATTTCTCATTAAAACTATTGTCTAATAATAATATATGGAGTCATTATTTTATACAATTTTGAGCAACAAAATTGGTTATAAATGTGACATGGTTAACAGACAATTATAAGTCGTTAAAAGTTGATCGAGAACATTCATGGGAAGACTTATGAGTGTCACTCCATTTTTGATCGTATTACGATAAATACGAAAAAAAATCTAAATATAATATTATATAAGAGCGCTACAGTAGGACTAAATATTATGTCACAGATGCTCTACAAAAAGTATAATAAATTTATGCGTATCGACTAAAATAAATGTGATGTAATTATTATAACTTTCTCGTCCCAATAGTGTAAGTTTGTTAATTAGATAAATATGTTTATGGTTCTAAAAGTACAGATCCATTAATTCTTGTTTTAACGATTTTTTGAAATATATCTAAGCGCTGCTAATAATAATAGTAAAAATTATAACCTTATCAAGAGTATAATTATTATTGCTGAAAAAATGACTTCAACTTAGTTTTTGCTCTTATGCAAATCCATCCATCATAGAATTATTCATCAGGTTTTCTCAGCTAGAGAATATGTTCAACTAATACTAATAACATCAAATTCAGCTACAACTATCCGATGAAATTATTTTTCACTGAATTTAAATTATTAGAGTACAGTGTGCTAACATATAGAAATTGCAAGCTAATTTTGAATGTTGGAAGTTGAAAGTTGAAAATATCGTCGTACTAACAAAATACAGCCAATCAAATATCAATAATGTTGAAAATAATACAGTTGACCTAGAAATGACAGCAAGAATAACATGTGCAAATTTCATGTCGTTTCTGTTCACATGTAATTAATGCTATATAATAGAGATATGTTTTAATCAAACGATTTTTTTCTGTAATATTGACAACATTTAAAGAAAACACATATAAACGTAATTTTACATTAATGAACAAGTACGCAAAGCTAAGAAATAAATATAATATCGATTCATGGAAGATTACTGTCAAAGTAAATTAGTATGTGTTTTGCTATCTGAATTTATCTCACTGTTTCGTGAAGTGACGAGGTTGAAATGAAATACTTAGAGCAATGCTAGTTAGTTTATGACAGAACAGAAACAAGTATTTGCTTATGTTTTGCTTACTACACTTAACTAAGCTAGACAGTCTAAACTTATTATTAAATGGGTAACTATGCATGGATATGCTATAATAATTATTATGTGAGACGATTAAAATCGAATTTTGTTGCTCTTCAAATATTTTGGTTTCGAATAATGCAGTACATTGTTCATGGTATTATATCTTTATAACATAGGTACTGTGCTAATCAAAATGACGATGCAGATTTACAGAATACGATATTTATCAAATGCTATATTTGATAAATATTATTAATCGCGAGCCATCGATATGACAATGCGGATTTACAGAGCATGATATTTATCTAATAAAAATATAAATAAATATATTTATAAAAGAGAAGGATTCTGCAAATGCAGACAATAGAGGTCTGCACGGGCCCGAGCTTGGCCCGTGGACCTCTACCCGGCCCGGCCTGTGTGCCGCGTTCTTCGGGCAGGTAGAGACAATTGATATTCGGGCTCGGGCCGGGCCCGGGTAAGGGATTTGTTCTTCAGAAAAATATTTCTGACTATGTCCGGATCATGAGTACTCTTGATAACTAAATACTCCTGATAACAAAAAGTCAATAACTAAAATAATTTATTACGTTTTGAATATCACTGGACACAATAGAATCATTTATTTGATCAGAATGGAGACATCATTTATTTTGGTAATCTGAAACTGAGCTCATAAAATTGTTATTGATCCGTGAAACAATGCTTTGTTTATTTAATCATCACCGATAGATAGTACGTTTAAATAGTTCGCAAATGAATTAAGTGTGATATTATTCAATATCTGCTTTCTATTCATTTTAAATAGTCGACTGTTTCATGTGCCGAAAAAATCATTTTAAAAAAATACAACAGATTTGTTCAAAATGAGTTTCAATGATATGAAGAAAATGTTAAAAATTGGTGACTGTGTTGATTTACTGGGTAATTTCATCAAATTTCGGCCCGTGCAGACCTTTAACAGACAGTGACAACGAGACCAGTGATCAAACATGAAAAGGGTCGACATTCTGTCGTCACGCACCTAACTGAAGGCACACATGGACCGGCTCTCTGAAACTGCATAATCGTTACATGTCATCATCATCCTATACCTACAGTTAAATCTCGTCAATAATAAAACATTTGAATTTGTATTCCTAAAGTACTGATATACTATTGGAAAGAATGTCGAATTTATACAGACTGAGTCTTAAAAATTTGTATTTTTTCAGACTCGTAACGTCATCATTTCAATATGAAGATGCATATAAAATCAGTGAAACTAGTGGACAAAATTTCAGTGATTAATATAAATATGTGATATTGAAGTTTTTATGATAAGATTCATTGCTTAATTAAATGATTCAATTAAATTTGTTTTTGTCACTGACGGCTAGCTTTAAATTTAAATCTTGTTTTATGAACCTCACAAGTTTATGGTAATTGCCAATTTTTTTTGTTGCTCCCAATGTGGAGCATATTGACTTTTAATGGACGTATCTCAACTTTTTTACGAGAATTCTTAGTTACTAAATTACGCAATCTATCTTTTTTGAAGCGATTAGGGATACAAAGATAGGAATAGTGTTTAGTTAGCCACTGTCACTACACCCCGTAGTTTAAGGATCAGATGGGTAAGAGGAATTGATATCACAAAACTTTATGACTTCGAAAAGAAATCCATAAATGGATTGAAAATAGGGATTCCGCAACCGACGCCAGTGACGTTGACAATTGTCTAAATTCTACGGGATAGATGATTTTACGACGAAAGAACGTCATACTTTTGATATATCGTCGCCTTGAAGGAACATGGTTCCATCTGCTGTTTTTTCACAAAATCACTTATATTTGCATAATTTAAGACATCGACTGAGGGTGCTTGATGGAATTTCAATATCACTGTTTACTGTCTCTCAGTTCGAGTCCATTCGTGTGCTCGAATGCCTGAAGATGCCGAAAGGCGAAACCCGGGTCATTAGTGACAAAATACATGGAAGTGTACAAAATCTCAATAATCCAAACTTATATTTGCATTAAAAATACGGTTCTACCTGCATTAAAAAACCTTACAATTGTCCGTAAATCCATCAGAATTAAAATTATAAAAATGTTCTATCTGAAAAACATACAAAATTTACAGTGCATCAAGATTTCATCTACATACATAATTAGAAATACCGCGTGAAGGAGATCTCAGTCTCTAAAGTGGTTGTCTTTTTCAGTCACTCAGCTGGATAAGTGTATTTCATTCAGAAAGTTACATTTTCTAAAATCTTAAATTGCTTCTCCTGAACGAGATTCCTGTGACGAGATTTTTTAACCAATGTGAAGATATTACTAAAAATGTGCATTCAAACCAGGCGAAATTCATAGTACGTTATTAAACTCTAAATCAAATCCCAGTTTAGCTCCAATAAATCCGGGAAGGCTTTAAATAAAATCAATTTAATCCTTTCAAAAATGTTTACCTTTTTCAATGACCCTTTTCGTTTGGTCGCCCTTTTCCGGGTATCTGTATCAGAAAGCTGGTTTGGCAGGTATGAGAGAGTACCAAAAGCGCAAATCGCATTACGAACTTTTTCATTAAACAACTTCTTTACTTTATCATCGAACCATTCCCGAATGATACGCAGGCATAGGGTAATCAAATAGAAATAGAAACGTATCTAGTTTCATTTAAGACATCGACTGAGGGTGCTTGATGGAATTTCAATATTAAATTTGGATTATTGAGATTTTGTACACTTCCATGTATTTTGTCACTAACGACCCGGGTTTCGCCTTTCGGCATCTTCAGGCATTCGAGCACACGAATGGACTCGAACTGAGAGACAGTAAACAGTTTCTAACGCTTATATAGAAGATACAAATGCGACAAATATCATTTACGAGGCAATACATTATACGTCTGAGAGCCACACCGATACCTGAGTTAAAATTTCGGAAATCGTCGTAATCCTTATTTTGTAAACACCACATTACCAGAGTGGCGATTGCCGAAGGCGGTTGCCGCTTTTCAACTTCTTTTAGAAATACCAGTGATTTTACAATTATAATAGTATTGTGGGTTTTGACGGGATGTAATTCGACGAATGGGTAAATATATACAATCATTCCACATTTAGTGAAATCTGTTAGGTGTTTCAACGTATCGGATATAATAGCGGAGAATTAGGAAGGTTCAGTTGCTCATTCAAGATTGGTAAGGAGTATAACTGGCCTCTATTAATTTCTAAAATTTCCTGATAAAATAATTTATGATCCCCCATGTTTTTATGCAACAGTTTAACCCCATCATCCGCATTAAACGTATGGTTCTCCATTAGCAAGTGATTTGCGAATGTCGAAGTTTCTTTTTTTTAATCTAAAGGCAGCTAAATGTTCTGATACCCTTATATCTAATGTACGTGTGGTTTTACCCACATAGAAATGTTGGCAATCATTGCATTGTAATTTATAAATACCAGATTTGTTCTTAAAGTTTACTCTATCTTTATTGTTAATAAGTAATTTGCCTAGAGAGTTTTTGCAATAGAACGCCGGTCTAACACTATCAGCGAGTTGTTTTTTAATTTTAAAGCTTGTGCAACCTAAATAACTAATTCTATGCCAGATTCTAGGGCGGTCTATGTCTTTAGACAAGTTCCCGAAATATAGCATCTTTTCTGCTAATTTACGTTGTTTTTTTGATACAAGACTATCTATAAGAGACGCCTCATAGCCATTATTAATGGCAATTTGTTTAATAATGTTTAGTTCGTTTTCAAAATTAAATTTATTTAGAGGTATAGTGACTAATCTGTGAACCTGAGAATGGAAAGCAGCCAATTTATATGAGAAAGGATGGTCTGACTTAAAATGGATCGTGGCTTCTGAAAACGTCTGTTTTCGATAAATTTTAAATTCATGAATGGAGTTTTTAATATCAATATTAAGGTCAAGGAAATTTATATTCTTGCCCCATACGTTTAATGCGGATGATGGGGTTAAACTGTTGCATAAAAACATGGGGGATCATAAATTATTTTATCAGGAAATTTTAGAAATTAATAGAGGCCAGTTATACTCCTTACCAATCTTGAATGAGCAACTGAACCTTCCTAATTCTCCGCTATTATATCCGATACGTTGAAACACCTAACAGATTTCACTAAATGTGGAATGATTGTAGTAAAATCACTGGTATTTCTAAAAGAAGTTGAAAAGCGGCAACCGCCTTCGGCAATCGCCACTCTGGTAATGTGGTGTTTACAAAATAAGGATTACGACGATTTCCGAAATTTTAACTCAGGTATCGGTGTGGCTCTCAGACGTATAATGTATTGCCTCGTAAATGATATTTGTCGCATTTGTATCTTCTATATAAGCGTTAGAAACTGTTTACTGTCTCTCAGTTCGAGTCCATTCGTGTGCTCGAATGCCTGAAGATGCCGAAAGGCGAAACCCGGGTCGTTAGTGACAAAATACATGGAAGTGTACAAAATCTCAATAATCCAAATTTAGTATCTAGTTTCTTTTTTATATACAGGAATTTAAAGAAGCTCATCATGTCAGTCAATTTATATTCCAAGGTCTTTTAAGATTTTATATTAGCATTTATTTCAGAAGAATACATTTCGTATAAACATTAATTTATATTCAATACAGTATTCAAATTCATCAAAGATCTATACCTATTTAACTGAATATGTAACCAAGTCAGTTTCTATTCGAAAGTATTTTTATTTTATTATTAAAAAATAGTTAAACCAATAACATTCATTTGCTAGTATTGTGAAATTTCCTTCGGGGAATATAATGTGTACTAAAAAGTCTATTCAACAATTTAATTCTTATATTGCCAGCACAAGATATAACATTACAAACTACAGCTTTACATGGCAGTGTACAAACGAAATTAGTATACGTTCTTACTAGGGCTTACAATCCCGGGATCCCGGTCAATTTTTCCAATACTCAAAAAAAATATTTAATCATATATAGGTACATTCCAGTTAAAGCAATAATGGAGAGAAATAAAATTTTAAATGTACAATTTAACAGGCGAAACCACTCTTAATGATCAATCCCGGGATGGATGAATTTCTGAATCCCATAATCTCAAGACCGTAAAAAGGGTACGGGATTGGATGCCGTAGTTTTAATATAAGAACATACAAGCATTTTATTTGTGTAGGGTATGTAGGTGATATTTAATTAAAATAAAATAGGCGTTTGTGTTAATAGGTTTTGAAGTTGTGTTACAAATTATAATTGAACATCTTCAGTTTGAGTAATAAAAGTTAAGTTTTTACGAAATATTTTCATTAAAATGCTCTTCAATATGTAATTTTTATTCAATGAATGAAAATAATATTCATTCCTATAATACCCAGTCGATAACAGCTTAGTTTTTGACGAGATATTGTCATTTACATTTTCAAAGCCTTGTTGGATTTTTTTTCAAATTTGTCAGTCGATAAGCGAAGTCAGTCGACAAAGAATGTTTAATTGTTCATATTTAATTGAATATGAAATAGTGAGAGAATACTTATGTTGCTTCTACTTGTCTTAATAACTCTTCTTCACCCACTACTGGTTACCAATCTGTTGATTGTATACGGCAGTATCCAGTAAAACAGAAAACAACAAGCGTATCTACGGTTTTTTCTTAAGCCGTGAGGAGCATCAACCCAAGACTTGGTGACGTGTAGCATAGTGTTCAGAATAGAATATAATTTGAAGTCTAATCGTTCTCCGTAAGATGCCAAAATGTATTAAACGCCTGATAATCTATCCACCAAGTCGGCGTAGTCAATCGGTCTGACACAGCTCTTTCTTTTCCTCGTGCATTAAACTAAATGGACAAATTCTATTTGAGTGTCACTTTCTTGACTATACAATACATTATGTATTCACTTGAAGTATGCGAAGAAGTACGTTTTTCTTTCTTCATTTTTAATTTCAATCTTGTTTGTGTAGCGCATCTCGTTTCCATGATAGCGTCTGATTGTCTTCAAATATAGTGGTAAAATAACTAAGTAGTGGTATAATGAAATAAAAGAGTCTGGATCACTGCGATTTATAAATCCAGTATTTTTTTAATAATGACAACTTAACGTACATTGTATATAATTTTGTCCATACTGCGTACAGTTGAACATAACCATAATTTTTATTTTGGGAAATGTTTAGAAATCTTGTTTATTTCGAATATTGCCAAAACCATCGAAATCCACTTTAAAGAAAATCAAAGATAATACCAATTCAGTTGAATTGATCGTATACCACTCCACAAAGTATTATATTAACGTCAAAGTGGTGCTTTGTTCTTTGTGAATAAACACTTCGTTTTTTCTATAAACAAAACAAATTTGGAAATACGGAATTTTCAATTCAGTGAATTGATAGAATTGAGACATTTGTTTTTTATTTGATTGAAATATATCGATTGATTTTTTTTTATAAAATTTTGAATATTTTTATTATGAAAGGCGATTAATACAAGAGCTTTTTACTCATCTATATTTAATAAAGAATATATATGTATTTATCTTCAGGTTGTATTTTGTGGTAGAGCCTACGCATGGTATGTAAAGTTAAAAAAAGGTTAAATAGGAAAAGCCATCTCTCATAATTTTCCTGTGTTTTACGAGTGCCACTGACAGGTAGTTAAAGTAAGTTTGACTGAATACAAAATATCAGACTTTGCCGCTTTGTGGAGAATATTATGTACCAGAGGCAAGAGATCTTTGGTACAAATACAAGATAGTAGTGAACAGTAAAGACAAATTCTTGACATTGTTAATAGCCCAATATTCTTCAAAAACATTTCTGTATATTAGATATAATAAAAAGTTTTAATCTTTGTTTTCAGTAAGTATTAAAGTATATTTGTTTCTTATTTGAATGGTAAGTCTCTCAGAAGGCCAACTCATCAAATAAAATAAAAATTTAACAGCCATTTTAAACACAATCATTTGAGAAGACCCGAACCGAAGAGAGGCGAATGGTTGGTTATCGACATTCTGGAAGGGCTGGGATCTCAAACAAACACCATTTCAAATCCGGTTCAACTCTTATTTATTTTTAATCGAAGATGCAGTGGTTTAAAATACACAAATATAATGCTAACACATAAAATTGAGTCTACATTTACATTTACTTAACACATGAATTTACTTTAAGTTATAATGCAAGTGACACGACAAACGATTTTAAATTAAGTCCAATATCAAAACAAACACAAACAATCCACAATGTCAACGGTGCCGGCGAATCTCCCGGCTCGAAGGCTGGTAAACAACTCTTAACACACAAAATCAACTCCCGCACCGTAGGACCCACCCCTTTCCGTCAAAAATGGACTCGTCCAGCAAACGTATCCACCGGCGATTGGCCGAGCGCCCCTCACGACAAGCGTTGGGTCTATTTCTCCGAATCATTGTCATTAAGGCTGTGCGTTTTCAGTTATGGACCCTAATAAAACTTAAACTTAACAAAAAAATCAGGTTGTGTCACATTGTCTTCACTGATCTTGTCACTTGACACCAATTAAAAGTTATGAAAACTTACTAAAACTGACCATTAATTAAAAGGTACTGAAACTACCGATATATAAAAAAATGGCAACTAGGTAGAAGGTAGAAAAAAATTCACTTACTTGTCTTGCTACGCATATTTTGTGTGTGTTCTAAACTCAAGAAGTTGCTGATCTGATCAACTGGTCCAGGATAAGAAGACATCCTGCAATTTGAGTACCAGCTATTTATAAAAAAAAACTACAGGAATAGAATTAATTAATCTCTTATTTAAATACATTGTCAACGACTGACAAAGCACAGGTTTTGTGGCATAAATTGAAAACTGTTCATTAAAACCCAGCAATAAATATAAATATGTAACACATTTAAAAAGCTTTTAGCTCAGTGTAAGAAAAAACATATTTTCAAACATATTAGTAATGTTAATATTTGAATTAAATGTATGAAAAACCTGTTCTCTGTAGCTGAGGAACACAATTTTTATTTTCTTTATTGTACAAGTACTAAAAACAAAAAATAATGCCGTATATATGAACCAACAATATTTCTCTATATTTTTCTACCTACGTGTTTAGTTACAAATTGCATATAAATATACGTATTTCACATTAATTCATCAACATTACAAGTAACGTGATAGGGCAGAATAGTTCTGAAATAATATTTCCATTTTACTATTTGCTAAGCTTCAACAAGACTGTTCTGTAATAGGTATCCCAAGCACGCTCAGCTGCTAGCAAACTATCTCGTACTGTAAGCCTATGGGCTTAACAAGTCGAACGCTTTAATATCCTATCTTAAAAGAAATTGCAAGTCAAATAATTCTTTTCCAACAATTCGTATCGTTATAATAAAAAAATATATATATTTAAACTTTAAAAATCTTTTTTGATGTTTTTATAAGTATAATTTTACTCTTAGATGTTAGGAAGTTATATAAATACTTATTTTATTATTTCAAATATTGAAAAATACAAATTTATCTCAAAACATGAAAATCGTAATTTACTTTGCTCTCTTGAAATGTATACAAATATTATAACTTACTTACTTTTGATGAAAAAAATAATATGTCGTACAAGAAAAAGTCACAAAGTTGACTTAAGATCTATTTGATGACTTGCGAACAAAGAATCATAATAGTATTAAAAAAATAGCGTTTTAACCTTTCCGTTTTCATGCTAAAAAATCCCTTCGGATTTCATGCAGTCACATTTCGTTACCGTATGGGTTTTTTCATATAAACGTATTTATAAAGCAAAATGACAATGTCAAAAAGTAAAATATGGTTTAACATAGTATTAACTAATTATTTTACGTCATATATGGTGTGTAAAGCCTAAAATACATATCAAACTTTGCGAAATTATTAAAGGACGCAAAACTCGAAATTCTTCATAGCAGACCAAGCTCAAGACGTGTCTTGGTGCCGTTTGAAACAAAACGGTTGCATGCGTACGTCATGCATCTCAGATTGTTACTATAATATACTACAATTTTGTATTTTTCGATGGTAAAATTGATAAGGTTTTTAAATTATGATCAATTATACAATGAACACGTAAACTTTAATGTATTTTTAATTATATGTAGAACTATTTACTTTATAAATAGTAAACATTTAAAAATTTTTGGATGACCTATTTCACAGATAATTTAAAGGTTTAAAGGCCGAAGTAACTCATTGTTACACCATGAAACGGAAGGGTTCAAACAATCCCCATGAAATTTGGATTTTTGAGATTTTGTACACTTCCATGTATTTTGTCACTAACGACCCGGGTTTTGCCTTTCGGCGTCTTCAGGCATTCGAGCACACGAATGGACTCGAACTGAATTATATACTAAATTATATCTTAAATCCCCATGAACATTTTACTATTTGATAATTGGTCGCTTTATTTTGTATATCGGTGATATAATTTATTTTCCATTGCATATTAAGTTAGATAAGGTAGATAGTATACGAATATGTTAAAAATCTTCAATTTGTTGATTTTACCTATTTATAATGCATTTTTGATCTAAATCGTTGCTGTTGTTATATTATTCACACTTTTATTCTAGGTATTCTCTTGAAAAAATTGGGCTACAATTAATAATAGTCTCAAAGAAACAATACCCACAACGTTACCTCTTAATTACTACTTAACGAGGGGTTTTTCTCCAATTCAGATGAAAGAAGTGGTGAAACTATTATCGATTTTTGCTGCTTATGTCAAAAGTAAGGTTTAAAATAACTATTCATCATTTCTGAATGCAGTTCATGAAAGTAATTAAAAAAAACTAACACGAATTTAAGCTCACTAGGTTGATCCAGCTATTTTTTATAATATATTTTCCTTCTAACATACACAGCAAAAAAGATAAAAATCATTCGTCGTAGAACTTATAAATTATACACAATACAGCGATATGTGCAAAGACAGAATAACTGAAAAATCTGTACTGTAATACTAAACAAATACAACAAACAATAGAAACAATGATTTATATTCGTATGATAGATAATAATATCCGTGCAATTCTTCATGCAAACTTCACTAAGCAATACCATATATCTTCATAAGACCACTTTCAAAATAAAATAAAAATCGCTATTGCTTTTCCTGGCATAATAGATACAAACATGCTTTTTTAAATCATACTTTACATAAACTTTATGGTGAATACTTCTATAAAATTAATCTTCAAACATTGTGCGCGAGTATGTTTAAAATATATAATTTTTAAATAATTTAGAATATCTACTAAGGATTCATGATGGAAATTTAATATCTGAACTTGATCTAAATCAGTTTAAGTTTATCCGTGTACTTGAATGCCTGAAAATGCTGAAATTTAAAATCATTATACTTATAGACGTGTACAGATTTTGAAAAATTCAAATAAGGTTTAACGTCATTATAGCTTAGAAACGAATGGACTCTACGAAAGTAAAATACCTAAAGAATTAATCATATACATGATAAGTCCCGAAATTAATGATTTTATTATCAAAATAATTAGAAAAGTCATGAGAGAACAACGATGTGAATAGTTACAAGGTAATAAATAACAAAGAAGTGGCAATGAAGACTGCTAATCTAAAATTTGTAGTATTTATATTTCTATACAATATTACAAACGTTCAATTGGCTTAATACTTTAAAGAGACTCATTATTCTTGTCAGTCACAGAAAAATAGCTTTGTTAATTTTTAATGAACTGTCAAATATCGACTACGTGATAAATAAAACCATATATTTTTTGCAGTCAACAAATTCCACTTTAAACTTATCACATTTTGTATCTTTTCTCAAGTATATTCTATTTCTATAGTGGGCAGACTTTTGAGTTTATACTCAAAAGTCTGTCATATCATATCGCACTTATGTGCCAAAATATGATTTTTTAGAAGAGTAAAACAGAGTTGAATTCCGAAGTCATTTTTTCAGCAACAATGATAATACTCTCCATATGGTAAGAAATCATTTATACTATTCCGATCAGCAGCATTTAGAAATATAAAAATGTGTGTATACCTATAGTAGCATAAAAATATTTACTTAATTGGCAAATTTATACTATTTAGAGCTTAACATACTAAAATTAAACATTAAAATTTATTGTAATTTTCAAGAGCATCTGCGACATATACTGTTAGTCCAATTGAAGCGTTTTTATATGCGGAATGTTTTTGAAATGGAATTATAATTATTCGTCAGTCCACGCATCGTTATACAATATGACCAAGATAGATCAGATATATTTAATAAGTAAATAATATTGAAATAAAGATGATGATGAGACTGATGACCCAATTCTCTCACAATAGTATATTTGCTTCGTATTATTGATTTTTAAATCCGTTTTCAGTTAAATAGTCGGATAGTATGTCATTAAAAAATAAGGATTTATTTACCTAAATACGTTTTAGAAGCGACGTCTGCCAAGTCAATTTTCTGATAAATCCTACGTTTCCTTTTTTCTATGGCTTCGCTCCCTTAACGCTACACGGACCGTTAACTCACCAATACAAAGTCATATATTCACCAATTTGTCGGATATGTAAGAAGTCTGTACTTCCTCTATACGATTTTCGAAATAAAATATTCTCATACTTGGAGATATGTTGAATGAAATAATATATATTTAGAAAATAAATATTGATTTCTTTCTTAGCCACAAATTTCATTTTATGTGCGGTACATATTTGATCTCTCTAACAAACATTTTTAACCTCAATAATTTTATCGTTAAAAGCAGCTAATAATTTATTGATTCTCCTTACTTATCAACTGTCAATTGAAGTTTTTAATACTCTCAATGATTACTAAAAAATTCACACATTTGACTACTATTAAAAAAGGGCAACTTATTATTTGGTCAGTAAATAATTCGATAAATGCTCAATAAGATATGATCAGTTAATGATGATATTTGGTGAGTAAATAATTGCCAAATAAATAATGATTAGGTTAGATTTAACTTAATAACTGACCATTTTATATAAATTACTAACAATTTATCGAATTGGTTACTGACCGAAAAATTAAATAGTTACCGTCCCAATAAATGCAGACCTGACCACATTTTTGAAGAATCTATCAAAAACTAGTCTAGTTTATTTCTTCTTATTCTTTAAGCTGATTAGAAAAAATATAATTCTGTCTTTTTCATCGTTCCTAAAAACTATTACATACATGGTTATAATATTTTCCTTTTCCTTTAAACGGTGAAGATTTTTGTTTGGTAACGAATGATACTAATGACTAAATAATTGACAATGTATAATCTGACAAGATTATCAATAGTCATGAATTAGATTATATAAATTGAAGTCAACATGAAATAAATCGTTTAGTTGAGATTGAATTGAAACACCTAATAATTGGAATTAAAATCGAATTACTTTGTATTTGCCTATTTTTATGTAGACCAATCTATCTTTTTTTAGAATAGTATAATACAATTTCAATGAAAAAGGTAAAACGGAATAAAACGGTATATTCAATTTAAGTCCCTTCCTACCATCACAGCCAATCGAATCGATATTTATTTTGAAGACACTTGATTCACTATAATTCATTTTGATTCATAAAACACAAAAACTGTTGTTTATTCTCTTAACCAATAAACACCTGTGGTTTTTTAATATTTTTACAATTATAATTTTTCCAAGCTTCAATTAACTGCTGTTAAATAATTTGTTTACGAATTAAAATATGATAGAATATTAATAATTGGATAATTTTATATTGTAAGTGATGACCGAAAACATAATTCAAATAATAAACTAACACTCAATTTTTCACATATTTACTGACGAAATACACAATTACCTGTAAGATGTTGTTCTATCTTTGACTTACTTAAATGGTTGAGAGGATTTTACTAAATATACAACATTGTAATTGTCAATTTAATTTATCTAATTATTGCCCCTGAACGTGTTAAAACCACACCTAATCTACCCCATCGGTGGGGTGAGAAAAGGATACGACTCGAATGAAAAAATCCTCTTAGTGCCCGATTCCTCGCCCTTTTCAGTTGTGACGTGTGATTTGAGCTTACTGACTGGAAGGAATCCTGAAAATCCTGTAAAAATAAATCACGAAATACGGTCTATCATTCGTGAAGACTGAAAAAACTCACACACTGTGATGGAAACACCAAACCAAGAGAGGTGAGCTTTAAGATTTATTACGAAGCTTATCCATAAAACTTGTTTGAATAGCTGAAGTTTGAATTAGGTATTCAAAAACGTGCTTGTTTTCTTTTTAGAGAGAAAACCAAAAAGATACACATTTTTGTTTTGGATATCTATGGTAATTTTAAAATGCTCGAACACTGATTTTTTCCTACTTATTTTGATGACATTAATTCAGAGAAATATTTCTAGTTTGTTAATAAGTTACGAAAAGGCTACTCCAAAGCACTGAAACATTGTAACAGTAACGCGGTAATTCTTGCGAGCACCATAGCACTACTGCTCGCGACGGCAAGTGGCTTTTGGTATTTCATTTAAAATAAATTAACTATTAAAACATAAATTCATTGCTTTTTTATTTTTTTATTTTACCTAAAATGTATGTAATGATCAAAGACATAAAAGATGAATATTTTTATTTTTTGAAACACCTTTACAGTTTCAATTATTAAATGATATGCTTTTGCAAAATGATATATATCAAAGATTACATGCATTGCTCTCAAGTACTTATTATTACGATACCGTCATATTTATATACATTATAATATAAAACTTGCTAAAGTAGAATATTAAAAAAATTTAATACCAATATCTTTATTATAAATATATATTATAAGGTGTGTGAAAATATTCAGGCTTGAAAAACAACAACAAAGTATTTAGTCGTTATTCATAGATCAAGTTACTTGGCATACTATTTTCTATTCTTTTTTGAAGCAGTAAGCCGTGATGAGCTCATTGGGGCAATTTAATTGATAGATGCTTTCAAGGTTTCTACAAATATACCTTTAGCTTCTTTTTATACTTTAGAACGGCTTTATCAAAGTTGAACTTAATCCTGAGTAAATAATTTCCCATTGTTTGACTATATAGGGTAATATGTACTATTCATTTGTGAATAAAAACAATATTTGTATATGTATATTTAATAAAACAATTCTTTTGAAAAACGTTAATACTATGTATATCTTTTGAGCAAATTTGACATATTTATTTATTTCCACTATGTATTTTTATTATACATTCTATAAAGTGAAAATTCTTTTAAAGTCTTCGTAATTTTTGCCATAATTCATTATGTTATTGACCTTAATAAATTTTAAAATCCTTTGTATTATTTTACTGTTTTTTGATTATCACCTATGAAAATGATTTATGCTCTGTCTATATACATAAGATAAATAATTAAACATATACCCAAAACAGCATTTCATAATTCATATTTGATTCAGTATACTTATGTGATTAGATCAAATTTAATTTCGAAACTCATAGCTCACAATTCCAAATTTTCTATCGTATTTATTAAATTATTGGTAGACTTTTCTAAGTAGCTCTATGTTTTTGTGATCAAAGAAAAATTATATATTTTCAGTATACCATAAAAACATTGGATCTCAAGTATTATTTATTTAACAGACATTTTATGTTCATCAGACAAACTAGATCATTTTTATTCGCAATATCTATGATAATTTTATTTTCCCATAACAAACATGTCATATCTTTTTTTTTTTTTTTTTATTTTCAGTTGAATTTTTTAAAAATTAAATGAATACGGTTTCGATAAGTTAAACCAACATTTAACTTTCTCTTTCTAGGTGAAAATAAATCGTGCACCCCCTTCTATTAAAATAATTTTTCATTTAAAAGAAAAAGCTACTCAAATAAAAGAAATTAAAAATTTACTTTTCGTAAATAATTAACTGAAATATATCAGTTAATGATTTTATTACACAACGGATCAATTATCTCATTTAAATACTTATTTAAATTTCCTTTCATGTCATTTTTAATACATTAAAAAAAATAACATGTCAAAATCAAATGAGGTATTTTTTATTTATTTTTCGAGATAAAAATTCTTTCTTAACGATTTCACCAATTAAAATCTATTAATATTTTCAAAAATGGAAGAAGATAATTAAGCATGTAAATGATGTTTGAATACTTTCAAAAAATAAAATTAATGAAAACATTAAGGAGTTCTTTGTCAAATACTCTTCAGAAATTTCAAGATCTACGTAATAAAGAAAGTTTGCAATAAAAGTTTCAGCTTTATCTCACTTACCTGACATTCTTAAAGGGCTCCCATACTTTCTGATGCCAAAAACACTTTTCATTTTGAATTGTAAGTCAATTTTTCTCGTAGTTTTTGAATTAAATTTTAATAAGTTTTAAGGTGACTCGATCTTTCAAAAGTATTCACTTAAATATTTGCCAGAAAAAATTATTAATGAAAATATATAGTCAGTTCTTAAAATTATAAATAAAATATTTATTTTTAAGATATTACGACAATTATTATCAGATATTTGATTGTAACTTGTATTAACAATTAATTAACCTATAAAATATAAATGGCATTAAGCTTTTTATTAGCAAAAATTAATACATAATTGATTTGTAAGCAGCATCGTCTTCTATTTCACATATTTTTAATATATCTTTTACGAGTGTTGTTAATTTTTTTATATTTTTTACGATGTATGTTTACCGAATTTTATTGATTTTCGTTAACAGTTTTGAATCAAACGAAAAAATATTTATTTTTATTAACACATAAAGTTTATTTATTCTTCATTTTTTCACTTGCACAATTTTTATACATTCACATTATTTTCGCATTGAAAAATGTCAAATTGAGTCTCACAAATTGCAAAAAATAATTCAACTAGCACAGTCACATAGTTGTTTGACAATATTCAAGCCACATACATTTTCAATTCCCTTTGACGTAAAAACAACGAGATAAAATCCAAATGGTATAGAAAACACCGATATGTAAAAGTCGACAAAAGAACTGTCGTAGGTCCTTCTACCTGTGGATTGAATACTGATCGCGGTGTCGAATTACACTGGTAGGTTTAGGTTCTAACATGTAATGACGTCACAGCGCCGGGACGCGCGAACGCTGCGGAGGTTTGGCGTCGTCTGGCGTCGCTCGGAAGTGCCTGCAAAAGCGGACGCCTGAAAAGGAGACAAAGGGTGGCACAAGAGGATATTCACCAGCCGGAAAAGCTGTATTGAAAAGATTAAAGCGTCATTGTTAAGGGACGCTTCTATATATTATTTCTAAAAACGAAGGTGATATTAAGCATTGTATGGTAGCCTTAAATAATACAATAACATAATCCGGAGATTTCATGAGCAAAGTTCACAAAGTGTAATAAATATTTTTAGTCTGCTCAGAGATAAAGCGTTTCTTTATATGATACTGTTTATTTATGAACTCTCATTTAACCAGCTTAAAACCATTTTCACCCATTGTTTGCTTTGAATTTCTTCTAATATTCTATTTAAATGATCAACTGTGAAAAATCTTTGACTTTGTCACTGTTGTATATATTCTTCCCATATATAAATATAAATTCAACCGCTTTCATAAACAATTATTACTATATTCAAAGATTCATCTTTATTTATTTATTTTTTTTAATGCGATGAACTTGTTTGTATCATACCGGAGATCATGTCTCCTCAATAATACGTTAAGTCCACAATAAATATTTATAATATAAGTAACAATAAGAAATAATAATAATGTAACATTTGAAGGAATATGATGAGTACACAATAATTATAATAAAGTCGTCAACTAACAATTAATTTATAAATAACGAGCCAAGTAAGTGAGAGTGGATATTTTAGCTTTGTAAAACATCCTTAAAACTCAAAACTAATGATTTTAGTATACGCTATTACAAAGTGGTAAGAACAAAATAATATTTCAGTTTTTTTTGTAAGAAGTCAAAAATTATAATTGTATTTTTAAAGGATATTGTTCGATGAAAATCTTTATTTATCTAACTTTGCAATATGACGAAAACAGTGAAAATTAGCCATGTTGCTGAAGATGAATATTTATAAAATGACCGAAAAAGAATATCAGGAATTTATGTGACCGTTATGATAAACTTTTCTACATTAAGCACGTAGTTAAAATGTTTTAATATATTTAATTGGGTATACTAGCCAATTATGTCAGCTTTTCTTGCACCATCCAATATTCACCGGTGACGTCACTTTCACACATTTTCAACCGGAGGCTGTGTTGCTCTAAGTGGTGTGTTAGTATGGGTATTAAGGGGTTTTGGGGTGTGATCATAGCTTTTCAATATGTGAACGTCAATTTAACTTTGTTTAATGGTTGCCCGAGCTTATCTTTATGAAATATAAACAGTCATATTCATAGTTTATGTTATTAATTAAAACATGTCAAAATTATAAAATATTCCACATGTTTGACGAATATTATCTTCAAATTTATTTGAGACGCAAACTGAAGGCAAGTTATTTGTCAACCATATTAAAATTGATCACTGAAACACTCGTTTTGTACTGTAGGGAAAATAGAACTTAATTTTAATGAATGCAGAATACTACATTTTAACCCTGACGATGAAATAAAAATACTAATATTGTCTGCACGAAGCATATTTATTCTGTGTTTTGTAGTGTAATACCCCATTTATTAATATTTTAATAATTATATATAATTCATTAAAATTATGTGAGCGCATTAAATGCTTCTAAATACCTTGACTAAAGATATGCTATATTGAAGATAACTATACAAATAGTTAAAGCGATTTTTCATGCAATACAATATATTGCAATTATAAAATATTTTTATGATTGGCAATCCTGCCAATAATTGCTAAGACGCCCCTGATAAAAACGTATTTAAAATCAAAAGAACATTTTCATAAAGATTAATCACAGAAAAAAAAGACATCACAAACACCCATGTCCAATAACTCAAATGTTTATTAAAGGAAATACATTTTCATTTATGAAATTATTTTGCTGGGCTAGTGAGATTTCAAATATTAAATAGCAACTCACTAGTATAAAAAAGATCCTTTGATTTTATGTAAAATTATATTTTGTAAAACAAATTTTATTAAATCATAATTATTCTTATATGATTGTGTATTTTGGAAAAAACGAAAATTATTAGGATATCAATTGAACAATTTAATTAGATATTATTATCAAAGGTTTTCGTGAAATTACAACAAATGTTTACTAATTGAATCCAAGAATAAGCGAGAATAGTAAATTATGGCTTCTATTTATTAAAACTATATTAATATTATATTGTTTGCTTTTAACACTAAGCTGATTTAAATTTACTCAATTTGATTTATGTAATAATTTTGACCTAATAAATTCATTTGCCAACATAACAAACGACAATTAAATAAATTTAATTACAGATAATAATAATTATTAATTAACTCTTGCGTAACATTTTTTTTTTAAATTTATTAGACAAAGTATCTTTTCGGTCCAGAGAGTTGATAAATGGGAATAAATGAATCTTTAAAATCAGTCCATGCAAGTTATCATTCAAGCATTCGGACTGTTTACCACCCAACCAATTAGGGGAAATTTAAAGATCATTTATTGCCCGATTCATATAATCGATTTCGGCTTCGTGGTGCAGTGGTCAACATCGTCGGCTAAGGTTACGGATGTCTCCGGTTAGAGTTCTGGTAACGAAAGTTTCATAAATTCATTTTTAGATCGATTTATGAATTTCTGTTTGTATGCATTGATGTTTTTGATGTCTTAAATTTCTTCCCGACCATCTGATAAACGGGGCGTAGCAAGATTGATAAGCTAACCACTAGTCCAATCCTTCTATCCCTACTTAGTCCATCAAAATCAAATGTTGAGCAACTGAGTAACAAGTAGTTCTCGTAGAAAAGGTCTATTGAGACACCTACATTAGGAGTCCATATGCTTCACATCGAAAACGGATGCGGTAAAAAAATGATATAATATTCTTAAATATCCTTCTATAATATCTTACTATCTTAAAAAAACAGAGGCTGAGTAACGAGCAGGTTTCGTATAAAAAACTTCTGTTGAGATACATCCATTAAAATTTCAGATGCTCCACATTGGGAGAGGATATGGTTAAAACTAAAAACAAAAAAATAGAAGCTAATTATGATAAGACATTAATAAATAAAAATTATATAAGAAAACAAAAAAAAAAACACGAAAATAATTGAAACATGTATTATATTACATGATATGTAAACCAGTATTGTGAAGTTCATCAAAAACCACAGCACAGATTAGTTAGGTTGAAGCACAACAGAATACCCTGAAAATTAAAAATGAGCAGATAAAGACCAGATAAAGTATAAAACGTAACAACTGTAGTTTTAATCTCATCCTAAAATTAAGCGAGGCGGAGAAAAATCCTGTTTTTTTTTATAATAGGTACCTAATACTGATTGTGAGAATTTTTACAGAAAAATGTAATCAAAACGTTAGAAATTTATCTTAACTAATTCTATCGTTCAAGTATTATTTGAGATATTGGTTCAACAAATGTATGAAGCCAAAGGAAGCCAAAAGCATTGGACATTTTTAAAAGTAAAAATTAAGCAATCTTGAATGACTCAACTAAATACATCATTGTTTAAAAAGCTGTCAGCTTCTAAAGAACTTGTTTATATCGGTCAAGCGATTCATTCGAGTTGTGTTTAAATTATTACACATGGCCAAATCAAGACAATTTGTCTATGACAGTGATCGCCAAACGGTCGCTCGCGAGCTACCGGTAGCTCTGCGGCGGCATTTTCGGTAGCTCGAGTAGGATATTCAATCATGTATCGTCGAAAATTTTCGAGAAGATGGATCTTCATCAAAAATGAAATTGATAGAATTTATTATGTAATTTGTCGCTTAAGAATGTTGCCTCAATTATAGAATCTGTATGGCATTTCTTCCCAACAGAGAAGTATCCAATTTTAGTTTTGAATTGAGCTCAAAATGAAATTTTGTTCTACCTGCTTATGTGAATCAACATTTTCCACTATGAAGGTGGTTAAAAATAAATATAAACAGACTCACAGGTGTAAATCTTGATAATTGCATTCAGATGGGAGTGACTAGGTACTCACCGAGAATTGAAAAAATTATAGTGGAAAGTGAATGTTATTCTTTCACTAATTATTTTTACTTTTACTCACAGTTATTTCAAGATATTTTTCAATTAATTTTTTTGTTTATAAATAAATAATTAAAGAACGCATTTTGTGTTTTATTGGAAGTTCGATGCTCTAATTTATAATATTTAATATAATAATATTATGTGTGGTACGATAAAGGACGGTGATAAAAGATTATAAAGAAGGAATATGTATAAGTAGCTCACCAAACAATTTCAGTATCTAAAAGTAGTTCACATCCTTATTGAGTTTTGAGACCACTGGTCTATGAAGACAACCTAGTAAAATATTAACTGAATTACTTAAAACGGTTTTTTTTTTGTAGAATCACAATTTCTATTTGCTTGCTGTGAAGATAGTAAATTATGTAAAGGTAAATGATAGACTTTACGTCCTATATCTACGGCATTATATCTAGAATCAACTACAATCAGGGCGTTTCAAATATAATATTCGTTTGCTTTAAAACAATAAGTTTTTTTTGTCACATCATCATTTCCTTTGCAACATTTGATATCTGCGGAGTCTCATAAAACAGATTAAAAAATAAATTAAACAATATTTTTTCACGCATTTAAGCATTGCGAGGACAACAAGACCGATTGAGATGATTTCTAATACATAAATTAATTAAAAAATCAATGCATGACAGAATTCATTTGGGTGTATTCCGGAGATTTGGAATAATATTTAAACTATCTAACGACAACAGGATGTTCTACGATAGACTTGTTTACGTAGTGAACAATTTTATTTAAAATGAATATATTTGTTTGTAAAATTGACAATATAAATTGAATTTGGTATATGTCAACAATATATTGTCATCCCCGCAAAAAAAAGATTAAGACGGGAACCAAAGAGCGTATGGATGTACTGATAGATAAATATTATAACTCATTGTGCTTTTTTAAGACTACTACGATTTATAAAGCATCTTTAAGGTTTCAACTCTTAATTATAAGTAAAAATATATTATATATATATTTAAAAAAATAAAAATACTGTAAAGATGTTTGATTACATACGACTGAATTACTGTTTTTAATTAAAAAATGTGTAAATAATCTTTTTACCATTAAATTACTTTCTCAACCACATATAATATTTTAATGCAAACATTTTATGTATTAATTCCTATGAAAAATTAACTGATATATTAACAATTAAGTATCTTTGAAATCAAACAATTTCAATCCACAATATTGTGAGTAAAACACTGAAAAAATATTTATTTCACCTTACCTAAAATCTAAAATCCTTAAATTTTTATTTATACTATATGGAGCTTAGTATTTACTTCTGATTGAAATAAATCCTCGAGTCATTTAACTTGCTCAACCCTGAGGCTAAGTATTTTCATACATTTGGCACGGCATTGTATGTAAATACATTAGCCATGATGAATTACCCACTATGGTCCGCCATTCTTCCACCAGGCTGTTGGTATGACTGCTGTCATCACAGTGTGTTACTTAGCGCATAGAGTAAAATGTAAGCCGGGAACGAAGTGGTGTATGTACCTATTAGATAATCAAATAATAGTATTTTATCCTTGGATAACATTGAAAACAGTAGAGGTTATTTGAATTTCTTAAAATAGTTTGTATACATGTAACAATCCTCTTTTAACTCATTCACTGCTGAACTTATTACGTAGATTTAAATGCTGTATCGATTACCACACAGCTGCTAATTGATGATCACGGATTGAACATTTTTTTAAAACTTGAATGTTATATTACTTTTAAGGTGTTAACTGTCAATTCTTGGTGGAAAGACATTATATTTTAAAAAATAAAACACAATTCGTTTGTACTACTTCCACATATTTAAAATGATCAGGACCGGTTTCGCTCATCACGAGCATTATCAACTGATGGATTCATTATCATTAACATTATCAGTTGATAATGCTCGTGATGAGCGAAACCGGTCCTGATCATTATAAATATGTGGAAGTAGTACAAACGAATTGTGTTTTATTTTATAAAATATAATTCAATTTTGTTTCGTTTTTATTCGTTGTGAAATTATACAATACTAATATTTTACATATTCCACAATTAATTTAAACTTGAGGCTACTAATTTCAAACTCAGCTCATTCCAATAATGTTGAAAAATGAACCTTGAATGATTGAAAATATAATTAAACTGCAACCTCAAACCTGGCTTAGTTACATACAAAATATCATTCCAAAACAATGCGGAATTTTTCAACGTGGCTATAGGTTATATGGCTATATATTTTCACCATAGGAGCTAACAGAAGCTCAGTTTCTAGGTCACCTGGTGAATATGACATTTGTTAATCCAAACTGTTAAGTTGTAAAAATTGCTTAGTAATCTGTCATTTTTTTCAAGCTCGGCTTAATACAACATTAAAATGTTAAAAGTTTCTATATTAACATAAAAATAATAAGCCTCCATTTAGTGACTATAAATTAACTAAGCTATTTTACAACTTAATCGTATAATTATTGTCTGTATAACAGTTTATTGCATTTTGCCACAAAATATTATGTTTTTTGGATCGAGCCATGTTTGCAAATAGTGTCCTCACTTCTTAAATTTTTTTTATTGCTCGTTTTGTGAAATTAATTCTCTAATTACTTTTTAAAATACCGGGAACTTAAAGGGTTGCTCTTCTTAAATCAATTTACCTTAGGACCATCGCTATCATGAGTAATTATTTGAATTCTCGCTCCCATCAAAAATTAGTCTAATGTTTCTTGTATAAATCGTCAAATAATGTTTCATAGATCTCATATATTTCACCATTTATTAATTTTTTTTATTAGAAGCGCAGAAATTTTGTTTACAGATTTTTTTTATTTGTTTATATATTATTGTATGAGTTGATTTTTTTATTTTATCCTTATTAAAAGTCTCTAATTAGTGGCTAAATACCTTTGAGATAAATACTATTAAAAAAATCACAAGTTATGTTAAATGGTATTAATTCAACAAATAATATATAACGATAAAGAAAATAAAAAAACATTGTTGTAGAAGACTTTTTTAAATAAAGCCAGTATATAAAATGATAACATTGCCTCAGAAAAAAATTAAATATCTTAAAATAATGTCACCATCAAACATTGTATTATCGCCACTAAAAAAACTACAAAATTTAAATAAAAATAATATATATCGTCGTTGCTCTGGAAGAAAACACTTAATCGAAAAAATGACATATTGAGTTAGTTATATCAATAGATTCATTATTTCGAGCTCTCTCATATGTAAGAAAATACTTATTCTTATTAATTATACCTTTACTTAAAGTTTGTACAAACAAACTGAATGAAAAAGGCATGGTATTTCAAAAATTTGACAAACTTCCAATAACTCAAAACTGTCTTCTTCCAGAACAACAACGATATGCCAAACGATGGTGTGATCCTGAAATATTTATTGAAATATAGTTAATCTTCAAAACATTAAAAATAATATTTTTTTATAAATAAAAAATCATTTAAAAAAGTGTATAAATTTATTTGACGCAAATTTTAAGAGTATTTCTTATTTTAGCTATATGTTAAATATTGCTGTTTTTAGACGTAGAAGAAATAAGAGCCGTAATTAATTATAAAATAACAAAGTACCCATAAAATTTGGTATTTTTACTTTTTTATGCAACCTTCTTGAGAGTAGAGTGTTGTAATAATTAGTCGAAAAAGCGAGCGAGCGTTCGCTGTGCAGAGTGTTCTTTGAAATTATCACAGGCGCGTGTGTCATCGTTTTCCCGCGCATTTTAAAGCATCACGCGCCTTCCGCACTTAAGCCTCTCCAATTAAAAGAGCGGGAAAATTTACTTCCTGCCTGCGCTGACACTTTTGTTCAGAGATGATGAACCATATTCAACAGAAAATCGTTTCTCTCTACTTCCTCGCAAAAGTTTAACTCTTTGGAGGAATAATATTGTCAATAAACTGAATTATTTAAATCAACGCA
Organism: Himalopsyche phryganea; assembly: GCA_022494535.1. Lineage (NCBI taxonomy): Eukaryota > Metazoa > Arthropoda > Insecta > Trichoptera > Rhyacophilidae > Himalopsyche > Himalopsyche phryganea. The sequence goes on along the minus strand of JAGVSL010000060.1, from coordinate 819,970 downwards.
ATAGGATTATTGATCCATCCAGAAATGAGACAAACAAACTTAATCAGTTATCAGGTTAGTTGAATTGCGCAGATTAAGGATGGCGTTATTTTAACGTATTATTTTTTATCTTCTCTAACGGTACAATACAGGTTTAGCTTTGACTGTTTTGATTAGTCTCTTCCATTTCACGCAGTCCTTCATTTTTCAAAGCCAATCGCTAACCTCCAGCAATTGTAAGTCTTGTGATACTATCCACCCAGCAAAGCCACTGTTTTCTAACGATCTTTTTTGTGGGGCGTTTTTGAGGCTTCCATTTGTATATGCGTGATATAAGACGACAGAGCTTTTCTGGGCCAAATGATGTAAAATACAAAAATAAATTCACCATGTTTTGGAAGGGTAACATTATTTTACATTGGTTTTAGGTATAAAAATTCTGACTTACCTACTCGCTGTAAGCCACTATTATATCGACACTTCTTACGTATAATCTCGTATCTGCAAACATGAGAGTTTACAGTAGTGAATTTCAAAGATTCATAACGCAACTCACCATGTAATGTTTTCGATAAAAACAGTTTTTTCTGTCTCTTGAATAATTTCAATTTTGAGGGTTATATTAATTGGCAAAACACCGTCGATATAGACCTCCCCCTGTTGATCCTAAATCGCTAAGTCTTTTATTCCGTATATGTGTCACCCCGCAAAAGATAGAGTCAAGTGACTGAATAACTTCTATCGAGATGTTCCATAAAGAGTTAATATTTCCACATAAGGAACGGTAATGGTTGAAAAGAGTATTAACCTTATTTATTCATTGGCTGACCAGGATTTGTAAACTTGCATTTCGAATAATTTAGTATTGCAAACTTCCGGGCTTCCTATTTGCCGTCTTTATTTATTCCACTTGTCACTTTGGCTGCGCATACCATATGTTTGGTCATTACTTTTTTAGATGCTGCCGAATTTCATTCGAGGTTTTTTTTGTCTTCTTTTAGTAAAAAGGAGAGCCTACGTTTAAGTAGCACATTGTTGAACACACTCGTGAAACTCTTTGTGAATTCTCTGCTAAAGGCCCATAGTTTTTGTTCTTTATTCCGAGCCACTTAAGAGATGGTTATCTTGGAAATTAAAAGCCTATGTAATTTATCTGCAGAATTGTCCAACACAACGTTTAAATTCAACTTCATTTGTGCACACTTTTTTGCTATTTCGGTACGCAACATCTGAAAAATACCAAGAACGATTACATAAATATCCAGCATTTATATTTTAATCTTACATTTACATTATATTATCTGCAGATTAATTTTAAATGATTATATATTGTATTAGCCGATTCCACTAAATTTGCCAATTACCCACGCATTTTCAATTGATGATTCTCCATGCAAAACTGTATAGATCATAAAAAGTAATGTCATCAATTATTTTATCATCATGGTAAAATTGATATTTTTGAACAACACCAATATTGAAATTTTTGGCCGTTAAATAAATTATTTCAGTTAAGATAAGCTCAAGGCTAGCAACGAAAAAAATAAAATCATAATTTTAATGTTTTCATGATAAAAAATCCCTTTTGATCTCATGCAGTCACATTGCATTACCGTGTGGTTTTTATCATATAAACGCATTTATATAGCAAAAAAACAATTTCAATGATTAAAATATGGTTTTATGTAGTATTAAGTAATTATTTTACGTCATACTTTTTGTGTAATACCTGAAATACATATCACAAAATTTGCGATCATCGAAAAACGCAATAATCTAAATTATTCATAGCAGAACAGGCTCGAGACGTACTTCAGTAACGTTTGAAACAAAACGGTTGCACACAGCATGGTCATGCATCTCGGGTCGTTACTATACTATAATGTAATGTCGTCTTTTTCAATGGTAAAATTGACGAGATTTTCAAATTATGATTAATTATACAAATAAGACGTAAACATCAATGTATTTTTATTTTTTAATTATATGGAAAACTATTTTATTTAAAAACAGCAAAATTTTTCGGTTTTTGTATGACCTGTTTCACAGATAATTTAAAGGTTTAAAGGCAGAATTAACGCAATGTTACACCATGAGTACGGAATGGTTAACCAATCTCAAAGCCAAACGGTCAACGTTGATGGTCTTCTAGTTGAAAATTTACATACTTTTAATTGTTTCAATGGATTTTTATTGAAAAACATTAATTTCTGGGATGTTTTCATCACCCACCTCTCCATCCTCCTATCCATCAATCTATCTTATTCTGAATAATATATGCGAAATAGAAAGACCGATTCGCTTATCAGTACTAAATATATTCTCAATATTGCTTTACTTTCCTTCCATTTATGAACGGTTGACTAAAAATCAGTTCTTGTCAAACAACTGCTGCTGAGATGCTCCATTAGAATTACATATGGTCTTTATTCAAAGCAGACATAGGTATTTAAAAAAAAACAGCTAAAATTTAGAAAATTGTAAAAACCAGTGTAGTTATAGAGTTTAAAAAATAATACAGCTTAGATTCAAGAATCGTTTATTTTGAAAGGTTGAACTAAATAAATAACTATTACTAAATTGGCATGTAAATAAAATATGACGAATTAATTATAATGTGTATCAAAATTATTATAATAGGTCAAATTAATAATTCAAAGGCACTTATTACTAATCAGATTTTCGTTAAAACCAAATAATACTGGGCGTTAATGTTAATGTAACTATTAACCGTAATATAGATAGAAGCCGCTTAGCTATTCTTGGAATCAAATGACACACATCGGCTGTAGTTCAAATGCTTTGAGTATAATAATTAACCTGGTTTTCAAATGATATTCTGATAGTTATTTAAGTATTCTTATTCAACTTGAGGGGCTTTAAAAGTTTTGTTTAAACTTATTGATATCGACAGATGTCGAAAAACGATATTAAAAAATGTAATATACCTACAATCAATTACAATCAAAATATATTTTTAGTACATCGTTAATATAACGTTTTAAATAACAAACAGTTCCTTCAATTTATGGTTATTTTCAACTTGAACAAACCCATAGCATCGTATATATTAAAATTGTACGGGATATTTTCGTTACGTAAAACATCAAGCAGGTTTTTTATTATTTTCTGTGAGATATTCCTCGCTTAGCTTTTTTTCGGCTCTGTCTTTTAAGTTGACTAACTATATTATAACTGCAAATATTCATACGAAATTTACGGTTTTATCATTTTTGAGATTTATGTAGTAGGGTTGCTATAAAAACAACCAACAACAGTAGGACTTCGAAAAATATATATTCAATGGTAATATCACATATGTCATCTATGTAACCTAAGAGCAGCTTAAGAGTGTACCCCTTGTGGTCTTTCTAATATATGAAACCATCTCCAGTCATCTGACAGTGTTCTCCAAATCAGTACCAAGGAACAGTTTCTTAAAAACTTTGTTATGATGACATCGTGAATTAGGATGTCACATTTAATAACTTCAGGGCATGTGTATTAAAATACTGCTACAGATATTACAAATAATTATGCTCCCGGCGGTTTCCATTATATGAAACAGTCTCCACTTACCTGACAGTCATTTTCAAGTCCAATTACAAAGGTCATCAATCCCAGATTGACTGTGATCAGCAAGTACATAAAGAGATATTTGGTTAATGTTTATATTTAATGATTTCAGCTATAAATTATTATAGCTATTTAATATAATTCAAGTCTTACGTTTCTCATTCATTTGCTACGTTCAAAATAAAAAAGGAATATACTTGGCTTGAACATGTGTTGCGGATGTCCAAAGGGAGTCTGAATAATGTCTGTCTCTTCTACCGAGCGGATGGATTCTTTTGCCGTGGAAAGCCGCTGATAACAATACATAGGATGTACTCAATGGAGCTACGGGACGCTGGATTGACCTGAGAGGAAGCGTGAAGACTGGAAGGGTACAGAGAATCTTAGGGGAATCGTGTGATGGCCATATGCTCCGAAGAAGGTGCGGATATGGTTTAAAAAAAAAACTTTCTAATCAAAAACTGATATTCTAATCCAGTTTAATAACATTTTAAATTCCTTTAAGAAGATAATAGTTGTCCCGCAACAAACTTTGTATAATATTCAATTTATGAAGGTTACTTACCGCTTTTATAGAGTTTTCCAACAGGTATAAAGCTAAGAGCTACGATCATGTAAAACATGTCATAAAAATATTTCTTTTAAGACGTACAAAATATTGCTTTTAAGTTGAGTAATATGAAAAAAATAGGTTTACTCTGTCTAATGTTTACTTGATATGACGAACAGCTTTATTCACTTAAAAATACACAATAAAAATACTTTTAGTAATTTTTTTTGAAATATAAAGTATACCTAACTAAAAATAATAAATAAGTCATTTTATTGTGTGTATGAGAAATTCAAAATTATATTTCAATTAAATTTCGGAACTAATCCTTAAAAAAATATTATACGGAAAAAAATACCATGTAAGCATTTTCTTAATGGATTTCAAAGGACTTCATGCGTGCAATCGTTTTATTGCTTGGATGACGTCAAACATGAAACAAACTAAATTAATTAAATAAACTCAAACTTTATTTCATGAGCACTATTTGGCTGTCAAAACAATTTTAAAATATCTTACAAGATTACAGGAATTATTTGACGGCTATTTCGGCTTCACGGCATCGCCAACTATATTTCTGATGATTGTGCGTGAAACCGAAATAGCTATCAACCGACACCTATTATTTTTAAAGAACTAAATACTTTGATAATTTTACTCTGTTTTCTCGTAGACACATTTTTTTTCAATTAGGAGACCACATGCTTCACATTGGGAGCGGACATGGTTTAAAAAGTAATTTATTTTGTTTTAAAACTGATCTCTCTCTATTTCTGTGTATAGTTCAAACTATTAATTAAAGCTAACAAATGCTTAGCAAATTATCGTTTTATTTGGAATTGTATTGTAAAATAATCTTCCCTAAGCTGTTTGGATTACTGGACTTATCGTTCTCCTCCGGTTCCTAATCTTCTGTCAAATACAATCTTCTGATGTTAATTCAATGATCCTTGCTTGTCCAGCCAAAGTTGTATTATTAATAGAAGCTTCCACATTTGTAGTATGTGTTTAATAATTGCTTAAATCAACAATTATTACTTCTTTAATTCAGATCAAACGTGAACATGATGTCATTTTGACAAAAGATTTTTTTGAAAAATAAATATATCCAATCTTATAATAAACAGTACTTGACATGCGTTGCAATCCCACTCAAAGTAAGAACGGGTTTGTGTTTTAATTTTGTTTATTGAAATGCTTTTGGAATTTTCGGATATACAATATTTTTTGTATTTTCGTCTGGTTCAGAGATGTTGCTAGTAGTATGTATTTTGATTATTTTTTTAGATTTGAAATTTTTTTCTTCAGAAACCTTCACGGATGTGCGCACAACAACTCACCAAAGTTTGATCAAAATCGGATCAATGGTAAAGGAATGTTTAGAGAACAAACAGATAAAAAATCTTCATTTTTGTATATATATATAGATAGATAATAGATAATAAGGATTTGTATTACACAAAATGTTATTAAAATATTTTTTTCCAAAATAATTGCCGCTATATCATATATTCATATCAATAAAGAAGATAGCCAAATATTATCTGTTCTGCCTTAATAAGGTATTTAAAAAATTTCTGTAAGTATTCTAAATTTATTCATTCAACTTTAATTAAAACCTCCTAACGTTTCCCTACATTAATCAATAACTCTACTAAAAAAATCAGGTTTGATATAAAAACACTGTTCATAAAGTCCAGGATATCTCTAATCGCCTTCAAACATTGTACTAAATATTGCGTTACGATACAGTACACGTCAAAAAAAGATTAATGGTTTTGCGATATAAAATCGCCGCGTGATGAATATTTACTTTTGAATAATAACTTCCAGGACACCCTGTACGTTTTGCGTTCGAAAAAAAATGTTGAAAAACAGCTTTGCAAGTTATGTAGATGGCCATAGCTGGTTGAGCCATTCGTCCGAATCATGCGTCATTCGGCGCAAACTAACCGGGTTTGTATTGAAATGTTCGCTTAGATGACGTTCGGATAATTTAATCGGATAGGAGAATGGTGCAACCCTTTTATGTCAAGGTGGCCAAGCCTGTAAGTAGCTTTTTGCCGACGGAGTCCTTTTTTTGTCGCACTAGAAAGCTTTCCGTGTTACAACTTAAATAACGTAAAACTTTATTTTGATTAATCACCCTATTTTTTACACCCTATGTAAAAATATGTCATCTCGTTACATTTATGTGAATTCTGACAATTGAATTTTGTTTTCATTAGCTCGTTATATAGTAAAAACTGAAGTCGAATTATAAATATGCTATGCGTTAGTTTTATATTATCTGCTAAGTTTAATGATAATAAATGTTAAATTTTTCAACATTAACTCTAAGAGGAATCACATTTTTAATATTGTATTTTGGATCACTTAACAAGAATAGGGATTTTTTCGGACTAGGCTATCCAAATAAATGGTTATTTGTCGAATTTGAGCATTCAATTTCGGACCCTCTTTACGATCCCGGGATTTTGGGATAAAGAATTTCTCAATCCCATGTCCCGGGAAGTATAATATATTGTTTTAAATTGTATATTTAAAATTTAATTTGTGTTCATTCTTGCTTAAATTGGAATATGAGAAAAATATTCAGCATTGGAATGTTTTTTTATTTATTTATTGGCAATCTAAAAGTCATTTGTAAACAAAAATATAGGCATGGAATGATCAAAATAGTTGTATTTATTTGATTATTAATGTAGATTTTACCGGATGTTTTCCAAAAAAAAGACATGTTCTTCAATTCGACTTAACAATATTGTCCTACATCTTTTAAAGAAGCAGTCCTTTGTCTTCCACTAAAAATTAGTTAATAACAACTATTACAGAATATGAGAAGAGGGAGACCACAATACAGCTATATTTATTACGTAGTTGTTGTATAAAAGTAAGAATAAAAACAAACCAAGGTACACGTTGTAGTTAATCAGAAAGTATTTAATTTGAAATATAATTATTTTTTACAATGAATCCCAAAATTCCCGGAATGATATTCAGACAATACCGGGATTGCAAGATTGAATAAGTTACCGGGATCCCAGGTTTGCAAACTCTAGTTAGGATGTGACTTTCATTTAAAAAAATATTTTATCTGTTATAATTTAATAAATTTGTATAGATATATTACACCCAGTTGCTAACGTGTAGCTCAAATATCAAAACTTTTTTACGAAAAGCTGTCGCTGAATTAAATAGAATGTTGGGTTATTGAAATTTTAAAACAATGAGCGAGTTATCAGAAACCTTTCGCATTCAACGATTTTAAGTGTATTTTTCCAACTGAAATTTTTTCTAGATATATTGTTTCTGCCGCTACAATCCGAAAAAATGCCATCCATTACTCTCGACCATCAGCCTACCTACGCCAATCATTGAGATATCTTTGATTACATTTTTTTTTTGCCTGGACTTAATTTTTACAGTAAAAAATTTGAAATAAAAAAGTTCATAGTGGATTTCTGATTATCAGTCAATTAATTTCAGTCAACTAATTTCACTAACAAAAAAATAATGATAATATTTTATTTACATATAATAAGATGTAACACTTTGTTTGCTATATTGCGGTTCACATTTTCCATCAGGTGAAATGCCTTTACTTGGATTTGTCTCAAGTGTTGTCACAACATGCAATTTCTCTCAGCATACGTTGCTTATACGTTATACTTTACCCACTTAAGATAAACTAATCTCCAAACAAAATTTAAACCTTTTTTTTGCATCTTTCATTTTACCTTTCATTCCAGTTTTTTTCTACTTCACTGCTGGTGTGCCAATATAAATATAAACTCGAAGATTAAAGCACTATTAAATATCGGAAAAAGAAAAAAAGAATCATAGCATTATGTTTTTGTATTTATTTTATTGGCATTGGTATCACTTGCGATGTTTTATCTCTGCTTTTAAAAATAAATGAATGTATTAAGCCATTTATATTTACTTCAGTTTTGTTTTATGTCTTTGCTTTCCAAAATTTTTCATTCCATTCTTCAAAAATTTAATTAATTAATTTATCAAAAGTTTTATCTAACATTATGTATAAATACATACAAGTGAACGAGTAATTAAAATATGTTCTTATATAACAAATATTACAAGTCGAGGTTTTCATTGCAAAATTGTGTATCAGGAAAATCTCATTTTTTCCTGGTAGCATAAAAACAGTTTAAAAATAACTTTATCAAATTAAAATTAATATTATTAATTTATACACTCAATCCTAAGCGTGTTTTTTTTTGCAGTATAAATAATATAAAAAGTAGCAAACGCATATGCAGGTATTAAATTTTGCAATGTAAATGACGATATAGAAATGGAAAAAAAGGCTAAAATAAATATTTAGTGCTCAATTTTGCGGCCCCCGGCAGATGCCCTACAGACCCTCAGAGAACCGAGAACAATAGTTTGGGAAGCACTGTATTAGGTGACTGAAATTTATTGTTCACATTTTAAAATATTTGCGTCAAAATTTTTTAATTACATTATTTATTGGTCATTATTTACGTAGCTTTGAAAATAAGTGTCATCGTCTCTGTTTTACTCGAATGAACGTGAATCAACCCTTACGTATTTAACTTTCTATTTTTTTTTGTATTCAAAATAAATTGTTTTGCGATGCATTTAGGTATAATAGTTTTATAGATAATTGAATACATACTACGTAATTGTGAACGAATTATAAAAATCCTACCGATATAAATCCAACTTACCAATAATTCTCTATCTATCGTTCTAAAAACGTTTATGAATTGCTTGAAATAAATAGTTTTAAAAGTTTTATATCAAATTCCATGAGCTTTATGAAATACGTGAAAAAGTAAAACAAAAATGTCGTTGTCAAAAACCTTTACTTCTGCAAAAAGCTCACTTTAAACTTATTCAACGTGAAGCTTAAAGCTTATTTTTAATATGAAGTCTTATCTCATACAGTGGAGTCATAATTCAAAAGTAATAATGCTTTATTTAAATCCGAGTCACGTTACATTGAGGCAAAATGTTTGCTCACATCGTGAATATAATATTATTCTCCTTCTAAGGAATTCTTCCCGTTATTTTTTTTTTCAAAATGTCCGTTTTGGCTCTGACATAATATTTTAATGTCTCATAGCCACAACCAAAATTCATTTCTTTGACGTTTTCAAAAGCGAAGAACTTTAGAAAATTTTCATTCTTGGATAATGCGGAAAATTTCAGAAGATTTCCAAAAAAAATAACGCAGAAAAGAAAGTAAATGGTAAAATTACATCATATAAATGGGTATCAAAAAATTGAAGCCAGTAATCTCACTTGTAAGATCATTTAAGTATATATCTGTGGCTTAATACTTTTGGTGCCTAAATCAGATATTTACTATTTTGACTTATGTATCAGAAAATACTTTTTCATTCTTTCAATGTTAGAAACTCTTATGTAAACCGATTTAAAATTAGTGAATAAGAGAAGATCTATAGTGTATGTCAAAATAATGTGTACACATATTTTACATCAAGAAATACCTATGTTGACATAAGCAATTCAGGTGTAGGAATTTATTAGTACAAGAAGTGTCTATCTTCACTTTGACAGCTCTGGCACAAAAAATCACCACAGTATTTGAAAACAGTAATGTTAAAGATAATGACATATATTTTTATTGTGAAATACACAATCACCTGTACTGAACAATTCATAAATATGACATAGGCACTTGTAGCATTAGGCCGCAGATACATTAAATACGAAAAAAGAAGGAGTGTATTAGGAAAAAACTATAAGTGAGTTATAACGATTAACTGTAATAGTTAAGTGTAAGAAGTGAGTGGGATAATGTAGACATCATAAACTTTCATAATATTGTACTCATATTTGTAAATCAATTAAATATCAATGTTTTCAAGTGTCTAATTAAGATTTTAACACGTGACACCGTGAATAGGAAACTACGACAGGCAGCTTTGTCTACTAGGCTACAAGAGCGGTATTCTGAATGGAAAGGTTGAGTAACTGAATTATGAACCACCTGTGATTTGTTAAGATTTTCGATTATTTTATTAAAACAATTTAATTATATTTTATATAAAACAAAAGAACATACAGAACAAATGTCTTATTTTAGCGAGCATGTTCATGTAATGCATTATTGAATTGAAATGTATTTTTAAGTGCCATTATTCAAAAAAAAATCACCTAGTAGTCATAAACCTAATTCAAAAATACATCTGTGATGGGTTTTGTTAAAAATTGTATGTGGAAGAGTCTTGGCTTCGTTTAAAAATCGATTTAAACATTGAATTCTCCGATTGCATTGGTATGAAGTTACAATCTCAAAGAAACGCATTTACCACTGGTGAACATATCAATAATGAAAATGCACACTATTTAATTGACTTAGAATTGGATTTAGTTTAAGCATGAGAGTGCAACAATCTGTTTATTTTTGTGGTGACCCTCCAGATGCTTTTGTGAATACGTAGATTTATAGCAAGAGAGTAAAGGGCTAAATGAGATATTTTAAAGAGATATTGAGATAAATCAAAGATATAAAATGCAATAAAATAAAACCATTTGAATACTTTTGTTAATAAATCCATTTCTCAGTGCATTTTTTTTCGTAAGGCAGTTAGAACAGGTTAAACTCCTTTTGCATATAATAAATAGATTGCTTTCATTTTTTTAAAAATTTTAACCAATAAAAAAAATGAACGCTCTTTATATATTTTTTTCACTTTAGTCGTTTGTCACAGTTTAAATCCTTTCTTAAATACTCACACGTTTTTTAATGTTTATAAAAAAGATGTCTACGTGACAATCCGTTAAAACCGCAACTTTTATTGTACTGCGTTTTGTAAATTGACGCGAAAACCAGTTTATTGTATTATGAGTAAAAAAGTCGATTACAAAAAAAATAGTGAATATTTGAAACAGACTTACATCTAATAATTTATATCGGTAGTATTTTAGCCAATTGATCTAGCCCTCAAAATTGAAATTGTTCAAGAGAGAGTTAAACTTGTTTTTATCGAAAACATAATATGAAGAGTTGCGTTATGAATCTTTGAAATGCACTCGTGTAAATTCTCATATTTACAGAAACTTACTTACATCAAGTGGCTGGGTCAGAGTTTTTAAACATAAAACTATTGTAAAATAATGTTTCCCTTCCAAAAAGTGTTCAATTTATTTTTCTTATTTACGTTATTTGCAGAATCCCTTCTTTTAAAGGGAGGGACTAAGCTTGACATTTCAAAGAGATCACCGATCATATCGCATGGGCGACTTTTCTGTACGTGTATCTAAGCAAGTCAAATACCTAGGCGTTATCCTCGATGACAAACTATCGTTTCAGTATCACGCTAACACAATTGTAGAGAATTGTAACATGGCATATCTCTGCATGTCTACACTGGCTGACTAAAACTGGGGGCTTAAAGCTCGCGCCCTGAAAATAGCATATGATGATATCTAGCGTATGACATTCCAGAGCAAAAATTGGATTCGTCAAGAAGACCTTACTGAGTGGACAACGCGTTGAACTGATTTCACTCACTAAGGTATACAGGACGACTCCAACGGATGCTCTGCCAGTTTTAGCCAGCGTGCTACTGTACTACACATACAGGCACGTGGTGCAATATCTCTTCTTCTGAAGAGGATCAACTCGAATATTGAAGGCATCCCTCTGACGCCGCCTCTGTCACAAAATATAGCTGTAACTCACACTTATCGTTCATTTGTATATATGCTGGCGTACAAAACAGCCCTAGCAGCCTGGCAGACTAGGTGGCCTGCATCCACCAAAGGGCGCCAAACATATCTATTCATCCCGGACGTGACCTGGAGACACAGGTTAAAGTGTCTTTTACCTGGATACTGGGCTTGCCAGTTTATAACCGACCATGGCAACTTCAACGGTAAACTATTTGTGCTAGGCAAGTTGGTTGAAAGGCCGGATTGCACTTGTGGATACAACCATCAGGACGTTAATCACGTTTTGTGCGTCTGCCCCGAGATTCACCCCGGAGTAGATTAAACTCTAGCGCTACGGCGGATTCTCAGTATACGGATACACAGGATACTTAATATCGCTTAAACTAAGTGGCTGAGGAAGTCACATTTTCTTTCTTTTTTCGTTCTATCTTTCCTCTTCTTAAGCACAATAAGTGCGTGGTTATAAAGATCGATCCAGTGCAGCTCTCCATCGGACCAAGAATATGAAGAGTAAAATCGTTTCTTTTTCTGATCGTTATTGCGTTATAAAGGCAGCCACGAAACAGCGGCTACATACCCATAACGGGTGGAGGTAGGGCAACCAACTTGTATTTGGCTAAGACCTGCTATGTCGCTCTTAAATGAGATCCAATCATTTTCTTATTTTTTGAGGATTCCATCAATTGGCCAAAACACCATCGATATACAGCTTCGTTGATTGAACCTTCTTCAGAATCAGTATTTGTAACCTGGTTTCCTTAATTTTCTATCTCCATAAAAAATCTTCAGCAAGCAGAATATTTAAAAGTTTACAAGATCATACTATGCGATAGAAAGATATAGGAACTGACATTTAAAATAAATTGGCAAAGAAATTGAAAAACTTTTTAAATGTCTCTTGAAATATGAAGTAGGAAAAATAAAGCAATAAAAATAAATCAAATATGATCGTTCGTCACTGATGGAAATTTAATTGACAACTCGATTATAATTGAATAAGAAGATGTATAAAACTGGAATAATTATTAAACTCTGTTACATTTTCCTACGCCGTAATTAATTCCAGTAGTGCTTTAAGTTGTCGCTAGTGATTTCCTTTATAAAACGCCTTTATAGAATTGCAACGTCTCAAGAATAAACATGAATAATGCATTTTCTATGAGCAGTCTTTCTAGTTTTGCGAAACAGCTGCTTCAGGCAATACAGTCTCAATAGTCTTGACGCAAAAATAGCTGATAAGAAGAAAGATTTAAGGATAATATTTTCTGGGAAATGTACAAGCTTAAAATATCTAAAATTGATAAAAAATTAAGTCCAAATTAATTTTCACCTCAATTTATACGATGTTGTGTTTAAAATAAAAGAATTTATAATCTAGATAACTGAAATGATATGTGTAGTTAAATGCATTAGAAATTTTGGATTAAAAGGTGTAATGAAATAAAATAACAGAAGGAAGTGGGTATCACAAAATATGGAAAAATGGATAGCTCAGCGGAGAAATAGGATGGAGTTGTCACAGGGAAGTGGATAAGGTTTGCCTATTTCGGTACACTTTACTTTGTTCTGTAAGGAGAAATACATGTGGTAATTAAATTTTGGGCGCCAGGCGTGAAGATACACGCCAAACGAAAGATGATAATAATGAAAACACATTTAATATGGTTGCGGAAACCGTAGATACGCAGAATTTAAATTAAAAACAAATAAAACAGAAATTAAACGACGAAACAATATTTATGAACAGATGGTTACACTTAAACAAGAAAACTATTATAATATATGTATAAATATATATAATTACGACCTTATGGCTATAACAGCTCGGCGACGAACCCGGGTGTCCGAGACCAATCTCCGGAACGTTACCCACATGTCCTGCTTGTTAAACATCCTTGCGCGTAAGAAAGTTGCAACGCAATTATTTCTTAACCATTCTTGGCGAGGCTTCCTCTTGGTTTCGTACCAACAACGCAGCGATGTACTTATTGCCGATAGGTGACGATCGTCATGTTGCGACGAAATCGTAACAACGATTTATCAAAAGGATGTTGCGTATTCAAGTCCTGGCATTTTTTTATAAAATTTAGATTTTTTTAGACACTAGCAAATATTACGATGTGCTTAATGGGATAAATAAGTTCTTATAGAATAAAGATCAAGTTTCAATATTTAATTTGAACTTCTTACACCTAGGATTATATTCCCTAACCCTTAACCACTCACCCTTCCTTTTAAACAAGTATTTGCAACTAGGGAGACAAAAAGCTTACAAACATTCATTTTCTTTCCTAATTCTTTTAACCTGATCCTCTTACTGTGTGTGTTATGTGATCGACAAACAATTTCTCCGAGAAGTACATATCGACTATTGAAAGGAAAAAGGACGTAACCCACACATTAAAAGTGTATTAAATTGTATGCATTGTAATTATCGAAAAAAAATATCCTGGAAAGACGGAGGTGTAAGTCCTTTTGCATTTCTAAAGTCGATATATTGTATATTTATTGTATTTATAGAGTATTGTATATATAGTTTATTAAAACGTTTTTTGTGAACTATAAATAATGTTGTTTGGTGTGGGTTACATCCTTTTTCCTTTCCACATTCGATATGCTTCATATTGGGAGTGAAATAGATTTAAATTTTATAAAAAAGATTAATAATATTTTAAAAAAGCTTTTTTAAGAATTCTTCATGGTCAATTTCTAAATCTAAGCCAATTTAATTTGTTTCAATTTTTAATAACTTTAATTCAATAAAAACAGCATTATGATACACAATAAATTATTTCATATTACGTAATGTAGTTTATGTTTTTAAATTACATAATATATTGTGTCCATCCTTACATATTGCTACTTTGAAACATGTTATAGTTACCAAATAAATTTCAAGAATTATTAATGATTGTGTCTGGTCGCTCAAAAGGCCAACACGGTTTCCATTTTCCGCGTCATCAGGCGTGATGATCCCGTCGTTACGTTTAATGGGTCGCATTGAAAATCCGCGGCGGGCTGTTTAGCCACCCGAAGGTCATTTCGTGGATCATTATACTTGATAAAGCGCCACGATAATGGCATTATTATTAAGTTACCTGCTGAAGATTATTTTTTTGCTTACATTCAGTTTTTCATTTCTAATGCAACTGTGATAAAATGGTCGGCATTTATGAAATAGCCGCGCTCTAAATGCTGGAAAAGCATAATTTATGGCTTCATAATGAAGGTATCTCAACGGAAATTTTTCTATGAGAACTGTTTGTTACTCAGTTGCTCAACCTTTGTTTTTCGAAGAGAATAAGAGCAGGCATAGAAGGATAGGACTAGAAAAGGTCTAGTGGTTAGCTTATCGCTCTCGCTACGCTTTGTTGTAAGTATTGGATGGGTGTGAGGGAATTTTAGACATCACAAAAATCCATGTCTACGATCAGAAATTGATAAATCAAACGATGAAACTGTCCGTATTGAGATTCGAGCCCCGTGAGATCAGTAACCAAAGCCAACCACTGCACCACGAACCTGACTTTGGATTTGAATAAAAATTATATAAAAATTGGTCTTGATATCTTCCGCTTTACCATTGGACTTTAACAGGCTATATGAACAAACTTAATGTAATATTATGCTATACAGAAGGATTATCTTACGATTTTTCAATGTATTCTCAAACTATAAGACCATTCCCTAAGTTGAATAGTAAATACAATACGGACGCTAACTCAGCTGAGCTATTGGCTAGAGGCTTTGGATAGCTAACATTTCTGTAAGTTTAACGTAGAGTAACAAAAGAACTTTTTGTTACGAATACCCAAGTTTTTTTACTCATTGTATCTAGGATATAAATAATATGTCTGCTCTATTGCTATACACTTGCTATTTTCTTTTGTTTGATTTTGACTATGATCACTGTATACACGAACCCGAGATTATACAAAGCATTTTACCACACAACAAAAACAGGAAACTGAAAAACACTTCGCAGGATTTATTATCATTTATTGAAAGTTGAAGAAAACAGTTCTTTTTGATTTGGTCAAATTAGACCATTATTAAAAAGGAACCTTACAGTAAGAGTTATGCAATACCGATTGGCTTTCGATGGCTTTCAAGAGCTTCGTTTTCTTCACAATGGAACCATGCCATTTAATCAACATTTTTACTTGAATAGTTCAGTTCTCCAATTAATATCACTTCAGTAATAGTTGTCTTCAATTTCAGATATCGACTGAGAGTGCTTGATGGAATTTTAATATCAAATTTGAATTGTTGAAATTTTGTACATTTCCATGCCTTTCGGCATCTTCAGACATTTGAGTTCATGAATGAACTCGAACTGACAGACAGTACATAGTTTATATCGCTTATATATGAGATAAAATAATACAAATTATTATGACTAAGTCTAGGAACTACATTGATATTAGAAATTATTTTAATACTGATTTGATAATAATGAATTTAACCTCAATTGTGAAAACTATCGCATTAACAATTACAAACTCAAAGGACTTAGCAATTGCAGTTGGTGGGTCTTAAATGCATTTTGAAAAATATAGCATGGATATACCTACTTAATTTAAATTGGTGGGTTTTGATATGATGATGTATTAATATGAGAATTTCATTATTTTCATGACTAATTTATGATTATTTTAAGAAATCATCTCACGTAACCGAAGCTCGAGTCATTAGTGAGGAAATACATGGAAATGTACAAAATTTCAAGAATTCGAACTTCAAAGTTTTCATTGTTGATAAAAATAATTTTCATTTATTAATACAAAATATTATGATATTTCTCTTTCTGATTTTTTTTAATTTGTAGTTATTTGCATAACTAAACTTTCTTTAAACTAGCTTGTAAATAATTATAGGAATAAATATCATCAACAAAAACAAAAATCATTTATAGAAATAAAGGTAAATATCTTTATGGTGTGTTACTATAATAATTTGCACATACGAAAATCTTTCACTACAACGACGTCAATATATTATAACTAGCATTAAAAATGTCAACCATCAATGAAGGATAAAAAAACAAGACGTTAGGTTAATTTCCCGCGTGTTTTACGACTCCCCCTTCGCAGAAAAGATAAACCGTTTTAATTTTATTCTCGCGTTTTTTTTTATTCTATTTAATATCACAAAAAAGCAAAGTCATTAAACGGCGCGTCCCTTTATGGGAAGCCATTTATTTTTTCGGCGCCATCTTTTATGTCCCTCTGCCGGACGGAATTGTCAAACTTTTGACGGAAATGAAGCGGTTTTTAGTTTGTTTTAATTATCACGAAAGTCTTCTCTAACGAAAATTGTAAACTGCCTCTTAAAACGGTAGACGTTTGTCAAATTATTTTACTGTTCAAACGTCTCGCTTTACCTCACAATATGTAACCGTCCGGTTTTATCACTTTGTACCACGACGGTTTTTAAAAAATGGGTATAGCTACTGACAGAACGCATTAAGTCAATTTTTGATAATTTTCTGTTTTAAATGTCAAAATGTAAGCAATTTAACACTCTAAATATAACGCATAATGTCATAGAATATAATGGCTTTGAAAAAAAACAGTATTAAGATATATTGCTATTTTTTTATTCTGGAAACAGGCATGATATTGATATAACTGATCGATACAAATCTTTTAATTTGCATGCCAAAAAGATTATTTTTTATAATGTACAAAAAATATTTGTAACCAACAAACATTTTTACTTGAGAGTTAACTTCTTTTGTCAGTATACTTTCGATATTCAAAAAGATGTGATATATAAATCCAACACATTTATATTATTTCATCATTTAAATAGTTATAGTTCAACGTAAATACGTAGTCTTTTGGTCAAGCATGTACTTAGCAATCAGATGGATACTTCCAGACAAATTCAATATCAATTTTTAGTTTTTCAAAAAAACATTTAATATCCACAGCATGACATCTATTCTCTTCGCTTTGATTTGAAGTTACTTTGATAATTTTCTAAATGACTTCAGTTTTGTCAATAATAATTAGCTAAAATATCGTTGTTACTAATTTTTGGTGCCTTCATTATTAATATCGAACAATTAATTAAAATGATAAGTACAGCATTATTGAAAAAAATAACAAATAAAAATAAAATGATCCATCATAAAAACAATACAATTTGATACGCTCAAAAAATAAAAAGCGTGCAGATGATGATGATGTGCCGCCAATTTTAAACTCACAAGGTGATGGAAACAGTCAAAACACGCTAGTTCAGTTCTAAGTTATCGTTTATTACAGTTAGCTACATAAAGAATTTACAATAACCAAAAAAATGTTACACGCGCGTAATCGATGCGCGGCAATGAATCGGTTGAAGTTATTTCATTGCATCTGGCGGGAACACGGTTTCCCTTTGTAAACACTGCCAAGCAGCTGAGGTTGATCCTTATACCTTTGGCCGATAGAACACTGGCCGCTTTCAAAACACTATGCTTTTACAAATTGACGTTGTAATTTTACGACCTATTTTTCTTGGCGAGAGATGATTCGTGACGAGTTCTGGGCCGTGTCAAATTAAATACAAATTTAATATGCTAAACATATTTCGTACTCAGTAGTTTTGAAAAACTCAACAGTTTGAGAACCATTCTTCGCGATACACTACCCACACAAACTAACCATATTAAATCACTTATGTACATAAATGTTGCCATTTCGTAATCGAACGCAAAAAACAGGTAAGTCACATAGTGTTTTTATATCCCTATTTTATTCCATAACCTAAATAATAAATATAGTCCCAAGAAAAATAAAGTGCTATCCAAATTTTGCTGAACATTTTTGGGCATGAATAATGAATTGTATTTGAGAACAGCTTGATCATTCTCTTCCAAACTAAAAAATCTCTAAAATAAAATAATTTTATAAAATTCAAGCTAGATTTTTACCAAAATTGCTTCTTTTAATATTTATACATTCAAACTATTTGAAAGTAAAGTGAGGCATTGAAAATAAATCCTGGCTAATTGCATAGAATTTTTATTGATTGAATTGGCATTTACATGGTAGAACTCCATTATAATAGGATGAAATAACAAAGTATTTAGTTCTACAAATTTTTTTATCAGGTAGTTGATAGATATTTCGGCTGTGTGATAAACTTATACATTTTGTGACTGACATCGTAGTTTTCATTTCATTACTTGAGAATATTATGAATTTTATCCTTTTCTATACTTACTTGGTTCTGACGATGGCGTAAAACCGAAATAGCTATCAACTACCTGATAAAAAATTTGTAGAACTAAATACTTTGTTATTTCATCCTAGCATAAAATTTTAATCAGAAATTTGAAATATTTCAATACCTCAGCTCCAAAATTTTAAAAGTCAAATTCGCTGTTTTATGTTTAGTGTGAGGAAATACTTAAAATACCAATACCTATCAGTTCCAAAATGTAGTACGTGGTAATCTATGAATATTATTACTTTAGGTCCAAACTGAAAAAAACTACGAAAGTTCTATGAAAACCTCTGAATATTATTATTAAAAAATAAAATTACGTTGATAGCATTATTAATATAAAAAGATTTTTTTCGATTATCTTATAATTTTATTAATATCTACAAAAATTATATGTACAGTAAAAGATTAAACCAGCTCAAAATATTGTTTCCTAATTATCTCAGAGCTATGAATTCTGAGTCGTTACACTTTGGAACTGAGGTATCGATTTAATAATTAAAAATTATTGCCAGATGACAGTGCCACCTGCCAGCATTCGTTCAATACGCTTGATGATATCGATGCACTGATAGAGAGAGTGTGTGTGTGCGCGCGTGGGGTTTGCGTTGAAAATGCATTCACCTGTAAAACTTTACCACACAAACCCACTCGCTGGGAACGGTGACTACACGAGTGTGTATTTGCTGTGTATTTACAGATCGTCAAATAAATAAGACAAATATTGTATGTAATAAACTATAAATACCTAGTTTATTTAACAATACAACAAACTTTTTTTGTTGTAATGGGCTTTGACTGTCTATAGTTCTAGTATAACAACAGGGTCTGCAAAATGGTACTAATTAAAGTTTAATTGACAAAATAAACAGTATTTTTCAAAGAAAATTAAGTTATTTTATAAAATTTACACTAATCGATTCTAAATACCATACTTAACAAGCTAAAAATATTCCGAATCGGTCAATAAAATATTATTTATTTTAAAGTTAGCCCTTCTGGTGCTCCGGAAGTATGCTATACCACATTTAAATATACTGCTGCTGTTATAATCGTTTACCAAGGACATTATCCGTGATGATACGAAGCCGGTTCTTTTAAGTGGGCCTAACGACATATCCATTACGGCAACCAAAGCGGTCTATCGCTCGGCTTATCACTTTAATATTGCTGTGTGTATTATTATTATCCGTACTTTTGACTGCCCGTTAGTGTGATTATCAATATATTGGTGATACCCTTACCGTATTTTTAAGTAAAAGAAAAAAAGGCTTTAGGGTTTTGTTATATTTATACGGATTTAAGAAAATTTTGTGTTTTTTATTAACAGCTGAAAAAAAGATTCTTGAAAGTCGATGCCGTAATTGCAGTGAAAATAAAATTAATACTATTTGACATGAAGAGGTGTGTCTTTAAATAAAAATAGAGTTACATTTTTTACCAAATATTAAAACTTATTTTTTTCCTACCCAGTCAACAAAAATAACGATTAGATTAAGACAGAATGATGACAAAGTAAGTGTATTCATAATTGATCAAATGTCTTAATTAATATGATAAGACAAAAATTAGGAAAGGGTTTGTTACTAAAAAATTGTGCTCAATTTTTAATAACTAGGTATGTTAATGTTTCAGAAGTTGACCATCTAAAATATTTTAAGTTCCAGTAGTTGACCGTGTCTAATCAGTGGATTTCATGACAACCTTTCATCACAGTTGCTTTAGAGCGTTATATAAGACCACTCTTGGTTGAATCAAGTGGCATATTCCTTTAAGAAATTAAAAATTAAATACTTACTGCATAAGGTGTTGTTTTCAAATGGCCGATATGTGACACCCCAATGATATATATGGTGATGTGTAAGTTCCTCAATCCGACAAAAGATGGTTTCACTTGTCTGAACTCTACAATTTTGAGCAATTCCGCGACTACTTTTCTTACTTTGGGCACTTTTACTGAAAAAAGGTCAACTACTGGTACATGGTCAACTACCAGTACATTTACCTTAGTACAAAAAATGCGTTTTAATTGTACACGTAACATATTTTTAATATCAAATACTTAATGTTGAACTCTTATGTAGCATTTAGGATAATTTTCTTATACGATATTCTCGATCTGAAGGTGATGTGAAATGGGACATTACATCAAAATTTGTTTATTTAATCATATTTCATAAAAAATACACAACAATAAAAATGGAAAATTTATTGAAGGATTCATTCAGAGAGATCAGGACATTTCAACAGTAATGACAATACTAACGTTTAGTCACCATCCTATAAAATCGTTCACTCACTGCCATGCGAGCGCGTTTTGAAGATTAGAAAACACAGCATTAAATCATTGAAATTCTCAGTAGCGCTCCAAAAAAGTTTCTTTAAATGGAATTAAATCAGAAAATAAAACTTGCCGAATTTCCGCATATATGTATATACATACGAACATTTATCTATTCGTTACAATCGAAATAAACGATGAATCAGAAAGAAGAAAAACAAGAACTCACCTGAGAAGTTTCTTCCACAGTGTGCAATGTAGCGAAATCGCCCGACGGAGTATCTTTCAGGCCAACTCTCCGCCGTCTGCAGCCTGATGGTCAGAAAGATTTATTGGGATACTGCCAATTCAACAACAAACAATTCATCGTGGAATATTATGCCAATTAATAAACATCACAATAGTTATTTGTCTAGATTTATTTTTCAATCTTTAACGCATTTCTATTTTTAACCGTGAAATATGAATATATTTTTCACACTGTTAAATTTTTTATTGAGTTAACTAAACTTAACAGGTCTTTGTAAAAAATTGTATGTGAATAAAAATACAAAAAAATAAGTCAGTTTTAAATATTGAAAATGCAGTCAGCGAAATCAAGCGATGACCTATATTCTATAAGGATTCTGCATACATTTAGATAAAGGCAAACGCTCTGAAAAGAAATTTATGGTGACTTAAGTAGGACACAGACAGTCAACGACAGTATATATGAACAAAAAATAATGCACCAGATTCATTATATTATCGTCCGCCGAACGTGAATTCTGTCACCATCCGTCGATCTGGACATCGTCATAGACAACGTGCTAATGAACCATTTTGTTATCAATAATGTTTTTTCTTTTACAGTTCAGTTAGACTATATTTAACTCATGTTGTCATAACTCAGTCAATATGAGAAAATAAAATAACAAGAAAGCGTATTTATACATAAAAGAGATCACGTTTAATAAATAAGTTCTACGAGATCTAGTTGTATTGTTTTTCAGTCTCCAATTCAAAAGTTGAGTATGCTGGGTATGGAACAGGTCTAGATGTTAAGTTATCACCAGCATACTAAATGAGGTTGAGATGAATTATCATAATTACTGAAATTCCTAGATAAATTAATGATTGAACATTAAGCTAGGTACCTTACTTATATAGAAACTGACTGTGAATTATAATTTATTTACGAAAAACGTGAAAACAAACCATTACAATTTATTTTAATATAATAATATTAAAGATACCACATTTGTACTACAATTCAAATTAAAATAATTTGTCGTAGTACCCATTTTAATATTGGGAAAGACATCTTAAATATCCTACTAATAACCAAGCATCTTTATAAATCGGAGATGAACCTCTCAGACTCAACTCGTCAGAGAACCAGATTTATGAGACCCTCGCGTGTGCAGGCCCATTTAAAATACTCCGCCCCATTGGGTAAGAGCAAAATCCGAGACGTGGGGTATTATTAGCTGGATACATCTTGTTATGTCCTGAACACTTGTTTTTGTCTTGTTTAGTCACTCTAGGGTTAAATACTGGATACAACCAATTTTCTTATAAATTTAACGATGTTCATCATATGTATTACTTAACTGCACCACATAGTTATAATAAAGCATTAGTTGAATGCAGAAGCACATTTTTCATCAAGACTAATGCCCCTGCAAAGCAGTCAACAAATTCAAGTGATAACGATGCAGAATCTGCGGCAACATACAATATAGACAACGCTAATTCTGCATACGTAATTATAAAGGTGAACACTCGGGAAAATCAGTCATCATTTCAAGCGATGACTAATGCTGAAAACAATACAGTCTGACGACAGAATAAATAGACAACCACAAAAAAGGACATACATTCTGACATTCTGGCTCCCCGAACTGAAAACATCTCGACGGAACCACATTTTTGTCACTTTAAAGTACCATCCTATACCTAAAGTGATCTCTTTAACTACACTATTACCAACAATACTTGGCCACCGTAGAATAAATTTCTCTAATTGCCATTTTAAACAAAATAAATATCTTGTCTGCTTTTAATAACCGTCGCCTACCATACTGACGACAGACTTCAATACTTTTTCACTCACCGTTGGCTGAACAAGTCCGTCTATACTTTCAGACAGGTTAACTACCACTCTATTCATAAAGTAAATCTCTTTAATTATAGAAAATTAGGAATGCGATTCCTAAGCTTTTCATGTAAAACGTTCCTATTGTCTTTCGTCATCAATATATATACGCAAATTCAAATTGGTCTTCAATTCCTTAAAAAATTAAATATTTTTAAAATTTAAAAAAAGCTTTACATGCTTTGGGTACTAATTATTTTTATTTTGATAGACGATCATTGGTATCGTCTTGTATTATGTTTTGCCTTACTATTTTAATAACATTTGTATTTTGTAAAGTAATACAAAATAATCTTTAATAGTAATACGTATTTCTATTGATTGTTAAAGCCAAAATCTAAAATAGATATAGGTTTCTATATATTATATCTCAGATATAAAATTGTCAGTTTATAATTATTTTTTTATTAAAATTCGAATTTCCTTTTTATATATGCAAACAGATACACAAATTTAATTGTAAAATGAACATATATTTTATAAATCATATGTTTACGAGTTCGGTGTATTTAAATCCCCAATCCGTTGTATTATTTTATATGAAAGGCGGTATGTTATTGGACCATATTCACAAAACGGAAATCCCTTGATATATCGGAACATAAAAATGGCCTTTCAAAAACAGGACCGAACTCGTACATTATTAACATGCTTTCGCCCTCACTAATGACGCTCCTCTTAATGAAATTTTATAAATTATTTTTCCAATGGCCGTATACGATTTTTCCATTCGCTATTGCTTTGGGGTTAATTAAACCTTCGATGAATTACTACCCCTAATTATATTAATAACTCAATTTACAATCACACACGGACGGATATCGAAGAAAAATATATCAACCATTGTTTATTTTTTTTCCTTTCTTACTAATAATAGTCGTATTGATAAATAAGTCAATAACCATCACTTACAAGTAGAATTATAGTATTCTAAAGTAACATAAATATTCACATAATATGAGAGAATTTGAAATATTATTCGTTTTTACAAGAACTAGTTGTAAGTACGCGTGTAGATCATCTTTTTAATAGATATAGTAAAAATATAAAGATGAGATTAAGAAATTACAAGTTGTTACTTATCTTATAAATTTACCCTACTCTCTACATCATTTTTTCATTATTGATTAGGGTGGAATATATATAACAGAATTACTAAACAGCTATGAGCTTTCTTTAAAAACCAAAAAAAAAAATTCAAATAAATTCAACTCCTATTCCTAATTTTAATACAGTTTTTATAAACCTTTTCCTGGAAAAACAGTGAGTGTAGGATTTTTTGATTTGATATTCATTTACAAAATTAATGATATTGCAATAAATTGTGAAGAATATTACTTACCAATAAGAAACTTTTCAGAAATCAAGTGTTCTGCAGATAATGCTCCAACATTTTCTATATTATTCCCGGAATGTGCTAAATATTAAATTGAAAGATAACATTACTGATGTCAAATCCTTGGAATGACTATTAAAAGATCTGATATTTTTTTATAAATCGTATGCAAAATCTGAACATGTAGGCCATTTTGAATAATCGGAATTTGGTATTGTATATTGGATTTGCCGCAACAGAGCATTGGAATAAGGTAGCATATCGAAGGTTTTTTGTCGATGGGTTTATGACGCGTTTTAATTTACGAATACAATAAAAACTTTCTATATTTTTTACTTCAGATTTTTCCATTAAAAAAATTGAGCAACTGAGTAACAATTAGTTCGCGTAGAAAAGCATCTGTTGAGATAGTCAGTTAACAAGCCATATGCTCTACATTAGGAACGGACATATTATCGTTAGGTATTATCAGAAACCAAAGGGCTAGGGCAATGTTAAAAAATACGCAGATAAAAGCTGTCTAAGAAAAAGTTGGAAATCTGATGTTCGTGAACACATTAATCTTCGCTTAAAATTAACAATTAAAACTGATTCAAATCAACCGATAAAATCACCACTTAGCAATCAAACAGTTTGGTAGGATTAGTGTAAAATGATATTTTTTCAAATAAATTAAATTATTGGTATATACCAATATATGAAAACCGACTATTATTAATAAGAATCTGTTATTCAATTTAAAGACATTACTTCGGATAATTCAACCTTCTAAGCCGAGACTCGAAACATTTTAGTAATTTGCATTTTCTCCAAAATTATCCGTCTTAAATAAAAGCATTTAATCAATTCACACGAATTTCCCAAGCCAAACAAACTTTGCCAATTACATGCGAACGAGAAAAAGTCAATTAGTTAATTTAACAAAGATTTAGTATTAATCGGCATCAAGGCGGAAATTAAAATTATTTTCGCTAGAAAACAAATTTAAATTTGTTTCTCATTATTAAATTATGATAAATTGAAACGAATAATCTTTGTGTTTTATGTTTACTAAACGTAAATTTATTCAAATGTTAATTATAACAATATTGAAAGAGGAAATTCAATTTGGTAATTATTGTGTTCAAATTTAAGTTATATTTAAATGATATAATAAACAAACTAAAAGTATTATGAATATTTATACCAATAACCACCTAAATTATAAAAAAAAATGTAAATAAAAAGAAAATAGCATTGGTGTATTCGACCAAATGGGCGTAAGGGACAATCTGAAATGTCGTTCCATTTTAGGATCTATAATAGCGTAATAAATTAGTATATTATTATGATTTTCATTATTTTACTTTCAAAGTCAGGTACGCTTTTTTAATATTGATACCAAAATCTTCTTTTCGTGCTTTGAATGCGATGTGAAAATAACTGTTAGGATAAATCGATTTCTCACATAGGTATAAAAAATCTTTTGTTTCAATGCAATTGATATTAATGAGATACTAAATCCAAAATGTACAATTTAAGCAATAATCAATGAAAAGTCTAAAAAAAAAATTCCCGATATTTTTTTGTTTTACTTTCCTTACCTAAAATCAGACGAAACGTTCTTAACTGAATATAGGTTTTTATCACAACTAGTTAATAACATTTGAAATACTAATTTATCAATATTTTAATGAATAAGCTATGAATAAGAGTGGTTTTTAACATAAACCATCTTGGAACATACGACAACCGACTAATAAAATTGAGCAAACAAATTTACATTAAACATTAACATCTATAAAAGTCTTGTGAAGTTTCCAAAAAAGGATTATAAATATTATATGCAATAAACAAATATGAGAGGTGGGTGACCTGAAAATGAGTTATGGTATATCGCATAGCTAATTATCGGTTGACACTCGCTTAAACTGCTGCAACTTTGTGATTACATGTGATCATGAGAAAAAATTGTTTGCAAACGATGCATTGTTGATTTAAACATGTAATAAGGTAATTCGTTCGGCCTAGAATTTCATTCGCTTAATCCAAACTCTGTTACATCACAGGCCTTCGTATTAAAATCTAACAGTTGCATTTTTTTCTTACATACGATTATGTATAAAGAAGAGTTTCAAAATAAAACTTTAAGGAATTAAGGATGACTAATCGGTTTTCGGTCGACTTTGCATATTTTTACGAAACAACCTTTTTTGAATTTTTGCTTAGTTTGAAATTCACCTCAAAGTTTCGGCTAAGTAATATTTAACCTGTCGAGTATCATGTACCTGTCCTTAGCAGACAGTTTAATGTGACCATTTATTATTAGGGTAACGATACCCCCGGCGATATAATGGCCACTAAGTGGGTGACCATTACCGACAATCTTTTGGGTCATAATGGGAAATCTATGACCGGAAGTGTTTTTTTCGAAAACGAAATTGTTAAAAAATCATATAAAACACAGAAAAGAAGCTTTTCAACAAGATATAAATTGAGCATTTAGAGAGATAAAGGGAAATTGTTAAGAATAGGACAATAAGAAATATTTTCTAAATTTGTGATGCAGATTATAATAAATTTCAGTCACGTTGAGACCATCATTGACTCACTTTACTTATTTTAAAACAAATGCGAGCGGTTGGATATCTTAGTGAAATCTTATTCTTAGTATTGAGCTCTGCAAGTTTTGTCTATAGCCATTAGAGCATCACGCCATTAGCAGGATTATAATTGGCCATCTTATGATTGCTCTCCAACATATTATGAAGGTTACAGAAAAACAACGGACCAACTTCATGTAATCATATTATATTTCAAGATAATTTCATGCAATATTAATTACTCACAAATAATACATTAAATAGTTAACACATAAATTGACTAATTCGTATTGTTGAAATTGTATACACTTAAATTACACCATAAATTTTGCAATTCACGACCAGGGTTTTGCTTTTCAGCATTCAAGTACACGGACGAAGTCAGAATTAGAGCATGAATGCTGTTGAACTGTTTCGATAAGTATAGTTGCCAAGACATTTCCTCTTTGCCTACGCCTCCGCCTCTGCTGCCTATATTTTCCTGCTTTATATTTTCGAAATATTTAGTATTTTTCTTTTCAAAAAAAAAATTTAAAACCATATCCACCTCTACTTGGAACATATTGCCATCACACGGTTCCTCCAAGATGTTATGTCCCCTACCAGCCTTCTTGCTTTCTTCCAGGTCATCGCAGCGACCACTAGCTCCACTGCACATCCTATGAATGGTCATCAGCGGCCTATCAAGGCAACGGTACCCATCTGGTTGGTAAAAGAAATATGCAGGATTCAGGCTCTTCTGGGGCATCCGCAGCATATGCTTCAGCCAGGTCTATTGTCGCTTTTTTATTTTGGACGTAAAAAGGTGCTGGTTTATCCGCTATCTTACCTCCGAGTTCGTAAAAAAACAAACCAACTTACTATTATTTGCTGCAAGCATATGTTTTCAAAGCACAGTATACGGTTACCCTGTGCTTTGATGAAGTGCCATGACTAACAACCGTCAAAAAGCTCTGTCAGAATGCATGCTTTAAATAGGTGGCATTTGATTCTTACCGAGTACAACTGTGAGTCGCAGACTTACCGCACTGAGTTGAAAATTGCTCGTGATATCCCTTATCGGATTCCAAACTCTTAACTTGGATTTCCATCCCCTGTAATGTGTACCCCCAAGTACCTGAAGCCGTCAACTCTCTGGGTGTCTTGCCTCGCACTGACCAGAGGGTAGTCTGGGTCCGACATAAACTGTTGCAGAGCACATTGGTTTTACTCGCATTGGCTTTGAAACCAATGCGATACGAGTTACTCTGCATCCTGTCCATTGTTTCTTTAATACTTAAGGGTACTCAAACACGTTACCGAAGTATATTCAGCTTTTGTTTGTTTGATGCTCGCTATACAATTTCTTGTACTATTGGCTCATCTAAAAACCTCATATGTAACATGATTAGCCCAGACAAATAAATCCAGAATATTCATGCAAATTATTATAATCGGTGTAATATATAAAAAAAATTTATATAACAAATCTTGTTCATGTTGGAAAAAACGTATCATTAAGTTACTCATTAATGCGTTATTAAGAAAGGGTAATCGTCGGCTCCGTGGCGCAATTCTTAACGTCGTTGGCTACGGTTACGGATGTCTCGGGTTCAAGTCATAAATTGATTTTTCAATCGATTTATGGTGTTTCTTCGTAGTCATGAATGTTTGTGATATCTAAAGCTCCCACCCACCCAATCGATCCTCAAAAACGGGACGTAGCGAGAGTAATTAGCTAACCACTAGTCCTGTCCTAGCCCTATCCCTACTTTATTCGAAAACAGAAATTGAGCAACTGAGTAACAAGCCGTTCTCATATAAAACTTGCCGATTTATCTTGGTACATCTTTAATCGATATACTTATAAATATATTTACGCTCAAGTAGTGAATTCGAAATTATTTTATGGCCCAGGCCAATATTACTAGCTATTTTAGACATTCAGTATTTCAATTTCAATACCATCATCTATGACGGGTAAAGTTATACTAGTGTTATAGTAATAATATATGACATGGAATAAATATAATCTTAACCCTTATTTTACAAAATTATTACTTATTGAATGGAAATAATATTAAACGATGAATAATAACATACATTTGTAATACATACCTTGACTTATCACGTTACTATAAATAATAATGTATGAACCAGCAATGTGTGCAGAATAAGCATATTCACGATGACTTTATACAACTAAAACAATATTTCACAGGTGTACAGTACAATTAAAAACTATATTGTATTGTTAAGGTTTTTCTACTAAAAACATAAATATTGTTTGAATGCATGAATACCGTTCATTGACTGAGAATGCTTTATGGAACTTAAAAAACACAATTAAACTACTCAAACTTTATGCTATGGATATATTTTGGACATGAATATTTATGTTACTAATATTGTTCTTCTTTTTCAGCCGTATTCTTCACGTGTGAGGGTCGCAACATTCATATATCGCAATAACTCTATTACCTTTTAAGATTCTTCTCCATTCGCTTCAGCACTCCGCTGCTCTCAGAGAGGCCTGTGGTGTCCTTCATTTTATGGCTCCAGTGAGTTGGGGTTCTTACGCTTCCCTTTCTGCCTTCGTCCTTTCCTGTGACAATGAGTCTCTTAAGATTATCGGTAAGCTTGCAGGCGATGTGGCCAAAAAATATGAGTAGACATTCTGTATAAGCAGCCGAGAGTTTATCCTGGATTTGTAACGTGTTCAGGATAGATAAGCTTGTGCGCCAACCTGTCCACGGTATACATAGCGTCCTTCTCCAGTACCACATTTCAAATGCATCAAGTCATTTTTTGTCTTTCGCTTTAAGAGTACATGTCTCCACGCCGTAAAAAGATCAAAATTAAGTTTAAAATGATTATATTGTTATTGTGTACTGTGTTTTTTCATAAAATTTATTCATTATTATATCTCCACTATGTGATTTTAATTCAAGATCTATAGTTGTGGTCAATGTTAACGTATTCAGCTATGGGTTTACATTCCAACACTTTTGATTTGTCGAATTATATTCGAGGGCATGAATGTCTCTGTTATCGCAATTCTCTCCTGCCCAACTAATCCTAAAAAGAGTTCATTGTGAGAGCGATTAGCTTACTTCTTGTCATTCCTTGCCTCATCCTCCAATCAATCCTATTTTTTTGAAACAGATAGGTTGAGCAACTGAAAAACTATCAGATTTATTAAAACAACTTAAGTTGCAATGTCTCTATTAGGCGTCTATACGCTCAAAATTGGGGAGTAGACACGTTAAACAATATGACTTGGTATTTTATCACTTTGACGAGAAAAATACCTGGAGATTGAAAAAATGTTTTGAAATTTTATCTGAATTCATAAAACTGATTATTGAACTGACACTATTGGTGAATGTAAAATTCGTCAAATGGTCAAATTCAGTATTCTCAAAACATTCACCAATGCACTTGATCATGAGATTTGTATTAAATGTCTGTGACAAAACAGCAAAGTGATAAAACAAGCGAATTATATTAAATGTTTATCTTAAATTGTCACTGTTCTGATTTGTACGATTACCGTATTAAAATAGATTGTATGATTTCTACTGAAAATAAACTTCCCTCGATACGAAATCCTTGACCACCCTGTGTGATATAGCTACCTAATGGCACATATACCTTTCGCTTATACACACGATGGTAGACTTGGCGGAACTACGCTCTGGGAATAAATTAGTTGATATTACATTTGAACATTACAAATGGAAGGCTTTACCTATATGAAACAAGACCCATGGGACCTATAAATTAATTAAATATTAACACTTCTCAACCTTGCGGCTTCGGTTAATATCGCATTCACAATATATTACATACGAATAATGAATTGTATGCATTTAACGCCCATTTCTTAGTTACTAAATCTTTAATTAACTGATTTGTATATGACTTCCAGTTTACCTTGAAAGGCATGACATTGTATTGAAATAGTAAACTACTCATGTTAAAATATCGAAACTAATTATTTGGTCTGTAACTAATTCCATAAATGGTCAATAATAGTGGTTGACAAGGTTAGTTTACCTTAGGCTTAATCGAAAAACTTACCGTTTATTTTGATAACTGACAATTTTTATAAATTACTGACCGTTTATTTTATTTATTTACCACGTGTATACTGATAATTTATAATACTTACTGACCATTTACTAAATTTACAGACAAAAATTCGAAATAGATACTGACGCAATACACGCAGGCCGTAAAATATGTCACAAAATAGTAGTTTTTAAGTATACAAAAACAAGTAGTTTTAAGATATAAAAAAATATTAAGCAATTGGCATATTTAATTTTTTTTTACCTTATGATTTTTTTTCTTTTTGTATGACATTAAAAATAAATAAATACCAAAAATCGATTTAAAAAGCCTTAACATACAAGAAATAGCTATCAATAATTTTCGACAATGGTTTTTGAGAGCTATTGTTATTTTCTCCCTATTTTATTTATTTTTTTGAAATAAATGATTTAATGAGTCAAGATTCATAAACTTGCCTTAAATATAATGTAAAAATATATAATGTGGAATAGACTTTTAGTTCCTCAGAACAAGCTGAGAGTCCACCGAGTATTGGGTACATGTTTTTGTAATAAAAATAATATTAAATGTTTCTCTGGTTCTTACAGTCAAGGTGTTAAATACCACTAACGTGAAATTCAAGGTGTTAACACGTGAGAAAACATATTTCCTCTATTTAGTTAATGAATGGGTGACAAATCCATAGCCCCACACTCGGCGCGTGATCATGAGCTATTATATTTACTTATCGAATTTCCGCGATATCATAAATTATTTTCAAAGGATTTTAACGTTGCTTGGGCACTCTGGCACCCTTTTAACAACACGCCAAAAGTCACTGAATTAAAATATTTACTAGCCAAGGAATAGTTGTTACATATGTGTACAATAGGGTAAAATGATTAGTATTATTTGTCAGTTTTTGATTTATTTTTGTAAATAAAGCTGTATATTTTTTCGATGGATTTGTAGTAATATTTGAAATTTTGGTTTTCGTTCAAATTATGCATAACTGTTTAAAAGGGTAGGTATTCATATGAAAACGTTCGCGTGTTATCGTCGTTCCCATATGAATTAAACATTAATTTTAATATAGAATCAATAACCAAATGAATGGTTGTAAAAATAGATATAGGTAACAACATTTGAGCGGAGTGGGCCAAATTTTATTTAATAAATATTTATTATTAAAAATTAAACCTACCAAATGTCTTTATTATCTTGTCCTACAGTGATTATCCTTGTTAATTGATATTCCTTTTATTTAATTATTTTTAA
The DNA here is from genome assembly GCA_022494535.1 of Himalopsyche phryganea. Lineage (NCBI taxonomy): Eukaryota > Metazoa > Arthropoda > Insecta > Trichoptera > Rhyacophilidae > Himalopsyche > Himalopsyche phryganea. The sequence goes on along the minus strand of JAGVSL010000060.1, from coordinate 787,306 downwards.
TTGTAATGTAAATATTTGTGTAGTAGGAAAGTCGTGAGGAATTACATCATAATATTATTGCTAGCCGTTCTCCTGTGACAAGTACATATATTTTATCGGTAAATCAATGTTAATTGACGACAAATGTATGTTAATATTTCTGTTGTATCATAATATATTTAATGTTTCATTATAAGATTATATACAAAAATACGCACAATAAAATAAATCATTGAATTAAAAACCAAAACAATGTGTTGTCGCTTAAACACTCTTTTGTAGAAATAGTGAATGAAGAAGTTCAAGGTGGCAAGAGAGCTAAAAGTTTGTTAATCGTTCTCCTATTATGAAAATAATATTCTAGATGAATGTTCAAAATCGTAACTTTGCAAAGCATTTATAAATATAATTTAAGTATTTTTTATTAATCAACAAATATGTTGTAAAGTATCTAGTGCATAGCATTTACTTGAGTTCTAAAAGGATAACTAAATTTTTTTTTTTAAATAAAACACAATTCATTTGTACTACTTCCACATATTTATAATGATCAGGACTGGTTTCGCTCGTCACGAGCATTATCAACTGAAGTTGACTAATTATCAACTGAATCATCAGTTGATAATGCTCGTGACGAGCGAAACCGGTCCTGATCATTTAAAATATGTGGAAGTAGTACAAATGAATTGTGTTTTATTTTTTAAAATATAATGTCTTTCCACCAAGAATTGACAGTTAACACCTTAAAAGTGAGGATAACTATCGCCAAGATAATTCTTAAATGAATTTTTCCTCGCTTACACAACAAACAAAAAAGTAGCAATGCACTATTTTTACTTAAAAAGACAGAAGATATCTGGGACTTAATGCTACAAGTGCCCAAGTCATATTTATCAATTTTGTATTTCTCAATAACATATGTATCATTATATTTCACGTTACGGTTGCCTTATACTGCCCATGAGAAGATATACACTTTTTGTACGAGTTAATCCCAACATCTGAATTGCGTTTGTCAACAGAGGCATATTTTGTTGTAAGATATGCCCACATATTATTCCCTTATTTCATTATTTTTGAATCGCCTAAGATAGAAATTTTTACCATTAATAGAATAAAAAGTACTTAATGATACTTAAGTAGAAATGGTCAAAATCTGATATAAGCACTTCTAACATTAGGCTCCAAATATATTGTGTATGGTGATTATATTATAACTTTAGTTGCCATTAATTATTCTAGAACAGAAGTTTTTTAAAAAAAAATTGGCAATAAAAGATATATTTTACAAATGAACGTGTGACAATAATATGATGCCGTTTATCAATGATTTTGAAAATGATACTTCAAATATAAAGATGATGTTTGAAAGAAGTGTCTGTTACTATGCTTGATACTTGAAATTTTCCCCGAAATTTTTGACGTCCCTGCTACTGTGTGTCGCATTTCCTGCCCAAGTAATAATCATTACAGCCCGCTGCAAAATATCACCTTTGAGACTAATAGGTTTTTGTTCAACACCTGCCATTTTGAAAAACGAGGCTTGTAAATTAGCATCCAATTATAATCCCTTTGCTGAGCCCTATGTTCATTATTAAAAAAACATACCCATGATTTTTTTACACAGCATTGCAAATCAAACGTAATCAAAAAAAAAATATTGGTAAAGCAAATTTCATACATTCATTTCAAAGCAATTCTATAATACCAGGTATTTTTCAGATTTGAGTTTTTAAAATAATGTAAAACTCAAAATGTATCGACTGAGTTTTCACTAACGTGGTAAAACTTCATTATAATAGGGTGAAAAGTTTACATAAATATATATTTTTTTAACCATATCCGCTTAGCTCTCGGAGCATATGGCCATCACACGGTTCCTCCAAGATTCTCTGTCCCACGCATGTCTTTTTTCTTCCTGTCAGGTCATCCTAGCGTCCCGCAGCTCCACCAAGCACATTCTATGGATGGCCATCAGCGGCCTTCCAGGGTGGCTGAATTCGTTCGGTCGGTAGAAGAGACAGACTGGATTCAGGCTCGCCTAGGGCAGCACATGTCCAAGTCAGGTCCATCGCTTTTTTAATTCAAACGTAATAAATTTGAATTATTGAGATTTTGTACATTTGCATACGTTGTGTCACTAACGACCCGGGTTTCTCCTTTTGGCATCTTTAGGTATTTGAGCACACAAGTGAACTCAAAACAGTATGGTTAACTCAGTTTTGAGTTCACTCGTGTGCTCAAAAACCTGAAGATGCCGAAAAGCGAAACCCGGGCCGTCAGTGACAAAATACATGGAAATGTACAAAATCTCAATAATTCAAATTTGATATTGAAATTTCATTAAGCACCCTAAGTCAATGTTTTAAATTATATCAATATCACGTAATAAGTGGCTGGTTTGTCTCGGTTTGGTTTATTAAAAAATGTAAACTCATTCAAAAAACTTTTTTTCCAGGTTTACAGTTAAGAATTATTTAAATTATATTTACTTCAAAATCTAGTAGTTTACAACAGCACGTCATAAATACTCTTTTATTGTGGAATTTATTTTTTAATACTATACCATTGATAAAAAACCAGTTAAGTACAAAAACCCTTTATTTTTACCGTACTACTAACAGTTTTATGAAAAGAATGGGAAAATCAATGTATGATTTGTTTTTTCAAATTATTTCTAACTAAAGAAAATGAATGGCCATCGTGCCGTAAATTGATACTTTTGCTAGCTATTTGTACATTTCTCATCTTTTAATATTTGGCATCACATCTTTGATCATTATGAAATTGAAAAAAACTTTTCGTTTTCAAACATTAATTTTTTAATACAGACAATTATTGCCAATACTACACTGCTATTTCCAATATTTATTACGATGCATTTAATATATTACTTTGACATGTTTGTTTATCCTTCTTAACTTTAAATAAAAATACAGTGGAACCCCCAATTACGCTACCTCGAATTACGCGCCGAATAGAAATATTCGCCTCAAATCCCTCAATTGCGCAGTAGCATTCCATCGCCGTTGCTGTACACAAACAGCTGGGTGGCTGCTGTGTGGCGCATACAGTCAAACTTTGGCGAGATCTGTGCATTTTAACATCTAGTTACTAAATATTTCCTCGATATATATATTTTTTTCGTTTACTCTCAGTTTTGGCAGTTTTACATTTTTCGTGAAAAAAACGGAACCCTTAAATTTGTATAATGTTCACACCCCCAATTACGTTACTCCCAATAACGTGATCCAAACTTTCTCGTAAATGGAGGTTTACTACAGAGTTTTAATTATAAATATATTTTTTATTTTATCATCATTATCTCGGTATTAACAATATATTCTAAGATTGGTTTTTTATATGAATCTTAACACGCTAGCTCCGGGGGACACGTTTTCAGCATCGCAAAGTTTTTTGTATTGCGGCAGAGAACGCGTTTTTCGCGTCATTCGATATAGACGAAATTAATCGCTCATAATTCATGTCTTATTCATTATATCATTGAAATAATTTGATCAGTTTATTACGAAACACCTTTAGGAGAACATCCAAACTTGTTTTTGCGTAATTTTTGTTAAGGCAGTATCATACTAACCTAACCTAAACTCTGTACCTCGTTCAAGAGTTTTGAATTCCCGATTGAAATTTGCACACATTATTTTTTAATTGGTTTATAATTGAAAACCAAAATTTACATGCCCCTTCTCAATCAATGTTACCTCCTAACTTATGCTAAATTCATTATCTTGTACAATAAAATTATTATATTATAGAATCTTAAAAAAGCATTAGAAGTTGTCTCACTACTCAACATTATTCTAAAATCATTCACCTGTATCCATCTAAGACAAGAGTTTCTCTGCGCAGAAAATCTCACTATGTAAAAAAATCAGTAACTCATTAATTTTTTCATAGCTAATCAAGCTTATTATCATTTAAAAGATAGAATTCACTGTGTTTCTTGATTTTTCATGATTAAAAATTTACCATAGAGTGTGGAATGTCTTTTTGAAACTTTCGTTGCCGTTTCCATGATTTTCGGTAATTTTTCATACTAATAATAAATCAACCGGAGTGAATCTAATATTTAAAATAGGTAGATCATAAATATTTTAACAGTTAGTATATAGAGCGTATCTTTCAAACAAACATTTAGCTTTTATATTTTCAATGGATTCGGCGGTTGCTTTATGATTTTTGAGTTACTAGGCTGAGCAGGCCAAGCCAACAAATGCGCGGGTTAATTTTACCTTTTTGCAAACAACAGTATATCATATTTTTTATGGTGTGTTCCGATCCTTACATGGAATACCTTAAGCAAATAGTTAACCAGTATCCTATTCTAACCCTATCCTTATACCCCTACTGTCTTGAAAAAAAAGGGGTTGAACGACTGAGTAACAAACAGTTCTCGTAGAAAACAACTTCTGTTGAGATAGCTTGATTAGGAATATGTATGGCTAACAATACAAATTTTATTTCAAAAGTTTGTATTGGATTGCGCGCCAATTCAATATGATTGCGCGCGGGCTCTAAAACTGCTGCGTGGCCACACAACGCGCACAGCTTAGGGGGAGCACTGCCTGTATCAGCAATAAACCTTTCACAACCAATCTCAAAGCAATAGTTGTTAACGAATTGCTTTCCAACAGTCACTTCGTAACTGTACTTTGAAATCCTTTCCTTCCCAGAGGTTGATAATTTCTACAACTCGTAGAAGTTGGCTGTTGATTATGCTCTATTAAGAGTTAGCTTGTTATATTATATTTATCTGGAAAGCAATTTTTATCCTAATTTTTTTATTTCACTTGTAATAAAAAGACCCAACAAAGCTGTGTAATGTAATTTTTCCTAATGTTCTTATTTACAGTCTTCCGGGAGGAATAGCCAAGCAGGAAAATCGGTGTCAAAGCCTACCGGAAAGGCTTGCAAAGCGGCAAAAGCATTTCCGGTTGACGGCAGTACCTCCGTCTCATGGTGGTCTCGTCAGTTGGTTTTCCGGAAAGTCTACTACAAGAGAAAATCAAATAACACAAAGTGTTTCCGATGTATTTGAGTCTTTCGGGCAACACAATTAGGAAGGTGTTTTATTCTTGAAAGTTTTTATGTCACTCGTGTCCTAAAATATTATGACTTAAATATTTTTCTCTTATTTAAGAAACATCTTTGTACTGACTTGCCTGTAATTATTATGGAATTGATTTTTGAACCACAGTGACTCAAGACATTGATTATTAAATCAAAAAAAAAGAGAAAAGATTTGACTATCAAATATGCGACAATCAAACAAATTATATGTCTATAGGTTTCATTTGTATTTGATGTGGTCAAAAAGTACAGATTTTAGATAATTCAAAAACAGATACAACTAATAAATTATAGTAACATCACAGTCATGTCCAAAGTAATAATATAATATTTGTCGTCCTCTCTCAACTCAAACTCCGTTAAAACATTGATGAATTAATCGTGTCAGTGTTTTCATGTTAAATCACTGTCTATTTTATTTGATTTTGAAAAGTTTTATGAACAGTAAATTTAAACATTGAAGCAATTTGTTTAGCTACGTAAAATCCGGGATATCTTTTTAATCTTAAAACGTATTTCCATTGCGCATTAACGATATATAAAAAAAGATTATATCAAGTCCTTTCATCATCGCAAAAACATTAAATATAATATGTATGATTTATTTCAACATTACCAAAGTTTTTGACGAAAACAAAAACACACTATGTATATTAGATTTTCTTAGTATGAAAACGTTTCCTGATTAAGTCGGAAAACTTTCCATTGACTGTAAGTAGTTTTTTTACGCTCCAGCTAGTGATTCCGTAAATAAACTAAAGCTGCGTAAAAACCTTAGGAGCTTTGCCGACCAGGCCATCGTTTTATTGCTGATTTCCTCTGATGAACTGTCGACTTCTCCTTTCTTCTATAAAATATAGTTACGCGACGTTTTATGACCCATCAGAGTTCAGTTATCTTTCTTCTTCTGCTACTGAATAGCTGTAAGAGTATTCTCACAACTACAAGTAGAGTCGTTAAACATGTCGTATCACCGTAACACAGTGGTAAAGGCGCTTAACTACGAAATATTATGTTCTGGAACGCCAAGAACTAACTCGAAAATTCCTTAAGAAACGATCTTGGGTTATAGTGACATAAGTATATTTTGTCATTGTTTAGATTTCATTCTCTGCGTGGAGATAGTATATGTGAATACTAAAAAGGCACGTTTGAGAAATTAACTATTTAAATACTTAAGAATAATGAAAAGTAAAGTTATATTTACGTGTTTGATAAATATTTAATCAAATATCATTTTACGTAAAAACAATATGTTGACTTTCTGGTATTACAAAAGAAGATAAAAATTCTAAATCTGCCCACCACGTTTTAGGAAAATATCCCCAATTTCAAAATGTCAATTATATAAATTCTTACAGTGGTAGTGAATGCAACACTTAGCTCACGTAAAACAACACAATACTAAATACTACATATCCAATCTCAAGCGTGCGGGCCAAGCCAAGTTCTACAAGGAAATCATAATATCATACGCTTAATGCGAACGATCTTCAGAGAGAATGTGTGTGGGTGAAAAACTATACGTCATGTTTTTGTGGGGAATATCAAAACCAAACACTTCCTCCAACAGATACGGAATCAAACGTTAGTCTCTAATGCTAATTCTGTCGCTAGATATTGCTCGGTACTTCAGTTTTTTCAGTATTTTTTTAGGTAAATGTAATCCAAAAAGACTTTATTATTGGCAAGTATTCAGTTGTGCCACTATTTTCTATGTCAGTAGTGTCTCAAATCTAACAGCCTTTAAACTTCTTCAGAGTTGCCTCTTCTCGTAGATTTAAAGTGATATTATCTTTACAGGTTAGTACAGGTTACCATTTCAGCAGAGGATCGACGGCAACGTTACAGTATTTCTCGCATATTCCATTCAGGTTGTCAATATTTCTGACAAATGCGCTTCAGAAATTAAACAAGGCTCAATATGGTGCCACTACGTACTTCAGCACTGAAGTCTCTACTTATTTCTGCCAGTTTGTAGGATTGTATCAAAACCAACTTCTAGTTTAATCCTTCAGCTGCTTGATATGGGTGCTGTAAATTAAGTCACTGTCCAAGAAGACCACCGAATTATGTAGCAAAACAATACTTTTAAATTTACAGTACTTATTTTTTAGAATTCAGTTATATCAGTAACAGTAAACTGTCATTAAACAATATTTACTTTTTTTCCATGTTGGTTTACCCACGTTCATGTATTAATTGACAAAAATAATCTTTGTCGTTCTAGAGTATTTTGGCAATTCATTGAATATATTTAACGTCACATAATATATTTAAATGAACATTTTAGTTAGAAAGAGTTAATTTTAATGTAATTTAAAAATATGTTATCTATTTGCTGACTTACTGTGCAGATTCCTTTTCAATAAAAGATGATTTAAAAATAAATATTTTGACGATAGAATGCATGTATACTACTAATCAAGCCACTTATTTTCGGGCATTTATTTAAGAGGATATAAAACAGCGTAAATATCACATTAATACTGATCGACTTCGTACTTTCACATCAGAATCGACAATTGCCCTCTCGGTAAATACTTGAAGTAGAATGAAATAAAGAAGGAAGCGTTCTTTACTTTCTTGTCAATATTTATAAATCAAGAAAGTAAAATGATGACTTTTTGAAAAGTAAATAAAAATAAGAATCAATATAAAAATATGATTCTTAAACAAGCAATTTTTTCTGTTCTTAAATTAACGAATAAGCCATATACAGATTTATACAATTTCAAAAATTAGAGAGTGCTGTTTTATTTTTCGTCAACTAAATTTAACTGGTCTGTTAGTTCATTGAGAAGAAAGATTACACTGAATGTGTTTTTATCGTATTTAGATAATTTATTAAACGTACTATAAAAATAAAACGGTGCAATTAACAGGTGTCTAGATGTGGAAAAGGTGGAACTCGTCACCAACAGTAATGTTTACTTGTGAGAGGGTAAATTCTAATGAATAAGAACATTATAGACTGTAGAAACCTATTAAAATTAATTTAACATGATTTACATATAATTTACTAGTATTCGGGTTCCAAAGGAATTTTGTAGTGGAAAAAAGTATCAATTCACATCGAAAATGGAAAAATCTATAGAAAAAATAGTTATTATCAGTACCTTAACTCAAATTCGACTCATTTGTTAAGAATCTGTTTAATCGTTATTTACATAATTATGATTAAATCCTCAACAGCCATGGATTTGTTCAAAAATGAACCTAAGAATATATATTTTAGGTTTATTTACATTAGTAAAGTCCTTATATCTTTAGACAACTAAGATGGGAACGGAAAAACATTGCAATGCATATCAATTTAACAGTTTCATATAACAACATAATGTTTTACTATGAGAAGCGTATATAACTGTATTTTTGACTTGTGATATTAACAATTTTCCAAAGTATCATTGCGAAGGACGCGTGAGAATCGAATTGGACGATTTTATGAAAAGGGGTAGCAAAATCTATTAGGGATGATAAACGTCGCGAGTAAGTCCGCGGCGTGAACGCGAGGGGGTGTTGAAGGGAGGGGGCAACAGCGATATTGAACCGCAGAATGGCGCTCCCCGCACAGCCACTGTGTTTCCTTTCTGAGGGTATGTAGGCTGTACGGCGAGGTTCTGAAACTTAGGCTCGAGTATAGACATTTACATCAATTGAATTAATTTTAATATACTACACAAAGAGCCACATAATATATCACATAAGTTATTTATTGTATGTGAGTCGTTGGTCGGCTGAAAACTCGTTAGTCGAAACCAAAATTGAGATTATTTTCAAAAAACCTCACTATAGTCACAATAGTTATTGGATCAACTTTATCAACTGGAATTTAAGACAACTGAAAAATAACGTTTATAAAATGTTCAAATACTTAAGCAATATAAATAGTCTTTATATCTTTTTATATATCTTGTTATATTATAATACTTCATATGCGTCATTAATTAGTGATTGATTTTTAAGCACGACTTCTTCTTCTTTCACTTGTCAGATGCCAAAGATTAAAAAAAGAATTTTAGGAAATTAATAAATACAACTTTAGTTTCAAGAAACATTACTTACAAGAAGACAAAAGTTATAAAATTGTAATTAATTTATTTAATTTAATTAAGAAAGCATTAAATTTTCAAAAGTGATAACACAAGGTAGACTTTTGAAAAATCTTATTTTATTTTTTATATTTAAAAGTGTATCAAGGATATAATAATTTATTACGAAAAAATAGAGGCTAACAAAGTTTATTGGAAAAAATGACTTCATTTGAGTAATTGGATGAATGTTTTCTTTTAGATATCGAGTAAAAAGCGAAAATTAACCACCAAACATTACATGTTCATGGTAAGTTGGGTTCATACTTTATTAAAATTATTAGAAATTGATATATCAATTGAAAAGATTGTTTATATTTTTTTAATTTTGAATTATTTGACGAAATTGCAAAACGTGCACATAATTTTGTAGCCACGGAAACGCGGTCAAGGATTCAAATGGGCACTTAATACAATGAATTATGGATTTTTATCCAATTCCATGGTTGTTTGTGCTCGTTTCAAGCCTCACAAAATTTTTTTAAAACATGTCCGCTCTCAATGTGTAGCATGATCTCTTAATAGAGGTATCTCAACAGAAGGTTTTTACAATAATTGCATGTTACTCAGTTGATCAACCTCTCTTTTTTGAAGAGAGCAAGAATAGAAGGATAGGACTAGAACACAACTAGTGGTTAGCCAATCGCTCTTGCTACGCCTTGCTTTTTTAAGAACGGATGGGAGAAAGAGAATCTTAGCCATCACAAACATCCAAGCCTACGAACAGAAATTCATAAATCCTTTGAAATCAATTTTTTAAATTGGACCTGAACCCAAAACATCCGTAACCGTAGCCAACGACGCTAATCACTGCATCACGGACACTCCATATTCGATCATTAAATTGACCCTAGATATCGCTATGAGAAAACTACTTGTCATTCCCTAACCCCATATTTATTTAATTTAAGACATCGACTGAGGGTGCTTGATGGAATTTCAATATCAAATTTGGATTATTGAGATTTTGTACACTTCCATGGATTTTGTCACTAACGACCCGGGTTTCGCCTTTTGTCATCTTCAGGCATTCGAGCACACGAATGCCTGAAGATGCCGAAAAGCGAAACCCGGGTCGTTAGTGACAAAATCTATGGAAGTGTACAAAATCTCAATAATCCTAATTGCAAACTTATTTATTTATTTTCTCCACAAAGTAAGGTTGAATGATTCACCTTACACCGGTTCCCGTAAGTAAAATTTTATAAAGATGCTCCATTAGTAGAGGATATGGCTATTAAAATTCATTTGTTTTTACACGTTTGCAAAGCGCTGTTTTAATATGCGGCCTTTAACTTATAATTAAAAGGCGGCGCATACGTGTAGCATAAATTGTGACACACGTAAAGTAACAAGCTACTCGGTAAGTTGTGGTTCTCCCTTGTACAAGAGGCCCGGTTTTACCGGGGCATGTTCCTCGGTAATATCAATAATTTTCGATATTATAATGTGAAACTTTAAATTTATCTCCAATTAACGAAGATTACGATCGAAGTATTGGCTTTGGCAAGTTTATTTTAGGCTTTCGAAGTAATTAGCCGATTTGATATAATTTTGCCGGTCTAACAGTAAACTTAAAATTACTGTGATATTAATCATATTTTTAAACAATTCAAAAGCTTTTACATAGATTAACATATAATTATTTATAATATATATGATCGGAACTACAAAGATTATTCAAAATCAATATTTATTTTCTGCTAATGAAAGTTTATCTTCATAGTCGATTGTTTTTAAATATTTAATTGTAAGTACTTGCTTGTTTGTTGGATTAAAAAAGATACTTATACTACTATATATTAAAAAACACGTGTATACCTCAACCAAACTGGATTACTTTGACCACCATACCACAGGTTATCACCTTTTTGGTACAACAATAATGACTTCGATAACAATATTTTGGAACATTATTGATTTTTTAAAAATGTTCTTTAATTTTTTGACAATAAATGTGACAGAAAAACACTTTTTTTTGTTATAATTGTCATCTAATAAATGTAATTTTTTAAGAATTAAAATTTAATTATTAAATTTAAGACATCGACTGAGGGTGCTTGATGAAATTTCAATATCAAATTTGAATTATTGGGATTTTGTACACTTCCATGTATTTAAATTAAATTAAAATACATGGAAGTGAACAATATCTCAATAATTCAAATGAAATTATTAAATGCTTATTATTTATCAAGACTAATTAGACCAATTCAAGCAAAATGCTGATAAGGACTACGAGTAGAAATTAAAATGAAAAAAAATCATCTGGTCGTTAATTGATACTACTTTTCAGACAGTCGTATCCATTAGTTGAAACAATTTCTGGTTTCAATAATAATATTAAAAAAAATCATAAAATTACACTTAAGTACATATTATATAGCTAAACAATACAGTTACAAATAAGTTAAATTATATCTTATAATGTTTGCTCCTAGACAATATTTTAGAACAAATACGCATCCCAATAAAAAGCAACATTAAAAACTTAGAGAGAAAAAATCTCTGAAAAAGTGTCACTTCTAAAGTATTTCATTAATATTCTGTTTTACAAAAAGAATATTAATATTAAAAAAGCAGCGCTTCACTGCTTTCGCTTAATAGATTTACAGCTCTCAATTTTTCTGCCAACGAAAATATTTTGAACCCATAGAAAAACATTCAACATATTTTCGCGTAAGGAAGAACGGAAAAGGAGAATCAGTGGAACGTCATTTCATTTTTATATACGTGTTTATTTTGTCTTCGATAAAAAAAACACTTGCCTATTTTTTGTGTGTTTTTTTCTTTTGTCAGCTTGGCACGTTAACTTTAAAGATAATGCAAACTTTTGTCCATTTAAGGAATATTCTGCGAGAGATTTTCGCGGGGAGGGTAGTTTTTTCTTTTGAATAAAATGCTTATTGTACATTTGCTCTTCTAAATTCTCTTTTGTATTGTAGTTTCAAGGCAAAGCATTTTTTACTGCGCCATGGAAAAGTCATAATATTTGTCTGAAACACTGAACTATTTTTCATTATAATTATTCCTATAAATGGGTTAGATTAGAATACCTAAAACAACAAGACCCACTCTTTACTGTATTTCAGAACGCATAAACGGTTTTCAAAAATATTTTATTCAGATATAACTGTGATATATTAAATTACTTTTTTTTATCAAGGAAAAAAATTTAACATGACGAAGACATTTTTTTTCATTGTTTAGTTATTACCCTATTTCATTGTAAGAGAAAAGTCTTCCAGTTGTAATGTATTAAATGTGTAAACAACAATTTATGTATATAAAAATGAGTGTCTGTTTGACCTGTATGTGTTTCTTTACCATTCATCTGACTTGATGAAACTTTGGTGAGTTGTAGTTGGCTCACCTGTGAAGGTTTCTACAACAAATTAAATACGTACGAACAGCGACATTTCGGAAATCTTCTGATTTATTCGTGCACGCACCAGACGGAAAATAAAAAATATTGTGTATCCAAAAGCACTACAATAAACAGAATGAAAACAAAAACACTTTCTTACTTTGAGTGACATTGCAACGCATCCCGGGTACTAGTTTCATATAAAAAATGAAAATTTTCTCTCAAAACAAATGTTCATACTTAATAGTTATACTGATTTTTTTTGACTCATAGAATAAATAAGATAAAAGCACAATTTTAAAAATGTGGAAATAGTTAAAAACAAAATGAATGTTTTTAAAAAAAAAATATGCAAAATGAATCTTTTTTTGTGTATTGGCTCCAAATATCTAGCATGAACTCTCATCTAAAATTTTAAAAATATTACAATATCATTTATTTCACGTAAACTTACTGTCAGTCATCTTCTGAAACTTTTCATTCGAAATGGATCAGGATAAGAGAAATTTTTATAAAATGAAAAGATGTGCATGCACCAATTGTTTTCTGGTATACCATTTTCAGTGTCGGATAGAGAATGGGTGTTTTGAGTAACGGATACAATAATTTTCGTATTCAATTTTATATCATCAGAAACAAACAAGCTAAATCAATTAAATAAAAATTCTTTATGACCACACCAATCACAAAAACAGAAATCCGAAAATAATATGGTTTCGATAAAAAATCGTTTGCGTCACATTGCGTAATATTTTTTTTATATTCAACATTATTGTAAGTGACTTAGCATAAAAATAATCAATATTTCGTCCCTGTTCTGAAAGAAATCACATAATCTAAATAATGACATGTTGAGTTAGTTATACCAACATGTTCATTATTTTATACTCAATCGGATGGAAGAACACACTTATTACTATAAACTATCCAATTTATCAAAACTATAATTTTTCAGTTAGTGTCTTCTTCCAGAAAAACAACGATTGAATAAATGCAGAACTAGTGCTTCTAACATAACATTTTTCACCAGATTGACAAAAATATAGAATCAGAATAAAAAATGAGTCTTATAGGATTTAGTCACTACTGAGAAGACTATACTTAAAAATCAAATGATTTTCTTGCAAATACTGCTTTTGAGCTATTTGTTCAACCCTATAACTTATAACAAGTCTTTCAATAATACACTAGAAGATATAATATGTAGAAACAAATAAATATTTTATTCATCCATTTTTCTGTCATAAACGCGGTGGTGTAAAAATATTTTGAGGGAATTAAAAATAGAAAGGATTTATTCTGCGCCACCCAGTGTGGAAGATTATAAAGGTATTAATTTCAAACAGGTAATATCCGAGTAACAATGGCGGGCTTAGGAAATAATCGTATAGCAGTGATCACAATATCCCGATCGACCGCGTAATTAATCCCGATGTCTTTCTTCCCTGCTCCGGCCCTGCCTTCGCTCCGGTGAATCGAAATCCTACTTCCACCCTGCCTTTGCTTCGATTAAATAAAATCCGTCCTCCACCTCCTCTTTATCGGAGTCGAATGGAAATTTGCAGATAGCTCGTTTTGTTCAACCAACCCATCTATAAACCAATGCTTTTCAAAATGTACAATAACAATTCGCTAAAAAGAAATAGTTCATTGAATAACGAAAAGTTTAATTAAATCGGTAGCATGTTACTTTAGTTTATTAAAACCCACGAAAAAATTTAATGACTCCTAATCCTAATCAATCATTTCAAAAAAAGTTATTTTACGAAAACTGGTTGTCATCTAGTTTTTTAGGTGAAAAAATGATACTAGGAAATTTTATTTAGGTTGTCGTTCTCCGTACGCCCATTTATCATTTTATTATTTAAGTATCAGAAAAGAAGTAAGTCTTCAAATAATTGATTGAATCACTATGAAAGATTAATTCAATAAATTTAATGTGAGAAAAAAGAGATTTACTATTTGCGTTACGTCTATGTAGATGTGAATTATAGTTAAATTACTGATTTTTTCATAAAACATATTACTCACAAGGATTTAAATAATTGTTAATAAATGTATCGAAATATTCTACTATACTGCTTGTTTTACTTCAATAAGTACATCAAAATTGTTTAATATATATGTCCGATCAAATTTTTGGCTGATGGGTCAGATTAACAAATCAAAATCTACAGCGAGTCTCAAATAAATTATTCTTTTTAGACATTCATTATTTAGTATAATTTTCTTTCTGTGATTTGCTAAAAATAAACAATTTATAAAGACAAATGGGCCGCAAAAAAACACAAATTGAGCATCAGTTTTCCCAGGCTTGTTTTAATGTATACCGTTGTTTTACCATACCAATTTTAAATGAATACTTTATGTTTCGTAGATCTTTCTTTGGAAATTGGTTGGAGATCTGTGATTTACCGCAGAAGTTTGGATAGGAGCATAATAACTCATAACTACATTCATAAATTGGAACTGGTGTGAAAAGTTTACCTTGTACTTATCCTTTATAAAAGAATCTTTTTATAATTTAAGCTTTTCGCCATAGAAGTTTTTTTAATGAAACGGATTAGCATTTTTATAGTATTTTATTTGGTCAATAGGACAATGAAAATAAGTATTTAGAGAGATAAACGAGCCTTTTGAAACTAAATAAATCATAAAACAAAATAAAAACGGAAAAACGTACATTGTATACCAAAAACTATAGTGGAAAACAAAAAGAGCGTTAAAGACTCTTAAGCGAAAATAAGTTTTTTACTTTCTTGGTCACTTATGTACTCATTGAAAAAAAAAACCATGTCCGCTCCCAATGTGGAGCATATGGTCTCCTAATGGAGGTATTTTAACAGAATTTTTCTACCTGAACTCCTTGTTACTCAGTTGCTCAACCTTTCTCTTTTTTATTTTAAAGAGAGTAGGGATAGAAGGATAGGGCTATGACAGGACTAGTGGTTAGCTAATCACTCTCGTTGCGCCCCGTAAGGATAGAATGGGTGGAAGGGAGGACTCAGACTAAGAACAGAAATCCAAAAATCGATTGAAAGATCAATCTACGAAAACCGTCAGCACCGGGAATCGAACTCGAGACATCCGTAACCATAGCCAGCGACGCTACCAACTGCGCCACGGACGCCGACATTAGAAAATTACCAAAAAAATATTATTAGTATACATCTTAGTACAATTTTATTAAGCCATTGACAAAACTATTGGTAATAAACACATATTATTATGTTTTAATTAAGGTGTCAAAGTATTTAACGCCACTTCGATCACTAAATAGAAGTTTTTTGTGTGAAAGTTACCATTTCCAAATAATATAATATAACGCATGTCTGTTTATTCATACCAACATTGTGTCCAATCTATTATTTTACTTCATATAACTTAAGCTGAAACTAATAACACCTCAAAAAAATACATTTGTCACATTCTTAAACACAAGATTAAATAAATTTTAAACAAAATTATTTTTAGATATACAAAAAATCGACTTTTAATAGAAATACATCACAACATGACAAAATCATGTAGTAGTAAAACTGTACATTTTGTTTAAAAACGTGATGTAAATATCAATGCATTACAAAGTATCGACGAAAGAAACCTTATCTTTCCGTTTCTACCCCACAAAAGTTTCGAATTGTACTCTATCCCATTTTGAATGTTCAACTTTCATATGTATTTTTTTTTCAATTTGAATACTATTATTTAAAACCCAATGATTTCATTTTTAAATTTGGATTATTGAGATTTTGTACACTTCCATGTATTTTGTCACTAACGACCCGGGTTTCGCCTTTCGGCATCTTCAGGCATTCGAGCACACGGATGGACTCGAACTGAGAGACAGTAAACAGTGTCTAACGTTTATATAGAAGATACAAATGCGACAAATATTATTTACGAGGTAAGATATTATACGTCTGAGAGCCACACTGATACCTGAGTTAAAATTTCGGGAATTTCCCTAATCCTTATTTTGTAAACACCATATTAACAGAGTGGCGAATTGCCGCTTTTCAACTTCTTTTAGAAATACCAGTGATTTTACAATTATAATAGTATTGTGGGTTTTGACGGGATGTAATTCGACGAATGGGTAAATATATACAATCATTCCACATTTAGTGACATCTGTTAGGTGTTTCAACGTATCGGATATAATAGCGGAGAATTAGGAAGGTTCAGCTGCTCATTCAAGATTGGCAAGGAGTTTAACTGGGCTCTATTAATTTCTAAAATTTCTGATAAAATAATTTATGATCCCCCATGTTTTTATGCAACAGTTTAACCCCATCATCCGCATTAAACGTATGGTTCTCCATTAGCAAGTGATTTGTTCTTAAAGTTTACTCTATCTTTATTGTTAATAAGTAATTTGCCTAGAGAGTTTTTGCAATAGAACGCCGGTCTAACACTATCAGCGAGTTGTTTTTAATTTTAAAGCTTGTGCAACCTAAATAACTAATTCTATGCCAGATTCTAGGGTGGTCTATGTCTTTAGACAAGTTCCCGAAATATAGCATCTTTTCTGCTAATTTACGTTGTTTTTGATACAAGACTATCTATAAGAGACGCCTCATAGCCATTCTCAATGCCAATTTGTTTCAAATATGTGGAGATATTTTTCAAAATTTATGAATAATTTCTACAATATCCTTTATAATTTCAACCAAGCATATCGCATCTTGTAGAAATATAATATCTTATCCCATTTAAATTTCTCATCATGTCGTTACAAATACTCGAATCAATATAAATACTTGCAACTAGTTCATGTTTAAATGATGTTGATAGTTCCGTTAAAGGTGCACATTAGGAGCGGATGGTAAGAAAAAATCGTTAAATTTAAAAAACTTCGTAGTCATTTTAAGTATAGGAAGTAATATTTTCACACTGTACAAAGACTTAAATATTTATTGCTTTTATTTCCCCTGAAAAAATACTTGAAAGTATTTTCACAAAATGCGCCTAAATAATCAAAATTTAAAAATGAAATCATTGGGTTTTAAATAATAGTATTCAAATTGAAAAAAGGAAATACATATGAAAGTTGAACATTCAAAATGGGATAGAGTACAATTCGAAACTTTTGTGGGGTAGAAACGGAAAGATAAGATTTCTTTCGTCGATACTTTGTAATGCATTGATATTTACATCACGTTTTTAAACAAAATGTACAGTTTTACTACCACATGATTTTGTCATGTTGTGATGTATTTCTATTAATGTGTTTAAGAATGTGACAAATGTACATTTTCGATAATTGTGTTTTTCGTTTTTTTTTTTTGGATGTAAACTTGATGAAGAATTTAGTCCTAGCGTCAGTTTTCTTCTAGTCTTCTTTATTTATAATGTTTTTTGTATTCTAGTTTCATCGTTTCTGGTGGAAGGGTGTGATCGCTACAGAGGTACGCAATCCACAGTGAAGCTAGTTTACGATTAATATACCTTCTTGCACTCCGCATCCACACACATATACATATATTTATATAAACGCATATGCACATACAATACACAAGTAAGCATCTAGAGGAAAGTCGTTTTTATATTGCATGGGTTCGTGTTTATTCATTTTTTTTAAGAGAAGGAAAGAAAATCTTTGTTTACATATATGTGGGGTCGTTAAGCTGAACTGCTTCTTAATGATTTGTTATAACTGAGGGATGCATCTGTTTTCAATTTGTAAAAATGGTTGTCAAGTTAACCGTATGTCAGTTTTTGAATCAACGGATAGTAAAACATGATGCGTTATAATTGAAAAAAAAAACATTATTCAGTTTTTTTTGTAAAAATTCAGCTTATTCTGTTACACAACCAAGTGGTCAATGCTCTTGCGCTTTCAAACCTTTAATGGAGATATTTTTCAATCAATTTATGAATGAATTTCTACAATATCCTTTATAATTTCAACCAAGCATATCCCATCTTGTAGAAATATCGCTTTACTTATCCCATTTAAATTTCTCATCCTTATGTCGTTACAAATACTCGAATCAATACAAATACTTGCAACTAGTTCATGTTTAAATGATGTTGATAGTTCCGTTAAAGGTGCCCATTAGGAGCGGATATGGTAAGAAAAAATCGTTAAATTTAAAAAAACTTCGTAGTCATTTTAAGTATAGGAAGTAATATTTTCATACACTGTACAAAGACTTAAATATTTATTGCTTTTATTTCCCCTGAAATAGCACACTTGAAAGTATTTTCACCCTAAGGACATGCGCCTAATATAATAAAAGTGCCATCGGAGCAAATTTCTCTCACGGCATCATAATGTTGAAGAAGACTTATCAGATGCCCTGTTCTTACTATAAAACGGAAAAAAGTTCTTGACACGTCCTAGCCGCTACTCGATAGGGTGAGTATCAATTATGTGAAGTAGAAGCGGTTGCCGAGCACTTAACATCCCCTGCTCAGCATGTTATGTACTGAACCGCAGGATTTTTCAATCTTTCATATTAATAACCAAAATATTTCAAGAATAAATATATAAATACGAATAATAAAATAGTTTCACGTTCCAACTGTTTCAATATCTAAAGTGAACCTAACTTTTACACTAATGATTTATTTTAAATCTTTCGCAATTTCATGCAATACATTGAAATATTTTATACTGTCGAAATTGAGCATTTATTTTTGCAATTATGCTTTATTTCAAATGTGTTACTAGTTCTATATTTTTAAATTTTCATTTTTCAAACATTGAATATTTCCATTTATTTCATGACAAACAACTCGTGATTTTCCTTTCGGTATCTTCTTTCATTAGAGTACTACACAAATACACTCAAACTGGCTGTAAGTAAATTGTTAAGTCTGGGAGCTACATTGATATTTGAATTAATTTTAATACTGATCTGATAATAATGAATTTTAAACTTAATTGGGAAAACAGTCGCATAAAAAATTACTCATAGGATTTTACAGACGGCAAAAACCATATCCATACTTAAATGATAACAATTTAAGGTTCTATAAAAATACCGAATTGTTTATTGTTTTTCACTTTTTTCTCAGTGCTTTTCTAATTAAATATCATAACACAAAAAAGTGTATAGAAGAGCTATCGTTTTTGTTGTTTAAAAATAAATAAAATAGATTGAAACACAAATAAGTAATTTACACCTTTTTTAAACTTTCACTTTCAAATTTTATAACGTCACTACAGAGATTTTTTTCATAAGTACAACGCTTTTCAAAAATCAACAATGAAATTTTTAGCCGTGGAATCATAATTTGTCATCAAAATATTGCTAACGATGTATTATTATTTTTATTTCATAAAAATGTAAATTTTCTTTGATCATTTTAAGGATCGCAAAGCTCTTCAATAGTACAATTCATAAGCAAGAAAAATCCAATTGCTTTATATAAGCAAAGTATTGTTAACATATTGGAAAACGTAGATACACACTACGGCGTAGCAGCAACCTCTTTAACGGACAGTGCACTTTATGAAAGTCTATAGTCGGCATTAGTTGGGTGCTGTTTGCATTCTTTTTTATTTTCATATACTTTGCTTGCGATGGAATCATACAATAATAATCGGCTATATACTAAACCAAATCAATTTCCTCCAGCGTAAAAAATTACTTTTTTTAAGTTGAACAAATGACATTCTTTTATTTTTGTTAATTATAATGAACGTCTGAATATCCAAAAAAATATGTTTTTGAAGAAAATTATATATTTATAGATAAATAACATTGGAATGAAATAAAGGTTTCACTATTAAAGTAACATAAGTAAATTAAGAGTTGACGTTTCATAAAAAAGACAATCAAACAACGTTGCAAATATAAAAAAATAATTTGCTTAATTTTTAATACTAATTGAAATAATATTGTCTATAACTGTCTGTTAAAAGTTTTAAATTCAAATAAACAAGTGGTAATAGTATGGGTTTTTAACTGGGATACTCCATTTAAAAACGTATTTTTACTAAATTTAAAAAAAAACCAAAACTGTTTTGTTGCTATAAACAAAAAAAAAAATAGGTTTTATAGAAAAACATATTATTTATTATTCATAATTGTCGTTATACTATATAAAAACTATTGTCCATAAATTTTCATAAATAAAAACAAAATAAAGAACCCTAATTCGTTATTAATTTAATTATAACGGTTTTTAATGCTTTTTTATAACGTATTTTTATTTACAAGCTATTGTATTTATAAACAGTATAAGGACACTAAATATCTTAATTAGAGACGGTGAATAAATTAATGATTTATCCATGCTATTTTAATTGCAATGGTAACTATAAAATACTCCATACATGATACGGTATTCAAAATAATGGAAATGTATTACCAATCCATGACTTTATAACTTTTGAATTAGATGTGGGTAATTTGTAATTTACAGATTCAAAATTATAATCTTAATTACACAAATAAATGCACTACGCTGGAGATAATGCAAGTGAAATCTTATGGTTATAAAGCCATATTTTCTTTGATAAATCTGTTATCTGTTTACATAATATGACTAGACAACACCTAACTACACAGGTGTCAGTTGAAGTACTTCGCGAAGGAAAAATAATCTGGAAAATATTTTAAACTCAACATTTTAAATCTAATTTTCCACAGAGATAAGTCTTTTATCGCCAGGATCGGTGTGCTCAGGCACTTTGAAGAAAATTCATAATCTTTTTAAAAAAAAAAACTACGACACTACTTTTATTTCATTATATAAACCTTAATCGAGCCAATGTATGTTTGCAGTATATATTAAATAAAATAAAATATGAATAACAGAAACACACAGTTCATTGTAATACAGCAATTTATGTCACGTACGCGCTACCAAATTTCCATGTAACTTATATTTTTAATTACATATAAACGAAGAAAAATTTGATTTTAATTATAATCACAATTCTCTACAGTGAAGTGGATATTAATACCAATACATGAAGTTTTCTACTCAAACCTGCTTTCTTTTGAACTTCACAAAAAGCGCTTTAACTTAACGCACGCACAATCATGACTAAAATAACATGACAAATTGAATATATTTTTTTTATTATTATTTTTTCTATGGATTCGGCGGTAACTTTTTTAGTCTGAAGAAGCTTCTTAAAGAGGCGAAACTCGTCACGTTAGTCATAAACCAAGTGGAATAACTGAGTTATCAATTTTCAATTTAATTTTATATTGAATATATTTTATCTGAAAAATACTTTTTCCTCAAATGAAAATTATGCCTTTTTTAATCATGGCTATTTTTCGTTACACTATGGGATACTTTGAACTTCAATTGATTTACTAACACTTATAAGATGAAATTTGAATTGTTGACAACAAATGGACTCTAACTGATATTCGTGTACTCGAATGCCTGAAGATGCCGAAAAGCACAACCCGGGTCGTTAGTGACAAAATACAAGGGAATGTACAAAATATCAACATTTTAAATTTGATATTGAAATTCCATCAAGCACCCTCAGTCGATATCTTGAATTATACTTAAGATGCTTTTTGATTTGTTTTTTGTTCTGAACAGTAATCCTTTTTAAGATTTATTCATGTAGACTCAATCTTCAATTCAAAGCAAGTTGAATATTTAGAAACTAGAAAAAAATGGATGTTTTAGTAGATAACTAAGATTTTTTTATAAAAACACTCGCCAATTTTGTAAATTGGGACTGTAATTTTACAAAGACTCAACATTCTATATCACACTGTAAATTAGAAGCAATGTTGATAATTATTTAATTTCACATTAGAAAAAGCTATTTTTTTAGCTTGGTAAGCCTTCCTCGAAATGTTATTTATCCACTAGCTTACTTAATTTTTTTGATGAAAAATCTCCTCTAAAAATATATGCAAACAAAATTTTGAGTTTAGTAAAATAAACATCAGCAAAATACAAAACAAATTGTTTGCTTTTTTCATTTAATTGAAAAATTATTGTGTACACCTGCACAGACAGAGCAGGTGATAAAAGCTTATCAAATGAACCGCACTTTGCTAATATACCGAGTCAAACCAACGCAATATTTTCTACAATAGTAATATAATGCTGTCTGGACCTGTAATGCAAAACACTCGCAAAGTTGTGTGGTGAAATTCTGTGTTATTGTTTTTTAAATAAATTAAATATTTCTCTATTTTTTAATAAAAGCTTTTACAGCCTCCGGAGAATTGTAATATTTCGTTTATTATTCATCATCATTATAACATCTAAAAACAAACAAAAATTGAAGTAACTTAATAAACACAACATTTTCAGATCATAAATATCAATAATATTTAAGTAAGTATAATATTTTTTTAAATATGATTTATACAAGTTGGAAATAATGCGATCTTTTTATATTGTGTCGACAAATTATTTTTACATTAAATACAAACATGATTTTTAAAAGTTTGTTAAAACCTTCAATTTAATGGAAAATAATAATTTTACTTCTGTTAGTTAGAATATTAGGAAACATATTAAGCTGGTTTCTAACATATCGACTGTGAAAAGGAAGAAGAACGTAACCCACACACAAAAAATATTGTGTATAGCCCAAGCAAAACGTATATTAAATTGTATACATTATGATTATCGAAAAAAAAGAATATCGAAAAGACGGAGAGATAAGTCGTTTTGCCTATCTACAGTCTATATATTGTATATTTATATTTAAACATAGTGTATTAGCACGTTTTGTGTGAGTTATACACAATATTTTTTGGTGTGGGTTACGTCCTTTTTCCTTTCCATAGTCGATTTTTTTTTGTCAAATACGAAATAAATAATAACTCATTATATTTTATATCCAGTACTTTTTAACTTACTGACAATAAATTTTGATGCTTAACAAAACGTATCAATTTTTTCAAAATATGACTTTTATTATTCAGTAGGTATATAAAGATTAAAAATATTCTTGGTTCTTTCATATTCAATCAGTTTTCAAAGACTGTATGTATAAGTTGCGTAACATAACAAAATTAATTTATCCATCGTTATATTCTGTATATTGATTTTTTCAAATTTCGTGTTGCATTGATTGAGAAGGAAACATCGCAATGTTAGGTATAAATTAAAAAGAGATATGTCAAAGAAAATAAATTGCCTTTTTTTTGAAATATATACTTTTGTTCAATAAAGCAGACCCTTAAACTATTTTTAAGTAATAAAATATTTTAAATTCTTGTTATCATTTTAAATTACATTTATTTAAGCTACTTTGAAACAAAATCAAAGGCTTTTATAAAACAGTTAAGTGTGACGAGAGATCAACTAAAATTAATTTTTCATAATTAAACTCCACATTTAATAAGCCCTCACATTTAAGGGTAGTTCAGAAACTTACGATGTAACAGTATATTTTAAAACTCGTCTAGCAAGTTTGAATATTTTGGCAGGATCTGTTAGTTATAAATTACCGAGTCTCTAGTTTCGCAATTTAACTAAATAAAGAGCTAGATTACGGTAAGTTTCATATTATAGTAATTAAGTATTCACAAGTTTTCGTGTCGTGATATCGACCGTGGAAAGGTAAAATGGTATTTATATTCCACACATTCAACATTTTGCCATAGTAGAAAGACATATTTGTATTCGTAATTTTTAAATTAAATATGAAGGTGCACATATTTATAATGTATTTAAAAGAACAAAAGAATTAGTTTTTTGTTGCAAAAAAATTTTGTTGATACGAGACTGCTAATTTAATTTCGTAATTTTTAATTGTTAGCAAACAAAACTGAAAGTGTATAGCTGTATATCAATAGATTGTATAGCTGTGTGAGTTGAAACGTTTGGCAAACGGGATATTAACGAATGAAAAATCATGATTTTCAATCTTTGATTGTTTGATTTGAATACATTAAATATATTATTAAGTTAAAAAAAATCAGCTTTAAGCTCAAGAAGTACCAGATCTACTGTTGAAGTTTTCGTTATTTTTTGTAAATGTTCGTACGAAAAAATGATTTTTTGATAACGAACTGGCGTAAAAATAAAGATTATATGAAATATTCGATTTAATGTAATCAATAGTTATGTTTGGTCACTCTTGGTTTGCGGTGTAAGTAAAGCTTTATACAGCCAACAGTGTTATAAGTATTTGTGACCTTGATAAAAAATGTCAGTCACCATTTTTGCATTTGTTGACGTAATTGAATTACAATCTACTACATAATTTCCATAATAAACAAGTCAGCGTCGGTGGCGCAGTTGGTAGCGTCGTTGGCTACGATTACGGATGTCTCGGGTTCAATTCCCGGTGCAAACGGTTTTAATGAATTGATCTTTCAAATTTCTGTTCGTAGTCTAAGTGTTTGTGACGTCTAAAACTCCCTCCCTCCCATCTAACCCTAGCGGGGCGTACCAAGAGCGATTACCTAACCACTAGTCCTGTTCTTAACCCTATTCTTCTATTCCTACTCTCTTCGGAAAAAGAGAGGTTGAGCAACTGAGTAACAAGCACTTCTAATAGAAAGTTTATGTTGAGATACCTCCATTAGAATACCACATTGAGAGCAGACATGGAAAAAAATATATAATTTGAGATATCGACTGAGGGTGCTTGACGAAACTTAAATATCAATATCATTGTCAGTTCAACTTCATTCGTGTGTTTGAATGCCCGAAGATGATAAAAGGCGAATCCCTGGTCGTTAATGACGAAATACATGGAATTGTACAAAACTTCAACAATTAAAAAAATGCAATCTAGTATGTTTACAAAAGTTTTCTGGTGCGTGGCAGTAAAAATTCGGTTCGTCAAAGTGACGTCACATATTTTACAAAAACAACGATCCAGCTAACCTATACTTCTTACACCGTGTACACAGCGAATTTTTTAATTTACTTGAAAGTTAATGATATGGGACAAGTTGTATCAGGATTGGTTACAAATACTTTTATTAGTTAGCTGAATTCTAGTACATCCAAAGTTTAAAGTTGTTTTTCTTGAAACAAGTAAAAATGGCTTTGCGCAGAGGAAACCATATATTAATGTTTATTTGTGTTTGTTTTCTCAATGTTGTTTTGTTATTTTATGTTTTAATTAAGAGGAATTTAAAACATCGCTTTGAGAAATAAAAAACAAATATTCATAGACAAATTACGCGTTTTTTTGGACTTGTTTTGACAATTTAACATTGGCAGTGATTTGTGTTCTAGATTCTTTTCAACAAAATACTGTCACTAACTTGATCAATATTATTTTTATTTTTTAGGTCTAAAATTTTATTTGAGGCCATTTCATGTGTCAATATTATATTGAATATCTGTCAAATGATTGTTTTGAACAATTGGCAATCGCTGAACTGCTTCATAATTTACTGCACATGTAACAAAACAAGTTAATAAAGTTTTGTTTAAAATAAATTTGTGAATAGTATGCATGTAAATTAAAGTACAAAAGCTTCGACCGCTATTTCAATTAAAAAATTCCATTTCTCTTATGTACTGACATACCTTTGCCATGCGTCTTTTATTCTGAACCAAATACATAAGTAAGTGTCTAACATTCAATTTACATAGGCGTACATAAGACTTCAATGTAAAATTAAACGGGTTTATTTTTATAAATACAGCAACCTCAAAATATATTATCTAAAATTATGACTATTTCACGAGTTAAGTTCTACATTTTTTTCAAAATTATTTTATTCGTAGACATGGAATGCGATGTATTTTTTATATGATACATATTATATCAAAATAAATTTCATTTACTTCAAACTCTCTAAAGTATTAGATATATTACTCTATTGAAATCAATGTTATCACAAAAAGTGATAATTCAAAAGATGTTAATTATTTTCTTTACTTTTAACAATCGCAAAAAGTAAATAAATTGTCTTCGAATTTTCAACGTGATTGCTATGTCATGGGATAATAATATTACTTCACAGTGACGATTTTAATTAAACTAACACATTTTTTAAATAAAAGTACCATGCAATTTATATTAACTTAATGTGTGGTAAGTACTTTCTCAGAAAATTTCCAGGATTTAGGTCTGGTTTCTTGAAACATTACAAAGCCACTTAGTTCGACTCTTCGGGAATTTTGTGGTTACTGTATATTAAAATGATTTTAAACTCGCTGGTGCTTGTTTGGCATCTTTTGATATGACAAAAACCTGGTCTTATATTTTGCAGTAACTTTAACATTGTTATTTCCATTAAAACTTCGAGTAAAATCACTTTGTAAATTTTTCCTTGAAGATTTATATTATAAACACTATATTCAGACTAACATTATGATGAAAGCTTTCCTTCACCCCTTAAGGATATTTTTGTAGATGAGTGTACTCTTCAGTAGCTTTCTTATATGTCTAGTACCTACATATATACGAATCAAAAATTGTATCGGCTTTTCAACTAGCTCGACAGCCCTGTTGCATAGATTTAAACAATATCTAATTTAAAAAAAATTACAACTCAATGGAACAGATTAAGGTATACCTAATTGAGTGGTAAAGAGAAGGGAAGGTGTATTTTTCTTCAAAATAAAATGAAATTTTTTGAACAGGTTTAGTTTATGTTATATGGCAAACCGAGATAATATACTATAAATTTCGATGTTTACACAAAGAAAATTTGCGTCTGAATAATTTAAAATTCCTTGGTATTTGAGGTATCGTGCCCAGGAATTAATTTGTGAGACGTAGTGATTAGCGGAGAAGCAAATTACATTCTGAATTTTGATGAAAAAATATTTAAAAAAAATACTCAATTTTTTTGAGAAATAGCTTAACGTTTTTTAGTGCACTTATAAAGTTGGGACGGATGTCACTGGTCCTTTAGCGCTATTTTGTAAAGCTCCAAGACCGACTAATCCTACGCCGGCTAAGCAGAATAAGTGTATTACATATGTGTTGTATGCTCAAGTCCTATAAATCACAATCAAGAAGAGAAAACCAAAATAAAGGGCGCGAGAAAATCAAATAAAGAAAAGCGGAAAGCTAAAACAATACCCCAGCCCTGAATAATATATTGTATACCAGCCGTAAACAACTTTTTATTCTCAACTTTCAAAAATGCTTTTTTCCTACCTACTAAATTTATATGCAAGCTGCAAATCAGGTTCCGATTTTCTCGATTACTGTTTTTCATGATTTGAAAACGCGTAAAGCATAAATAAAATTAAATAAAATGTTATATTCCACTGATCAATTTTTCAACGATTAATCAATATTATTTATCAACGATTAAACATTTATAGCTAACGACGTTTTTGAAAGCAATACAAAAAGTAGTTAAATGTATATTTATATTCTAAGCCGCATAAAAGTTATAAAAATTTACTAATTTATTTCAATGGTAAAGAATAAAAATGGTCTGCAAATAGGAATCGTTCTTACGATTCCTATTCTTATAGAAGTGGAGATGATCAAAATTTCGATTTTAAATTTTATAATACCAACTTGGCGTAGCGAGAGCAATAAGGTTACCACTAACCCTGTCCTATCGCCATCCTTTTATTTCCGCTCTCTTTAAAAAAGAGAGATTGATCAACTGAGTAGCAGGAAGTTTTAGTAAGAAAACTTCCGTCGAGATAAGTAAGCTGCATTAGGCGTCGATATGCTGTAAAAAAGCAAAATATAGTTGAGTTGACATTTGTATTACGTTGTGTTGCTAAGATTTATAATTATTATGTGGCAGTAACAGATTACTTCACCTAATAGCTTTATATTTTCTTTCTATGATTAATTATTATTACATATAATTATTTTTAATAATATTCTACATTTAACGGTTGCTTATCACCTATCTGTATCAATATTACACCACTGTGTAATAGAGTCGAAGGAATGGAGTACTGCGTAAGACCTTTCTGGTCAATTCAATAGATAAAAAGATATCTATTTTAAAATCTCACTACTATTAAATTTACAATCTCCGTAAAGCATTCAGCTGTAAACCAAAAGAAAAACAGCTGACTTAATTGAAACCTTTCTTTCATTTTTCGGAGAAAAGACTAGATAAATAATAAACATGGAATGCGTCTGTATTATTGTTTTACGATCTTATATAAATTGATTAGAAAATCTCTCAAGTAACATATCAGCTATTTTAAGAGTTGCATATTTCCGAAATCTCAAAGAATATAATGCTATATTTTAATTATGTAGTTTAAAATATTAATATATTTTTTTTGGGATATCCAAGTTTTAGTGTTTGCTTTGGATTGAAAACAGCACCAGTCTTGTTTGAATAAGAAGCATTAGGTCCTTACGTAAAATTCTAATTAAAAAAATTACTCTGAAATTCAAATACCGACAAACAGAAAGTAAAATAAGTTTTTCACAACACCGTCAACTCTTTCGGCAGTTAAGTCCTCCTGTCATGAGTCCTCCCTTCCACCCATCCCATCCTCACGAGGAGTAGCGAGAGCGATTAGCTAACCACTAGTCCTGTCCTAGCCCTATCCTTTTATCCCTACCCTCTTCGAAAAAAGAAAGGCAACTGAGTAACAAGCAGTTCTCGTAGAAAAATTCTGTTGAGATTCCTCTATTAGGAAACCATATGCTCCACATTGGGAGCGGACATGGAAAAAAAAATATAATGTATATATATTTATCGGTTCAAAGGATCGCTGTAAAATTACCATTTCTCATGTAGAAGAAATTAGTTATAAGAACTATAGTAAGTTAAAGAGTGGTTTTTCAATGGTTTTAAATATCTAAATACTTTTTGTTGCTTAAATAGAAATATATCATGTAAACCATTTTTTTATATAATTTAAGACATCGACTGAGGGTGCTTGATGGAATTTCAATATCAAATTTGGATTATTGAGATTTTGTACACTTCCATGTACAGGACAGGACCATGTACATGGAAGTGTACAAAATCTCAATAATCCAAATTTAAACCATTTTTACTCTCTTCATATTTTGCCATAACAAAATATTTTCCGGGTTCCGAAGTATCCAATAGTTTCGAAAATATTCGTTACCAAATAGGCCGAGTCTTGTTTGGATTGAATTTTTAAATCCCCACCAATTTAAAATTAATTGGGCTTTAACTGTCGCAAAAAGGTCTATGGCCAATTTGCTTAAGAGTATCTGTTATCCACTGAAAGGCTTGCACCTAGAGAAACAATATCAATGATGGATACTGGCAAACATTCTTTATTCTAAATAAAAGTTTTGTGATATTTAAATTATTGCAATTTCAGTTAAAATAAAATATTATAAGACATGAGTGAGAAACAATTCATATTCCACACGAACACGTGATTATTTTTTTGTTTTTAACCCTTCCGTACTCATGGTGTAACATTTCGTTACCTAAGCCTTTAAATATTTTAATTATCTGTGAAATACGTCACACAAAAAATTGAAAATTTTGCTATTTGTGAATAAAATAGTTCTATATATAATTAAAAATACATGAAAGTGTAATTCTTCTTTGTTTAATTAATCGTAATTTGAAAACCTCGTCAATTTTACTATTGAAATAGACAACATTACAATATAATAGTAAAGTAACAATTAGCAAAGTATTGTTACGACTCGAGATGCATGACCGCACCGTATTCAACCGTTTTGTTTCAAACGGCACTTAAACACGTCTGTCTTGCTATGAAGAATTTAGATTCTTGCGTCTTTCGATAATTTTTCATAGTTTGATATGTATTTTAGATTTTACACACAAAATATGACGTAAATTAATTACTTAATACTACATAAAACCCTATTTCAGTTTTTGAAATTGTCATTTCGCTTTATAAGTGCGTTTATATGACAAAACCCACGAGGTAACGCAATGTGACTGAAGAGATTTTTTTAAATGAAAACGAGAAGGTTAGTCATTAAAAAAATTTGTTTTGATTTTGCGCATTTATTCCTGAAATAAATCGGGTGATGATAAGGTATTCAATAGTTATATTCTTGAAACATATAGCCTTGATCGAAAATTCTTTTTATCTCTCTGAAGAACGCACTGTTTTTAAAAACAAATAATGTTCAGTATATCGTATTATTGCCTTTTTTCGTTTTGTGTATTTCAAAAAGTCTATCTACATCATCCCCTGTGACCCAACATTAGCCAAACTGACGCGAAAAATCGTAAAAAAAACACCGACGGAAACCAGTGACAATAAATTTTGGCTATTTCCAAAATGGCGCAGAATAACGACGGCTTATTCGCATCGCGGATTTTCGGGTTTTCCAAATCACCGTTATCCGTCAGCCAATAGTGTCGAATAAATCAAACAATTCCACGAAACAAAGAAGCTGCACTTGTTTTCAACAGGAACTGCATATATTGTCTCAGTCACAAATTACACACATTAAAATGAACTCTTTTCAAATTAAAGCCTTTTTTTGCTTTACTAAACATGTTTTGTTGTAACAAAACTTTCTTTCTTCTAAAGAAGAGTTTCTAAGATCCTATCTGTTTTTGAAGCAAATTTTTTGAGAGTGAATTAATCTAAACCTTTAAAGAATTGCTTAAACCGACTTAGAAGATTGGTTTTCCAAATCATCTTGAAGAAATGCTTATATGAGTCAAAACAAATTAGGTCAAATGCATTGAATTTTAATTCTAAATTAATTATTTGTATTCAAGAATTTCCATGTTCAGTACGTACCACAAACAACAAAATCTTATTTTTTGATATAAAATTCTTATTTAATAAGAGGTGTTTCAACTATTGCGTTCTAATACTTATGTATGTGCTATTAATATGGGCATAAACTATTATATTTCTAAAATAATTATGAGTATATTTAAAGATGCTTAGTTCTTAAAAGTAATAACACAAGAAAATAAATAAAATAATGAATTAACTAAATAAGGTACTTACCGTATACAATTGATTTGATTTTTAGATTTTAAAAAAAACTTTTGCATTTAATGACACATGTCATGTGAGTTTTTTCAAACTCAACAGTATCTTTCGGTATTCAAGTCAATTAAATCAGTTCAAGATTGCTAATTCTTTCATGTCTGACACATTTGATGCCGTTTTTCCTTCTAATCCTATTCTGAATACCCTAGGCATCTAACATCCTCCTTTGATAGCTTTTACAATCCGAATGCCACTGTGATAGGTTCAATTCATCACAGAGTTCCTTCATAGGAGATCGTTGATCAATATCATGGTATCTGGTATTGAATGAAGTGGCATATCGAGGGTGGAAAGCCAAAACTCTCTTAGGTAACATTTTCAACTTTTTACCAAAATAAAGCACTTAGAGTTTTTGCACAGTGAAGATTAAGTTGGCTCATTTATTATCATGGTTATTTTTATGTATTATGTTACTTTGCTCATCAAATTACCACAGTTTGCTGAAATACGTTTGGATAGAAATCAAGCATTTTATTGTTTTAATTTCAGACTAAACTAAAAAATAAATGTGTCTTTATGTAAAAATAAATATTATGGGAGTTTATTAAGAAAACAGAAATTCTTTACTATTTTAACTCTTATTTGTGAAAGTATTATTTGGAAATCTTTTCAAAACATTTATTTTGTGTATAAACTTAAAGGGCTTCATAAAATTCTTATTGTACCGAGAAAATAAACCACGGAATAATCCTACGTTACATTTTATTTTGATTTACTTGCCCAGTTATTAAAATCGTGTAGAAATCATATTTAAACTGTTCATTCAGAAGCAAACTTGGATTACTTATTTATTTATTTGTAGACTTCAAAAAAAAAAAAAATATCGTAAAAATTTCTTATGAATTCGCTTCAATTTCGTTACATTTGCTGGTTAGTGCTAATTTTCTGTAAAAACAATTCCATCAAAATCGTAGATAAAAATTCTGTATTTACTAAATATAATATGTAAAGAGTTTTCATGAAAGTATCTCATTTAAACCATCATTTTTCTTTATAGTATTATTTTTGATTTACTATCTGGAATATTTGCATATATCAGGTGTTCGCTTTGTACAAACTATTAACTTAAAACGTGCATGAGTTATTTGCTGCAATGTCTGCGAACAATATTTCTTCGTGGATTAATAAAACTATTTTTGAAACTGTAGTTTATTCAAATTAATTCACAAGTTCAGTTAAAACTTAAGAGACACATAAATAAGTTTGCGATATAATTTATTTTCTACCTTCGCCGCTCTGTACATATATTTAAATAACGGCCAAGGCAAAACACCTACGCGAAAGACAAACATTGCTGTTTATTTCGGTATATTACTATAAATGCGCCCAAAAATGCTTTTTGTATTACTTTAATTCCATTTGTGGGTTATCCAGGCGACTTTTTGAAATACATTGAACATTATTACACATCTTTCAATAAGAAAAAAATCTATAAATACGTGTCATAACATTTTAAGAGATTTTTTATATATATATATTTTACTCAAACTATTATTTTGAATTTTTACTTTATGAAAAACCAATGAGAGCTTAGTTAAGTATATAAAAATATATTCTTATAAGTATAACTCATTTATTTGAACACAGGCAAAATATCACAATGTCAAATTGCTATCGAAAAGTAAAGAAGATTTTTAAAATACAAATAAGTACGACAATAAATTTATGTAAGCATTTAAATGAAACAATTAATGGCACTTCCTAAAGGAAAAATGAATGACAGAAATAACTAGAGAAAATAAATGAATCAATTTTGATCTCCATGATCCATGTCTGCGCATTATGCCCAGCGCCAGTGTTTAGTTGTTGAGTATTATTATTGTTATACTAGTAATTACTTGGCATGCGTTGCAATGCCACTCAAAGAAAGAAATGGTTTGTGTTATAATTCTGTTTATTGAAGTGCTTTTGGATTAGAGGTCATCACGGGCTGAAATTTCAAAATATTACCCGGCCCGAGTCCCTCATCTTCAGGCTCGGCCCAGTCCGTCCCGATCCCAAGTCTCAATATCACACTTGTTACCCGAACCCCACCCGAAGGCCAGATTTCTTTTCTCAACCCGAAAAAAACCCGATTTTTTTTTAAATATAGTAATTCATTTATACTTTTAAAACAACATATGTTACTGTTCTTATATTTCCAACAATATCCATAGCACATATGAAATAAATTATTTAAGTTATGAATACTATTGCCTTATGGCTGACTCATGACCCGAACATAGTACGAATTATTTTTCTTAAAATTGAATTGCTTACCCGGGTTCGTGCAGACCTCTATTTTGGATACAGAATATTTTTGGTTTTTCCATCTGGTGCGTGCACGAATAAATCAGAAGGTTTTTCTAATATGTATTTGTGTGTATTTTATTTATTTTTTTAGATTTTTTGGCTTTTTTTTCAGAAACCATCACTGGTTTTAAGCACAAACACTTACCAAAGTTAAATAGGATGAATGGTAAAGGAACGCATAGAAGACAAACATTCATTCATTTTTATATATAGAGATGAAAAAATGGACACTAATATAACAAGTACAGAATCACTTTAGATTAATGATAAAATTGTATGCTGATCATAA
This sequence comes from Himalopsyche phryganea, assembly GCA_022494535.1. Taxonomy (NCBI): domain Eukaryota; kingdom Metazoa; phylum Arthropoda; class Insecta; order Trichoptera; family Rhyacophilidae; genus Himalopsyche; species Himalopsyche phryganea. The sequence goes on along the minus strand of JAGVSL010000060.1, from coordinate 753,363 downwards.
TCATAAAACTTTTCCCACTATTTTTGTATATATATACAATAAAAAACAAAGCAAAAAATCTGTTGCTCTTGAAATTGTCAAAATAAAAATGTACTTATAAAATAAAAATTAGCAATAAAAAGTACCACAGATATTTTTAAAACACATTATATCTTCAAATGACAACATCCACTCAACAGATTTCACCTCAAGTGAGTGAGGATTACTTTGCTTTATTCGCTCAAAGAGTATCAGTATAAACATCCTTCCGAGAAATGTAAATGGTCACCCTCATAGAGAGGTCCTAATTCCATTAGGTGTCACATTTCAGGACCCAAAAGTAAATTTTCTACTGCCTTTCCTCTAAAATAACAGTTTTGTGGGATATATTATTACATCTGTGTTTGGCTTTCACCCCGCTCGTAATTTTTCATTATGTTCGTACACATACGCTATTTTATATAATGCCTTTATTTGAGGGTGTGAATAAATTATTGATCTAAAGAAAAACATTCCAAGTGAAAGTTGATACCAACCACAACCCGTTATCTGTTAACTGCTGATAATTCTTAACTGCCTCTGCAAACCCGTTGACGGAACAATTGAGACGATTTTAAGTTATTTTTGTTGTAGTAGTTTATATTTTATATATAATACTCCAGAAAGTTTTGTAATCGTTTTATTATTATTACATATCACATGTAAGTATGAAATTTTCTCATGACGTAAGCGTTTGCGGTGTATATAAAATAAAATGTTATGAAATGCACACACAATTCCGACGTACTAACTGCTTTAGACATTCAGTATTTTAATTTCAACACCGTTATCTATGACGGGTACGGTTATACTTGTTATAATATAACGTGGCAGTGCTACGTGTAAACATTCACTTGATACGCATTATGCGCAGACAGAGAGCGAGTGTGAGTGTTTTTGTATTTTGCTGTGCGTTACAGACAGATAAAACAAGAAGAATGTATTTTTCATTTTTAATTAGTTTTATCGAATTTATTACATTAACTCTGGATTTCTATGATATATAAAATTAATAAAATGATATATAAAATTAGTCAAAAAAAAATATTATTAACACCAATGTTATCTTTCGGAAGAATAAGTCAACCAATTAATATATATTAATACTTGAGCGACCGAATTAGTATGCAATTAGTTCTCGTCAAACAACTTATTTTGAGGCACTCATTATGGATACTTTAAATTCCACTTTGGGAGAGTAAATCGTAAAAATAATTTGAAAACAACGTGTTGGATTTTCATTTTTTAAAAGTTGAGTCGAATTTAATTCATTTAATGGCAATACAATGCTTTCAAAAACAAAGCGTTTGTTTTGCGGTGCTGCGTAGTAAAATCTACAAATGTTCTAACTGAATTCACACAAAATATGCGAAATTCAATTATAAAAACAATGAAAAAATTCCTCCGAGAAAGCGGCCGTGACAAAGGCTGTGTGAACCCGCCATTTCGCGAAACAATGTTGCCCAAACATTTCACAAGTTCCGGTCGCCGCAGTAGTAGCTTGTTGATAAAGTTTCTAGGAATCGAGCTAAAAGCTTTTGAAAGGCATAATTTTTTAATGTAAATTTAATTTTGTATTTTAAACCAGGGATGCCATATTGCAAACTAGCATCTGCGTATCTATTGCCTTTCTGTGGTTTGCTCGGAAATTTATTTCTGCATTCTGATTGAGCATGAGATAAATTATTATTTACTTATATCACATTTTTATATCATGATAAATCAATAAAACCAATACTGCGGTAATTACTATAGTTACTAAATAGAAACATGGAGTTTGAAGTAAATTGTTAGAATATATTAATTTAATTCAAGTGACCAAATATAATGATTTTTTATTGGACAGTGGTGAGTTTGCATGTAAACGCAATATGTAAATTCATTCACAGTTTTCTGGGGATATTGCATTTTATCTATTAAATTGTATAAATAAATACAATAATATGGAGGCTATTTGTGCATTCATATGTAATTTTCAATTGTTTGTGACAGTGGCGTTTTTGTTTCTACACAACTCAATTACTAAAAAAACTTATGCATCTAGACTTTTATAGCACATAACGTATATTAATAAAACAAATATTAGCTTTTTTCATGTTTCTCTATCTTTTTTCTAAGTACATTTGCACATATCATATACAATCTTACAATCATTTATTTCTCTTGATCATCAGTTCGATGCGAAAGATGGTCGTGAAAACAACTGATCTGTACACATATCGACGGTTGTAAATAGAAAAAAACCATCCCTGTGAAGTCAACATAAATATAACTATTGTTTTAATTCATGTATGATAATAAATCTCTTCTGCCACACACCATATTTGCTCACCGTTTTATTACATTGACATTACGTGATCCTATTTCTTATTACCTGTCACCTGATAATCTGTTTCATAGAAGGTCATATAAATACTTCTGAGTTCTGAAGAATATCTTATCATTCGGAGAGTATCCATCGATATTAATTAAGTACAAAGAGCCGAAATCATACATGTTATAAAAAGGTATATTGGGTTCAGGGTTCAGGATCTTCCAATGCAAATAGTGTTAGATATTTTTAGGACAAACGACAAAATAAAATGTTCATACTGCAAATACGCATACATTTTTTTCAGATTCACTGTGTAATTTCGATTCACAAAATAAATGTTTATACCTACTAATTGAGAGTCTATATTTTTAGAATTAAATAATATTTCAAGCATAGCTTTCGATACAAAATATGAAAGTCTATATGCAATAAATGTTTTTAAAAAAAAATTCATTCCTTTCCCCTACCTTCCGTCGTATGTATGAAACAGAATTTCTATATAAGATTTTGAGTAGGTACCTACCTATTTATTACGTCCTTTATTTTCAGCATTAATATGTGGCTAGGAGTTCCCATGAATGCCGGATAGTCAAGCTAGTGATACAATAATTAAAAATGTTTAATAATTAAATTTATCGCTATCTAAAACTATTAAGATTTTTGTATTTAATTTGCATTTACTTTGTAGAACTCTATTATAATAAGGTAAAAATAATAAAGTGTTTAGTTTCACAAGAATATTCTTGTGAAACTTTATACTTTGTTATATTTGCTTTATTAATAAATTATAATTCAGTCAAGTATTCCTTCAGGATTCCATTAGTTGTACATAGTTGAGAAACTTTCGTGCATGCAGAGTATTTATAAGCTTGGATTGCGCTTCAGTCCCTTTAACTCTGTGTATGATAATTTTTATTCTTTCACTTGCCACTCCTTTTATTTGGAGAACAAAAATATGTTACGTACTTCACACCGATTTTTTTATATTACACTAAGTTCAACTTGTTTGACTACAAAAATTAGCTGATAGATAGAATTTGTGGATACGTATCATCCGATTTTCATCTAAATGATTTATTTTTGATCATTATACAGCTTCTTTTCGGAAACATTTTAAATAATTTAAATTACTTTAATCATCCAATTGAGTAACTTCAATCCAGTTCCCTTATTATGAATGGTTTGTTTCTTATTAGATAAATTAAGTGTTGGTATACAAAAAGCAGACAGTTCACACACATTAATAACATATAATATATAAAACACACTTAATATTTATACAGTTTTAGTTTTTAATAGGGGGCTTTTATTAAGGATTATTAAGTCTCGACTTGTTTCATGTCGTGACGCGAGATACAAAATGTTCATGTCCTTGGATATTTTCGGGTCGCGAGACCATTTAAAACATATTTATGTGTTTTAAGTACAGTATCATTATTTTTTTAACATTATTAAACACATAAATATTCCAAAAATATTTTTGTGACAAATTCAGGGAAATTGTTTTCCAAACAACCTATTAAAATAAATAATTCCGAAATTTGTTTCAAATAAATGTGCGTCTAAAATATGCAATTTATGTCAATCTACGATAGTCAACAAAATATAAGAAAATAATATCTCCTTGAATGAACTTAAATGAGAAACCAATACTTCTTCTACCACAATTCAAGTAAATTCGTATTAAAAATTACGTTTTTCTCTTTCAGTCATAAACACTGTGCTTAACTCAAAATAATGTCATTTCAATCACACTTGTATTGAAATTACGTTATATAACAGATGACAAGATTGTATGGTAAAAATTTATGTTCATTGAATTTAACTAAAACTCATTAATTCTTGCTCGACGAAGCTGACGAAATCTTTCCCTTGGTGACATTTTTTGTTAATCGGTCATAAACAGCTATGTTGTCGCATTGGTGATATTTTATTGTAGTATTATGTTATATATTTTACCTAGCGCTGACTAATTGCTTTCACATGTCTCTTAATACTCTCAATTCTCATCCAGTGCAATTATCGTAACAGATTCTAAGTCTCGAGCTATTTTTTTCAAAATGTCCGTTCAACTGAGACAGAGAAAAAAACAAAAAATTCGCGAGAACTGTTTTCTGGTGTTGTGTTTAAAACATTTTGAATTAATTGCGAATAAAGAAAATGCAAGTAACAAACGGAGAATATGGAATAAGTAGACAGAAAGGATAGTATCACAAAATAAAGAAAAAATGGATAGCTCAGCGGAGAAATAGGATAGAGTTGTCCCAGGGAAATGGATAAGATTTGCCAACTTTACTTGGTTTTGTAAGGAGAAATACATGTGGTAATTAAATTTTGGAAGCCAGGCGTGAAGATACACGCCGAATGAAAAATGATAATAATTAAAATACGGTTACCGTTAAAAAACACATTTAATATGGTTGTGAAAACCGTAGATGCACAGAATTTAAATTATAAAGCAAATAAAAACGGAAATAATACGACGATACAATATTTATGAACAGCTGGTTACCTTTAAACAAGAAAACTATTGTAATATATTGAGAAGACCCCGGATCAAAGAGAGGCGAATGGCTGGTTATAGAACGCCCTGGAAGGGCTGTGATCTCAAACAAACACCATTTCAAATCCGGTTGAAAACTTATTTATTTTCCATCGAACATGCAGTGGTTTACATTACACAAAAATATAATTCCAGATAAAATTGATTTTACACTTACATTTACTTAGCAACTGAATTTACTTAAAGTTATAATACAAATGACACGACAAACTATTTTAAATTAAGTCCAACGCAAATTGAACACAAATAATTCACATCGTCACCTCCGCCGCGACGAGACCGCCATTGGCCCGGCACGACAGATCCTAATCGACTGTCCACACATATAATTAAAAAAAACTGCCTGCATCGTCGGAGCTACCCCTTTCCGTCAAAAATGGACTCGTCCAGCGGGCGTACCCGGCGGCTATTTAATGGCTTGGTAACAAGTTTGGGCCGATTCTGCGAACTATTGCCGTTGCCGCTGGGTGATTTCAGTTCTGGACACTAATGAAACTTATACTTAACAAAAACCAGGGGTGTCAATATATGTATATATATATATATATATATAATTACGACTTATGAATATAATAGCTCGGCGACGAACCCGGTTGTCTGAGACCAATCTCCGGCACGTTCCCCACACGTCCTGCTTGTTCCACATCCTGGCTCGTAAGAAAGTTTTAACGCAATTATTTCTTAACCATTTTTGGCGAGGCTACCCCTTGGTTTCGTACCAACGACGCAGCGATGTACTTATCGCCGATAGCTGACGATCGTAATGTTACGATGAAGTCGCAACACCAGGTTTTTTTAATACAGAATCCCTATTTTTTTTTTTTAATTCTAGAGTGCGTCTTTACAATACGAATCCAACATTAATAACTATTAGTAGCAGTGTGGTTGATTTCTGCAAATCGAAAGTAAATTATGATTTATTTATAGAAAATATTTCTATGAAAGAAAACTGGCTCATTTATGCAGGCGGTGAAACAAAATATAAGATTGTATTTAAGTGGTACTGTTTATTTTCCGCTTGAGAGTACTTATAATTTTGTTTTAAATTATTCATTTTATCCGTCCAACTTCTGCAAATAGGTTGCTATCTATCAGCTCTTTTTTTATATTACATCACATAAATATGCCTTCAATGCGTATTATATGTAATCGCAGGAAACAACTGTTAAGTTGAAATGCGTGTCGACGATGTCACGCGGATTTTAGTTAGCTACCTCTTACTTACAGTAAAATATAGAAGCACGATGTTAAGAAAATACTATTACAGTTATTAGCATATTATTGCTTGACGTCTTGTATTTTTAGATCGTACACCTTATGAAGTTAGTTAATATAAATAGAGCGCAAATAAATACATCTAGATTAAATAATATACGGATTCAGCAGCTCGATTCATTGATAATATATTAAATAGTTACTTATGTGTACCTACGCCAACTTAGTGAGCAGGGTGAAAAAGAATGAAAACATTTTAAGCCACCATAACTATCGTCTCTTGATGCCACTTTCAATTAAAGTAGTGATTTCCAAACTCATTATGCCCATGGACCCCTTCTTAAAGCAAAACCCTCATCATTACCCCCCTAGATAACTACATTAAAGAAAAATTATAAATTTAATTTTGATGTCTTGAATGGTGAATGTAAAAAATAAAATATAACTAAAACATTTTGATATTTTAAGTAGTATTTATTGAAATTATAGCCTTTATTTTAAAATACAAAAACACATTTTATTTCAATGAGATGGGTGAAACTGATGAGATGATATGAGATTATTAATGTTCGGCTCTATATTTGTGAGTAACATTTTTAAGTCTTCGCGAGAACTAATTTGCAGTCGGCTTCTTTTTTTGTCATGAGGTTCATAACTGCACTAAATCCACGTTGTACTAAATAGGAAGACGGAAAAGCAATGAACCGCCTCTATACAGTGACCAACAATGCAGGATATAAAGTTGGTATCCCTTTTTGTAACCAGAATTTGTGGTATCCTTGTTCAAACATTGGTTTCAGCTCCTCATTTGTGGATAATTCAATAAATTGCTCCTGTATAAGTATGAATTTATCTAAGTTTATGATTCTGCTTGCAAAGGGGTCCAAGATTCAATCTGGGATAACCAAGTGAAGAATGTCGTCAAATCTTTGACAGAGGTCAGAATGATGAGCTGTTAAGTGTTAACAATAAGCTAGCGTATCTTTATCTCGTTTATGTAATTTCGAAAGATTTGGAAACTGAAAGCATTCTCCTCTCCCCAGGTTTTGTTTGTAAAGAAAATATTTTGCTACAAACGCAAATATTATACTTTTAGTTTTGATTAAATTTAATTGATCAGCTTGTAGCTTCAAATTAGTTTCGTTAAATTTGGCAAATAAGCTAGTCAGGTAAACTATGTCATTTTTGGAATCAATTAAATTGAGCCGCAAATCATTGTCTTTTATTTTCAGGAATTTCAACACTGAAACAAAGAGTGCATAAAATCGATCCAAACATGCACTTTTAGACAACCACCGAACTTCGGTGTGAATAGTAAAGGATCTTCATCATTTTCCAAACAAAGTTGAGCAAATAGTTTCTCATTTAAATCACTCCTTTTGATTTTATTAATAGCTCTAATGACATTGTCTAGTGAACAATGCAAGCGTTCACTAATATTTTTGGTGACTAAATGATGCCGATGAATGACACAATGTACAGTTAAAACATTCGATACGGCTTATTTTAAGTATGCCAGAAGGTGTACCGACAAATCGTCTAAAGACATATGGTCTAAAGACAAAATTTGCACTACAAAATGTCTACGCGACAAATGGCTTAGCGACAAAATTTCCACTATTAAAGTGTTTATAATGTCCGATTCAAAAAAAAAATAAATAATAATGACCGAAGCTAGACCATCAATACCAAATGACGGCAAAAAAGAAATATTGTACGTTTTCCCAGGCACAGACCTAACTTTCTTAGTAAGATTCATTAAACCTTTCGACGGAAATCGCGATAATTTAGAGCCAGTCATAGCTCAATCATCAATTTTAAGATTAATTATTTTAATATTGACTACGCTAATTATAACTATGAGAAGAGATAGAGTCGTGTGTGAGTGTGTGTGAACATACAATTTGGCAATCAATGACTTAACATATGTACTCACATAAAATGATTATCGCCAGCATTCTGTTCTTTGCTCGTCTACTGGTCAATGTGTGTGGTGTGGTGTGATATGGTGATTCTCGTCAGCTTGAGATGTCCTCTGGTCGTCTTCTGTGGGTAGTTCTTGGGAAGGTTCTTGGCTGCTTTTGAAGGATGAAGTATCCACGGTCTTGATTCGTGTAATCTTTTGCCATGAGAGTATTCGAATCGAAGTTGTCCTAGTGATACCAATGGAATGCACACCTTTCAGTGTCTACAAGAATTGTTGATTCTTGCGGGTACCGAAATACCGTCTCTCGTCCTAAGGGCTGTGAACGTCAATTTCTCGATGATTGACTGGATCCAGTGAAAGCGTACTTGATGTCGTTCGGCCACAAGCTCCTCCTGTTTACTCTTGAGTTTCTTCTCTCGATACGTCTATTGATTGAGAAATGTTGAAACTATCCCACCGTTATTACCAATTTTATTTTGTTTGTTATGTCCAAAAGGTTTACAAATGATTTTAACAAGATGAATAAAATAATTATTTATTTTAAGACCACAGAGATAAAGGATTTGATCGACAAACGGACGTATGAAGTGTATATGTCCGGGTCGGAGGTATATAAATGAAGTACTGCATTATATATTGTCAAGTTTGTTTACATTTAGAGAAGAATTCCGGGTCACGCCTAAGTGGGCGCGAAAGCTATTAAATTTCAATACCTTTATGGATAAACATTCGAATTTGTTATTGAGAGCATGAATTAATGGCCCTATTGAAGTGAATGACTCTATTAAGTTCATCTTTAATATTTAATATAAGACGGGGTCAACCGGGCTGTGTTCTGGCTCCGTTCCTCTTCATAATAATCTTCGACTTCATCCTGAGGAAGTCAACTCCACCTGACCGTGGTGTAGCTTCAGATACTTGGGAGTACACATCACGGGAGATGGCAATCCACATAAAGAGCTCGCAATCCGATTAGGGATAGCTGGAGCACCTTTTAACTCATTGTGGAAAGTTTGGGACTCACGGTTGTACTCGGTCAGAAGCAAGTGCCACTTATTCAACGCCTGCATCCTGACGGTGTTGCTTTACTGTTGCGAGTCATGGCACCTCACCAAGGCACAGGATAACCGTATACTGTGCTTTGAAAACAGATGTTTGCGGTGAATACTAGGGGTACGGTGTGACACACCCTGGTTTTTGTTAAGTATAAGTGTCATTAGTGTCCTGAACTGAAATCAGCCAGCGGCAACAGCAATATTTCGCAGAATAGGCTCTTTCTTGTTGCCAGGCGTTCAAATAGCCCCCGGTTATGTCCGCTGGACGAGTCCATTTTTACGGAAAAGGGTAGCTCCAACTTTGCAGGGAGTTTTTTTTAATTTTTGTAGACAGTCGATTACGATCTGCCGAGCGGGACGAGCTGCGCTCTCGTGGCGGAGGTGACGTGACGATGTGAATTGTTTGTTTTTGTGTTTTGATTTGCATTGGATTTAATTTAAATTCGTTGTTTCATTTGGATTATAACTTAAAGTAAATTCAGTTGCTAAGTAAATGTAAATGTAGAATCAATTTTATGTGTTAAGATTTATATATTTGTGTAATGTTAAACCACTGCATCTTGAATGGAAAATAAATAAGTTTTGAACCGGAATTGAATTGGTGTTTGTCTGAGATCAGCCCTTCCAGGACTCCGGATAACCAGCCGCTCGCCTCTCTTCGATCCGGGGGTCTTCTCAGGTGGTTTGATTTTGTCAGGAACTCGGAGGTAAGAGAGCGGACGGACCAGCCCCTTATTACGTTCAAAAGAAAAAAGCAACGATGGACCTGACTTGAACACGTGCTGTGGATGCCCCAGGGGAGCATGAATCCTTTCTGTCTCTTCTACCAACCAAATGGATTCCGTCGCGCTGGAAGGCCGCTGATGACCATCCATAGGGTGTGTTCAGTGGAGCTACGGGAAACTGGGATGACCTGGGAGAAAGCGAGGAGACTGGCGGGGGACAGAGAAGCTTGGAGAAACCGCATGATGGTCATATGCTCCGAATAGAGAGCGGAAATGGTTTAAAAAAAAAATAGCACCATCTTATGCTTTTTTAAGTAAATAGAACGGGCTCATTTAAAGTGGTACAGCTCACATTTAAATAGCTACTCGCCAGTATGCAGTATTTTATGTACTTTTAAGCTGAGACTGGGTGTAATTAAAATCACATTGGTCACATTTAAATGGCTTCTCGCCAGTATGTAACATTTTATGTATTTTTAAGGCATTAGAGAGGGTGCATTTAAAATCACATTTGTCGCATTTGAATGGTTTCTCGCCCGTATGTAAAATGTTATGTCTTTTTAAGATTCGAGAATGGTTACATTTATATTAGCACTGGTAACATTTGAGAATCTTGTCGCTAGTATTAAGCGTGCTATGTTCTTTTAAACTATTCGAATTTAATGATTTTAAATCGCATCTGAACATCTTCTGTGATTTATTCACATTCATTTTCGATTTATGAACAGTTTTGTGTTGCGTAAGTTGACGTCATGATGAGAATATAACAAATCAAACACAACACACGATATTTCTCTCATGAAACAAACCATTTTTCAGTCACCACCGCGACCACTTCGCGTTGTAAGATTTTTGTTATTATGTGTTGTTCGTTAACAAACGGCAAAGGAATAAATTGATTCTGAGACGAGTCCGTCAATGATAGTTCAATATTAGAAGCTGGAAGGTGATGGGTGCTAGCTGCAAGCTTAGGTAATTGGAATCTGAAATAAAGAAGAATACACGGGATTTACTGATGCAATGGGCACTACTTGCCCTCCTCCAACCCGTTATTTTTATTCGCCAGTATCGGGTTGCGTAACAAACTTAAGGTCTACATTTTTTTCTTCAATTGAAAATTTTGTCTTTAGTCCATTTGTCTGTACACCGGTAGGACACCTCCGCCAAAGACCGCCAGACCTCCTCTTTTGTCCAAATTTAAACTGACAAATGGAGATACCATAGTCTTGACTCAAAAGACAGGAAGGACCAATTCATTACTGACCACGGTGGTTTCGCTGCCGAATCCTTTGAGCTTGGTCAGATAGTGAATAGGCCAACATGCAAATGTGGTGGTATAAAGCAGGATGATGAACACATCCTATTGATGTGTCATTCAATGCATGAAGAAACTAAAGAGCTGTGCAAGTCGGACAAATTTTCCATTGGATCAATCGGTCACGTTAACTGGGTGGCGGATATAGAAAGCGAGTATAACTCAATTCACAGAAGCTTTTCCTGAATGTAGATGAATTGATTTTAAGCACTCAAGTGCGCACCAAGTCTTGGGCAGTTGCTCTTAAGGCGAATAAGTAGGGTTGCCTGTCATTTCGCGAAAATCGTTAATCATTTTCCGTCGCCTAAAAAATATGAAACGTTGAAATATTTTTTTGTCTTTTAGTAATTGCACTCTCAAAGTATTTGTTTACACTATTGCACTTTTGAACAAATAACTCTGCAGAAATACGTCTTCTAATGATAAACTTTTCATATATTAAAACTTTTTTTTGGGAATATTTTCAAAGCTTATACTTGGCATTTTTTTACCAAGTCATCTGTAACCCGAAGACGACGTAATTTTTTTCATTCCGAAAGAAAGTTTGTTAAAATTTAATCCAGAGACGACGACGTAATTTTATATTTGACTTTAATTTACATATTTCAGGTTTTCGATTTTACCCGGACATTATTAACACTATCAGAAAACTTTAATAGTACAAATTTTATCGGTAAACCATTTGTCGGGTAGACACTTGGTGGCGTTAACATTTTATCTGTAGACATTTTGTCTGTAAACCATTTGTCGCGTAAGCATTTTGTCTCGTAGACATTGTGTCTGTAGACATTCTGTCTCTCAACCATTTGTCGCGTAGACATTTTTTCATGCACATTGTCTTTAGTCCATATGTCTTTAGACCATTTGTTGTGAAACCATGCCAGAAAGCCTCCTAAGAAAGTGTCGTCCTACCATTGCCGGAGCACCGTCAGTAGCAACAGAAAAGATATTACTTAAGAGTATAGCTTTTAAATCGAAAAACATTTTTAATTCGTTAAATATTGTTTCCCTCTCGGATCAGTTTCCAAACATTTAGCGAATAACAATCCTTGGGAAATTTTTTCTCCTTTTGGAAATCTCACAAAAGCTAAAAGTAATACTTCGTTTTCTGGCAAAGTTAACTCGGCAAGTTGTATAGAGAATTCAGATGTTTTTATGTACTCACATTAAAGGTCTGTACGGGCAGAAATTTGATAAAATTACACGGCCCGAGCCCGTTCACCTGAGGCCCGACCCAGCCCGAGCCCGAGTCTTAATACCACAATAGTTAACCAAGCCCAACCCGAAGCCTTAATTTATATATCTCGGCTCGAAAAAACCCGATTAAAAAAAAATCTGTAACATAAAATGAAATGTAGAAAATCTATTATTTCACGGAATGATTTCCACACATCAACACAGTCACCACTTTTCAACATTCTCTTTATATCGTTGAAACTCATTTTTAACGAATTTTTTTTGTAATGAATTTTTCGGCACACGGAACAGTCGACTATCTTAAACGAATAGAAAGCAGATACTGAATAATATCACACTTTATTAATTTTCGAACTATTTAAACTTTTATCGGTGATGACTTAACGAACAAAGCATTGTTTCACGGATCAATAACAATTTTATGAACTCAGTTTCAGGTTACCAAAATATAAAATGATGTCTCCATACTTATCAAATAAAAGAGTCTATTCTGTACAATGCTATCCGAAATGTTATAAATTATTTTATTTATTGTCTTTTTGTTATCAACAGTGTTTAGTTATTAAGAGTACTCATGATCCGAACATAGTCTGAAATATTTTTATGAAGAACAAATCCCTTACTCGGGCCCGGCCCGAGCCCGAATATCAATTGTCTCTACCCGTCCAAACCCACGGGTCGAGCCCGGGCCCGTGCAGACCTCCAGCTCACATAAATATTTTTTTACGCACTGAGCCATTTCGTCAATCCTTCTTCGTAGTGAATGATTACTCAATTCTTCTTATAATATCGAAAGCTGGTTTTTGCAGCACGGTGCGTATTACTTCACTTACAGCTGGTAGAATAAGTTCTTCACCAATGGTGTGACTTTGCAATCAGTAAAGAAATGTTATATGAAGCACGCAGTCCATCGTTATCTCGCTCAGATTTAGTCACTAATAGTTGTCGAATTGAAGGTGTTTTTAAATATTGTTCTTTGACTGTTTTAAAAAAAGTTAAATCTTTATCTTTTCTGTCGCTATGGACCTTTTGTCTAGTGGTTTTTAAGCTTACAAGGTTTCATTGATTCGTTCGACAAAGTTTTATTGCATAGAAGGCACATAGATAAATATTTTCTGGTAATCGAATAAAGCCATATTTTAAATACTCAACACTATATTGTCTGCATTTTTTCCTCGACTCACTCATACTGCTTTCTGTAAAAAAACAACACAAATTAAAGAAAATAAAATTAATTATCTCTTTGCAAAAAATCGCATTATTATCAAATATATACCAAAATATAATATTGATATATAAAACTGTTTTATAAATTAAATTTAACAAAACTATAGCTAAGCGTAAATAAATTAAATGTATTATGTCAAGAAGAAATCTTGTATATTTAAATATACTTACGTAACGTACAGTATCTTCGTAATAATACAAAAATGATACTTCTTTTTGTTCAAAACTAAGAACATTTGTTGAATGCACTACACATCACAGACGGAATAGAATTAAATTGTTGATTGGCATGACTCTTTTACAGTGCCATATTTTAGACAAGCTATAACATGTAGCGGCGAAAATCTGTTCCTGTTTAAGCCTGCATAAGAAAGATGGCCGCGGTCGGCCTGGTTGTAAAGTGGCGTGGCGGGATGGATATAATTACTTGTTTTTTTTATGTACTATATTTATATTTTACTCTGAACGTAAAAATCACTTCCAAAATATTTATTGCTATTAATTTTAACTTTCATAATAATGAAAATGGGTTACAAATATTCTTTTATATAAAACCTTTTGCGGACCCCCTGACACTGTCCACGCACCTACAAATTATTTTTTATTTACCACAGACCTTCTCAGCGGTCACACGGACCCCTGAGGGTCCGTAGGAACCACTTTGAAAATCACTGAATTAAAGGCTAGTGATAACATAACAGGATGTTCTTTTACCCACGGCTAGTCAAATTTACTGCAACATATTTGATATCAACCTACTCACGAAGGTTTCATAGTTAAGAAATCACTGAATTAGGATGTATGATTTTTAAAGATATACTATATACAGTTAACTACAGATTGAATATTATTGCGTTTTGTGAGGTCCGTCGTGCACTGGTCAACGGCGTTAGCTTCAGCTACGAATGTCACGAGTTTGAATCCCAGTACGGACAGTTTCATAAATTGATTTTTCAATCGATTTATGGATTTCTGTTGGTAGACATGGATGTATATTATGATGTGTAAAATTCCTTCACACCCATCCCATCCTAATAACGGGACGTAGCGAGTTCTATTATTTTATCCTTACTCTTTCGATAAAATCAGATTGAGCAACTAAATAATAAGCAGTTCACGGAAATCAACTTGTGTTGGGATACATCCATATGAAGGTCGTATTCTCCACAATAGAAATGGACATGGCTTAAAAATAGTCAAAAACTGTGTGATTTTAGTTTAGTATTAATCTGCGTTTTTAGATTTCTTAAATGTTTCAATGTCACAACAATAAAGAGCTTCATTGTCTTTTATAATACATACTCATTTCAGACTATCTAGTTTAACCTGCTATAAAATTATTAAGAGATTTATATATTTAAAAAAACTCCTTTGAGAGAGTATTTTATACAAGATTATTAATTTTAACTTGACATTTTTTGTCCTGGCAACATTGTTTGCTAAAGATATTTTTCTTTTGCCTGACATTCTGTAAGGGACTAAATCACACCTACTTGCCTCCGTTGTATAATTTCCGCTTTTGTTGGCAGTTTTCACGGTTAAGAGCTGAGCGATGATGCGACGTCACGGTAAAAAAAAAAATAAAAGTTGATTAGTGCACGCTTCTTTTATATTCATAAAAAAAAAATTTACACTTACTTATCTTACTTAAGAACAATTATTTAAATTACCACCACGGTATTTTATAATTAATTACGAAATTAGAGTTATAACTTAGTTTTCCAACTGACGATTTACGATTTTTTTCAGTTTTTATATTATTTGAATAATTAAATACTTCCTCCGAACAACTTCCATTCCGATAAACCTGATGGAAAACATTGTTTATTAATCCATACTGATTCAATATTTTTACAATAAGCAATAATTACCATTAAGTGTAAATATTTTCTTACATACACAAACTCTGTTATTAAAGATAAACAAATCAAATATTAATAAATAGAAATCTACATTTATGAAAATCAACATTACATATTCAATAAAGATACAGCAATACGTATTGTCTTGTTTTGAGATCGTATTTTTCTTCACTTTTGTAATAATAACATTGATATTGTATTAATATTATTCTTGAATAGTATTCAAATATAATACAAATACACCGCTATGTTTATTCATAGTTGAAGCTCATGAAGATATTAATAAAAAAAAATCGTTATTATTTTATGATATTTTCTTCTGTCATCTGTAGAGTTGTTGACACTGGGAAAAACACATTATGTCAAATATTGCAATAATTTGTAATCGGTCACATTAATTGCCGATGCACTTCTAAGTCTTTCTAATGATTATTTTTCAATTTGTTTACAATGCCACTAACTGTTTTACTTCCTCAGAATTTTTCGGTGAGAAAAAGAGCGAAATAATCTCTTCTATAGTCAAACCTATATTTTTAAAAATCTTGAAATGAAAATAGTTCACTTTACATTTTGAATTCAAAGAGTCTACTAAGCTAGCTTTAAAGTTTTGTCCATTTAAGTTATGTAAAGGTAAAAATGTTAATTACTCAAAACTAATTAAAAAAATATTGTACGTTTAGTACTTTAATTTTAAAGAAAATACATTTCAAATAATATTGTGTTTTAATCATGTGAGTCAACGGTTATTTTCTAGTTAATTATTTAATACCATCGATCAACCCTCCCAAATCTTCAAAGCATCGCTAAAGGCTCGTGCTTATCTGTAAGGCATCTTTCAGAAACCCTTAACCGAAAGTGCTCCCGAAGGAAGCACAAACAGTTGAGCTTTGATACATACGATTTAATGAACAATCTATGGTATTATTTTTATAAATTTATCTTGTTTAGGTATTATAAGATATATCAACAAAATTTATTTACTTCAATATTGTATTAGACAATTAGGTTATCATAATGAATTAATACAGATTTATATAATAATGAGAAAGATATTTGATAGTAAAAAGCTTTATAAAAGAAACATAAAATTGTCTCGAGAGTTACATGTTGCGTAAACCTTTAATGACAAATGATAACAATTGATACGACCCAACCGTGTTTGGTACAGCCCAGTGGCCAGGACCCCCCTTGAATCACCTCTCACCAAAGCATGAAACATAGACAATCGCATGACAACATAGCTTCATTTTGTAAAGTCATTTATTTTAATGCAATAATAATAACATGAGAAGACCCCGGATCGAAGAGAGGCAAACTGCTAGTTATCCAGAGTCCTAGAAGGGCTGTGATCTCAGCCAAACACCATTTCAAATCCGGTTCAAAACTTATTTATTTTCCATCCAAGACGCAGTGGTTTACATTACACAAATATATAAATCCTAACACATAAAATTGATTCTACATTTACATTTACTTAGCAACTGAATTTACTTTAAGCTATAATACAAATGACACGACAAACGATTTTAAATTAAGTCCAATGCAAATAAAAAAAAAACAAACAATTCTCATCGTCACGTCACCTCCGCCGCGACGAGACCTCACTCGTCCGGTTCGACAGATCGTAATCGACTGTCTACAAATAAAATTAAAAAAAACTCTCTGCATGTCGGAGCTACCCTTTTCCGTCAAAATGGAGTCGTCCAGCGGGCGTACCTAGCGGCTATTTAGCGGCATGGTAACAAGTTTTGGGCCGATTCTGCGAATTATTGCCGCTGCCGTTGGGTGATTTCAGTTCTGGACACTAATGAAACTTATACTTAACAAAAACCAGGGTGTGTCAAACAACCCCATTTATTGTAGTGGTTTAAAATCAACCGAGGGTATATTGGCCAACCCTCCCCCCCCCCCACCCCGCAGACACTTGGCAGTTTTACGAAAACTTAAAGATAGCTTGGGCTGAACTGGCGCGTTTTCACTGTCTGAATCACCCTGAAAGCTAAATAATCATCATCATCAACACGCCTGCTATGTTTCAAGCTTATCACTAGTTATAAACTAAATACACTTTCAATGGTAGCCAACCATTTCAGATTGGCCGAAATGGAAGTCCTTGTCATCAATTGGAATCTTGGTTGGATAAAATCGCAGAATTTCATTAAAATTAATACGTTAACATCAGCCCGCTTTTAATTGAGTTTATGTAACATAAAGATCATTTATATCAACTCAATGATTCGAGTCACATATCTCATTACTGGCACAAAAATTGTGAACAATCTTCGTCCATTATGACAAATTAAGTCTTCAAGAGTCTTATTAGCAGTTTTTAAAAATTAAGGATACTACTTTCCATGCGTCTCTTTTGCTATTTAATTACTTTATTGAATTCGCAGAATGTACTTGTCAACTGAACCCAACGTCCATAATTGTATAAATAATATGATATGAAAAATAATTTGTTATTTTTAGCTTATTATAACTCAGTTTTACCAAGTAAATGCCAATTCAATCAATATGTGAATATTTCATTTTAAATTATTTAAAAAATATGACGAATGAAAATAGTTGCATATGAAAATAAATTAGTTTAGTTTCTAATGCATTTTAATTTGCTTATAAAGTAATATTGATATCGTAAACCGCCTATAAAAGACGACAATTTTTGCATTCTCTAACCGATATGATGCCTTAAAATATATTGGTAAAGGTCTTGTATACGTACTTTTTCACGATATTTTTTAAGTTTTAAAATAAATTTAGCTTAAACAAAAAAATATAAAGTATCAATTTCTTAAGGAAAAGGCTTTTCAAAAAGTAAGTTCCGGCATATTTTTGTTTTAAAAAAAACCCCCACTTGTAGCGATACTTTATAATTGAAAGTTGTGTCAAAGAACAATTATTTTTTTGTCATTTTAATACTTAAATTTTGTTCACGAAAGGAAATTGCAAATTATGTCAAATTTGTAAAATCGTAAATTTTTCTTAATGGTTAATCATGAACGACATGTATTTTATTTTTTTTGGAATATTTATTGAATTTTGTATGCAGTGATAAATAATCGATGCTTAGAGCCGTATGAAAAAACATTCAGTTCTATGTTACTTTAATAACATAACTTTTATCGAGTAATTTATATTTGAATCAATGGGAGTCTATCAGAGTTATGTAAAAAGGTTTTCTGGCTCGTGAACCATTATTCGGTATCCGAATAAGGGTTCACGTCAAGTACTCTTGTATCATCTTTAAGGGTTGGAACAAAGTCCATGCAGTACCGCAAAATCTACGAATATCAACCCTTAGCATACCACTTAAGGCATGTATTATTAAAAATTCCATTCAAGACGTCACGAATGTTATAATTGTGCCGATGAGTATTTATTTAGAATTCTATGCTTTCTTTCTAGAAATGAATTGGAGTATAAGTAATGATAATTGCGTATGATACGTTTTCGTTACATTTCAAATATTATTCGTATTAAGCATCTTTCATGATTCTCAAAAATCTTCTTCTTCTATTATATAATATTATAGTCAATTAATTCAACAACATCTGAGCTGTTGAAGATCTTACATGGTTATTTCTATTCAATTAAAACTCGAAGCAATCTGTATATATTTACATATAAAAATGAATAGGTGATTGTTTTTTGGTCCTTTATGCGTTTTTTTACCATTTATTCGATTTCGATGAAACTTTGGTGAGTTGTTTTGCGCACACTCGTGAAGGTTTCTGAAGAAAAATTAAAATCTAAAAAAGAATGTACAAACAGCAACATCTCGGAAAAAACTTCTGGTTTATTCGTGTACGCACCAGAGGGAAACAAAAACTTGTGTGTATCCAAAATCACTTCAATAAACAGAATATAAACACAACCCTTTCTTTATTTGAGTGGCACAATCTATTTTTGGATATCTTGTGGGTTTATACTGTTTTGAATTGAGATTGTAGGTGAATGTGATTATTACAATTTTTAATAAAAAGATTAGTTTAATGAAAGCTGCTTGTTGATTGTTGTGATTTATTTATCCGTCTTTGATTTTGACAGTATGATGGAGAAAGAAGTTTTAAAAAAATTACATGTTTTATTTCCAGTAATTTCCAATAACATCACTGCGACTTTTTATATTTCAAATTGTTCATTTTTTGATCTGCATCGACTGTTTTGTATTTGTAATAAATTGATTTTTATTTTAAAATTTATCATACATAGATGTTCTTCAACGAATTGACGGTTTTTAAAATATTTTAAAGCCAATTGCAATAGTGCTATTTTAGCGGTAAAATATAGTGCGCACGACTTGGATAATCTTTAAAGCTCTTTTTATTTTTTTAATCATATTTGTACACTTGGTACACTGGTCTCCTAATGAAGGTAACTTGACAGAATTTTTTTGAATAAATCAATTTACGAAAAACGTTCGCAACGGGAATTGAATTCGAGATATCCGTAACAGTAGCCAACGACGCTATCAACTGCGCCAAGGACGTCGACGTAAAAATGTTTTAAATACGTTTTAAGCAAAATCTGAATAAATTTTCATATGCAAAAAAAGCACGAAAACCATGCATAGAAAGCAAGGCTAATCAGTGCGTTTCTCTTAAGAAAACAGAATTCCCCTAATGATATCCCTGACCACTTGACGTAACAAAATCACAGAGAAGGGAATAGCAGCCATAAGTTCACATAAAAGTCTCGTATAGTCAAGAGAGTAAAATTCTCAATCGATGGAAAATAACACGCTCTTTAATTTATCGAAACAGATAATTTTTGTTTTTACTTTGAAAGTCTGATTTGGATTGTTTAATAGAATTCCTAGATTTCTAGTATTTATATCATCAAAAATAAGCTTTTGTCATATCATAAATTTACTCTTCACATATACATATAAATCCATTTAAGCTACAAATATACATTGAAACTAAATCACTTAAGTATATCTTAATAATTATTCTGCCCAAAATCAGTTCTTCATCGTATTTAAATCGTTTATTTATATAAACAATCCAAATTATATTGATACCTAAATATTTCAATTAGTAATTAATTATGCGTTAACCACTGTTTCTAATAAATATCCTATATACGAAAGCAAATATGAATTCCGTAATGTATTATTATCCCAATAAGGTATAGATTACTTAAATTACAAAATACATTTACAAATAACAAGGACTTCCGAGTAAATTCTACAGAACAAATTGATTAATCAGCCTATTTCTATTTAGCGCACGTAAACATGTTTTTCAGTAAGAAACCCTATTACTCTTAAGTATGTTCTAATACTTATAAATATAAATATATATGAAAGCATATTTTTACTGTGCATTATATTAAAAGAGACACTGAAATCATGTTTTTTTGTCATTTCCAATTAACTAGTTGGTAGCTATTTTACTTTTTTAAATTGGTCGTTCATATTTTTTTGAGTATTTTTTTCAGTCATTTAGCGTAAGATTTACCTTTATCTGATTTTATCATATTAGTGAATAAATTTACTACGACAACCATTATCTAGGAATCAAAATAAAATTAACAGAAATCTTAACAAAATTCAACTATTTTCTACAGTGAGTATATCAACAGTGGTTTTGATAAAGTAAATTGTGTAAGATATACTATACGTAATAGTTGTTTCATTATTTCTCACATCTTGAAGTCTTACGTATATAATTTACGTAATCTCTATGGTTGTGGCGGAAAAATGGACATGCTTAAAAAATTTGCGTGAAATACTGTCAACATTTGACGTCTTTCAAAACATAGAAGTTGTCTAGAAAAAATTCAATAAAACCTAAATATGTTTACCTTTTTTAACCATATCCAATTCCAATATGGAGCAAATAGACTCTTAATATAATTTATCTCAATAGACCTTTTCTTCGAAGACAGGTTTTACTTAGTTGCTCATCCTCTCTTTTTTGCAGAGTATGAAAATAGAAGGATTGAGCTAAGAGATAAAAAATAGTTAACTTATTGCTCTCGCTATGCTCAATTTTTAGGAGCGGATGGGTGGGAAAGAGTTTTGAGGATCACAAACATCCATACCTTCTATATCAGAGATCCATATATCAATCAATTTATGAAACTACCCGCATCGCAACCGAAGCCAATAAAGTTGAACAATTGACCGTAAACCCGGACACCTATACATACTAATTAAAAAAAAACTGATTCAGAAATCTGAATGCCATACGGCGGGTTAAGTTTTATTTCAAATTTTCAATTACAAACATGGTTACTTCTTTCTGAAACGGTGACGATAAGTCTTTTCGAATTTATAATTCATTACTTTTCTATAGATACCACTGCGAAATTCGTATAGAGAGTCGCAGAATCGATGAAAAGGGAAGATCCTGATTCAATTTATTGTGATTCAACAGGATCATGATGATGCCACAATACCATTCAATTATAAAATATTAATTTGAACATAATTCATTTCGAACGTTATTACAAAATTTGCATACCGCTTTGTTTGTTGCGCAGAGTAATGTTTAAATGTTTAACTAAATACATTCTGAATATTCTGTGCACATAACTCATTATAGATAATCCAGAATCGATCGCTTTAAGACCAAAGAGCTATCTAATAAACCATTTCTCTACTTAAAATTCAACAACAAAACAAAAGTTTAAAAAAATAACATAACGTGGATCGTAGCGTGGCAGGGATGTCAAACTGTTTTTTTCGATATGACATGTGTGTTTTTATTTATATGAAGTAATCTTTTAACTTTTATTTATAAGAAAATTTAGCGATAAACAAAACACTATCGGTTCCGTGGTGCAGTGGTCAACGTCGTTGGGCTCGGTTCAAATCTCGGTACGGACAGTTTTCTAAATTGATTTTTCATTCAATTTATGGGTTTCCGATTCTAGAAAACATTCAGAAAGGGCATTTAAACACTTAGTCGGCACCCACCCTAGGAATAAAAAATAGCCAATAAACCGATAGTTCGATAATACAACAGTTTCAGTAGGTTAATATGAGAAGGAAAAAATATATTTATATCTCAATATCGATCACGTGGGAGATTACACTGTATTTTCAGTCACAGTAGCAAATACTGTTCCTTGCTCTCAAAACCGTATTTGAACGTAAAATATAATGACTTTAAAACGTTGTTCTGGATGAATAATATTTATTAATATATTATCTTTCAGTTGGTACAACACAATTTTTTTTCAACTGTTAAATGTTTATCTACCGGATCCGTGGTCGAGTGGTCATCGTTAACGTCTTCAGATGCGGTACTCACGGGTTCAAATTCATGTGCTGCGTTTTTGGTCAATTTCATTTTAGTAATCAATTAATGAATTTCTGTTCGAAGGTATGAATTTATGTGATGTCTAAAATTCCCTTCCACTCATCTAATTCTAAATACGGAGCGTAACGAGAGCAATTAGCTAACCACTAATCTTGTCTTATCCCTATTATTCTATCCCTACTCTCTTCGAAAAGAGAGAGGTTGAGCAACTGAGTAACAAAAAAATACTCCTTCACTAAGCAAAACCAATCCTGATCATACTATAAACTGTGTTACACAATAAATTTGTACATGAAAGAAAAAATCTTGTAAATTTTTGGTAAAAGGGTAATAAAACACGTCTTAATATGGGATTGTGGTTACAAAAAAAATGTTGGATCTTCCTCATTGATCCATGCAAAGTCTTCAAATCTTCTTATCCACTTTATCCAAGCTCTACAGACATATTATAGAGAGAAAGACCTGATAATTACTGAAACTAACTCCATCCTTTCTTTCATTACCATATCCAAAAACAGTGGTTGTTCTCGATTAAAAACCAGTTTTTAGCCAGATTTTAGTATTTATTAGCACTTAAAATGCGTCACGGCTGGATCAGATATGATATAAATAATTCGAAGATGCAATAAGCCATATTATCATAACTCCCACATCTTCATTGTAGAACCAGAGACAGATGAGTTGATAGCTCTCGGGCCGGTATTTTGATAGGCCTGCCGTAGACACTGAAAAATGGCCTGGGGACTCCGTGTTTATTTTCCGAAGCCGAGGCAGTATTATATGAAACTTAACACGGTGCCAAATAAATTCTTGCCTAGGAATTTTCACTAGAATGCACTGTGTCACATCGATTACCCGCTGTTTTGGGTGCGCAGCGTGCATAGAAATGCATATATAAGGGTCCTTGCGAAAGATTTATGCATCGGAAAAAAGTTGTAGCAGGTTGTTAGAAAGTGAGAGAAATGCGCTGATTTTTAACATATTTAATTTTTGAAAAAAATATGAATTGTATGTTTAACGCGTTGGTTGAAGTAGTTTAAATTCATATAAGAACGTTTCCATAATCTCGAATTTTGCTGTAATCAGTATCAAAAAGACTCTTTTTGCATTAATCGGATTCCCCCATGCAGGTGATATCAATAATATCGATGGCCTAGTTACATAGTGATACAACTATAAATCGGTGGTTTTGTGATATGTCCGATCAAAGTTTTGACTCATCTTAAATGATTCGTAATAAATGATGGCTTATTATGTTTATTACTTTTTTATTCAAATAGGTGGTCAACAGTTTAAAGTTTTAGAATTATAAGTTGTTTCTTTATGGAACGTCATGATTTAAAAAAATGTATCTCCACAATACGATATTTCGATATACATTTATATAGAACAACTGAAACGTTTTTTGAATTCTCTTAAGCTAGATTTTATCAATTATTACATAAAAATCGTACAATTTTTATTTATTAATACATGTCGCTGTTACAAAATCCAAATCACCTTTATATACATATATTCAAGATCTGATCTCATTAAATATATGTGTACAGATGTGTTCAGTTCAATTTTATAAAATAAACAAATACCGTCTTTGAAAAAGCATGTCCGTAGGTATATATACATTTCCTGGCAAAAAAAATTCTACTTACATTCAAAATTCTATATGATTTTTCCTGAC
The DNA here is from genome assembly GCA_022494535.1 of Himalopsyche phryganea. NCBI lineage: Eukaryota > Metazoa > Arthropoda > Insecta > Trichoptera > Rhyacophilidae > Himalopsyche > Himalopsyche phryganea. The sequence continues at coordinate 728,993 of JAGVSL010000060.1, read as the reverse complement.
TTTTTACAACATTGGCTGTATACTAAAAATACAGGCATCGTATCGAGTATGCAATTTTATAACTCAGCTTTATTAACTTTTGTATTGTCAGCGGTCATAATAATCTGCCCAAAAACCACCAAAAGTCCATAAAAAATTGATACGGCAACAAAAAGAAATGGTCCCCATAACACATATCCAAATAAAACCTTTTGGTGTCATATTTTTTACAAGTATTTTTTAGGACACGTGCGCTGTATATTATTTATTACTGGCAGTTTAGGTGAGGTGGTTTAATACAGCCCTAAAAACTACACTCAGTACACTATAAAACAAATAATTTACAATAAATTTTTAGTGGCGCACGCTCATTCAACTTTCTAAAATTATTATGTTCGTTTTGAAGCACATTTTATAGCAACAGAAGTTTATTTAGTAAACACATTTTAAAAATAAAAAAAAACAATTTGTTTTGTACTACTTCCACAATTATATAATGATGAATACCAGATTCACTCATCGCGGACATTATCAAATAATAAACAAAAAAAATGTGTTTTATTTTTAAAATACAATGCGTTTTCAAGAATTAACAGTGACACCTTAAAAGTGTTTTATACATATAAAGTTTTTTGAGATCTATTTGGGTTCACTGACAAGACATGATATTATATTTCTTCTGAATATTAAATTAAAGTTGTAAATGTAACGATAGTACTACTTAAGAGAAAAATTTAAAAAAAATACCGATAAACGTTAAGTTTTAGACCAAATGATGACAAATTAATATGATAAAACAAAAAATTAGGAAACGGTCTGTTACAAAAAAATTGTGTTCCATTTTTTACAACCATGCTAATGTTTCAGTAGTTGACAATCCAAAAAATTGAAAGTTCCAGTAGTTGACCACTTTTTTTCGCAGTAGTTGACCATGTCTAATCAGAGGGATTCATGAAAACCTTTCATTAGAGTTGCCTCAGAGCTTCCTGTTAGACCACTCTTGGTTGAATCGAGTGGTATTCGTACGATAAAAACTGTTATGGGGAAGAATAAACTTTTGAATTCATTGAAACGAATGACTCCTCTCGAGATTTTCCATTTCAAAAATCAAATACCACACACAAATAATCATGAGCTAACGTCATCCACGACTATTGTTTTGGTATGCTAGAAATAAGCCAGTTCATTCTAAACCGCATTATGATTACAAAACCAACGTTTTATTATAAATATGGCCAAAGGATGTGCGTTTTATTCTTCTCGTATTTAAGACGACATTAAATTTAATGAATGTTTTGTTTTTTTGATTCGGTTTCGAAAGAGTAACAAAGCTAAGGTAGGTGTGTCAAATAATATTCTTAGATTGTAGACTGTAAAATTAAATTCCCTTCGGTGGTTTTCGCCAAAGTATACCTACTCCTCAGTAATAATAAATACAAATTGTTTTTCGCCGCCTTGAAATATAAATAATAACATCCAATGAATGTCTTTGTAGGGAAGAAGCAGTAAAGAGTCAAATAATAAAACCGAATTCGCGGTCTTAAAAACCCGAACCGAACCGAATTCAGCCGATCCGAAGTAATTTGTATTCGGTTTATTGTATACTCACTGCTGTAATCGTAAAATAAGAACAAATTTCCGACGATGCTTTTAGCGTTTACTGCATTTACTTTTTAAAGATCATTTGAATCGTTTCGGCTTACATTATTTCTCTTAAGTGGTACTACAGTAATAAAAAACGTTTTTGGCCACATTCTAAGGATAATAAAAATAAAATAGTTATACATTTTACAATCGTAATAATTGACATATTAAATAATATTACACTATGCTGATTTCTATGAAGCTACAACGATTAAGTCGCTGACATCAGTAGACGATGTTATGTACCCAGCTCTCAGCTAACTTTCATTTACATCAAAACACTTTAAATCTATCAAACCTACCTAAGAAATAACAAATTAAAAAATATGCAATCATTACCATAAAATTAAATGGCTTACTTGGCACAAATCACGTAACCCGGAAATCACATTAATGACAACTTCGAGTATAACAGCCCCATTCTAAATATCGATAAATCAGAACGAGATTATTGGTCAAGTCACATACCTTGTATCAATCGATTGTTGATTCGTGTTTGTCGTCTTGGTGGTTTATTTGTATTTGTAAATTATTATTTTAATACTTTAATTTTAAGATAACAAAGCTAAACACCGTTTTAGTCTAGGGATATAAAATAATTATTCGAGAGAGGGTGAAGAATTCACAATGATTAACATCACTCATATAATATCATTAAAATGTTCTTTAATTACATGTTGGCAAGTTAGTATAACTTAATGTTATAACACCTAGATCATTATTTTTCTAATTAGAAATAAAATGTCATACAGATTATGAGGAATGCTATAATTTTCATGGTTTAATTAGACGACAGTCTTCATGCTGAAAGTTAACCAATAGTAATTGCTTTTATAAATATTCACAATATATTAATGATAATAAGATAGAAATAACTAGCAGATTGATTTTGATATTCAATTAACATGATAATTCTTATGTAATAATTTAAAAAAATAGCATTAAGGCTAAGTTGGAATCAGAAATATACGAGTGTCGCTTACTAAAAAAATAAACTCAATACCAACGGACGAAGAAGAAAAATGGTGGATTTGACAGGCTGTCAGACTTTTATTGATTAATATTCCAGGTCTCAGGCACGAAACATGATATTATGTATTCAAAATGGATACAAATCCTAGGAAATGTTTTTTTCCTTCTCCACGGTCTGCTGCATTACTCGGAAAGTGTATTCATGATTCCGTCAAAAGTGAAAAGTTTCTACTAAAAGCAACTCTCTGGGCCTATTTGGGCTCCACAGTTGCCTACCTTTCTCAGATACGTGACAAATATTTCGATGCTACCTTGTGTATCGTATCAAATAGCCATCAATTCAGTGACGCAGGTATGACTTTCCATTTCAAATGTAACACATCAAGATGTCCGGACCCAAAAGAACGTAATTGAAAAATTTCTACTGTTTGAAATAAACAAAAATATGAAATCTTGATAACAACATACAGTAATACTTGCATTGATCTTGATACTCTTGATCTAACGTTCCTTTTGGTTACACAGTCAATGATTCAAATCCCTAAATTAAAACTTTCATGCAAAAATAAATATGTGTTATGATACATGAATGTCTATGATTTTAAACCTACTACCTAGCGCTTATCCAATCCTAAAAACTTGGCCTGAAGAGAGTAATTAACTTCTTAATCTTTCCTTACCCGATCTTAAACTGTGTGACTGATTGATATCCTAATCTCGCTAATGAATTTCTGCTGAAATGCGCCACTAGTAGCGCATATTAGTTAATTAAAATAAGAATTCGTAATTGTTTTTTTTACACTGATGAATTAAACGTAACCATAGCTGTAAAATAGCTCTTGAAATCCTGATTTGTAGAAAATCCTATTCGATTCCAAATCAATAAGATTGAACTATTTTGCTGTAATCAGTGTGGCATATTGAATAGAACTGTGTTAAAATTATCAGTTTGAATGATTTTTGCGAAATTTGTTACGTAAACATAAACACATAAATAAAACTAACATTAAAAACCGATTTTTTATTACAACATCATAACTTGTACATTATTCATTTTAAAATCCAAAATTTTATTGGAATGTTATATAGCTTTCAAACATTTTCTAATCCAAATAGATTATATTATTTTCACTGTCAAAAGTGATAGAGCTTAATCACTAAATATTTGGGATTATTCTTTACTTTATTTAATTTTACAAAGCGACTTTTTTTAATATGTTGGCTGAAGTCATATTCTAGAATAAGTCAACTTTACTCAACAACAACTGATTGAGGTTATATTAAAACGAAATTTGTTAGTTAGATTTTTCGCATTGCTGATGAAGTGTCGTAGAATTAATATCACAGAATCAATTGTTCCAAGAGTTTAAAAAGTTTGAGTATTGGTTCTGTATTTCTTTCTGAGCTATCATCTTAAAAATGCCTGACAATTGTTATATATAAAGTTGCGCTGTCTTTCAAGGTTTATTTTTACCAAGTGACGCCCATGTGTCAATCCTTTTCACATTTTCTTCGTCTTTTGCCTCTCGTTCAAGACTATCGGTGCTTGTTTTATGCAAATGTCATCTGTTTTCAAACAACTTTAATATTTAACTCCTGCGATGCTTAGAATGTGAATGTTTTCTTCTCTTCGTAAAAATACTTAGACTTCTGCAATGCAATTTCATGAAAGATTTTAATTAAAGATTTTTAAACGTCATCATCGATAGAAATTTAGTTATATGAGCTTTGATCCATTTGAATCATAGATATATAAAGTTTTGATTCGTATCTGTATATGAAATACATCGCATTTGGTGAAATCAGTAAAGAAATGGTTGTTAAAGATATATCACAGCAATGCCTTTTCATTTAATAGTAGGTTAGGTAAGATGGGTTGAAAATTTGTCGGTATGTTTTTGTCTTAGGATTAAAATGTAAATAGCCTCATTTTAATAAATATAACAGATATATTTTCGGAAACGAGAGCATGAATTACAGGACAATCAGCGTTACCGCTTGGCCACGGGTCATGGTAAATGCACAGATTTAACATAGTTGAATGTGTTTGTCCCGAATTATATAAGCTATTTTAGTATTTTAAATGTGATATATAAAGTAAATTGAATATGAATTCCTGCTAAACTTTGATAAAGTAAATTAATAATAATGAGACGTATACTTTAAATTGCACAAATGTGTATGTATCTATTGGTAGTTGACTAAAATTAACGCTTCAATATCAAAAAAATAGATTTTAAAACCCTTTCATATATTTACATAGAAACTAAAGATGTACCAATTTAACGTGGCCGCTAGTAATGTTGCCACCACCGAGTTATGAATGTTGACCTACTCAACGAGAACTTAAATTGAACAATTTCTAAAACTGATATTTTAGCGACGGTTATTAAAAGTAAAGATATATTTTGAATAATAATGGCAATTGGAGAAATTTATTCTAGACTGACAATTCTCGTTCCGAATTCGGTGGCGCCCAAGTAATGTTGGTAATACTATAGTTGTATGTATTGTTACATAACCATGAACAACCTAGACCAGCCTTGAGGTGAATGTGCTCTCTCGAGAATTTCATTATATTTCTTCGATCGTTTATCTAAAAACTAACAAGCGTATTTAGACTCTGAAGTATTCTTATTTAACGATTTAAATGATCAATTCTTATCTTAAAATATGACAGCCTTCAAAGGCACCTTGGACTATTTCAAGTGAATTGAAACTTGAACGAAAAATAGTTGCGTCTTCAAACACGTTAAACATAAAGAAGCGAATTGATAAGGCAATGGCGCCTTCGTAGGGTAAAGTAAAGTAAAACTTAAGTTGTTTTAAATAAGTCTGCGTGGAATCACTCTGCGCCTCTAAAAACTTTTGAGTCGTGTAGCTTTTAAAGAACAAGCCCAAATGATGAAGATACAAAATCTTATTTGAATAAAATTAGGGTCCCACCGCTCGACAAACTTCCAAACTAACTTTTTCCTGTTAAAAATAATCAAATTACCCAAACTGGTAAACGAAATGCTGCCTCTAAATAAGATTACTTTGTATCCAAAAACGATATAGTAATTTTTTAACCGCTTCGATACAGAAAACTTTCCTTGTTTTATGTGTATTATTAATTTCTTTTAATTATATCACATCTTAGAATATATTTAAATATTGCACGAAATTAATAATAAGGTATTTCAAACACAATATTATGATAAATATTTTTGAAAAAAAAACTGTCAAATTTAGTTGAGCAACAAAACTTTTTTCATGTTCTTTACGTTAAAAAACACATACATATTGTATGTGGCAGTAAATAATACGGTCATGATTGTATTATATCTTAGAGCAGGGGTCTCCAAACTTTTTGACCTAAGGGCCGCACTGTTTCCATCACTAAGTCCCAATGGCCGAGACCTAGTTAGCACAATATAAAAATGTTTTGTTTAAATCTCAATTGAATAAAAAATGTTTCACGCATTTTAAAACATTCCAAACATTGTTCAGGGGAAAGTTACAGCTACATAAATATCATTAATTGAAATGTTTCATTCATTATGTGAATTACCTATGTATGTCGCTTATTGTAAATTTTTAGGATAAATCTCATATCATTAATTATTAAAGTTAAAATATTAATCTTCACTATGTTCTTTAGTTATTGTGTTTAATAAATAAAAACAGCTAATTATTATTTTTTATGATTTACTTACATTGTAAATTTTACAATGTGATCAAAATAAACTATGGCGGGCCAAAGTTTGGAGACCCTGCTTTAGATGAATAAATTGAAATTAAATGAAAAAGATTTAATATAATTGTATTGACAAAGGCATAGGGCAGATTAAAAAGTTTTGACATGACGCAGATGTGCGCAATTCTGGAGATGGTTGTATTTTGTCTAGGAATATATTGAAAAAGAGATGAAGAATAACATTAATAATAGCAATATTTTGTGTACATTATATGTATAAGTAATGCAACAGCAAGTATAAAGCTTCATAAACCATCCTGTAGATTCCCAATTAGCAAGGGTGTCCACCAAGGTAACATAATCTCACCCAAACTATTTACATCCACTCAATAGAAGATATATTCAGACGCATCGACTGGGAGAAGAGAGGAATTCTCATCAACGGGGAATACCTCATTCACCTATGCTTTGCAGACGACATTGTTGTCTTCGCGGAAACTCAACAAGAACTCCGGGGCATAATGCAAGAACTCGAAAATGAAAACTTGAAAGTAAGCTTAAAGATTAATGTCTCAAAGACGAAAGTTATGATAAACCACTTCGCTGACCCAAAAGCGATCTTCAATAACTGCAATCAAATCGAGAGGGTCAGCAGCTATGTATACCTCGGACAGCAAATGTCTGTAGATGGAGGAATACACGACGAGATTGCTTGGAGAGCCAAGCTAGCATAGAGTGCATTCGGGCGCTTAGGTAATATCTTCAAGAGCGACCTTCCATTATGCCTGAAGCGTAAAGTATTCAACCAATGTGTCCTACCAGTGTTAACGTATGCTTGCGAAACATGAACTCATAATATACGAGAGGTCCAAAAATTGAGAATGGAGCAACGTAGCATGGAAAGGTGCATGTTGGGCATAACGCGTAAGGACTGCAGAAGAAACCAATGAATAAGGAAGCAAACAATAATGAGAGATGTGATAGAGGTTACCAAATTGATGAAATGGTGGTGGGCCGGATATGTCACATGGTGAACGGACAACCGCTGGACGAATACAGTCATTCAGTGGTACTCAAGGGGCACTAAGCGGCCACAGGGGCTCCCCAAAACCCGCTGCACACTGAAAGTACGTGTCAGCAAAAAACAAGGAACCGAGAAAAGTGGAGGGAACTGGGGGAGGCCTTCATCCAGCAGTGGATCTACCCCAGCTGAAAATTATTGCATGTATAATTTGAAAAATTCGACTATCAGACGGGTTGGTTGGTTGTTATTTAATTTTGAAGACCAATTACACATAAATATTAAAGGAAGGAAAAATTCTGAAAAAATTAGAATTTTTTTAATCGTAATCTGAGTCAGAGAAGGAGTTGGAGTCGGGTTGTTGGTCAATGTCATTGTTGGAGTCAGAGTCGCGTTTTTTTTGGATGACTCCACACTCCTGGATAATTTACTGAATTTCATAGTTTTTTTTTTAATTCAATACATGCGCATGAATATTTTTATTCATTTTCCAATCTCAACTGACATATTAATTTGATTCATCTCAAACAATTTCACTTTCGGCCAAAAACGGTCAGCGCCTTTTTTTTAAGCCATGTTCGCTGCCAGAGGGAAGCATAAATATGGACTCCTAATGGAGGTATCTCAATAGAAGTTTATCTTCGAGAAATTCTTATTACTCAATTGCTCAACCTTTTTTTTCGAAGAGAGTAGGATAGAAGGATAGTGCTGGTAGAGGACATTGCTTTCCATGTTCACTCCCAACGTGGAGTATATGGCCTCCTAATGGAAGTATCTCAACAACAGAAATGCTTGTTACTCAATTCCTCAACCTCTCTTTTTTTTTCGAAAAGAGTAAGGATATAAGGATAGGGCTAGGACAGTACTAGTAGTTAGCTTATCTCTCTCGCTACGCCACGTTTGTGAGGATTGGATGGGTGGGAGGAGGTTTTCGATATCAGAAACACTCAGACTACCAACCATAAATCGATGAAAGATCAATTTATGAAACTGTCTGTAGCGGAAATTGAACCCGAGACATCCGTAACCGTAGCAAGCGATGTTACCAACTGCATCACGGAGCCGACAGGACTACTGGTTAGCTAATCGCTCTCACTACGTCCTGATTTAAGGATCCGATATGCAGGAGAGAATTTTAGACATCACCAATATCCATATATATGAACAGAAATCTATAAATTGATTGAAAAATTATTTCATGAAATTTTCCGTACTGGGATTTAAACAAGTGAGATCTGTAACCAAAGCCAATGACGTTGACCACTGCACACGGATCTACTTTACTTTACCTGCATAATACTTTGACAATATTTAAAAAATAAGTAAAAAAAAAAAGAATCAACCTCTTGTTCAAGTATAACAAATGTATTTTAAGTATTCTCTCAGTTGATCAGAATTATTTTAATATGTGAAGCTGACTTAAGGATTCCTCAGAACTATTCTTCAAAGAGCCAGCTTTGCAAAAATAAAAAAATATATTGGTACGTTCGTTAAACAGTTTTCCTTTACAGGTGTGCCTAGGGGACGAATCGTAAATATGAAAATCAATTTTTTATTGAATCTAGACTATTTTAAACACCCTAATTTGGTCTACGCCTTTTGAAAGCTGCTTTCAGTGGCGTCGTATAAAAAGGGTTGAATAAGTAATGCGAAATTACATGGAAAATATCTAATAAAAAGTAACCATAACTGCCTTAGAAGCCAATTTAGGGGACTTTTTATTCAAGGATCTTACGTAAATTTGCCTTTTCAGCGAAGCATAAATTTGTAATGGACATTTAGAGTACATATGAGATGTCAGGGATCAAAGATTATACGAGACGCTTTGAAAAAATATTTTTTACTTAATATAAGACTTCTATTTTTGATGGATTGTTTACTTAAAACATCGTTGTAACATATAAAGTGAATAAATTATTATTAAATCATTTTTATAAATTTAGTGCGTTTCTTCATATTTTATTATCTAATAAGAGCCTATTTTAAATCAATGATTTCATTTTACTTTCACTTGTATGAATATAAAAGTTTTTCATTTATTAGGTTTATTTAGATCGTTATATTTTTATAATGTTTATTATATAAACCTAATAATGGCAATGTATTATATCGTCGTTTTTCAAAAAAAAAACTAAGTTGTAAAAATTACATATTTAGTTAGTTATACCAAAATGTTTCTTATTTCAATCTCTAGCGTATGGAAGAACACGCTTATTTTAAAAAAATATACTTTTTCTTAAAAACAATTGTACAAACAAAATGAAAAAGGTACGGCATTCCAAACATTTGAAAAAATTCAAAATCCAATTACTCAAAACTAGTATTTTGCAGTTAGTGTCTTCTTCCATGAAATTATGATATGATGATATGTACGATGATATTAAGTAAAGAAAAATATTATAATGGAATCATAATATTTTATAAAAATATAGGTGAACTAGTTTTTACATTCTTTACTTTGACATTTACAAATTGTGTTTCACTTATTTTGAATTATTTACATTTTAATAAAAGTATCTGGCACTACAGCTGACAGCCAACTCGTCAAATAGTCTGAAAATTTAAAAATCATAGGAGATAAACTGATGAGAATTTTTATAAGTCACTCATGTCCAAGATCACAAATTTAAATAGAAAAAATCTCAATTCGATATTGAACTTGCTGGGATTTGAAGCCACCTGATCGGTTGGGCAGAGCTCTTACCACTAGACCACAGAGACCGAGACTAGATGAATACGTTATTTTAGAGCGTGTGAATATTTACTCAATGTGGTTATCAGCAAATTTTAGAGATAACTTATTTTTATTTAGATAATGAGATAGTCAAACGCTTAGTACTAATCACTTCCTATATCAATTCTTCGATATTTACTATATCAGAAAAGAAAGATTGAGGAAACGACTTCCAACTAGCTCCAATATATCGTTATCTGTTAAAATCTTCTAAAAGGAATTTGGATTTTTTATTTTGATCAAAATAGTCGTAAAAAATCAATTCGTTTACATTAAAAATGAGTTACTGTAAGTACCAACTTAGCAAATCAAACATAGGAGGACAAGTTTCGAAATTCAATTATTAACTAAGCTAATTGGTTTAACCTCAGGTGGGTAATAAATTTAACGTCCCTTCCTTAATTCAATCATCACAAGTTGCAAATTACGTCTTGCAGGTTGGCCAACAAGATTTTGACCTCGGGCTACTCGACAGACCACTTAAATCAAAATTATAATTAACTTTTCCAAGCTTGAGAAAAATAAAAAAATAAAGTGTAAATTACGTAAAGTCGTCCTTGAACACAGTGTCAATAAGTAAGTTTAATCTTAGTGGTTAATCGGCTTAATATTATTGTAACTCTTGGTTTTTAATATAAGTGGCTTATTAACATATTTTCAAGTGGAAAATATATATTTATTTTATTTAAAACGCAAATATTTTGTTGATTTATATTTTATTTTAAGAAATTTTATTTCATACGCACTTGTTGAAAAGATTACTAATTACTTGACGGAAACTTGCGTCTACGTCAACCGAGAAAATATTCAATTATTATTTTTGAACTTTAAAGTGGTTTTGAAATATAATCAATTAAATGCCTTGACTAATAGTGTTTGTAAAATGTGTGTCATAAATACACAATTATATTATATGGCGTTATTGATTTCATATTTAAAATATCGTAAATAAAAGAAATATGAAATGATTTTTAAAAAAAAAATTTGCCTTCAACCTTACTTTCAATTTTCTTATCTTCAGATATCAACATTTCCGTATCTTTCAGTTCAATGGAAGAAAGTGAGTGATTGACTGATATACTCTCAACATGAAATACGAATATTAAAATACAGATATGATGTTGAAAGGTACTAGACCTGCCGGAGCATTTATCTTGTTAATGTCACTATTTTTGGGCTTTCAAAGCTCCATATATGAATGATATCAAAGAAATTTGACTGCTTGAATATTTTAGAAGAAACCGATTCAAAAAGAGGTTAGCTTATTACTACCAAACATTTATAGTTTTTAGTAGTAATTTTTTTCATGAATTATTACACTAAAAAACTCTTTATTGCTATTTTTAATTTATTCGTAGAATTGGTTGGTATTTATTTGATGGAAATCAATTGTTTAATAGGAGGATAATGTCGAGGGAAAAGGCAGAAAATTTAGTAATACAAGAATAATAATTATGTTAAATTGATATACCAGTTTCACGCTGCCCAAACTTTTTTAGTTCAAGCGTAATTCTGACGATACCATGATGCTGAATAACTACCAGCTATAATTAACACAATTCTTGTTCAACTAAATTATTCTCAATATTATTTTATTACTAATATAACCGTACCCGTCATAGATGACTGTATTGAAATTGAAATACTGAATGTCTAAAGTTGCTAGTGCATCGGAACTGTGTGTGTATTGTTTACACCGCGAACGCTTACGTCTTAGAAATTTTCATACCTACATATGATATGTGATAATAATATAGCGTCTACAGCCCGGTCTGGTCTACTATAAAAACGATTATGGCTTGCTTACAAATCATAAGATTTGGTATCTATAAGTTAAAGTTATAACAAGCTTTTTGCTAGAATAAAAAAAAAACAATATTACTTTTCCAAAGCCATTCATTATATCCAATGAACCCAGGTAGAGCGTTAAATTGCATACATTATGTCATTTAAAACAGAAAGTCATCAAAAACTGAGATCAGTATAAGCTCGATATATTATTGATTAAGCACAAAAAAGCGGCAATGTGGCAAATCACTCTGTTCCAGGCTATTTTTCGTTTTATAAATGTAATTCAAATATTGATTATAATAAACTGAATTACTAAACCAAAATTTAAAGTCAAATCATTTTTTTCGCAACGTTTAATAATGATACTACCGCCCGTTAAATCTTATCACCAATCTTTCTTAACTCAGTTAAGATCTTTTTCGATCCCATTCTTTCATCATTCATTTTCATCATTAAAAAGGGAAAATTCTATGAAATTAAATTAGACCGGGGCTGATGTTACACCTTATTTTTCGTCCCCGACCGCGATTTTGTTCCGTCCCTCTGGATTTTAAATTATTGCAATAACATCATCGATATGGTAATGACGTTTGGACGTGGCGCGCTTGCCGCTGCCGACGGCCATAATGCGAAATCGATATGCCGATAAGGTGTCTCCGAAGTTTCGTGGCACGGAAACACGACAATAATTAATAAGCAATTAAAATAAAACCGAATACGATTTTATACCGCTGCCTTAAACGTATTTTATAGTAAGCGATGCTTCCAGTTATTTCAACTCAAATTTTATCATAATTATTGATGCTTTTTTTACGTCACCTTCACACGCATTAAAAATTCACTCTTACGCACACTCTCTCTCTGCTTGCGCTGACAGAGTATGTGTGTGTGCTGCATTAGATATAAATTAAGACAAATATAATATATTGTAATACACAATAATGTATTATAGTATTGTTGTCAGTTAATTAATATGTTTGGTCAGTAAATTATTGCTAAATAAATAAAAGTAAGATTAGGTTTAATAAAAAAAAGATCGTTTTTTATAAATATCTCACCCAAATTTTTTTTAACTTACCATTTTGATTCATTACCGACCATTTATTATTTCTCATTGACCAAAAGTTGAAATAGTTACTGACCCAATAAATACAGGCCAGTAAATAATATTTTTGCATATAATTCATGAAATTCTTTAGCAATCACCTTTCGTTGTAATGAAGAATACGTTTTATTTAAACCATGCCCACTCTCAATGTGGAGTATGTAGACTTCTAATAAAGCAACTCAACATATACTATTTAAAAAAAAAACAGCATTCAATAGCTGAACCTTCCTTATTTGGAGAATTTAAGAATATTATAATTTAATTAGGTAAAATTGCCATTTTATAACTTTGCACACCAGATCTAGGATCACGGGATCCTTCCATACCAATACACTGACACGCTCTGTATATACACACAAAGGCTAGTAAAGTGTAAATGTTGTTAAATGTATATACTAGTAAGCTTATGGCACTCGCTATTCCCCGATTAAAAGATCAGGTGTGTGAAAGTAAATTTTATTATAAATTAAATAAGAAGCACAAACAACCAGGGCTTTTTAAAAATCAGACATTTTTATTGGGAAATTATTAAATAAAGACTATTTTCAAAAATTAGTTTGTAAAATAAAAACTACATATTTTTTATACTTTGAAACACGGTTATTCAATATTTCAATGCCAATAAATTCTGAACGCAGTGAAAACATTGCTCTCCAAGAACATTCATTTTATTTTATTGTTCGCGGCATACTACTAATGCGCATTTCATTTATGAATAAAACCTTTTTTTAGTATTCTCTTCATTTTTCGTATTTTTCATTCGATATTTTGAACTAAAGAGGGAAGAAATAATAATTAAATGTTTTCGTTGCGTCGATTTCTCTCGGAACGTTTTATTATTTTATCCTACATTTTTGCGCTTTGTTATTATTTTATAAAATGCGTTCCACTTTCAAATGGGCTTATTAATTTTTCACATTTTTTTTTTGAAAAATATCGTTTGTGTGTTTGTTAATAAATCAAAAACAACGATGCGTGCGTATATTGTTTTGCCAACATCGTATAATTTTGTGTGAAACATTTTATTGCTATTGAATAATATTATTAAGAACGCTTATTTTGTAATATTAAAATTATAATTTATTTATAATGAAACCACATTATAATAAAAATTAAATATCATAGTTAATAGTTCTACAAGAATTATTTAAATTAGTTAATTGCTATTACGGCTTCACCCCTACTTCAGAACCATGTTTAAATTGATTTAAGTTATATAGATATACTAAAATCGATTTAAAAATAGTTTTAACGATAGCTTCTAAATAGCTATAAACCAATTCATATAATTCTTGTTGAACTTAAAACTTTGATGTTTTAACATTATGTACCAATAATTTAATTCAAAACTTCATTATTTGACACTTGTTTTTAACTCAATGGTTATTAATTTTAATTTAATTTTATATTAAAAATGAATTTCCACAAAGTTACTGCTAAATCCATTAAAAATAACAAACAACTGATTTACTGGAATCCCCATTTAAGGAACACCGGATTCACAGTCCCTTATTATTTAATACAGTAAAATCAATCACCATTAACCAACACGCTTATTCGAAAGCTTTCATAAATACAGATCTAGCCGCTCTTTGCTCATACTGTTCAACTTTTCTATTATAGTATTGACAATATACTGACTCAAAGCATTAAGTCATAAAACTAAATTCTGAATCGCATTTAATGCATTATTTTTGTATAAAATAATCTCTGCCCCAAGCAATTTTTTTTAAAAGGTTTTCTTTACATCATAAAGAATAATCTTTTTAATATACAAATCATAGGATTTGATATCGATGAGATTAGGTTATATCAAGCTTTCTGCCAAAATAAGAAAAAATCATATGACCTAATACCGCTTTTTTTTAAAACCATTATATCCTATACGCGTTCTGTAAGTATACCCTCAATATATTCAGTTTATAAGATAATATAATGGTGCTTAATTTTCTTTCAAAACCTATAATAATGTCTATTTTTTTATAAAATATCTCAACTAAAAACTTTATTCTTAACCGTGCCTAGCAGTCAATTACACGTGCTAACCCTAAAACTTTTCTTTGATATCCTAAATACATCGGTAGTCAGCTGTCTGAAAAACGCCATTACGGATAAATAGCTGAGTATGCACACACGTTGAAAGAAAGTAACGGTCGACGTATTGATTAAGCTTTTTCAAGCAAACAAAGCCACAAATCACTCGAACGTGGGGTCACCATAATCCAACGATACAAAAACGGGACGCTTTGTTCGAACAGTTGACAAAAAGGAAACCTTCGTAAAACCTTAGCTTACAAAAAGCCAATCCGTATTTCAAGTATGTATTCGCATATTTTATCAATTTATATAATCTTTTTTTCAAACGAAACGTGCTTTAGAAGAATGTTTCATAATTTAGGTATGTATGTTTTACATGATATTTGCAGAACGGATAAGGTATAGTAAAGTTTGTAATTATTGTTTTTTCACACAAAATATTACACTATTCTGAAAGTCTTAAAAACAAAATATGCACAGAATAAAACAAAGCATATATCCTGAACGACCTAAAAATTCAGGATAGACTCTCGGCTGTATATACAAGACGCCTACTCAGTTTTTTTGGCCACATCCCCTGCAAGCATACTGATAATCTTGAGAGGTTTGTCATCACAGGGAAGGTCTAAGAAGGGGATGCGGAAGGGCTTCAACTCACTGGAGTGACAAAGCGAAGGACGCCACGAGCCTCTGCTTACACCGTGAAATATGTGGACAAATTTTTTGATAACGTGAGGCGGCGTGGTGTAGCTCAAAAATATCAAGCGTTCTCCGCTAACGGAAGTGTCCTACATGAGAGGTGGCAAACACATACAGCGCGTAAGCGCGTCAAACGCCGCCTCACCACCGCGTCATCTCACACTCGCAAAACTTCATCCACCTAATGGGCCGGACCGTCTTAGGTGTTTGGCGCGCTCACCTCTTACGCAAGGAATTCCCATTGGTGGAGAACGATTGATATTTTAGAGCTACGCCGCTGCTTTTGACGATCCTTTGTCTCCGCTACTCTGAGGGTTATCAGTAAGGAGACACCTGTGATGTCCTTCACTTGGTCACTTTAGCAAGTGGGGGCCCTTCCAGGCCGACTTTTTCCTTCCACCTTCCCTTTGACGACAAGCCTCTTACGTTTATCGGTAGACTTGCAGGTGATGTGACCAAAAAAACCACTTCTTTATAGCCTAGAGTATATACTAGATTTTTAGCTCGCTAAGGATAGATGCGTTTGTGCATTTGACCGTTCATGGTATACGAAGCATGATTCTCCATCACCACTTTTCAAATGCTAGACTAAGTGGAATATTTAATCACATTATATTTATTATTTATAGTAAGTTTCATAGTAAACATTCTCTTAAAGTTGATTCCTTCTGTAATGTCGAGTTTTCAACTTATCGGTAATTGAATACATTGAAACAGCAATAACATTACCTCAGATTCTTGAAAAATAAGCATTAAACTAAAAGTATAATACAACGCTATTGAATATCATACTCGTGGATTCATCTCAGTGCTGCATCAATGTGATTTAGTTTACTCTCTTCGTGTCGAAGATTTTATGAGAAATATATTCATAAAATCTTTGACATGTCAATGTCACTCGAAAAATAAGGTGAATCGCAAAACGGGAAAGACGTTTTGGCTAACCGGTGATGTTTAGACAGTTAAGTTATCCCAGCTGAGATGGATTTTTTTCATGGTACTCGCAGCAAAACTTAAATGAAACATTGCTTTATACGTGTATTAAACTTTGTGATGGTACAAAAACTAATCTCAATTTTCAAGCAACATGAACATTATCTTTATTGAAAAATGTTTATTCTGACGATTATAAATATAATAGCCCAGACCAGTCATAAGGCGTAGATGTAGACGTTTTATTATTATCACATACACTTGTAGGTGTGAAATTTTCTCATGACCTAAGCGTCTGCGGTGTATATATGTGACGCAAAGTCCGAGGCAAACAAACAAAAATCAGTCAGTCAGTATGGAAACTAAAGAACAGCTACTTAATACATTCAGTATTTCAATTTCAATACCGTCATCTATGACGCACGTTCCCACTAAGTATATATATATGATGTAAAAGTTGTAGCTAGTAAGTTGTCAAATATCTGCGGTAGATTCTTTCAATCCTTTTCCAAAGGAATTTAATATAAAATATATATACCGCAGGTCTGTGGTCGAGTGTTCAATGTCGTTGGCTACGGTTACGGTGAGCCCAAATACTAGTGCAGACATTTTCATAAATTCATTTTTCAATCGATTTATGGATTTTGCTCACATGTCCATGGATGTCTGTGATATTTGAAATTTCCTTCTGCCGATAGTATCTTAAAAATGGGATGTATTTAAATAACCCTTTCCTTATATGTCTACTATCTTTGAAAAACAGAGGTTAAGTAACTAAGTTAAAAAAACAGGGTAAAAAAACATAAATATTTAAAATTGAAAACTTTGTTATTCAAACTTTAAAGTAATCATCAAACGCATCAAAAATAAAACACCCAACTTAACATAATA
The DNA here is from genome assembly GCA_022494535.1 of Himalopsyche phryganea. Classification (NCBI taxonomy): domain Eukaryota; kingdom Metazoa; phylum Arthropoda; class Insecta; order Trichoptera; family Rhyacophilidae; genus Himalopsyche; species Himalopsyche phryganea. Next base: position 711,505 of record JAGVSL010000060.1, on the reverse strand, counting down.
GTAAATTAAATGAATCAAAAGGCGTTGATAAAATCTTTCTTATAATTTATTTGTTCACAATTTAATTGCCACTATTAATTTACTCTGGTCACAACACTAAAGAGTAAGTATTTTAAGTGAAGTTTCTTACTGTTTTGTTTAATTTATTTTGCCGGCAAACATTGTCTGGCTGACTCCCACGAGAAGTATGAGTAATAAGCAGATAGTTGCTTTGTTAATTATGGTAATTAAGAGAATCAAATCGCTTTAATGGCAGAGCACAGTGTATATTAATTATGATGTTAGGTTTAGATCCTATTTCAGTTTTTAACTCAACATGTTAATTTTCTTCTGTTGATCATCTTAAATGCTAATCACCTTCAATCATCCTTACCCATGGCTTAAATCTTTAACTTCTAATAAAAACCGTTTTGTTATATAAACTTTTATTATACATTATTTAAACAACGGCGTAAAATGTTTAAAATGTTTGTCAAGAGAATGCTAGAAGTAATTATTACACATTCTTAACAAAAAAATGACATAGTGTAATCTTAAGCTTAGTTGAGTTGAGCCAGACGTGTGATATCACAAAGTTGTTTAACCTTATCGCGTTTGGACTTCAAACGAAACTTATCTTAACGTAATCGTTTCTACAAAAACTACTTGTTACTCAGTTGCTCAAACTCTCTCTGTCTGAATAAAGTAAGGATAGAAAGAGAAGGCTATGGTATGACTAGTGGTCAGCTAATCGTTTCCGCTAAGGCTAGTTTTGACGATCAAATGAGTGGCAAGGCATTAATCTCTTTATACAAAAATCTAGACAGATTAAAAAATCCATTTAATGTCATGAATTTAATCATATCTCTACATTTAAGTACTCCAACATTTAATTCAATTAGTAGTGAGCTTATATTTAACCTCGGGGTAGGTACTCGAATTGAAACTGTTATTTGGTGAAGTACACATACGAGCATTGACTGTTTATTTTCTACACAAGTAATTTCGTATCCGAACAAATATTTGTTTTACACATTGCACTGTTTTCGCTCTACACGGAAAACTTTTCGAAATTTACCGTTTTGCCAAACGCTAGTGCAGCTAAATTTAAGCGTTTATTTTCGATCGGATCAAGTAAACATTTAATTTGGTAAGTGCTTAATTTTATTGTTTCGATTGTATATTTTGCAACGGTGTATTAGTAAACTTTTTATCAGGGGTCGCCAACGTGTTTGCCGTTGTGATGAAATTTTTTACATTAAAATATAGCAGAGTCACACCTTTGTTTTTTTTACACTGCTATAAATTGCAATACAATGGGTAAACTTTTAATAAATCTTTTTTTCTTCTATTACAACAAATACTATTGAAGAGATTGTAGATATTTTTTCCATGTCCGCTCCCAATGTGGAGCATATGGTCTCCTAATGGAGATATCTTAACAGTATATTTTCTACGAGAACTGCTTGTTACTCAGTTGATCAACCTCTCTTTTTTCGATGAGAGTAGGGATAGAAGGATAGGGCTAGGACAGGACTAGTGATTAGCTAATCGCTGTCGCTACGCCCCGTTGGGATGGGATGGGTGGGAGGGAGGACTCAGACTACGAACAGAAATCCATAAATCGATTGAAAGATCAATCTATGAAAACCGTCCGCACCGGGAATCAAACCCGAGACGTCCGTAACCGTAGCCAGCGACGCTACCAACTGCGCCACGGACGCCGACGATTGTCGGATTGTAAATATAATATCTATTAATGAGGTATTTGAGTATTCATAGTTAGCACAAAACATTCATGCTTGATTATGCAGCACTATAAACCAGGAGATAAGTAAATAAAAAATGATATTAATGCCAAAACGTATTTAATAGGACACTTTTGAGAGGAAATTGTTCAAAAAAGTATAGTTCTCATAAAATCTTTCATAGAGTTTTCATTAAGTCCACATTTTGCGTTTTTTTGTACGCTTTGTCAAGGTACAGGTGCTATAGAGCTGACCACATGCACTCCAGCGTTATATTGATAGCTTATGTGGACCGTTCCTTAAGCAGATCTATGCCTTAAACGCATTAACACGCTGCAATTCCGTGCGCGCTGAGCCGGCTTTAGAAAATAACGCTTTTAGGCACTTTACTTAACACTCACGATAATAGCCATCGTGGATGGTTTTAATAATCTAGGCGTATCTTAAACAAAGTTAGGTGACATCTCTAGGAATCATTGTGTAATACTTGCATTTAACATATTTTGTTTTAAAATCAATGTAACATTATATAAATATTAGAATTCATTTTTTCAATAAAAATTACGGCCCTACGTGCACGGCCATACTAAAACCTCCTGGCATATAAAGAGTTAAAGACGCGTGTGAGTTGCTAAGCTCGTAGAGAAACGAGCTATGTGAAACTAAACTAAAAATATAAAAGCATTTAGTTCTACAAAATTTTATTAGGTCGTTGATAGCTATTTAGGCTTAACGCCATCGTCAGAACTATACTTAAACATATGTTAGCTTAGCTATATATACTGTTTAGAAGAGATAGACAATATTACGTCACCTCACATATTTAAACATCATAATTTTTATTTAAAACTAAATTATTCAAGGTACTAATTGTGTTTTTGGAAAAGGAGCTAACGTGGTGTTATTCTTTGATCGTTAAAATAAATGCATTGAAATTTTACTAACTACATGAGCTTTTTGTATTTGTTTTAGTAAAGGTGATGAACAAACCTTAATTCTACCAAGTAAATATCAATTCAATCAATAAAAATATGGACTATAGCTACCAAAGACTGCTCCCCGTTGACTGGCTATTTTTAATAAAATACTTTAGTTGCTCATATCGTGTTATAGAAACTGTCTGTTCTAGTTCATTCTTTCACTTGAATGCCTGAAAATGCCAAGAAAGGAAACCCAGGTCGTTAGCGACAAGACATATTGTAGTGCACGAAATTTGAATGATTCAACTATTTGTTAGGTGTAAAGATACTGTCATGATAAATTAAACCATTAAGCCAAACCATTCGACACTTTATCGCGAACTGTGAAAACTTAAAATCTAGAAATATTTACGGAGCGATCCATTTAAACTTAAATCGAAATGGCCATTTCAATCCGTGGAGGCCTTCCAGGGCACAGAGGCGGCACATATAATTTTCGATTTAATGCATTAATAATTTTTGATTACAAAATAAATAACAACAACCAACAAATTAAACAATCAGCGCTTTTCACACCACATTCTAACACACCACTTTCATATCTCGAAAATTAGGCGTGACCGCGTGACTGATTGACCAACTTATATTTGATGTTGAATGGGTATTAGTAATTGCTGTAAGACACTTCGAAAGAGTTAGCATGCAATTTATGAATGAAAATACTCATGCTCATTAAATTTTCTTGCAATAATTGAAAATCATTTAACATTTGATTAGAACAAGAAGATTTCAGCTTACGAAATCTTTCGAATCATAAAAATTATTATAGTATGCTTTATTGCTCCTGAGAAATTCCTGGTTATCATTTATAAACTCAGCTGCCGAGGCTTAATTTCGCATGGTTTGTGGAGTTGACACCGCTAAAAAGGTAAATGTTATAGAAAGATACAGTTACGGTTGTTAACTAATCTTTCTGCTTCTTCGTCTTTCTAGTAAATGATCACCACAGAACTGTACAATTCAATGTTGTGTGATATGTTAAAGTAGTTTTTAAATGGTAGGAAATGGTATGTACGCCTTTGCATGTGTGAGTTTCCAAATACGAGTTGTTGAAAAGAATTTAAAAGAGATTTGAACATAGTTTGTTCCACTCTAAGGTAATAGAATGTAAATAAAGAGGAAGATAGAGATCTGCAATGGAATTTGCCAAGAAAACTATTGGTACTTAGTCCTGACTGAACTCAATGGATGCTTTTTATTGAAGCCTGTATAAGGAAACGGGTTTATTAGCAGGCAATGAATACTTCATGCAAATAGTCTTGAATTGTATTGCTCTAAGAGATTGCATTTTTCAATTCATATCTTGAATACATATTAAAGCTTTCTTTTGAAACCTTTCAAGTAACATATAAAGAACAACTACCAATAAACTACTAAACTACTATCGTAGCACAACATTAAAAAACTTTAAGAAAAAACGAGAAACAGAATTTTTTAGATGTGAAAACTACTAATAAAAATAAGCAAAGGATCATTTTTTATTTAAATTTAAAACATATTTTTACTGTTATCGCAGTCTTTTAATTTGCCATCGGGTAGCATTAATATATCAAGGAAAAGCAAGAAGTCTTTTATAAGTATAAACAAAGCAATTTTTATAAATTTTATTTCTATACGTAGATAATCAGATTAAACTATTTTTTCACCGCTATACACTTCATTCAAATACTCTACCACTTAGCTATATTTCCAGGTATGTGGTGTAGTGATCAACAATTGGCCTCGGTTATGGATATCTAGACTTAAAATACCAGTAAGAGCAATCTCATAAATTGATTTATTTATCGATTCATGAATTTCTTTTCGTATACATCGATGTTTGTGATATCTGAAATTCCTCTTCACCCATCCAATCCCAAAAACGGCGAGTAGCAACAGCAGTCAGCTAATCACTAGTCCTGTCTTAGACCGTCCTTCTATCACTTCTCTCTTCGAAAAAGATAAATTGAGCAACTGAATATAAAGCAGTTTTCGTAGAGAACGTCTGTTGTGGTACATCCATCAGAGGTCATATGCTCCTCATTGGTAGTAGACATGAATAAAAAACTGCACACTTGTAATAACATATTTGAAAAGTTAGTCCATGATTTACATAATTTTCATACGATAAGGTGAATTGAAGCTATACTCACATCTCTTCGGGTGTTATAAACCTAGCTAAATTTTATATCTTAGCGCTAGTTTACTATTTAAGAAATTGTGTGTAACATAACCCTTTATGCTGTGTTATTTTATTCAACACAAGATATCAATAAATTAGAGTAGATGATATGGTAAATAGAATTGTTTTAAATTTGGATTATTGAGATTTTGTACACTTCCATGTATTTTGTCAGTAACGACCCGGATTTCGCCTTTCTCACTGACTCAGTTCGAGTCCATTCGTGTGCTCGAATGCCTGAAGATGCCGAAAGGCGAAACTGAGTCAGTTCGAGTCCATTCGTGTGCTCAAATGCCTGAAGATGCCGAAAGGCGAAACCCGGGTCGTTACTGACAAAATACATGGAAGTGTACAAAATCTCAATAATCCAAATTTGATATTGAAATTCCATCAAGCACCCTCAGTCGATGTCTTAAATCATAGAATTGTTTTAAATGAAAATTCGAATGGTTAAATTAATGATCTTAAATTATTTCTAGCTCAGTTCCAGTCGTTTATTGAGTTAACAGTCGAACAAATTTTATAAACTACGCCTTTAAATTTAGTTTGTCGAAAATTAACTTTCACGGGTCGATATACGTAAGCTCATGATGAAATATGCGATACATTAAAGCCTTTGACCTGGAAAAACTTTAATTAAAATGTCACTAAAAGTCACACAAGCAACGTAATATGAGTATTAACAGTAATCGGCAACAAAAAATGGAACGTGTAATTGAACATATTTTAATATACAAAGGAATGAAAAACCCCCTTTCATATATTTTACTTACGAATTTAGTAGGGTTTCCAACTGAAATATTCGGTAACGGAATAATATATTCCATCCTTTTTTAACAATTCGATATTCGAATATTCAAATAGTATTTTTATTGAATTATTTTACAAAATTAACAAAATATCACATTACAATTTCTCTAGATTTCAATAAAAATAACAAATACCCCAGGCAGTAGTCATTTTTGCCTTCCCTCAAAAATCATAATACTTGAGTTTGACGAATGACTGGAGGCTAAAAAGATTTTTTTGGCATGCCGTAATTTCAGTAATTGAAGAAATACCGTTCTATTAATCCGAGGCAGTTGCAAATTTTAAATATTGTAAAACAATGGAACGGTATTGGAATGAGTTTATTTAAAATATGAGGTTATGTGATCAATTATTCAAATCGAACTTTTAATATGCTTTTCGTAGATAAAAAAATAATTAATCGAATATAAGAATATAGTCGAAAAGTTTCAGTTTTAATATTTTATGTTCGAATAGTTGATAATGACAAAAAGTTGGAATGTATAATATATACGAATCGGGTTCCAAATTTTGCATAATTAAAGAGATTTTATACAGTAGTAGTACAGTGGTAGTTAACCTGTCTGGTAGTATGGACGGGTTTGTTCGTCCGCGTTTATGCCTCAAGTAAGTTTTGCTATCTGTGTAGTTTAGTTAGTACCCACACATAGAAATATATTATAATAAGTGATTCTTAGGTAAAGAAAACAGTGGGCAGATTGGCGTTATGAAAATTGGTAATGCTCGTTTCTAACTATTAAATAATATCAAAATCAGTCCAAAATCATTGAAACTTATTAAATTCCACAACGCATGCAAAACAATGAAATAGTGCTTAAGTCCTTCATGTTATGATTTAAAATACATTCGGCGCGTTCTTTGTGGAAATTTATTGTAAATATTCAATTGTTGTACAAGCTTAAACGTATATAATTTGTTTTTATTTGAGAATGCTTTTGCTTACGACGATATTACTATCAGTCGTATCTGTCGGCCCCGTCGGTCATGCAGACTTCGTTGCATCTTTGACAAATTACACAGCATTAAAAAAATTTACTGTGTTCTGTGGAAAGCGAATGAAACTCAATTCATAATCTTTTTTACTATTTATTATATAACTTTCTGCACACTACAGTACATGTGTCGCGATAAATTTCTCTTCTAATATTCATGGCAAAAATTTTAAACACGAAAACTATTATTATGCTGTGGAATACACTGAATGGTAGGGAGTGTTGTGTATGCATAATGAAATCAATGAGTTTTATTTTAAATTAGGAAATAATAGTAAAATCTTTTAATTTCAAACACGCAAGTACTTTTACGAAATCTCCCTAGCGATTAAAACATTTTGACATCTACAAGGTTCTTTTTAAGTGTTCATTTAGCTTATTAAAAATCAAATTAACTGCACGAAATATTTTAAATTGAAAAAATAGAAATTTGTATGAAAAAGATCTCTTCAACGTGAACATTTTGGTCATGAACTTATGTTAATTTATGGATTATTTTTTTGTAACCAACATAATATTTATTCTTACGTTGATATAAATATTTTTTACATAATGGCTAGATACTATAATATATATCGTCGTTGTTCTGGGAGAAGACACTAACTGAAAAATATTAGTTTTGAGTAATTGGACTTTTTGTAAGTTTTTCAAATGTTTGAAATGCTTTAACGTTTTCATTTTTTTTTTATACAAAACTGTTTTTAAGTTAAAAATTAATTTATAAAAAATAAATGTGTTCTTTCTTACGGTAGAGGTTGAAATAGGAAACATTTTGGTATAACTAACTAAATATCTCATTTTTCGATTTAATGTGTCCTTCCAGAACAGCGACGATATATATTATTACTAAGCATCATTTTTGGGTAGGTTTATTAAATATTAAATTTGAATCTTTAGCAATATTTTTTATCATAATTTAGTGTATATTATTTAAGTGTATTGTTTTGTTTGATATTTTATCTGTATTATTATCAATATTTTTCCGTCCTAATTTTGAAAATATTATATATTATCTTAAATAGCGTTCGAAAACGCTTAAAATATTCTTGTTCTAGTAAAATTGTACATCAAAAAAAGGTAGTACATAAGAAACGTCCTTAAAATTTACAACGATAAATACATTTATATATTCTCAACCCAGTATTTACTCATATTTGTTTTTATTTCAGTAACTTTTCTACTAACTAGTTCTAAATAGGTTGCATTTGTCACCAAATGACGCCGCTTGAGTAGCAAGTGGTTCCGCAATAAGGCAGTGTTGCCTTCAACATAAACCATTTACCCGAGAACAAGTGTATATAGCCTTTTTTACCATCTCATTTACCATTTGAATGGCAGAACACAATTGCATAGTCATGAAAAACCTTCGTCCGCTGAGCGCAAATGGCAAGCTTTTTTCCTCTTAGTACCTACAAATATATTGCGAAAAACAATATATTTTTACATAAGTGATCAATTTATTCTTTTTTTACGGTTAATCTTTGATAGGATGAAATTAAGTTTATAAAAAAACACTTTATGTAGAACTGAATAAGCTTGATCTATGAATTCACTTATGTATTATATACCAATTGTTTTATATATCTTCTGATGAGTCAAATATAATAAGTAAATATATCCCCTATTAATAACATTTATTAATTAAAACCGATCTGTTGCTGAGCAACTGGGAACTGTTGCGTTTGGAGCTAAATTGAAGATCCCTTGTTTCTTTCCATGTGACTTAGTTTCATCCCACTTATTCCCTTACTATGCCCATTAAGTGAACATGACATATGTTCGCTTGAGATGACCTTCCCACATTCCTTTTACCTATCTAAGGTGTATTCCTACAAGCTATCTTTGTCATTAATGGGATCATCCTACTGCCACTTAAGATCAATGATGCGTTGTGCTATACTTTTGAAATGTGCAACACTTAGAAACACTTTCTGCAAGATTCAACTATAGGCTTTCTAAGAAGTAATATTTATTAGTGTTGTTATTTTATTCAACTGCTTCGTATTTAAATTTGTTTTCATCCTTTGATAATTATTAGTTACCTATTTTTCTCCGTTCATAAAAAACGTATTGTTTTTATTTAATCATCGTTTGAATAAGATAAAAATAATAAAGTGTCCAGTTCTGCAAACTTTCTACAGAATATACTAGAATTGAATACTTCGTTATTTGTATCATATCATAATGGTGTTCTAAAAAGTGGATTCCAATTCAATCAATCATTGTTTTATTTCAAATGAACATTTATTTTAATAATTTTTATTCTTTTCGTCACAGCATATTGACTTAGCACTTTTCTTTATTATTTTAACTTTCCTTTGTTATCTTTGAATAATGTTGTGTGTAAAATTCGTATTGTTACATAGTATTTTAATTTTAATTCATTATTAAGTCATCCTAATTTTTCATTATCAGGGATAATGTTTATAAAACTGCAAAGTATTCAATAAAATCTTTAAAAAAAGAAAAACTTGACAACAGCAACTTTAAAACCTTTTCGTTTGAACTTACATCTACGCGAAATAAACAACATGGTTAAACTATAAGTAAACCGGCTGCTACAGCAAACCTTTAGAACGGATAACGTTTAGATAATTATAGCTATTATTAGCCTATCAAATGGAAATTTCATTTGACAGGGAGGGTAACACAAATCCATGGATTGTGACTGAAACGCAGACAACAAATTCATATTTTCATTATATCGTATTCATTCGAATAAGGTAAAAAAGGGGCAAAGTTAATTTTTTTGTAAAATGTATGTCATCACTGTTTCAATTTAAGCACACGTCATATACTTTTGAGTGTTCCGCGCCAAGAAAACCCAACGAGCACATGACATTTTTCCAGCGAAATTCTTCATATAAGCCATGCAGCATTCTCTACACCCTCAACCCACCTCCCCATCACAAAAGTAAATGATCATTACTTACCCCCGGCACGAGAACAACGGGGGAGGAATAGCAGTGGAGTTAAAAGGCAGAGAGAAAAAGTGGAAACTGAATACGCATGGAATAGAGTTAGCTTTTCACCCAGACAAGTATTTAAGCTAAAAATAAATGAAATGTTATCATATTAAATTAATGGAATTGACAGAATCTTTCTAGTATGCTTTGCTTTTCTAAATCACTCGGACTTCATACGCCAAACAATCTAAGAAAATTTATTACTTATATCATATTCTCAAAGCAAAGATTGTTGATTTTCTAAAAATTATTGAAAAAAGCTTTTGGTATTTTTATGAAGCTTATAAGCCGATTACGTTATTAACCGATTTACTTGGTAAGACACGTTTTATTTTGATAACTAAACATCCATTCAGAACATTTGATAATTCTTGTATAAATAAATACTTTGTACGTATTTTTTTTCCATATTAAAAAGTATTACTTCATTATGTTCTAAATATCTCCTAAAAATGATCACTTCAAAGCGACAAAATCAATAAAAGATACAGTCTAGTCACACGTAATTTACACGAAGGTTTCCAAACGTATTAATACTTATATTTGTGAAAATATAACTACTTTTATAACAAACGTAAAACTTTATTATAATAGGTTAATAAAACAATGTATTTAGTTTAAAAAACATTACATAAATTCACATATAAGTTTTTAATACTGTGAGTTTATTTTTGTTTGCTTTTCATTATTCTGCACATGGTTTGAAAAAAATACTAGTTTTCTATCGGCAAAGAAAGCAATAAAATAAATTTGCTTGATTTACTTAATTTTGGCTTTTTGCCGTGACTATATAAATTTTTTTAAAGAGCTTGTATTTAAGCCTGAGGCCGATACTGTGTATAATCAGACCACGAATACTAAATCTTTCAATTGAAATACAGTGAACACTTCAATTCCATTACGTTTAAGCTCAAATGTGACATTATCCTACACAACTTCTTTCGTTTTCAAAAAAAGGAATAAATTACTGTTGAGAGGAATACTTAGGTTCTGGCTACTTTACAAAAATGTATTTCTTTCCTTTTTACTTCACAAATAGTATTTACATAATAATGTTCTCCCCCCGTCACTGCACCAAAATACTCATTCGAATAACAACCATTGAATTATTTACCGTATTAGCATTTGACTTGTATGAAAATACAAAGACATTTAGTCACCAAGGAATAATGGTTTTGTCAAGAATTTCCTCAAAGAACATTCATCTTACGGATGAGAAAACATGTATTTTAATTAAGTCAGGCTTATTTTATGTTCACGAGTTTTATATTAAAATTTCGTGTAACTTTGAAAGGGTACAAAAGTTTTTAATTTGGCTTTATGTATCTTGCTGAAATGAAAGCAGCACTTATAAATATCGCCACGTTTACATGTGAATCTCGTAAATCCACGTTTGAATAAAAATTATTGTAAGGTGGGTACTATATTCATAATTCCATCAAAGAGTTTATGGCGTCACACGAACAGCGATTGGAACGCAATTCCTAAAAGCATAACCACTTTTTTTTACATTTTCATTATTTCTTACTTTGCTTCCTGCACGCCAGATATCGTGCAACCAAGTCTTGGTGAATTTTTCTTCGGACATTTCTGGCAAATATTTGTTGTAACATTGTTACAGTGTGGAATACAACCTGTAATAGCGTTAAGCCGTAGCAGATGGTGGTGGTAACAACGTTGAGTACTCTAGGGTATATAGAAAAGATCATTTGTCTATGTATATACATGGAAATAAAAAACCAAACAGATTTCAAAACGTGTGTAGTAATTTTACATACATGTATGCACATCTACACAATGCTAAAATTACAAATAGTCAGTGAATTGTTTTAGCTATATGAAGAACGATATAAAATAGAAAAAATAGCAAACATTCGAAAGAGAAACTTAAAGAAAGTAAATAATATGGTTTTTATTTCAAAAGAAAATCGACAGTTTTGAATGTATATTATTTTTGAAGGGTGTATATTCTTTAAAAAATATTATGAGAAGATCATTGCAGTTGTTATTCTCAAAATTAGTGTCAGAACAAAGGAATTATTTGTTGGTTTTCACAAAATTATAAATACAATACTATTTTATACTCGGCGTCACCCTAAGTAGAATTTGATTATATTTGCTCATTTAGACTTTTTCGTTATTTTGACACTAGCTAATGTTGAAATTTGATAAATGAAAGTTGAAAATATTACTGTGGATTTTATTTCATGTAATACTCACAAAATAAAGTAAATCAATTAATAATAAATCAAAAATTTCAATGGTGAAAATAGCAAGGTTGACCTATAAATGGCAGCCAGAATGACACATTGTGTAAATTTCACGTTGCTACTGTACATCGCTTGGGAGGAGTTTTTGTAATCGGCAGACATACATACAGACAGGTTAATACATGTATTGTCTGCTATATAGAAGAGATATTCATTGTTTTTTTATATTTTTTATAAAAAATCTTTCTGGTCTCCATACAAATCTTTTATCGAGATTCTTAAATTGTTGAAATGAATATGTATTATCACGTTTACATGATTTCCGCTGTGACAAGACGCTATACGATTTAATAAAAAAGATCATTCAGAAAACTTAGTATTTTTTCTATAATATTGTTGAAATATGTTTAATATGATATTCAAGAATGTTCAAAACATAAATCGTGATATATTATCTAAGTCGGTCACGCAGCGATCTGTTTTCACAAAAGCCATAAGTTGTGAATAGATTAAGATTGAAAATATTGTTGAAATAAAGTTCTCATCTCTAGAATTTACATGAAATGGAAAATTACACAGACGTTTCATAGTCCTATAATTTTATTTGACATAATATAATAAAGAAATTCATCGGATAGTCGTATGTTGACATGATGAATTTAGAATGGTTTAATAATATTTATATTAAAGTTATTAAACTAAATAGTTATACAAACATGCCTAAGCTTCATACATTAAAAAATATATTTTATTCCAATAATATATATCAATTACATATTCTTTTAATTTAACCGATTTTGCTTTTTGTTGCACCATTGTAAAACTGTTATTGTAAACTTGTTGGATTAAATTTCATTTATAAATTGTATATATCGTCGGCATAGTGGTAAAAGGCGAAAATCAACTGTTTTGAATTATGAATTCAGTACGATAGATTTATAATTTGAATTATTGAACTTTTGTACACTGCCATGTATTTTGTCACTAACGACCCGGGTTTCGCCTTTCGGAATCTTCAGGCATTCAAGCGCAAGACCAAAATAAGGATTAAGGTGATTCTCGAATTTTTAACTCAGGTATCAGTGTGGATCTTAGACTTATAATATTTTATCTCGTAAATAATATTTGTCGTAATTGTATCTTCTATATAAACGCTAGACACTGTTTACTGTCTGTCAGTTCGAGTCCATTCTTGCGCTCGACTGCCTGAAGATGCCGAAATCTCAATAATTCAAATTTGATATTGAATTTCATCAAGCACTCTCAGTTGATGTCTTAAATTAAATTTATAATTATCTCTCATTTGAAAAAACAAGCTCAGCAATATTCCATGTTTTATTTAAATCTACTTTCAAGAAATCAATACGAACTTAGTTATTAGTGATAAAAGGCAATAAGTAATATTACTGTAAAAAATAATTATCAATAATTAAATGTTATTCTCAAATGATTAACGAATCTCATAAAGGTTTTACTTTAATTAATTAATTGTTAAGGTATGTAACTTACAACTTAAATCTCATGATTTTATTAAAAGTCGATTATCTCAAAACAAGGTTTTTTGACTTAACGCATTCTGCCACTATAACGACGCTATTATAATAATATTGTGTTTCCTTAGATAAAAAAATGGAGCAAAGCTTCTCTTGTCATTGAATTATTAAGATATCGACTGAGAGTGCTTGATGGAATTTCAATATCGAATTTGAGTTGTTGAAATTTTGAACATTTAAATGTATTTTCACACTAATAATCCAGATTTCGCGTTTTGGCATCTTCAGGCATTTGAGTAAATGAATAATTTCTAATAATTTTGACAGTTAATAAATAGTTTATATTATTTTATTATTTATATTAAGTTAGGGATTTTGACTAACAGCACGATACTTTAACAGCAATTTTACTATTAAGTTCAGACAGTCTTGCTGTACTAGTAATATTGTTATAGTTTTAGATATCGACTGGTGCTTGATGGAATTTGAATTGTTCAAATTTTGTACATTTCCATGTATTTCGTAGCTAAGCGCGGGGTTTGCTTTTGGTTTTTTAGTCTTCGTTCATACACAAGACAAAATACAGCAAAGACTGACTTAACTCTAAAGTAAATTAGTTTTTAAGTAAGTTCGTGTAGTAAGTCAAAATTTCTTGATCTGAAAATGTAAAAAATATAAGCACTTCAAATTTAATATGCTTTAAAAGTGTATTTTATGTCAATATAATTACAAATACTGAAACGCATTTTTGAAGAAAAATACCGCTTTATTCTAAATTAAACTATTTAATATTATTTGAATTTCTAGATAATTTTTGTGGCATATTATTCATCTCAAAGTTCACTCACTTTGCTTAATATCTTTTCACTGTATTACAAATGTACTTTAATATACCGCTTAAACTTTTCTTTATCTTACTCCGGAATGAAAAATATTTCCTTACATTTTATCACTACTGTAATTACTTTATCAAGTACTCACTAGTGAGTTTTCTAGAAAACTAGGAAAATTGTATTCTAAGTACTGTGTAAAACGATAGCTTCCATTAGTATACGTCATTTTTGTTCATAAAATTTAAAGTTTTTGAAATTATTGTAACTTAACACTCTATTTGTGGCGTTTTTCACTCGAAAATTCTTCTGTGAAGAATAAGCCCTGTAATTAATTTGATTCTTTTTCGCGTGGTGAATTTATTATTTTGCGGTGGACTCTGACGCCAAATGAGATAGTAAATATTAAAGCAGCACTTAGTGAACCAGCCTGCAAACAAATAGGTAATCGTGAAAATTAATGACGAGGCTCAACCAACCTGGGATCCAAATTAAAAGAACCCCTTTTTATGTGAGCTCGCACCATACGCACAATATGTACATAATGGCCCAGAAACGATGTTACATCAAATAAAAAAGGGGGTAACTTTTTCTTAATTTCGTAATTATTCTCAAATGAAATCCTAAATTTATTTCCAAGTGACTTTTTTAGTGGATTTACTTTCTTACCGATGTCGGAGTTTTTATCCAATCGACCATTTTAGTAAAATGATTCTTATTTTTTTCGGTAAATTTGATGGGATTATTTTTTAATACAACAATTAAATTGATGAGTTTGTTTATTGACTGATTGCTTAAGAATTAGTTAATCGTATTTGGCCTCTGAAGAATACTTAGACTGACATACTATATTTTCAATGGATTTGACTTTTTAGTGGAAATTTGATTTTAATATTACATAAAAATTAATACTTTTGTTATCTCACTGATTATACAACTAATTGGCCAGGTTATGAATGAAAAGTTTTCTTATATTTTATCATTTATACAAGAAAAATATGCCACTTTTATGGTGTGTTAACTGTTAAGTCTCCAGGTCATACCGCATTGTACTGTCATTTTATTACATTTTATGATACATAGTATTCAACTGGTTCCTACATCTAAAAAATTTAAGTAGTCTAAAAAATGAAAAAAAACACGTTAATACTCTATCAAAGCATTCGTAGCTCGTGGTAAAGCTAGATTTAGCAATGCGTTTCACTGCCTTGACTTCAAACGACTGCAAAGCTTTTTTGCACGCCATTTTACTCATCACAAATCTTTACCGTAGTTATATCTGTTTTTGAATTTCAAAATAGTTTTCTCACACAAGAAACACAAATAATGATATAGATGTAATTTTGTTTTCATAAATACATAAAACTAAACATTGATTAACGAAATGGAGAAATAAAGAGTGCGTGGAATAAATTTTACTCATACACATAACCAAATGTATTGATATTATCGGCATATGGTGGATGTATTTGTCTTGATGTCTTTATCACACAACTTCACTTGTGTATAAGCAAGAATGATAAAAGATCAAACGCCAGCATGTACTCGCTATATCTTGCTTGCACTCTTCACTTTAAATGTGATTGAGCAAGAAAGAGAAACAATGACAGCACTCGCCAAATGTATACCTATATGCAGTAGTTTTCTTTCAATAATTTTTATGAGTACGTCACACAATATGTATTAAAGAAAATGGTAAATATTTTTTAAAAGTAAGACCGCTTTTAGTATTCTTGACAAACAATTAAAAATATAATATTTTTTAAAATACTGTAAAGATCAAAGGTCTTTGACTCATCTTGTATTTTTAATTGTATTATTATCGCCAAATAGACAGATAACTACGTCAAAGAGCATTAAAGTTTTTTAAACTAGATACATTTATGAATAATCACATTTACCATAATTGCATAATAAGAAATACCCAAGAAAATTCCTCGCTTACACAAGATTTTCGATTTTCACAAAACAGCTGTTTTATCATCGTGAGGTACCACCAACAAAGTGATTGTGTGTATACTAAATACAAAAGTATGCAAGAGAATTAAAAAAAAACTATTTCCCCTTCTTCTACCTCCGAATGGGTATCGATTGGAAAGTGTATCGAGTAAATGGCACGCAACTATCTACCGAGAATGTCGTCGTCGGGCGTAGAACTGGAAGACACGGGAGAGGAATTCCCCACACAACTATTTTAATCATCACCCAGGGCGAAAGTTTGTGCGCAACTTACTTCACACCGCAAATAATAAGTTTCAGAAAGTTGTTATTCTTTGAAAACTTATAATTGATTCTCGCTGCGATGACACGTTCAATAATATTAAATGACGTTTATTATAAATCGATACTGTATATCTTCGTCATGCAACAACCTACTATTTTAACCATTTCCACTTCCAATAGAGCATCAAAAAACTTTTTGACCAAGTCAGTCTACAGTCAACTATTATATCCGAAAAAGGTAATGATAGAAAATGTGAAAAATTTGACTAGAGGTAAGTTGTTGTAGGCGTGTTGTAGGGAGTAATGAAAGCAGCAAATATATCCAAACCTTTTGGATAAAAGAGTTGTATTAAAGTCTCCGTTCGGGTATTTTAGTATCTTGTCTGAGTATTTAGTTAAATATTGACAAAATCTATATCAATCTGATACCAATCATAAATACAGTCGACTATTTCAGCTTTCGAACTTGAACTACTTTGATACATCATTTTTTCAATAAATTTATGAATTTACTACAGAACGCATGGATATAATGTTTTTATTTATTGCCATGTTCGCTCCCAACTTGGAGCATATGACCTCCTAATGGAGGTATCTCAACATAATTTTTTATATGAAAACTGCTTGTTATTCAGTTACTCAACCTGTCTTTTTTAAGAGAGTAGGGATAGAAGGATAGGACTCGAACAGGACAAGCGGTTAGCTAATCGCTCTCGCTTCGCCCCGTGTTTGATGATCGGATGAGTAGGAAGGAGTTTTTAGTCATCTCAAATATTTATAACTACGAACAGAAATCCATAAATAGATTAAAAGATCAATTCATTAAACTGTCCGCACCGGGGCTTGAACCTGAGACATCCGTTACCGTTGCCAACGACGTTACCAACTGCGTCACTGAGCTGACAATGGATATAATGATATTTTTTAATTCATTTCACTTCTCAATCCACCAACAGTTCAATTCTCAAAGGGCTTAGAAAAAATCTTAAGTGGCTATAATTTTTTCTCAGATGAAAATAGTCTTACTTAGACACTTTGTGCTGATATACTCTATATAAGAAAAATGAATATCAACCTAAAATATTGATATTTCTAAGTTACTACAAAAATCATTTATCTAAGGCAAGGCATATTCTGATTGTAAACATGTTGATATATAAGGCTATAAATATATACTAAAATGGCGACATCAATTTCGCCTCACAGCATGTTTCCATTTTTCATCAAATCTCATATTGGTAACGGGATATACACTTGTCGTGCTGTATACTTATTTATTCCGATCAAGGTTGCCAATATGCAAATGAAATATCACCATACAAAATTCTTCACACATGAAATTATCTACATATTTATTTTTTCACCGCGTTGCTACAAGTACGATAGGTACATATCATATGGACTCCTAATTTAGTAGCTCAACAAAAATATTTTTAAACAAATTGAAAAATAGTTTGTAATCCAGTGCGAGGAAACGTAAAAAATAATCATGGGCAGTGAATAGACTATACTTTTTTTTTAAATTGCGTGGTTTGGACTTAATGCATCCGATACCGGACCGTTTTTATGATCCCGGGTTTTAAATTTCCTCAATGCTAGGATTGATCATTAAGTGTGATCACATCCTTTAAATATTTTGAAAAATGAATAATTTTTTAATATTTACAGTGAATTCCGAAATTGATTAATTGAACGGGATCTTGGGATTTTGAGTTTGGAAACCCTATATGGAACGTTAAAATCACAGGTACTGATGTATTTGAACACGAATCTATTAATCGTTTGAAAAATGAGTCTATGAAGTTGTGCGTTTGTGGATTTGAAACCCTTGATATCTAAGAAATAATTTAACGACATATCAAACGAAAGAGTGACACAAATTTTAAAGTTTGAGGTGTTTCATACATACTAAGAAGCTATTTTTTTATATTATTACGAATTTTACAGTCTCGATGTTTTACTGTAAAGTTTTTTTTACAATTAATTTATCACCGTGCTCATTTCATATTCAATTTTGTGATTCAATATTTGCATTACCGTAGCCCTATTGGGCGGATACGGACGCGCCTATAAATGAAATTCGCCGAAGATATATATAAACGTATTCTGAAAAGTAGGTATGTAGCGATTTTTAAATTTGATCAGAACGATATCTCGTCTGCGTTCTGCATCAAGATTACATTGAAGAATTCGATATTAACGTGTAATATTTATCTCACGGTGGAATGGTTTCTAATTTAAAATGAAAATATTTCTTAAATAATATATGCCATAAAAAAGCTTAAATTCACCATGTGTAACATATTTTACCTCTTTATAATTATAAAAATACTAGATGAGAGCCTCTGCAGTGTCTTCAATATCGTCGGTTTTCTTTTTAGTATCATGTGTTTCCGAAGATTTTCATTGTAACCTTGACCTGTATTTTAATTTAGTATAGAAAAGATTTGATACGTAACCTTCTGGTAGTAGACCTATGCGTTTGTCTTTGATTCGCTATCAAAAACCGTTTTGAGACAGTGTAAGTTAAAGATAATTCTTCAAGTTTTAAATTATATTTGTAATAATTCTTGATAAAAAAAAATACTTATATAACAACAGCAATCAACATTTGTCAGAGGATTTTCTCAATTGTTTTTTATCTAAAGCTTTCAGCTGACAGAATTTTGTATAAGAGCAGACAGCTAGAAACATTCGGTAAAGGCATTTAAACACTTAATCTGCAGACAACCTAGAAATAAAAAATAGCCGAGTCACTGAGAATTTGATAATACAACAGTTTTAGTAGGTTAATATGAGAAGGAAAAAAATATATTTAAATCTCAATATTGATCACGTGGGAGATTATACTGCTTTTAAAGTCACAATAGCGACTACAGTTCTTTACTCTCGAAACCATATTTGAACGTAAAATATAGGTAAAAGATAATGACCTTAAAACGCTTTCCTGAAAGAAAAATGTTTTTTTTTTAAATATTTTTCAGTAAATACAACACAGTTTGTTTTTAAATTATTAAATGTTAATCCGCCGGGTTCGTGGTTGAGTGGTCAACGTCATCAGCTTCATTTGTCTAACAGTGACTAACAGGGAACGATTTCAAATGTTGAGTCTTCGGTCAATTTTATATCAAATAATTAATTTATGTTCAAAGGCATAAATTAATGCTATTTTTAAAATTCCCTCCCTCCCATCCAATCTTAAAAATGTGGCGTATCGAGAACGATTAGCTAACCACAAATCCTGTTCTAGCTATATATTTTTATCTCTACTCTCTTCTAATAAAAGATTTTGAGCAACTGATTAACGAGCAATTCTCATATAAAAACTTCAGTTGAGGCCGTATGCCTTACATGGGAAAGCAGGCATGGTTTAAAAAATTTAAGTGGAGTCAAAAAAATATTAATACGTAATTAAAGTACTGCTTCTTTCAGGACTAAAGCCATTCCAAAAGTGACTACCTACAACTCTTTGTAAGTCCTATTCTTCTCCGCTTATGTTACGTAAAAAAGATAGGCTTGACGAATAAACATCAACAATAATAAAACAGATTCTGTCAAGTTGCTCTATAAGTCCAATTACTCCTCATGGTGAAACAAATATTTAGATAATAAAATAAATTGGGAAAATTTGCATACACTACGAAAAATACAATAGATTTTTATTCAGAAATAGACAAACGAATAATAAACAAAGCCACGGTTGAATAGTTAAACCTTTTGTAGAATACGCTTTTGTATTTCTTCTGTAGCCCGCATTACGTGTAATACGTTAGTATTTATTTTTTACGTTCTACGTTTTAGTACAAAGCCTGTAATTCTCTCAGCAATATCACGTTCGTGGATACTTCGAGCTTTATCAAAGAATTTTGTTGCTGTATAAGGAAAAAAAAATTATAACCCTAAATTAAAAATATGAAATTATTTTTTTTAAGATGTTTGTTCCATTTATAGTTTTACCGCTTGCTTAGTACTCAATATGTTTTCACACGTGTAATATAAATTATTTTTATTGCGTTACTAACATCAATTGTCCAGTCTATCTGGGAGACGACTTAAGCGGTTATATGTTATATTTGACGCTCTATCTGATTTAGTACTCAAATAACTCAAAAATGTTAAGAAAGATAGCCTTCTAGAATTATCTAAAGATTTCAACAAAGTTTTGGTATTTTCTGTTTAAAAGAATATTTCTTAATAAACTTCTAATGAACATATTGAACGAGTACCTGTTTATAAGATACACAAAGCTCGAGTGAAAATCAATGGAATTTGATTTATGGTGACAACTTGAATATTGCTTTTCCCATTAACTCAATATTTGGAGATGACTGCGTAATTGAACTGGACAATCGAATACTTTTTTCTCACCGAACAAAACACTTCACACTTACCTAATCAATCCAACTTAAGTCCAACACTATATCCACTAAATGTTTAGTATTCCCATATATTTTGATATTGACAACCTATTTTTCTCTTTCAGGATCGAACTATGAACTTAATCTGTCAACTAGCAATTGAAATAAAAACAAAATATAAATTCAAAATTATAAATTATAAATAAAACAACATTTTCTTTATTTAACATACCGTAATATCATGAAATAATTTAGTTTATACAGCCTAAATTTTCTGGTAAATCTTGTAGAACAAGATTTTATGATGTCTTTATTATCTAAGTTATCTCGAATGATTTTTATTATTTTAAATGTTTTCGAATCAAAAATTATGCACATTTTATAATTTTACACTTGTACAATTTTCTTTGTTGCAATATTTTCCCCCTAGGCTTACTTTCGTCTGTTATAGTTTCCTAAAAAAATTTGTCCCGTGCACTCCTTTAATATTCTTATAGAGATACGTTAAAAGTATTATTTCAATTTATTTTTTGTTAATATTCTCATAGATTAAGTCACCCGTTGACTTCTTTTTTTAAAAACATTTTTAGTTTATATAACAAGTGGGAGGTGTAAAAAGGAAATTTGAATATAGAATAAGTTCAGCCAGTTTTGTGTGAAAATATGTTGATACTCACTTCTAAGAGCTTTTACTCTCCACATTAGGATAGGAAATAGTTAAAAAATTGACAATAAATAAATTTATGCACTACTTATTCTCTTGTGAGATTTTCAATGATGGAGATA
Source organism: Himalopsyche phryganea (assembly GCA_022494535.1). Lineage (NCBI taxonomy): Eukaryota > Metazoa > Arthropoda > Insecta > Trichoptera > Rhyacophilidae > Himalopsyche > Himalopsyche phryganea. Next base: position 689,969 of record JAGVSL010000060.1, on the reverse strand, counting down.
ATTGCTTTTTTATATTTCAATTATTTATGATTTCACTCAACCTAGGGTTTATATCATTGTGGTCAATGTTAACGTTTTTATGATGTGTTAACTTCTAGCACTGTACATACTGCGTATTTTGTTCACATAACATTATAAATTCTGTATAATGTGTATTTTTTCAACTCTGCAAGGCATGACAGCGTAATTCGCATGAAGCAAGCTTTATGTAATATTTAACCATTTCAGCGCGTTCATCCAACGGGATTATTCCACGGATCCCACAAAGGTTTATATTACAAGGCCAGACTTACCTGCCTTATAACTATATACAATGACCACATAATATGAGGCGAGGTGGGTCTATTTCCCTATTTACTTTATATATATATATATATATAAACTAGCTTTTAAGTATCTAGTTTAACCGACAAACTAGAAAGGAATCTATTTATATAAGTACTAGTTTTTTTTATTCGGCTTCGCCCAAGATAGAGAACGCTTTTATAAGGTTATTAAATTTAGACGTCAGCTAGCATTTTTTGAAATTTGGTTGGAATTTGAAAATATAACGCTCAACTGTATTGTAAACCAATTAATAATAATATTAAGAATTGAAACCAGCAATAATAAAAGATGACAATATTGCCACCTGCACTCTTGTTATGGCGCCGCAGAACTTCTCGATAGAGAGCTTGTTTATCTGAATTTAATAATGGCTTTAATTAAAAAAAACAGTAGACAGAAATAATGGTATTAGATTCATTCACAATAGTCAAACAATAGTTTTTTTGTAAGCAATACACAAATTGTCAGTTTCTATAACTCTGAATAGGCCTAGTAATAATATTCAATACCCCAGCTGAAAGAATTCAATGCTCTGGAGTTTATTTAAGTGATTCTACTAAAACTCGCTATATCTCAAAATGAATAATGTATGAATAATTATACCACTGTGCGTTTCAACGGCTCATGTAACAGTGTTTGTGGATTTTTAAAATTTGCCTTAATATTTACAAAACAGTTATGATAAGTAAATTATTTTTTATTTTATCTTGCGTTCTGAACAAAAATAGGAGGAAAAATTTAGTAAGCAAATTAAAAGACATTACCGTGTGACGAAATTTGTGTGAAGAAAAAATATTTAATTTATTTTAAAGCAAAAATTTAGTCTGCTCATCGACCATATTCAACAAATGTAAAAAAAGTACGTTTTTTTGTAACATACCTGGTTCTTTATGAAACTGCATAAATTAACAAAATTAAAAAATAAAACTATCCACCCTTATTTTAGTTTATTCACATGGTCACCCTGAAAGGCTACCCTTGCGTATCGCATTGTTACACCATTATTGTTATTGCCGACAAAGGCGATGCTAAATCTGCAGAAAAGCGTCCCTTTTAATTTATTTCCATCATCATTAAACTGAGAATTTTCTGAAGGCAAGCCTAAATAATAATATTGCATAAAAATAAATTCCTAAAAACGAGTAATGCTGCCATTACACATCTAATTATGTTAGATATTGCGTATACCGACCTTCATATCTATTTGCTTATTTAAAACATACAATAAGTCACCGCTTGTTGTCCATGTCTGATGTGATCAGCAACGTGAAATTTATTGCCACATTTACTTATTAAACTAGCCAGTGACCATGGCCAGTTCTGAATTGGAGAATGGGAGAAATTGTCTTAGAGTATTGGTCGGATCTGCTGGCCCCGTAGGTCATGCTGAAAACAATGCATCTCTGACAAATTATGGGCCATGCAATGAATTCTGAAATTGTCTGTTTCTTGCTCCAGCTGTTACAAAATATGAAAAGGAGTGAAACCACAATAGTTTTTATGTACGTATTATAAAAAAGTATAAACTTCTTTATTATTATTTTTTTAGTATTTTTTTACATTTATAGTGACTCCCAAAATTCCGGAATGGAAATTTAGATAATTCCGAAATTACGGGATTGTCAAATCAACTGGGATCGCGGGATTGGATGCCATACTACGTATTATACTGTTTAGTACCAGAATAAGTTTAGTTCAAGAAGTAAACATGGTCACGTTTTAAATAAATTGAGTATTTTTGACAGAAAGGCGGGTTACATAATAACGTGGTAATTCATTATTAAATAAAAATATTTAAGACGTATGTATTTAGTTTGAGAAAGATTTTCAACAATGTATGTAAAAGTTTCGTCATACTTACTCAGCTAATGGAATAACAACTAAATTAATTTCATATTGAAAATATACTTACAACTGTATTACAGAGAGTCATTATTTGATATTATTTCAATAAATTATTGATGACGTTTATGCTACCTAAAAAAACACCCGATATACCATAATAAACCAGTTATTAAAATCAAAATTTTTCCAAAAGTTGGTTGTAATTTCGTAGTTGAAAATTCGTTCAAAATAAATTCAAATACGAGAGTATTTTGAAAACAAAAGTAATTTTTCAATGCTTAAAAACATTTATATTTTTTTATTTAAAACATTTTAATTTAAGACATCGACTCGAGTCCATTCGTGTGCTCGAATGCCTGAAGATGCCGAAAGGCGAAACCCGGGTCGTTAGTGACAAAATACATGGAAGTGTACAAAATCTCAATAATCCAAATTTGCTTAAAAACATATTGAGAAACATGTGACTATTTGCAGAATTCAATAGAAAAACTTTAATACATTGGATCGTGAAAGTCTTAACAAACTTTTTGTGTATTTTATAATAATAAAAATTCGCTATGTATTATTAAACATGTTTTTATTCTATCGAAGCTTAACAATCCTTTTTTTATTAACAAAAAACGTTTTTATTTAAATGTTGTTGAAACTTTATTTATTTTATACACTTTACAGTCAAATGACTTTCAATTTTTTAATAATTTCGTGTTTTATTCGACACAACTCGAAAGAGATTTAAATTTGGATTATATTGGGGAGTACTCTAAAAAATAACGCCAGTAAAAAAACTTTCCCAATCGGATTTAAACTTTCCTTTGTTCGATAGACGCCCAACTCGGCTTTTGTATAATTAATCCTTTGTTACGGACTGCGAACACAAACAAAATATTAAAATTTAATAAAATTTTATTCTATATCCAAAACAAACAACGCGGTGCCTAAATCCACTTCCAGCTCTGGCTGCCTTTATTTGTATCAGATATCAAAACGACACTGGAAGACACAAAACAGAAAACGCGTCGGTGAAAGTTTTTGAGAATTATCATAATGCCAAAAGTTTGCGAGAAAATTATTACATGTATCAGAAAAGATTAGAAATTAAGCGGATTAAGATTTTGTGTCGATTTCTCAGTTTTTTTTTTTGTAAATCATACAGCATGAATTGCGTGAACGTGTCTCGAATTTTTGCCGTGACATTTAAAACTTTTTTGACGTTTCTTGTACAGACCTCTTATTACAAAGTAAATTTAAAAAAACTCTGACGGAATTCTCGTTTTTGTAAAACGATATCTAGGCTAATAATACGAAAAAATCTTATTAAGGCACAATATTCTTATAACAAGTCATAGCTTTATTTCAAGCTTTAATGTGTTTGGAGATACCTTTTTGTAGGCATCTTCAGACTAGCCCTTCCAATCCTGATGAATTATTCAATCCAGTAATCCAGGCATTGATATTCAGGCAATCCCGGAATGTCAGCATTCACTGTAAATGCTAAAAAATAATTCATATAGCAAATTAAAACTTCCTTGATAACTACAAGGTGTACCTCGTTTTTTCTATGTAAATACATAGTTTTTTTATAATACCTTCCTTCCTTCTCATATTTTGTAACAACTGTTGTTAAAATCAACCATAATAATGCAATAAATAAAATAGAACATAAAATAATTTTTATCATTACATTTTTTTTTTTTTTAAATATTTTTCTATTTTTTTGTTAATGAGTATCAGATTTTAAATCAATAAGAAAAACCATTCCATTACCCAAAAAAAATATTTAATCATATATACATTCCAATTGAAGAGGATAATGGACACAAATTAAATATTAAATGTACAATTTAACACATGAAATTACACTTAATAACCAATCCCGGGATTGACAAATTCTGAATCCCGAAATCATGGGATCGTAAAAAGGGTTAGGTATTGGATGCCCTACTTCGGACTGACTATATCGCAAGGTTATTTATTTCTAAGGTAAACAATGATTCTTACCCTCAACATAAAAATGACGGATGGGCTTGAATCATTCTACTAGATGTGGGGAGTCCAGTAAAAGAAAATAGGTGATGACTATGTTGCAACTGAGCACATAAATGCGTAATGACGATATTAAGGTAGTTTAGAATTTTGTCTAGTTCAATTAATAAACTAATCCATGTACTTTAAATGATTGAAACAAATATATTCAATACCTACTAAACTTTATAACATAATTAAAGAAAAAAGTTTAAATTTAAAGAAAATATGAGTCAATGGAGTATTAAACGATCTTATGCGTAGTGGTTTGTTTTAGTAACAGCTATTCTGAGGGCATATTTGCTTTAAAAATTTTATTGAAATAATACGATTATCCCCATCAGCGAACAAATTATGCTGTCCTCAGCACCAAGGCTTGTATGCAAAGGACCTAGATATCGTTTGGCCAGGGGCGCATGGATTTTAGATTACCTATTTTCTAATTTTCAAATTTTGCTTAAACACTGTCCTGATTACGTGCAGATAAATATTATTCCAATACATTATAATAACAAAAGGCTAGCGTTTTGGTTTAATATTGTAATATTTAATCTAATAATTGATCCAATAGTTTTAATCTTAGTGTTTTCAGTTAATGAAAAAATGATACGTTAATGATATAAATGTTTTTGATGAGGAGTGTATAATTATGTAATTAATTAAAAATGAACAAACTCAAATCGATGAGTCGATGCTATGTTATTTTCTTATTCTGTTGTCATTTCTAACTAATTAATAATATTTAAAAAGGATAATACAGTAATACACGTTTATCCATAATTCGAATATTAATCTTTAATGTTTAATATATTAAATGATTTCACAATGCAAAATTGTTTAAAAATGTATTCAAAACATAGTTAAGTGTTTCAAATTAATGATAATGTTCTAGATGTTGAATAATAAAGTATATTCTCAATTATTATTAGTGTATTTGTCACAATATAAGATACCATAAATATAAAATAACTAACCAGTAGACCGTCTCTAGCCCTATCCTTCTATCCCTACTTAACTATTTTCGAAAAAAAGTGGTTGAGCAACTGAGTAGAAAAATGTCTGTTGAGACAAGCTCCATTACGAGTTCATGTTCCCCGTTGAGAGCTTCTTGGTTATATTATATTATAATACATAATCTTATATTGAAAATGTTAAAGGTCAATTGATAATGTTAAAGATTGAATGTTCAAAATAGCATTTGACCAATAAATGGCAGCTAGAATGACGTATGCAAATTTCACGTCATTTCTCTTCGATAAAGAGAGGTTGAGCAACTGAGTAACAAGCAGTTCTCATAGAAAAAATTCTGTCGCGATACCTCGATTATGAGACCATATGCTCCACATTGGGAGCGAACATGGAAAAAAAACTGTATACTGCTTTGAAGAATTTCTTGTGACAGACAGACAAAGATTTTTTGTATATTGACTGTGGAAAGGAAAAAGGACGTAACCCACACACAAAAAATATTGTGTACAGCCCAAACAAAACTTGTGTTAAATTGTGTACATTGTGATTATCGAAAAAAAACATTTTGAAAAGATGGAAAGATAAGTCCTTTTGCCTTTCTACAGTCGATATATTATATATTTATATTTAAATATAGTGTGTTAGCACGTTTTGTATGAGTTGTACACAATATTTTTTGGTATGTGTTACGTCCTTTTCCCTCTCCACAGTCGATATGTATTCTCTGTTATATAGTATAGATTTTAGAGATCACGATTGGCTATTTACTAGTTCTGAAGCCTTTTAGCATGTGTATGTATTACTGGTTTTGCTTTATTTATTATGATAAATACCCTTTTTATCATCTTATCACATAAGGAACAGACAATAATAAATTAAAAAACATCTTTTTTGTCATAGATTTTACCATGTTCGATAGATGTCTGTTTTTTAATATAGCTGGCTTAAAAGTGTTCATTTTTCTCAAAATAAAAAGTTAATTCAAATAATATCACAAGCCCTGCTCACTTTGAATCAGGTAGTTATGTAAGTAAAGTTGGAAAGCCAGCAAGGAAGATGGCTAAGAAAATATGCTTAGCTAGCTTCTTCAAATAGAGAAGTAAGGGTAAAGTCTCCATAATATCGTGAAATATCACTGAGAACTCTGCAGACGTGTTCAAGATTCATGCACGCAAATTCAGATAAGCTGTACATGGAAATAATCAACTTTCTTGAGTTTAAAGCGTTAAAGTTATTGTAACAGTGTAGAAAAATAAGAATGTATTATTGCAAAATGGCATTACTAAATCAATTATGTATTCGAAGAAACTTGCATACCTTATAAGATTTGGTGGAAACTTTTTTCGTGTCAATACACCTCATTATTTAACGCAATTTAAGTTAACGACAACATTAAAGGAGCTAACTATAAATTCTCGGTGAAAAGACACTTCATTAACTTGATTAAGGCATATTTTCATTAGTCATCCATAATATTTTAAAAATTACCCTTTTTTAATATCTTTTTTATCAGTTAATAATCCTCACGTCGAGTGAATCCAAAACCTGATAATTATTTAATGCAAAAGTTTGTATTGCTTTATAAAAGTATAGAAAGTTATTGCTTTTGCCAAAATATAGGTGACGATTTATTTAAAATTTTACTAAAGTGTGCAGTGTGCTTTTTTAGTAGTATGGGTTCATGTCAACCCGGATCAAGTAAATGTATAGTCGGCCAAGAAGCAAAACTGGTTCCGAATTCTCCAAGTACTCTTTCGTAAATATTTTAGTTTAATACATTACCACCTTTTTTGAGTTTGAATCGTTATTTTTTATTTGAATTTTTCATAATGGAAAATCATTCAATAATAACAAAAAACATGAAATACGTGTATAGTTATAAATTTCTATGTATGAAACATATGTTTTTAATTCAACTTTTGAAGACAAATATAGCTTATTTCAATGTTTTGTGCTACATGTATATGCATTTCAACATCCTAAAGGCAAACCTATCAAAATACTTTTTTTAATTTTTACAATGTCCACTCCCAACGTCAAGCATATGGCCTCATAATAGAGGTTTTTTCTACGAGAACTCCTCGTTACTCAGCTGTTTAGCAACTGTTCGTACCGGTACTTGAACACGACACATCCGAGCTGAAAAAATACGCTTCAAGATTGGAAGATTTTTGAAAAATATCAGTCTTTATTTTTATCATTAGTTACATTTGATTTTCTTTAGACATTATACCCTGCATTAAAGCATTCTCAAAATGTTTCACAATATTTAACTTTTGTTTATTTTTTATTTTATTTTAACTTTCAATTGTAATTAAATGGAATGTTAATACTTTTATTGAGAAAGATAAGTATACTTATATTTTTTTAAATACTGCTTATCAATAATGGAAGATACAGTTGTGTTGTACGAAAGGAGCTGCATCTTGATAATAAAAAACAACCAACAGGAAAATTGGCAAGTTGTTTAGGGTCATACTTGAATATTCTTCATAGTAAAATTTGCTGCTGAATTCACAGTGTTTGATCACTCATCATTGTCATATGTATTTTTACTTTATATTCCTAACATAATGTTGTTATTTGTATATGGTATTAAAACAATAAAGTTTTACAACAATATATGACAATAAAAATTGTACAAAATTGTAGTACATCCTGACTTTAAAAATAAAAAGAATTATATTCCATAGCAAAAGAAATGAAACATTTTTATGGCGTGTAATTTTCCTTTCGAGCGTAACTCTTTTTCGGTGCATAATAAAAATATAATTAAATTTATCCATCTCATACCGAGAATTTGTAAACTTAAAATGAATATTTCAGCCCAGCAAGAAAAATGTCGCAGTTTCCGAGCACAAGGTCATAGAACTTTTTTCGTTTATTATAATCCCTTTGCGAGCCTATACAAACACTTAAATTAATTTCAAAAAAGTTGATTACATTTTGGAAATCTTTTCAAAATGTCTGGGTAATAAGTGTTATTTTATGTATCTTAGAAATATTTTATACCCCAACTGAAATTTTTGAGTAAACATCTTTTAAGTGATTTTTTGTTTCTCTTTCGCTCGACTTTGTTACTATTAACATAATTTAAATTCTTCACAGAAAAACTTTAAAGTAATGTTTAACTTTTTTATTAACTGATAACATAATTAGACAAAAAAATATTCTGAAATACTTAAAAAAACTCATAAAATATGACGAAATTCATTCATAATTCATTATAACGTGCCGCCTGGAAGTATTGTACATAGTAACCAAATCAATGCTATATAAGGCAATTTTCTTTAGATCTGAGTTGAAAAGTCACTACTTTACGTCTATATCTCATCGTAAAACTTAACCATGTTTACAAAAAAGGGTTTGATGTATGGCTTTTAAACAGTTTTCTTAATATAAATTGTATTTAAATACACATTCTGAAGTTAATGTGTTTCTGCGTGGCTTCTCATATCAATGAAATACAGCTCGAGAGCGTTCACTTTAATGGAAACAAATTTTAAGTTTAGTTGATCATGTTTACTGATTGTCTTGTATATAAAACTAAATATTTATCCACAGATTCAAACTAGAACGCCATTTCATTTAATATGTCGAAGCTTTATGCCCCGCTATGAAGAGCATAATTAAAAATCTTTTTCCAATCGAATGGTTGATTATGATCGATTTATTCACCACATACTTTTTTTTCCTATATCCTAATAAACAATTATTGTACTATTATTCAATTTTATGAATGATCTAGACTGGTTTCGCTCATGGCAAATATTTACAATTAATTTTAATGTAAATTTATTTTTGTGGCTTTAACATTTTTTGATACAGGATTTTTAAAATAGCTTTATACTAATAATCAAAACTCTACCACCCTATCTGATAGGCACCATACAATATAATAACATACTTGAGATGTACTTATATACAGCCATATTTGTACCATTAACAAATTACGATACAATGTTGATGATCATCTGTTTAGTTAGGTTGTTTTTGTTATTAAAACAGTTGTCAATTTTTTAATATTCGCATAATATCATGCAAACTACAACAGTTGTTTTAAATAAAATTTTGTTTAAATAAATTTGTTAATGTGAGCCACTTAAATTTATTATCTATGCTTGAAAAAAATGTTGTTTAATAAACTAATGATGAATAAACCTGTATTTTATAGTTTGTTTACCATATTACGAGCTACGGACAAATCACCAGCTATTTTGAAAATTAACTGTTGTTTTGTTTTGTAACGTGGAAACACTGTGTGATATAACTATGATAGTTTAATCAATCAAACAAAACACTGGAGGCAAAGATATCTAGATACTAGCTTTACTCCAGCGCTATTGTTGAGCATTACATTGTTTTTTTGTTGTTATTAGCGCCTTCCTATAAATATTTTGCACAATAAAGAATTTTACTGATTGTTTTTGGTTGAAGTTTTCAAAAGAAATTTTGCATTTGAATAATGAAAAATTGCAAGGTTTTGGTTATCAGCAGTAAAATTTATATCAAAATCGCTTACTCGATAAGCAGAACCATTTTTTTTGTCTTTCGAATCGAAAGACTCACTCACTAAGCAAAATCGAGGCTTTAAATTTCTAAAACGTACTACGTTTTTGTAAGTACCAGTAACTCCAGTGATGTTAAATATTTCTTAAAACTAACTACTTCAACATGTTTTTTTCATGTTTTCTCTTATCATGGAGCATCTCAACACATGTTTAATAACGAGATTTTGTTGTCTCTCATTTTTATAAATCTTAAGGATGAGGTTAAGAAATGATCAGTCAACCTAATCTCTCTCGGTACACTCAGTTTTTAAGATGCGAACGGTGAACAGGAAAATTATCATCACAAACAACGCAACAACATGTCTTTTGATACACATGCGAATCATAAAAGTCGTAATTCAAATCAATCATTTATTTACCTATAAGTTTATTTGTAAATATAAATAAACATTTTTATGTTCTCGTATAAAACAAATATCAGCAAAGTAATTTTGTTTTAGAAGTATTCGTATAGCCTACAATTTGAGTCTCGCCAAAGTCTCATTATACCATGATAATAAATATATAATTTTTTCGGCAATACGCCGCTGGCAACGTTCATATTTTCATTTAATACTGCTACGACGCACGTGCTTTGACAATTGGGTCAAGTTGGCTGAGTATCACTCACTCTCTACGTCCTCTACGATGCTTAATACAGTTCACTTATAAATAGATGGACGTACAGTTTTCATTAATTCCTACAAATAGTACCTATCATCAATAGTAATGTACATTCTATTGAATGGATATTTATAAAAATAAAAAACATATTTGAGCTAATTCCATAATTTTATATCGACTGTGGAAAGGAAAAAGGACGTAACGCACACTCAAAAATATTGTGTATAATCAAAACAAAACGTATATCAAATTGAATACATTGTGATTATCGAAAAAATATTTTGAAAAGACAAAGGGATAAGTCCTTTTACCTTTCTTAAGTCGATATATTATATATTTTATATAAATATAGTGTATTAGCACGTTTTATGTGAGTATACAAAATATCTTTTGGTGTGTGTTACGTCCTTTTTCTTTTCCACGGCTGAATTATAATTCCGATTAAAGTTGCTTGCTACAAACGAAACAAGCCTTGGTAATAACATAAAATTGTTAAATTAGTATCTAACAGTATTTTTGTAACTCTATTTATTTATTAACGCTATCCAAAGAGAGGAGCTGAGTGACTGGCTTACAACCTGTTCACGCAAAAACAAGTCTGTTAAAACTCTAAAGTACAAATTGAGAGTAAAATTTATTATAATCAAAATTGTTTTAAAATATTGATATTATTTTTAGCTTTAAAAAGGACTACACTTAAATATAAATATGCATGGTAAAATCTTTTGTTTTGTTTTAAAAGTCACTTTGCAGTAAACGGAGTATGGATGGGACTAAAATCTTACAATTTTATGACATAACTATTAATAATATTCGACTTAACCCAATATACTTCTAATACTAACATACGTTTGATAAAACACAATAATAAGTTATTTTTTCTTTATAATACTTCCTTGCATGGTATAAAGTATCGAATCATTATAGGAAAGTCGTTATAACTTCAGAGAGTCTTCATAAATGAGTTATGACTTCATAGTAAGCTGATATCGCTCTCAATATTTTAAAACACACTTCTATTTGAAAATTTTCAACCCCTGCATATTTCCCTTCACAGCATTATAACTCATATATTTTGCAGATGTAATAAATGGTATTTATTAGTATGTTACTAAAAATAAAAAAATATTCTCATGTTTTAATACTATCGTGACATAAACCAAGTATTTAACCTTAGGAATAAAGTCGTCAAGTTCTCATTAATTCTTAGCTTCATTGGTACATATTAAATGCGATTTACTTTAATTCAACATTTAATTGATATTTGTTTATTTTAGCAACGATGTGTAGGGGACATATTCCTCACAAAAGTCTTCCTTGATTGAATAAATTGATTTCATTTTGCTACACTTGTTAGTTTCGATCATTTTTTTTTTACAATTGAAATTATAATTCTATTTAGTGCATTTAAATTTTATCCAAAGTACTACAGTTTGATTTAGGGATTATCAAGTTTGCTTTGCATTTTTTTATGGTGTTTTGAATAGATATCTGAGTTTCGTAAATCATCCGAGCTTTTTTAGAGCATGTAGAGTTATTGTTTTAATTTTATGCTCGTCTCCGTGTGATCATGTTGGATTCTTTTTAAACAAGAAAATATAATCAGTAAGTAAATATTACTTTATACAACTTGTCTGACTTGATCACAGCCAAACCATCTTTGAGGCATTCGATAAATTTGTGGATGGGAATATTCCCGATTTCTCTTTAGATTCAACGCGGAGTAGATTAAACTCCACCGCCACAGCAAATTCTCGGTGTATGGATACACAGGATACTTAATATCGCTAAAACTAAATGGCTGAGCAAGTCGCATTTTCTTTTTTTTCCTCTCTGTATTTTCTTAACTTAAGCACAATAGTGCATGGTTGAAATATCTCTCACGTGCAGTTTTGCATCGGGTCAATAGTATGAGTAGTAAATATGTTTCTTTTAGTGCTGGTCATTGCGTTATGGAAGGTGGCCGTGAAACAGCGGATGCATACACATAACGGGTGAAGGTGAGGCAACCAACTTGTTGTATCATCATAGAAACTTCGAAATTATTTTCATCCATTTAAAATATATTATTGTATATCTATAGTAAAAATAAATTGTAATGTGATATTTTACACTTGGGCTTTTCTAAAACGTTATATTCATGAGAGTCCGTTAGCTCCACTTGACTTAAGGCTTTGAGCGAATTGACGACTCATCGCCGGAGATGCGCTTTCCGTCCACTAAGACAGTGGTTCACCACAGCATTAGTAGCTGGACTAACCCTAAAGCCCTGCGACTGTCTCCGAAGTATTCAGTCAAAGCCTAATTCAGACCTTCCTGACTAGTGAATAATTTATAGCAAGGTATTATGCAATTTAGTGAGTAATAAAAAATCAACTACAGTATCAAATAACTTTGAAAATCGATCAATATATTATATTCTATTTTTATATTCTAGAGGGCAAGACTCGTAAATAAAAACATAGTGTTGAAGTTTGAATTAAATACCAATTAAAAGATTATTTTTTACCTATACAATCAAAAAAACAGATCAAAAGATTTATAAACGATTGTAGTTAATTTTTATGATATGCAACAACATTTTCCAATTATTTAGAAAAATATTTTTACTAATTAAGAACCTAGCTTTTGCACAAGGGTCTTTAAAATTATGTAGAAAACTTTCTTACATACAGAAGAACGTAAAATAATTTTGGTTTTGCACTCTCTTGTGACAAAATGTTTTTGGAGTTTCAATATTTACATTCTAAGGCTTCTAAGGAGACGATATATAAAATAACTCAAATCCGTTTTAAAAATACTGTTTTAAACTAAAATTGAGCTAAACGCTCTTCGTTTGTAAAACTGTTCATTTTTTACTCATTACATAATATACAAAATTAACTATGAAAAAAAGTTCAAATACTTTCAAAATCATTCTTCAATCACTTTTAAGGTGTTAACTGTCAATTCTTGGTGGAAAGGCATTACATTTTAAAAATAAAATACAATTTGTTTCCACCACATTTTCATAATGAACAAAACCGGTCTTGATCATTATAAACATGTGGAAGTAGTACAAACAAATTGGGTTTTATTTTATAAATAAAAGTTATCATCTGAAAACAGTATTTTTAAAATGACAGAGCGTTGAAAGACCGTGATATTGCTGGATAGACGGGGTTTGCGATTAGCATAAGAAGGTGGAGTAATGGAGACTAATTAAAGCAGCCAAGGTTCACTGACGACTATAATGCCATAAAAAATGAAGAATATTGTATTATATTTTAAATTCACATTTTTTTAGAACTGTGCAAATATTTTATTAGTATTTATAAAATTAATTTATAAAATATAAGTCAAAAAATAAAAGAAAAATACTTTATAATTTAAGATAATTTAAGACATCGACTGAGGGTGCTTGATAGAATTTCAATATTAGTTCGAGTCCATTTGTGTGCTCGAATTCCTGAAGATGCCGAAAGGCGAAACCCGGGTCGTTAGTGATAAAATACACGGAAGTGTACAAAATCTCAATAATCCAAATTTGAAAAATACTTTATTAAGCTGGGATCTCAAGCTACACCTTTTGCAAGCCATGCTATTATATATGAAATAATATATGATTCTCAATCCTAAGAACTGTCAGGTAGAGACGTTTAAAACCATCAAGTATTAACAAAGTGAATCTCCTCTGCATAGAGTAGGTATATTCATGCATTGAAATCCCCTTTCTCGGGTTTTCGTAATTTATTTATCGCTTGACATTCAATTATGTTACCTGTTACGCTTTCTTCCTTCCTATTCTATACCTCAGTTCCATTCTTTTCTCACCTACATATCGAGTTACGAAGAAACAACAATTCACTCCGCAGAGTGCCGCAAAGAAATCGATTCTTCGGCGCCAATACTTCAAGAAATTTAATCAAAAACTCATCATAGATTGTCAGCTTTAATCATAACAGTCGAATTAAATTTTGTTTCATCTTCAAAGGTATCATATTAAAACAACAATAATCATAAATTAACAATCGGTTATCAAAAAGTTAACCTAAAACCAGAGATTTTTGAAAACTAATCTTCTTCTCAATTTAACTTCAATAATAGTAGTTTCAATATTAAATAAATAAAACTACACCTATTGAAAGTAGCTACAATGGCCTGGCAGGTATAGATGTATGCAATTTCTAAAACCCGTAACAACAATTTAATTCTAAGCCAAGGCGTAACGAAAGCAATTAGCTTACTACAAGTCCTGACCCAGTCAAATCCTTCTAACCCTACTCTCTCCGAAAAGAAGGGGTTGATCAACAGAATCAAATCAACTTCCTTTGAGGTAAGCTTAATCAAGAGTACTAAAAATATGCTCCACATTGAAAGTGAACATGCTTAATAAATATATATTTGTGTTTTGGTTTCCGGTTTTTATTTTTTTTTACTATCTTAATAATAACATATTTCTCATTTCAAGGCATGACTTGAAATTTTGGAGAATTCAATTTTTATTATTTTCAGGTGAATTATTTTTTTTTACTTTTTTCAAACTTTTTTTTTATTTAGACGTTAAAAATCGACTTATTTTAAAACAAGAATTGATAAATTGTTTTAATGGGCTTTATATCATACAACATTTATAAAAAAGGTACAGAACAGTCAAAAATGTACATGTTGACCTGTAAATCTGACAAGGTGAATATCAATTTCAATTTTTTAAATTTAAAATTCAAGATCTTAGCCATAAATGCCTTTTCCTCTAGATTTGACCTTGAGTGACTTAAAATATCTCATTTATACAATGTGACTAAAAACATTTCAAAATCGAAAGCACACTGAACATTGTTATTTCAAACATTTCTTTTTTTTTTAAATAAATATGTATTAGTATGTCAATCTTTACATTTAAGTTATTATAACAAACAAAAAATTTAATGTTAGAACATAAAGTTTTTCTGGTGTTAAATTCAGAAAAAATAAAAATAGAAAAAGAATTGAAATATACATGTATATAATATATGTTGATTTTAACTTTAAGTATCTATCTACAAAATATGACTTTCAGCTTGAAATAAATATAACACAAACGATCTGGGCGGTATAATGAATACCGTTTATATGAAGAAATAAACTATCTCTTGCTCGCATTAAAATTCGAGCGGCGGCCTCATAAAAGATTTTAAAGTTACCTCAGACCATTTATGCTATAAATTGACATAATCTATCAGCAAAGTTGAAATCCAAACTGCACCGTGGAAAAGGGTGACCAGCATGTGTTAAAGACTACCAGTTTTACCAAAAAACTATCATCACAAATCACAACACACAGTAAATGTATTAATTTAAATCACAGCAATAATGACAAAAATTAAATTCAAACTATTCTGTTCCAAACATGATATTAACGATATGAACTTGGGAGAAACTATCAAGTTCATATCGAAAACTTCTAAAATTATCAATAGTTCGAGGCCAGCAGTGAAAACATAATATTATGTTAAATGTTCGATAACAGGATTGAAGTTAACAAAGCTCCACTATACCTTAAAGTTCTGTTGTAGTGACTAAAGAGCCTCATTGCACCAAAATCTCACTTGAAACTTATTTTATACTGTATTAATTTAAAAGCTTTGAGCTCATTAAAAGCTTGTTGTGCCAAAACGCCTTACATTTTTTTCATAAGTAACCTTACTCAAAGCTTCACTTGATGTTCTTTTTTTAAAGGTTTTATAGCTTACTGCTCACCAAAAGAGTTTGAAAAATTGCACTGGTTTTTTAATTTACAAGCTTCCAATTTCAAGCACATGAACTCCTAATGGAGGTATATCAACAGAAATTTTTCTGCGATCACGTCTTGTTACTCGGTTGCTCCACCTCTCTTTTTCAGCGAGAGTAGTGATAGAATGAGAATTTCATAGCATAAAAAAATCCATTACATAATGCTTTTGATTTCAGTCGATTAATATAAAAATATGCGTTTTTTCCTGATTGGTAAGGAGCGATTTTAAAATAAAAACAAAAATGATGATGGTCACCCATTTCATAACTTGGGTGCAATAAGTTTTCTTGGGAAGAGCAATAAGCCACAAAACTGAGATGTTTGTCTTCACTATCAGAACGACGAACCAAGTAATAAAAAAACGTATTTGTTCTTAAATTATGGAATAAAAAAACATTATACATACATTTTTGAAAGCTTAATTTGTTTATTTCTTATAAAAATAAAATACACTCATTAATAAAAGAAGATTTTAAATTGTGTGAATTAATATGTTGATTTTGCTTATGTGTTGACTAAAATCGTTGAAGAAAAACAATAAAGGAAAAACATCAATTACAAATTCGGATTTATTTTTAAAAATATTACATCTTTTTACCAAGAATGCAAGACCTGTTGACATCATAAATGTTAATGTATGTCATATATTTTATCCTATATAGTATAATTACTTTTCATCCACAGTGTTCTATAAATAAATTGTAGCTCGCTATGCAATATATTTTATACAATGATTATATTTTCCTTGCTGCAACCAATCAAATAAAATCAAATAAAATTGAAATTGAAGATACGCTATGTGGTATACAAAGATATGAATTGAATCTAACACCGAGATAGAAAAACAGTCGATGGCTGACAGAATAAAAAAGTTTATGCCGAGAGACGATACAATACAAATTCATAATAATTATCAGCTTTTCTTTTTGAATAAAATCATCGATTAATTTATTGTTTTATCTTTTTATGCATACTTTTACATAATAATTATAGAAGAAACTAAATATTCATAATACGTCATTTGTCAATAAAACAATAAGCTAATTATTGTTCAGACATCGTCAAATCAATAATTTTTGAATTATGAATCAATTTAAATCTGAACATTTAGATGATTCATTTTTTTATGTATACGAAGTAGGTCTTCCAATTCCGGGATCACGGTAAATTATTTAATCCCGTCGGGATTCACTGTTAATGCTAAAAAATAGTTCATTTTTCAAATAAAATACACGCAAAGGAGTACCGCTTCCTAAATGGATGCAGAACAATATTTTGATGTGGAATTAAAAGATATGTCCCGCTTTTCAATACCATCTGATAAAACGTTCCTTTATAATGCAATAAATAAAATAAAATATAAAACTTTTTTTTATTTTTTTTCTTTTTCGTAAATGACTTTCCAATTCTCAATCAATAAAAAAACCATTCTAATGTCGAAAAAAATACGATAAACCGTATGTAGGTACATTACAACTGAAGCAATAATGGACATAAATAAAATTTTAAATGTACAATTCAACACATGAAACTCCACATAATGACAAATCCCGGAATCATAAAAAGAGTCCAGGACTGAATGCTCTAATGCGAAGTATATAAATCGAGATGCTTTGCATTTTTATATATATTCCCTAAAGACATTTCTAATTTCAAAAAATTAGGTGATACAGCTTGAAGAATGAACATTTTTGAATACATCATTTAATCATTTGGCTGATTTGAAAAAACTCTTTTTTCTAAATCATTGGCCAGATTTTGTATAACACTTATTCTTTTTATTGTATCTTTTGTTATTCAGACACTGGCAACAATATTAACATCTACAACGTAGAAATAGAAACATCAGACAACAAAACAACACACGAACATAATATCCTATTACGTGAATTACACATACATACTACTTTGTCAACCACAAAATTCTACTTCTGCCAACAAAACTCTTGCTTAGTAGTCAAACCATCTCCTAACACGCTTAATGTAATCCTACATGAGTCTTTTTAATCAAAGAGATAAGAAATACATTTCATTTTATGATATCAACATCATCACAATATATATTTGTATGGCTCAATAATAACTCAAGTATCAATTATTATTAGGTAAGCGCATAATCAAAAATTAAACGCTTTTAATGTAAGTTTCTTCAAAAAATTAATAAAAACTTCTATAATTTAAAATTAAAAAAACTTATAGTTCAATGAAGTCTACTCGTAAAATACGGCCTGACTGATATTTTGTGTAGCCAATTCGTTTCGTCAAACTGTTTTTTATCGGAAAATCGTTCATTTTTTATGTTGATACATAATTTATACCGAAAAATAGTGCTTAACTTGTGGCAAACCATTCACTTTTAATTTATAATGTTTCTAATTTCCAATGATTTCCGTTTTTTATTCGATTTAACAATAAAATATTTATTTTCTTAGAGAAATGGCTGCTATTTATCGGTAGAATTGAAATCAAATATTATTTATAGCCATCATGGCATCTCGCCATCATCAGAAGTTTATAATGCGCTATATATATACATTACAAATACAAAATTAAAAACACATTTCTAAATTATGTATTGGTCAGCAAGATAACGCTTAAACTAATTTTGAGTGGTATCTCCATGTTTTTAGTCAAAATTTCACAAAAAAAAATTTGTCTACTCATATTTAAATCGTTTTTTTAACAATAAATCAATATATAAAAAACACCATTTGTTTGCCTTGTGGAAACACATTCAAACTGCATCCCGAGGTTACTTTTAAGTACCCAAGTTGAACCATTAGTTGTCTTCTAGGCCGAGAAGTAGCGTTCTACGGTGCATGGAGTTACATAGGAACTACATAGGCTCGCCACTTGAAGAAAACTCGTTATTGGGGCTCAAACCCCATCTTGGGAAACAATGTGCCTTTCTCACAACTTTAACTGTCCTCTCAACGAGCGGTGCGCTCTTAAACTATGGGACATTAAAGTGTTTATACAAGAATAGCTCATGTCATAGTGTAAATACTGATCTTTTTAAATTCACAAAGTAAATAGCTTTTTGATAAAAAGTAACCAAAAACCACAGTTTTGAAAATGAATAAATGTTTATTTTTGTTTCCGTCTGGTGTTTTATCTTGGTTACCTGCAAAGAGATAAACTGCCGCAACTCGAGCTTAATAAAGTTAAGAGTTATAACTATTTTATTACCTCCTATTAAAATTAATCTTTTAACGAAACTCTGGTTTTGGTTTAACAATACGAGAAATTTTGTGTGAAGATTACATATTTTAATTTTTTAACCATATCTACTCCCTATAGGCCGCCTATAAAACTGTTTTTCCCCTACCAGTCCTTCTTACTTCTTTCAAGGTTATCCCAGCGGCTCGTAGCTCTACCAAGTATATCCTTTTGATGGTTATCACAGTGCGATTGAATCCATCTGGTTGGTAGAAGAAACAGTCAGGACTCAGACTCTCCTGGGAAATTCGGAGCATATGCCCAAGCCAGGTTAATAGACGCTTTTTTATTTTGGACGTAATAAGAGGCTGGTCTATCCACTCTCTTACTTTCGAGTTCTCGACAAAGTCAAACCACCTCATCCCTATTACTAGCAAGTATCCTTTTTTACAAGCAAATACTACGATATTCAAATACAATTTTTGTGTCGATCTTTTGTTAATTTTAAATTGTTATTTGAAGGAAAACGTATTCTATTTTTTTTGTAGATTTACAGTATTCAAAATCAGATAAATTATCTCCTTGTCCATATAAAAGAAGTATTTAAAGAATATATTAAAACCTCGGTAGAAAAAAGGTTAGCGTCCCCGCTTACCACTTGTTCAGTTAACTAATCACAATTTATTCATTTGTAACAAAAAGGAAATGGCCAATTTCCAAATTTCGGCATTGAAAATTTCAATTTCCTTTTCGTGATCAGTCAGCGTGAAGACGAAAATAAAATATGCAAAGGATCGATTATGAGAGCCTGCGTTTTTGAGATAGACTTTTTGGTAATAAGGCTTTCTATAATATAATACCAACAAAACTCAAGTAACATGAAAGCGATATGGTTATTTTTAGCAAGGTGCTGGTCTTATCCAATTCAATCACGAAATCTATATACCATTCAAAGAAGATTTTCAACATTATGTATGTATTCATATGTGGCTATATAAAATACTATTTCTAAATATTAAATTGATTGACATAAAAAAGAAAGATATTAAAATTATTTTTTTTTAAAAATCACGTTTAATAAGGTTCAAATTCTGAAGAGGTTAAATAAAGGTTTGAGTCATTTCCTCTTTAAATTGATCTTGGGTAGCTTTATTTATTTTTTCTCGACAATTCTTAATTAAACCTTCATGTTTTTTTTAAGAATTTAGAACTTTTTTTTTACTTAGTCCATGCAAAGAGGTTATCGTAAATTTCTCTATTCGTAATTCTTTTATCAATAAACAGTAAATAACCAAACGATAAGTATTTTTTTTTCAAAATTTAATAAATTAAATACTTTTTTTACTTCCAGAATTTTTTCGAAAATCTTTTGCAAATTTTTTTACAATAGTTATTAGTTCATTATCAAGCCAAAAATATAATGCAATAATAAATAAAACGATCAAATAATTTCAAAAAACTAGTGCCCCCCAACCCGTTACCACACATAAGAGAGAAATATAAGCGACGCAGTGAAAGCAAAGGTCCACGGAGTATTATTTCTTTGGCGCTCAGTGGAAACTTTTCCGCAGCAAGAAGCGGTACAGCGTTAATGATACAAGTTGGGGTAATTTACGGTAATGTTAGCGACGCGATTTCGCCTCCGGAACTCACACAGAATCGCCAAAACAAATTTAATTGTTTTTTCATAACCCGTATAAAGCATTGCCAAACGGCTTCTCAACATTAGATACCTTGCCAAATAATATAACCTTTGCTACAAAAAAAAAAGATCAGAACTTTTAATTTATATTTTTCAACCGAGTCC
Source organism: Himalopsyche phryganea (assembly GCA_022494535.1). Classification (NCBI taxonomy): domain Eukaryota; kingdom Metazoa; phylum Arthropoda; class Insecta; order Trichoptera; family Rhyacophilidae; genus Himalopsyche; species Himalopsyche phryganea. Next base: position 668,914 of record JAGVSL010000060.1, on the reverse strand, counting down.
ACGCGCAATTTGGAGCATATGGACTCTAAATGGATCATTGTGAGAGAAGCTGTTTAAGAAAAATGGTTGGAAGAAATTCGCTCAATCAATTAATCTCTCTAATCTCTCGATAAAGGATAGATAAAAGTGTGAGCTTGTAAATGATATGGACATATTTAGTCAATTGCTCTCTCTAAACAATAAGGAATGGCGTGGGAGGAATAAAAACATTACACACCTTCATGTCTTTGAATACATGTTCATTAACCGATTTATGTGAGTTTTCATTCTGGGACTCGAGTCGTTTACACTTAATACCATTGACCGATCGGTTATGAAACCAACATTAAACAATACTGAATACTGACATTCATTTATAAAAATAATGTCAGTGTTTCAATTTTTATGGTTATGAAAATATTTAACAAATACATGTAAGTTGATGAAAAATACATCAATCTACATGTATTTGTTTAACATTTAATTATATGAGTGGTCTATTATCATAACTGGTAATCCCCAGCATATGCAAAAAATGCGTTATGGATCCAGCATTGTTTTTCGTATTCAAACCTACCATTTAAATCTAAAATAATTGTGAACTTTTTCATTTTCAAAACACATATTCACTAATGCCTTATAATTTTCTAAACTAATAATCTACATTCCAGCCACTGAGAGTGCAGCACTATACTGTCAAGGCCACCAGTAATTGTTTCCATATTATTGGTGAAAGAGTCAGTTCTATGCATTTGTAAGTGTAGCGTGAAAACGTTTTTTTTTGGGTTTGAGAAAAACAAACATTGATGTGAATTTTAAGATTATGATACTAGAATCCTCAGAATAATGAATTTTTGACGCTCTCTAATGTTGATAGTGAATGCTGACGATATCTTGAAAATAACTCAGAACCATTGTTTCGATAATGCATAAAATAGACAGTAGGACAAGATAATCTTCCGTTTATTTGCAAAATACTATACACGGCCCACTATTCATTAAAGCCCGGTATTTTCCCGAATAAAACAGCCAACAATCGATTAGTCTAAATGAATTTCTCCCAAGACAAGTATAATAAAATGTGAATTATGAACTGAGAGACTCCAGGGTTTTTATGTGATCGTGATTCAGAGTCATGAGATGAAGAAGAAAATGTATCATCATCATTCACTACTTCGACCAACAATGGTGTGTTACGAAATACGCCCTCCAGATGGCGGATTGAACACATACTTCTCTGAAAAAATCAAATCGCGTTTTTACACAAATCATTGACGGTTAACACTTTAAAAGTCATCATAACTTCAACAATTCACTAGATTTCTAGAGGACATTATGAAAACACACATATGGTACGAAGTTTACAATTTTATTATCATTTAAAGTAGACTAGTTGGCTTGATTCCACAGTTAAAGATTGTCACCAATCAGAGCGAAACTGAAAAATTTTAAACAGTATAAATACTGTGTCTTTCCACAAAGGATTAAAAGTAAAGAATATAAAATTTACAAAACAAACACTTATGGTAATAGTTAAGTCAATTTGACCTATTGACGGTATAATGTAAGCAAGCTGTCATTTATAAAAACACCTTATATCCAATTTTCAACACTTAAAGAGTACCTCTTTGTCTTTTATCGGCTAAGTATAAGGACTTACAAAAGAAAAGATATTTCAAAAACTTTTAAACTTTATCACACCAAAACTGTTTTTTTTCATGTGGCTGTTCGTTTCAGCTTTCGTAAAAAAGACAGCTTTCGTAATAAATGATTGATGTTTATTTTGTATTGCTATTGAAAGTAGAAAATTGATTCTTTGATCTCTTAAAGAAAACAGTTCGAGAAGCTTTATTACTCTGCCGTTTGTTCCGAGGAATGTAATTTAGCCAAGATAAGCTTTTGTGGACATTCTGTTTATGATAAACGTTAAATGGGGCTAAGTCCCACTTGAAATAAAACGAAATTATTTTAATACATTATATCTTAGTTATTTATTTCAATAAACTTTTTTTATCTACGAAATTTATCTCACTAAAGCTTTTCCTACACTGCGGTTACATAATTTAACGATGTATGACATAAATAATATTTTTTTCCCAAATATACCCTTTTCTTACAACGTTTCTTTATACGTGAGTGTTGTAATCGATTTGATATATTATTTTTATAATAAAGTATCGTTTTTCTGATGGCCGTGGCTGAGTAAGAACAATTCTTTGATATCCTATATATATTATGTTATTATTGTCGGGTACAAAATAGCGAAGTATTTAGTTCCAAAAAAATAATTTAATTTATTTGACAGCTATTTTTTGTACCGCACCATCGTCATAACTAGTTTTCATCTAATTATAATAGAGTTCCACTGATATTATTAATATTAAACCAATATAGAGGCAAAAAAAATGTTGTTAATGTTTATCTAAGTGATTTATATAAAAAATTGTTGGTCATATAGCAAAACAGCTGAAAAGCTGGCCATTTCTTAAGGGAATAAACGCTCTGCAATAATTTAGGCTAGAAGCAGAAACTTTGCAGGCACATGCATTGTACATTTTGTATTCAAGTGATATAGAACGCTTGCAAGAACGATCTAGATGTGGCAGTAATATACGTAATAGTAATCGACCTTCAATTTGAATTGGGGAGGCCTTCGTTCAACAGTTTTCCGAATTTTTCTACTGATATCGATCGTCCAGTTCATTACTCAGACATATCCAAATAACCCATATTCAGATAACAGAATTATCAATATTGAAATGTTTACCATGAATGAAATATTATTGATATGTATCTAAATTGTATACACTTTATAAACAGGTGTTCAACAATTTGATACTTTCCGAGTTCAGTCGGTAGAAAGATATTTAGCAATATCTATTTAATGACCCAGAAATATCAACATTTTGTTTAATTCTAAAGTAAGTTATCTACTTTATCACTTTTCTGTTTGCATTTTTAAATTTTCTGAGTATTGAATCAGTTGGAGCGCAAAATTTTACATATAATAGAATTTCACATACTTAACTCAAAATTTATTTTTTGAAATTGTCTGACTAATAAACTGGACGATCAATATATATGTAGGATACATGACATTGCAGATTACGAAACGTAATACCCGCCTGTAGAGAAACATTATGCTTGTCATTTTCGTCAGCATTATTGACTAAGCATAATTAATCATCGGTCGAATGATATTTTGTTTGACCGACATACGATATTCTACACACGCTGGCGCTGCGTAACAGCTAAACACTCATCAAAACAAATCGTGACAATTTAAAGTAGGTTGACACGACAGTATAAATAAATAAAGAAGGAAGAACCAGATTCGTTCTGTATCGACTGCCGAACGTAATTCTGTAACCGTCCGCCAAACGTCTATTCTGTAATCATCCTCTAAGCGTGATTTCTATCACCACTCGATGAACAAACTCTGAACTGCGTAATCTTTATCATCATCATTATCATCCGTTCAACTGCTTAATCGCGTCTAGCAATAAACGATTGGAATCATATTCCTAAATATATAATGGTTTTATTCTCACTAAACTGATGTGAGTTAGATACTAGTGAAGTATTTCCAGCCAAGCAATGCATAAATTTCGAATCAATTCAATATTTTTTTCTATTTAAAGAACATGCTTCTACAATATACAAAGCCATAGAATACAATTTAAATTACTCCCACTGAAATATTAATTTAAAAAATTAGCTAATTAACTTCTTTGACATTATTTCAAACGACTAATTATTGTTATAACATTAAAAAATGCATTCTTTTAGTATTATTAAGCATAAAAGCAAAATTTAATTATTCAATTCCATGATAAAAAAAGTAGATACACGGTGGTCTTTCAACAGTTTAATATTCTATTGAGTAATTTTACCATGCATGAAAATTGAAAAAACATTTATCATCTACCATCAATTTGGGTAAACTTGCCCATCGGTCTAACATTGGTCCACTACATGGAAAACAGGTGCTGTTATAATACCATGATAATGTTAATGCCATATGAATATTTTTTTGCTAAGCAAAGGAATTGTCTAGCCCCTGGTGGTAAAAATACGAATTAATGTGCAACGTAATTGGTTTTATTGTTGAATTTGTAAGTTTGTAATGATATAACACGATTTAAAAACTTATCTTGAAATAAATTGGATTAGCCATATTTTCAAATTTTATTGATAATCTGTAAACCAAATGTCGTATATTTTTTTCCATCACAATTATGTACAGAATATATAAAAGCATAAACCAAAGTTGCCAAGATTTATATTATTTATTGATGAATCTATATTAATTACAGTGATTATGTATTTGTGTCGTGGACTAAAGTTACCCGATTTCGATGCAAACTTTAGCCCCCCTTGTTTTATCTATATATATGTATCAATTAAAAAAAAAATCTTTTTATTTTAATTAAATTTCATCTTAAGACATTAGTATATTTCTACATAGAAAAATACGATACATAAATGCAATGGCGAACCATGAAAACATAAAAACTGGGCGAAAGTTACCCAGATTGACCGTGCCATTTTAGTTATAATTTAAAATAAGTACAGTTAACATTTTAACATCGTACGTTATATAAAAACTATTAATTAAGGTATTTTTTACTTTTAATTTCGAACAACTGGATGTTAAATTAAATGACAATAGCTGGATGTCTTTATAGCAGGAATTTAATATTGAAACAATACTTTAAAATATTAAAATGTTACTATATACTTTACAAAAGTGTGGTCGCACTGTTTATTAGGCGATCTAATTATAGTGTAATATTTATATACTATTACACATAAATTTATAATCTCTCTCTTTTTCTTTCACTTTGCTTTCACACTGCTTGTATTCACATTGTATATGTATATTTCAATACGAATAAATAATACATTAAAAACCAGCAGGAAAATCCTTTATTCATGTGAGTTTCCATGTAACCCTGTTTTTAGAAGCGATGTGATGCCAAGCGAAGAATTAAAAATAACATCTTGTTGGGCATTGAAAGAACTCGTAGAGTGACCTCAAAAGACAACAAGTTAAGGTCGCGCAAAAGCCTCTTTTGAGGTCATAATGTAACAAACTTCCCTTGCGGTTAATGAGATAAGTCTAGCGGAAGAATGTTCTTTGCTCTTTAATCTACTTTTCAGTCATTCTCAAATATTATCGTTAACAAATCGTAGAAAATACTGCAATAATTCCGATTTAAGAAATAAACGACCAAATTACTATTTAAACTACCTTACGTCAAATACCATTAGAAATTCATCAACTAGAAAGGATTATTTTGTTGGTACTTTCTAAATACATTTAATTAATTGTATGTACTCTGTTCCATGATGTCTTTTATAAATTATATATTTCATTTTTTTCTATGAAAAAATGTTTCAGCAACAAGCTCAGTGTTCGTTTTAAAAATTCTATATCCATTCTTTGCGTCAGACACATGTATAATCAAAAACTAAATCTTTATTCAGGCTACGCAATAAAATTTTGCAGTTCTGTTTTCATCTTTTTTTAACATTCCGATAAGACGTATATTTAAATACATCAATTTAAATAAGACCAATATAAATTATTTTTCATAATATTTTTCTAATATATCGTATCTGCAAACCGAAAACATACGTTATTGTATTTTAGTAAGATCTACATTTGTTGGGTAGGTAACTATTTCAATCTTTGGTATGTAAGAATAAATAAATGGTCAGTAATTTATTCGATGATTGATTAGTATACACAGTTTATTGTATATGCATTTTAAAATTTACTTTTGTGAATACAAATGAAATTAACGATTTCTCAACGCGTACAATAATGATGACAGTGCGATAAATGGTTTTCATTAGGTTCATTAAAAATAAAGTAACTTGTATTGAGAAATGTGGCTCAAAACTGAATGAACATCATCAGGTTCAATTAATTTTTGAATCGTAAAAATAATAAAATATTAACGTCTTGTTTTGTCTTTTGATGGCTGTTTTGATGACCGGAATTAATCATTTCTGAAAACTATTCTGCTAATAGTGAGCCAGAGAACCAATGAAAACAAGTATAATACATCACAAATATCAACACACCAACCAACTAAAATATTTAACTTTATAGAGGTATGATAGTTTGGGAAGAACTTTGTGGTACAATCATCCTTTATTTGCTTGAGTGACCCTTAGGACTTTTGAAAGGTAAAAGACATATGAGCGAAAAGCTTTTAACATGTTTTCTGAAGAAATTTTTGTGACAAAATTAGGAATAGTATAAACCTTTTTTATTTCCGTTAAAATCATAGGTTTTTTTTACAATACGACATGGCATGTTAAAAAAACGGTTAATGATGACATTTATTTTTTTAGAAAACATCTCAAATAACATCTTTATATACAATTTCATATTATTATGGCTAGTATGCTGTAAGTCTTTTAATGAAAATTGAAATAATTATAAACCTTTTTCACCTTATTTAAAATTAATTTATATACAGCGGTTAGTTTTCATGATCGAAAATAAGGTGAATGGGAAAAAATGAAAACATTAATGGCAAGAATTGATTTAACAATAAAATGCAAATGTGTATATTTGTGGAGTTAAGCCAGTAAGAAATACTCATTATGTTTACCATTCGACTATAGAGCCGCACTATGTATAACAAATAAACTTGTTCACAATTGCAAATATTTTAATAGTATTTATCTGCACACTTTTTCAAAAGGTTTATTATATGCTTCACTGACATATCCGACAAAAAAAATTATAATGATGATTAATTATTTTGACACGTGTAAACTTGTTAAAAATATAAATCTATGTTTGGCGGGGTAGCATATAAAAACTTTCAATTAATTCTCGTATTAATGTGAGAGAATTTAAAAATATTATGATAATTCGCGGCGTAGGAGCTTTTTTGATAAATGAAATTTTACAATCTATTTTAGAGTTTTTTAAGCGAGCGTAAAAATTGTCATTAAAATGTGAAATATCTTTGAAAGTGCGTTGGAAACGAAATTTATTACGCTTTTTTCTTGTGTAGGGGGCGGAATATATCGCCAGCGCCATCTATTCGTTCAAAAAAGACATAAAATTTTAATTAAACGTCGAATCATTGATTTTTATTTTATTTTTTCGAATGAGAAACTGTAAAATTTTCTATGGAGTGAGTTCGGTTCGTATTTTTTTTATTGTCAATAAAAAGTAACCATTAATTACTCAGTCGTAACAATGTATGGTGTTTTTTTATTATCAATAAGAGAATTTGCTAAACAATAAAGATTATATACTTATTTCAATTTAATGAAAGCTAAAGATGAAATTACTGAAATCATCTGCAAATACATTTCATTCAATTGTTGATTCAATCGCTATTAACTATGCAATTTAATTTTAAATTACAGTGGGTAATTTTGTTCCTCTACTGGCTCTGTGACTAGTTGCCACACATTTTTTGTCACTTTTGATACCATTTTCAGACTAACTCTATCACTTAGCGTATTATTCTCAAAATAATAATAAATTATTTATTCTGATTCTTCTATTATAAATGAAAAAATGAAGCTGAATCAATTTAAAACTATAAGAGAGATATAAATCAGTGGTCATCTTTGATAAAGGTTTTTCAACGCTAATATGAAATTAAAATTGATAAATTTGTTATTCCACTTACTGGCACGGTTAATTTTAATTCCTATTTTATTTTCTCGATAGAGTATTTCTACGTGAATAATTTTATTAAAATTATGATCATATTCAATTAAATGGTTTTCAAACTTTCTAAAATTATTACTATTCAGACATCATGTAATATGTACTTTAATTTCCTAATATTAAAGTATCACATTTAAAGTTATTACCGAATTCATCGGAAATATGTTTTTCAGCGCTTTGCCTTCAATAATTTTCAGTCCAGATTGATATTTTTCATGCAATTTTTGTTTTTACCTTTTATTAAAAAGATACTGGGAAATTCGTATGCATTCCTATTAGTCATGTTTTCATAAAAACTGGAATAAAATTCACAGCTCGATTTTTCTTCAATAATTTATTTAATTTAATCATATAATATTAAATTATTTTAGCAATAAATATAGGTGAATTTTACAAATTTATAAGAACAGAAGAAAACAGCAAAAATTAAATCCATAAGTAAAACATCTGTTAACTGCTGGTATCCGTTATTTGATGATAAATGTTATGGGCATGCATAAGATTTTGATCTGAACATGAAACAATTTTAGCATATTGACCAACTTAAAAAAATGTTTTTCAGGTTCCTACCTTAGGATATTCAAGACGTATTGATATTAAAAAAAAATAGTCAGATGAATTTACTAAACCTTATATCAATTATTATGATTAATAAAGTTTTTAATAATACTGAGGGAATAATACATAAAATTTTCTAGAACATATTAAGTAGATAATGCATATATTTTTTATCAGCGCCATACCTCATCGACCAATAAATACAAAATGATTTAATATACTGGCAGTTACTGAACTCCATTCTTTTTATATAATTTTTACATTTTGAATATCGTTTGTTATGAAATTTGAGTTATATTTCTGTCATTTCATTTGTATTATTTTCACTTATTGAAAATTCAGTTTTTTATTTTATTACCTTCTGGAAAAAATATTGTTTTGTTTAGTACCCCTCAATCAATTGGATACATCAAGCAAAGAGAATATTCTGTCAGGCCATAGTGTAAGAAGTAGTAGGTGAGCCGGACTAACTTTATTGTGTGCTTATTGAATTAAAATCTACTAAACTTACAACAACGTGTTTTAGTGACTTTAAAATTCGGTTCGTCAAAGTGATGTCACATATTTAACCAAAAAGACGATCCAGCTCACTTATACTTCTTTCACTAATGCTGCCATACTAGTACTGCCTCGATAAGCACAGTAAACTTACGCAAATACGTTAAATCAACCATAATTATATTAATAGATCTCTATTACATGCTTCCAACTTCATAAAGGGCATTAATCATTTATCATCAGGTTAGGTAGACGTTTACTTTTGATTTTTAAGATTCACATTTGTTAAGAAAAATAAAAAGAGTATTGATTTTTTTAATCAATAGTAAGAGGTTAAATTCAAATGTCTTAGATTATCAAAATATTAATTACTGTAATTCCATGGAGAGAATACTGAAGTATTTTTAATTTCTTGTATCTGAAATAACATTTTTAAAAGTATTAGTAACTTATTTATTTTTGATACATGCCCTGGCTGTTGCCAAAGTGTATTTATTATAGAACGGAGCAGGGTTTAAACACGTTTAATCAAAAGTTAAACGCAATGCGTTCATTAGAAATAAAAATAAATTTCCTGAGGTATTCTTCCGTTCCTACCGTACCAATCTTTCATCAACGGATATTGATAAAATCACAAGATACGTTACTCAACTTTTTGAATGAATTAAACTAATATTTTTTTATCTCAAACAAACCAGCTGTCTTTTTATTGCTTAAATAATAATATTTGTAATGAAATTATTTCGAAGATATTGTCGTGCTAAAAAAACATAATTTTAAATTTCTAGACATTAAATCGCATTTTTATTTAGTTATATATTAACATTTAGTCGGGCCTAAAGCCAAATTTTAAACGTCGTTGACTAAGGTTGCAAACATATTGGTAAATTATTTTTTCGGTCGATTTATATAGTCAAAGTCTCACCCACAAATCCAAACCTGAAAACGGGTCAAATCGAATGCCATTGGCTAACCATTATTCCTGTGATTTATCTTTCTCATCTTACTCTCTCCAAATTTGACAGATTAAGCGACTCGGTAGCAAACAGTTCTTGTAAGACAACATTTGTTGTGAGAAGTTCCATTAGGATACCTTATTCTCCACATTTAGAACGGACACAGTTCCGTAAAAAATCATTACCGGGAACTAAGATCACGAAAATGACTGACATTCTTTAAATTTGGTGGAATTAAATACCCTTACTTCACAGCGACTCCATACCCAGACAACCTTTTGGTTATTATACTATTGGAGCCATAAAAATTAAGAGGAATCCGTTCTATTAAGCCTGAAGGAAGAGTTTTCATGGGAAACCAAAATATCACGTCAAGTTAAAAAAATATTAGCAATACGTTTATATTCAAAAAATAATCAATGGACGTGTCTTAATTATTATAACTTGATATCTTTTTATAAACACATTATTGAACTGTTAAATGATTGGTCCTGTGCAGCTTTGTATTTACCAAAAAATTAGAATTAAATACTTTTTTTTTATAGTTATTTCGTTACGGAGGCAACCGTGAAACAGTGGCTGAATACGGATGGAAGTGAGACTATTAACCTATAGCCAACGTTAAGATAAATCATGGAAGGGTATAACATAAATCTCCGGACGTAATTGAATGACGTTTGTCCGATAAACTCATTCAAACAATCTCTATCAAAAAAAAAAAATTCCATGTCCGCTCCCAATATGGAGCATATGGTCTCCTAATGGAGGTTTCTCAACAGAATTTGTCAATGTGTTTTACTCAGTTGCTCAGCCTGTCTTTATCTAAGAGAGTGGGGATAGAAGAATAGGGCTAGGACAGGATTAGTGGTTAACTAATCGCTCTCGCTACGCCCTGTGAGGATGGGATAGGAGTTTTAGACAACACAAACACTCAGACTACGAACAGAAATCCATAAATCGATTGAAATATCAATTTATGAAAACTGTTCGCATCGGGAATTGAACCCGAGACATCCGTAACCGTATCCTACGACGCTACCAACTAAACCACGGACTCTGTCAAAATAGTAACGTAAAAATCAATACAGCAAAGCAAAACACAAAAAATCTTACGATAAATTAATTTTTTTCGATTTAACTAAAAAAACTGATTTCAATTTCCTTTCAGCAACAATGTCATACATTAAACTTTGCTGTAGGTAAATAATTTAAGTATAATCGTCACACAAGATTAAATTTATGTTAGTAAGATAAATAACATTGTCGGAATCCAAATTTCGTACCATGGGCGTATTTACATCGCGATTCGTCAGTGCAGTCAACGTTTTACGAACGTCGCTTAACTGTGGCGAGATCACTTTTATAGCAAATTGAATATCTTTTTTAAGGACGAGTAAGCGGTTAAATGTTAATTAACATCCAAATGGTAAACGTTTGTAAAAGGTTGTTCGTCTATTTTTCCCTCCTATCCAATGTTCCTCTGAAAGTATCCTCATTACCTCTTCAATTAAATGTCGGACGGGCTTGAATAAATGTAAATTGTTTTTCGACGGATATTAATTGCAGAAAAACCAATTTAAAATCGTTTTACTCAGAATTGAACAAAAATCTTGTCATATTACATCTCATTCTGTAAAAATGATTCAAAAATACATAAAAGATACGCTTTTAACCATTTTACATATTTTTACATTATTTGGGATATATAATAATAACTTTCATAACGACTTTCTCATTTTATTTTTTTTAGTTTTGTAAAATGTATTATCAATGTTAAATTCAGGTCCAGTTGAACTAAGCAGTTGGTTATATCACTCAAAACTTTTTTTCATGACAAGACTATTTTTTTCATTTTCAAATGCATCTAATCTATCCTAAACAGATGTTTTACAAAAAACTATTTTTCACTGTTTACGTAGCCAAGAATATTTATAAATGCCTTTGGCAATTCTCGAAATTTTAACTCAGGTATCAGTGTGGCTCTCAGACGTATAATTTTTTACCTCGTAAATAATATTTGTCGTATTTTTATCTTCTATATAAACGTTAGACACTGTTTACTGTCTGTCAGTTCGAGTCCATTCGTGTGCTCGAATGCCTGAAGATGCCGAAAGGCGAAACCCGGGTCGTTAGTGACAAAATTTCTGGAGGTGTACAAAATCTCAATAATCCAAATTTGATATTGAAATTCCATCAAGCACCCTCAGTCGATGTCTTAAATTATTTATAAATGCACTTAAATTTAGCAGATTATGACGTAATAACTTTTATTTACACTAAACCATAGAATAGTTTCTCAAACTGGTGAAATACTACCATGCTGGGAAAAGACAAATTAACAAACAGTAAGGGATATTCTGATTTTTTTATAAATATATACAACCAATTAATTATTAGGTGTTTCCGAAACTTGTTGATGTTGAATGTTGAAGGATAGTTCTTGTTTCAATATTTGGATGTGAAACCCTAGTAAGATTATTTGCAAACAATAAGAAATTTTCATTTTAGTCAAGCTCGGTTCATACGAAGGTATTATTCGAATCGAGCGTCTCAAAAAAGTATTCAATCATACATTTTTTTTGCAGTGGTCTTTGAATTTAATTTTTAAAATGGTGTTTTATTTTTTTATCGTTCAATGTAGGTATTGCTATGTACCCCGCCTTACACTAAATATTATAAAGATGAACTTAATAGAGTCATTCACCTCATCCTAGCAATAATAAAATCGAATGTTTATCCATAAAAGTAATACAATTTACTAGGTTACGCGCCCACTTAGGCGTGACCCGAAAATCTTCTAAATATAAACAATTTCAGAAATATATAATGCAGTACTTTAATTATAGAAGTCAGGGCGAGTTTAGAGCCGAACATTTACACTTCACGTCCGTTTGTCGATCAAATCTCTGTGTTCTTAAAAGAAAAAAATTTATTCATCTTGTTAAAACCATCTGTAATTAATAAAGAATAAACCGCACAATCAATAACTGAGTCCAGTGATCGGTTGCTGCGGGTCTTTTTAAAAAATCAAATAATCTTTTGGACACAGCAGTATCCACAATTATTTTATACTCATTTAAGTGTTATCTCTCTTTCTATAATATTATAAAAATTGTTTTTTTTTCTGTACAATGAAATATACTAAAACAAATATACTTATACATTGTATTGTCTGTATGATTATTAAAATTTTTATTTAAAAAGAGCTCAAAAATAATGTAACGGAAGCCACTCAATTTCAAATTAGAAAAAGAAATCACCACAAATATCCATTAGATACAAAATTTAATATTTATTTTGAATTCAACTGTTATAAACCTGAAATATAAAATCACTTTGGATATCATTATTATCACAAATAAATGCGATGAATATCACTATTTATAAGTATAAAAAAAGTGTTAAAGCAATTTAACTAAAAACTAAAATCGTGTACAAAATGAATTATCGCGAGGACAGTTAACTGCGTGAAAAATGTATCGCACAGGAAATTCATCGCAAGCTAATCAGTATTGCCATTCATTGAAATCGAAGAAAATTTGTCGCAATATAATATGATGAATAAGAAGAAGAAACCATTGACCAGACAAACACTTACATCTCGACAGTTTTGTAATATTTGTAATAAGGATAAGAATTATAAGGATAATTGATACGTCTTCAAATATCATGTAACATATTAATTATTTACATAAAAAACATCTTACTGTATTTCTATAATTTTATTTCGTTTGATTTTAAGATTTGAAATCAAAAATTGACTAAATCACTACAAGCATTTAAAAAAAGTACAAAATATTTCGCCTCGTTATATGTTGTGTTCAGCTACCGTCATATACATATCCTTCAAGCTGTGATATGCATCACAGAACGTCTGTCGAGGGAAATGAATATTAAAATCCACCGTTCGAGAATCGAATCATATGAAAAAGCTGCAGGCTAAAGCTCTGTGGAACTTCGGAATATGTGGTTTAATTTTTCACGTCGTTCTCTGGTGATGAAAAGTTTTGCCGGCGTCACCAAACGACCACAGCTGAACTGAAAGCTTCTTTCAGATAAAACCCGTCAAGAGTCTAATAAAAATAGATCTTTCAAAACTGGTCACATGAAGCGGCGTAAAAATTCAAATATTCTAAATGTACAGATATTAACACTCTCTCTATAGGATTTTACAGTTTTAATAAAACTACATCTCATTTATATATGAGACATCTAAAAGCAAAATCCGAAATGTCCACTTTACAGTGTTAGCAGTAGTAAATGATTTATTTTGTTCACGCTTAAATTATTATTTTAATCGATGTGTGGGTTTTGTCATATAAACGCACTTGTAAAGCGAAATGACAATTTCAAAGAGTGAAATATGTTTTATGTAGTATTAAGTAATTATTTTACATCATATTTTGGGTATAAACCTTAATTACATATCAAACTATGCGAAATTATCGGAAAACGCAAAAATCGAAATTCTTCATAGCAGAACAGGCTCGAGACGTTTTTCAGTGTCATCTCGGATCGTTACTATACTATATGAATTGTTACTATACAGTAATGTTTTCTTTTTTGATGGTAAAATTGACGAGGTTTTCAAATTATGATTAATTAAACAAAGAAGACGTAAACAATAATGTATTTTTAGTTTTTAATTATATGTAGAACTATTTTATTTACCAACAGAAAAATGTTCAATTTTTTGTATGACCTATTTTACAGATAATTTAAAGGTTTAAAGGCCGAAGTAACGCAATGTTACGCTATGAGAAAGGAAGGGTTAAACTTTTTTTTTGAAACGTTTTGTCAGAATTTTCAAATTACGTATCGTCACATGTTATGTAAAATGATTTAGAATATATATTGTGTAAATATTTTTGCTAGATTTTTACAAAATCAGGAAGACTAAGCGGTTTTGTTTTTAGACTCTCCATATCCATGAATTAACGAAGATTTACTTGCATTATCAAAAATATCAAAAAAGTAAATTACACAATGTAATGGATACAAAAGAAATAATTTATGTCAAACAGGATAATCCGCTTTCCAATGATGACTTCAGGCAATCCACCAGGCTGATTCAATTACCTTAGATTGAATCTAAGCCTTTTGTGTTTTGCTGATTTTTGTATGCATAATGCTTTTTTTATTGGCTTGTAAATAGTCGACAAAATATTTCTGTTTAATCATTTTAAAAAATGAGTTTGCATTTACAATTTTTCTATAACTTTATATAATGATCGCTTATCGCAAGGGTTTTCAGTAGAACCCAATCCTGATCGTTACATTAAATTGTGGAATTGATGCAAAAAAAATTGTTCTAAATTTTTTTAAATGTAAAGCTTTTCCATCATCCTTAAAAGCGATACTTTATAACCCCCAAAATGTTGATGAAATACTCCATTATAGGTTCAAATATGGTAAAGAAACAGTAATTTGTGATGTTATAATTGAAATTCAATAGAAAAATTGCAAAAAATATAAATTATTTTTTAATTTGTGTTGCAAATGTGTAAAACTATTTAAAAGGTAAGATTAGATACCTCATTTAATAAGAAACAAATGTTATCATCAGTTTTACAGTCTAACATTGTGTTGACACTATAAATATAAGTCATAAAATCGATTTGAAGTCGTTAAAGATACCTTTGTTGGGTAACTACCCGTAAATCTGTTATTTAAGAAGTTGGACTTTGTAGCAATAGTCTTGCGTAAATTGTAAAGCCTTAAAGGATGCGACAACGACGATGCTAAATAGCATTTCTCATAAACTTAATATGTGGTAATAAAAATACTTTTTTAGCGCTTACATTAATGTGTTCAAATGGAAGTTAGGGCATGGATTTCCTAGATAAACATTAACAAGAATGAATATATTAATGAATTATTGTATATTATGAAATGAATTATTAACACATTTGAGAAATTTAAAAGCAAAAACCGATATGTTCACTTTGCAATGTTGTTTTGCTTCATGCTAAAATAATATTTTCAATGATTGTTTATTATAAGTAGGTATTTCTATGTTTTCTTCAAGTTTCATTTTAAAGCACATTATTCGATAATAAGTAGGTATCGATATGTAATTTAATGTTAATAGGTTCTTGGACGCCTGTTATTGCTCAATTTTATGAGTTTGAAATTTAAAATGCATTAGTTAAGGTTAAAAGTCACTATTAACAAATCAGTATCATAATTAATTCAAATATCAATGTAGTTCCTAGACTTAGTGATAATAATTTGTCGTATTTTATCTTTTATAAAAACGATTACTCTTTGTCAGTTCGAGTTCATTTGTCTGCTCAAATGTCTGAAGATGCCGAAAGGCAAAACCAGAGTCGTTTGAGACGAAATACATTGTAATGTACAAAATTTTAACAATTCAAATTTGATTGTTTATTATTTTCATCCAATTGTTTTTTTTTTATAATAACCCAATGCAATTTAATATTAGACGGTCAAGCAAATTGCAATAAATATAATTAGACATATCGGGATTTGCTTGTAACTACTGAATTTATCGGATTCTGCCCGTTATCAAAAGTTTGAATTTTTTTTTCCGTATTTTTTTGTCGGATTTTGAAAATTATTTAACATACCATATTGTGTGAAATGAATATTTTTAACAATTGGCATTCCCACTGGCAGGCTTATTGAAAATGTTGGGAGACGTCACAATTCGCGTTCATGATTCTCAAGATAATATTGTATTAACATCTACATTAAGTTCAAAATGACATTTTCAAGAATGACTGAGTTCTCATTATGACATTGGAAAAGCCAAAAGAAATATGTGAAAACATAAAATTTCCTTCAGGCGTTCAAACTAATCAACTCGGTCATGCCTAAAAACAATATCAATCCCAACACTGAGTGGTAAAATGACAATTACTTTCACACTCGTTTGCACGGACAATACAATTATTCAATTTGCCTAAATGGACACATCTTTACATAAATCTCAATACATGGATGCTAGTGCTGATTTTTATCAATCTTCCCTACCCCATTTAAATTTAAAAATGGAGAATTGAGAGAGCAATTATCCAAAAATCATTTCATCAAACCCATCTTTCAATCGGTCCTCATTCTGAAAAGTGTGATTTAATGATGACCTATAACCAGTTCTCGTTAAGCAGTATCTTCTTAAATGCTTAATTAGAAGTCCATATATATAAATAACAAGATGACATTTTAAAAAATAAAACACAATCTGTTTGTACTACTTCCACATATTTTAGTACAAACAAATTGTGTTTTATTTTTTAAAATATAATGTCTTTCCACCAAGAATTGACAGTTAACACCTTAAAAGTAACAAGATGACAGTCATTGAGTTATTTATTTGTAAGAGGTTGGTAACATTTTAATTGCAGATAATTTAAATTGTTTTAATATTTTCTATGGAATCGGCGGTAACTTTGTGGAAGTTCATTTTTATTATAAAATTAAATTAAAAATTGATAACTTAGTTATTCCACTTGATTTATCACTAACGTGACGCGTTTCGCTTATTTAAGAAGCATCAGAGGTTAGTCTAAAGATGCTTTTTAAAAAGGCAAAACGCGTTATGTAAGTGATAAACCAAGTGGAATAACTAAGTCGTCAATTTTTAATTAAATTTTATATTATATTAAATTGATTTTAGCTTGGATGAAAATCTGTAAATTCTTTTCATAATTATTCTAACGATGTGTGCTTTCACCGTGGAGTATATGGACTCTTGATGTAGGTATCTTAACCAAAGTTTTTTGACGTGAACTGAGTTACTCATTGGCTCAACCTCACTTTTTCAAAGATAGACATCACAAACATGCTTGGCTTCGGATCTAAATCCGTAAATTGATTTTAAAATCAATTTATAAATCTGTTCGTACATTAATACTTTACCAATTGTTTTATACAACTTTTAAATATGTAGTCGTACATAATTTTATATGAAAAATCTTGTTTGAATCCATTTTCCGCTAATTGAAAATGCTCGTTAAAAGAAAAACATCTTGATCATTATATACGATTGTGGAATCAGTCCAAAAAAATGTAATTTTCTTAAACATAACGCTTGAATTCCATACTTCGAATTGAGGGTACATTTTTTTTATAAATTAATTGACTTACATAAAGTTACTTTTTAATATTTAGAATGAAACATTCAACATCAGTAATAGCGATTAACTTTTTTACAAGCAACCCGCATCGGGCAATATTTCTAGAATATTATATATATATATAAACACACAAGCCAGGGCATGGTATTCGTTAGAGATAACAAGGTTAGTTGTTCTGGGACACTTTTTCTCGTCCGTCGTCATATTTTATGGTTCAACACTAAACTCTACTCAGATAAAGTGGCTTCCGAACCACGTTCCAATGGAAATGTGATCCCACGATATAATATTTTTCACCTCATACCAACTGTAAATATTTAAGTTTATCACCACATGTCGGTACAAAAAAAACTGTGCGACATACCATGTCTTTATTCCTGTATTTATATTTTTAATAATAATAAAAGCATTTTTAGTGGGTTATTTAAATTTACTTTCTTATGCCAGATACACCGAAATACATAAATATACACGAAAAGATCTTTATTTTTAAAGCAATTTGCTGGTCGTTCCAATGAAAATGAATAATATTTTTCACCTCATTCTTACTGTAAATATTTAAGTTTATCATCACGTGTTGGTACTCAAAAAACTGTACGAAATAAAATGTCTTTATACCTATATCTGTAAACAATAATAACATTTTCTTATGCTGGATACAACAAAACAAATGGTCACCGTTTTAAAAGTGTTTTATTTTTAAAAGGATTCGCTGCTTGCTTTTTTATCTATCACGTCTACTCTACAATTAAGTTTTTCTTGTACGATAAGTTGATGTAATTTTCATTGCTAAAAATTTGGCTAAAGCATGAATTTTCTATGCGTTTGTAAATCTTTTGACTTAACTTGAAGCCTTCTCAATAGTGACTTAACAAACAAATAAAACCTCGATTACATTTTTAAAACCACCATCTTAGCTAATTTACCTTCATAAGTGACTAAAACGTTAAAGGAGTTGAAGATCTTATTCAATTAACCCAATAATGAAAGAGTAAGTTGCAATGGAGAATAAATAATGCCATATTAATTGTATGTCTGAATTATTATTGCTTTCGATTATCTTTATCAAAAACAAAATACACGTAAAATACAGGCCATATACAGGAGACTACTTTATATTTCATCTTATTTTACCGAACAGAATGACTTCACATAAACCACATAAGTGCAAAAGCTTCTAAAATTTTGATGGATCAACAAAATATAATAAACACTAAAAGTGCACTCTTTATTATCATCTTTTGTAAACATAAGTTAAGTTGGTACAAACTTAAGGTGAATTATCGACAGAAGGATTTTGATACAACATATTATTTTAATGTTTATAAATACCTTTATTTTTATTTTTTTATAAATGAAAAACATCTTGCCAATCAAGTTTTTTCTTATAAACAAAATGTCTAAAAAAATACTTTGACTACAGCGTGCTTCTGAAGAATTTATTTCTCATCAAACCAAATCTATATAGATAAAAATAAATGTTTGTTTGTCCCATATTCATTCCTCTACCATTCATCCGATTGCTATGAAACTTTGTTGAGTTGTTGTGCGCACACCCGCTAAGGTTTCTGAACAAAAAATCTAAAATAAAATAAAAAAAAGAATTAAATAGGTACAGTGACATTTCAGTTTGTGTGTGACATAGCAAGTGGTGTTAATTGTTAAATTCCAATTTTCGATCTTAATGGCAAATTTACCATTGCCATGTATACCAATGATTCCTACAGATATGTCAGTCGAATTCAAACGTCTGTAGTTTCCGTTATGATGCATTTGCATTGACCATCAACAAAGCACAGTGAAAATCGCTACAAGTGTGTTGACTAAATTTGGAAAATCCATGCTTCTCAAATGGACAGCTGTATGTGGCCTGCTTACACGTCGGAAAACGTTCTAATTTATTCGTGTACGCACCAGATGGAAAAAAACAAAAATACTATGGATACAAAAGCACTTCAATAAACATAATTATAACACAAACACTTTCCTTCTTTGAGTGGCATTGCATCGCATGCCGATTACTCGCTATATAAACAAAAACAATAGAGTTTCAGCAAGCAAATATCAATTTCATTGATAAAACAAAACAAATAATACATATTGTATCATCTACGCCAACACAAACTGAGGTTCATATACCATAGACAAACAATGCAACTTATTACTGCATAAGCCGTCCTCTCCGCGGTGTAGTATTCAGTTATTTAAGTTTCATAAACAATAGAGTGCTTATGTTTCATGTTGCCCAAACTAGAGCCGTTCCATAAACAAAAAATGTGTCCAGCGCTCATAAGCTCTACGACAATATAAGTTTTCGATGCCTGAAGCATACACAGTAAAGCGATGTTATTGCTCTTTGCAATCCATACATAGTCAAGCTTTGTAATCTGATAAATATAAGGCAAAATTTTAATGAAGACGGACCATTGGCCGTGTGGTTGAAGTCATTGGCTTCAGTTAGAGAACTCGCAGGCTTATTTGATTCTTCAATCGACTTTTTGGATATGTGTTCGAAAGCATGGATGTCTGTGATGATGTGTGATTTCTTTTGATCTATTTGATCCTAAAAATCGGACGTAGCATGGTTGATTAGCCAACCACTAATCCTTTCCTAGTCCTATCCTTATATTTGAGCTTCGTTCGAAGAAATGGATATTTGCGATGTCTAAAATTCTCTTCCACCCGTAAAAAAGAGTGGTCGAGAAACTGAGTAACAAGCAGTTCGCTTAGAAAAACGACTGTTGAGATTTTCAGTTCAAGATTAGAATTTCTTATGCTCTAAATTTAGAGCGTACATGGTTAAAAAAGTTAAGGCGTAAATTGCATAATTTTAGAGGGAAAACAATATTGTCAAATTCTTGAATGTCCGCTTCACACATGGAAAAGTAAGTTTTTTTTACGAGAACTGCTTGTTACTCAGTTGCTCGACCACTCTGTTTTACGGGTGGAAGAGAATTTTAGACATCGCAAACATCCATATCTTCGAACGGAAATCCATAAATCGATTGAAACATCAATGTATGGATACTTCGTATCGAATTCTAGCCCGTGAGTTTTGTAACCAAAGAACCTGACAGAATTAGAAATATTAAAAAAAAAACATACACAAAGCACAGCATAATATAATACTTCACAAATATAATAATATAGAGTACTTCATTTTCAATTTAAAAATAATTTTACCAACAGTTAGATGCGTTTTAAAATAATAAGACGACTTTTGCTGAGAATTTTTTAAATACATAAAACTGGTCACTGGTCAAACTGGCCCACCCGGATGGTTTATATTTATGATGCATTCAGCAAACAAGCATCAATAATATTGCATAACCAATTGTTCATCTTTATTTATCTTACTTATATCAAACGGCCATTACTTCTTGCAAAATTTTAATGAAAATTCTCTCAATTACTAACTTTAGCTAGGGTGACTGTTATAGTAATTGGACGGTGATAGTTATTAGACACTTCAACTTTAAATAAGAGTAGCTAAGCATTCGTGTTGGTTTGAAGGAAACAAATACATCATTGTT
Organism: Himalopsyche phryganea; assembly: GCA_022494535.1. Lineage (NCBI taxonomy): Eukaryota > Metazoa > Arthropoda > Insecta > Trichoptera > Rhyacophilidae > Himalopsyche > Himalopsyche phryganea. The sequence continues at coordinate 647,580 of JAGVSL010000060.1, read as the reverse complement.
TCTATCTCTATGTAACTGCAGCTTTAATTATCCACTACTAGATGACAATACTGAGAAAACTTCATTCGTATGTGATGTCTGGTCAAAATCGTGAAAAAACGTGTCTGTGCTAGCAGACCCTTTTAGAAACAGTGATATTTTAGTGACATTTACTTTATAAAAGTTTCATGAATTTCGTAACGAAACTTCTCAGGAAAGCGTGAGAGACTAGAAGCTGGCAATGTTCATTGAGATTTAAATAGTGGCACAACAACTAACCTAAAAAGTAAATGTGTCCAATTAATATGTTTTTCCATATTTTTCAGTCTAATACAAATATCTAAAAAAAACCTTTTGCTGTTATTACTGTTGCGTTCATTTCCTTGAAGCTCATTAAATTCCTCATCTCTACATATCTTATATGTTTCCTGCATATTTTTTTTTTTTTTACTTTAAACTGTTAAAGGAAAGTACTTCCTTAAGTATCCAATTACTATAGCAGTCACCCTATATCTAAACTAATTTATTTACAAAAATTTGAGATAATTCTCGACAATACCAACCTGAATTTTAAAAGTAATTAATACAATAAAACGAAACTTGACAAAGGTACTTATCAATCATTATTATCCTCTAATTATAATCTCGTAACGATTGGTTGACAAATATTAAATGTAGCTGTCAATTAGGAGTGTCAATAAGATAAATTACTATTAGGCAGACATAGATCAATTATGTTTTAATGAACGCAACTATTTATTTAATCATACAAGAATTAGAAAATGTTCGTATCCCAAAAGCGTAATCAATAATAATTTATACTCTATTTGTGACATAAAGAACAATATTACCTGTCCAATTATTCATTCACAAATATTAAATTGTAGAATATTGTAGGGATTTTCATATAAAATATAATATCATCAAAAGAGCTGTGACCACTATAATGTGGATGAAAGTCTTCGAAAGCTTCTCTCACGTATATTATCTTATCAATTCTGTAACTTCTAAATCGCTAATCGTATCGGGTCCAACAAATATTTTCCCAGTTTATTGCCTTCCTTTCAAGTAATATTCCAAGTGTATATCCACTCGAGCTTTTAGGAGATCTTTTATAAGACCCATAATATAATTTATTGTGTATTAATGCCAATTAATTATCTCCTTTTCTGTATATGCGAAGTTGAACCTTGTTACTTAGATCTATTTGTTACGTCTAGGAAAAAGTTTCCGGTGATAATTTTCGTCTCTTCGGTATCATTTTCTACTAGTTCTCTTTACTACAAACATTACTTCTCGTAATCAACTAAAACTATTTTACTATTTCTCTTATCTAGAGAAAGGTTCTAGATATTTTGAAAGATTTCTACTATTTTTTTTTTCGTTGACTTAACTTTAACATAACAATCAATTCATTGTTATGTATATGCCATATTTGCCGAGAAGTTAAATTTAAAAAAAGAAAACTTTATTGATGATAGATCTATTTTGGCGCATTGACTTTTCAGCACTTTAAAAAATAGACATTCTCATATGAATCTAGTAATAACCAATATTTGTATTTCATATTTTACATAAGACAGTATTTTTATCATAAAATAGTCGCTTCTTTAGCGGAGCGGTCAAAGCTGTTGGGCTTTTCCTACTCATAGTTTCATATCCCATAATGGGAAATTTTATTACTTGGTTTTAATCAATTTAAGGATTCTTTCCGAAATCATAGATGTCTGTAATGTTTTCATATTTCCCTATTCACCCATAATGTAATCCTGACATCGGGAAAGAAAAGAACTAGCTTCATCCTTCTTTCTCTGACCACTCTGAATAGAAAGATTGAGCGACTAATTGCATACGGGTCTCGTAAACACTACTCACTTAAGATTTTTCTTAATGAGTGCATATATTATGTTATACATTGGGAGCTAATGTTTTATAAAAAATAGTTTTATTAACAAAGATTTCTCTCAACATTTTTGATTTCATGATATTATTTTTAAGTACTTTATAATTTTCAGACTTTTTGGTTGCTTAAGTGGATACCTGCAAATTTAAAAGCATGAAGCAAAACGTTAGATGAAAGAGAATGTCACACGTGGACCGCGGTTTTTAAAACCCTTTCTCGGACTTAACCGCTGTAAGGCAAAGAGCATTTATAATTCAAGGGTGGCGCGAGGTTTTCAGTGAGGAGAAAGCATTCCTAGCATGGGCGTCTCGTGGTGGGGTCATTTTTAATTCAGTAAAACGTAAAAGATAATATGATTGCTTTTTGCGGAAAGATATACTCGTGGGACGATATTATGTATAACTAACTAAATTGGCGACTAAAAAATCGCAAACATTTTTGTGAGATTACGTATTCTCGCGTTACTCAATTAAAAGTTCTTTTTCTACTGCATTCAATTTCGGTAGAACTAAAAATTACATTCAAGTAAAAAAAAATATTAAAGCAAACAAAAAGAATGATTATTATTCCAATATTTTTATGACTAAGCTTCAAATTTATACGTTTAATAATATATATACTTATAATTATAAAATTAAATTTCAATCACCTTTCACACTTTTATTAAAGGAAAATTTTTAATCGCCCCTCGTTGACGTATTTTTTTTTACAAAATATTTTCATTTATGTCATATGACATTAAAAAAATCTTAATAAAATACATCAGCATATCTAAGCTTCAACATGGAAATTTTCTAAGAATGTTCGAAGGAAGCCAGAATCATGCACGTCTCTTCTACCGACCAGATGGATTCTGTCGTCCTGGAAAGCCGCTGATAACCATCCATAGAATGTCCTCTGGGGCAGGAAGCTGGGATGATCTAGTAGGAAATAACAAGACTTGCGGGAGACAGAGAATTTCGGAGAAACCTTTTGATGGCCATATGCTACGAGTAGGGAGCGGATATGGTTAAAACAAATTTTAAACACACAATTGTTATTATAATAAATATTTGACAAAAAGACTTATTGTTGAAGCGCTGTATATATTTAAATGACCTAAGAAAACTTCCAATAAAATTATTTTACGAATAAAAGCCTCAAAAATATTCGGCATCACTACCTTCCTTTCTTAAGTTGTTAAATGTGAAATTTCAAATTTGATATGACTATAGCAACAACTATAACATTCTAATCTTCAAACGGTGCCTTTACTTCTGAACTACAGATACCAACATTATCGACTGAAAAAATGGTAATAAATTTAAATAAATATTATGCTTACACATTAAAAAACATTTCAATTATTGCTCAAATAAAAGGTACAATAGAATTTTTATTTACTGTTAAATCTTCACCTTTAATAATCGTTCTAATTTTTTCTAAGAAATATTTAAAATTCAGAAATCAATACAAAATTTTGCGATTGTGTTAGTTTCTATGCTGATTTAAGATATCTTACCACACAACGAAGATAAATAGAAATAAGCTGATGATAATAAATATTTTTTTATTTTATAAAGTAAATTTAATGCATGCTATTTTCTGAATAAGCAATGCTGGAAGTGTTGGCATAACACATCTGTCATCAGCGAAGAAAATATTATATACGTTTAGTAAAAATTGAGAAAAATATTGTCGACCACTTCCTTCTCCGATGAACAGCATATTTCTAATAGAGCATCTCAACATTTACAAAGGCTGCTTGTTATTCAGATAAGATTAGTTTAGAATAATTGCGCTAAATAGTGAATAGACTCATCAGTCTTCTTACGCCCCGATTTTAGAATCAAATAAAGGTAATTTTAACCTCACAGACATACATATTTACGGACAAATTTTTCTGTATTGATTTATGATAGTGTTTGTTTGGGGATTTACGCCAGTGAACATTTCCGTACGTAATACGTAAAGCGTTGTTAAAAACGGTTTATATTATATTAGAAACGATTTTTACAAAATGATAACAGTTTTTATATCTATATATATATAAATGTATGTTTGCTTGTTTTTTTCTTATGCGTTCCTATACCTTTCATCTGATTTCAGTGAAGCTTTGATGAGTTCTATGCACACCCGTGAAAGTTTCTGAAAAATCTAAAAAAAAAGAATCAAATATGAACAAACAGCGACATCTCAGAAAACCTTCTGATTTATTTGTGTACGCACCAGACCGAAAATATTAATATTGTGTATCCAAAAGCACTTACAGAATTAAATCACAAATATTCTTTGAGTGGCATTACAACGCATGCAAGTTACTCGTAAATTATAAAAAAATACAATACAAAATAAATGACTGATTAATTAACTGAAATATTCCGTTGGTATATTAAACTGAAAACTTTATGTATGTACCGCATAATGATAACAGACTTTGGTGCGAGTTTTCTGTGTTTTTAAATTGAAATGGTTTTAATAAAAAAAATCTGCAATACATCATTTTTCGTTTTTTTTATATTGAACGCATTCGTTTTTCTATTAAAAAAGCGATAAATTTTACAATAATGCCATTTTCATGTAGCGTTAAAAATTAAGTAATTCCGGGCCATAAAAATCACACACCAAATACATTTAATAGCCTTAAGAATGGTTGAAATAAAACCTTTTATAATATGTGCTACGCAAAAGAAAATAAAACGACATCATCATTAAAATGATCATGAAATTGGCTTCCCGTCGCTTGCGAAACCTTTTAATTACCACCCCCCGCAAAGGAACAGGCATTACTGGTGTTACTTTTTCAATTTTAAAAGCATCAGCTGTTTATGGCACCCTTAACGTTAGCCCCTTTAATGTTTAGTATTTCCACGAGTGCTTTCTTTATCTTTTTATATCCTCTACGCTGGTTAAAAGATGAACAATATTATATACCAAGAGGAAATGAATATTATATTAACGTTTGTGATATAATTTAATAGTTTTTATTTTTAAGCGATCCCGATATGAAATGAAGCAAACATATATCATTATATTAAGGCATTAGTAAATAACAAATTAGATGCTTCGTTTATTCGATAAGTATTATTAAATAACATTTATAGCAGGATAAAACAATAAACTATTTAGTTCTACAATTTTTTATTAGGTAGTTGATAGCTATTTCGACCTCGTCAGAAATATGCTTAAACTTATTTAGCTTAGCTATATATACTGTTTAGAAGAGATAGGCAATATTATGTCATCTCAAGTATTCAAACACCATAAAGTTTATTTAAAACTAGTGGGAATAGATTACGGTAATGAAATTGAAATACTGAATGTTTAAAATAGCTGTACTTTAGTTTTCATACTGATAGAGTGATTACTGATTTTTTGTCTCAGTATTTGAGTCACGTCGGAACTATCGTCGTCACCGCGGACGTTTAGGTCTTGAGAAAATTTCCTACCTACATGTGATATGTGATAATAATAAAACGTCTACATCTACGCCTACAGACCGGTTTGGGCTACTATATGTAAGAATAAATTATTTAAAGTACTAGGGTCATTTCACCAGTGGTCAGCCAGTTAAGCGACATGTGTACTTTCAAAAGGGATTTTGAGTCAATGAATGATAATACATATTTTTTTCGCTGTTATTCCATTAAAAAGGGATTAAAGAATGTAACCAACTAAAAATAAAATAGTTACTATTGTACCAAGCATAAAATAATAGAAGTTTACAAAAAAATACCAATTCTTCCAGTGGGCGGCCGGAATTTACTGAGGTAAACAGAACAAAAAAATACATAATGATGCAAAGCATGACAATATAAAGTTTATTTTGTTAGCGATCCCCATACAATATTTGTCGGCGTCCGTGGCGCAGTTGGTTTCGTCGCTGGCTACGGCTACGGATGTCTCGGGTTCCATTCCCGGTGCGGACGGTTTTCATAGATTGATCTTTCAATCGATTTATGGATTTCTGTTCGTAGTCTGAGTCCTCCCTCCCACCAATCCCATCCTCACGGGGCGTAACGAGAGCGATTAGCTAACCACTAGTCCTGTCATAGCCCTATCCTTCTATCCCTACTCTCTTCGAAAAAGAAAAGAGAGGTTGAGCAACTGAGTGACAAGCAGTTCTCGTAGAAAAAATTCTGTCAAGATACTTCCATTAGGAGACCATATGCTCCACATTGGGAGCGGACATGGAAAAAAAAAAATACAATATGAATTTTTCAAAACTTGCGAAGTAAAAATAGGTCAGCATAATGCAGATATACAATGGCAAGTGGCAAGACTACCTACACGAATTTTAAAAATCTGTTTTTTTTAATGTATCCACTATTATTTAAGTTTTAAGCTGCAAAGGTCGACCACTGGCGACGGCTGATTTTAGGAACACTCATCCTAATTGTGTTTTTTGAAAAAGAGCTTACGTGGTGTTATTAATTAATCGTTAAAATAAATACATTGAAATTTTATTGGTTATCCTTAATTACATGAGCTTCTTATAATGGTTTAAGTTATTATAATGGAATATTACTATCTCACTTATTTTATTACTAACGTAATGCGTTTCGCTTCCTCGAGAAGCATCTTCTAACTATATCGCAAAGTTATTTAATTCTAAGGTAAACAATGATTTTAATTTGATATTAAAAATGAACTTCCACAAAGTTACCGCCAATTTAATTCCAATTTAATTCCAATTCAATCAGATGAAGTCAAATCAAGAAATTTGGAGGGTTTTGGAAAAATTATTATCCAGCAGAGTATTGAATACGGCTAATAACATATTAATAAATAAATGGGAACGAATATAAGAAACTTAAAAAACATACAATCCATTCAATGTTTTAATGTTATCCTCATGTGTGTACTCATGCCTTTTTGACAGGTTGATCTTATTTATTTTAACAATTATTTATTAAATTTATGGAATAAATAAAGATGTTTCGCAACGCAATATCTATACAACGAGTTTGAATGGTGAGTAACGTAAATATTTTTCCTTTATTCGGAGAAACTTGTTTACTAATACAACCAAAGAGTATGATACAATAATATACGGTTTCCTGGTCATCGTGATTAGAATAATCTGAAGTGGATTGAGGTAAAAATAACAATATTTAAAATATAATTTCCTCAAACAATATTTAAAGCCAACAAATTACCGAGTTTTCTTGAAAAACAATAATAAGATTTGTTGACGATGAATTTTTTTAATAACAGTCAACTATCTGTCCATTGGACCATGCTATGCAAAAAACGCAAAACTTGTTTTTGAATGAATTCTACAACATTAATAGAGATATTATAATTTTCAGAGGACATAAATTACAAAATTTTAATACAAACATTTTTTCTAACCCACAAAAACATCCAAGATGGTTTCAGTTATTTCTGCATAAAACTTATTTTCAAACAAAAAAAATTATAGAAAAATTTATGTGGATTGAATGTTTTCCGCTAAATACTTGCTTGTCGGTTCGAGAGAGCTGCAAGAAAAGGAACCCAGCAGGTGGGTTCTTGTCTTTCAAAGCATTTGATCTAAATTCCCTCCAGTGTTGAACATTTAATATTATGGTCTGACTCGTAGGGTGATCAAAACCGTAATATTAAATTAACTTTAATGCTTCTAGCAGCACTACAGTCAAAACCATCTTTGCGAACCATTACGTTAAAGTTCTGATATTCAGGCCAGCTCTTTTTTATACCTAATGATTAGTATTTTCTTTGAAGTGACTTGATTAAATACATTTTTTAACGCATGAAGTAAATTAATAATAATTTATAGTTTTTTGAATAATATATAAACCATCCACCCAAAAAAATGGCTATTGTTAACCAAATAAAAAAACAATTGAAATAACAAAATGACTACCATTAAATAAATTATAAAACAATTGAATATACCAAATAATAAACAATGCTTTATATTTGCTACAATAAAAAAATACTTCTATAGTGTAACACAGTAATGCAATGATGTTTTAAAGCATTTCTATTACGTTTACACTAAAAAGCGTTTATCCCAACTTTAACATTTTTGGGTTGGATGGTTTTTACATAGCATGGTCCAATTAAACATCGATAATATTTTTAACAAAAATGATATTCAAATTAAATTCGTTAAAATAACAGTGAATGCAAAACTTTGCGACTTAATCTGAATTCCCAACTCAATCAAGCTATGCATGTTTCGTTTTTGTTAAGCAAATAACTTATTGCCAGTAGAAATTCATAAAATCATGTTTCCCAAACTTTCACACGACTAGTTAGCAGCGTGTAAGTTAAAGTTGATTCTCGGTGGAAATTTTATGCGACGTAACCACGTAGTTTTAATAATCCGGATTCCCGCTGAGGGATGTTGTATAGAGATGAATGAGTAAGGGTGGTGGTAGAGGTTGGGTATATAATGGCGGTGTGTTTATTATTACTAACGTGGTTTACGGTATGAAGAGGGTTGATTAATTATAACGTTTTTTTGTTATGAATATTTTTTGGGTTTTTTCAAGTTTTTTGAAAAATCTATACTAATAATAAAATGTTTTTAGAAATTATGTATACGCCATTATCGATTTAGGTCATATAGACGTTAAAAAGTGTATATTTTTAAGTAAATATAAATAATAATCGTAATTCTCTTAACCCTTTCATAGCTCAAGCTCATAGCTAATAGTAAATTAATAGCTTCACAATTTTCCTATTTCAATAATTTCAATCATTGCCGAAACAATTTAGACACTATCAAGTGGCATTCTGAAAATGGGCTGAAAACTCTGTGGAGAAAATTCACAATAACATTATTACTTCTGTACTATCCTAATAAATGTAATAAAAGTGTTTATCGTCCACGTTCTGAAAAACATTATATTGAAAATAACATGTTGTAACAATTTATGCTAATTCATTAAAACAATACTCCATATGTAAAAATTAACGTGTTAAATGAAACAAAAACTTTTGTAATTTCAATCATAATATAACTATTGATAGCATACCTTAAATAAAAGTTTGAATAGTAAAAAACGTTATTTTAGAAACTCTTCATTGGGATATGAAGGCTGATTAGCGTAAAAATAGAATGATAGTAATTATCATGAAAGTCAGAATATTCTAAAATATCACAAAATTGTATTTGTTTAAATTTGCTATTATACGTTATAAAAATGACAATCTGGAGACTGATACTCTGAATTGCAAAATTTGTTGAACTGTATATTTTTCTAGTTTACATCATTTGACCGAGACCTTCCCTGTCGTCTTTAAAATGAGATCCAATCATTAAATCATTTTTGTATTTTTTTAGGGTTACATTAATTATTGGCCAAAACACAGTCGACATGTATATATACACACGTTTTGTTACTTTACATTTTTTCACTACTTCAACATAATATATGACTTTGTGCATGTTGCCCAATTAAAAATTCTGTTGGTGCTCACACATGATTTTAGTCTTCTTTGAGTATCAACAAAAATCAGAACTTGTAGCATACAAAAATAAGAGTGTTTCTTTAAACCATCCGCATTGTGGAGGATTTACATAATTTTATTTTGTAAATTCTTTCAATAATTTCAACGATTTTCTCATCAAAAAATTACATGGAATATTTTGATATCGACGATGTTTTGGCCAATTGCTGTAACTTTCAAAAATACAAAAATGCGTTAATGATTGGATCTCATTTTAACGATGACAGAGTAAGTCTCGGCCCCTTGATGTAATTTATAAAAATAAATTGACCACTTTTTGGAAGGTAAACATCATTTTACATTGGTTTAAAAGTTCTGAAATAAGCCACTATTATATTGACACTCCCTACGTATAATCCTGTATCTGCAAACATGAAAATTTACAGAAATGCGTTTCAAAGATTCATAACGCAACTCACCATATAATGTTTTTGATAAAAACAGTTTTATGCTCTTCTGAACAATCTCAATTTTGAAGGTTACATCAATTGGAAAAAACACGATGGATATATGAAAAGTTAAAACCGCTCCAAAAAATCACATTTGATGAGTTTTTTGTATTATCGTAATTATTAAAGAATACCCACAGTATGAAGTATACAATTAATTATTTACCTCTGCAAAAGATTACATAACAAATTGGCTTTTTGATACAATGCTTCGATACTAAACTAATAATTTACTAACATGTTACAAACACTCTAGAATCTGAAGTTGAAAAATTGGCTGCTCTCTGCTGTTGTGAACATTACACATAAAAGCATTTTTCTTTTAAGTGTCTTTCGAGTGTACTTCAACTGTAATGGATTTTTCATTCCTGTACATAAGAAACTTCTTTTAAGAAAACAAAATATGACTTCAACAAATCTAAAGAAACTTTTACATTAGCAACAAAGTGTTTATTGTCTAAAATGTTGCAATAGTATACTGAGCAGATACATGAATTCTATCAATGTAATCAAACAAAACACAATTTTATACGAAGAATACCAACGTTTTTACAATCACTTCTTGGCAGAACTTCAATGTGTTTATATTTGGTCTTAAAAATGAAAGATCCTGTTATCAATAATATCTTCTTTCAGTCTTGTTACTACTACCAAAGATATGTCCATTAATTATATTGATTATCTCTAGACTGTGAGAGTTGTATAAGGTCAGCATAGTTTTAGTCTATCTACGCCTTTTCCGTGATATTTTTTCACATGCATAATCAACTAAAGTAGGTTGTATGAGTCGTTGCGAAACATGTAACAGACGTTTTCTGCGTTTGATGGATGTTATAAGATCTTCTCGTCGACTCACATTAAAACCTTTCTATTGGTGACATGACTGGTTTAGCAAATCGCTTTCGTACGCCAAAACAGCAATAAATATTACAACTTGATATAAGTATTGTACATGCTGTTTTATTTTTCAAGGTAACGACTCCGTCACCGTGTTTTATGATGTTAATTGTTCAGAGAGCGATTTTCTAATAAAAATGATTTTTAGTTAATTCTTCAGCCGTTATTATCAAATAAAGTGTATCTAAAGATTATAATAAATACATGATTTGATGACAAAAAAGCAGCCACCACTGTTAGCGCTATTATTAAGCCAATATGTTAAAACATCAGATATACTTATATGCCTTAAACATTGAGCCAGACAGCACAGCATTGTTAAATTAGTTTACAAATTTGAAATTTATATCGCGATCCATATTGCAGTAATAAGATTACAGAAATATTCAATAACAATAATTATGTGAACAATCTAAATAAAAATATACAATTCTTTACATTTCATCTTTATAAATACTTTACTATAATAATACATAATATTCTAAAATTGTGTGATTAGTGAAATTAAATCAAAAATTCATATTTTATTAATTTAAATTACAGTAAATTAATTATTAATAAACAAACTTGAATTTCAAATTGTCTGCTATATAAATTCTATAAGTGTATTTTGAAATCATTAAAAGGCCACTAGACGATGTCTAAACAAACTTTACATTTGAATTCCTACAATTTATTTTTGACAAAATTATTCACAAAACGTTGAATGATTTAGTGTTTGATTTTTTTTAATAAAATTGTTCAACTTTCACCTTAGTCGTATGATATTATCATTTCAATATACCCAAACTACTTTAAAATTCAATTTAAATTTTAATAAAAATCACCCCTAGATTTCCACACATTATTTTTCCACTTGATAGCCAGTCGTAAAACAAGTTCCATCAACTTCCATCAAGTTCCATCACACGAGTCTCGACGCTCAACCCTTTAATGCGCACCAACGTAAATATTTTCCGAGCGTATTTGAATATTTTAAAATTAAGCAAACTTTAATACGGGATGCTACGTTTATTCAGATGGCTCCACATACATGAGGGGGATTTTTCATAACGTAAACATGTCAACAGGTTTTAGTATATGGCTTATGACAGCTTATGGAGATTGAATGAAACTTTTCAAATCAAAGTTTAGTATATATTTTAATAATTTATGAACAGAATCCTATATAAACGAAAATGCACTCTTATTTGCCAAGCTAAGTTTGAATTTTACGTACCTTACCAAAATAAAATAAAAGTAGAAAAATTCAAATTTTCATATTATTCATATTTTATTTACAATACTTAGTATTTTTTTATTCCATCTAAACTCAATATCTACCACTTTTACAAAACCAAGTATGGCTTGGAAAAGGCAGTCTTTTCTCAAACACGAAAGGCTGTAAGTATCCCTGGTGATTGGTAGAAACATCATTTGTTCTAGTTTATAGATGATAAATCATTAATGCAGCATATTCAAAAATAAAGATCGATCCATTCATTAATTGAATTGGCCAAGAAACTAAGAAAAACACCATTATTGTAAGATTTAAATTGCAAGGTTTCAATAATTGAAATATTTTATTTATTGATAGTTATTACGGTTTTGTTTTGGAAGAAGACACTAACTGAAAAATAATAGTTTTGAGTAATTGGGCTTTGAAGTTTGTCTGATGATTGAAATGCTTTACCCTTTTCATTGTGTTTGTTTGTACAAAACTGTTTTTAAGTAAAACTATAATTTATAAAAATAAGTTTACTCTTCCATACGGTAGAGTTTGAAATGAGGAGCATTTTAGTATAACTAACTCAGTATGTCATTTTTTACATTTAGTGTTTTCTTCCAGAAATGCGACAATTACTCTATCAATTTTTTTAATATTACTAAATACAATTTCTGTTACTGTAAAATCAAGACAATATCGTTTTGCTATATTATAGCTCTACAGAAGTTTTCTCAATTACATTAATATGTAACCGTCTTGAAATCTGAAACATTTCGTTCATCCTAATTGTCATTGAATAAAAAAATGTACCAAGTTTTTTGAATAAAACCAGTGATAAAATTTTATGTATATATATGTTTGGTCCCATTTTATTCTTAAAAGAAACATTATAATATCGGTAAATATTCAAAATTTATTTACAGATTTTTATAGTATTTACTAAAAATATCAAACACCTGAACAGCAAATATACCAAGTATATTACTAATAAGAAACCGTGTGAACTTTATTTTAAAAAAAACGTGCTTTTTATATTTTTGCAGTTGAATTTATGTATTTTTCCTCTACGCCACTACGATGGTGTAGCAATCGTAGTACTGGCGATACGGAGGCGTAGCTCTTAGGTGTTATTTCAGAAACAAAGTTACCAGCGGTCGATAAAGTTTTTCAATAAATTCCACTCGATTGGGAACGAAACCAAAAGTTTATGATCCGAAAATGCGATAAGCGGGAAGCTATGATCTTCCTCGTAGCAAAAGCGTGGGAGTCTGCTTACACGATTTCGAAAGATGTCCTGTGTTTATTTTCAATTGTCTGTTATTGTTTTATCAATACAAATTCAAGAATTCATTAAGTTTTTTCATTAGTGTACTGAAAACTTACATTGAAAATTCAATCATTCTGGAAAAATGAAATGTTTATTGAATGAAGTCAAATATTCATAAAATCCACCCGTATCAACTTTATTTATATGATTGAAGCTTATTTTATCTTGAACATATTTTAATCAGACAACCATAGCTGTGTTTATTTACAAAAATGTGTACTATAGGATTGTTTTTGAATATTCAATACACGTAAGGCCCGTTTTAAAGATAGCTGGCTGTGACTTATATAGGTGTTTAGCGCTGAAAAAATATTATCCAAGTACATAATAGTATAAAATGCGATTTAAAATAAATAAATCTTTTGTATACAAAGTAATGATGTACTTCTTCAAAATTGGAACAGTGCTACCATTTTTAATTTAGTTTGCCGTGTTGTTTGATGCCTACCCATAGAACTGAGAGTGTAGATAACGAAAATGTAAAAGATATATAATCACACATATGGCAGCTACGTGATTATACGTACAGAGTCTCGATTCGATTCCCGTCATTAAGCACACTTCCTAACGAAATTTCTTTTTAATGTTTTTACTATACAAAAATCAATCGAAATTCAGTAAAAAAATGTTATGAAAATACAGTGAAAATATGTATAAATGATACATTCTATATTTTTGGAATTTCTAATTTTATAAACAAAATCGATGATGATGTGTCATCTAAATGTTAATATCAAGTTTTTAAAAATTTGATTCTATAAAATAAAACACATAATAACAACATATATGCCTGCACAGATTTCTTGAAATTCTAAATGCAAGCTATTGTACAGTGTGTATAATATTATACTAAAATTTTCCCACCCTTGTTGCCTATTATTGGGAATAGCTATTGGAGTTAAGGCATCATCTTTGGACACAGCAAAAAAGTAGTCATAAAAATTGCATTCAAGTGTCTAAACTAAATAATAACATGGACTTAGACGTAAAATAGTATTAAAATACTCATCTTGTTCGAAAATTGTCTCATCATTATATAATTTGTAAAAAAATTGTAAATAAGAGTCAGCTTAGAAAACAGCACTGAACTAAAATAAAATAATTTCTGTACTAAAATAATCATATTTACTATATTCTTTATCATTTGTCATAACTGAAAATAAAGTGCATTGTCAACGGTTATTTTTTTAAATTGTTTGGTGCGAACTAAAAAGCGAACTAAAAAATGGTTAAAAAATATGTTTTTTCTTCTATCTGAACTATGGTAAGGTTGTAATAGCTATGGTTATTTCGTGAAGTCAATTGCCAATTTTATTTTGAAACTGAACAAAAACAAAATGATGAACAGTTTTCTGTAAAAAATTCTACGATGCCAACATGGCAAACATCTTTCAATCGAATAAAATAAACTCATGATTGGTGGGACGTTGATAGAATAAAACAAATTTAAAACATACATTTAATCCATATAACGATGTTAAATTATTTATAGTTTTCATCATGTTCTATACTGCATGCAACTACTTGGCTTAAAAATTGTTCAGAACTATTTTCTATAATGCATTTATTATAAATTAAATTAAATAGAGTTATTGAGAAAACACGAAGAAGGGGTGTGACATTAAATGTTACCTGTAGATATAGCGCAAAATACCACTTAATATTTGAATATAATTCTTGCAGCTGATAATAATCATATTTTTTTAAATACACAACATAATGACACTTCTTACATATAATCATGTTAGTGCTAAATGTGTGATTTTATGTCTTATGCACTTTAGTTGTCTATACACTCATTTCAAACAACAGGGAAAATTAGATTTAAAAATAGTAGCACTGTCTCAATTTTGAAGAAGATAAATACATGCAATCGTTAATTTGCAATTGCGTAATAAATCTTTGAAATACTCTCCTGTAAAGTCTCATGTTTACAGGTACAAGCATATACGTAGGGAGTTTCAATAACATCAAAACAGTGAGTCGTTAATTTTTTTTAAAGATGCAAATTTTATTTTTTTTATATTATTTAATATGCAAAATTACATTAATGTAAAACTTATATATCTGTAATACCCATCCTCTCACACGTTGTTTGTTTGCTTTAGACATTTATTGGCTTCTTTCAGAGTTTGCTTATTCTGCCTTGGAGGCACATTTCGGCAACATTTTCGTATTATGTTGTTTCTGTTGTGATATTAAGACGTTTATTAAAGAGCACTATAACGTTGACATTTTGTTTTGAATAGACCTCAGACCTTTCCATTGTCCCTTAACACATTACACTCCCTCAGTCTTTTTAGCACTTTGCATGTGTTATGGTTTGAATAAATTATATTTTATTTTAACAATCATGTTATGGTTTCAGCTTCCTTCGCTTAAAATCGTTCCATTTCTATGAAATTTACTGTCTGAGTGTTTTGTTTGGCTATCGTTATGGTCGATAAAGATCCATGTCCGACTTCACAACCATGATTCAAGCATCATTGTCTCAGTCTCTCTCTCCCTCTCTCTCTCTCCAGAGCTTCACAATCTAATTCTCTGCAACGCTCTGGATAATTTCCGCCCATTTCTTCCAGGAACGGACTAGGGATCGAATACTACGTGTAGTATCACGGGTTTACGGGTATTTTATGCATCCAACTAGGGATTCTAATCCCGGAATCTCGACATTGCACAAATATAAATGCCGGGATTTACTGTAATAGTTAAAATATAATTCATATTTAAAATCAAATATTTCGTGTTCAACTTCAACGTTTTTTATAATTGCTACATAATTAATTCATTCTCATATTTCGTAACTGCCGTAGACAGGAATAGATAATTTTGACAACATATTTGACTGCATTGTTTTACAAAAAAATCAATTTCATCGGTGAATAAAAACTTCTCAGTGAATAAAAACACCATTTCCATCTCCAAAAAAATATGAAATCATATATTCATTTCAGTTGAAGCAATAATGGACATAAATTTAATTTTATACAAACAATTTAAAAATGTAATTACGCTTAATGGACAACCCCGGAATTGAAAAATTGGTTATACCATAATACTGGGACCATAAAAGAGGTCCCTACATGCAACCCTTATTTCCATAAGCACACAAAAATATGAAACAATATCAAATGATGCAAATAAATGTTAAAAAATATTCTATGAACACGTCCATTCTAAAAATGGAATGAACCGACTGTCGTACAATTAGATATTACTGTCATTGAAATATTTGTTTTAATGAGTATTTCAGTGGAATTGAGCTTAGTAATAACTCTTGTTACGACTTCGTCGCAACATTATGATCGTCACCTATCGGCGATAAGTAAATCGCTGCGTCGTTGGTAGGAGACCAAGGGGAAGCCTCGACAAGAATGGTTAAGAAATAATTGCATTGAAACTTTCTTACGCGCCAGGATGTGGAACAAGCAGGACGTGCCGGGAACGCGCGGGAGATTGGTCTCGGACACCCGGGTTCGTTGGCGAGCTGTTATATCCATAATATCGTAATTATATATGTATATTACAATAGTTTTCTTGTTTAAGTGTAACCATCTGTTCATAAATATTGTTTCGTAATTTCTGTTCTTTTTGTTTTTAATTTAAATTCTGTAGATCTACGGTTTCCTCAACCATATTAAATGTGTTTTTTAACGGTAACCGTATTTTACTTATTATTATCTTTTATTCGGCGTGTATCTTCACTCTTGACGCCTAAAATTTAATTACCACATGTATTTCTCCTTTCAGAGCAAAGTAAAGTGTAGCGAGATTGGCTTACCTTATCCACATCCCTGTGACAATTTTATCTCTTCGTTGAGATATCCATTTTTCCATATTTTTTGATATCCACTTCCTTCTGTCGTTCATTTCAATACACCTTTTAATCCAAAATTTCTAATGCACACAGATCATTTCAGTTATCTACATTTTAAATTCTCTTTTTTTTTAACACAACACTCGTTTATCAAAAAATATTTTTAAAATTCACAAAACAAACATTTCCAATTTTAATTTTTTAACTTCCATAATCCCCATATCTATAATTTATAAAAAAAGTGTTGATCGATAAAATTACAGCCAGTTCTTCTTCTAGCTCATAAGCTTCACATTGGAAGCAGATATAGTTAAGAAAAGTTCTTTTGAATAAAGATAATAATTTGACAGTAGTAGTAAAGGATTGTTTTAACATTATTTTAATTTCTTAATAAGAAATTTAACATATAGTTTATTATTCTACCACGTTTGAATCAAAGGTCACAGATAGTTAGCCACTGAGATATTTAATAGTTCCATGCTTCGTCACCCAAGCGAGACCTTAATGATATCGACAAACTTAACTTTGGCAATAGATATGAAGATAGCGATGGGATGGGCACTTACCCATAAATGCGTTTACTACCTTCAAAGTATATGACCCTTAGATTAACTTTGTTCAGTAGTTGTATAAATCTTAAACATTTATTTATCGTATTGTAATATCAATGAAAACTGTTATTTTCATATGTTATTGAAAATAAATCGTGTAAGTGTAAATAAAAATCGTCATACGCACATATTATTACAAATAATATTTATACTCGACGTTAAAGCTAAATTCCAATGAGCCGATAAGATAAAATTAATCATTTTGTAAGATAGTTACTCAAAACAATCCAGTCACAAATTTAGTAGTAAAATTTAAATACAGTTAACTCTACAATCTTCACCCGAAATCTTTTAATCGATAAGCGAAAGTGTTGGTGCTAGTTGACAAATGTCAAATTTAATTTTTTGAATTATTGAAATTTTGTACATTTCTATGTATTTTATCACTAACGACCCGGGTTTTGTCTTTCGGCATTTTCAGGCATTTAAGTACACAAATGGACTTTAACGTCAGTAAAGTAAAGATATAAAATTGAATCTATATACTGTACAGGATTTTTCGTTTTGGAACTGTAATCAAAGTAAGAAAAACAACTATTTAGTTTGTTCTAGTTTTCTTAAATGCCATGATATTCCATACATGGGCTATAGTAATCATTAGTGTTTTCAAATTCTTATTTGTTACTTATATAGAAACCGGTAATATAATTTTAACCATTAAACTTTATATTTTAATTATATGAATTCCTTAAAATGAAAATCATTAATAGTATGAATAATTAAGTATTGATAATTTTACTTTTAGAATATCAGTATTACATAATGCTCTTCAAACAAAAATAGACCCAGCAAAAGTCTTAATTCAACAAAAAAGAATGAAATATTCTGAACACGGCTGGATGAATTCAAAATATAATATAAACAGCATCTCTTTTGTGGAAGAACCTTGACATTAGGTAAACCTTTAAAAAAGCACGAGATCAGCAAATACTGGTGACAGTAAACAAAGCAACCAAGTGATTATCACTGTTAAGTGGAATTATATTTAAACAATCTACCCTACTTAACGAACCTTACATTGAGGTTGATTTTAAAAATAAAAATATTGTAAAATACTTATGATTGAAATTACTTTGTTATAAATATCACATAAACACACTTTCAAAACGACACATCTATCAAGATATAAGAATTATTATGTCGAAATTTTGTTAACGTCGACATGTTTATAGTATAATTTTATTGATTTGAATTTAACAGAATAATTACAAATTTAAAATAATTTTTTGTGTTAAATTAAAGATGATAACTATCGGTATTATTTTTATTTAAATTTACAATGGTTTCCTGCCTGTCATTGTCAGCCCAATAAACAGAAATAAATTTCTATATCCCTTAGTAATAAATTTTCGTTTCTAGGAATGAATGAGAAATTAACATATTCAACCAAAATTTTACGTTAAAACTTTTCATATAATTTCTTCAAAATCGATGTAGCGCAAAACTATTTGACAATGAATATTTTACAATAATGAATTTGAGAAAAGGACGTCTCAGCGAATTGTATAGTTTGTCCGTAGCCATCCGGTGTTTGAAGTATAAAGATTTATTAGCAGGAATATTCAAACAAAACTCAATTACAAAATAAACGTCTTCAGCTTTCAGTTACATAATACCTATTTCCTTTTAATATTGATTTTTCAATAGAAATAGTTAAGATACATCGAAATAAAATAAATTTGCGATAGCAAATTAATATACCTACAGACTATGACTGAAAATATTGCTTCTTTTATTCAGCATTTTTTTATGTAAGTCTTTAGGCTTTTACAGTTGGGCTATTTGTCGATTCGTAAATTACATAGAAGGCTCAAACACATACTATGAACGTTGTAGAACGATTTATTTATCGTTTGACATATGAAATAGACCGTGGGTTGTCAAAATCTTGTGAATGAAAGACACCCACTAACACAAGATGTATGTCTTCAATGTACCAAGCGATAAAACGATACTGTAAAACACGGCGGTTTTTGGATTGTGTAAGAGACAACATTCCTGAATGTAAATACATGAGTAGGTGGCAACCCGAGGATGAAAGGCAGTTTTTAGATTGTGTAAGAGTGAACATTCTTGATGTACACATATGGGTTGTTTGTAACATCTCTAGGATGAAAGACAACCAGCATGAAGTTCATTTTAAATTTACCAGAGTATGGAATTGTAAATCACTGAAATTACCGCATGTGGTAGACAGATATGGGAGGAGAGTACACAATTATTTGTTGTATCGAAGATAATTACAATTAATTGAAACTCAAAAATTTCTGATTATGAAATTGATAAATAAAAAATAATTCTTGAAATAAGCTTGAAGTGTATCTGTCGTGATTATCTCCATTTCAAGAATTATTTCTTTTGTTTATTTATAATCGCGTAAGATTGACTAAACCTGATATAAATAGCGATAAATCTCATCGGGTGGATGCTAAAAACAAGCAAATTATAATCTCGATCGCTTTATATACACTGCCTACGAATTTTCCTTCTCCGCCACTACCTCTTTCTTTCTCGTAACTGCTGTGAATTTTCCCTCTTCAAAGAAAATATTACTTCTTTCGGGCTAATTTAAATACACCGACAGGCAAATTTTCTTTTCAGCCCCAAAGTTCCATAGGGTATTTTGAAATTATTATCTTGAATTTCATATTTTTTATAATAAAAATAAAACAGACTTTTTCTTACACAAACATAATGGTTTTATAACTTGACAAATATTAGTATGCCTACATGGTAATATTTTTTGATCGTGAAGTTGAAAGAAATCACTGATCAAGATACTATGTTTAAGCTCAAAAGTTTTCTTGATACAAATAATTGTATTATGTAGAGAACTTTATTTTTTTACCACGTCCGCTCCAAATGTGGAGTATATGGACTGCTTGTTACTTAGTTGTTAAGCCTCTCTTTTTTGACTGGAGTTGGGATAGAAGGATAGAGCTACAACAAGACTAGTAGTAGGCTAATCGCTCTCGCTACGCCCTGTTTTTGGAATCTGATGGATGAGAATTTTAAACATCAATAAACATCCATGCCTACGACGCCAACGAAGTCTACCACTGGAACGCGGACCGGACAACATTGACTTAAATTAAAAATTTGATTTTAATTTATGAGGTTGAAATCCATTTTTACAATTAAATTCGCTTTCTTTTTTAAATAAATATTCTTATTTTTTTAGCTTGATAACAGAGCTTGTATTGAAAACCCGAAGTAATGTTTTCTTTAAATACAAGCTTAGATCGGGTTCTCGAAAAAATTTAAAACGCATTTTTCCTATCTGAACTGTTGTGCGGCTTAAAAAATTTGGCTTTATTTGCATGGCTTAATTGTAACGCATAAAAAGTTATGTATTTAAGTATACCAAAGCTAAAAATGTTATTAACAGCTGTTTGATCTCATCATATTCGGGTATAAACGTGTTATTTGTAACGATTAGGACCGGTTTCACTCATCGCGAGTATTATCAAACGATAAAATACAAATCATAACAATGCTATTTATATACAATTTTAATGTTAATAATGGCAAGGTATATCAAACAGTTGGTTCAAGAACTATGACAAAAAACTACAAATATCCAAACAAATTTATATTTTATCAGTTGATAATGCTTACAATAATCGATCTTGATCACTATAAGCATGCGGAAGTAATACTTAACATAGAGCGTTTTATTAAAAAAAATTATTCCTTTCCACCAAGAATTGACAGTTAACACCTTAAAGTGATGTTATTAATTCTCAGTATTCTTCTTTGCACCGTAGTCATGGCTGTTGATCAAAACCATAAAAATTTACCCTATAATTTCATAAAGATCATAATTTATTTGAAAATTATTTTTGAGTGACTACACTGACTAAACACTGACTAAACTAAACACTGACTATACTACACTGACTAAACTATATTATTCACAACGAATCCAACAAAAGTAGATACGACGGTTTTTGACGATTTTGGAATTTAAATGCCATAGGTAATGACTTATAAATAATTGCACTTTGTGTTAGATAGTATTCACTTGGTACACTTGAACTTTTATTTCGATAGCTTGCACTTTGGATTAGATAGTAATAACTTAGTACACTCAAACATTGATTTTAATAGTTTCCACTTAGTCACGGATTCTTTTAAAAAATTGAGTTAAGTTGTACTAGGTTATGTAAGGGTTGGTGTAATGTATTCTAATACGTGGAGTAAAGACAATATAAGCAGCCTAATATAGGGTAGAAGAATAAGTGACATTTCATTACAGCTTCGTGCAACTATCGATTTAAAAGTGTGAGTATTTATATTGATTGAAAACTATTTTATCCATGTGAAAATATATTTTATTATGTGGGATCACTCTATTTTTATTGAAGGAATTTGTTTTTAGTGGAATGTATTTGTTATAAGTGAAAACTATTTTTATGAGTGAATATAAATGAATATGATCTAAACCAAAGTGCATTTAATTGTAAGCCATAAATAATTACATGTAATATTTTTAGCTTGTAGATTTACTATTCAATTTCTTATCATCATTTATAAATTCACAGTGTTAATATATATTGACAAAATTAATGAAAATTGTTAACTATGCTTATTAAACGACAACTATTTTAAATTACACAAACACCACTGGGTTGAGTCGTTTTTTTGAATTGATTGAATTGAATTGGTAGAACTACATTATAATAGGATAAAATAACAAAGTATTTAGTTCTACAACTTTTTTTATCGAGTTGTTGATAGCTATTTCTGCTTTACGCCATCGTCAGAACTATAGTTCTGTGAGAATACGGAGAGGCAATTTAACTGGATAGACGGAGTGTTTTAGGACTTACGAGTGCTGGAGGTCAGCTATTGGCGTAGGAATGCAAATTGGAGGAGGCTTATTGAGGTGGCAAAGGCGCCAATACTATAGTTATAGTATATAACTATAGTTCTGACGATGGCGTAAAGCCGAAATAGCTATCAACTCCCTGATAAAAAAATTGTAGAACTAAATACTAGAACTAAATAAATTCATTTCAGATAAGTGTATACCGTCCACTAAAAAATGAAAAGCTTGCTATATATCTTTTGAACGTATGTGATATTTATTGAATTATTGCCTCCTTTACACGTCCTTTATTTTGAGAAAAAATCAAAATATTTAGTAAAACAATTGTAAATATACATGTTTACATTTGTTTTCTTAGACTTTAACCCATTTTTTAATTCATTATATCATAATATAGTAGTTTAAATTGTCCACCACGACATGAATACCGCACTGTACTTCGGTTTTATATCTTTCCAACGCATGTGATAATCGTATTCTCGTCTCTTTTCCTCGCGCTTTAATTCTCTGAAATGTATCAAACGCTGGCTGCATTTTTGGTGAGCGAGCAAAATTTTTCGTTTGGAATGAAAATTGTTTTTCCTTTAAGCTTCACATTTATCTTTCAAAGTAAATTAATTTTAAAAAAATTCGCACCCAAGAGTGAATCTGGCAAAATGATATTAATCTACGTCGATGTGATATGTACCTTCATTTTATTTTCATTGCATCCCTTATCTAGATCGCTTTATTATTTTCCACAATCTTTCATTATGATTTGATAATGAATTTTTCACCTCATTTATTATTTCATGTTCAACCATCGCTTCTTTCATAAAAAATCCATCAATTAAATGCATCTTCTTATTCAAAAGACTGTATAACTCACAAAATACTATGAAGAATAACTGCTACGTCGCTCACATAACCCCGTGAAGAAAAGCTTTTGGAATAATCTTTCTCGTGGCGATCTCTCAATCAACACTTTGGAGAAAATGAAATAAAAAAATAATATAAAAATTAATTTCCTCAAAGCAAGTACCAAATATGTCCAATCGAACTCAAGCCCTACGCTAAGCCATACATAGATTACTCATGGATGTGTGGAAACCTAACGACTAACATTTTTTACTCCTGTGGGAATACGGAGTGTTGTAAGATCACGACGGGGTATTTTAGAACTTACGAGTGCTGGAGATCAGCGTTTGGCGTGGGAAGGTAGATTGGAAGAGACTAATTGAGGAGGCAAAGGTTCACCCGTACAGCCAGAAATAAGAAGAAAAGTGAAGCTGTATCCAATGACATACATTTTTACATACCTAGTTATAAACTCTATCTGATCCTGCAAACCGAATAACTAAATAATATTCCTTTCGTTACTCTATTCGTATTGCCCTTATATATGTCTTTGAGGGTGATTAAAGCGCGGTTAAAGTACAGACCTTTTAAAATATTTAATAAGAAAATCATAAACTGCACATTTGACATAAACGGTTTGTAAAATAATATACAGGTTCCGTTATAATAATTGAAGAACGTATCTAACTATTGTTGTTATTTTAATGGTTTTAAGAGTGACATGTTGACCTACATTTGTAAGGACGTGGCTCACGAGTCAGTCTTTTTCTTTCTTTTATTCCAAATAATCATCCGTAAAAATCATATCTATAAATTTCACCTATAAAATATAGATCAAACATTCAACTGCTAGTGACAAAGTAAATATAAGTGACGCCAGACAGTATAGAAACATTCTAGACACACACACAAACTAAAACTGTTACTTGCAGTATTTTTAAATACAAACTCAATTCAAAAAATTTACGCCTCTCAGTCATCACTCCTTGACTCATTCAGAGTGAAATCTGCTATTAATAAGTTCCATTAATTGATCATCTAAATTCATCGCACCAAACTCATTAAATTTCTCTACGTAGCCTTCCCTACACATAGTTTTTCCAGATTTAAACTCTGTTACTTATAAAATATACCTACTCAGATTTCGGTCATAGATCAAATTGTCCATTTTCTATCAGTTGGAATCAATTGGATTTTTTACAATCCTTGCGTTACTAAATAAATTGTCATTTTCTACATTATACTAAAATCGACCCACTCTATTTTTCTACGTGAAATAAGCCATCAAAATACACGACGATTCAATTTTGTTGTTCTATTTAGACTCGTCGACAGATGCGTTCATATGTAAAACAGCTCACTCTCAAGCCACCGTGAATGGGTCACTAAGAGGTTTACTTTTCTGACATGAGATCTCGAGTGCTTACGTTTGTATTCCTGAATTTATAAATCTACTTTTGACGGAATACACTAACAAACCCATATTGATATGCTGTAAAAGAAAACTCTCAGATATAAATAAATTATTCCAATTAAATTAAATTTACAATTGGCAATATTTATCACACTTAACAATTTGAAAAAGCGAAAAAACAATTGCTTCTTTTTCGGTAAAAATATTTTTGATATTAATAAAAACATTGATTACCATTGTTACGATTTCGTCGCAACATTACAATCGTCACTATCGGCGATACGCACCTCGCTGCGTCGTTGGTAGGAGACGAAGGGGAAGCCTCACCAAGAATTGCGTTAAAACTTGCTTACACGCCAGAATGTGGAACGAGTAGAACGTGCCGGTAACGCGCTAGAGATTGGCCTCGGACAGCCGAGTTCGCCGCCGTGATGGTTTATCATCCAAGGTCGTAGTTTTATATTTATAAATTATAATAGTTTTTCTATTTTAGTGTAACCATCTGTTCATAAATATTGTTTCGTCGTATAATTTCTGTTTTATATGTTCATAATGTAAATTCTGTGCATCTACGGTTTCCACATCTCTAATTAAATGTATTTTTAACGGTAACCGTATTTTAATTATTATTATCTTTCATTTGGCGTGTATCTTCACGCCTGGCGCCCAAAATTTAATTACCACATATATTTCTCCGTACAGAACAAAATAAAGTGTACCGAGATTGGCAAACCTTATCCACTTCCCTGTGATAACTTAATCCTATATTCTCCGCTTTTTACTTGCAATTGCTTTATTCGAAAGAAATACTTTTATTTTTTCCAAAATCACAACACCATTATTGTCCTTTCGTATACTTGAATAGTTTTTTTTAATACCTGTCATATTTATAAAAATAAATTATAAAGTAAAAATTTTATGAATTGATCAG
The DNA here is from genome assembly GCA_022494535.1 of Himalopsyche phryganea. Lineage (NCBI taxonomy): Eukaryota > Metazoa > Arthropoda > Insecta > Trichoptera > Rhyacophilidae > Himalopsyche > Himalopsyche phryganea. Next base: position 621,934 of record JAGVSL010000060.1, on the reverse strand, counting down.
TACCAATTTCGCTCATCGCGAGTATTTTCAAAATATCGGAAAATAGCATATATCGGTTGGAAACGCTCGCTATATGCCAAACCGATTTTGATCATTATAATCTTTTATATTTTTTTGGTATGAAGGTAACATTAAAGAAGATTTTCACGATATCTACCATAAAATAGAAAGAAAATTAAACGATCTATGTTCAGTATTTTTCTAATAAATCTGACATTTCTTCTATAAGAGTCTACGTAAAAATTCTTTAGTACGGTTCTAGTATTATTGCTAATTTTTCGTTTATGGTCGTAGTACTATGCACCTCATTTACCGATTGCATCAAATATAGCAATTGCTGCTTGGGTCCGCTTACTGTGGCCACGCACACAACGCACACCTTTACTACATTAATTTTAATATTATTATCGTTGTTTCCAAATAAGCTTAACAGATTTTACAATTCCTTCTATTTTCAATATTCCAAGGTGACTATTACCCCATAGTGTCATCAATGAATTATTTTGCACTTCACAATGCATATGCATCATTGGTTGGCAATTAAATTATTAAATTTAAACTTAAATTATATGTAACAGCTATTTTTTTGCGATTTTGAAATTTCGATGATATCATTAATTTAATTAATTAATTTTTATTCATATACTTTTAATTTTATTGTATATTAAAGTGAAATCTATTGCTATAAGTGTGATAGAATAATTTAAAATTGTTCCCTTAATAATGCTTCAATAGCGTTTGCAGACCCATTCATCGGGCATGTTTCACAACGTGATTTGGGTAATTCCCTGGGATTCAACACGCCAACCCTCCAGCACGTTCGCAAAGTGGACAGGTCTCCAGCATGTCGGGAAAACCGCATTCGGGAAAGCGTAATTCCAGGATTAAAACTCTACACCGTACAAATAGTGGTCACAGGCTATTATAAAGCCTCACTTTACATTCATATCATAAATAATTGTTCATATCGTATGAAATATTATAATAAACATAAAGCGCATTTTTTTACATACTTTGGAATCTTTGAATTTTGAGTGCATTTTATCCAATCAATAACGTCTTACAATCGCTATGAAAAATGCAAAAGTAGATACCTTTTCAGGCTTAACTAGGTATTTTAAATGCTTTACATTGTCCCTATAATAACTTCTTGGATCAAAAGTTATTGTCATCTTTTAAATATTGGTACATAAAAATAGCTATGCTTCTTATAATCGCCAGCGTTTATAGACAAGGAAATACAGTATTTGGATTTGGATTATTGAGATTTTGTACACTTCCATGTATTTTGTCACTAACGACCCGGGTTTTGCCTTTCGGCATCTTCAGGCATTCGAGCACACGAATGGACTCGAACTGAAAGGCGAAACCCGGGTCGTTAGTGACAAAATACATGGAAGTGTACAAAATCTCAATAATCCAAATCAAAATACTGTATTTCCTTGTCTATAAACGCTGACGATTATAAGAAATACGACAAATACTATTTACGAGATAAAATACGTGGAAGCGTACAAAATCTCAATAATCCAAATTTGATATTGAAGTTCCATCAAGCACCCTCAGTCGATGTCTTAAATTAAATGAAATACAGTATATTGAGATACCACATTACAAATAATAAAGTTCTAATACGAAATAATTTGATTTGTATTTTTTTTAATTAACAGTAATGTGAAAAATCTTCTTCAAACTACATTTTTCATATTATACAAAGAATTTTCAAAACAGAAACGCATAATTAAAATACGTATACATCAATTCTTTTTTCTTCAGCGTGTATTTTTAAAAATAATATATTCCTTTACAGTAATTACACAATGTAACAAATACATTAACACTTGTCTTCAATTCAAGTTACACCGTAATTCTACAAAGTTACTGGACTTACAAGTTCAAATAATTTAATTTAATGATTTAATATTCAATGAAATGAAAATTTCGAATTACAGCAAGAATCTGATGAAAATCTTCCATTAAAATTCATGTAGTTAAATTACTTATTACCTTAATATTGCATAAAATCTTTTACTACGAATAAAAAAATGTTTCCTGTAATATTGCATAATATATTACCCCTGTTGTTCTGAAGAGAACACGCTACCGCACTCAAGCAATTTAATATTCGTTTTATTGTAACGATGACGGACGCAGTGTTTTTGAGTAAGATATATTTCATGATGAAAAGTTCACAATACCTTTTCTCGAACACGGAATTTAAATTCCTCAAAGGATAACAAACGTATTCACTAAAAAGGTGTCGAATAGATACGTATCTTTCATGACTATTTTTACTGCTTATCGGGAGCAAAAATATTTTACATCACTAGATATTCCACCATAATAATAAATCAATAAACTCTTCAATAAGTAGTGAGTATAAACATATTGCTCAATATTATTTTCAAAAATAAAAGGATAACGAAATAAACTTTATTATAGTTTATATAATCGTCGTTGTTCTGGAAGAAGACACTAACCGAAAAATACTAGTTTTGAGTAATTGGACTTATGCTAAAGGATGCTATACCATTTTCATTTTGTTTTCTTATACAAAACTGTTTTTAAGTAACAGTGTAATTAATAAAATATGGGTGTTCTTCTATACGGTAGAGCTTGAAATAATGAACACTTTGATATAACTAACTCAATATATCGTAGTTGTTCTGGAAGAAGACACTGACTGGAAAATACTAGTTTTGGGTAATTGAATTTTTGAAGTATGCCAAATGTTTGAAATCCCATACGTTTTTCATTTTGTTTGTTTGGACAAAACTGTTTTTAACTAAAAGTGTAATTTATAAAAAAAATGTGTTAAATAAGGTAGAGTTTGAAATAAGAAACATTTTGGTACAACTAACTCAATATGTCATTCTTTCAATTTAGTGTTTTATTCCAGAACAACGACAATACACATCTAATATTATCGGGTATTGGTAGATCAATTAACGCCTCGTTTTTAATGCGTGTGTAGTTAATAGAAGCAGAAATTAATTTCAAGCAAAATATACTAAATAAACAAGTAAATAGTCTGTATAAATATTATCTTTTTCATAGTCGTATTCCTCACAGGTGAGGGACGTGACCTCTGCCATTCGCAACAACTCCATTTTATTTGAATATCTTCCACCACTCGCTCTTGAAATTCTTTGCTCTGAAGGCCATCGGTAAGGAGAGGCCTGTGACTTCGTTTACATGGTCACTCCGGTGAGTTGGGGGCCTTCTGCGTCCCCTTCTGCCCTCGACCTTTCCTGTGAAGACGAGCCTTCCGAGATATAAATATTATATAATTAATAAAATCTTTAATTACTCTTTGCCTGTCACTTCGTAAGCTTTTCAACCCCAAATTCACGATAACGATCATGATCATCACTCCCCTTTAACATGCTGTTTTGCCATCCCATTCAAATTCTTTAATATAACTCAACATAACATTATTTCAATATCATGTCATGATCTGATTTCAGTTTAGAAAGCTGACTAGAAAGCAGTTTTGAAGCTGACTGAGAAGCGTGTGTAAATATTCTGCAATGCTGTATATTTTCTTATAAACTTGTTATTTGATGATTATCTACAGGAAAAAAATACATCTTTGATATGATCGATCTGGGCACAGAATTCTCGAAAATTGACAATAACAAATGACCTACCCCTTTTCCGTATTTTTCCTCTGCTTTAAAAATGATCTGGTATGTATAATTACTAAAGAATACCCGAGAGGTCTAAACAAATATTATTATTCGAGAAAAACACCTCCAGTTGAGTCATCAATCAAAATCGCCTTTCTTTTCGACGTTTTCAATGAATTTTTGAATAATTTCATATTTTCACAGCTGAATGGTGTAGTTTGTTTGTTTATTTATTTACTATTATAATATTTTGTTCTGCAATACATGTATACGTAAATTCATTATTTTATTTTTTTAACCATGTCTACTCCCAGTGTGAAGTATTTGGACTATTAATGAAGGTATCTTATCCGAAGTTATTCTACGAGAACTTCTTGTAACTCAGTTGCTTAACCTTTTCAGTTCAAATAAAGTAAATATAGAATAATAGGGCAAGGAAAGGACTAGTTGTTAAGCTAATTGCTCTTGCTACACCCCATTTTAAGGATCGGTTGGATGAGTGAGAATTTTAGACATCACAAACATCCATGCCTACGAACAGAAATCCATAAATCGATTTATGAAACTATCCGAGCCTGAATTTGAACTCGAGACATCTGCTACCGAAGCCGAGGTCGTTAACAACTTCACCACGGTTCTGATATATTTATATGTGCATTCTATATGTACAATAATATATATTTATGGTCATGAATACGTTGTGATTTTGACTGCAATAATAAGAAATTTTACATAAATACATTACAATAAATACATTTCATATTTTTTTCCGCTCCCGACGTGGAGAATATGACCTCCAAATGGAAGTATATTAACAAAAGTTTTTTTATAAGACTGCTTGTTTCTCAGTCGCTCAACCTCTCTCGTTTTTAAAAGTGAGTAGGGATAGAAGGATAGGGCTACCAGAGGACTAGTGGTTAGCTAATTTCTCTCGTTATGCCCCGTTTTTGAGGATCAGATGGGTGGGAGGGAGGGGTTTAAGGTATCAGACATTCATGACTATGAACAGAAATCCATAAATCGATTGAAAAACCAACTCATGAAACTGTCCCCACCGGGACTTGAAACCGAGAAATCCGTAACCGTAGCTAATGACGCTACCAACTGCGCCATGGAGCTGAATTATTATATTTAGATATATTGCTACAAAACGTGTGATGCAATATTATACTTTCTGGTTCATTTTATTCACATACGTTTGTATATAAAATTATTATTTAGATTGAAAGCCAATTTGGCTTCAAAATAATATTATATACGTTTTTGCCGTATGTATAAAATTTCTTTAGAGACCTGAAAATAAAAACAAACAAAAAATACAAATTGTAGATTTGTACATTTTTTAGCTGAACGACTTTCACTTTCAAAACACGAAAAAGTGGTATTATTTACAAAGTTACTAACTTTTTGTTCCATATGGACTATACCTACACTTTTTAAATTAAATATTGTTATAGTAAATGTCAATAATATTAAAATATATGAAACAAATATACATGTTTATTTACTTACTTAACCGTATCCATCATGACAATGACGCTATTGAAATTGAAATACTGAATGTCTAAAGTAGCTATTACGTTGGAACTGTGTGTGCATTGCATAACATTTTAATTTCATTATACACAGCGAAAACTTAGGTCATGAAAATTTTATACCGACATATGATATGCTGTAACCATAAAACGTCTACAGAGCCGTCTGGACTATTATATATAAAATATTTTTCAAATAAACAGCACCAGTTTTAGTCAGCTAGTAGGTATTTTCAACTAATGATTTTATTCATATTCATTTTATAAATACTCAATGTAAACATTACATGTTTTTTTTAAGTACACTTTTATATCGTCGTTGTTCTGGAAGACTTACAAATGTTTTAAATGCGATAATATTTTCATTTTTTTTGTTTGTACAAAACTGTTTTTAAGTAAAAATATAACTTATAAATATAAGTGTGTTTTTCCACTTGGTAGAGATCAAAATAAGGTACATTTTCGTATAACTAACGTAAAGCATCATTTTTTTGTTTAAGTCTTTTCTTCCAGAACAGCGACAATATGTTCATTAATTATTTAAATGAAATATTTTATGGTTTCATGGTGCAAATTCTCACTAAATGAACAAATGATCCTGTTTTGAATAAGCTGTATATACACAAAACTTACTTGTTTTATAATTTTTAAACTGTTCGTTAACAATCAAAATATTTTCTATGGATTCGGCGGTAACTTTTTGAAAGTTCATATTTAATATAAAATTGATACCTTATAAGTTATTCCACTTGGTTAATCACATTTTCCTATTTAAAATTCATTTATTTTCTAGAATACAAGTAATACATCATTAATTCTCACCAACCGAGCAAAATCGGTTCTTATTTGTCAAATGAAAAAAATTCAATTTATATTTGTTTCACTACATCATGTTTTTTTTTTAGTAAAATATTTACAAAACTGTATATCATTTCATATTCATAGCTAACAAACAACGATTTCAACGTTAATCTTTGCAATAAATACATGTGCGATATTTTATTTATTCTGTTATGTAAATCCATAATAATATAAAGTATTCGTTTTAATTTAGGACATTGATGTAATAAAAACAATCCAAAACGATTATACCTCGCATTCAAAACCGATTGAAGTGGGAAACAATTGAAAATTTCCCTGCTTTATTGCCAATGCCCGCCGAGTGTTGGCGAGTAATAATTCTAAATAAATTATGAATAATTCATCGTTTTTTTTTATATTGTTAGGCGAAAAGAACGGCGCGCATAATCAATTGAATATATGAACACACCATTTATCTTCGGCGGGGAAAGTTATGTCGATAAAATAAAATTTTCTCACTTTTTATAAAAACACTGACTTGACATTAACAATTTATTCAAAGAGTTTTTTTAATATAATATTATAACATATATTTGCCAGTCAAGTGGGCGTTTGTCTTATTTAGTTTACGTGGATTTAAATCCAAGATCATAAATAGATTGATGTCTGTGGTTTGATATTTTAAAAAACGGCCTAGCGAAATTATTAGAGTTTTATGGTTGTTCTTTTCTACTCTCGTAATTATACCTCTACCAATTGTGATAAAATACTTAATATGAACCTTTCATCAAAACTATTTATTTAATAAACTAGTACAACCATAGCCTTCATAGATGACCGTATTGAAATTACTGAATGTCTAAAGTAGTAATAGTGGCTAGTACGTCGGAACTGTGTGTGCATCGCATGAAATTTTATTTTATATATACACCGCGAGAAAATTTCATACCTACATGTGACATCTGATAATAATAAAACGTCTACAGAGCGATCTGGGCTATTACAAATAAGATATTAAAATACTGGCATTCTAATAGTACGAAACTATTTAGATAATCTTTGATTTGCAACGGATGTGATCTAGAAAAAAATGTTTTTCTAAAAACGCAATTAAATCACGTTAAAAAATAATTTGACCACCTATTTCTGTTAGTAATGTTGAAGTTTTTCTTCTTTTAAACTATTCATACGATTAAAAATTGACATTCCAGTCGAATGAAATCATGATACCAGTCACATGAAATTGGAATTAACACAGTTTTATGGTATACATCAGTTATGGTAAAGGCGTAACTCTACTCTTTAAACCAACATTTCTAAACAAAAGTATATATATATATTTATAAGACTTATCAAGCAATTAGTGCAGTCAAAAACAAGAGCCGTTTGTAATATTATAAACCCTCCCATACTCTCTCTCATTCTTTTGATATATCTACATTCTTTGATTGTTTATCTTGATAACCCATAATGAAAAATGTTTTTCTGATTCTAATACACAAAAAACAAGTACTTCATGCTTACAAATAATTATACTACTGAAGTTATTCTTATTGAGTTCATTTGCTATACATTGATATTATGCTCATAATTGAACCTAACGTTAATATAGATTAACAGTCTTCACAGTATTTGTATACAGAAACTCGTTAGCTAATTTCATACTGAATTTGTTTATCGATATCATTGGGGTGTATCGTCAATTCTCAGAAATATTATGCAAACAATACTCACTTGTAAACATCTGATACTATTAATTTTGTACTGTTATAAACATGTCAATGGCATTTTCGCTTAAAAAAACAATTTCTTTCTCTAATTTCTATTGAATGTTTTATTTTTTCATTCGTAGTATGAGTAACAACATAATCAGATATTTTTGCTTAAGAAAGGTTAGTAGATTATTTTCGTATGACGAGTACCCCTCCCTCGTTTTCATTGAAAATTCTCGTTGAAGTTTCCACAAAATCTTTTTATTTAATCGATTCAGTCACCCTTATAAATACCCTGCAATGACGGAATACGTAAGCTCATACAATGGAGTTTATATTATATAAATGTAAATTCATATTACTGCTCACTTTTTACTAAAAAGAAACAGATATTTTCATTATCTTATTATGTCTTTCCATGTAAAAAATTAGAAACTATTCATAGACATCTGCATTTACGATTATTCAGTATAATATATGTAAGCCAAAATTAACTTTTGGTTTGATTTGTGAGTAAAAAAACAATCTTCCAAAATCATTTAGTTCATTTGAAAGTGCTTTATAGAATATAATTTAAGATATCGACACACCGTGCTTGATGGACTTTTAATATCAAATTTTAATTGCTGAAATTTTGTACATTTCCATGTATTTCGTTACTAGCGATGTGGGATTCGCCTTTCGGCATCTTCAGACATTCGAGTGTACGAATTTGAACTGAGGACAGTAAATGGTTAATACCGTTTATATATGAGATAAAATACGACACTGACACCTGGATTAATCCCAACACTGACCCGACAACCATGACCCTTAACCCTAGTCATGAAAACAAACACATTAACAAACTCATAGAAGTTAGCTATTGCAGGTGGACAAAAATCAAATAAATTTAGATTACCGGTGATTTTTTTTCCCATGTCTTCTCCCAATGTGGAGCATGTGGTCTCCTAGTGGAGGTACCTAAACTGATTTTCTCTCAACCTCTCTTTTTTCGAAGAGAGTAGGGATAGAAGGATAGGGCTAGAACAGGACTAGTGATTAGCTAATCGCTCTCGCGACGCCTCGTGAGGCTATTTACTGTCTGTCAGTTCGAACTCATTCGTGTGCTTGAATGCCCGAAGATGCCGAAAGGTGAAACTAGGGTCGTTAGTAACAAAATACATGGAAATGTTTAAAATTTCAACAAAAGCTTTATAGAATGTTTTTTGGTTAAATCCAATTGGATTAACAAAATATTAATGTCAAATTAAGCCTCATAAACTCACTTGAAACAGTCATAAAGGTAAATTTTATTCTCAAGTGAGCATCCCAAAACTTTATTTTTACCACACCTTTTGAGCGACATACTGTCTATTAATGACCACGTGATACTAAAAGTTGAAATGCGCCCATCTCCATTTTGATGGATCTCTAATTTAATATGTATGATAATCCCTCAATTGAAAGTAATACAAGCAACTTTGTCATCCCTTATCCTTTGCCTTTCATCCCCCATGCATATAAAACAAGACCATTATAGATGTGGCCCTAATTTAAATGCCAGCGTGGAGGAAAACAATAAAGCCGTATTGATTCAAGGCATCAATCATCCTATTGTACACACAGCCTTGTGGGTTGTCAACACCTATGGTGGTCGAACTGTAGTTTAAATTACACACTCATGAAAGCCACCTTCAATCGGTATTTCCAAATGAAATTTCTAACGGTAATTATTTTAATCAAAATTTGTCGAAAGTCTCAACGATTATTGATGAAAATCTATGAATTTGATGGTAATTTGATGGAAATTAATTTTCAATATTGATAACATTGTTTTTTCAGTGATTGCACAATGATCGTATTTTTTTACTAGTAATAAATACCCGGTAGCAGTTTTTGTTCGTGTGTATGTATCTCTATATTTATGTTTATGCATCTGTGCCTTTCTGTGTTCTGCCTGTATGGATGTTCTGTGTTACAGATTGACAGATAAATCAAGATGAATATGTATTGTTGTAAGGTGTAAAGCATTTTTAGACTAAAGTGAATAAGTCTGATGATTCTTATCAATGAGGTGAAATATATAGTTGGACAACTAATGGACTTCGTTATCAATATTAATTAGATGTTGAAAAAATCTTTTCATATAGCAAACATAATAAAATAAACAGAAATACAAAAATGTGTTTAGTGCAATCGCTGATCTATTCCATATGTCTTTACGGTGTGGAGACATGGACTCTAAAAGCGAAAGAGAAAAAGCGGCTAGACACATTTAAAATGTGGTACTGAAGAAGGATGCTTCGTATACCATGGACAAACAAGCGAAGAAACGCATCAATCCTGAATGAGCTACAAATCTAGGATAAGCTATCAGCTGTTTTTACAAGACGCCTACTCGGTTTTTTTTGGCCACGTCACCCGTAAGTCTACTGACAATCTTGAGAGAATCGTCAAAGACAGAAGAGGACGCGGTAGGGCCCCAACTTGCTGAAACGGCCAAGTAAAGGACGCCACAGGCCTCCCGTTACCTCAGAGTAGCGGAGTGCAGGAGCGAATAGCGAAGGATCGTCAAAGAAAACGGAGTTGTTGCGATAGGCGGAGGTCATGACACTCACACGTGAGGAATGCGACTAAAGAAGAATAAAATTATAAACCAGTTTATAATTTTTATTGACTGAAGGTGCATACTGAAACTCACTGCCATATTTGAATGTGTTACTTATTTCACTTTTTTTGGCGTACAGCAACTACAGGTATTTGATGGCAAAGTTTAATTTTAGTTTATCCGCGCTTTCAAAGTCATACAGATATTTAAGTTAGGAAACCTAGTGTTTTATGTAAGCAATACAATTCAAACAAAATTATTTAGTGTTTTATATTATTTATTGATCAGTTTTATTACAAATAATTAATTTTGCTTTGAATTTAAAAAAAATATTGTTTGTAGAGATTTCATCTTGCAATATTGTATTAATATCCTAATGCAATCTTATCAAAACATACATAATTTAAAATAAAATTAATATAAGGCCAACAAAACATTTTTTGGAATTACGTTAAATTTATTTTAAAATATCAATACAAATTCATAAAAAATCGATAAAAAAAAAATGGAAATGAATTGCTCGATATAATATATTAAAAAAAAACACCACGACAAACCTTTTAAAAACTATAAAAGCATAATTTCTATACAGCTTTATGATTTTTTTGATCATGAATTTTGCTTTGATTGGTTGAAAAAAAATTTACCAACTCACATTAATATTGATTGAATATTGGAGATAGCCAAGTCTTTGCCAAAAAAATGTATTAAACAATATCAATTAAAATCGACATACCTATCTCAATAAATAAAATTATTTCAGCCAGAAAAATGGTTGTCTACACCTGAACACGTGGTGCGATTGTTACCATAGAGTGATAATCCAATATTTGCTCCAGCCCACCACCAATCCGGCTTATTAATTCTCGCTGACATTTCAACACACGACTTTTCTGTGTTGCAAATTAAACCAACAATAAATAACGCACTTTTTCGCTTTTCCCGTGAATGTGATATAGAATCAACAAAAACAACGAAAAAACATGAAACTGAATAATATTTATTAAACTTTTGACTTTTTTAATAAAAGAGAAAAATTTAATGCAGATTTTTCCGTTGTTTTTTTTTATTATTTTGAAATCAAACATTGTGTTTTAAAAAAACAACATTCATCAATTTTTTTTATGAATTTAGAAAAAGTATAAGCATACAGGCTCTAGGAATATTTTTTCTACGAAAGAATATTTTTATTTCGTTGAATTTCAATGATTGATATTCAAATATTTTTTTAGCCTGCACTTCTACGCATAAAACGTAAGCATTGTGTTTCACAAAGTAATTAAAATATTTTGGAAATTTTCAATCTAAAAAAGTACGTTCAGTATCAATGTTTTGACAATAGGTTGGGATTACTCTACAATTCTTACGATTTAAAAATAATTGTCTTTTTTACATTATCTCACTCTTGAAATATTTACAACTCTACAGATTCTTACAGTCCTTATACCCACATTATTGCAGTTTAAAATAATTAATGATAATCAAGTACGTTATACTAAAAATGATTTTAATAAATTTTAAAGAAAAATGCATGGTAGTCATAAAAAATCGCTCCAATATTGTTGAAATTATTATCAAGTGGCAGCAATTCCCAAATAAGCTAGATTTTGACTATACCAGATAGATAGAGTGTGTGTAAGAGTATGCGATGAGTTCAAAAATCACTTAACAGTCAAACTGACATACATACTTACTCTCTCTGCGCGTGCGCTGACAGAAAGCGAGAGATAGAGACAGTGTGTGTTTGTGTGTGCTGCGTTACAGATAGACAGATAAATCAAAACAAGTATATAATTTAATTTAACCAGATTTAAAAAAAAACAGTAAAATGTAATCTTGGGCTATGTCCGTTTTGGAATATATTTTTCAATTAGGTATTAATTATTAACATTGGTAAAAAATATTCCATTTTAAAGCCACATGCTTTAGTATATGGGGTACTTTACCGATAATAAAGCATTAAATATGGAAGCAATATTCAATATTAATAAAACAAAATTATTAGTCTACATCATTTTGATAAAATACATTTATACCATAAAATTAATATCGCTGAAGTGATTTTCCAAAAGTCATTGACCATTATACAAAATGTCACTCAAGTTCACACACACCCTTTAACACCTACGTTCCCCTGAACCTGTCATCAGAAAGGTCCGACCTTCAATTATAATTTTGTCACCTCTTTTTATCACAGATCCTAACTCGATTTTACACTTCGCACGCAAATTTGCTCTTGCTATCGTTCTTAAAATGGAAAGACGCTATTTTCAGAAAATTCGTATTTTATTATTGTGATACTGAAATTGGATATGCTAATAATATGATGTGTAACACTCGCGAGGTCACAAACCCAAATTTTTGGAAGTTTCCATTTTACAATTCTGTCAACTTTATTTTATTCTTCCTTTATGAGATGTTTATATTACTTTCATTATTTTTTAAAGTTACTTTCTTTGAAATCTTCAGCAAGAATACAACGTATGATTAATACAAGAGTAATATTCAATTAATATCACTTGTTATCCAAACTTCAAAGTTTCTCGAGGTAATATTATCAACCAAAGCAATTTCAGTTGATGAACATCGTACACAGCAATTTTTTTTTCTACATCTTACACACATTAACATTAAAAACAAACATGTCTCAAAACCGTTTCAGGAGAAGCAATTGCTGTTTTAAATAAAGTTTATAAGACCCTAAATTTCTTTCATAGTCATGATATAAAAGTACATGAAGGAACTAAATAGAGTATCCATACAGCAGTACATTAAAAAAGGTTTTCAATTGCAGCTTAGTTTTTTTTTGAATGTACTATAAGATTTTGAAACAAATTCTGTGTTTTTTGTAGGAAAATATATGTAGTTTTGAATACAAGATATATTTTTATTCTAGTTTTAGATGTTTTTCTAAAAATAAATAAAAAAATATTTCAATAATGTTTTTGAAGAAAAATACCGAGTTTTATTTAGTTTACAGGATTTCATTACATTGAAAATGGCAAAAGTCTGAAACATAGTTTTTCTTATGTGAGAAAATCTTATGCAGTTTTTATTAAAGATTATGTTTTAAATAAACTAATAATTGATTCAATATGATAATTCAAATTGAATCGGGGAGAAATTTGAACATTCAACTACCTATATCAAATAACAGTTCATTACTTTTTACTTAATTTTTTTTCGTTTATAACAAAAAAAAATGTTTTCCCCACTAGTCTCAGAAGCAATTTTATCACACCATAATACCTTCGTCACTATGAAACACTTTAGCATATGGGTGTGTCAAACATTCTATACGAATTGTTGAAATTAAATAACGTAATACATAGAAGCATGGCATGAAAATTTTCGATGGGGAAGAAGTCGCAAAAAATCATTTTCCGTCATGACAGTACACATTTTGCATGTTCAAATATTTTGTCAAAAGAACCATTTATAGCTCCTAATTTCTATGGAATTTTTCGATTGACCTCTTTTTGAGCGTGAAATGAAAAATTTCTTTGACCTTTTCGTGACATCCTTTGGTTTTTTTCTTTTGAAACGAATGGCTGCTGTGGGCCTGAATTTTATTGAACCTAATATATCTTAATTTGTTACATTAAGCTGTTTTATTATTTAAAATATACAACACCAAAAGTGTTCTATTGAATGAACAATAATTTCTGAATATATTTTTTCTCATATTAAAGAAGAAACGTTTTATTTTCTTCTTTTAATACAAAAGTGTGGTTTTGTTAATAGTTGCGATCTGTTTTGTTTCAACGAATTTTTCACAGTAGGTAAGAAAAAAAAAACAAAATTCTTAGTACAAAACAAATTGTCTTTCATTTTTAAAATACAATACCTTTCCATCAAGAATTAAGAATTTATAGAGTTAAGACATTAAAATTGATGTTCAATAGTAGCGGGATAGTAATATTGTTTCTAATCATCAAATTAAAACTTTTTTTTAAATTTATAATAACATTTTGATTTAAATAATTTTAATTACAGAATCATAGTAGGCTATCTTTTTCAAATAAATTCATTTTTTTTATGAAATATAAGCGTAGACCATAAAATTTGGTAATAACGGATTTCACTCATACAAAATGTTTTTTTTCTTTCTAATAAAACAGTTTTTTAAAAATTAAAAAAAAGGATATTCATTTTCATCTTAATACTTTTCCATTGATAAAATATTTAATTTTATATAATTTTGTTGTGCAGTTATAACGATTCGTTTCTGAAAAATGAACTCTAATTCACAATACTATATATATTTGTGTTCATACATAATATTACTTTTAAGTCAACACAGCAACATTCGCTTCATCAATTCTGCACTAAACGATCACACACTTAACCACATAACTGCTAGCCAAAAGTGAAATTGAAATTATCTGCAATTAAGAATTTCCAGCTTAGAAATATCAATTAACCCAAAAATATTTCAGCATTACTAGACTGTTTATAATCCACGGCTTTCACGGCTTAAGATAAGGAAGTTATATTTGTCAATGAAATGCCAAAGGTTTATGGTTTAAATTTTTTGTCTTTATTATTCTACCATCACTATCAAAAGTATTTTATAATATTTCTGCTTATTCTTCATGACATAATTTTATTTACATCTTTCTACGAAGGATCGACAGTCCCCATCGTTTAAGTGACAAAACATCAATTTTTTTTTAGAACATGTCATTTTATACTTTCGTTAAAATACTACTCATATAAGATTATGTGTATTACAAGCTACAAACATCTTATATCACAGTACTATACGGATACGATTTCCTATTCTCATACTTGCGGTAATATTTTCCAAGCAAAAATATGAACTTAAATCTAAGACCATATTTTTGCTAATATTGGGCAAATTCCATCGAAGCGGTCGGCGTATAAGCGTAGAGGCTTCTGAAAACTCTACGATTCACGGCCCGTAAATCATGCTCTTACATACATTGTTCCCCGTTATGATTATAATCGCTACGCCAAAGTTCGCTTGGCGTAGAGTCTTATATGCAACCTAATTGGTTTGTTTCAGGAAACTTTCAGCGAGTAGTAGTCTTACTTATACCTATATACATAATACTTGAGAGAAGTTTCAGGCTTTACTGGTAAGGCCTCGGCAAAACAATTATTCTTACCCGACCCTTGGCAGGCACACATATACTAAGCGAATTTGGGAATTATCAGTTAAATGTCACTTTTAATCGTTTGATATGAGCTTAAATTTAAATCGTATGAATCGATAATATGAAAATCTTAAGTAGGTAATATTCGTAATAACTTCCATTTATTTTTATTCTCTCATAAACCACATAATATCTTAAGTGACTGTTGAATGAAAAATGACCAAAAATTCGTTTTTTTAAACGTGAATATTATTTTTTCTCTGCCTGTAAAAAAGCAATTCAAACTTTGTCATGTTAAGCATAAAAAGTTTTGACAACAACATGAAAAGGACATAGAATCGTGTGTAAGAATATACTCTGGAAATAAACTCACGTGCAGTCGTAAAATAATGTTTTCTGTGAGAATACTACGAAACTCAATTCTCATTATTCCCAATCACTGTCGGCCAAAACTTATTTAAATACATGTTTTATAATAACTCATGTTTCATCGGAAATACGTTGATGTCAATCTGACTTATATGAATGGAGTAATACGATATGGTGTATAATTTTTATCTTTTTTAACCATATCCACTCTTTACCAGGAGGATATGAATCTTTCTTTTTCTGTCCACCGCCAGTCTTCTTGCTTCTTTCGAGATTTTCTTCTTCTTCTTTTACTTCTTTTTTTATTTTGAACGGAATAAGAGGCAGGTCCGTCCGCTCTCTTACCTCGTATTTCCTGACAAAGTTATACCCCTGCCCCCCTAGTATTCGCCACAAACATCTCTATTAAAATCACAGTATATGGTATCTCTGTGTTTTAGTGAAATTTTATGATTCATAACGGTAAATTAGCACCGTTAGAATCCATGCGTTGAATAGGTGACACTTGGTTCTAACCGAGAAAAACCGTGAGTCCAAGATTTTATGCATTGAGATGATGCTTGCTCCTGCTATTTTTAATCACTTTATAATTTAAGAAAGTATTAATATATTTACAACCAATGTAATGTATTTACAAAAATTTTCGTACTTAAGGGACAGTCCATATATGACGTCACACAATTTTGGCCCCATCCATAGTCACATAGCCTTTTACTCATAAATCACCAATCGTCACATTATATCAGACCCCTCCCTAGAGAGTGACGTCACATACGGACGGTCCCCTAAGGCACTTTGATAACATCTATTTTAAAAAAACAACGAGCAATGTGAACTTGTATTGCTATTAAGACGCTAATTTATTTTTTATAGTGCATTTATTTTTAAATCCTTTTTATTAAAGCTAAATTTTTAATTAATTAAGACTTCTGTCATATCGTAGAAATTAAATTGTGGTATAGAAAACGTGTCGTACATAAATACCCAATAATCAAAGTTATAAATTATTATTTTATAACGCAACTACTTTTTAAATGTGTCGAATATTACAAACAAAATATTAAATACATAATGGTTCATTGCAATCAGCTAAGACTTAATAAAAAGACATAAACATATATATTATTAATTATCTATAAAATATTTAAGTAATGCTATCAAACTAGATAAAATAAAATAGCATAATAATTTTTTTGATTCAAACACTCTTATTTTTATGGAACTCTTTGTGTTTTTTAATATCTCATTATAGAGTTATGCATTATCTGGTTTTTATTTTATTTTCCCTTGTCACGCGACATCATATTGAATAAATTTAAGTTTCAGTGACATTATATTAATTGTGAGACTTGTCACGATATATTTTTACGCCTGCATATTCCAATAATACCAACTGTTTTTCACACAGAATTTTAGTATTCTATAAAACACAGTCACTGCACGCTATGCTCTTTATTGAATTAATAATCATGATAAATTTGTATTTTTACGAGTTTATACTTAACTTCCAATAACTTTATTCAGTGGAGCTCAAATTGAGATAGTATGGAGAGAAATAATTGATAAAAATATATTACATGCTCAGCTTAACTTATCTTCTTAGCCATTTTTTTTTAAATTTTGTTAAACATTAATCCTGTCTTAGCTAAATCTTTCTATCCTACTCTATCAGAAAAACAGAGAGGTTGAACAGCTGAGTAGCAAAGAGTTTTTGTAGGAAAATTGAATTCGAGATACCTCCATTAGGAGGTTATATCGTTGGGTCAGTAGTACAGCGGTCAGCATCATTAGCTTCGATTACAGATATCTCGGGTTAAATTTTCAACAGTATCACAAATTGATTTTTCAATCGATTTATGGATTGCTGTTCGTAGCATAGATTTTTGTGATTCCCTCTCTTCCATCCAATCCTAAAAACGATGCGTTGCGAGAGCGATTGGTTAACCGCTAGTCCTGTCTTATCCCTGTTCTTATATACCTAATCTCTTCTTAAAAATGACGTTGAGCAACTGAGTAAAAGGCAGTTATTGTAGAAAAATTTCTTTTGAGATACTTCGGATCAAACATGGTAAAAAAATCCTCAAATTGGGAATGGACATGGATAAAATAATAAAATTAAGAAAACTAAATAATAAAGAATACTATGATCATATTTATATTTGTCTTAACAGTCTTAACTTTAATAATTTTCTCACACAAGAGCTTTCATTCTACTTTTCGTCCAGCGCCAGGAAAATCTTTATCATTTATGGTGCCAACGATTTAATAAAATCAATTCATCTGGACAATACTATACTGGCAGACTGCAAACTGTACAATCGCCACAATGATAACCTTTTCGATGTTATCCCTACTGTGGCCGAACGACTAAAATTTTCTGTGGAAGCAGTCAGTCTTTTGTACGAACTTACGGACATATTTTTCAAGACAACGTCTCTGCCATACCACATAATATATTATCATTTGCTTTCTCTATTCTCCTCTTCCAAAAAAAAAGTTACTCTTTTCTAGTCAGATGGCTGTCAAGATTTAATTGATCTTCAATTTTATTTGACTTCCGATTGAAGTGAATTTATATGTTCACAACTAAAAAGAATACATTACATATTAATCAACATGAAATCGAATCATTTTTTGCAGTCGACTAACTACCAGCACGACCTATTCATTCGCTATCAGGATTTAAAATAACACCAATTCATTCGTCGTTTGTGGCACAAACACCTATCGCTACAATTTGAAGTATACAAACACATTTCAATAATTCGTTTATCACATATATAATCAGATATAATATCGACAGTATGCAGACAGAACCCATTATTTAAGTTTAGGATGACTTTCTGTTTTAAATGTCAAAATGTATGCAATTTAACGCTCTGCGCACTTGTATAACGCATGAAGTCAAAGGATATAATGACTTTGAAAAAAACAGTAGTAAGTCATGCGTTTTGGCAAAAAGTTAATTATAGCTATAACTCATCGATAGCAAATCTTATGATTTGTATTTCAAAAAGATTATTCAATAAGAATTGTAATACTTGGAAGAGAGTACTTTGAAAAAAAGTAATGCTTCAAAAGCGATTATCTCATAACTTGTTTTTATAATTGAATGAATTTTATCAGAATAACATCAACAAGATGTTAAATTCTGTTGGCATAAAATATTTTGGTGTAGATATGTAAAAATATTTTTTATTATATTTACGTCAGTGAATTCTAGCAGATGGAGGCTTTGACATTGTTCCTCATCATTTAGCACATTTCACCAAAAAGTGTGCACTGCCGATAAGAAGTCGATTCAAAGCTTACTATCCAGAATCAATAAATATGGGTTTTATAAAAACTCGATGTTATATCGTGTATCGTGTTTACTTTTAATTGTAAAAACAAAAATATTACTTTTAAGGTCAACTCTTGGTGAGAAGGAATTGTGGTAATACACGGGATTATGAGGGGGGTACATGTAGGAATACACGACGCGCCGTATCGTGAAATGTGATAGTTCAAGTGTCCGGCAAGTGTAGATGGCGAGTCATCATTTGAAACACACGTGAGACTTTTTAGGTGACCAAAGTCAGTGGAAATATGATTGTGTGTGAGTGTTATCGGAGAGCTTCTGTGACCGTGAAAGTTTTTCATATACGATTATCGGTAGACACGTTACAGCGATACAGAATATAGAGAAAGATTTATAGATAGAAAGATAGGAAGCAACATTAATTCCAGAAGAACTATATTTTTTTAATAAACCAAAATTTGTTTTGTACTACTTCCAAATGGTTATAATGTACAGGATCGATTTCACTGATCACGAGCATTATTAACTGATTAAATATAAATCATAATTTGGTCATCTATATAATTTATTTGATTACCTGTAAATTTTTATCATAGTTATTGAACCAATTGTTTGATATACGTTATTATTAACATTCATTTTTATATAAATAATTTATTTTATTTCGTATAAATACATTTACATAATTTGTTTGGTTACCTACCAGTAAATTCTAGTCATAGTTCTTGAACTAATTGTTCGATATACAATCAGTTGTAATTAGATTTGTAATTATTAACATTCAATCTATATATATAAAAATGAATGTCTATTTGTTGGTTTGTTGGTTTGTCCGGATCTTATAGGCTCCTAAACTACTCAACCGATCGCAACGAAACTTTCAGGAAGGACTTATTGTGATCATGCCGGGAAATATTATATAAAATAAATGTTTGTTTGTCCTTTACGCGTTCCTTTACCATTCATACGATTTCGATAAAACTTCGGTGAGTTGTTGTTCACACACCCGTGAAGGGTTCTGAAGAAAAAAAATTGAAAATCTAAAATTGAAAAAAGAATCAAATACGTACATACAGTGACATCTAGGAAAAACCTTCTGATTTATTCATGTACGCACCAGACAAAAAACAAAAATATTGTGTTATAACAAGTGTGATATTGAAACTCGGGTTCGGGTGGGGCCAGACCTGAAGATGATGGGCTTGAACCGGGTAAGTCTATGAAATTTCGGCCTGTGCAGACCTCTAATCCAAAAGCAGTTCAATAAACAGATTTAAAACACAAACCCTTTCTTTCTTTGAGTGACATTGCAACGCATGCCGGGTACTCACTAGTTTTATATAAATATTTACATAGCCTTGTTGTGATTTATATTTTATCAGTTGATAATTCTTGCTACGGATGAAACCGGTCATGTTCATAATAAACATATGGAAGTAGTACAAAACGAATTGTGTTTTATTAAAAAAAAAAACAATATATAAGAATCTAAAATTTCTATTGTTTTTTTGAAATAATTTTAAAATTTAATAAAGATAAATCTGCTTTTCAATTTATTCCCTGAGACAACATAGTAGTATGGGAGATATTGTTTTAAGTAATGAATTTAGTAGATTTTAGCAAAATTATTTTTTAATAACGTAAACTCATTTGGTAAATCATAATTCTGCTTTGGTTTGTTCTGTAATGTTAAACATACCGTTTCATATTCAAGAGGACCGGGATTATATTTATTTAGCTATCGTTTAATTTTAATCATGTATTTCAAACAAAGAATCCTGAAATAATATGATGGAATTGCCTCGTTTAAAATTTAATAGGCGGCTTAATTTGATCATTCTAAATTCAAAGGGACCATCTTGTAAAAATCAAGACCCTGTATTTTTAAGCCCGCTCTCCATTTTCTTAGGAATTTCGAAGCAAATGAAACGTTTATATTGCAAAGAATAGTACCTTCTATCAATAACAGAATAATTTTCTTTTCGATCGTGACTTATCTTTTGATTCTAATGACGACTACTTGTATTAAATTTGTATGAGGAAACACCCATTTAATTAAAAAACTTATATCAAACGTAAACTAATAATTTGCTATTTATTTACGTTTTTTGTCCATTTAAAAACTATACTTTTTGTGTTTGTATTCTGAAATTGATGAAATAATATTTTATAAATCATTTCTTATGAAAAGTCACCAGTCATGGATCATTTTGGATAAAATCTTATTTAATATTTTACTTGAAAACTGTCAATTCTTTGTGAAAAGGCATTATATTTATAAAATAAAAAGTTTGTACTAATTCTACATTTTTTTAATAAACAGGACCTGGATTATAATCATCAGCGAAACCGGTTTTTCGGACATTTCATTTAAAATTGGTGAACAATTATTTCCGGAAAAATTTTCCATCGCAACGTTTTAAACCCAATTTTATCAAGATAATGTCATTGTTTATGCAAAAGAAAACGTGGGGTGATGTATATTAAAGTCCAGTAAACTGACAGTAGCAGATTTTCTTCACTCTAAAAAAACTTTTTACAGACACGTCATCATTTTCCACTGAAAATGTAATTACACTTTTCACCAAAATGCTTTTTCACTAAACCCAACTCACTCATTCGTGTATAATTTGGTCAAATCCCATTTGTTTATTAGAAGTGAATTACACGATTAAAATCTCATTTTTTATTCTATTTTTTTCACATCATTCAAATTTTTTTGTGGTTTTGGCAGATTTCTTTGAATAATTTTTATTTTAATTTAAATATAATTTTTACCCAACATTTCAATCATTTTTTTAAATTTTGTAATCTTTAAGCAAAATTTGTTCGAAATAACTCACCAAGTCCATACTAAAATTGAAAATTAAGGATCATTCATCTTGAACGAATTCAACCCTCACTTTACCTTGATAATAAAGCACTTGAGTCCATGCTTGAGCTTTAGGCTATAATTTTAAATAGCATGTAATATATTCTTTAAATTTTTTTCGAAAAAGTGTGCAAAAACATATCTGGAACATTCGACTGCAATTTAACATATAAAAAACAATGGTTTCTTTTTCTGTACACAAATAAATGCAGCATGTTAAGCATTTTGATGCCATTTTGTTCATTGAAACGTCTGTGAAATACGTTAGGCTTTATTTAAACTATTTTTTTTTAATGTGCCAACTGTCAATTCTTGGTGGTAAGGCATAATATTTTAAAAATAAACACAACCGGTTTAGCTCATCGCGATTCAGTTGGTAATGCTCGCAATGAGTGAAACCAGTCTTGATCATTATAAAAATTTAGAAGAAGTACAATAACATTTTTTTGTATTAAAATAATCTTTTACTTACAATCATTAAAAATATCACTAATTGAAGACTTTGTACTAGTAGAGAAAAGGCTTAGAGCCTTATAATTCATTTGTTTATTCTCACAATGTTTTGCGTTATAAAATTAGGTAACTATTAACGCTAGCTTTTCATTATTCACACTATATTATTTCATCTAAAAATCATTTCTCGGTGTGTACAAAAGTATACAATTCCATAATCAAAATTCACAAATTATTTCGTAAATATATTGTTTTGTATCAGTCACGGTAAAATCAAAGTCATTTTTAACAATGTTAGCATTATTATCATTTTTCTAAGCATAGCAAAACCTACGGGTGATACTTATATAAAACAATGTGCTTTAAAGTTTTTTCTCTAACCGGTGTCAATGTATCTTTTTGAAGTATTTTATAAAAATAATTATTATCGTCTAAATTCTCTATCTTACAAAAACAATCTTTATTTTTAGTAAACGATACAATATGTCTTTGGAATAGTCTGTTTAATAATAAAGATAGTCTATTCCAACCGGATATCCGTGTCATATCCGAGAGAAAGTTTTCCCACAGTTTCCCTCAATTCGATAGAACATTTTGTACTCAAAGTGCTTCTATATTCGGCCGACCATCATTTTAAAATATTTAATATAATGTATTTATTTATGTTATATCCGATAATAGACACCCGGTAAATTTTCTTGGAGATGTTGGAACTAGCTGGGTCATGTGCTGTAAATGCTCCCGGAGAGCCTCAATCCTGCTTGCCTCTTCTTCCGATCGGAGGGATTTCGGCTACTTGGTAGATCATCGCTTATTATCCACAGAATATACTCGGTGGAGCTGAGGGACTGTAGCATATCATGGGAGGAAACGAAGCGATTGGTGGGTGACAGAGAATCATGGAGGCACCGCGTAGTGGAAATTTGCTCTACATAAGGAGCGAATATAGACGAAGAAGAAGAAAAAAATCAGCTTCATAAGTCCAATATATAAATATGGATATTTTTTTTAAATATGTTTAAGTTAAATATTTATTCATGTTTACCCACCGTAGTACAATAAGATTATCCGTTGAAATAATACCGTTCCTAGCGTCTCGTGATCACCTTTATTATGTAATATTTATTTCTTCATTTGAATGCAAAGACATGGACGACACTGGTGTATTAAAATAATCCTTCCCACTTTAAAAAAAACAGGATATAGAAAAGTTTAATTAAGTCAATATGAATTCACCTTTAGCAATATATTCCCTATGTTGAATGCTTGGCGTGGTTAAACAGTAGGACGAATAATGATGATAGTAATTATGCAGTTTAGAGGAGGTGTTTCCCGTTCGGCGAGTAGTGACAGAATTCACGTTCAGCGGGCAATTACAGAATGTACATCAAGCGTCAAATTACAGAACATCGGCCTGTGCTCGGTCTAGTGGTAAGTGTTTGCCCTGGTTCAAGTCCCAGCAAGGTCAATATCAAATTTAATATTAATTTCTAATTTTCAAAAAATGCTGTAATGACAGATATTCAAAAAAAAAGAATAAATCTTGCACTTCCTTCTGTGTTAATATATACTGTCGGTGACTGCTGTGTCCTACTTTATTCATCATGACTGACCTTTTTTGAGCGTTCACCATTATCGCAATTTATGCAGAATCCGTGTCTTATATTTGTCAAACAAAACATTATTTGCCAATTAGCCTCATCAATATGACGAGCATAATGTTTCGTAAATCTGCAGTGTCATATATCACAACACACCATTCACTCAAATTGTTATCTTTCTTCTGCCTACTTAGTGAACTGTGCATCTTAATTTAAGTGCTCATAGAGAAGACTGAAATGTAAAAATACGTTTTGTGTTAAGAAATAAAATAAACTTCAACGCATGGTCATACAAATCTTCCAAACAAAATCTAGATAGGGACTTATTTTTTATGAAATAAACGTTTCAGAACTTTTATTGTTTCTGAAGAAGAAATAAAATAAAGGCACCTTTATCCATTAAACTTTTATTAGAACATCGCCCATAAATAACTTGATGAGGAAACTTGAAAACTCTGTATACCTACTTAGAACTTTTTTTTATATTTATAACAAAACAACGGTTCAAAAGATCCTTAGTTAAAATTACTTTAGAGAAGAATAACGCCAATTTAATAAGGAGTTAGTAATTCTCTTTATTTTAAAATTTATATAATTGGAAATGATTTTTAATTTGTACAAAAAGTAAAGAATATTTTTTAGTAAATATTTTTTTCCGTTTCCATAGTTTTTCCGTATTTTCATCACCATTATCATCAACGATATTAATAGAGCATTCACATCTTAATAAAGGACTCTCAAACTTTTTTCATTTAAACCGGCTAACACTGGCACTGACACACGTGTTCAACAAACTTGATGAATTCTTTTATACACTGGCATGCTATCGGTGTCTTGTACCCCTTATTTATCATTCCACCATTCAAAATGCCTGGTACTGTAAAAAAATCTAAAGAATTTTTAATGTCTTTGATCCGTAAGATGTTCTCAGCGGAGCTACAAAACGCTGGGATGAATTGGAAATAAGCAAGAAGACTGGCGGGGTACAAAGAATCTTAGAGGAACTGAAGCAAGAAGCGAATACAGTTTAAAAAAAAAAACAAAAATGAAATAGTATTTTAAGTTTATTTACCATGTCCGCTCTCAATGTAGAGCATATGGACTCGTAATGCAGATACCGTAATAAAAGTCTATTAGCGAAAACTGCTGACTACTCAGTTGCTCAATCTTTCATTTTCTAAGAGAGTAAGGAAAGAAGGATAGGTCTAGGACAGGACTAGTGGCTAGCCAATTGCTATCGTTACGCCCCATTTTAAGGATTGGATAGGTAGGAGGGAAATTTAGACATCACAAACATCAATGCATTCGAAGAGAAATCTATAAATCGATTGTGAAATCAAACTTGTGAGATCTGTACCGGAGGTCTAACGACGTTGAACACTTGACCACAGGCCTGACGGCAAGTTAAGCTGTTATCTTTTACGGTTAGAAACAAAAAAATTATCATACTGATGTTTTTTTTATAAAATCTTGTTTTATGAAAATATATTTTTTCGCTGCCCGGCAATGTTGTTGTTGTCGGTGTTACATCCCTTGCACATAACACCCTTTAGATTAACGACGTAATTATATTTAATACTTCCACTTTTATCAAACAATCTTTATCTGTAGAAGCATTCCTTATAAAATAGAACTGACTATTCAGGCAAATAATCACACTTTGAAAACCATTGGTTTACATTTTTTATCAGACTTCAACAATTTCATAACCGATCTATATCCGTTTTAAGTGCCAAAGTTTTCCTTTCTTATACAGCGCGGGCCAAAAGTACATCGATTAGATAAATGATAAAAGTAATGTTATCAATTTATATCTTCGTGTATTTGACACGGTTCGACCTTTTGGGATTTCGAGAAGCCAATAACTAATCGTTTATTACGTCAAATGACTACGAGGATTTTCACGGCCGTGGTAATATTTTTTTTCGTTTGATCGGACCTTTTCTGAATCTTTGCCGTTTATTTTTATTTCCTGTGCCACCTTTGACTAAATTTTCAATAACTTTACACATTCCAGGGATAAAATGAAAAAATTCACGATTTGGATTGTTTGGAGAATGGCGTTGTTATATTTAAAGAATAAATCTATGAAATTTTTTATTTCTAAATATTTTTTTTCGAAAATTATTTCAAAGCACACAATTATTTCTCGATTTCGTTTGATCCGATAGATTTTAAAACCTTACATAGATTCACTCAGTGATAACCATCGGCATTTCCCATTTTCAGAGTATTTTTTGCGTAAATGTTATTATTGCTAAATTAATAATAGAAAATTTCTTAGAAATGGAAAATCATTAAAAACATCTCCACCATAATTTATCGTGAAAAGCACATATTGAAATTAATATCCTGGCTTGTAAGACAAATCTGTAGCTTTAATATAAAATTCCATAAGTGCAAATGAGATAACAGTATCTGAAAAATATTTTTAACTTCATATCCTTAACAAAAGGTCGTAAAAGGTCATAAAGGTCATAAAGGTCATTCTCTATTTTTAACGCAAACTTTTATTTTAATTTTCGATGACATACGTATTTTTATCCATTATCAGAGTAAATATTATTTGATACGATGACGCTGAAATCTCATTTTCTACAAAATATGACTTCAGAACTTTTACCCAGAGTTACAAAAATATTGAGAGCAAGCATTATTTTAGCTCTTTCCATTAATTGTTTCTCTTCTTGTCTGCCTGGTGTTTCTCATTTCTGATGATTGTTATTCCAGTGAAATGATCGCATACTTGGTCTCAGGGCCATCGAAAATCCGATTGCAGTCTTCATTAGAGTTTTCCTTTTATTATTTGGACGAAAAAATCTATCGCCCTCAATCTGCATAGCCGAAGTACTGTATCAGGCAGATTATTAAGAGTCTGTATTTAAATTTAATAGCCTCTTAAATTTAAAGGACAATTTTTTTGAATACGTTTAACAGTTATGGGAATACTGAGTAGAAAATCTTTAGCAGTATCTTCCAATACCACATTGTTCTCTATTGTCTAGGTGGGCCACATCTCAGTTTCATTTAGGCTTAACAAAGATCGGATTATATACATTTTAGTTGTACCTTAAATCTTTCTATACTTGTTTTTTAAATAAAACCAAATCTTGTTATACTCCTTCCAGATGTTTATAAAGATCAGGAGCGGTTTTGCTTATCACGAGCATTATCAACAAGGTGTATAATACAGTTGGTTCAAAAACTATGGCAAGAACTTATAGATAATCAAACAAATTATATATAAACGAAATTAAACAATCTACAAACAAAATGTTAATGACCTCTTAGAAATCAATAAGTACTAATCAAGAATTAAAAAAGGAGCCACATGAAAAATTTATTATCTAAGCAAAATATAATGAGTTTTAAATTAATTCGTACATATTCATTATCCAAAATAGCAAACAGGAAAGATTAATAAAACATAGTTCTTATAAACATGTGGAAGTACTACAAACACATTAACTGTGTTTTATTTTTAAAATATAATGCCTTTCCACCAAGAATTGATAGTTAACACCTTAAAATTGATCTTTATTTACTTTAATAAACTCAAATTAATAATTTATCTCCTAACATACCAAACTCTAATGGTAAAATAGTATACAATCAATACGGAATACATCATAGTGCATACTTAGTTAAACTGATGATAATGAAAATAAAACCATTATTTATTCTTAATTAAAATAAGTTACACACCAACTACAGTTCATTAAAACGCGTGCGGTTTTCAACAAGTTAAGGGCAAATATGTGCCCCATATAAAATATATCATCGTAACTTTGGGGAGGCTGGGATAAATTTTTACCTTTGTGTAATTAATTGCAGAAGCAGGTGTTGAACGTGAAACAATTACTCTCCGAGGACGCTCCCTGTCGCGGGAACTTGTCATTTATAAAATACACCAATACCTTTCTCATTGTAATGCCTTGATACTTTCATAAATAAATACTTAAATAGAATGCCGGCTTACCCCGTGCTACCATAGGTTGACAACGATTTTCGATTACAGCACAATATATTATACAATTGCAATAACTTAGTTAATACGACGTACGCGCTACATCGTAAATCTGACGTTACCACATAATATAAGAGAGATAATATGATGGCAGTAATACAGGTTAACACAAATTTTAGAAATTTTCAGTCTCCTAATTTTAAATTCACGATTTGAGATACAAACGATAATACTACTAATTACCATTAATTAAAATTGTGTTATTCCTCTTTCTATTCCATATTTTTAAAACATATAATATTAATGTAACATCTTTTGGGATGCGTTTATTCGTCTTATTGTAATTATAGATATTTTAATATTTCGCATTTTTTTCACCGTGAGAAATTATTGTTGCCTTTTTCAGAAGGTAGTGCGACTTCTATGACGTTCGATCGCGTTCTGTCTATCGCCCGTCTCCGTCTAAGGTATCCGCGTAATATAGGTTTTGTCTGCAGTATTTATTTGTTTCTCAGACATCATTTAGATATTTTAATTTTGTCAATAAATCATATTTAAACCGAATTCAATAAGGCTTCGAAATTGCAGTTCTAAAGAAAATCTCGTGAACACCAAAAAATTGAGAATATTTAGTTTTAATTATCTATTATAAGTATCCAGTGTAAGAATCCTGACTCAAGGGAATTTATAAAAAAATATTACATTTTTTAATTAAAACTTTTAAAATGGTAATTTTAACATGATCTACACTCTACACCTACAATATTAACAGCACTTAAATTTCATAAAAGGCAATATATTTCTCGGAAAATGCTTCTTAAAATAATCTGAATATTATAATTCTTTCGATATTTTCCATTTATTATATCGCTCAGTAAAACTTCTTTAATCTTTGAATATTTAACAACTAACATTGTTTAATACTTTATGATCCCTTTGCATCCAGTATTAATGTTTAATCTTCGAATCGTTGAGTGAAATATTTTAGGCAATGCGTATTTCTTATTCATTTGAAGCACTTTTCATATTTATAATACTATATACTATACTATATTC
This sequence comes from Himalopsyche phryganea, assembly GCA_022494535.1. Taxonomy (NCBI): domain Eukaryota; kingdom Metazoa; phylum Arthropoda; class Insecta; order Trichoptera; family Rhyacophilidae; genus Himalopsyche; species Himalopsyche phryganea. Next base: position 592,928 of record JAGVSL010000060.1, on the reverse strand, counting down.
AATATTTTATTCGCGAATCTGATATGAGATGACTTGTGACTTGAAAAGTCAGATTTTTATCAGTAAACTAGCACGCACACAGCATGCGTTGCAATGCCACTCGAAGAAAAAAAGTATTTGTATTTTAATTCTGTTTATTTAAGTGCTTTTGGATACACAATATTTTTGGTTTTCCGTCTGCTGTAAATTGGAATAAATCAGATGGTTTTCCGAGATGTCTCTGTTTGTACGTATTTGATTCTTTATTCTTTTTTTAGATTTTTGTTCAAAAACTTTTACGGGTGTGCGTACAACAACTCACCAAAGTTCCATCAAGATCGTATAAATGGTAAAGGAACGCATAAGAAACAAACAAACAAACATTCGTTTTTATATATATAAAAACGAAAATATCTAAATAGGAAACATTTTAATACAGCAATTGAGTATTAACATTTTTCCAACATAAAAACGAGATAAAATCGTCGACCCAAAATCAAAATGACACTTGATATTGAGTTTTGTGATTTTTCGAGAGGTGCATTTTAAGTGTGGCAAAAAATCATGTGTACATTGTTTCTTGGTATTTTGAAATGAAAATTGAAGTCACAAGTGAGTCTTGTATGAATTGAAATGAATTGTTGTTTTCTTATAATCTCTCAATTTTGCATTTTAAGGGGTTTTAAGTCACATTTAAGTGAAATTTTATATAAATAAGCCTGTGATGTTTGTATTTTTATCAGTTGATAATGCTCGTGATGAGCGAAACCGTTACTGATCATTATAAATATGTCGAAGTAGTACAAATGAATTGTGTTTTATTTTTTAAAACTTAAAAATCAGATTAAATATTAATTGGTTGGTCAGACGATATGACGTTGCGAGTAAATAAATAAAATTGAAGTTGATAAAGTTTTACCCTCGAGATCAGGTCTGGGATCGAGTTTCGGCAAAGATTTAGATAAAGATCAAACTAAAAAAATGTCAACATAATATTTGAGATCTTGTGCATGGGTGTTTATGATTTTTTTTTCTCAAGTTGTGTTTGTGTAACTTTAAAAAGTTTTTTAAATATTTGGCGCCTAAGTTGTTTATATTTTTTCAATTGCTTATAAATGCAAAACCATTAATAAAAATACGTTCAAATAACACTCAACTATGATTTAAATTTATCCAAAAAAAAAAAAAAATAGAAAATCAATAAGTTTGATCCACGTCCACGGCCGTTTTTCATTAAGCAATGGTTAAAAAAGGGCCAATTTGTGATAAAACTAAATTTTAAATGCTCAGAGTGTGTGTATGAAAATAATACTCTTTATATTATAATAATTCCGGCTGAAACTATAACTGAGCCATATTATTCCGTATGTGTTTTGGTGTGGTTATTATTATGATTCAGGGTATTTTCCAACATTTAGATAATGTGAGTGTTTTCAATTATCCCTTAATAATATCATTTTACACAATATTATTGTTTAGAGTGTCGCTTTTATGTACGCACCACACTTTTACTGGGAACTCACTACACTTTTATTAGCCTTTTTCACAACGCTGTTCCTTTTCTCATCTCATCAACAATTTACTGACAGTTTATTATGCAAATCTCGTAACTGCAATATTAAAATAAAGTATTAAAACGTTATTAGTTTGTTATCCAATCAATCACATTACTTTTATATTATCATAATATTACGTTGTTATTGTGGAAGAAGACACTATTTGAAAAATATAAGTTTTAAGCAATCGGACATTGAAGTTTTTCAAATGTTTGAAATGCTATACCTTTTTCATTTAGATTGTTTACACACAACTGTTTTTAAGTAAAAGCATACTTTATTAAAATTAGTGTCTTCTTCCATTCGGTAGAGTTCGAAATAAGGATCATTTTGGTATAACTAATTCAATATGTAATTTTTTGGATTTAGTGTTTTCTTCCAGAACACGGACGATATAATAAAATAAGGCAGGCTTGGTTGAATGTAGTTCTATAGAATGTAGTCAATCCACAATGATGTCAAGCTGTGATAATGGCACTTTTGAAATCACATGAAATTAAAAATGTAAAAAAATCGAGGCCCTGAGTTACTATTTATATGACGGATATAGCGATAATTAAAGCTAATTTCTATTAAATGTAGAATATGACCAAATAACGTAAAACATAGACAGTTTTATATAGAATAAAAGATGATTCAGTTTATTTTAATTGTAAATATAGTAGTTTAACTGTGAGTCCTAGTGCTTGGTCTGTAAGATTAGCACAATATTTCCTAGTTATTTTAAACATAACCTAGAGTAAACGTTCACGCACCAAATCTGTATTATATTTCATTTTTTTTTATTTTTTTGTGTATTTGCTACATTCTCTTTAGCAACTTCCTAACACAATATTTATTATACTTTAACTATTGTTTAAATCCTTAAAATGGCATTCTTTACATATAATATCAGCGATGGATGTGTCCGTAGAGTTACAGTGAAGAGCTTTCGATTTAATTTATAGCACAATTAATTTTTCAAATCTCGATACTCAGTGGATTATCATTTTCAATACACAATTGACAAATTTGTTATTTATCTCATTACATAACCAAATGTGACACCACTTTCACTGCTATAAGAAGTATCATCAAACTAAATGTATCGGAAAGATATATTCATATCATAACAAAGCATTACTTTCAATATCAATAACCAATTCGATTACAATTTCTTTTCGTTTATAAGTAGCCTTCTCTAGTTTTGTCTATTAAAGATTATTAGCTAAAAATATACTCGATTGTATTGAAAAAAATTATCTTAGAACCGATGATAATTATAGACGATAAAAAAATAACATGTTTATTAAATAAACTGAAACACATCACACCATAAAATAATTCCATATATTAAAAACAACTTTTTAGAGGGCGATTCTAAAACTTTTTTTACTCTATTCCATAATACCCGGCCTCAAAATTAACCATTATGTTACTATAATAGCTTTTAATGGCCACAAACGACGGCTTTATCTAAAAGGCCTGTATGTGCTTCAAAATGCGAAAGTCCGGTTTTACGCAGCACTTTAGGCAGAGTTGAAATTAAAAATCAATTTTCCACTTAGATACATTATGGAATAATAGTTGACAGTTTAGTATGACGTACCCACGACTGATTAATATTTTGTCTTTATCTTCGATTTATTGAACAAAACTCGAAGCTCTAGAACACATAGTTTTAACTGAAAATTATTTTCTATTAAAATGGATTAACACAACGGAAATTGATATTCACACTGGTTTTGTAACCGAGTGGTGAGCGCTTTTGAGCGTTAGTCATATCCTGTTGTGGTGTCATCGGGCTCTAAACCCAGTACAGTAGATTTATTGAATTGTTTTGTCAGATCAACCACCGGCATTTAGCACTGCACTGTTGAGTGGTGAATCGGGAAATTTCAAAGCGTCAGTGGTATATTGCACCCCCATTCAAAGTTTGATATTACATCTAATGGAATCAGATTCAAGCCGTATCATGTTTAGTTATTAACTGTCTCCACTTTCAATATAAATTTTAAACGATAACTGCTTGAAAGAAGTAAACTGTACAAGAAAATACTACTAATTAGTTAATCACTCACACAACGCCCCGTTTTCATGTTAGTGTTTAAGATAAGTGGTATGGATTAAAAATATCACATACATCCACGTTTTTTGTATGAAGATCTATCAATCCATCAATAATTCAATATATGAGAGTGTGAATTCGAGAATAATAATTCTTTGATCACGCTTACAAGTTGGATGAAAGCAATTGAGCGTTTCCTTCTCGATTACAGGACTATTTTGCTGTTCTCAATAATTAAGCTGTATATTTCAGAGTACATAATCTTTTGATTATATATTTTTTAACCACAGGCTTGCTTACATAAATAAATTGGCGCCAAATATCATCCAAAAACTTTTTCAGGTTTCTTTCACAGACCTTATTAAGAGCTCTAAATTCTTTGCTTACCAAATTACCTGCCATTCTGAGTCTTTTTATCTTCAATTATATATGAACTATATAATGTTTAATATTTTCTATGGATTCAGCGGTAACTTTGTGGAAATTCATTTTTAATATGAAATTAAAATTTATAACTTTGTTATTCTACTGGCTTTATCACTAATGTCACGCGTTTAACCACAATAAACAATGATTCTAATTCTTAAATCAAAAATAAAGGGAAATGTGGGTTTTTTTACCATTCTACTGGATGTGGGGAGGGGGTAAAACATAAACACTGATAGACTTATTACCATTATTAATTATTACCATATTATGCTTAAATTATACAGCGTTTGTAGAGATTCAACCTACGATTGTCTTTAACTGTAGAAAATCTTCCGTAAAGAACTTTGTTCTGCAGTACTTTCATAACTTTTTCTTGCTTCTCTGTTAGACTCCATGTATCATGTCCGTTAACTCTTGGTTGAACGATCAAGTTGTATACCCAGATTTTTGTTTTCTAGCACCAAACAATAACTCACTATATTTAAAACGCATTTTCATTATTTCATTTCAAGCAAAAGTAAACGACATTTATTCGTTTGCTTTATTTACGGATTTAAAAAGCACAATAAGTTAATACGGCCGCTGATTGTCTCTCAATTATAAGCAAAACATTGCGAGTTTCCGCCTAATAGTCCCATCTCCGCGACGTGTTAACTCGATTAGCACCAAATGCACTTTGGATGCAGTTTGCTGCAAAACATGCGATGGATGCAATGTACTACTGCCATTAGCGGTTCAACTAATTTATTGCACTCTCCACAGCCTGATTTGCCAGCTATATGGCTGGCTCTCTCAAACTATTGTTCAGGTATTAATTGTATTTGTGAAACTTTGAAATTTTATATACATTGAAAGGCGGCTAAATCATAGCTCAATATTATACAATAACTATAATAGCTATCACATTATTGATTGCCACAATTCAGGATAGTTTTATCAACCAAAGTATCTATAAAATATTGTTTTAATTGTCAGCCGTTTCAATCCTTTCGTATTCATGGTGTAACAATGTGCTACTTCAGCGTTTAAACCTGTCAATTATCTGCGAAATAGGTCATGCAAAAAATCGAAAATTTCTCTGTTTGTAAATAAAATAGTTATATTTAATTAAAAATTAAAAGTATTTTACAGTTTACGTCTTCTTTGTATAATTATTCATAATTTGAAAACCTCGTCAATTTTACCATCGAAAAATACAAAATTATAGTATAGTAACAATCCAACATGCATGACGTACCGTATGCAACCGTTTTGTTTCAAACGACACCGAAATATTTTTTATTTAGACAAGATATTACTTTTAAGGTGTTAACTGTCAATTCTTGGTGGAAAGATTATATTTTAAAAAATAAAACACAATTTGTTTGTACTACTTCCACATATTTATAATGATCAGGACCGGTTTCGCTCATCACATCATCAGTTGATAATGCTCGTGATGAGCGAAACCGGTCCTGATCATTATAAATATGTGGAAGTAGTACAAACAAATTGTGTTTTATTTTTTAAAATAGACAAGATATGTTTTTAAATTGTGTTTAATCATTCCATGCTGACAGCTTACAAATTCAACAATAAAACAAATCATGTTGCACATTGATTCATATTTTTATCAACAGGTAACAGTAAGCAAATACTAATACATTTGTATAACTAAAAAATATTCATATGGCATTAGATGGTATTAAAACAGTATAATGTCAAACCTTTTTCCATGTAGTGGGCCAATCTTAGACCGATGGGCAAACTTACCTAAATTGATGGTATCAAAACAGTTTGGAAATGTTATTTAATAGAACTGTGAAACCATATAGGGTACAGACTTTGTGATATGAATTGATTTATTTAAAATAATTCTTATATTAAATCTATTGGGCTCATGATTTTATTAAAATGATGAATAATTGAAAATATTATTAAATTTGAATTATTGAGATTTTGTACACTTCCATGTATTTTGTCACTAACGACCCGGGTTTCGCCTTTCGGCATCTTCAGGCATTCGAGCGCACGAATGAACTCGAATTGATCACTCAGTCGATGTCTTAAATTATGAAAAATCTTAATGAATTCAAAAGGTGTGTAGTCAAATAATATTATAAATATTCGTAAGATAATTTAACTAATTCTTCGCCTTATTTAGTGTCGATAATTGTTTTATGCTTTCCATATGTTACATATGTTATTCAAAACTTAATTATTCAGAGTTTTAGAAACAGTCTCGCGGAATAGTTTAATTAATACCACGTGCCTCCGTGAAACTGTACCCCGTTTTAAGCATTTTGATTTAAATTCTAAACATGGTACGCCCAAACCTAATTTTAATTAATTAACTAAGCACCAAACTCTCAGCTTTTCCGAGTTTCAGATTATTTGCGATAATCGGACGAATATTTTTCTCGATATTTTGTCTAGATATATTCTCGATTATTGATTGAATTGGTATTTACTTGGTAGAACTCCATTGTAATAGGATAAAATATCAAAGTATTCAGTTCTACAAAATTGTATTAGGGAGCAAAATTGTGTTAGTTGATAGCCATTTTGGCTTCACACTATCGTCAGAACTATAAATCGTCGGCCTCTGTGGTCTAGTGATAAGTGTTTGCCTAAGCAAACAGGTGGGTCTTGGTTCGATTTTCAGCAATTTCAATATCAAATTTAGATTTTTTCAATTTAAATTTGTAATCTTGGACATAAATGAATTCTAAAAAAAAATTTCATCGAGTTTATCTCGTATGATTTTCTAATTTTCAAAATAATTGGCGCATTGACTGTCAGCTGTAATGTAAATTTTTTTTTATAAATATTAATATATAAATAGTTCTATATATCTCATTTGAATCTGACTATATTTCTGTATTTCATTTTTCAATTTGTTATCAAATTGCATGCTATTCTTTTAAAATTTCGTCTACTAAATGTACATATTTATCAATAATTCATATCCAAATTGTAAGAACTCAAAAAGCGTAGTTCTGAGACAATTAGGAAACAATATTTTGGGCAGGTTTAATGTCCTACTGTATATTAAATTTTTGTAGATTCTATTGAAATTTTAGGATTACCTAAAAAATATATTTATAATATTATTAACATAATCAAATTTTCGTCTAAAATTAATAGCAGTTTTCAGGGAATCTCAAAGGACTTTTGTTGTTGTTTCAGCTTTGATCCATAGTAATAATGATACCACTGTCATTCTAAAATAACCACAGATTACCACTTTCTTAGTATTTCCTTATAATGTGTACTTGCAAATTTTTGACTTTTTACACTTTGGAACTGAGGTATTATACTTTAATTCGAGGTAACCCATGTAAAAAAATATATTTTCTAAATTTCACATATTATTATCGTTAATATCAACATTAACCTTTAATTTCAAGAACACTAGGAGGCTCTATATCTCGACACGTCGTTTTTCTTCAGACCGTAGACAGTCTGGCTTGTTCAGCAAACCACCATTGATGTGTACATATCCCTTCCATTCTTCCCCAATATGAAAGGACGTCCACATATCACAAATAGTGCTACCGCAGGCGAGTGGTTTTCGGGTTCTCCGCCCAAGTTGCTAAATTCACCAAAATGACGGTGGCTGATTGAAACACACTTAGTCAAAACCTGTTGAGTTTGATACTTCTTACTCTTGCTTAGTTATTAAACTTTTATTTAATTTAAATTTTAACACAATATATCAACTAATTGCTATCAATACCTGTTTGTTAAGCGAAACTGGTGTTGTGATAGAAAAAAAAGATAATTACTGCGAATAAAGAAATTGAAAGTAACAAGCGGAGAATATGGGATTAAGGAGACAGAAAGGGTAGTATCACAAAATATGGAAAAATGGATAGCTCAGCGGGAAATAGAATAGAGTTGTCACAGGGAAGTGGATAAGGTTTGCCAATCTCGGTACACTTTACTTTGTTCTGTAAGGAGAAATAAATGTGGTAATTAAATTTTGGGCGCCAGGCGTGAAGATACACGCCGAATGAAAGATAATAATAAGGAAAATACGGTTACCGTTAAAAAACACATTTAATATGGTTGTGGAAACCGTAGATTCACAGAAGTTAAATTAAAAACAAATAAAAACAGAGATTACACAACGATAAAATATTTATGAACAGATGGTTACTCTTAAACAAGTAAACTATTATAATATATATATATAATTACGACCTTATGGATAAAACAGCTCGGCGACGAACTCGGGTGTCCGAGACCAATCTCCGGCGCGTTCCCGGAACGTCCTGCTTGTTCCACATCCTGGCGCGTAAGAAAGTTCTTAACACAATTATTTCTTAAACATTCTTGGCGAGGCTTCCCCTTGGTCTCCTACCAACGACGCAGCGAGGTACTTATCGCCGATAGGTGACGATCGTCATGTTGCGACGAAATCTTAACACTGGTCTAACTAAGACTTTACTGTTCGAAGTTATCAAACGTCTAATCAAAAACCATTTTTAAAAAACACCAAGACTTGACAGTTGACACCATAAAATTTAATAATTAACCTGCTTATATTTATGTCAGGTCCGTGGTGCAGTGGTTAATGGCGTTAACTTCGGTTACTCACGGACAGTTTCATGAATTAATTTTCAATCTATTTCTGTTCGTATGCATGGATGTTTGTGATGTATATAACTCACTCCCACCCATTCGATCCTAAAAACGGGGCGTAGCGAGAGCGATTAACTAACTACTGCTTCTGCCCTAGCATTAGCCTTCTATTCATACTTTGTGGATGTACATACTCTATCATACTCTCTCATGTTGGCCTCCTGGTTCAAGTCCCAACACGGTCAATATCGAATTTAGGTTTTTTCAATTTATATTTGTGATCTTGAACATGAGTGACTTATAAAAATTCTCATCTTGTATGATTTTCAAATTTTTCGGAATATTTGGCACATTGGCACTCAGCTATTGTGACAGATATTTTTTTTAAATAAATATAAAAAAGTACTCTTTTCGAAAAAGAGAAGTTAAACAACTTAGTAACAAGCAGTTCTCGTAGAAAAACTACATTTGAGATACTTCCATCTGGTGTCCAAATGCTATAAATTGGGAGTGGACATGGTTAAAAATAAAAAAAATATTTATAAAAAAAATCGGTAGAACTTTCTATTCGTTATGTTATTGTGTTACTATAAGAGTTACGATAAACCCGAGAATTTCGAAATGGCGAGTTGGGGAAAAACACTGAAAATTAAGAAAAGGAAAAACCTGTTAATGATATATGACATTATTTATAATTTAAGACATCGACTGAGGGTGCTTGATGGAATTTCAATATCAAATTTGGATTATTGAGATTTTGTACACTTCCATGTATTTTAATACATGGAAGTGTACATAAAATGTGTACATAAAGTGTACATAGAAGTGGACATAAAATACATGGAAGTGTACAAAATCTCAATAATCCAAATTTCATATATGACATTGTTTTTTCCAACGTCTTGAATCAATATGTACATATCAATATATGCGTCTCACCCAGCTTAAAATTTAGAAAAAAAAACAGGAACGTTTCCGTAAATAATTTCTGTTGTGGTTTCAAGTACACATACATGTCAATAGTGAATAATTTTCTTACTGTCATCTATATCATCGAATTAATAACTCATCGTTACCTTAAATCTGTGGATAGAATTAAAATAATCGTCACCGAATGCTAAAAACTATATACAGTTGTCGTTTTTCCCAATTTTCTCATGCCAGTTTATTCTTATCCAATATACCGTGCTTTTTCCGGACCTCGCACCACTAGTTAGTATCAATGCATCACCAACTTTTACGTGACGCAAATATTTTTCGGCTTAAATAAGATTACCATAAAATTTTACCATCCTTTATTGGTGATACGTTTATTCTGCTCTTATTTCATAAAACACACGTTAATTTTATTCAATAAATGAACAGCCGTTTTCAATTCACTAGCAGATGTAGATGTTTGGAATGTATAAAATATTCAGCTACTATTTCCTTAAATCGTACCTATTATAATTGTGGAAAGGGAAATGGTTTTAAATTTTAAAGTGTTACTATTTTGTCCCCATTGCTTGGATTATTTACTTTTATATTTTAACTAATATACCGATTTCCCCTTAAGTATTATGTTGGCATTATACCCATTAAGCAAAACAGGGTGTAGCGAGAACGAATAGCTTACCACTAGTACTGTCATAGCTCTATCCTTCTATCCCTAATCTCTTCGAAAAAGACAGGTTGAGCAATTAAGTAACAAGTAGTTCTCGTAGAAAAACGTCTGTTGAGATACCTCCATTAGGAGGCAATATGCTCCACATTGGAAGCGAACATTGTAAATAAATAGTGTTAGTGGCCAGCATTTCCGAGAGTTAAAAAATTCGTCTATCTAAGTTCCTTCATTAACAGAATGAATCAGTTACATAAATTTTCAATGAATTTGACGGTAACTTTGTGGAAATTTATGTTTAATAAACAAATAAAATAGATAACTTCATTGTGTATAAAAAACTTGAATAATAAAGGAATCAAAATGAACAGATTAGAGTTTTTAGAAAACAGTAAGACCATTAACAGAAATCAATTATTAGTAAATAACATTTTAAATGGGACAGGTGTCTTGTAACTATTAAATTAATTTCTAATGGGATTTTCACCTTAAAAAGTAATAATTAATGCAATAATTAGAAGCGTTATTTTAATTAGCACTATTATTGTTTGTTAAAATATACCCAAAATATCCTTCATTTTTGTAATTTATAAGTTAAGAATTAGAATCACTGTTACCTTATAAATAAATAAACTTTCAATATAGTTAGTCTGAAGATGCTTCTCAAACAGGAAAAACACAGTGCCACAGTTGGTTTGACACACGCTGGTTTTGTTTGTTAAGTTTAAGTTTTATTAGGGTCCATAACTGACAGCACACAGCTTTAATGGCAATTATTCTTGGTAGTCAAGCCGAGTTATTATCGTTAAAAGCAATCGGTTTCCTTAGGGGTATAGCTAAAAATTAGAAAGCGTCCAACGGACGGGTGTATTATTGACAACAAGGGGAGGGACCTACAGTGGTTGAAGTTTAATTTTTATTTTGGCGGTCAGTCGGCTCTATGAGGCCTTTGGCTAAAAAGCCGGCCGGCATTGCGAATAATTATAAATTGTTTTGAAATTAGACTTCATTTAAATTTAAAATCGTTTGTTGTGTCAATTGCATTATAACTTAAAGGTAAATTCATGTGTTAAGTAAATGTAAATGTAGGCTCAATTTTATGTGTTACTGATATTTGTGTAATAAACCACTGTATCTTCGTTAATTAAATAAGAGATGAACTGGATTTGAAATGGTGTTTACTTTAGACCCCAGACCTCCCGGACGTTGATAACCAAACATTTGCCTCTCATCAACCTTCTCAGGTTATTAATAACTTTTCAATAATACAGACACATAACGGTCCTTCCCATGTTTGCAACTTACTCTCAATACATTTGCAATATGTACACATTGTACATACATACACATAGTTATTACTGCGCAATACAAATATTCAAAAATGACATCTTTTATCGCTTATCCTCACAAGAGAATAGGGAAGGGGGTGAGGGTTTGGGAGGTCAGAGCTCCTCCCTTGGCGACGACAACAATACATTATATCTACGATAGACGGACGTATGAATATAAAACCATTTTTGGTAACTTTACGATAAGTACGAAAATATATTACAAATATAAGAACGCTTCAGTGAAACCAACAGTATACGTCGCAGATACTCTACGAAAATTACAATAAATTTATGCGTCTATTACACTAACTTATACTTGAAATAAATCTGACGTAATAAATACCAATAATATAATTTATCTCATTAAATACATATTTGTATGGTCCTAGAAGATCTAGAAGTACAGGTTCATTCATTTTTTTCAACACTCTTGATAAGAATAGTAAAATGATTACTTTATAGAAAGTATAATCATTATTATTGTAAAAATATATATTAAGAATATCATTAAAATCGTTTACTTGAGCTTATACTCATCAAATCCTCCCATTATATATACTAGATATTATATATGCAGTAAAGACGCAAATGTTAAATTTGTAAATAAGTAATTATTTATTTTATGAAATTGATTATTTCATTATTTTTTATTGTCTTCTTCTTCCATAGTCGCACTCTATATGGAGCATATGGCTACCACACGGCGTCTCCATGAATCCCTGTCACCCGCCAATCGCTTTGCTTCCTTCCATGACATGCTAGAACGCCTCAGCTCCGCCGAGTTCATCTTATAGATAGTACCCGATAGTCTTCCCACGTGACCCAGCCAGCTCCAACGACTCTCCATAACCGCCGATGTGACAGGGCGTTGCCCGGTCCGTTCCCTAATCTCTGAATTCTTCACGAAGTCAAACCACTTCGCCCCCAATATCCGACGCAAGCATCTATTCTCGAAGCTCAGTATACGGTTTTTTTGAGACTTCGGCAGGTGCCATGTTTTGCTACCGTAAAGTAGCACAGGTAGAATGCAAGCGTTGAACAAACGGCATTTGTTTTTTATCGTGTACAGCTGCGTGTCCCAGACGGTCTGCATTAAGTTGAATGCAGCTCCGGCTATTCCTAATCGGATAGCGAGCTTCTTTTTTGTGTTACCGTCTTCCGGGATGTGTACACCGAGGTATCTGAAGCTGTCAACCCTCACGATGGTCTGTCCCGCGCTAGTCAGGGTCCTATCAGAGTCATGACAGGCATGGTTACACATCACACTGGTCTTTCTTGGGTTTATTTTCAGACCAATGGGATCTGAGTTAACCCCTAACCTGCTTTTAATGTACGTATTGCTCAACTTAAGTTAATAACTAATTAATACTAATTAATACCTCCCTCCCCTTGAACTAATTCTGGATATGCACCTTTTTATTGTGATATATTTTATTTTCATAAGACGGAAAGGTCAAACTGTTTTTGGGCATTTTCTATTATTTTTTTATTATTCCTGTGAGTGACATGAGACAAATAAATAAAATCTGGCTCATGGTAAAATAAGTATAAGTGAATTTATCGATGTTTTTTGTCAATTATGTGACGTCACTTTGACAAACCAAATTGTTGTATTTCCAAAACACTGTTGTATAGATATTCCATTGTAATAAGTCGAGGAACGTCAGGAAATACAAAATTATTTTTTTATCCAGTTAACTTTATTTTAATTAGTGGGTTGATTTTCTTAGTAAAAAATTATTCACATAATTTTTTTTTATTTTCAAGGACTATCAGTATTAAATTTCTTTTCATTGAGTTTACAATAAGTTTCTAGATAATTCATTTATTAAATTCTGCTGAAGAGCAGTGTTTACCACCAACTTCTATCGTAATGCAATCAACTTCTAAATGAATAGAAACACTCTCTGGAGATAACTTTGTACTGCGCTATTTAATTATACTTTAAGATTTCTTCTATAAATTTAATCAAGAGCTATTTATATGACTTCACATGGATGTGGATGTGTCTTTGGAAAATGGTCTTTTATCTAGTTTCAGAGTGTTTTTATCTTGCCTTTGTTGGCTGAAAACTAATCACTATGTACACCTTGACCGGGAAATATGCAATGTTATTTTAAAAAAACATATCGTCATCCTAGAGTACAAATCTCGTTTTTACCCAAACTCTCAAAACTCGGGTAAAGTGATTAAACTATTTTTTTATACTTAAAAGACTGCTTTCGTTAGAGAAAAATACATAATATATTTAAGAGCAAATGGTATATTTGGATTTTTGATTTCAACATAGTATTTTTTTGTAATTTTTAATGGCGTCCTTTGATTAAACACCTTTTCGTGATTTTTAACGATTAATAAAATATTGCAATATATCCTCATTTTCCTAAAAGAAGCGACTAACTGATAATTTGACTTTTAAGTTTGTCAAATGTTTAAAATGCTGTACCTTTTTCATTTAGTTATTTTGTAAACTGTTTTAAAGTAAGAGAATAATTTATAAAAATAAATGTGTTCTTCCATACGGTAATGTTCGAAATAAGGAACTTGGTATAACTAGCTCGTAACTAAGAAACTAGTGTTTTCTTCCAGAATAGCGACGATATATACCTTTAGCAGTAAGCTGTATCTTTGATGGCGGAATAGACTCATGTTTATCTAGGATAGGGTATGAAAAAGAAAATTATATTCGAGCAAAAATATGTACTTAATAGGTCATCAGAACAAAATTTCGTTTTCGAGTAGTGGTTGAAATTCAATCGCTCATTTTGGAGTAATACAAGGACACGACTACGAAAGGACCCTAATTTAGTTAACTGCTCCCTATATGCAATTTCTTTAGGATGTTATAGTAAGAAGGTGAGCGGGGAAGAATGTTTAGGTGGTAATAGCATCTGAACAGTGGTTCCAAAGTCAAAAAATCAATCTGATATTTTCATATTTTCCATGAATTTAGCGGGAACTTGAAGATTTTTTTTTTAAATATTGAATTAAAATTAATAACTTAGTTATTCCACTAATTGTTTAACTAAGAGTGTCACGTGTTTCGCGTCTTTTAGAATCATCTTCAGACTAAATTTATCGTAATATTTGTATGTATAATCATAGATATTGATTTTAATTCTTAGTTTGTAAATTAAAAATGATAAGTGAAATTTTTCTTTCCACTGGGAGTGGGGAAGAATTAGACGAAGACAATAACAGCAAAAGTCATAATTATTACTATAGTAATTACTTGTAGTTGTTGAGAGGAGATTCCATGGGAAATAAATTTAACAGCAGGGAGCCACCCGTCTCATTCTTAATGATATTCACTAATAACTGGCAATTATTAACGTTTCACACCTAGTAACACAAGCAGTGGAATAAAAATCATTGAAAATGATGTGTTTAAAACTGATATACAATCTAAAAAATATATTATTCAGAAGAGACATAAATTTCCGGTCGCAGTGTACCAATTTCTTTCAGAAAAAAACAATAGCCACTTGATAAAAAGCTGCCTGAATCCAATACTGTGATGAATAATGGAAATGAGACGACACTCGGCGGATTATCAGATCGTTTGGAAAAGCATGGGGAGAAAGCTATCTTCGATTGGACGGATTACTGGTTTTCTTTTGATGCTCTTGTCTTCAGCTCTGATTGGAGACTATTTTGGATGCTTCGGCAGAAACAGAAAACTAGGGCTACTTACTGGGAGAGAAAACTGTGAGAGCTCATTCAGTGAACTTATACTTAGTTGCTAGGTTATAATAGGATGTAATAAATGTAGTGTAGTGCAACTTCAGAAATAATTTATTTCGACATTCAACATCAGAAATGTCTACTAGAAAAACCAGGACACATTATACAAAACTATCGATACCCGTTTATAACATCAATGAATGTGCAAATTAACTAAATTAATATTGAATATGGTATTATAGAAGTGTATTTAAAGTAGATAATGTATTTATAACTCTAAATAGCAATCATAAATAAATGAATTAGACATGCGTAGTTTGTGAACGAACAAATATTAACGACTAATCTTTGAATTAAACAACCGTCAATAACGATTCGCGAAATGGACGAACAATTCAAAAGAACGAACGTTGTCAGACTAAAACCAAATGGATAACAACTCACTAATCGGAGCCGTTGATTCGCAAAAGATGATCTCTCGGACACTGGCGTCTGCAAAACAAAATATAACTCGCAAGATTTATTATTAATTCTTATATTTACCCTACATTCGGCAAAATGAACCGTGATAAACAAAAAGGTTAGCACATTGACCCCATAAGCCAACCCTTATAAACGAATCTTTCCGAAAGAATCGGCGTTTTCGTATTGACTCACGTTTTGTGTCACCAATAATTCACTCATTTCAGTCTAAAATGAATATGTAATTAATTTGATCCATTATTTCTATAAAATGATAAATAAAAACAAAAATAAGGTTATCTATAAATGGTAAAATAATTAGAAATGTTACGTTAACTTAATTCAATTCTAATAATGTGGTAATTAAAAACTCAGCTCGTGAATTTATTGCAAGATTACCGATATCGGATTTTAAAAATAAAGTCGCGGGTGCAGCAAGCTTAATTGCTTGAAAGCCAGGTTGTGAACTTAACGGATTGAATTCGTCAGCCGGACTGGAAAAATCGATTGTTTCATTATTTAGCAGCCGATTCTAAGACTAGAAATCTAATGCACGATAATTATAGGTTTCATACCTATAAGTAAAAACTCATTTTATATACTTTTAATGTGTGTAACTGTCAATTTTTGGTGGAAACAATAGTATTTTATAAATAAAACACTTATAATTTAAGATATAATTTAAGACATCGACTGAGGGTGCTTGATGGAATTTCAATATCAAATTTGGATTATTGAGATTTTGTACACTTCCATGTATTTTGTCACTAACGACCCGGGTTTCGCCTTTCGGCATCAGTTTGAGTCCATCCGTGTGCTCGAATGCCTGAAGATGCCGAAAGGCGAAACCCGGGTTGTTAGTGACAAAATACATGGAAGTGTACAAAATCTCAATAATCCAAATTAAATAAAACACTATTTGTTTTGTACATCACTTGTTTCGGTTTCACTCATCGCGAGCATTATCAACTGATGATCGGTTGATAATGCTGCTCACGATAAGCGAAACCGGTTCTGATCGCTTTACAGATTTCTGTTCGTAGGCATTGATGTTTGTGATATCTAAAATTCCCTCCCACCCATCCGACTCTAAAAACGGGGCGTAGCGAGAGTGATTAGCTAACCATTATTCCTGTTCTAGCCCTATCTTTCTATCCCTACTTTCTTCGTAAAAGAGAGGTTGAGCAACTGAGTAACAAGGAGTTCTCATAGAAAACTTCTGTTGATAAACCTCCATTAAAGGCCATATGCTCCACATTGGGAACGGAGATGATTTTTTTAACCATGTCCACTCCATAAATATATCTATACACTTTTAAAATGATTTCGCTTCAATTTTTACATCTAACTATTTATTAAGCCATTATTACTCTTTTTTCAGTTGTATACCAAGTGAATTCTAATCTTTTCGTTTTTTATCTTATTAGTTTTGGCGCGGTCAGAAAATGAGGTAATTTATTAATTATTATATTGTAATATAAAGTTTTACAAATGCGTTAACCGCGGTCAGTAATGAATTAAGACGCCCAAAACGGAGTACATCATTTCAACACCAGCCGACATTTGGAAAATAATTGAAAAAACACGGGGTGCCCCGCTCCAATGCTGCCAAGATAGAAGCTTAAAATGAGATTGAACGTGTATCCACGGATTCTAACTGGAAATAATAAGAAAAAATGGATAGCTTTCGGATAATATGGATCGCGCCGTGTGGCAGAAATAAATATTCGCTTTGAAATCTAACAATCTAGACCAGTGTATCACAAATTTTTCATTCCACGGCCCACACAATTTGAAAAAAATAAACCACGCCCCTGAAAACAAAGTTATTTTTATTATCTTAGCTGTTAATATTTATTAATGGAAAGATATATAAAAATACAACACAATTTTTTTTGTACTAAATCCACATTTATGTAATGCTCAGGTCCGGTTTCTCTCATTGCAAGCATTGTCAGTTGATAGTGAAACCGGTCATTATCATTAAAAAAATGTGAAAGTAGTACAAAACAAATTGTGTTTATTGGAAAAAAAATTTTTTTTATAAAAGCTTTATTTCACACGATATAACATATAATAAACTTATACATAAGGCAAACGTACCAGTGGTTGACCGTTTAAGACAAAAATTCAACGAAAATAACGATTAACGTTTAGCATTAGACCGAACGTTAAAAAGTTCTGTTTCAAATAAATTGTGTTCAATTTTAACAACCATGTTTTGGTGCTTCTAGTTGACCATCTAAAATATTGAAAACTCCTGTAGTTGACCACTTTTTTTCAGTAGTTGAGGATGCCTAATCAGAAGGTTTCATGGCAATTCATCAGAGCTTCCTGTAATACCATTCTTGGTTGAATCAAACAGCATATACTTACATTCACTGATATCTTTAACAATTCTTTTAAGAAATTCAAAATAAAATACTTAATGCATAAAATGTTGTTTTCAAACGACCGCTATGACACACCAATAACATATATGGTGATGTGTTAATTTCTCAATCCGACAAAAAATGATTTCACGTTTTTTTTTCATGTCCGCTCCCAATGTGGAGCATATGGTCTCCTAATGGAGGTATCTTAACAGAATTTTTCTATGAAAACTGCTTGTTACTCAGTTGCTCAACCTCTATTTTTTGGAAGAGAGTAGGGATAGAAGGATAGGGCTAGGACAGGACTTGTAGTTAGCTCTAGCATCGCTCTCGCTACGCTCCGTGAGGATGGGATGGGTGGGTGGGAGAACTCAGACTACGAACAGAAATCCATAAATCGATTGAAAGGTCAATCTATGAAAACCGTCCGCACCGGGAATTGAACCCGAGACATCCGTAACCGTAGCCAGCGACGCTACCAACTGCGCCACGGACGCCAACAATTTCACTTTTATGAACTCTAAAATTTAGAGCAATCCCGCGTATACGTTTCTATTTTGGGCACTTTTATTGAAAAATATCAACTACTGGTATATGGTCCACCACAAGTACACCTGCATTCTACAATCGACTCAAAAACAAAATTTTAATAAAATCACGAATAATCTACTCTTATAATATATATATTATATACACAAAGTATGTAAAAGAAAAAAATGCATTTTTGCGGCCCCCACAAAATCCCTACGGCCTTCCAGATAACCTTGACCCATAGTTTCTGAAACATTGATCTAGACCACATAACTTCTCAAATTATTCAAAATGTTTTTCAAATTATTTAAAAGTGAAGAAGAAATAGAAACAATAAGTTATTTGTTGATAGCATTAAATTACAGAAGAGCATAATTATTGGTTATCACATGCAATAGCGTAACATATTGGTAATTGAATTTTACATATTTAGTGAGTACCAAATCAATTAAATTTTATGACAATATTTAAACCAAAGAATAAAACGTTGTTTTGGTAGAGCATCAAATGGCAGAATATTATATTATAATAGAGATCAAATAACCTTAAAAAGTTTTTTAAAACTATCCTGAAAGAATATGTACATAATGATAATACATCGTCATTGCACAAAATAAACCTCCATTTTACCAATTTCACAAAAATGGTTTTTTGTAAAAATAATCTACGTTTTTTTTCTCCATCGTTGACAAAAACTTCCATTGTGCCATGACTTTTTGTTTTAAAGTTAAAGCCATTCCAAATCACCGTATTATAAATAATGAAATTGTATTATTTTTTTTTTACTTAAACTGATCTTACATAATATAGAAATATTACATAGCGCAGATGTGCTACTATTAATTATAACTAAACTAATGTTTGTCTTATCAACATTTTTATACCATAACTGTAATGAGAAAACTGAAAAAAGCCATATGGTTTTTTTTTTGTTTGTATTTATTTGAACAGACAGAACAACATTTATTGACAAAGACAAACAGTAAATAATATGTAATAATTGCAAACATATTTGCAGGAAACAGTTAACAAGTAAAATAAATAAAAATATTACAATTTCATTGTAAATATCTCCAATGTGCCAAAACTGTGCAGCACAAACCTCCGATGTGACAGTGTAAACATGTTATTTCTTTTACTGTAAAACTGTTTAAACATTATCGATCATTTTAATAACTGAAATAGGGTAATTAATATTACTCTGATAAACTGAATTATTATTTTATTAAAAATCACTCTTCTGATTATTTAAAAATGTTTTTTATTTTTATCTCAAAACAGGATTTTTGCACATTAGAGGCTTATTTTGTGCAACGACGATATGGAAACAAACATTAGTTATTGTTGTTTACGGAAAATAGTTTGACATAAGTGATTTACATGTGTATTTGAATATTAATAACTACTGATCTAGCAAATATGTTGATTTTTATATTAACCCATCGTCTTTACTTCATAAAAAAGTGCTTAAAGTGGATTTACGAGCTTTACAAAGTTTGCATGGCGATATTATTATTGAAGTCAATTTGTCCTTCTTTTTGACAGGATATAAAATAGAATAGATGGCGTAGGAGCAATATTCTTTATGGTTTGTTTGTTTGTGTCTTTGTTCCAGCCATATTTCAGGAATAACGTTGATTGGAGTGCCATCAGAGGTTTATTCTGAAGGGATTTCTTATTTTCCACTCGCCCCAACATTGGTCGTCGTGTGCTTTTTTCCGTTTCGTATTTCTTCTCACTTGTTTACTTCAATATAAGCACCGTCACTATCACCAGTATTTATTTATGCGATGAAATTATCAACTATTATTAAATATTGGTAACTGTAATTTTGAAAAATGTCATTTTTTTCTCAATTACATTACATCAAAACATCATATAAAATATGATCAAACTATCGTTTTAGTACCTTTTTTTTCTTTTATTAAATTTCGATCATTTACTTATGTGTCACATTTATTTACGGTAT
Organism: Himalopsyche phryganea; assembly: GCA_022494535.1. Classification (NCBI taxonomy): domain Eukaryota; kingdom Metazoa; phylum Arthropoda; class Insecta; order Trichoptera; family Rhyacophilidae; genus Himalopsyche; species Himalopsyche phryganea. The sequence goes on along the minus strand of JAGVSL010000060.1, from coordinate 572,402 downwards.
TGTTTTATTAAATTTACTATGTTTTATAAATTACCCCATATAATTTTACAATAACTTTAAATTAAGGATAATTCATGTATGTATTGCTATTTTCTTCCTTGCCTTATTTCAAATAACTTTTCATGCATTCAAACCTTATTTGTTAATTACAATCAGGGCCTGTTCCACCCATCGTGAGCATTGCAAGTGACCATGCTTGCGATGAGCGAAACTGTTCCTGATCATAATGAAAATTTATAGAAAAAATCCGTTTTTCTTTTATAATTATAATGCCTTTCTTTATCTATCTTTCCTTATCTTTCTTATCATTTATCTTATTTAAATTATTTATATTTGCTTAGTTCGCCATCAACTTATAATTTGAATAATGCTCATTCTCTCAAGATGCTCTATACCTCTGTTTCTTATTCTATTAATTTGATATAGCTAAATAGCTTGAATCGGCTGATACTATCTGAGAGAAACGGGTCCTTACATGTTTATTCAAAAAGTGTCAGTTTGAAACTTAAAAATTTCAAATATTAGTAAATGTTATTTCGTTAAACGCTATATATCAACAATCGTCGTTATTCAACTAGGTAGGAATTTGTGTCTACCTAACCAACTATAGTTGTAAAAATGTACTTTAGGAAAAGTGGTAGGTATGCTTAGAATTGAAAGAAAATATTTTATTTCTTTTCATGGAGATCCGTTATCGAATAAAAGATTTACCTAAATAATAATTGAATCCACAGATTTCCATTTGATATTAAATTTATAATAAATAGTGTCATCTTACAAACCTAAATCAAAGCTTTCTAAGCGAAGAAATAAACTAAACTACGTACAGCTGGTATAATTAGTCTTACAATAATTCCAACAGGTGTCAGCTTTAATATCTTTAAAATTTAGGTAGCAAAAAATCGACTGATCGCAACCATAGATTATATACTAATAATTGCGACTTTACCCCACACTCTTGACTCCAACTCTGATTTTAATGAGTAAAATAAATAGCGGCGACTATGCAGTATTTTCAACTCATTACAATGACGAGGGAAACTTAAAAGTAACGATATCAATAATGCAATTTTTTCTTTTAAATAAAATACAATTCGTTTGTACTACTTCAAGTTTATAATGATCAGGACCGGTTTCGCTCATCGCGAGTATTTCAAATTATAAAAAAAATCGTAAAAGGGCTATTTATATAAAATTGAATGTTAACTATTACTAGGTATATAAAACTAGGTAAAAAAAATATAAAATTACAGGTGATCAAAAAAATTTTATATAAACGAAATTAAAAAGTCTACAATTAAAATTTTAAGGATTTCTTACAAATCAATAAATACTCATCTAAATTAGCAAAAGAAGCCACATTAAAAATCAATAATCTGGGCAATATACAATGAATTTAAAAATAATTGTTAAATATTCTTCAACCAAATAAGCAAATTGGAACATTTCAAATAAAGTTGAGAGCCACTTAATAATTACAACACAATAATTAATGAAATATTAAATATGTAATTAACATCAACATAGCACATGATAAATGGGGAATAATGATCGGTCAGGAGCATCCAAAAGATATCCGAAAAACGAATTTAAAGATACCAGAATAAATTTACATGCTATATTAAAAGTTAATGTGTTGATATAGTACATATGGATTGACTAATGCAATGCATATAAAAGTGGGTAAGTTTTGCTACTTAAGTGTTGGGTATTATAAAAAGTAACATCATAAAGTTTTTATTTTATAAATAGTAGATATTTCTATAAATATTCTCTGAAACTCTACCTATGTTTAATTTTACAGTTTTTTAACAACAGATTCATGAAAAATTCAAACTAGAGCTACAATCAATTAAAATAATACAAGCCGATCAATTAAATCCATATCATATCGACCGTGCAAAGGAAAAAGGACGTAACCCAAACCAAAAAATATTGTGTATAACTCACACAAAACGTACTAATACACTATATTTATATACAATTATATAATAAATCGACTATAGAAAGGCAAAAGGACTTATCCCTCCGTCTTTTCAAAATAATTTTTTTCGATAATCACAATGTATACAATTTAATACACGTTTTGTTTGGACTATACACAATATTTTTGTGTGTGGGTTATGTGGCTTTTTCCTTTCCACAGGCGATATCCATTGTTGCATGCAATTGTCTTATTGCATTTAATTTTAAATTAAAACTTGCTTTAGTCATCGGAATCGTTAAAAGATGATGAATAAAGTGAAATGTTGACTGTTTATGTAGATTGTGATGTCTCGAAGAATTATTTATAATATTATCACTAAATATCTCTTTCCTATAGGTGCTGAAAATATGACTATTATGAATCATTTCGATAGTCAAATAAAAAAAGTTAATTTTATTATTACCCAGTATTATAAATTGAATTGACTGATTAAAACTATTAATGTTATTTAAAAAAGTACTGAGTTGTCTTTCAGTACCTCCCCATTGTACTAAGATATCATGATATTCTTAAAAAAGTCGAAATTACTCATTTTAGCTTCTATAAAATTCATGAAAAAATCAGCCAAAACTGGGGACAACGGACTTTCCATCGCCAACCCATTTACTAGTTGATAAAGCTATTTGTTTTATTGTAGAGTAAAATGATGTCTCTGAATAAAAATAGCTTAAGTATATTGTTGACTGCACCAATAATTAGTATGCAAAGATGTTTTACACAGAGAAATGAGTTGAACTGGTGAAATTTGAGATTTTTAGTATATTTGAAGTACAAAATCGGCAAACACCCAGTCTTCTGTACTGCAGAAATATTTGATTCTTATGCACATGGATAGCCCGTCATTATGTCCAATGAAAGAAACATATTTATTGCTTCGTGTTGTTATCGGTGAAATTTAATTCCACTATTTTGTCTTACCTCAACATTACTTAGGTCTAGCTATTTATGTATACAATTTACTTATGAACAGGTTTTGTTTGCTCCCATCATTTTTCTTCCAATCCGGAAGTGACCCACAAAAAATATGCATTCGGTGCCGCAACGTCCAGAACCTCCATAAATAAACGAAACAGCCATCTTCTGGTACGCTAGACAAAATAACAATCGGCATTCATTTTGTAACCTGTATCGACCACATTTTTTGATTATAATGTAGGAAGATTTCAGGTATTTTTTTAAATTTCAGTATTAATTTAGACGACAATAGGCACATCGTTTTATTTCTTTTGGAAACGTATGACACAAGAGTTAAATTATTAGTAAACCTGAATGTACTAATTAATCTCTCGGACTTTATTTGACTGAAAATCGGTTAAATCTCTTATTTTTCTTTCGTCAACATTCCTGTCATTGTTTCACAATAGCAAATATTCCGCTAATGAAATAAAGATAAAAATTGTTCATTATGACTCCTCTATTAGTACCGTGTCTGCCATCACTCCATATCCTTGGTTTACCTCCCTTACATTATCAACCATATCAGTATATACTAGCATATTTAAAATATACACAGTATAAGAATATGCAGCTGTCTATATCTTTATCCCATACTTTGCAGGTTTATCCTTCATAAACACTCGAAATGGGCAATCACCCCTAAAACCAGCCAATCTTTCGTCTACTCTTAAATTAGACTCTGGAGAATACATTTTATTGCACGTATTGACAAATTTTTCAAAAATGTATTTTATTGGCCTTGCTTCTAGATTCAATAAATCTCAGTGGCCTTGTCGCTTTGTCATCAAATCTCAAATTGCTATAATAGTTTTTGACAAAGCAGCTGTGAAGAATGGTTATCTAAAAAGTGTTAACATTGGTTCATAATTCATTTAACTGCAATTTACGACCACAATTCCTACCAGCTGATAATAAAGTCGCAATAAATGCGTACTCTTCTTCACTTGAAATGGGTAAGTTTGTTTTATTTTGGTCATTCACTACTATGTTTCGACAATAGTTATTTGTTTGCAAGCATATTTCATTTACTATTTCGAAACAAACGGTTATCCCATATAGTTTCAGCATTTAACACTTCATTGCGTAATCCGGACATCTCAGTCACAATACTGTCACATCTTCGTCTAGATATCAGAGGTGGTTTTGATGTTCATTCGAATCCGGATGTCTGTGTTAATAGTAAATTAGTAAAATTAGAAGAAGTAAAATTGTGTAGATCATTTCATCGATACCTCCATCCTCTTTTTCAGATAGGTAACTTTCATCAAGTTCTACCAAATCTTCAGTATCCGAAATGCTCTCAATATTTTCAAAATCCTTATCGAAATCACAATCACTAAACTCTTCAGCCATTTCAATCATTTCTTCCTGTGTCAGATATCGTCTGGTCATTTTTTTTTGGAGACTCACCTGTAATAAAAATACTTTTTCATTATAGATACCTTGCAATTGGATTTACGTTTGCAGGTCTACATCTCTCATTTCGATTGGGAATATGTACCATCGCAGAAATAGTTAGAGGTGCGCTCAGAAATAAGGGTCATTCATGCCATAGAGAAAATTTAGAGAAAAATACAAAAATGCATTGAAAAAACAATAGTAACTATTCGTTTTACCAAACGTAGGCCATGTTATTACATAAATGCTTTTGTGTACGACGAAAACTACCCAAAATACGTATTAGAGTGAAACAATCTTTTATGAAGCTAAATATATGGAAAATATATGGAAAATATTAGTGAATGACGAAAGGACACATTGAAATAATGGTTTAACAATGACAAGTCGCAAGCTGTCATGTCGCCATTATTATTTTCATACAAATGAGTAATTGTGTTTTACTGGTTGGTACTTCACCAAGAAAATCTAATAGCTGCTCGACATGTCATCTTTACACCATTATTCCAACGTTTCCTTTCGTCAATTTTGCATATCATAAAAGATTCTGCCCTAAAGCATTTCATTTCGCGTAATTTTCGGTATCAAATAGCATGTTTAGGCCACTTCATTAAAACGAATATTTAACGTAGAACTAATTTTGGAGAAACTAAGACAAAAACAAGCGATCGTGTACTGTCATCATAGCATCAAAGAGTTTATAATATACCATAATTTTGTCATTGTATACCTATATTATACATTGTAACATAATATTTATGAAAACGACATACAATTTAAATCTAAAACGTAGCACAATTATAATGTTATTGTTAGGTTAGTGTGTTTGTCTCATATAATGATAAATTACACCAAGAAAAAACAAAAAATGCTCTTAACTTCTTAACTAATATAGTGAGAATTCGAATGAAGAACCATTCCATAGATTAGAATACTCTGATTTGAATGTGGAGTTTGACATTTAACATTTGAAGCTGCCAGACGTCAAATCTATTTTCCCAAAAAAAATAACATTTTAAATATTATCAGTTTATTGATGCATTCATAAAAAATAATGAAAGCTTTAAAACTGCAAAAAAAAAATTTTTTACTGATATGCTATTATTTTTGTTGATAAAGTTATTAATACAGCATTTTTTGTAATTTCATATGCGATCGTAAAAAATATACATACTAATAATTATACTTACTAAAAGAGATAACTTTATATAAATATAAAGAAGATAACTAAATTTGTGTAGAAGTTACATTTTTTTTTTACAAAAACACTTCTCATGTGTAGATGAACTTTTATTTATTTAGAGTAGGTTCTCATATCGGATCTTTATAATTTCGTCGTCTGCCGCTAGGGTCACTTGCGTCGCAGTTGCATTTGGAAAGAGTCTGCAATAAGTACAGTTTTCTGAAAACTCCGATCTGTAAAGTCGTGTATGAAATTTTCAAAATATTAATAAATGTGTAAAAAAATACATAGGAATTTCGTGTATTATTATGGTTCCGTGTGTCAATAACCTCTGTGTAACTTCAAAATTTTGGCCAGAGTTTATTTAGTTGTGAAAACAGCTGCGAAAAATTTGCCTCCTGAACAGGGCCGCAAGGGAAGCTTGTTTATATAAACAATAATAGAATTTGAACAAAAAAACAGGTACACACTAACAACAATAATATAACATCACTTTTCTATAACTACATAAAGATCGAAGCACTTAACCATATCACTTTATAAAAATTAGTCCTATGATGTTTTTTGTAAGTGTCCACTTTCATCTATTCATATGGTGATAAAAAAGGAAGCTTCCCTTTTAAATTTGGCAGCTAAATTATCAATGTTTATATTAGAGTTCATTGTAAATTTTTTGTTTCTCAGATTTTAACTGAAATGTGTTCCGTTATTTTATAAGATCACAATTGTAATTTTTTAACGAAGGACTTTTATGACTTTAAAAAGTTACACATATTGGTCGAATAAACATGCAAGATATAAACAAGAATATATAATGTATATTAATAGCTTAGAGAATATTCATTACTTAGTGAATTCCAAAAGCGTAAATATTTTATAATACGTTGTACGAAATAATAGTATTCCTAAAATAAGTTATTACGCTATATACTTTAAAATTAAATTCAAATGCATTTTATTTGAAACTAAGTTGCCTTGTGAGAGATTCATAAAATTTATATGTGTTAAGCTTTCGTAATATTTATCGGTAGATCGGGGAATTCCTACATAAACCACCATTATATAGTTTTTTTTTGTATATTATGATACAGTGTTTACGTATATAAATTTATTGTTTGATGAAGTTTTTAATTGAAATTAAGTTATTATTAAGTCAAAAAACAAAACTGACAAAGTAGATTTCCAGTGTGTGTTCAAAATATCATCAGCTTTAAGGTATTGTAGATTTTTTACAAATATTGCCTTTGATTCATTCGGCCCTGTTCGCGGTGCTATTCAGCGGGATACTTAACCAACTTTTGTTTTTCCGTTCGTTTCTGCCCAAAATAGCCAAGTTGTATGTATACACTCTGTTCGGTCTTTGCACGCCGGCGGTCAAAAGTCCTCGCTTCAATGGGCTAAAGTGTCAGTTTTTGTTTTTGTTTTGTCAGAAGAGAAAGTGAAAAATTGATATTATCAAGATCGACTCAGCTGGGCAGAGATTGAAATAGACCAGTGAGGCATCATTGGTTCAACTGTCTAACGTGAAAAGGGAAATCTTTTAAGCTGTAAGTATCCCATATTGTATTAACATACATATTGACTACCTATTAAATTTAAAAAATAATGTAAAGAGTGAAATAAATATATAAATTGCGTTAATTTAAAAAGAATACATTGACATAAAAGCTAATTTCCAATGCTCCACATATTTAAATAAAAAAAACACTTGAATTCAACAAAACCATTATTGGTCATCTCAATTAACAGTCATCTCGAAAATAGTGGTAAATTGTAAAAAAAACTTCATTCGATTTTGAACTTGCCACCTAGTTGCTGAATAGAACTCTTACCGGTAGGCTAGAAGACTAGAAAAAAATTATTTAATCTGTAAAATCCCTTTTGTTTCAAGAATTTTATTATAACTAATGAATCATTTCAGAAAAATTTAAAATGAACATTTGCTAAGTTAGGAGACTAGTTTGTTAATTCTATTCTCTATATTTATATACACATGAAGCAAGTATTTATATTATTATTATTATTACAGATAAAACTGTTTTTCCTCATAAACAAACATCTAGGACGTGGAATTCCGTTTCATTGTTCTTACGTGTCCCTAAAAAACAATTAATACGGAAGTCTCAAACCAACGATAAAAATGTATTCGTAAAGTATAACATAGATAAAGTCTAGAAAGGGAAATTTAATAATAACGGTGAAGCGATGAGGTCGCAGCCCTAATTTAAATGTATGAAAGTTATCAAACCATCTTCATAACAAGCCAAATACGATCAAATTAAAGATAAAAGAAAATTTCCCGTATCACCAATAACCTTAAACCAACAATTCGGTTATATTATTTTGAAACGACGACAAGTCGATTTGTGATTTTCCCTCGATATGTGTACTTCAAAAGATGTTATTGATATATCAAGTGTGTTGGCGTATGTGTAATAAATTTTTCAAGCGGGCTAAACAAATGAAAAAGCTCTCGTATCGATTTGTATCAATATGTGACATACTTTTATTTTTTGTTTTTCATCACGAATCTTTCGATGGTTTTTTCTGTTTGGTATTCGTTTCACACACAAATTCACTCAAGCTTTGTGCTTACTACTATTAAAGTCAAATTTAAAAATGAATACGTGTAGCAGTTAAAATGTATATAAAAAACAAATACGTGGTTCTATACGATTATTTATTTAGCGTTTACCTTGACTTGCGAAATAAAAAAAATAGTAAGTCGATTAAATTTATTAAAACTAATATGCAACTATCACAAAAACTATTTATTCTTCTTCCTATTGTTATTTAAACTTTATTAAGTTTTGTAATTTACAACTCAGGTTCCGTATTGCAATATCTTCACCCGGTAATCTAAAAAATGTAGCATTGTTAATGTATAGTTGATGTTGTAGATATTTTAGATAATATTGTACTCTTAAGTCTGAGATTTTTATATGAAATTTGCTTATCTCTAATATTTTCATAGAGGTTGTCGTGCGTCAGTAGATGTGGACATCTTACATTCACTTGACTTATTATAATAAAGTTTTTACCTGCCATTTCATTTTAATATATTATTTGATAAACTAAATTGCTTTTTGTCGCTCCTGTAAAGAAAGATTTTCGGAGTTACACATTTTTCTTATTTTAAACGCGAAATGTCGTATTTAATAAAGAAACCATCGCCACCGTTTAAACAATCAACCGAATTGCCTATGAGTTAGTTTCGAACGATGATTTCAACAACCACTCTTAAATATTTACTTTTATGCGTAATGCATTTTCCTAATTGAAACTGGCCCATATTCAACATACTTATTTAAAGAATTCTTCGGAAACTAACAATGTTGTTATTTCCCAAAATATCAAGGTTTCCATTAAACCGAACATGCGTGGGTGAAGAAATAGGTAGCGAACATATTCCGTGTTTGTAAACACAAACTCACAATATGATTTCAGGGGAAATTACTCTGCAGATGTTCGACGACTTAAAGAAAATTGCCTTAGTCACTTTTACCTATACGGCTTAGGCGGCGCCTCACGGGAATTTCGTGTATGAGTGATTCGTAAAAATTGTTTCCATTGATTGAATTGAATTTTCCTCAACAGCGATGACTAATTCAATTAAAATAATCAAAAATTGAAATGATAACATCCTTTTGTAGCTTTACAGTAGTAAGTTATTAATAAATTTAATTAACTCTGCACAATATAGCAATATAAAACAATTTTTTTTAATCGAAATATTTTCTATTTGCTTTATTATAAGTACTAGTGAGTACCTGGCATGCGTTGCAATGCCTGTCAGAGAAAGAAAAGATTTATGCTTTAATTCTGTTTATTGAAGTGCTTTTGGATTTGATGTTCGCACGAGCTAAAATTTCATAAAATTACCCGGTCCGAGCCCGAGGTCACCTTCAGGCCCGGTCCGACCCGAGCCCGAGTCTCAATATCACACTTGTTAAACGAACCCGACCCGAGCTAGATTTATTTTTTAATATAGTAATTCATTTATACTTTTCAAACAATATATGTTATTGTTTCCATATTTCCAACGATATTCATAGCACATGTGAAATAAATTACTTAAGTTATGAAAACTATTGCCTTATGGCTGACCCATGATCCGAACATAGTACGAAATATTTTTTTAAATTTAAATTCCTTACCCGGACCCGACTCGAGCCCGAATCTCAATTGTCTTTACCCGCCCGGGCCTGGGCCCGTGCAGACCTCTATTTTGGATATATAATATTTTTAGATTTTCTGTTTGGTTTAGAGATGTCGTTAGTGGTACGTATTTGATTCTTTTTCTTCAGAAACCTTCACGGGTGTGCGAACAACAACTCACCAAAGTTTCATTGAAATCGGATGAATGGTAAAGGAATACATAGAGGACAAACAAACAAACAAATCTTCATTTTTATATATATAGATATAGATTACCACTTTGCAAAAAAGATAAATTACTCAATGTACACTACTTTAAGCTACGCTAATTTAGTACATTTTACATGTTTTTTTTTATTTTTATCGATTTTTACACTAAATATTGCCAGGATATCAACCATTTTTTATTTTATTAAGTTAACACTAAACAATGAATCCGCAGCATTGATCGAATATGTTAAAGTATAGCCTACCTATTTATAATGTCACAAAGGAAAACCAAATTTGTAATGACTTCACTAATAATCATATTGTTTCGCTACTTTCAATCTAAAGGGGTTTAATCTATCGTTGATTATGTATTTATTACATTAAAGGATATTGAATGAAGCTGCTCTATCTCTCAACAGAAACAAAGTTATCTTGTCTTCAGAAAAGATGTTTCAACTCTCGTACATATTTTATTATTTTTTAAAATCATTGAATATGTGTAATTACTGTTGGGCGTTTTAGTAGCTTCATTTAGATGTATATTTTCAAATAAAATAAATAAATATAGAGATTTTTTAATATGAAATTCTAAAACCAAAATCGACATTAAATTTACAACAGCGTTTAAGTTTATATTCACATAATTTGCGCATGTATGTATGAATATATTTTCCCAATTTTCAATTCCCCCTAAGCAAAATCCCGTTATTATAATGGCAATAAATTTTAATAAGAATAATTATCATTTCTTTCTTTGATTCTCTTGACAAGTTTGTTTTGTATTGCGCGCGCGTGTTGTGTCCGTTTATCGAAATTTGTAAATTTGTAACGTTCAAAGATAAATACAATTATTATTTCAAGAAAAAGTTTTTAACTAACTGAGATAGGAAATTAAAAAATAGGTCGTTAACTTGTAATATTATCGCGGTATATTTAAGTATGATAAAAATATTACCCGAAAACTATTCAATTTCACAAATTTGTAAATCCAACTTCCTATCAATCATCTTAACACGTGTTTCACCCAACAACGTCCGACAACTGAAGCGAGATGCCTTTTGAATGCTCACTAGATTTTTAAATTACAGAAGAAAGATACATTTTTCCATATGCGTTCATAAATACATTTTGTGATATATTAAGGATGTCGTCATGTGACCAGTAATCTCAATTGAGATTCGTATAAGATACACTTTAAGGGAGATATAACTCAAGTCGGTTCGACCAACGATCGGACCAGTCGACCAACCTAACTTTCTGTACATATGCGATTGTGAATAACATCGTATATAATTACTTTGCGACGTCGTGTGAAAGGCAAATTTATAGAACGCCATACAATTACGCCACACCTATGCAGAAAATCCTACACGGAGAAAATAGTATCTGAATGATGAACATGCCACGAACCAAGCTCGAGACCGTCTAATCGCCAACCGCTAGGCTATCGTTTCACTAGAAGATCGCAACACAAAGCTTTTCAATATATATAATGCTAATTTTTACAAGCAAATATAGCGACAATACTTCCTAAACACTATTGTGTAGACATTTGAAAACGGCTGTTTTCTCAACGAATACGTCCAATATAATGCGCTCTAAGCCCATATTGGATAAAACGATAAATTCCTTGGGAAATAGTCATTATTATACTTTGTCTGAAGACTGTTGGTAGGACATATGTACTTAATCTAGATGATTGAAAAGTTAGCGGTTATTGATACATCTCCTTGACTTTCCGCACGCGCTGCATTCGACCTGTGGAAAGACGCAAACAAAGCGGTGTGTATCTGTGTTCAGAAATAAAATAAACTATCATTTTTTTGCTTCATCGAATGTTTATTTTTAGCACTTCACGCTTCGTTGGTATTACTTTCGATATTTTTAATGATTTCAAACAGGTGAGCCATGCCTAAGACTAATCGGTTAATACTCATTTGAATCATGAAAATTAAATAGATTTACGTGTTCAACTAAGTATACAGTATGATTAATCAAAACCGTTGAAGACATTTTCACTATCGTATAAAATTACCAAAGTGACTATAAACAAACAGAAGTTTGGTGAATGATTTATTTATCATTATCGGAAACATTTAAACAAAACTAATTGAGCTATAAATTAAATTAATTTATGAAAGTGATATTTTAATACATTCAAATTCTTATTGGTTTAAAATTTTTTGAAAGAGCTTCTTTTCCAACATAAATCTGGTTTCAGTGTCATGAACTCTGGAATTTCTTCATTTGGTATGTATTCACTATGGTAATCCAGTTAATGCTAATTTGATGTTTTTTCGATGAAAAAAAACGATTTGTCTTTTTGTCTTTATATTACTGATAGATATACAGTAACTTAATTTATTTGTTTAGCTTATTACCTAATATTTAGATATTTAGTTATACATATTATACTAAAAAGTGATACAGTAATTAAATGAAAATGAGCTATATTTTAAAACACCACATATCTGTTCAATTGTTTGCTCTCGTTTTTAGGTAGATTAAGCAGAAAATTAAAATTATTTAAGTGAGTAAATAGAAGAAGGAAAATATAGAAATTTAAAACGTTAAGTCTTTCGACCCTTACTTCTTAAAATCATTATTATGACTACGTTTATTAAAAATGATGTATGCAATATTATAAAATAAGATATAAGTACAATAAAAAAAACATGTATCGCATGTTAAAAATTTTTAGCAGGACAATTTCCTTGTTAGTGATTATTTTCTACTGATAGTTATATTATATAATATAGGTGACCCTCGAATTTCTTACAATTTGCTATTTCATACATTTCTTACATTTTTTTTGATAGTGGAAAACTGTTCTTTTCCATGCAGTCACTTTCCTCTCCTCCGCTTCGCGCCAACTTCTCAAATACGTAAACAAATTCAATCTTGCTGTAGGACTAATGCCGATGGGTTGTGTTTTATCAGTTTATTTGTTTAATATATGACATATTCTGTATGTCAAGATTTTGACAATCAAAAATATGAATTAAACCTTCACGTATCTTGACAAATTTTTGACTATCATGGAAGATTGGGATCCAAATGGTAAACGTATAGATAAGACATAAAGTAGGGTAGTTAACATATCATGTTATAGAACTCTTTATCAAGAAAAGAAAAAAAGCTTGATTTCCAAGTATCTCTTGACAAGTTCATAAAGAAAAGACCCAAGTGCTAATGCACCTGATTAACTGTATTATTCCCATTGATAAATAAATGTATGACAATACAATTTTTGATCCTACTTTCGAACATTTAACAATCGAATAAATTTTTAGCTATATTTTTATGTTTCTTTCTCTATTTTTTATTAATTTAGTTTGTTAATTAGTGTCGTCAGTTATGTAAATAAATATTTTATTTTTTTAATTGTTGAAAATACACACCAAATTATTTTAAGCAAATTTTGCGGGACATGTGCAATGCATACCTATTTGGTATCGTAATGCCTTTCCATCGATGATAAACAGTAGACAATATTAAATTATACGTAAAAAGTATTCCACACAAAATTTTATACCCTATTAGGTATCAATGTGATAAAAACTTTTACAAAATACTAAAAAACAGTTTACCGATTGAATTTAATGGTTAATGAATCGTGAAAACTGACTTTTCTTGTGCAGCCAGGAATAACAATACTGCATCAATTCTTTTGAATACGTAGTAAACAGAGCGTAAAGAAAAAGTTATATTATCTTTGGTTTTAGAGGTGATACAGCGCCCGATGCTAGTGATTTGATCGTCTCAGTAGTGGCCCACCATCTGGAAGATCTATTTGTATTGTAATTAATTATATTGTGACGTACGCCATTTCTTTGAATACGGCACACGAGTGCGAACTTAAAGCTCTTTTTGTTATAACTCGACAGCGCGAGCTTTTGAATCTATGCAGATGTTGATAAAACAGTGCGGTTTGAAAATACATCTCGTATGAGCTCGAAATTAAAATAGGAATCTCTCTTATTTATTGAAATGAAATATTAATACGATTTCACGTAAAATCAAGCATTAATATTTAATTATAAAACCAAATTAACAAACTGCTTTTGAAGTAATAGAACAAACCATTGTAAACGGCATTTAATACTTCAAAACTAAGGCAGAATGGAACGAATTTTACAATTTTTCATGTTTTTTATGAATAGCTTAGAAAATCATCAAAAGCAATTGAATTTTTAAGCTTATACTGTTTATATTTATAAATGTTTAATTTTACAATCTTACTGCTCAAAGTATACTAGAGAAACAAATATGTTTATTTTTGATTATTCGTTGCTTACAGTTTTATTTTTAATAATAACTATACAATTTAATAATATAATGGGAACCGGTTTGATATTCACTGCTCATTCACTGAAGGAAACCGGTACTAATCACATTATAAAATTGGTAAGTAAACACATTATATTATTGTATTTTTCTTTAGTGTGATGCATTTTTGCCAGGATTATACAGTTAAGACCATTCAATGGATAACTAATCGCCTTGAATATTCTGGATATTTTACACAAAATAAAATTGAAAATCGCTTACTTTATTATCACTACTGTAATTTTTCGCTGGTGACGGGATAAAATAATCAATTTGAATTTAATCTTTCTTCAATTTTGCTTTAGCACCACACAAAACCTACTTTATTTTGATTAAAATAACTTCATCACATGTCACTTTTATAAAAAATGCTATATTATACTATTTACAAAGTAATCTATTATTGGGTCGTCGACAATTAAAACTCATTCCATCCGACAATGATCTTAATTCAATGATTTTAAGTTTTCTTGAAAAGTACTTTAATTGCTTTCCTCGCTTTGTTTTTTTAGTCTCAAGGTTCAAAAGTATTCAACTCCATCCCAACTGGTATTTTGAGACGTTTTTACGTTCCACATCGCAAACTTTGACTCACGGTAGCTTAGAATAGGGATTACAGTACCGGTATTCCAATATTTCGTTTTTGTAATACCGAAATACGAGTTTTGAAAACATAAAATACCAGTATCTAGGTATAGTAATATCTACACTCAATTATGTTTTTACATAAGGGATAAGTTCAATATAAAATAGCATACAAAAAAGAAATATGTAATGTGAAAAAAGACGATGTAAACATAGATAGAAAGGAACCTTTCAATACATTACGAGCAACTTCGAAGCCGTGTAAAAATAAACAGTGAAAAAGGAGGATTAAGTGTACCAAAACATTACAATTATTAAATGGTTTATCGTCCAACAAGCGTTGAATCTGAAAGACCTTATCGTTGTTTGCATTGAGAAATTGTATATCTACAAAATTTCTGTTCGGTGTAGTATAAAAACAATTTAAACAATAAATTTATCGGATTTAATTTAAAAAAACACGTAATTAACATTAAATATACATACCTAACCATAATTTTTGTCAATTACCAATAATTTTGCGTACTCTTATGAGCGAGTTTTGTAGTATTAATAATACAAAAATTGAAAAACGCAAATGCATATATACAATATTGCAATGGAAACAATGTTATACTATACTACAGACGAAATTATTTGCACAAATATCCGATTAGAATTGAAAAAGAGTTATAAATAATTGCACTTTGTCTCAGATGGTATTCACTTGGTACACTTGAACTTTTATTTCGATAGCCTTTCACTTTGGATTAGATGATATTAACTTAGTACACTCAAACATTGACTTTAATAGTTTCCACTAAGTCACGGATTCTTTTTACAACGTGAGTTAAGTTGTTGTAGGTTATGTTAGGGTTGGTCTTTTTTGGTTCGTGTAATGTATTCTAATGCGTAGAGCAAAGACAATATAGACGGCCTAATATAAGGTAGAAGAATAAGTGAAATTTCATTACAGGTTCGTGCCACTTTCAATTTCAAAGTCTGAGTGTTTATATTGAGTGAAAATATTTTTTCGTATGTGCAATATATTTTATTATGTGGGATCACGTTATTTTTAGTGAAATAATTTGTTTTTTGTGGAATGTATTTGTTATAAATAAAAACTATTTTTATGAATGTGAATATGATTTAAACATAATTGCATTTAATTGTAAACCATTGCAAAATACCAGTATTGGTAAACTAGTATTTCAATGCAATGAAACAATTCATATGATAAACTAATAAAAATCATATTTTATAGTTAAGATAAAGGTGTTTTTAAAATCGCTATTAATTACTCGTCCTATTATTTTGACTCTGATTAAAAGTGTTATTACTAATATTATTACTGCTCATTTTTTCGTTTTTTAAAATCCCGGTATCAACATGTTCGTCTTGTATTGCAATCCCTAGCTGAGACATACGGGCAAATACGTAATGATAGACTTGGTAGAGTCAATGTAAACATGCGTATTGACTACTCTTGATACAGAGTCTAGATGTCAATAAAGTCACATAGCCAGTCGTAAAATAGCTTCTTTAGGTACGTAAAAGCGATGAAAGTCGTTTTAGAAGTAACAACGTTATTTTGTTGTTCTATGTATAGACTGATATTACTAGAGGACGTTTACAATATTCAAAATATTCATTAATACTTACTATTATATTAGTAACATTGATATTTATTTTCAAATACATTTTAATGAAGAAAACGAAATCGCTATTATCACCGTATTCTGTTGTTTAATAAATATAAACCTTTTCCTCGATTTACATGGGACTTGGTTAGGGATTCCAATTATTCGTCATTATCAACTATTCAAATATCGAATAGTAAAACCGAAACTATTCGAATATTCGTCCGGTTTCTAAAGTATAAAAATGGTTTTAAAATTATATTTAAATTATTAATACCCATTCTATTTTATTACAATATATTAATTTAGCAGCTGCGCCGGATGACTACAACGGTATTTGTTCAATCACTGAAATTACGGTATGCTTAAAGGGTTTTTTAGTTTAGGGTCATTCGTCAAACTCAAGTGTTATGATAAGATTAGTGGGAACGCCCGTCATAGATGACGGTATTGAAATTGAACTGATTATTGTTTGTTTGCCTCGGCACTTGCGTCACGTTGGCAATGTATGTATTGTTTATATACACGCGGACGCTTAGGTCATGAGAAAATTTTGTAACTAAATGTGTATGTGATAATAATAAAACGTCTACATCTACGTCTACAGACAGGTCTGGGCTATTATATATAAAATTTGGATTATTGAGATTTTGTACACTTCCATATTCGAGCACACGAATGGACTCGAACTGAGTCCATTCGTGTGCTCGAATGCCTGAAGATGCCGAAAGGCGAAACCCGGGTCGTTAGTGACAAAATACATGGAAGTGTACAAAATCACAATAATCCAAATTTGATATTGAAATTCCATCAAGCACTCTCAGTCGATGTCTTAAATTATATTATATATAAGATATTGAAAGGGTTCGAGTTTAGCGCAGGCAATAAAACCACTACCCCAGGGTATTCATTATTGTTCTTAAAATCTAGAGAAATTTTAATATGATCTTTCGTCGATTTTCGTAGAATATTTCATTAAACATTATCGCGAATACTATTCGAATAGTTGCCATAATATTCGAATTTTTGAGTCGGTATCCCTAATCACAGTAGTCAAATAAAATTTTTGGAATACATTTTACCATACTCAATTATTTTCATTTAAGAAGGTATTGCTTTTCAATGATAGATCGACTGTAAACAATACTAAATATACTATTTCAATATATTTTAATTTGTAAACAACTCTTAAATCAATGCATTTCTGTACATATTTCAATGACTTGTATATAATTTAATTTTAAAATATGATCACCAGCATTTGGTCATCTTGTAAATGTGCATTTCAACTTCCTAGTAGCATTTGGCAACCCATTTCGAATATAATTAATTACAAGACTTGTTTATTTTAGCAATATCTTTTCCGGATAAACAATATTATGATAATTTTATAGCTTAATTCTTGAACGTATTAATTTAAGAGGAAGTAAATATCCGTTGTTTGTTATCATCATCCAATGTTTATCTTAGTTTCCATCAAAATGCAGCCTTACCTACTAATTCTATTCACGTATACGCCACTCAAAGATTACTAATTAAAATATTTACATTATTAACACAACTGTAATATTAAAAAATTGCCAAACGTGAGAAATCTATTCACTTTTTCTTAGATTTTTTTATAACCGTTTGTATTATTAATATATTAGATGATATTTGATTATGCCTACTGTAATTTCAGGAAATTAATCACAAAATAAATTTAATTATTGCTTAAAAAAAAAATCAACATCTCAATAGGTCTGAAGCCTAAAATAGTAAATAGTTTTCTTGTCTAATTAAATGATATTTCCTAAAAATATTTTGATACGCTATGCTATCATGGACTATGTTCGATTTACAATAGTGTTGTTTTGAAGTATGGACATGTGCTAGACGAATATTTTTTATGTCTTCAAAATAATTTACGAACAGTTCATTTTACGCGACAAGCTAAAGAAAAATAGTAAGTAATTTCTTATTTATTTCATTGAAGTACTATTTTTACGTTTTTTACATTAAGATTAAAATATTCTTCACGATTAATACGTTATTAAAGAAAATATTCAAGATGATTATAACGTCATGAAAAAAATACGTATTCCGCTTAATCAAAGCTTAGTGAAACGCATATTTAGCTGTATACTACAAAAATTAAATTCTTTAACAACTTCCTGATCGAAACATGTGAAGTTTTCAATTGTTGACAGCGGTATATATTGTCTTTTAAGATTTTCTTAAATCAGAAAGCATTACATTTTGTTTCCACGCGTGGAAGCAAAAATAATAATAACTTGTTGAAAATGTTTCCACATAAAAAGTTGCTTGTGCACATAAAAAGTGATTCGATTTACTCGTAGGTTTATGGCACCATCTTACATTTCCGAACCAATTTAAAATCGATTTGTTTTACTTATTATTTCTTATTTCCCTCTGATAACATATTATTTCTGTCCTCACAAGCTGCAAATGTGTTCTTTATTAGATTGATTCGCTTTTAAGAACATATTTTTTATCATTTTAAATTGTGTTTTTCAGTGTATACTCAGTCAGTTGATTATAACATAATATTTCTGTGTGCGTAGTTGAATCTTAAAATTGAAAAATGAGTTGAATATGCCAAAATAACTACGATGCATTTATGCATAAATATAAAATAAAAAGGGCGAGTCGAATCAATGCTGCTGAATTAGAAAAATTCACGTTTAAACATCATATTTTTAATCAAATTTCATACAAACGCAAGTCTTGTTTTGGCTCTCCTGAAAAGTACCAATTATAGACTTAACTCCCTTTACCTTTCGCTCACATATTTGTGACTAAGTATAGCGTATTCAAGAATTAGCCATACAGAATTTTAGACCATGTAGTATTAAGAGAAAGGGAAAATATAATGTTATCAATAAAAAAAATGCATAATTATTTTATTTAGAAACTGTGCAGTTGATAAAAAATAATACGTATTAAAAAAGAGTTCGAATCGAAAACGTTTTGGTTGTACTAAAGTATACTTTTTAATAATATTCGACTACTCTTCTACTATAATACCTCCAGAATTTGCCTGTGACACCCTTAAATAGTGACGTACTATTTTAATAAATAAATTCATTTCAATCAAAAAAATTAAATCTTCATTTATAAGCTACCAGATATGTTTTCTAACCTTAACAATCTCTATTTAACAGTTACTGTTTTAACTCTTAGATGGCTATGAGTTTGTAGTGAAAGCGTAATGAAATTAATAATTTTAGCTACCCAGCTAGATTTTATAGATTACAAAAAGTTAGCTGATTTGTCATCAGCCCATGCTATTTGTGACAGTAATAAATCCACGAATAAGTCGCAGGAAATGTTTTACTTCATAATCTTAACAAAATTTAGATACGTTAATCACTTACAAGTTTTTCATCAATTGAGTGAATTGAAATGTCGAATGTTATCCAAGTAGAGATTAGCCTTGAAGTATTAAAATTCCTAATTGAAGAAAGAATAAAGCTTCTACAGCCGATCGTCTGAGGCAAGGTTAAGCAATTCATCTAATACAGCAAAGCTTTCTTATCAGATAAAACACACTCTCTAAGCCCCATCTCATAATTTCCTGACGGTTGAAATAGTGGTAGCAAAACAATAAAGTCAAGGCTGCCTTTTAAGGCTTTCGCTCCGAATAGCCTTGGCAACGATCCAATTTTATTATTCACAACCCTACACCTAAATATATACATTGAGTTTCCTCAGTTTTTTCCCACCTATTTTAGATATCGTCAGCGAAATCTGTGCTCTTTATTGTATAGATGAAAATAGTTTTACAAAATATGTTGTTCAACGTTGTTTAATATGTATGTTGAGGACAAACCTCTGTTTTTATCTTTCTGTGTCATATAAACTACACGGTTGTATCAACAACAATTGGATTCAACCTACACGGAAGGAAAAATATGATAAATAAATAAACGTAAATCAAAAATATTTTTTTATTTCCAAAGTTTCTTTATGTTGATTTTTTATATTAGAACCAATAAAAAATATTTCTAACAGTTAACAACTTCGTGGAGCTTCAATTAATATTAAAACAGTTTATTACTGTGGAGATTTTGTTTTGTTTTAACAAGAAAATCTCATTTAATAATGTTTTAAGTAGGATGAGTAGCTACTAGGGCTTCCAATCCCGAGAATACTTTTCTAAATGTCAATCCCCGAATTTCGGATTCACTTTAAATGTTAAAAAATAATTTATATTTCAAATTAAATACTTCCTGGTTAAC
Organism: Himalopsyche phryganea; assembly: GCA_022494535.1. Classification (NCBI taxonomy): domain Eukaryota; kingdom Metazoa; phylum Arthropoda; class Insecta; order Trichoptera; family Rhyacophilidae; genus Himalopsyche; species Himalopsyche phryganea. Next base: position 551,735 of record JAGVSL010000060.1, on the reverse strand, counting down.
TATAACGTGTACCTCGGTTTGTTTGTATTTTAAATAAAAAGACCATTCTCATGTCTAAAAAATAATATGAAATCATATACCAATTCCAATTAAAGCAATAATGGACATACATTTAATTTTAAATATACAATCTAAAACATTATTTTACGAATAATGACCAATGGTTGGAAAATTGTGAATCATAAAAAGCATCCGGGATTAGATTCCCTACTAGCTACCATGTATTAAATTTATTTTCCCACATAATTGGGTATTAATGTGGGCGGCGAGTCACCGGATCTCCGATAGAGTCCAATCACCCTAAACTCTCTGTCAATCTCTCATTAAATTGCAAAGCTCAGCCATTTTTATATTTTACTCAGTTTGCTTAATGCGATTAAGAGTATTTCGCTATTCAACTTTTTTTTTAAATAATTGTGTTAGTTTTTCATAATTAAGCATTATCTATCGACAGTGGGAGATAAATAACCAAAATTAAAAATGCAATGTAAAGCTTGTAAGTCGACTGCGTGATCTGCATCCCGACTTCGTCGCCTTGTGCTTGAACATAGAAACGCTTGACAGTTTAACCATGAAACTGAATTTAACAATCCCACAGTACACTTGGACTGTTAAATTCCCTTGATGATTAAATTATTAAGTTTTTTCTGTTCTAAAAAATGCAAATGGAGCTTGCCGGTTTGTAGATTAATCAGTCGTTATTATATATTAAAAGGGATAATTTAAATATTATAATGAATCTTTCGACGTACAACGCAATTTTGAATCCTTCAGAATTTCAACATCATATCGACTGTGGAAAGAAAAAGGATGTAACGTATATTGTGTAACGAATATTGTGTATAGCCTACACATAAAGTGTATTAAATTGTATAGATTGTGATTATCGAAAATCCTTTGACTTTTTACACTCGATATATTATATATATACATATAAATATAGTGAATTAACACACTTTATGTGTGTTATAACACAATATTATTTGGTGTGGGTTACGTTTTTTTTCCTTTGCAGAGTCGATATGTTTTTTCGATTTTCTTCTCATTCAAAAATCTTCTGTCATACAAACTGTGCACCGTTGTATGTTCTTGCATCAATTTTTTGGTCTGCGGCAAACAGTACCTTGTTATTTGTCAAATGATATATTGAGAATGTCTTTCATCACATACATATTATATTCGGTCTCTACTTTGCATATTCACATAAATAGTTGTTATTTACCTTTGAAAACATGAGCTCTCAATAGAAATCTCACGCTAACACATACCTGTGTACTTTATATGCGGTATAACATTCGTATTATTTGTGTTCAACACTCAATACTAATAGAATATCAGAATACATCATACAATACTTTCTAGGTTTGCTTTCACAAGGGTTGAACTCCGAAAGTAAGCCGGAAAAACAAAGTTTCAAATCTATTTGGCTCTTAGATACCGAATGGAGTGATTTTTTTGTCTTTAACAAACACGAGTTTATTGCTGTTTATTTCAAATCAATTCTGGATGAAACAACATTTTTCTTTCGTGAATTTGTTTTTCTATCACATTCTGGTAATTCTTTATATTTAAAATACCGAGTTCAACGTTAAATATATTATATCATTTATATATAGTGGCAGAAGAAGTAAAGTCAAAAAACCTTGCTTTCAGATAATATTAAGAAATTCATGAAATTTAAGTTTTTCTATTACGGTCAATAGTGGTAGGTTCGGTAAAGTGACTTAAATTCTGAGATTGTGAATGCCCTGTTTGTGTACATTTTTTTAAATAGTATTTATCATTTCAGCGTGAAAATATTGACGAAAATCTCGAGAAACTTGTTGATTTGGTATATGTATACAAATGTACATCATTTTATGCCTATTTCATATTTTTAAGCGACGTATTTTATTGCAAAAAAAAGATATCCTATAAGTGGCTACCTAGTTAAATTTTCCTGGCACTTAAAAGGTTAATCATTATTTATATAAATCAATATATCAAATCTCAAATTACTCAGCAGTGTCTTTCAAGTGTCGCAAAATACTGCTGAATCGGCTTGGGTAATCGCATTGAATTGGCTTTCAATCTTCATTTTTTTTGCTTTGGTCACTAGTGAGATCGTTGATATTTTAAAAATTTTACGGAGCATCATTTTTTGGGTATTTATACTAACTCTGTGAGAAACTTCATAGTTTTTTTTATCTGTATAAAGTGTGGTGTAAAATATATTCCTCTAAATTAAGACACATCGGGACGAGAGTATTTATACAGCAAGCCTACATAAAATAAAACAATAAATATTCCTTAACTACGGCAAAAATTACTGGTCTCATTTTCATCATATCATGGTTAATTGTTCTATCTATTATCGAAAATTCTTAGCAATAAACAATAGGAAATTGTAACATGTCCTCATTTTCTTTGTGGGTCAAAAGGTTTTAAGCTTCAAACAGTAAAACAATTATATATAGTTCTTGTTTTTATAGCTCGCTAACCTTACTGTTAGTGATAAGCTGTATTACTTGTATATTCTATTCTTGAGATTATGTGTAATATGATATATATAGAGATCTTTAAATTATTTACTGTTCCAATTAAGAGTAATTTAAGTTAAATTAACCTTTGTTAATTATTTCTATTATTTTCTTGTGTTGGTTTCCGTTCTTTCTTCCAAACTAAGCGGCTATCCCAGTTATGCGGTGGTCGAATTAAGCCTGAACCGTATGTATTTTTAGACATCGACTGAGGGTGCTTGATGGAATTTCAATATTAAATTTGGATTATTGAGATTTTGTACACTTCCATGTATTTTGTCACTAACGACCCGGGTTTCGCCTTTCGGCATCTTCAGGCATTCGAGCACACGAATGGGTGCACAGTTCGAGTCCATTCGTGTGCTCGAATGCCTGAAGATGCCGAAAGGCGAAACCCGGGTCGTTAGTGACAAAATACATGGAAGTGTACAAAATCTCAATAATCCAAATTCGTATGTATTTTATTTCTGTCGTCGGTAGACAAAAAGGCGCGATCGCTGTGAGGGTGAATAATCTTAGAGTCATCTTAATAGTATTATAGTCACTTTGCAGAACACTCGCCATAGGTGAATAGTGAAAATCTTCTCTTCATATTAATTAAATTGTTGACCTTTCATACTTTTCAATCTTTGATAAATTTTAAGAATGAATTCACAAATGGTACCTAATTATGTTTAAATCTATGCGTTGTAGTGAGTTGATTACGTACTAAGAAGGCATTAAATTTGTCAAAGTGATTTATTTTTAACAGTCGTGACAGTCTTCCAGTGATTGTTTAATCACAAACCTATACAGGAGCGGCGTACTCCCATAAAAGGTTAAGCCATTGTGCTCAGCATCACATGCTTATTCTTCGCATTCATTGTCACATAATATATTATAGTCCTTCGTCTTTAGCTAAAGCTTGTCTTGAATCAAACTATGCTGATAATTTAAGTCTGACTTGCTTGTTTTATGGATGCGAAAATAATTAAGTAGGACTCAATTTTTTAATTGCGATACATATGTCAATGAATGGCATTCTAATACAGCTGACGGTAGTGCTTTGATAATTATTAATACTTAAAACATGAAGCAAATAAGAAAAAATACATATTAAAAAACACACATTCATACATACAAAACTTGAATAAAAAAAATATGGTTATTTTTACAAAGCACTTTGATATTTACAAATAATCTGACATTTACAGAAAATAATCTAATATTTACAAATAATTGCCACATTTTGATCAATAAATTCAGATTTTTCTAAAATGTTGAAGATTGTACAATTAATCAATTTTATAAAAATAATAACGCGTTATTGAAAAGTTACTAAGTCGTAGGTAGCTATAAAATTATTAGTTGTTACATATACTTTGGCACTGTATATTATCTTACTTAAAATGATTATTATTTGATAGTTATATTAACAATAAATAGACGAGCAGTTATCTTTCAATTGCATAAGTTCCAAATTTAAAAATTGAATTTAATAAATTTTCTCCCGTATTGTTTGGAAAAGTTACATTTTTACCAACACAATTTGGAATATGACTTTCGGTGTCTATTTATTCCTTTTGTGGCGCTCTCCAGTCTAGACTATTTGTTCCCCCTAATCACAGCGTTTCCCAAGTGAGTTCCATGACCCATAACCAGGTTGGCATACGTTTTAACAGTTGGAAAATACTGCTGCAAATTTCGCAGATGATTCAATTTGAATATGTATATTTTTAGTTGAATTTCAGTGTACCAAAGTAATACATAACTACATCTGTTAGTATATTTAACATTTTAATCGTTTTAGGTTATTAATAAAGCAATGATATTTTGGTTGTTAACCTTCCCGTTTTCATGCTGAAAAATCCCTTAAGATCGCATGTAGTCACATTTCGTTACCGTGTGGGTTTTGTCAAATAAACGCATTTATAAAGCAAAATGGCAATTTAAAATCTGGAATGTGGTTTTATGTAGCTGTTAAGTAATTATGTTACCTCATATTTTGAGTGTAAAACCTGAAATACATATCAAACTATGCGAAATTATTGAAAGACGAAAGAATCGAAATTCTTCATAGAAGAACAATCTCGAGACATGTCTCGGTGCCGTTTGAAATAAAACGGTTGCATACGGTGCTTCGTGTATTTCGGATTGTTACTGTACTATACTATACTTTTGTATTTTTCGATGGTAAAATTGACGAGGTTTTCAAATTATGATTAATTATACAAAGAAGACGTAAAACATTATTTTAAATTAAATTACATGTAGAACTATTTTATTTACAAATAACAAAATTTTCAACTTTTTGTATGACCTGTTTCACAGATAATTTAAAGGTTTAAAATCCGAAGTAACTCATTGTTACACCATGAATACGGAAGGGTTAAGCAATCAATTTTTTAATGAATGAGTAATGTAGGAATTGTTAAACATATCACACACACACAACCATAGAAAATGATACAAATTGAATAGAATAATTAATTAGTATATTCATGTTTCCTATAGAGGAATCTTATTGAGCGGAAGCGTAGAATTTGATCACATGGATGCAACTATCAGCAATTCAAAGACAAAACAAACAAGATATACCGCTTTTTATTACTCAACAACGAATATATTTGCCTTAGTTTTATATATTCAAAGGTAGTTTTTGAATCTGTCAAATGAAATAATAATTAAAAAAAAATAAATATAAAGTTCAAAAAATATTAAAGAATACATGTAACTTTCGAAGTTTATTGCGCTTATGTAAAATTAAATATAATGTTTTCTTGTAATAAATGAAATAAATATGTTTACTATAAAAATATATATTGTGACTGAGAAAAATTATATACACCCACATCTGTTTTTTTAACTAAGCATCTCGTGTACAGATATCTTATTTTTCATACTTCGATTATTTCTGTATAATTTACGCTTATGAACTGTATTGAATTGTATATGTAAGCAAATGAAATTGTGTTGAAACATGAACTGACAGCGTGTATTGTTGACAAATCTTCTGTCAACGAAAAACATACATGACTGAACGCCAGAGAGATTTTTTAAGCTGATTAAATGACTAATCGTACTCAATCTTGTCTAACATAATAAGTTTACATCCAGTGACGTTCTAAGTAAAGTTGCCGTATCTAATTTACGACGAAATTAAAGGTGACATGGAACCGCTTCGAGATACGCCCCTAGATTGTATTAATTGTTTTAGAAGTATTAACTATCCGTTAAATAAAAGATATAAACTATTAGAGATTATTGTCTTTTGAAAGAGTCAGAAAAAAATAAAAAACATTTCTTTTTAAATATAACTATTTTTTATCAGTCGCAAGACTAACTCGTACAATATACTGTTTTTTTTTTTTTTGAGAGAAATAGCTGGGACTTATAAACATGGAGGTATGAACCATTTGTGAAAAAATCATTACTTTCAACCAGAGGTCGGCAACCTTTTTACTGAACGGGCACACAAAATAGCTGGCTTATGACAAAGGGCACTATGCTTTAATTTTTCTTGGTGGAGGGGGGGGGACTGTGAACAAAAAAAATATGTTTTATTCACCGCGGTCACCTTAAAACACTTTAAAACGCGAGCCCTAGTTGCCAACCAATGTCAAAAACTAATTAAAAATGGTATTGTTTTATCAGTAAGCATTGAAATAGAAAAAGATTAATGTGGAGACAAGTAAATTTCCTACGTAATATAATCAATAATTGCGAACATAAAATATGTAATGATCATACAAATGTTTTATTACTAAATTTATTCGTATGAAATCTATAGTCTTTAAATTAAACTCTCATAAAGTTTGATATCATTTTCAAATGCAAATCTTAATGAATCAATAAAGCTGATTCGTAATCAAATTTTTGTTGATGACCAGTGAATCAGTGATTCAGATCCAAATTTGTTTGAAGGGTAGCATGCTTAATCAGATTTTATTATGAATAAGAGATTTGGCAACACTCACTCGACCTCAACATTTTGAGAAAATAATTTCTAAGTATTTATTTTATACTTTGATGAAGATCGTCTTATGGCACATCTATCATATCTCAGAACAGGGTTGCCAGTCATTTGTCATTCAATATTTAATAATTTGTAACATTCATTAAAAAACAAAGCAGGCAAAAAATTCTTAAAGAGTTAAGTTTGTATTGACATTTTCTCTATTCGTTTTATTCCATAATGAAACCTTACACGTATTGTATTTTTAAGCATTTTTTATTGACACAGTTAAATTAACAGTGTTATAATGGCTTTTTTAAGCCATGTCCATTCTTGATGTGAAGCATATAGCCTCGTAATGTAGATATCTCAACAGAAGCTTTCCAACGACAGTTTTTTGTTTGTTACTCAGTTGCTCAACCTTTTTTTTCCAAAGAGAGTATGGATATAAGAATAGGACTAGGACAGGACTATTGTTTAGCTAATCGCTCCCACTACGTCTCGTTTCCATCGTTCATCGATCATTATTTTACTAACTGTATATTTTTTTACCATGTCCGCTCCTAACGTGGAGCATATAGTCTCCTAATGGAGGTATCTCAACAAAATTTTTCTATGAGAACTACTTGTTACTCAGTTGCTCAACCTCTCTTTTTCTTCGAGGAGAGTAGGGATAGAAGGATAGGACTAGGACATGACTAGTGGTTAGTTAATCGCTCTCGCTACGCCCCGTGAGAATTGGATGGGTGGGAAGGAGTTTTAGACATCAAAGACATACATCGATTGAAGATCAATTTATGAAAGCTGTCCGCATCGGGAATTGAACTCGAGACATCCGTAACCGTAGCCAACGACGCTACCAACTGACGCCACATTCATATGGTTTATGGTAGCTATAATTTCTTTTACCTTTTTCCAAGATAAAGCATATCGACTCATAATGGAGGTATCTCAACACAACATTTTTACGAGAATTTCTTGTTATTCAGTTACTTAAGCTCTCTTTTTTTAAGAGAATAGGGATAGAAAGATATGGCCAGGAGAAGACTATTGGCAAGCCTATCACTTTTTGCTGCACAGTGTTTCACACCGCACATTTTAGACATCACAAACATCCATACCTTCAAATAAAAAAGTCGATTGAAAAAATCAATTTATGAAGTAATCCTTAATGGGACTCGAACTCGTGAGATTCGCAACTGAAGACAACGACGTTGACCACTGCACCACAGACCTGACGGGTATAATTTCACGATACGAAACGAGATGTCATCTCGCCGCTATCTTGAAATGTTTACATTAACGATAGTTGCATATTTCATAGACATTTCCATAGCAATCTTGTTGATTTTGGTTAAATCGTATTTATATCGTATGCTCATTTTTTAGCTGATTACTCATTAATACGCATAATATTTTCTGTTTGTTATGTGGAGCATATCGATGGTGTTTTTTTACCAATTAATGTAACCCTCAAAAAATACGAAAATTATGTATCGATTGAATCTAATTTTAAAGACGACAGAGCAGGTCTCGACGAAATGATGTAAATTATAAAAATAATTTGACCACTTTTTGGAACGAAAACATCATTCTGACACGTCCACTCCCTCTACGTATTATCCCGTATCTGCAAACATGAGAATTTAAAAGAGTGCGTTTCAAAGATTCATAACGCAACTCACCATATAATTTGTTCGATAAAAACAGTTTTTAATCTCTCCTGAATAATTTCCATTGTGAAGGTTACAGCAATTGGCAGAAACACCTTCGATATGGTGCATAAAGAAATACAATTTTGAAATACTGTATGAGTAAAATACAAAGCAAACAATAACAAAAAGATGTTTGAGCTTCAGTCAAACTTGCTTTATCGTTTCTGCTGAAAAAATTTCTTCATACTCAAAAAAAGCTTATAATTTGACAGCGACAACTCACTGTATATCGACTATATTCCACATCATTATGTTACAAACGAGAATCTAAAACATCGCACAGTTTCAGTAGAATCGTCGCAAATACACACAGCAAATTCGAGTATTTCGTTTTAATGCACATTCCGATATTCCTAATACTTTGAATTCTAAATCCAGAGCCGTTTGCAATCGTTTAAGTATTTATTTAACCACATTCTGCACTGCAGTTCAGAAGTAAAATAACTGACAGCATTTTGAATATGCCTTTTTGATCTATTTATACTAAGAGTGCCATAAACTGTCATTTTAGATGATCAAAGATCTTTTTCTCATAAAATACTATATTATATCACCGCAGTTCTGGAAGAAAACATATTTTATATAAAACTGTCAGTCAGTTGGTCATATTTAATAGAAACAAGTATAGTAACTCAGGGTTGCGATTTTTCTACATTTTGTGGTTGCAAAGTACCATTATCTCAGCTTGACATTATTGTCAATTGGCTACACTCTTTATAACTACATTCAACTAAGGATATTTTATTATGTCGTCGCTGTTCTGAAAGAAAACACTAAATCAAAAAAATTACATTGAGTTAGTTATACCAAAATGTTTCTAATTTCAAATTCTAGCGCAAGAAAGAACACACTTATTTTTATAAATTATGCTTTTACTTAAAAACAGTTTTGTACAAAATAAAAAAGGTATTTTATACATTTGACAAACTTCAATGTCCAATTACTCAAAACTAGTATTTTTTTGTTAGTGTCTTTTTCCAGAACAACGACTATACAATAAAGTGAAGTCCGATCATATTTATTTATTTTGCTAATGCAAAATAATATTATATTACTGCAACATAATTATTATAATAAATTATTTTAATTATAAAAACCTATTTGTTAATAAGATTATTTGTTGTTAAAATATAAAACAGTGTTATATTTAGACACATTATATAAACATTCTCATGTGGCAAAAAAAGTTGAAAATGATGGTCAACAAAAAGATTTGAGTATACTTCTAAAAATATTATAAGAATGCCATCTAAATGCACTACTGTGTGGCCAAAATTACTTATATCGGCCACAATTTAATAAAAAAATAATGACTTTTAAATAGATTAGGCAATTGCTTTTCAAAGTTTATTTATTGATTGATTTATTGTAAGTTTAAAAAATTGAAATTTATGGCATTACAGCTGACGCCAATGCGCCATGCATTTCACAAACATAATAACAGTAACAATAATAATAATTATTGAAAACAATACTACTAATGAAAATAAAAACATTTTTTTTTAATTATTAAATACAAAAGAACAAGACATTATAAATTTACAAGGAACAAATATTAATAAAAAAATGGACTCCAGACAATAGATCCATATTCAAGCGTACTGAAAACCAAGGAAATGTATAGAGTGCGAAACACAGCTGGGTTTTCGAATGGTTTACTTTGCCTAATTATAAACCCAAGAAGTTTGCTAGCACGCATAGCAATGGAATTAATATGTGAATGAAATGTGAAAGAAGAGTCAAACGTATTTATAATAGTGGAAATACGGAAAAATATCCTCATTTGTTTTTTTGTGGCCAAAATAACTAATTTCGACCACACATTGGCCACGGAGAAGATACGATACTGTTTATATTTAAATGTGTTATTTGTAAACTGAGATGGGTTGCCAAATGATTTCGATAAGTGGAATGAAGATCTACTACGCAAGATAAAAAATAAATAAAAATGTGTGTTTACTTTTTCGTGAAACCAAATTATCGCTGCCTTAGAATACTTTCAATTCTTTTTCTTTTCGTAATATTTATTAAGCTTTTTATATCTAACTTTTCTTTATTGTATAATATGTACCTAAAAATAAGTAAATACAACATTTTTTACAATTTGTCAGGTTGAGATTATTTCTATATCATAATAATTTAAAAGTAACTTATTATTTCTATGCAAACGATGATGTTAAATAAGATGAACAAACAAAAGACAAAGTTTTATCTATATCGTGACTCGTGATTTATTTATCTCAACGCTGACTATCAAAATTTGATTTTATGAATTATTGAGTACCTTTTGACCAACAACATATAGAAACCGACCGTCAAGTTAACAAACAAGCTTGCATAATAATCTGTATATCTCAAAATGAAGATTTGATTCTTTGTTTATCCTCTATGAATTCCTTTACCATTCATCCAATTTCTATCAAACTTTGGTGAGTTGTTGTGCACAAATCCGTGAAGGCGCATCCCTGAACCAGGCGAAAAAATAAAACAATATTGTATATCCAAAATAGAGGTCTGCGCGGGTCTGGGCTTGGCCAGTGGACCTTAATTAGGCCCAGTCCGTGGGTCGGGTTTGGGTGGGTAAATACAATTCAGATTCGGACTTGGATTGGGCCCGGATAATAAATTCAAATTTAAGAAAAACATTTCGTACTATGTTCGGGTCATGAGTTAGCCATAAGGCAATAGTTTTCATAACTTAAGTGATTTATTTCACATGTGCTATAAATACTGTTGGAAATATGGAAACAATAACATATTATATTGTTTGATAAGTATAAACGAATTACCATATTGAAATATAAATCGTGCTTTTTTCTGGCTGAGAAAAATAAATCTGTGCTTTGGGTCGGGTTCGGGTAACAAGTGTGTTATTGAGACTCGGGCTCGGGCCGGGTAATTTTATGAAATTTCGGCCCCTGCAGACCTCTAATCTGAAAGCATTTCAATAAACAGAATTAAAAGACATACGTTTTCTTTCTTTGAGTGGCATTGCAACGCATGCCGGGTACTCACTAGTTATTAATAAATCTGTTCAATCGCTTAGCTAATTAAACATTCAAATGTGGAATATTAAGTTATTACATTTTCAATATAATAAGGGTTCATTATGATATAGAATGTTTATGAGGATGTCTCAATAATTATTATTCTTTTTAAATTGAAAACATTCTTTGCTTGCTAACTTGAAAGTGATCGATTTCTTTTCATAAAAAAACCTCTATTGCTGATGATGTCATTCGGAGAGGATCGTTATATCCTCCCTAATGTAATAAAACTGGCCTTTGTAAACATGTTCATTATATTTTTATTTCTACGATAGAAATTCTATCCATAGAAAACCAACAGTAAACAAGGGGAACATGAAACAATTCTTGTTATTAAATTTAAATGCAATTTGATGTATGATAAAAAAGAATAGTCCAAAGATATACCTTAAATATGTACGAATTACTTGATCATAATTCAATGAATTCAAATCTGACTTCGTTCCGTATTATAAGAAAATCCACCCTCGTCAAATTTCTTATCATGAAATTACTAGAATGTCAAAAAACAACCTTTAGAATCTGTCTAATTATACGTGCAACAAAGAAATATGAAATACTATTGAAAATTTCACAAATTTTCCGGTCAAGATTTTTAATTATTTTTTTGAAATATAATAACAAAATTATTTTCCAGTTTTTTTATTTTACATCTCAATCGTCGTTTTCGACTTCTTTTCACCATAATACTTAGGTTAACTTAAAGGACGGAAAACGTGTAATCGCAAAAAAATACGCAGGATATTCATACTATTCATTTACATGTTTCTGTAAAGTGATAAGAGAACCAGAAAGTAGTTAAACATTAGAAAATGATTCAGAAAATAAATTTCCGAGAAACTTGACTGGTTGAGCTTTCAAAAATGTTTATTCAATATGTATACAATTAATTTAATATTAGTCACTTAAATGGTGTTAAATATCAATTTAAAAAATAGGGAAAATGAAGGGAATCATTTGCGGAGTGAAGTTTAACATAACATCAAAACTGATATCTTTGGAAGTGTACAAAATCTCAATAATCCAAATTTAATACTGATATCTTTGTTATTGTTTGTGTTTATCCTCTTACTCGCGTCCCCTAGAAAGAAAAAAACAACACCATTCATTTTGTCATTTATAAGTTAAGAATTAGAACCAATGTCTACTTTACGAATAAAATTTTTACTAAAATAATGTTAGTCTAATCATGCTTCTTAATGAGGTAAATCACGTCTCACAAATAGTAACAAATATATCAGTTATTGCAGAACTCATCAATAAAAAAACGAAGCTTATTTTACTACAATACAGGAAAAAAAATGGACGGATCTCTCATACACAATGATAATTTTAGCAATGAAGCAAAACTTAGCATAATTAATAAAAAAATTACATTGATAAAACGAGCTGTATTAAGTCGACTGCAGTCCACACTTCTCACTATTACAGAATGCAATTTTATGGCTGGCGTGAAATCGATAATTGACACTTAACCCCTAACACATTAAAGTACTGAATAAATTTGAAACTATTGATGATAAAATTAAACTTTTTATAAAATTTCTCAATCACTCAATCCGCTTGAAGTATAATTTTAAAATAAAAAGTGATTTTCGCAATGCATCATTATTTTCTTTGGCACAAATTAAAAATTTAGGGATGTTGATTTCACATTTGAAATAATTTTTAGAATAAACCAGCTGAGTGAAGAACAAATGAGGCAGCCAAGGTTCACTCTGGACTGAACCGGCACAAGACAAGGATTATACCAGTGCCTCATAAAAAGCGTGGTAACGCCCTTATAGGGTGTTCGTTAAGATTTTAATAAAAACGAACGATACATATATTTTAATGCCCTTTTTTAGATTTCTTTGTTCTAATTCAAATTGAGACGTAAACAATTTGGGTAGATGGACGATTATGAAATTTCTTCTATCAGAAGCGGCCGGTAGTCCAGAGACGTTTAGGAAACACTGAATTAGACGGTAATGGTTTATTGCTTTCAAGATAAAAATTAAAATTTTCAGTTTTCAATTTTATGAATAGTTGGTTAAAATTTGAAATTATAATGAAAAATGACAACATCCTTACGACAATATGATACTTCATTTTTAAGTTCACCGAGTAGAATTAAATACTGCACTATGAAACAAAATCAGCTGTAATATGTTTATTTTCAGTGAATCGGGTGTAGTTCGAAGTCGGAAATTTGGTTCGAAAATTTGTGATTTCTAATGAATTCTATAAATCTATATATTACTAAATTCAACCCAATCAATATGTGGAGAACAATGATTTATTACTATTTCTTTTATTAAAAGAAAATCCTTGTTAGAGTTTAGCGTGTTAGGAATAATGAATAATAATATCCTTGGCGGCAGACAACGACGGAGACTGGAAAGGCGTCGTTTGTGACGGCGTCAATTAACGGCTGTTACTTACGACCAACGGCCAGGCGGCGAAGTTCGGAAAGCAAACAAAAGTAAAGTTTTCGCGGGATGAATTGTCGTTAAAATCGTTTGGCGAAATTTAAACTTTGACGATTACTTTTTTCTTTTCGAAATATGATATTCTAATACTTAACATATTTTGAATACTTAAAATATCTTAAGGGGTACCTTACGCACAAAGAGTCTACGAGTGATAAATTATTATTTTGATAATATCAGCCTTGTAATGTTATATGGAAAAGTTAACAGAAATTAAATTTATTGTTTCAGTCACTCAAATAATTCATCTGGCATAATTAAATCTAACAAGCAATTCAAAATAAGATAAACAGTAACAATGCTTTTTCCATTCAAATTTCAACCAGAAATTCTTGTCTTCAATCCGAGGAGAAAAGACATCACAAACACCCATGAGCAAAATCTCAAATATTGAATTGAATAAATCTAAATTGTATATTGACCTTGCCGGGACTTGAAAGCATATATATATCTGATCGCTAGGGTACAGCTCTTACTACTTGACTAAAAAGGATGACTTAAAAATACTAATATGTTAAAAGCCGAAATATATTGTACAGCTCACGAAGAAATCTAGTTTTCAAAAGTGTCCACTGATATATAGTCTACTCACTTTCCAGAAGACTCATTATGTATCAATCACTTTTCATATTATTTTCACTGGTGTCTTATCAAAAATCTTCCATTGTTTTCATCGAAGATAATTTTATTTGCTACGTAAAGAAAAATACGAAACAGAGAATAAGCATAAAATCGATTATTCGGAGTTGTTTTGAAACAAACTGGCTGTTTGTAAATAAAATTTACATAATATCCTGTATATAATACAGGAAAAGTTCTCAAAAAAATATTCCGATGTTTCCGTATCTATTCAAAAAAGATTTTTGTAAAGTCTGGAAAACAATTCAGGGATTAATAACAACAAAAAATGACTTAAATTCTGGAATTATTTAGCACCGTTGTGATATATACTTTTATCCTTCTTTTGGCTTACGAAATAACCTTGGATCGAAAAGGAGAAAACAATAATTTAGGCATTCGTGCTAATGGATGCTGAAATATATCATTCTTTGGCTCAGTGATGTAATGATTGGATCCTGTTATCATCTAACGTACAGGAGTTACGTACGTATCTGGATCAAATTGCAAAATATGACATGATTAATTACATCGTTTTTAATGTAGTTATAAGTATAAATCAGTTGCTTTGTTTTAAGGGTAGAACTTGAGACTAATTTAATTTTGTTTGTAGGGAGACCCTGATTATTATAAAATAAGGTTGTACATATATCAATAGAAATAAAAGGATATTAAGAAATAGACTTGATGTTGTGGTCTTAATTCAGTACATTCAATGTTGACGTTCAATCCTAAGTGGATAATAGTTTTTTATCTACGAAATGTTAAATTTCATCTGTTCCCGATGCGCATGTATTTATAATGGAGTATTTCAACACAATATAAGCACTATTGTTACGATGGCATGAAAAAGATAAAAGAATTATATTAGGACAGGTCTAGTGGTTGTTCACCTGCTATATATACTTCCTAAATGTAAAATATAAGGTTTAACTGAATAGAGTATCCATGATTTTTAATCAAATTTCGTAAATCTAACTAGGGGATTTAACCCTTAACCTCAGAACGACATTAGTGTGTCATGTTGTGTAGTCTAGTGGTAAGAGATTTACTCAAGCGATCCGATGGGTTTGGATTCAAGTCCTGGCAAGCTCAATATCAAATTTAATTTTTTTCAATTTAAATTGATTTAGAGTGACTTAAAAAAATCTCATCAAGTTTAATTAATGTGATTTAAAATTTCAAAATATTTAACGCAAAATATTTAACGTATTTTGTCACTAACGGGTCGCTAGTGTCAAAATACATGGAAGTGTACAAAATCTCAATAATCCAAATTTAACGCATCGTTAGATGTAATGCGAAATATTTATATTTTTTGGTTTTTATTCATTATATTTTTAAAACAATACAAGCATTACATCTGAAGCCTATAGTCCAGTGGTTCCCAAACTTATTATGCCCATGTACCCCTTTTTAAAGTAAAAACCTGACCATGAACCCCCAAGCAAAATAACTCTACATAATAGAAAAAACTTAATTTTAATTTTGATGTCTTGAATGCTAAATGGTGATGTAAAAATAAAATATAAATAAAATATTTTGATATTTTAAGTATGATGGAAGACGGGAAGCTATCAACAGCCTTTGTAGAGTGACCCATAATGCAAATACAAAATTCGTATCTGTTTTTGTCACCAAAATTTGTAGTATCCTTGTTCAAACATTGGTTTTCACTCCTCATTTGTGAATATTTTAATAAATTGCTCCTATATTAGTATGGATTCATCTGAGTTTGTTGGTCTGCTTGCAAAAGGGTTTAGCATCCAACAAATCGCTATAAATTTATTAATTTCGACTATGATAATGATGAAAATGTGTCACAAATATTTTTTTATGTTAAACCTTTCGTGGACCCCCCAACGTTGTCTACGCACCTCCATTATTTTAAATTTCCCACTGACCTCCTCAGCGGTGACAAGGACCTCTTGTGGTCTGTAGGAACCGCTTTGGAAACTATTGCTATAGTCTATAATGTTGACACTCGGCGACGGAAATCGGAAACTTTGTATAACTAACGCTATACAATAAAATATTTTATGGAGAAATTAGTTTGGTATTTTACTAATTACAAATGAATCATTAAGCTAGTACAAAATGTTGACGTTTAATTAACTTCAAACGCGCAAAATTGATAATTATCTCATTACCTGTATACAAATCAACTGACAAGGATGATTAAAAAGTTAAATTAAATGTAACTGTCACAGTATAAATTCATTATGTATTCTCTGTTGATGGAACAATGGACGAAGTAGATGGTAAAAGTATTTTGATGTTGCAATTAATTATTTGACTTTCTAAAAACAATTCGTGACAGTCGAATAGCCATCGTTTCGCTTCGGTCTGCGGTTTGACGAATATTATTCAGTGTTTCAATTGGACTCCATTTGCAACACGTTCCTGGTGATATATTAAGTATTATTTCGAATATAAATGTTAATGGCGAATGACGTCAGCAGTGTGAACTGGTATAAACAATCTTTGTAACCACCATAATGTTGTTAATTATCATTTTTGGAAGTTAGATGTTATATAAATCAGAATATTATAATGTATTACTCGTTACAAAATCTTTTTTAAGGTCAGTTAGGTTCAACGAGTAACAGTGTTCAATCCTTTCTAAGTACTGAAAATTCCACTCGAATATTCGATATCCGAATATATTCAGCCCTTTTTTAACTATTCACTATTCGAATATTTGAGAAACTATTCGTCATCATTTCTAATGAAATATTTTACAAAATCGACAAGAGATCACATCACAATTTCTCCTGATTTTAATAACAATATTAAATAATCCAGCTAGTGATTTTTTGTCTTCATCCAACTCGGGCGCTTTCAGTATATTATCATAAACCATAATACTTGAGTTTGACGAATGACTGGAGGCTTAAAAAACCCTTTATACACGCCGTAATTTCAGTAATTGCAAAAATACCTTTGAAATAATCCAACGCAGCTGCAAATTTTATTTTGTTATACAATTATAATGCTATGTTATTGATATAATTTAAGACATCGACTGAGGGTGCTTGATGGAATTTCAATATTAAATTTGGATTATTGAGATTTTGTACACTTCCATGTATTTTATATTATTATTATTAAAATACATGGAAGTGTACAAAATCTCAATAATCCAAATTTAAGCTATGTTATTGATTATTCAAATCGAATTTTTAATATTATTTTCACACTTCAGAAACTATTCAAATATATTTGAATAGTTTCAGTTTTATTATTCGATATCCGAAAAGTTGGTATCCTCAATGCAAAGTGTCAAATAATGCAATGTATTTTATTCTAAAATAATTATGATACACAGATAGCCAATACTATTCTGTTTCTGATTCCTAGAAAATTAAGAGACATATTTAAAAGAATAACCAAATTAACAACCAAACCAAAAATTATGCGTAACCACTTCGTTAACAATTCTAAGAAGCTCGCTGAATTATTTTATGTTAAACAAATCTGTTTTTAGTATCTATTGAATACCTTTTGTCACCAATTTTCCTAAAATAACATGAACCAAATTTATCACATCAAATAATCAGTCAAGCTAAAAATTACAGAATTAATAGGTTTATGTAGTTTTTATCTCTTTTAAATTATTATATGTGAACGAAAATTCATTAAACCTTAGTTCTGACGATAAGATAATGTCAAAAGACTTTCAAATTTATTACTTGTTTAACTAAATACTTTCGTATAACTTACTATAACAGCACGAAATGGAGTTCGACTTAATGAATGTCAATTCAATCAATAAATATTACAACATATCATTTTTAAATCAGAAGTCTCGTATCACTAGTTTCCGGAAGTCGAGACTGCAACAATGCCGGGATTGAACTCGATTAAATTTGTATAAATATACATTTCAATTTTAAAACTCACAAATTTTTGTAATTACCCAACAATTTTGAAATTAAGAGTAAGAAAAAGATTGCCCGTCGGTCTAAGATTGGTCCACTACATGGAAAAAGTTTTGAAATTATGCTGTTATAATACCATGGTAATACTAATGCCGTATGAATGTTTTTTAGTTAAGCAATGGTTTTGAGTAGCCCCTGGTGGTAAAAATATGAATTGATGTGTAACATAGTTTGTTTTTTTGCTTAATTTGTAATCTTTCAGCTTGGAATGATAAAACACCATTTAAAAACTTTTCTTGAATCAAATAAGATTAGCCATATTTTAAATTTGTACCACTAATCTGTAAACCTAAAATGCTGTATATTTTTTCCCATCTCATCAAGTTGCCAAGATTTTAAAATCACTGAACAGTGATTATTTGTATCGTGGGTCAAATTTACCCGAATTGGATGCAAACTTTGGCTCACCTTTTTTTATCTATATTTATATTATATAAATTAAAACAACAAATCTATTTATTGTAATCAAATTTCATCTTAAGATATGAATAGATTTCTATGTATAACGATACCACACATAAATGTAATGGTGAACCATAAAAAACTCCCAGAAGTGGGCCAAAGTTACCCTGATCGACCGTATTTAAATTCTCAACACCAATAGTATCTACATGGTATTATTTGATGTTTTGGGGCTCGGTAACACCTCAAGCAAGCGTTTTCATTTTATATTGTAACACAGTATTTATAAAATATGGGATTTGGCTTTGAAATTTCCATACACATGAACGCCGATTTCATGCAATCGCGTGAATGAAATAAACCTAAACATTTATGGATACATAATATTATAGAAAACTGTATTTTTGTATCAACAGTTTGCATGTTGGCATTGAACATTCTCAATACATTTACAGTTATTGTGGAAAATAAAACTTTATCAATTGCACGATATAGCTGTATGAAGGTTAAAGTTTAAGTATTTAGGCCAGTGGTCTTCAAGTATTTTGGCTCAAAGGCCGCACTGGCTGTATGTCGGATTCGGACGGAGCAAGACCCAGTACACCGTTGTAACATACCGTATCTAAAACAACGGCATGTCCGTAAGTTATTATGTTTGCATAATACATTGTTTTGTAAGATGGATTTTAAATTAGTCGATATTTTTTAACCTTTTGTATCTGGTTAGTCAAATATCTTTTTTGATTTTTGAAAATAAAATGTATGAGGTTTAGATTTCCATTTTAAAATGGGGCACAGTGAAAGTGAGAAGCTTTCTATTAGTCGCTTCATAGTTACTCATTGCAAAAAAGAGGTTGAGGGACTAACAACTAGTTCTTGTAAAAAAACTTATGTTATATGCTCTATTAGAAGTCCATACGCTACGTATTATGAGTGGACATGGTGGGTAAAAAAGTCGAATATTCTTTATTCTTATACTAGGGTAGTGGTGGCGAACCTTTTTACGTGCGCGTGCCGAAAAATCTCAAATTTCCTACGTGCCGAACAAAAAAAGGTTACTGTATGTATTACAATTTATCAATATTTTTTTCATCCTTTAAAAATTTATTTGCTGAATAACTGCAAGAAACTCTTCTACAGATTAATCTTCTAGATCTGGCTTTTCTTCTGGACAAAAAAAATGTGTATACCGCTCATATGCCAGATTTTTTTTCGAACGTGCCATCTCTGACACGCGTCCTCTAGGTTTGCCAACCATGTATTAGGGTATCCAGATTTTTTATTCATACACATTTCTCACTTCATAAATATTTATAAAAGATTTTCATTGTCCATTCTTCACGATGATGTTTTTTATAAAGTTTGGATATATTTGGGCATTATAATATTATGTTTATAGCATTATGATTCCGTGGAGAATTCTTTCCGCGAAAGTTAACTGGCTTACGAGTTAAATGTGTTAGTTATGAAGGACATTTTTTCACACGCTATAATATACTATAATAAAATAGACAAAAATTTATAAGTTAAGTTAATTTATAATAAATTCACTTATTTTTCTCGTGTCTAATATTAATGTATGGCAATGTATGGAATATATTGACAAATGTACTCTTTTAGCCCTGGATCCCCGTTGTATCTATGAGTGTGCCTGAAAAGCCGATTTATTGTAGTAAACTTTGGTTTAAGTTTATGATTGTGCTTTATAAAACAACACAGTGACTTATATGATATTATTTTATAACGACATATTTTGAAATAATTGATAATTTGTAATTTTGTGATTAAAACATTTATCGTTGGTCAGCTTGCAGTGTAAACTTACTAAATCCTCAAGTTAAAATTTGACAGATGAGTCTAAAAGTGTAGTATGCTTCATAATATCGTCCAATTAGGGTAAAAGAAGCATATCTCAATATTTAACCATTTTGGGTTACTTTTATATTTTAAGACGTAGAATAAAATATTAAGTTATGTGACAATGAGACACATGAAAAGAATTAGCTGATAAAATGAGCCAATAAGAAGTAAAGTGAGCCAACTGATGTTTTATAAAAAAATTCGCTAGGTGCGTTTTGGTATTATAAAACTGAAGTGAACCACGTAAATACTGGCTGCAAAAGTATTATATTTTGTAAGAAATTAAATTAATTCACGTGTAAATTAATGTAAGAAAATCATTCAACTAAAACTTTCAATATACATGTTTCACCATTTTATTTCTTAGCTCACTTCACTTTTCGAGGGTTCAAATGATAGTACATGCAGACAATTTCTTTTTGTTTATGATTGATTACTTGGGAAACTTTATTATGAGCTCTCCTGTAAAATGGAGAAAAATTAAATACGTTTATTTGCCTCAGAGAAGGCGATATGTTGTTACAAAACGTCGAGAAACTCGAAAAATTAACATCTTAAAATTATAAAGCTTTATTATTTTAACGGGAAATGTTGTTTTACATTTTAAAACACCGTTGAAATTGCGTTGTTTTGAGTTTTCAATGAATATATTCTAATAAAATAAGACCTTAAATTAATAATTCAATCTCACTATTGATCAGTTGGAAGTTACAACGTTTGCATTCAAGGCTACAATATTTTAACACTTGATCAAATACAACTTTATATAACATACATAAAAAATGTTTACGTATTGTGAAACTCTACAGCAAATGGAATAGATGAACCATTATTTATACGGTAAACATACTATGTGGATATATCATATATATGATACAAATAATAAAAAAAGAGAATTTATCATCAATTTTTATAGTACTTTATTCTCACAGTTGAAATGTTACAGTGAAATGAAACAATATACCAAACATTATAATATAATATATATGACGATGATTCAGACACTAAAAATTATTTTATTTAAAAAAATACTTCGTATGTTATTTGTCACAAAACAAAATTACTGTCCGATAGTAAAGCTTTTTTTCCAAGTCAAATTTAATCTAAAAATAAACTTAATATATGAGTTATTATGCTTGTGCCGCATTTTCCTTCTTAACTTCTGTAACCTACCGATCAGTACGCAGAAAATCCGGGTTCAATTCCTATGAATTCACTATCAGATATAGATTTTCTACATGTTTTATTTGAGATCTAGAGTACGATGTCTTTTCTCCACATCTTGAATGACGTCGTAAAATTCTCCTTGAATTTTTTTTAAGTAATTTCAAATTGAACATATATATAATGTTGGTGATTTGTCAAAAAGTAGAATATTTTTAAATTATCAATATATATTATGATCATATGATATATAAGAGCACAATCATATCCATACGAAAATATTATCCTGAACTATCAAGTAAGTCTTATTATTATTTTCAATTAATAATATATTTTATCTTTGCGATCAATATTTTACTCGTAACTAACGCTTCATGTGCGCAAAACTAACTAGAAAATCACATGAATGGTTTTAATATTTCGATGTTTGTATCAATTTTTCTGAGGCAGCCCTGCCAACGAATAGCTTCACCGAGGTTACGTCGAAATTGGCGGGAAATGGGCAAAAATGGCGCGAATCGAGTTACTCTCGCCCGTTGCGCGCCAAAAGTGACAGTGACATTAGGGAATTTTATTTGCGCGGGCCTTTTCACTTCGCTCACACCGCCGTTTTTTGCACTTACCTCTTCATTTTGACTCTGTTAACCCATTTCGAGGTAAATATGTCCGTTTCTACGCCCTAATTTGGAGACTGTAAGGGTGGGACAAATACTTACCCGATGGTTAAGTCTATGAAACAGGAAAGACAAAATGGTTCGATCGAATTTCTATCGAGACTGCCAATTTAAATTACTTCTGCTAAACAACAAAAAGGAATCTGAGTCAAGGAGTGGCAGAACCTTTCAAGCACTGTGCACTTTTTTTACAATAAAAACTATTCACAGATTATTCTTTCGCCATTCGTAATCTCTTTGGCTACCTATAATCAAATTACATGGCAACTAATGGTTCTGCGCAGTTATTCTTAATTTTAATGTTCAGTAATTTGATGTTGGGAATCCGAACAAAGTCACTTTTAACTACGCGTAAACGTCAATTATTGGTTGAAATGCTTTAAATTTATAATGACAAACACATTTTTTGTAATGATCATGACCACTGTTTATTTGCATTTTTAAGAAAAAATATTGCAGACTCATGTTATTTTAACAGATATTTCTATAGAAAATATAAAGCTACTGTTATGAATCATTACAAACCTACTAATACTTTGGGAACGGCATGTTAATTGCATGGCTATTGAATTGTATCTACACTTAGTATCTTACTTTATTATATCAAGCCATTACCTAAAAAATCATTTTATAATCCTGTTAGACCGATAGTTTGATATATCTTGTGAGAAATCATAACTTCTTCCATATAAATACATATGTTGATTCGTTGAGCGAAATCAGTCCTAATCACACCATTTAATCTATGAATTAGTTCGTTAAATTGGGTTATATGTTTTATAAGTATAATGTCTTTCTTCAAAGATTTAAACCATTCACGTGATTAATTGTATACATACCAATAAAAACTAGACTTAATCAAAAAAACAGACTGTTTTATACAAAAATCTGCGTTTAATTTAATAACAGGCCATTTTATATAAATTACTTATTTTTTTTATTAATTCACCATTTATCGAATAAGTTACTGACCTCTTTGACTAATTACTGACCAAAAATTGAAATTGTTACTGACCCAATAAATGCAGGCCAAAAATAATGTGATGGAACTGAAGGGGAAAACTGTTGGCGACTCGTATGCCATGTCGTCTATTCATTCTCTCCATAGAAATGCTCGGTCGGGGTGGTTGACCAATGTGGCATAATTTGCGCAAATTTGCATTGTTGACAAACATAAGCAAGACAGTTTGACACAAACAACGAACATAAACATGTCACTGGTATTTTTAAGATGCTCAAATAACGCGTGACGACCGAAGAATTTCGCTGTCACATGCTTGTAGAAAAAATCTGCAATTATTATTATTGTACTGCGCCGAACTGTTGCGCGTTTGTTTTATGTGGCATGTTTTTTCATGGTTTGCCAAAATGAATAAAACACGGCTGGCATCGGTTGACCCTTTCAACGAGGACGGAGTTTATGTAGTAAGAGGGCTGTAAACGAGCATCAAAAATTGCATATGGCTGGCAAGATTTCTGAATCGATTATGCCACAACGTTTCCGGCAATACTATTGCGGCAATGTCAGGTATAAACCGATGATTTTGTGCAGATACGTGAAGTCAGCTAAAACAACAATGGCCAACAATCGTTGCTTTTCACAGCTGTCACTTTTTACGTAGCTTATGTAACTCTGATTTAACGTGCCCGGAATAAACGGTTCGCATTTTACTTAGAGTACATTTTTTTACAGGCTGAAATATTCAAAATTAACTTAAAATTATTTAAATTTTAAGATTAATTATGATAGTAACACACGATTTTTAGGAAGTTTCAATTATAATGAAATGAAATTATATTGATATTTATTAAAACTGCTAACAGACAATCTTATGTTTTATGTTGTATAACATATTTTTTTAATCAGTTTTTATTAGTTTTACAATACAATATCGGAACATTGCATTTTTCGCACTACTTACTACAATAAACTACTCATACATGCGTGTTATGTTCATATGGTATACATTCATCGTAAAGTGATTGAAAATGTAATAAAATATAGTAATGACAAAATGTGACATCGAGAATATATCTGACGTCTGTCGGCAGAACTTCACAATTTGACAGATCTCGAACATAGACTAACATATCGAGCAGAGCAAGAAAGAACCGATTTATCCTGTCAATGTTGCCGTAATATTGATTGCGTTCGATATTCAAAATATCGTCCAGTACCTTTTTTTTGATGTTTTATACACGACCACACATAGTCGGCAGCAAATTGCCGTTTACAAGCCGCATAGATTCATAATAACCCTACACACGAGCAAATGACTACAATCTTTATATCATAAAAAATACCCATGACGAATTCTGTTTCTCATATTTAAGTAACTAGGTGCAAAATGTGTCATAGCAATGGAAATCAAACTATTTTAGTAAATTAAAGATTATCTTTATCTTTTAAGATATGTTTTCTTTGAGATATATTAAAACATGGTGGTACTGCTGTATTCTTTTGACAGCTTTAATTGACTAACCAAATTCTGGCCTTAATTAAAAAATATAATTGAAAAGCTTTGGATGATCTGTATGCGAAACGATTTTAGATGGTTTATAAACCCCCTCTTCTCAGAGTCACATTTCATCACTACTTCTCCTCAAAAACTCATCTACGTATGACAGTTACATATATTCATATTAAGATGTATAATAATTTAAGTTATAATTTAAGACATCGACTGAGGGTGCTTGATTGAATTTCAATCTCAAATTTGAATTGTTGAGATTTCGTACATTTCCATGTATTTTGTCACCAACATCCCGGGTTTCGCCTCTCGGCATCTTAAGGCATTCGAGAACACGAGTGAACTTGAAACCCGGATGGTTAGTGACAAAATACATGGAAATGTACAAAATCTCGACAATTCAAATTTTCAAATAAGATATATAAAGTGTGGCATAGAGCGACCGACTATAGAATGACCAAAAGTGGTTGATCGATTTTTGAAATCATACTATCTTAGAGTCACAGAGGTGGAGGAACCTGCGGCAGTTTGTCTGAATATATTTCATTGTTTTCATTAATTTACAAAGTACAATACATGTTAATGTTTTTTTAATGTGGCCGTAAAAGACTAACAGACTTACAGTTTACAGTTTAATATATGCGACCTCCAACATGAAAGTGTTCCCCACCCTGTTCTAGATATGCTCTCTTTTGCGAGTGGATAAACAAAAAAAGGTTTGTAATCCGATTTGTATAATTCCTTAGTGGAATAATTTTGTTTCATACCGTGTTCCAATGTTTACTTTTTGTTAATAAGAAACACATTCGTGTTAAGATTTATCCAATATAGATCTTTTCAGTCTTTCTAAATTTGCGCCATTTTTGCACACGGCACGTACAGCAGTAGAATTATAAAAATTTATACAAAAAATACTCTATGTGTTTATAGTATTATACAGATCAAACGACTTATAAACAAAGTGTATAGTCTACGCATTAAATAGCGTCATAGTTTACTCGTCGACCTTTTCGTCGGAAGCGCGTTCCTGAAAGGTTAAACAGACCGATGAAAATTTTAAATACTTTTGCCAAGATTTCTTTTTTATCTCAAGCATTTTTTACTCAGCTAAATGGGCAACAATCTAATCAAATGAAAAGTGCTTTGCGGACAATGTGGGCAGAATAATGTCGCAGCACGTGATGACAATATTTTCTTTCATTATAATTTCACCGCCTCAGAATTTTTTAAAGCATTTCCTCTTCTTATTTAAAAGGCTGTAAAGGTCTTTGCTAATCATTTGTCTTATTATTAGAATAAAGCTAGACTGCTTAAGTGTAGGAACAAGTAACCTTTTATTATAATAGGTCGTAAAACATAGTAAAGTGAGAAAATTATTTTAGAATTAAATCTGTATATTTAAAGCTCCACAACGTTGATCATTAGAGTGCTAAAATGTTATGATAAATTAACAAATCTCTATCTTTCCCGGGGTAGTCATCATTCTATCGGCTATTTCCCACTACTAATTTACATCGGTTGCTGAACGTAACCTGCAAAAAATTGGGATTAATTTCTTGCTAAGTGATTGCTAGGAGTGTCTTAGAAGCAGCTACCCAAGGCATGGTTGCTACACACTAACGCAGTGCTCCGAAGCTGCTAAGGTGTACCGCGACGTATTACTTCCTTGCAAAAAATAAACCTTCTTTACAAGCATATATGATCATTTCTTAATTAACGCTTGTCAGTATATTAGTATGTATGGAGCCCGTGATTCTATATCCTAAAGCCGACAACTCTAAGTGAAAGAAGCGCTGAAAATGTTTTGTCAAACCAATGTCAGTAATCACTTAATTCTGCAGAAAATAATTCATACGAATAAATTAAAAAACACCTCGCATGAACGTTACCTTATTTGTATATCAATAGATGTTTGATAAATTGCTTTACATACATCTGCATGTAATATAGAGATATATCCAGCCAATTTCCATCAAGTTGTTTTACCATATACGCGGTTTTCATATTCTACAACGCAACCGTTGAACATAATAATTATTATTCCTACAGCATATTTGGTATGTATTTATTACATTCAACGTATATTCTCTATTCTATTTGATAATCTTGCTCAAGTAAAGTTACTGATGAAGTTTTTACTAGGAAAATTCTATCAGAAGAATCAGAATTATTATTGTAATATCATCGTTTCGTGGGTGAATCTTGTCATGAGACGCTATGAAAACTATTTTGGTTTTCTTTTGTAATGCCAAGAAATCATGGTTTCAATTGTTTTTCTTAACCTTCCCGTTTCCATGCTACAAAAAATCCCTTTGGATATCATGCAGTCGCATTGCGTTACCGTGTGGATTTTGTCGTATAAACGCATTTATAAAGCGAAATGACAATTTCAAAGAGTGAAATATGGTTTTATATAATATCCAGTAATTATTTTACGTCATATTTTGTGCGTAAGGCTTGAAATACATATCAAACTGTGCGAAATTATCAAAAGACGCATGAATCGAAATTCTTCATAGCAGAACAAGCTTGTCACGTATCTCGGTGTCGTTTGAAAAAAACAGTTGCATACGGTAAGATCATGCATCTTGGGTCGTTACTATACTATACTAATTGTTACTAAGCTATATTTAATACTTATACTATACTATAATGTTGTTTTTTTCGGTGGTAAAATTGACGAGGTTTTCAAATTATGATTAATTATACAAAGAAGACGTAAACTATAATGTATTTTTCATTTTTAATTATATGTAGATTCATAATTATATGCTAAATTTTAAATTTTTTGTATGATCTATTTCACAGATAATTTAAAGGTTTAAAAGCCGAGGTAACGTAATGTTACAACATGAGTACGGAAGGGTTAAGAACGCATGTTTGATATATCTTATTTTTTCCTTGTGAATGACTTTTGAACTTTGTCATCTTGTTTGTTGGTGCACTGGCGTCAGGTAGACCACATTCAATATTCTGATTACACATATTTAAATAAATTGACGTACACTGTCAAAAGTAAAATGGCGTATTAACTGAATATAGAAAATTTAATACAGAACAAGTTTTGCAATGCGCCGACTGTGTTTATTTTGTATAATGTGATGTATCAAGGCGATTTTTCTCTATAATAAGACCATCTTTACTCAAAAAAAAACGAAGAAACAAAACGTTATTTAATTTTGGCATTAAATAGTTCTAAATGTTCATAATAACGTACATGTTTAATGAAGTAGATGATTCTACTCAACAACGTGCACTGACAAAAATGTACATATGTTTTGAAAATTGTGTCGGCAGTAAAAAAACAGATGTGAGTTTGGTTGGTCATATGATATTTCGCGGTGAGAGATTGATGCCAATTTTTCAACAAAAAAAGAACATTCAAAACAAATATTTAAATTCATCTGCCAATTTACACGCATTCATTTATAAAATATTGCCTTTCATCTGTTTGATATGGTTTGCTGGCTAGCCACGATTTTTCTTTTTCAATCTGACGCCACAATGAAATTAAGTTTCAACATTTTCTTCAAGAGAGAGAGATCATTATCGCAAGATTTATTTTGTTACTGGTCTGACTTGACTTTCTGTGAGTATATCATTGGTTTCTTGACTGGACTTTTGTTTAATTGTTGGCGTAAATATCGTACGATACATAATAATATATGAGGCATCTAAATGCAAAAATGTCTGTCCACTTTTGACGTTTCTGTTTTTGACTTTGGCTTATTTTTGCATCTCATTGTATATTATTTCCAATTAAGCACAATAATACCTATTTTAACTACCCAGTCAACCACTAATTAAGGAACTTGGTGGAAGAACAACTTAAAAGGCCTTTGTTTTTTTTCCGATTATGGTATATTTATCAAGGGTCATGTCTTGGTTACTGGCCCTCAAAAAATTACATCTGTATTAAGTTCATAGAGCACGCTACAGTCATTTAAGTTGGGACACCTCACAAGTTTTTCTTCCATCTAAGATTATGCGGCCATTTTGATGGTATTATAACCTCACTTTTATTTGACAGACACATTTTTGTGAAAGCATATTTTCGTTTTTATCTAAGTTTTAATATACATTACAATACTAACAAATAGTAGCAGACTTAGATACTATAAATTACGAATGATTTTCTCTCCTTTATATTCTTAGACCAGAAAGTGCCATACGGCTTATTAATGGTCTCTAAAAAGAATAAATTTAACGAATATGCGGATTTTTTACTAAAAAGAAAATTATTTAAATTTTTCATTTATCTTTCCTTCTATTTACTTTTAATTTTCCAGGTGGAATAACAACTTCAGACATGTGGTAAATTTCAAGGATTTAATTTATTTACTAGCATATAAAAACAATATTTGTTTCATTAGCTGTAACTGAATAGTGAACAAATATTCAAAAACACAAATAGGCAAACATATGAAAATGTTTTGAAATGCTTAACACTGAATATCTCATAACACGATTCAAGGGTTAAGTGATTCTTCCACCAAGCTCCTCAATTACAGTAAATATAAGCGAAATACGATTAGACATATCGGTTTCTATTTGTGAGTTGCGTGACATTTTTCGTATGCCTTTGTCGGGTTTCGCAGGCGAAATATCATTTTACACTATTGTAAAATGACTTATACTATTATGCACATATTGTTTGTTACATTTTGACAAAAAACTAGTCGGGATTTGCTTTTATCGAGTCGACTCATATATTTATTATAATAAATAATTGAAAAATAATAAGTTGACTTAAATAGTGGAATGAGAAGGGTGTGGATTTCTGTTAAAATCGAAATCAATATGCCACCACGACTATGCAGCACAATTTACTATAGTTTCACACCCTTTTTTTGACTGTGCTGTTTCATAATGGTGGATATATGCATATTTCAGTTGATTCTAAACTATTCTTGATAATTGAATTGCTGTGTGCTCGTTTATGCTGCTATATCATTATGATCTTATAAAAATATTTGAATTAGAATTAAAAACGAATGCACAAACTTAAATGTAACCATGTTTGGTTGACAGCTTCACTCGTTCCAAAATAATTTTCCTAACGCAGCATTGTTTGTCGACATTTTTAATGAAATATCTTATGTAGCCTACGTTAATTTTTTTGAAAATTTCAAACGCAATTCAACAGTATTTAATTTTTGATCAAATGTATAAAACTTACATATAAAAATACTCATTACATTAAATTTTACTTTTTTCCAGATGGATACCGTTTATCCTGAGCGAACCTCCCTACTATACCGACGACCAGTCAGAAAGAAGCTTCGTGGAAATGCCGCCAGATATCGCACACAGCCAGTCACATTTGCAGAAATACAAGTAAGTTTATTTACGAAAATCTTCTCAGTTTATGCAGTAAAATATTAATCTACTAATTACAGCACAGAAAAATCATTATGTTTTATGCATCACATTAATTATTATGAGTCCAATTCTTGTAATAGGACATTGAAGTTGTATAAGAAAAATTTGGTAATATTTTGGTAAATCTGTATTTTTCAAACGGAAAGTGTTAATAAGTATTGTGTGAGTCACATTTGTGTTCTACTTAAAATATTACTGACCAATATTTGATTACTATTCAGACTTAAAATAATTTCTAAGAAAAGTAATCCGTAAATTGTACAAACATTATTATTTATTTGATGGCTTATTTCTACATTAACTCCGAATCTGACACCATTTATCATGAGATAATGTATATTTATATGATTGTATCCTTTTCCAGGAAGTCGATGAAGAAAACTTGGAAGAATCAACTGAGTCACAAAAAACAGCTCCAAGAAAGTCAACAACATCTGTAGTTGACCTCAATCGGAAATTTGATGAATTCAGAAAGCTCAGGGACAAACGATACAGCAAATCCGAGAATGACTCACCGAGCCCAGAAGATAGTCCAGTCAACAGTCCCATTAAAGATCCTACGGCAGGGATATGTCATCCATTAGAATTGGCGGGAAATTCAAATAATAAAATTCCGGGTGGTGTTGCCACTCCTGGGAAAATTATTCAGCGACCGTCTATTTAGCAGACATTATTTTACTAAACAATAATTTAGTTTTACAATAAAATATTGGCGGTAATAATTCTATAAATTAGTTGTTGACTTAATGTGAATTTGTGGTATAAAAGCGCATTTATGAATGATTGAGTTCATGTAAGAAATAATAATATATATTTATACATTTAAGTGATAATTTTAAGAACTAAGTGGTAGTGGCTGAACTAGTTTTTTGATGTATTACTGTTATTGAATGGTTTAATATGTTAAATGGAGTAATAATTATTAATGTGATTAGGTATTTTATTTTGTTACCTACATAATTTAAATTTAATTCAACCCAGAAATTAGATTACATGGTATATTAGCTCTTACCATATTTGATAAAATCAATTTACAGAGATTTACTGTATGGTGATTGTTTAAATATTATTAACTTTACTTTTTAAAAAACTACCAAATTTTTCATAATAATAAAAAATACATATATATAGCCTTTGTAAATGTCTTATGGAATGTTATAAATAAAATAAAATAGCAAATAATTTAAGATTTTTTTTACCTTATTTTCCACAATCATTAATGACTGTATGCTCGATACAAAATGGTTTCAAAATACTTTTAAAACATTATCTTTTAGCCACAGCATTGAAATATTTTCACTCTGAGTTTATCCACAATTCCTACCAATTATAAAAAAATCAACATCATCATTGGTAGGGTTGACACAACAATGTTCCTAATTATAACATCCTAGATAAATCATTCTCGCAAATTTAGCTAAAAAATTCCACAGAAACCTCCTCTGAATCACACATGACCTTTGAGAGTGGGCAGCAGCTATGGTCTAACATTTCTGTACTGCAGATATTTCATTCCGTCTCTCTTTCGAAGAGAGTAGAGATAGCAGGACAGGGCTGGTACTTAGCTAATTGCGCTCAGTATGCCCTGTTTTTAGGATCGCAACCGTGAGAGGGAGTTTTAGACATCACAGACATCCATGCCTTCAAACAGAATTCCATAAATCAATTTATGAAAGTAGCACTGGGACTTAAGCTCATGAGCATCGTAACCGAAGTCAACGACATTGACCACTGCACCACAGACCCAGCAACTCATATTACTATATGAAATGTGTTCAGATATAACATGATAATAATATTTATCGTTCAAAATTACAACATGAAACCTTTAATAGACCTCGTTCTTTGAAACGTAAAACATTGATACAGTAGATTTTTGGTCAAATTCGAAATTAGTAAAAAGGTTCTAATTATATTGTAATTTATGGTTAAATCAGATGTTCTGAATATAATAATCATGTGATCAGATACATTCAGGATGTAAAGCCTGTGGTACCCATCAACGATTTGAGAAGCCATACCCAGACGTGTAAACTTTCTTAAATATTATATTATTTAGACTTGAATTCAAGTCATATCAAAATTGAAAATTGGAGTTGGAATTGTCTCATATATGTAAACAACATCACCTATTACTAGCATCCCCTTGTCTACATTAAGAAGAATATCAAAGATGTTATTTCAGTTTTCAAATAACCACACTTGAGCATTGAAATTTTAAAAGAAATCTTCATAAAATACGAAATGTTTCTAAAGAGATCTAAAGAAGGCTATTGTTGTTAGCACTATTCAATGATTAGTTTATCTGACACAAGATGTCTCTGTCTATTGAACTTGGCAATAAAGAATTCATCCCGAGATATTTACTTAGAATTGACATGTTCAAATGACCTATTTTAAAATATCACATCACCTCTTCCTGATGAATTAACCAAAAACCTTACAAATTAATAGTTTTGTATGCTAAATATAAGGTAAGCTCCCAGTTTTTGACATATTGCGTTTGGAATTTTCGGTAGTGAGAAGTATTTTATCGAAAAAGAAAAACTGTCTTCCTGCTATTCAAAATTTTTAGATAACCATTTATTTTCTTTTGTATTCCTTAAACATTTTGGTTAAGCCTACCATGTTAAATGAGTCAACTGTGTTGGTATTTCTATAATTATTATTTAAAATGTATTAAATTAATTTGTAAAAGTTATTTGTGAAATAAAACGAGAAATCACAACAGATTATCCATTTATTCATATCATGTATTCCATTTATATCCTGATCATAATAAAAATTACAAATCCTTTATATGACATTACATTATTAAAATTATTTTTTTATATTAGGTATATAATTGTTACAGGTAGTTACAGTAGAGAGATTATTTCATTAAAAAGATACTAATCAGCTAAAACCTATTTATCACACGTTTAAGAGTTAACCTAATTTTGACTATTTACAAAAGGGCGTTCTTATGAGATACGTTATTATTATTAAATTTAAAGAACATTTTATGTGGCAGTTGTATAACACGTATACATTTAAAATAACTACAATACATATATATTTTAATTATCACATTCAATTGTAAATAATTTAAATACTATCAAGAGAGCTAACACCCACATACACCATTTTAAATACACATTAATAATTTTCAAATTCAATTTATTAAGTTAAACATAGTAGGATATTTACTGACTGAACACAAGATTTTTACGTAGATTTTTAAGATAGCAGATAGCAGCTTTTTTTTAAAATTTGTTTCTTAATATTCATTTCTAGTTATTTTGATGAGAATATAGAAATGAAGTATCAGATTAATTTAGAAAATTCGAGTTTTTATGAATCGAGATTCTTCAAAATTTGACACATCCAACAAACAAAACAAAAACTTAATAACTCATCTTGCAGAGGGAGTGAAATATAAGCTTCAAAAAAATTATTGATTAAAAATGAATACAGTAAAACCAACATGTAATATATAACGGACCTCGATACAACGGACTTCTCACTTAAACGATACATTTGAAAATTGTTAATTAATCCAGTTAATAACGTTCTATGTGTGATAAACATGTGATCCATAGCACC
The DNA here is from genome assembly GCA_022494535.1 of Himalopsyche phryganea. Lineage (NCBI taxonomy): Eukaryota > Metazoa > Arthropoda > Insecta > Trichoptera > Rhyacophilidae > Himalopsyche > Himalopsyche phryganea. Next base: position 517,952 of record JAGVSL010000060.1, on the reverse strand, counting down.
AACATTGTAAAAATTGTGTCGGGCAATTATCGGTTATTGGCGGGATGTGGCTTTGTCTATAATTGAATTAAGTCATTTACTTTCTAGGTTTTATGAGGTTTTACTGGACATTGAAAATTAATGTTTTTTAATTCATAGAAAGTAAAAAAGCCTTGATAAAAATTAATTATTAGCAAAGAACATTTTTTTATCACTTCTTTCTGCAAAATGACTGAAAGTGAGTTCTTGTTTTGTTTGTTGAGGGTGTCGAATTGATAGAAGTTTTTTGGAAAAGAAACTAGATCTGGATGCCCGATATAACCATCACGGTTATTTATATTGGACAAAAACAGGATACCTCTTTCAAAAGACATAATTGAGCAATCCCAACGAATATGCTCCGAATCTGCTCATCACCACAGGGACAATTTTGATTTCGCAAATCAAAATAATATATATCTTATAAACATAAATGAGCAGAACTATTTAGTGAAAATCGCCACAATTAAATAGTATATATTTCGTGTCGTTATATTTCATTACAAATTATTATAATGACAGTTTACACAACAACATCAAATTACAATTCTGAAAGTAAAGAATTCTGTAAAACGGATAAACAGATAAAACGCATTTAAGATGTTATCATTGATAACAAATGGAATTAGAATTTTCAATGATACAACTGAAATGATTGAAGAGTTTGGTATAATTTAAAAAATATGGACAATTACAATAGATAATATTTGACGTGCGTTGTAGTGTACCTATAAAAGGAGATACCCCATTTCTCGTAGGGCAGCAGTATTGATCTTATAAGGTCGAATAATTAATATGCAACTTGTAACAACCATAACTTTTCTGTCAAAGATAGGGTTATGCAGTTCTGTCAATTCAATGCAAGATATTTGACCTTTGAAGAATTATCTGATTCTTTCAGTTTATGTTGAACAAGTGTTACATTAAGTAAACACGCAGAGTTTGAGGCTAGTCGTGAGATTATTTTATTATTTAAGCAAAGTATGGAAGCAAATTATTATTTGTTTTAATATAATATATGAAAGATTCTCAAAATTAAATGTTGCATCATAATTTTTATGTACTTATTTTAGATGCAGAGGAACAAAGCTATTATATAGGATAATCGAAAATTTAAATATATTATTGTCCTAATATTTACGTATATCTTTCTTAAAAATAACATTTTGATTTCGCTTTTCTCTCATACTTACTTTATGTTTAGTATAATTTATTTCATTTAACACTCTTACATAGATAATTAACAATAAAAACATAATTCCTTGAAATTGTGATGAATTATTAAGGCATCAGCCAAAATTATTTGTTACAGAACAATGAAAAAAAACGACACAATATCAAGTTTACAAGAAAAGAAGTTATTCATAATTCAATTTTATATTTTGTGTTTATTCCAATACTGTTGTTTACTCCAATACATTGCAATACATTGCAATATACAACAATAAAGTTTATGTCACTTATGTCGACGTTATGCATGAAAATTTAATTTATATTTGATGGATTCAATAATAAATATGGCTAAAAATTATTCATTATTTTTGGATATCTATCTATATACAAAATAATTGTCTATTCGGAATGTAAGGTACACCTAATATACATTATTCAAATGGACAATAAACATTCATTCACACATTTAACATGTTTGAAACATTTTCTAAATATAATCAATTGAATCACACATATCATTAGTTCAGTAAAAAAATATATTCAAAATTAGTTAAACATTTTTTTTGGTATTTAGTTGTAACAGTTTCTTAAAAAATATTAATTACTGTTTGTATTGGAAAAGCTAGATTATCAAAATCTGAAACTATGTGGGAAATTGAAACTTACGGGTGTAGAAACAACAATAACCATCATTTCAGACAGAATTTAATTTAATTTATCATAAAAGGATACATAAGCCATATCAATTTGTTTACCAAAGTAGCTTTTTACACGAACATCAACAAAATCCTATATATATTACAGTGCCTCAATCATTATATTAAATACAGTGGAACCCTGATCTATCGTTCATGTATTTATCGCTTTCCCTCACTTATTATAGTTCTGACAAATGAGAACAGTGTTAAAGAGTCATTCATTCATCGTTTTTTTTTTGAAGGACCTTTAAAAAACGATAAATTTGGGTTCAACTGTATGTACTTCCAATATTTCAATCATTTGAAAAATTAATTTAGATTTGTAGCTGGCATTGAAAGAAAGTTTTAAGCCGAATAATAAATATTGGAAATAACATTATCAAAGGATTCAGGCTGTTTTGTAAATACTCATTTTCAGTATAAGACTAAAATTGAAAACTATTTAATTTCATTTGTTGAGGCAACAATGTTACTAATTTGAATCTTATGTTATTGAAAGGGAGTTATTATTGGCTACAATAAACATGTTTTACATTGCTTTGAACTCAAATGCCTGTTTTCTAAAATTGTTCTATTGTTACATAAGAATGATTTTTTGATAACACAAATTAAGACATAATAAATAATAGATATAATTTTATGACAAGCTCAACAGAGCCACTACCTTGGAAACTAAAGATTTATTCATTATGTAATTTTTAGTCATTTGAAATCTACAAAACATACAAGTTTTTAGAAGTTAACGTTTTGTAAAAAAAAGTGGAGGGTATTTTACATTATAACTACCCCATTTCCTCAATTATAAGACGTCAATTGTAACAAGCTCCCTTATTTTAAAATACCAATAATATAGACATCACGAAACCTTTATTTTCATAAAGAAGTACATGTATTCTCTTACCATTGGTCTGAAACTTAATTGCGTTCATTGTAAGATTTTCCAAGACTTCCCAGAAAATAATTATCTTCTTTTGAATTTTATATAGCGATTCTATAACTTCATCGATTATCAGACACACACCAAATTCAGAGATTTCAAAATAGGTAAAAACTTACGTCTTATAATTAAGGAAATACAATAGTTGTTTTGAAATCTTATTAATTGATAGCTATTTTGATATCAGTTCTTAATTTAATCAAATAACTCAATGTTTTGAGTTAAAAAACACCATTTGTAGCTTTCAATACTTACACTGAGATGTCTTGACGTTGAGTGCATGAAAAGTCATGCATGATAAAATATGACATAACCTTGTAATAATAGGTTGATGCAAAAAATTTTACATTTTTCTATGATCCCAGCGAATTTTATTTTGCTAGGAACTGATGAATACCATCTGTTTTTAAAAGGTGCTATTGTATAAACGATGCTCTACTTTCTATTCAGTTTTGACCCAGCCAGGGTACAGTGAAGAGCCCATATATTTTTTCAAAATTTTGGTTAATAAAGTGCATTTACGTCATTTTTACTGCATGAATTCTGTTAAGACAATAGTGCCACTGTGGCAAACAAAAACATTTGCAATGTGTATGGAGCAGATATCATCAAAGTTCGACAAAAACAAAGATAGTTTTAACATAAAGTTAGTTCAAACAGAAAGAAAATTTCGATCTGGAGATTTTTCGTTAATTGATAAATCACCGGCAGGGCGGCATAAACGTCATCATTGACGCCAAACCACGTCAAGCCACCAGAGAGATGCATTGATGATGTGAGTCAACCAACCAACCGTATTGAGACATTTGAAACATATAGGGATGGTTTCGCGGTACGATGTTTTTTTCATCAATTGTCGGTTGCCAACGCGACCACATGTGGTGATGATGACCCAACATGAGCTAAATGAGTTGAATTGGGATGTTATCAAGCACCCACCTTATTCTTCAGATCTAGCTCCTTCTGATTATCATTTATTCATATCGCTGCTAAATTTTTTAAATGATAAAAAATTTGATACAATAGAGCAGGTAAAAACATCCCTTAGTAAATTTTTCGCATCAAAGTCAACGAAATTTTACTTCAACGGTATTAATAAGTTAATAGAAAGGTGGGAAAGGTTATAAGAACCGATGGAAATTATATAATTAATTAAAAAAATAACAAAAACCGTAAAAACATTTGCATCAACCCATTATTATAAAAAAAATGGGAATCTCTTAAGATAGTATCTCAACGATTGGCCCTGCCATAATTAAGGTCAAATAAATATATAACCAAAGCGGAAATGGATTGTTAAATTATAAAATGACATGTTGGTTGGAAAGTTTTGACATTGAATCCTCCTGACATGCGGATTAAATTTTTATTTTAGCAGCAACTCAAATTTAGACCCTCATTCAAAGCTTTTATTGTCATACAATGGACGGAAACTCAGATAGCTTAAAAATAAAATAAATAATTTTACCTAAATACTAAGAATAATTAATATTATTCTTGCTATCCATTTAGTACATTCACATCAATAGTACATGTAATTAAAACTTATGTTAACACCGAGCAGGCCAGCTGCTTTTATTTGTGTAATACCAATTTTTTAATGATAAAAGAATGTTATTTCTTATAAATAAATAGAATCATAACAAAATATGGAAAAAATTATTATAAGGAAATTAGATAATGATACAAAACAAAAGAATACAAATTTAAAAGTGGCATACAAGATGAAAAGGGTATTTTAAGACATTGCTGTCATGACAAGTAAATCAGGTGGTTTTTTTCAAATCCTCAGTTATAATATATACTGTGTAAAAATTTATCAACATATTTATGTTAGTGTTAGGTGCTAAGCTGAAAAATAGTATACTCTTCTTTTGTAGTTTCTGCTACAAACATGTGGGAAATCTTTAAAACACCATCCTGAATTAATATCAATTTTTGTTTATCTTATTTTTTAACCTATGACTAAGCAAAAAAAATGCTTCAACTTCGAAACAGATATGCAGTGTAAGATCTATATTTCCCATTAATCTCTTCCTGAGAATTTAACAAATATGGAATCTGACAAATATAAGAACAGTTTTTCCCATAAGAAATAATTGAAAGTCTGTTTCCAGCCTCAAAAAGTAATAGACGAAATCATGAAAATATTGCTAAAACTTTATCTTTATTATATATTCATAGACGGTGGTAGCAGCGGAAGAGAAAGAAAATTATAGTAAGGTGATGGGATTTGTTTTGCCGATGATTCAGTAGAGCTCGATACAACAAAGAACTTGACAATTGATAATATGAATTGGAAAGCAACAAATTAACTTAATGAAGTTATTTATTTACTTCAGTATTTTAAGTGATTTCTTGACACATTTGCTGCGCTGCACGAGAGTTTGAATGCACAAAGGCCCGAAAACAATATATTCAGTAAAATAAGTGGCATTTTTGTTACTGTACATATAGATTTCTTTAAAAATACACTTTTTATAAGCAGTGCCTTCAAACAAAATGCAAAACCATAAGATAAATCTGATATATAATTTTATTAATTATGTTCTTCCATGGTAAATATCAAATCCAACAGTTCCAACCAAAAGGCTTTATTCAAATGGTTTGAAAAATGCTCACTGGAACATCGATCTTTTGATGGAATGGTAAATAAATTATATTTTTCTATAAAACAGTTAAATTTTCAACATAATCTAAAAAAAATTGATACAATTATCCTGTCTCCGTACCTTGCCAACACAAATCACAATTACCGCGTGGAAATAGTTAAATATAGTATGTAGCTTGAAAATAGACAAATAATATTATAAAATATTAGAATAAATTAACAAAGTATTTAGTTCTACAAAATTTTATTAGGTATTTGATAGATATTTCGGCTTGACGCCATCGTCAGAACTATACAAAAACTTATTTTTGTTTAGCTATATATACTGTTTAGAAGAAATAGATAATATTATGTCATCTCACGCGCTCAAACATCATAATGTTTGTTCAAAATTAAATCATTTTAAACAGTAATTGTGTTTTTAGAAAAGGAACTTATGTGGTGTTATTAATTAGACATTAAAATAAATGCATTGAAATTTTACTGATTATGCGTAATTACATGGGCTTCCTGTAATGGATTAATCCAGCACCGTTACTTAAACCACATAATAAAATTTTGTAGAACTAAATATTTTGTTATTTTATCTTATTATAATGGAGTTCTACCAAGTAAATGCCAATTCAATCAATAAATAATATGAAATTTATAAGGCATTTTTACATTATTTGCAATAAGAAGTTACAAATATTGATGTAATCATTTACCACAAACTATATGCAATCATTGTGGAATATTTTTAAAGAGAAAGCAAATGTATTGGATATATTGTTCTATGATATTACATGGCATTTGAATGGTTATGATCGGTAATAAGTATTGCATGTTGCGAAGAAATCTGTATGTTTACTAACATTACTTTTTTGAAGCAAGAGCTATACATGCAAAGAGTTTAATGCTTTTTTTCACAGATGTCAGTAAAAATAATAATAATTAAAAAATAAATAATATATCAAATGAAACAATAATATGTACTACTTAATTTAATAAAGATATTTTTAGTGGCAGTTTTTTTTAGTTAATTACTTAATAATAATCGAGAATAATACAGAGAGCTTAAGGTCCAACAAACATAATAATATTTGTAGTAATAGAAAATTTTACTATAATGAATAATTATTTTGAGCAAATTTATAAATCTGAAGATATTATTAAAATATTTGCTTTTTTTTATTAAACATTTGAGCGTTTTAAAAGTGAAATTTTGATAAATAAATTATATTAAATATAACATAGTAATGATGATAAATAATTGCTAGCAGGTATTTTTAAAATTAATATTTGACAGTTATTTTTTAATGTTTTTACTAGGTCAATACAGAAGACAGTTTATATAAACCCTTAGACATTTTCAGATAAAAATATATATTTTTAGTATCTACTGGCAAGTATTCCATATTTTAACATCGCAAGAGTTTTTAAGCAAAAAAAAAGTTTAATAATTATTGTGTATTTTCATCATCAAAAACGTACCAAGTTCTATTAAAAAATGAAGCCCGACTTAGCTAAATTTTCTATGTAAATTCAATATCAAAGGAATAATAGGCACTTTACAGCACAATTTATTATCTGATGATATCAAAGGATAGATAAAAAAAAAAGTGTTGCCATATTTCGAACTAAACACCAAACTATATGACTAGAATCAATCTCAGCTTGTATAGCAAAACGATCTGGCAACAATATTGATCCTGTAATAATATCAAAATAAAAGAACAGAATGGTATTTGGTTGCTTATACATACAATGCGAGAGTCCACATTGTTTATAAAAATAAACATAACTTCGTTATTTATTAAGTGTCACCATATGCTAAATGGAGGCGGAGTATACAATGGTTATATCTTTACCACAGAAATCTACGACTGATTCAAATTAGGTATACTATTCAATTGCTGAGGCACATTATCACCCAGCACTTCCCTGTGTCTTCTCAGCATCCAATGGAAGCTCGTCATCTTGATGAAGAGTCGTTACCCCAGAAACAGCACCACCAGCATGCAAAACTGCATGTAAAGGTTCCGCAACCGTAGTTTCTTCATCAGCCTGGACAGACGTTTCTGCTGCTGATGGAATCGTTGTCAAAAATCTCACAGTCAAACGTCCCGGTGACGAAGGAGGATCACATATCTCATCTCTGATAGCGTGCTGTCTTGTCAATCGAGGCTTAGGCCTACTCCTTGAAGGTTCACTGGACGCACTAGATCTTGACATTCTCCAAGTGCTGGTGCTGGCTGTTGTTGCAGAACCTGATGAGTCGTTTCGAGAACTTGATAAGTTTGAATCTTGAGAAGTTTTTCTCCCGACTAGCCACGAAGAAGTACGTCTCTTTGGATCTAATAACCGTAGAGGAATTCCACAATGATGATTGTGCCTCCATGAATCCGAGCGACTAGAGCTGAAGTTCTCGCTGGAAGATACTGAACTGGCTCTCTTATGCTGCTTTTGCTGTATTTCGGCAATCTGGTAAGCGTATTGATCAGATCGATTTCGGTGTCTATGTGAAGTGTCACGCTGTAGACATGAGAAGAAAGCTCTAGCCCTGTTCAGTATTCTGTTCTTTGGCACAACATTTGTTCTTCCAGGAGGTGGAGCCCCTCCACTGTCACTCAGCAGTTTCGCACTACAGCTACAAGCTGGAGGATGATGTTGTTGTTGATGTTCTCGTGATGATCTATCGACGAGACTGTTTGTATTCGCTGGAGTCTGTCTATTGCTGAAGTTTGAGCTGTGGCGACATCTACCGATACCACGCGTGACCCTTGATTCTTCGATGGCTTTGCAAATAAGTACACAATCTTTCTTGAACTGCTTTGTAAGGATTGCGTAAAGGAAAGGATTACAGCAAGAATTTAAAGGCAAAATAAAAACAGTAAAAACTTTGGCTTGTTCAAGAGAAATCAACTGCAGACCAAATGCAGCTGTTAAAGAAAAGAAAGCAATCGGAGACCAGCAGAGAAAGTCAGTGAATACTAAGAGAGCCATTCTTTTTGCTATCCTTGAATCGTTTGAATTCCATGCTTGCGATCCACGGATAGCACAATACATTTTTAAGTAGCATCCCATCAAAATAAGAAAAGCTACACCATTTATAAACATCAAGAAAACAACATATGTAAGACTTGCTGGACCATTAGTTGTCTCGAATGGAAGGCAAATAGCAAACTTTCTGTAATCAGAAATCCCTAACAAAGGAAGAGTAGCCATTGATAACGAAAATGTCCATCCAATCAACATAATATATCCAGCATGTTTAAGTGAGAGTCTTTTATTCAAATGCATGGCGTGAGTGATTGCGTAGTTTCTTTCCAGGGTGATAACTGCAAGGGTAAAGACGGAAAGTTCAGAGCTCAGAACACCAAGGAAGCCGGCAAGTTGACAACCTGCTGACATCTGCCAGGGTATTGCATACATACGGAATTCTCCCAACGTAGATGCATCCACGACGGCAAGAAACCCTGGAAATATAAAAGAATTGTGTTGATACAGCTACGAATAAAATTATCCTTTTCAGTTCTAAAATTATTTATATCGTAGGGTTCATTATCTGTTGCTTTGTGCTAAGATTCGATGTTTTCTTCTTATGATACAAATGAACTGGGGGCATAATCTGACAATCTTTTAAATGTGTAGGTTTACTATTATTTACTAAAACTATGGTTTTTTTTTTGAAAGTCACTCAAGTCAGTCTATCTTGGAAAATATTAAGGACTCAAAGAGTGCCGTTTTTACAAAGGTAGTTGTTTTCTAAATAGTTTTTCATTTTTTTTTCTGGGAGAGGTACGACCAATGGTTAGCCAAACTAAGAAAACAATGTCAGATAATCTCGTCATGCCTGGAAGAGAAGTTGGTCGCAGATTTCGCTTGCTATACAAAGTTTTCAATGACTGTCATATTATACTCGAAGTATCAAACAGTAAAATCATCACACTGTGTGGCTAATACTCACCCCAAGTATTGGTGCTGACAATAATGATTGTTCGTAAATGCCCATGCTTTTCAGATGATGTAAATTAAGTAGAATAGAAGAAATGATTAAGAGAACTTATTTATAAAACTTAATGTCTTACCAAGATATACGCCCATGAAAAAATCTGCCGCCGCCAGGTTGCAGACGAGGAATCTTGGCACATCCATCTTACTGCGGCTGAAGATAAGGACAAAAACAACCGTTCCATTACCAAGCATTGCCAGAAGGAAAACGACCCATACTCCGCAGCGCAGGGTCCACCAGTCGAACAGGTCTTGGCAGGGCAAAAATGGACCTGAAACAAAAAATCATTCAGTTAGTTAACATAGTATGCGACATATTATAATACAATTATGTTTTTCATTAATCAGACATATTTTGTAGTTTAAATACAGAATAAAACAATGCTGAAAAAACCAGCAAAACAACGTAATCTGTAAGTCATTGGGCATTGTGGAGTTCTTTCAGAAATTACCCTTCTGAAATTTCTGTACCCGTGACCGTACAACTGAAGAGGATAACATTCAAAAAGCGACCCCCAAATTCTGTTCTGCGAGGTGAAATTATGAGTTCCCAAAGACCAAAGATAATCTCAAATCTAAAGTATTTGTTTCTGATCTACGCTTAAAATATTTAAGGCGTTCCATTCTGTTTTGAAAACTAAAAAATTGGGACGCGATTTCTTTTTATTGAGAAACGCTACTCTAAAGAATTACCACTTGTCTACATTGGCGGCCAAATATTATTAAAAAATATATTTTCAGAAATGATGATTGTTTAATATTTTGTATAATGTTATTTATCAGAATGCACATCGTCTTATTTAAATCATGAGCAAATTTGCTACCCGTTTAGCTAAAGCGCTTTTTAGGTTGCTCAGAAAATTTAACTGATTATTCGCCATTTTCCATTACAAAGGATTCCCTTTCTACCCAATGAGCACCGCTATCTTGGAAAACAAAGTGGAAGGAATTACGTTTATTGGGAATTTCCCCTGTTTACGCAATGAAGTATAATAATTGTAATTTAGTATTATGAAAAACGGTATGATAAATACGAAAGTTAATAAAATAATTTAAAAAAAATACAGTTAAAGAAGATAGATGATTCATAGTTAATAAAAATGTGTAGGTATGGCACATCATTCGTTCACAATATTTTTTTTTTATTTCTCTTTCAACCATGTCCTCTCAAAATGTGAAGCATGTAGACTTCTAAAAGAGCATTCAAAAGGTTAGTTGCTCAAATTCTTTTTTTTTGAGAGGGTAAGGAGAGAAGGATGGAGTAGAAGAAAACATTTTGTTAGTCGTTCTAATTACGTCTCATTTTAAGAATCGGATAAGTGGATGGGCATTTAGATCTCATAAACACTCAAGTTTCAACAGAATAGTAAAACACTCAAGAGCGTTGACCACTCTACTTCATTAATAGCCGGTATTGTGTGTTTTAAAACGAGAATTCGCATTAAAGCGAAAACGTAACCAAAGTCTCTTTCTCGTTTTAAAGCACACAAATCACCCGATCGCACGTAGAAGCGTCTGTGTATAAAACCAGCTAATACCTAAGTTTATTTGAATGGGAGCAAATCAAACTTGGATATCTCCATAGAATTTAAAAAAATGTTTATACAGGTTGTTAAAAGATGTGTCTTTATATGAATTCAACTAATACGAATATTAAATAAAGAATACTTCCAATCGAAAATGAAATAGATTTGAGGTAAGTGTGATATTATTCTCATGAAAAATTTACTCTATAAAGTAAAAAATAATAGAATACTAAAATTATAGAATATATAGCATCAGGAAAATTTACCTGGTAAAGGTAGACACTGAGCTCTCCTCGGAATATCGCTGGGCATCATTCTGCCAGTTGAATCTTCTTCGAAGTACTCTTCAGCGTAAGCAGGAAGGTTTCCAGGATATGTGAAGTCAGAACCGAATGACTCCCACAGCTCTTTCATCTGAGGGCCAAACTTCTTCGATTGGTTATCTGAAAATTAAAGCAAATTTAATTAAATTGAAAGGTATACAATCGTTTACTTCTATTTATTCAGATAAGTCATTTGAGTTTCAGATACTCTTAATAAATATGTTTTCAAATGAAAAATCCCCCTTTATCTATACTTTAGGTTGGTATTTTCCAACGTTGTAGCACGTGAAGACCGGCAAAAACTATTGCAGTCAGATTACAAATGTTTTTTTATACAAGCAGAAAATTTCAATGCAACGGCACCGGTCCATGGACCACAGGTTGGGAAACATTTCTTTAGATCATTATACTTAATTTTTTTTAAATATTGTTTTCTTCGCCAATAATTACTGATCGTTGTAATGAACTGACTAATAATTTAAATATATTGTTACAATTTTCATTGCAATCAATTTGAAATTAGAGTAGACTAAAATAATTGTTTTTTTTTGATTTTTCTTTTCTTAAGGTTTAAAAGTAGTCATTGTAATTTTCTTATATCGAAATTAAATTATTGGAAAATGTATTAGTTGCTATTTAGTTTTTATTTGATTAAATCAAAATAACTTTAATCTACTAATTTTGAAATGCAAAATGAATATCATTAGTCGGTATTATATATTTTAATATAAACCTTTCCTTGCACATACGATGTTCATCATATTTGTAACGTAATTATTCCCCTTTTCAGTCAAAGAACGATAAAACTTTTGTTGTGCTGCTATTTTCGTATGACCTAATTTTCAACTACAAAAAAAGAAAAATAACTTCTTGTGTACTTAAAAAGTTATGCCACTCCAATGTAAGAGCCCCAGAGGATATTTTTTATACGAGAAACAATCATAACATAATTAAATATAAATAAGTAAGGACACACTGACGATAACTGTTGAAGTACAGACATAATATATCATAAGAGACTACATAGCTATGAAAACTTTATAAGTTGTTTGTTAGTTTCAGGAACTAGGTACTTTTCTAATTTACAAAACACTTCCCTTTAAGAGACAGAATTTTTTTAAGTGTTTACATGACCAAGACTTTATCTCGTATTTCCGGCCAAACTAAAAGGAAAGACTTGAGGATGTATGCTTTAAAAAATAGTTCAAACATTTATGTAGAGAGTTTAGACAACAGATCGTGAAAATGTGAAGTAGTACACAAAAAAAAAATATTTGAAAAGAGCTCTCGATATTCAGTCTTTCGAATTTCAGCTTTAAACTGCCGATACGCTGCATCAATCGTCAGCTCTATGTATTACACATACTTATGCAGCTAGACGCATGCTTGCGTACGTGCTGGCGGTGAATATGAAGACTGGCCGGCATTTTTTTTGAAAAGTCGGAGATCAAATCTTTTTCTGCTTTTTCATATTCTTCGATTTATTTTAGCGAGAATGCAACAAGTTTAGTTTACTCTTGATGTATTTTGGATGACTAATACATAAATTTGGATTATTGAGATTTTGTACACTTCCATGTATTTTGTCACTAACACTTGATATTGAAATTCCATCAAGCACCCTCAGTCGATGTCTTAAATTATACTAATACATAATTATCCATTTTTACTGTTGGATCTATTTTTAGCCATAGTGAGGGCTTAAACAGATCAATTGACTGAAAATAAATTTGTAATGGTTAAATAGAGTCGTAGTCAAGTATACTTCATAATAATTCTCATGGTACGCATTTCTGTGAAATGACTTCTGTAAATGCCGATTTGATCAATCCAAAATTTATTTTCAATACAAAATCGTTTGCAATAAACTCAACGATTTTTTCTAAATTCATTTGTTATCAACTCGGAGATAAAATACATATGCGCATGTCTAAGATAAAAAATATAAAAATGATCAGATCAAGATTTGATAATGATCGTGCCAGTAAAGGAACTTGACCACTGGGTTACAGATTCCGATCATTCAATCCGAGACGGCCACAATTGAAGCATAAAATAAATCGCTTAGCCCTACATGCTGTACGACATTGTTTGTGTTGTTCATTCGCGACTCATGGCAAACTAGTGTATATTACAGAGTCATGTGCGTTTATCTAGTAGCAGGTTGAAATTCGTTGGCTTGGCGGACCTGCTGGCGGAGGGAGTTGTCAAACAAAGCCAGTACCTGTCCCAAGGTTTCAGCGTTTGTGAAGATGATGATAACTTTATTGATATCAGAGTATATGTTTAAATTTAGAATGTTAAATTGACGGTAGCTTCACAAAGGAAATTAATGCGGAAACGGAAGTAAAACTTTCTGAAGCTTTTTACTCGTTATAAGTGCAGCCGACATGCGATGTTGTCGATATGTGCATTGAAAATAGTGGTTGATGCCGTAAGTTATAGTTATTTTAAGAAATTTATGCACCAACGGTTGATTGCAAAAAAATACATGGTAGGAAAATGAACGTCGAGAAATCAGATTAAGAGTTGAATCGAATTACCTGTAGCCGAACCGCACCACCGAGTGGTTTTTGTTACAGTACAGAGAGTTTTATAAATTGATTTTTCAGTCGATTTACAGATTTGTGTTCGAAGTCATGCATGTCTGTGATGTCTTAAAATTCCCTCCTCAACATCCATTCCTAAAAACAGGGCGATGCAAAAGCGATCAACTGACCACTAGTCCTGCTTTAGCCTTACAGTTCTTATCGACACTTCAGACGTATAATCCCGTATTTTACAGAAGAGCGTCTGACAGATTCAAAATGCAGTTACAGAGTAACGGCTGAATCTATCTTCTTCAAAATTGGGACAATGATTTTATCTTTATATAAAGTCTTTCTCAAAAGCTTATACAAAACCGACTTTGGACTTCGGGTTTTAGGGTAAAGACTGTCGTATAAGTGGCTAGTTAGGTGGTTATTTATGCTTTACGAAGAAACGGTGAAGTAGGTACTTTCCCAATGATTTTTGATGCCTACCTATAGAACTGTGTGCGTAGACAACGAAAATGTACAAGACATAAAATCACGTATTTGGCACTTACGTGATTATACGTGGGGAGTGTCGATCTTACCATATTCGAAAAAGTTAGGTTAAGCAAATGAGTAACAAGGAGTTGTAAAAAATACTTCTGATGACATAAACTGCATTAGGTGTTCATATGCTTCACGTTGAAAGCAGAAATGGCTTAACAAACAAATCCGTTGCTTTTAAAAGCACAATAATTTTATTATTATATTTATATAAAATAAATTTTACCGTATTGCGGCCAAAGGTCTGTAAGGTTCGCGCTCCAGAGGCTGATATCAAAATCAGCGTCGCCCGGAAACAAGACAGCTTCTTTTGGTGGCGTTCTACCAGCTCCTGACCAGCTTCCCCATCCATTATATCCTCCATTGGCTTCAGAAGCCTCAACGAGAGGAAGAAACGCGCAGCAGTGATAGGCGTAGGAGAGTACCAAAGTCTAAAAAGTGTGCAAAATTAAGTAAACAAAATAAAAAAATATCCCACTTTGAGAACATTTGAATAGTTGAAGCATATTAAAATAAAAGTGACAGTTGATGATCGAAATATTTTATTCACATAGATATTTAAATGAGTTTTTGTGACATCACATTTTCCCTATTTTCAAATAATAACCTAATGTAAGAACCCCTCCCCTCCCTTTAATTTGTAGTGCCACATAATAAAGATCCATGTAGATTCAATAACAATATTTTACATATACATATTTTTTTAAATAAAACACAATTTGTTTGTACTATTTACACATATTTATAATGATCAGAACCGGTTTCGATAATCACGAGAATTATCAACTGAGCTGCTGGTAATGAACGAAACCGGTCGTGATCATTATAAACATGTGGAAGTAGCAAAAACAAATTGTGTTTCATTTTTAAAATATAATGCTTTTCTACCAAAAATTGACAGTTAAAAGTGAATATTATATTTGTTTTGATATATATCTCCCTGTATATTTATAGCTCCAAAAGTATACACGTCACAACACAGCACACCCACATTCTCTCTCTCCGTATGCGTATCGTGCGTATCAAGCGCATTGAACGAATGTTGGCAGATGATACTGACACGTATATATGTAGTCAATTTAATACCTGTGTGGGAATACACGACGCATGGTATCGTGAAATGTGATAGTTCAAGTGTATGGAAAGCGGAGACGGCGAGTCATCATTTTTACACAATGGCAGTCGCCAAACGTGAGAATGTTTCGCCGACCGAAATCAACGGAAATATGATTGTTCGTGATAAATGCGTGATTATTATCGGAGACCTTCTGTGACCGTGAGAATCGTCATATACGATTATCGGTAGACGTGACACAGTGAGACAAAAATATAAAGAAAAAATTATCAGTCTTTCGCCAACCTCCGATCGGGAACCACCTATTCATCCGTCATCGTCATCTGTCGTCAACATCGGAAGAAACGTACAAACATTGGAATCAACATTAATTCCTAAGTCTGTGCACTGTTTTAAAATTTTAATATCATAATTCTACTTTATTTTACTCATAAAAGTATGAAAACCATGGTTAAAAAATATTCCAATATGGCAATCTATTTTAAAAAATCTTACAAACTACCTATCCGTAGTTCTCGGTCAATTTTATGAAGATCTCTCTTTTATAAATATAATCATGTAATTCATATTTTTTGTTCTGCTTCGCCATCCTTTCATTAATGAAATAAGGAATATAATGCAAAGCTCTATCATAAATAATAACCTTGTTGAATATTAAAAGCAATCAGTTTTATAGTTAATTCAATAGGATTACTTATAGAAAATGCTTTACCTGTATTCTTGGAAAAACTTCAGGTTGATGAAATTCTCTGAGAAATGGGTTATTGAAGGTTTTCAGATGAAGTAGTTTTTGTAATCCATTTGCTGGTAGATGTGGGAAGGCATTATTTCCAAGATTCCTACGAAAAAACATGGAGTACAATTATGTATTACGTAAAGTTTTGTAATGAAATTCACAATGAAGCTCGTAAAAGTAAGATTTTAATATGCTATAGCATTTTACCGGGGACCTATGCCTACAAACTAAACTTGCATCGTTAAAATAAATGTTTTTATTTTCAATATTATCTTTCTAAATTCTTTGTCATTTTTTAAAGATTTTTTTCAAATATTGAAACCGCGTTATAAACCTTTCTGTTAAGCACTGATATGGTATATATATATATATATATATATATATATGTCAATTTTACGTATTTTGATTGTTTTGACTTGCAACAGGGACTTCCTTAGAACAGGGTTTCCAACCACTTTTTTCTCCATTCTCAACAAAGTTCAGAATATAATTTCCCTCTTTCCAAGACAATCTAAATCTAACTTAAAAGGTGCTTTGCAAATATGTGTGTTTGTAATATTGAAAAACGACAGCAATTTCTCACCTAGAACTCTAAAATTCACCCCTAAGGGGGGAATTCCCCACTAGTTAGGAACCCTTAAATTTTTTATTTTAAATATTCGTTATATTCTAAAAGCAACAAAAAATAGTTTCTTTTAAATATACAATAATTTACTACTAAAACCACTAATCCAATGAATGATTAAATGTAGTTTGAAACAATTTATATCTACGTATTTATGTAATGGAAATGAAAGTGTCCGAGCATGCTTCTTTGAATTTATGCACTTACGTAGATACGATAACTGTGATTACCACACAGATACACTAAGAATTACTATTTTATCAACGGAATATAATAGTTACTGACCAAAATAATTAGTTGCCCATAAAACTGAATATTTTTTATCCATCTGTAGTTAAAACTTGAATCGCAATTTGCTAGAATATTGTGATTACGGTTTTTGTTTATGTATACTTTTATTTATATATGTAGATAAATTAATGTTTATGTAATTATTTTTATAATAAGTAGGTAGTAGAAGTGTTACTTACAAATCTTCAATTTTAGCTATAGGTAAAAAGGCGTCTGGATGTATCGCAGATACTTGATTGTCCTCCATATTCCTGAAATAAAAATAAAACCCTTTTTTAACATAGAAAATTAATGCGTACAATTTTATTCTATATGAAGAAACATTTTCTAATGTACTTATATTTACACGGCTGTACAGCGAACGCTATTGTTGCGGTAGTCCATTCACTTTGATTGTCAGCAACGCCTGCCAATTGTTTTTTTGTCGTATTCATATCGTGCTATCAGCAAGCAATTAAAGAGTAGAAAAGTACTCATTTCAAAATAATAAAAAATGCAGGTTTTTTATTGATTTAGATAATAATAAGATTTGGTTATAATGCTTTTGAAAAGATACAACGGTTCAAAGCCATTCCGTAAAACTTCATCCTACATAGCCTTCGATAAAATGTCTCTGATTAAATCATCAATAAGAAATCATTATGTTCAAAGAAATCAGAAGTTGTAGCGGTGATTGTTGAAAAACAATTTGAATGCCCTTTACATCACTATCGGGATTATGTTCCTGGACATATTATATTTTTCATTGCTTAACATCCGGCCCTTCTAACTTCATTTACTAAACTTGTCGTTACTGAAATACCTTTACTAAAATAATCTATCTCTTTCAATTCAATGTAGTTCTACGAAACGTAGCCAATCCACAATAATGTCAAGCTGAGATAATGGCACTTTACAATCACATGAAATTAAAAATGTAGGAAAGACGCTGCTCTGAGTTACTATTTATATGATATATATTATACAGCGATAATTGAATGTTATTTCTATTAAATATTGAATATGACCTAATAACCGAATGTTTTATATTGAATATAAGATAATTAAGTTTATTTTGATTATTAAAAGAGTAATGAGACTGTTACCTGAGTGCCTGGTTTGTGTGATCAGCACAATATTTCCTCAGTGTTTTATTTAATGAAAACATTTTTTTCAGCAGAACCTAGAGCAAACCTTCACGGACCTGATCGATATTATTTATTATTTATTGTGGATTGGCTACTTCCTCCATAATACGTCTAATTATGTTCCAAATTGAACAATAATCTGAATGCAAAAATTTCTCGGCATCATAGATTCAAATGTTCCCTTGTCGTATTACTTAGAGTTTGAGATTAGTTTACTGTTCTATCTAAATATAGGATAAGCGTTATTTTACTACTTAAAAATAGAAAAAATAGGTCTGGAGACGGAATTGGGTGCGAATCTATTGGAAGTGGCGTAAACAAACAACATCCGAAAAAGAGTTGTAAATATAAATTTGCTTTACGGTCAAGTTTATCCGATTTCCTAACAGGAAGCGTATTGGACAGACTGCGGTGATGTATGGTCACTATACACTGTGTTACACGAGCACATTTTTTAACAGGGATGCACACACTCTATTGCCACAGATTACTAAGTTATGTTTATTGGATACCATTGCTATCGTTTCTATTCTTAGTGGGCAGTTGCTTAGCAAATGTTTCGTTACTAAATTATGTAGATGTTACTATTGTTCTAGGGAAATATAGCGTTATACCCAAACATTCTATATTATATTCCAAAGCGCAATAGCACTAAGCATATTTGATATTTTTTTTGAAATTTGATTGATTTGACATTTCTTTTTATCTTTAAACCAACCAACCAATGAAATTTCTTAAAAAAAAGAAAAAATATATCATTGAAATCCTAGTACAACATAATATTATGTTTCATTGCTCAGGATATGCCATTTGCCATTTAATCTCGTTTGTGACGGCATGACAGTATGGTGGGATGAAGTAAACATCTACTCTCTCCTCCAATGACGCATTGATTTTTTGATTACCTTGTATATCTTTCTTGATGTAACGAAGTATGTTCGACAAAGCTGACAGATTGAAGATATATATATATTATGAACATATGTCAATGATATGTATATATAGGTTTATAAAATATATCTGCTGTTAATTAATGTAGCGCATGATGTACTTTACAGAACAAATAAAAAAATTATATCGACAGTGTAAATAAAGTATAGCCAATTAATGTAACCATCAAAATTGAAATTCTTCAGGAGAGAGTAAAAACTGTTTCTATCGAAAACATTATATGGTGAGTCGCGTTATGAATCTTTGAAAAGCACTCCTGTAAATTGTCATGTTTGCAGATACGGGATTATATGTAGTGAGTGTCGATATAATAGTGGCTTATATCAAGTGGACGCGTCAGAATTTTTAATCCTAAAACAAACATAAAATGATGCTACCTTTACACAAAGTGGTTAATTTTTTTTTTCTAATTTACATCATTTGGCCGAGCCCTGCTCTGTCGTCTTTAAAATGAGATCCAATCATTAATTCAATTCCGTATTTTTCGAAGGTTACGATTACATCAATTGGCCAAAGCACCATCGAATGACTGTACGCCGGCTACCAAACTTAAACTCTTCTTTCATATAAGTTGATTTCTTGGTCAAGGCAACTTTTTAACTTATCGCTCTGTTTGAGTTGTTGTGTTGATTTATACTTGATAACCCGTATGTGCTATTTTCAATTACTGACATGAAAACTATATGTGCAGTAAAAAACTTTATCGTAAAAAATTGTTGGCAACCTTGTTGTATACATACACGAGATACATCACTTACCAATGTGTGTGCGTTTTACTTTGAATGTGACTGGAACCGGAAGCCTGGGCGGCAAAACAGATATATGCGAGCACAGCATGTATCTTTTCTTCTTCTATTAGCAATGTTTTATGACCGAAAAACTTTTAATATCGCAAACACAGTGTGTGACCGAACATAACTATGTTTTTTTACGCAGAAGAAAAGCCGGCAATGCTAAGTGCTCAGCCTTCAACAATATTATACCAATTGCATACCTAAAAAACGCTCGCAAACTAAAACAAAGTATGTTTGAATTGAATTAATTTAACTGAAAGTTAAAAAAAACCTACTAGACATTATAATTCACAATTTTTTCACATCCAAGTTTTTGTCAAGATCAAGGCGAGATAATAACTTTAATTTCTGTACTCTATTATTGAGCAAAATAAAAATAAAAATTTACAAACATTCGTGCAGTAAAGAATGACCAGTTCAAAACATCTCTAAGACATCCCTTATAATAAAATTTCACTAACACTCCATTGTTTACTCCATAGGGTAGATAAAGCGCCAGAGGCGTGCTTAACAGTGACCTATATTTTTTCTCCAATAAGTTATATCAACTAAATTACTATATTTTATTTGTAAATTATACCGATAATCACTGAAAAGAAATACTCTAAGGCTGCCATCTCTTTTTTATAAATTTATCAGTAATATATTAGTTGCGATAGTCTTTCATAAATGTTACATGACCTGTAACCATTTTCAAGTAATGTCATTTTTAGAAGTAGAGCTTTAATCAGAAAACTAATATACTCACAAAACTTGGAGTTTCACCAGTCCTTGAAAAGCGTCTCTCGGGATGGCTTCGATGAAGTTGTGAGGCAAAAGCAGATCGTGAAGAGAGCCCAAAGTCTTGAAAAGTTTACCATCTAACGAGGTGATGCGATTGGAGGCCAAATCACTAAAAGTATAAAAACTATACAAATAACAGTGTGTGGATATAATATTTTGAATTAGAAATTTGTGATGTCTAATATCATAATTTTTTTTTTTTTGTATTCATAATTGTTTATTATGATTTTTATTAAAACAATTATGAATACAGATTGCCTGGTCTTGGTAATCCTCCATTTTGTATGGTTAATGTTTTTTATTAGAAAAGAAAAAGTACTGAAATATGATTTATAATCTGAAGACTATCACGTTTCTAGGTTAAGCTAGTGTTTCAGAAAAAATTTTACACATATTGTAATAACGGAAATAATGTTAAATATATACACTTACAGTACTCGTAGATCGATGCAATTCGCAAGATCTGGTACTTTGGTCAGTCTGTTGGACTTCAAATCACTATAATAAAGGATAAAACAATAATAATTTACATATGTTTGACAAATTAACATGAAAGACCAACCTTTATCTAGGAATACTATATTTTTTTCAGTTAATAATGTTCTTGATGAGCGAAATCGGTCCTAATCATTATAATAATGCGGAAGTAGTACAAAAAAAATTGTACTTTATTTTAAAAATGCAATGCTTTTCCACCACGAGTTGACAGGTAACACTTAAAAGAGATTATTTCTGGCACCTAACGCTACAATTGACTATGTCAAATTTATCAATTGTTCAGTACAGGAGGTTGTGTATTTCTCATAACAATATATATCATTATCCTTCAAATTATTGTTGCCAAATACTATGACAATTTTTGTGCTGGATCTGACCAAGTGAGCAGACACTTCTTGAACTAGTAAATCCCAAAATCTGAATCGCTTATGTCAATATAGGTTTTTCTTAATTTAGAATATGCTGACACATTATTTTGACATGCACTATAAATTTTCCTCCAAAAAATCCATAAATCGATTGAAAAATCTATTTATGAAACTGTCCGTACCGGGGTTTGAACCCGAGACATCCGTAACCGAAGCCAACGATGGCTGACCGTTACTGTTAATGCCATATCGATTTTACTGTTTCAGAAATTAAAATGTTTCTTTTATTCTGCAAAACAATTTAAAAAACTATGTTGATGGATTTTTAACACTATCCAAAACTAAAGATAGCCTTTTAGGTACTAGTACGGTTAAATAGTTTGACAACAGCATTATTTTCTAAAGCTTAAACTTTTATATTATAAAAAATACCAAAAGAGTTAGCCTACACATGTTGTATTAGAAGACTAAACCTAATTTAAACTTTCCAACACTGATTGTTTTTTTTCTGTATGAGAATAGTTTCACAGTTTAAAAATAGTTTTAACCTTTTTTCATATTAAGTTAAAATGTAAGATATTACTAAACTTTAAAAAGTTATACCGTAATGTTCTACATTTTTCCGCGAAAAATTTTGTTTACTACGTAACAACATCGACATCGTTTAAGAAAATGTGAAAGTTTTTTAAAGCAAATTTAATAAAAAATGAATGCTTAGAATTCATATTTTTATAATTTATTCTTCAAGGAACAAAACTACATACTCGAAATTTTGAAATGATCAGACCATTGTTTCGTTGAAGTTATGGTAGCCTTAAAGCAGACAGCAATGACTTAAACTTACTATTTTATCTGAATGGCAAACGTCTCTTTCTTCTAATGCTACTTTTTTAACCATGCCCACTCGCAATGTGAAGCATATGGAATTCTAATGGAGGTATCTCAACAGAAGTATTTCTCCGAAAACTGCTTTTAACTTAGTTGCTCAACGTCTCTTTTTTCGAAAAGAGAAGGGACAGAGGAGTAGGGCTAGGATACGATCAGCGGATAGCTAATCTCTTTCGTTACATCCTGTTTTTGAGATGAATTGGAGGAAGGAAATTTTAGACATCACAAACATCCATGTCTTCAAACAGAAGTCTCAATTTTGCTGTTTTTTTTAACCAAAAGTTTGACTCCTGCTTTCTGAAGTAACCAAATCATAGCTGGTCACTAGAAATGTCTGACATGTCTAACGCTGACAAGTCATCTAGAGCACAGGTCTCCAAACTGCGACCCGTGAGCACCACCAATCCAGCCCACGTTTCTAATAGTCGTAGCAATCCGTAACGCACAGCACGCGCATCGGTTATCTCCATCGCAATGAAATGCCATAACACTTGCCCTTAAGAGACGTAAGTACGAACAAAAATTGAAAACGAAATCCACCCCCGGGCCCTGTGCCATAGATATCTCACTCCCAGTCTAGTTCCAATACAATTTACATGTTATTCAAAACTACTGTATTTATGTTGGTATGATAAGCCAGCTAAGTATTGGGCCTTGGGACTCGTGGAGGAGTCAGTGTGGCCCTTAGGCCAAAAAGTTTAGAGACCCACCCATATAGAGTAAATAATAAGCCATCCAAATTCAAGATATGATTATTATTATGAAAAGAGAGTGTATCGCAGCTCGTAAAAACTCGTTCATTATTTATTATAAATCATTTTTTCTTTCTTGGACACTATGGTTTATTTAAAAATAACTGTTTTAATACTATATAGAGTACATACTGTTAAAAGGGTACGAGTAGTCTTTTGTCTATAGTAATTATATTTAAAGATTTTGATGTTTCAGATATTATTAAAGGGGTTACATTACTTTCTTCAATGTCACATGTTGTCAGTGTCAACAGAATAATATAGACCATTATACAAACAAGCTCTAGGATACTGTGAAATTTGGCATATTGTACACCGTACTTTATGGTTGTAATCAATAGCAAGTTAATGAGTTCATTGTCGCTACATCACAAAGCAATCACATAAAGTGTTGTGTACATACGTGAGAAAACCATTATTATATACCGAACTCCAATTAATTTTAAATTAGGATTGATTGTACAATTTATTTGAAATATATTTGATGTTATTCTGATCAAATATGTTTTTTTTCTGTATGGTTCATTATCTCTACAATGTAGCACAAAATACATGTAGTAATCTGTATGCCTGTCTGTCACAAGAACTCCTCTCAAACGGTAAACAGTATTGAGGTCACTTTTCATTTCGAATAGCATGTCTTAGGCAACTGTGTTATGTTTAACTTTTAACTTTAAACTAAAAACGCTATATTTTTGACGTCCCAATGAAAAGAAATAGAACAAATAATAGCAAATACCTGCTTAGCAACCGTCATAACATCTGTATATAGTTTACTTGGCGGCCACAAATTTGTTATAGTATAAATGTCACAAATAATACTTTTTAAAAAATCCTAGAAAAAAGTGAAATCCTTATTTCGTCGGTTTTAGAAGGAGTATGTCCAAAAGGAAGAGAAAAGTGTTAAATGAACTAATATAGACGACCCCTATCTTGGGTAAAACCGGGTAAAAAAATACTAAAATAAACTGATACTTTTATTATTCCTTTCTTATGTAATATGTACATTTTTCTCCCGGGAATAATCTTCAGGCAAAATGAATCGCCAAACTTTATAGAAATTAAGAATAATGTGGTATTTGTTATTTCGTGACTGAAAAGTCTCAATACTTAAATTACTGAATAATCTTCTATCTGGGAATACTTGGTGTAAGCATGAATTTAGCGTTATGAAAGTTATTATTGATTTTATAAAATTCGTTGCTACATGTCACAATGTTTATGGATTATAATTTGTACTACAATCATTATTAGTCAAGTTAGCACTGATGAGGTATCTAACATAGTAGTTGTTTTTACAATGTATTTGGTTGGACAACTACACTACAAAAATGTTTATAAATAATTTAAAAAGGGTTTATTTGCATTTGTAAAAATGAATGCTCATGCAAAAATATGCACTTTAAAATGTATTAAATTCAATAATCAACTAAAATGTTTTTAAGTACTTTCAGAAAAAACGATGAACGCAACATCATGGAGCGGTGGTAACGTAGTGTCCCGAAATTCCTTCGGAAAATTATCGTTATCAACGAGAAACGGAAATAACGGAATAAGCCGTTAAGTTGGGGATTTTATGGGATTGCCGTAACTGGCTGCAGCGGCGGATGCGATCGGTCGTTATTTTCCTTCAATGCACACTAACACATTGACAAAGCTTTAACCAGGGTGGCATTAAGAAAACGTGATATTAATTTATTACCTTCGAACATTAACAATTAAATGTAATTAATATTGGTGAAATATCTTTTTAAAACTTCCACTGCTTAAAGTCATAAATTTAATGTTTTGTGATGACGCCATGTAATGATTGAGAGTGTCATATACTTTATAATTACACGAAGTTATGAAACCATTGTGGGTTGCACAAAAAAAATGAGCACAACACCGTTTGGATCCATATTATGTTCACAATTGTAAAACAATGTCTTCCCAAATACATAATTCTCCGTACAGAAGTTTCCTCTGTACAGAGATTTTACAGTAATTCTTATATTGGTAACTAGTGATTACCCGGCATGCGATCCAATGCCAATCAAATAAAGAAAGTGTTTGTGTGTTAATTCTGTTTATTGAAATGCTTTTGGATTAGAAGTCTGAACGGGCAGAAAATTTATAAAATTACCCAGCCCGAGTTTTAATATTACATTTGTAACCCGAATCCGACCCAAAAACAAAATAAATTTTTTTTCAGCCCGAAAAAAGCTCGATTTTTTTCAATATAGAAATTCATTTATACTTTTCAAACAACATATCTTATTGTTACCATATTTCCACCGAAACTCATAGCACACGTGAAATAAATTATTTCAGTTATGAATAGTACTGCCTTATGACTGACTCATGACTCACGCGGTGAGCAAAACTAGTCCCGATCATTATAAAAATGTGGAAGTGGTACAAATCGTTTTATTTTTAAAATCAATTTCTTTGTTTTGAAAATGAGGAGTCCGAAATGTTCTCTAAGTCATGTTAAAGTGTTCCTTATTATCTATCCAATATATAGTGGATCGCACATACCACAGAAAGTTTTGATAACTAAATAACAAAAATAAAAATATTCTGTATTATTGCTGCGATATAGTCAACATCTTGAATTGCTGCAAAGACACTGACAGACAGTTTAATCAATTCCTACACAGGACTAACTCTATACACAATAGCATAGTTCTGACAACAACGAAAGGCTGAAATAACTATTAACTTTATCTGATAATTATTGCAGCTCTGAATATTTACTTTAATATTTTTACCTTATTATAAATAAAATATTTTATTTGAATACAAGTTTTGGTATGCTTAGCTACTCAAAATAAATAACAAAGTTTTATCTGCCATAAATAAACTCAAGATCTTAATTGTATTATGTTTTATTGTTAGCTAGAGACAATATGTTTTATTTGTTTCTGTGATAAAACGGATATTCTATCCAAAGCCTATTCTCTTAATGACGTTATAGAAGTTTATTCCAGCATTTCCGGTCACTGAGTGCACTTTTAATTGCTTTATCCGTCACTCAAACTGCGTCACTCGCTAACACGCCTCTCTTAATAAATTACATACTAATGCTATTTATAGTACAGTAAGTATGTAAATATTTACTAATTTACATTAAAAAACAGTTAATTTATGGAAAACTAAAGGTATTTTTTCTTTTTCAGGTAGATAATATGATAAATAATGGGCTTTCGGCGATATACATATTTTTTTTAAGTCTGTCTACTTCCAATATCAAACATATTATGGACTCCTAATGAAGCATCTCAAAAGACCCGATGTTATTCAATCGCCCAATTTTATTTTAAATATACACCCATATATTGCTTACATTTTTTTCAATAATACTAAATCGTATTACAATAATGAAGGATAATATAGGTATTGTATATTAGCAGATTAAATGGGAAAACTAACTCTTGTATGGGAAATCAGGAAGTTTTGGCGTGCGCTGGCTTACCCTTTGCAACATCTCACGAAAGTTTATAGAGTTAATGAAATCCTGCATGATGAATTCGCATGTCCTATTTTTTGTCGATAAACGTATCACGAATTCGTATGCCTATTTTTTCTTATAGAGCAGAGGCGTACAACTTGTTTGGTGTCGTATTCGCTTTTTTATTATATTACTTTAGAAATCGTGTTCCCAACTTGTATTATTATAGGGATTGACTATAAAGATGTAGCGGTAGTTAACTTATCTGGAAGTGTATACGAAATTGTTCGTTCAACAGTGAGTGACAGAGTATTGAGTTTTTATCGAAGGTAGCGCCGTTTCTATCCTTCTGTGAAATGTGAGAGTGAAAATGTTATGATAATGCGTTTGATTCTTCATATTCTTCACGTCTCATTATATAAGGCTTTGCAATTAAAAAAATAGATTTTTAAATTATCGAAGTTAACCGGACACGTATATTATTAAATGTATGATAGTTTGAAATACATCTCATAATGGCTTCTGTTTCATTAGGTTGCGCAGTCAAGGTGTCGTAAATACAAAAAGAAAAACCATACGGTGATTTTATAAAACGGTATCGGAAGAATTGGATTTAATCATACCGTACGTACGTACCAAAAACTATCCAATCCTGGAAATTTGGCGTAGAGAAACTAACAATTTTATACTATGTGAAATGTGAGGAAGAGACATCTTAATACCTTTTATTTAAATGTTCTTTTAGAAGTCTTTTTAGTGCTGATTGAAAGTGGACATGGTTATATTATTAAAATAAGGAAGTGATGGAACAGTTTCAAATAGTTTCAATATGCTTCACAGCATATTATTTGCCATTGAATATAATTTACTAACCACAAAATCCATTAAAAAATACAACAAATCTTTTGTTTTTCCAAAATAATGTTACTTACAGAGTTTTCAGTTTCGGACAAGTCCAACATAAAGTTGTTGGAACTGCAGCTAATGCAGCTCTGTCCAATCTCAACGTCTCCAAAGCACCAGTTCCATTCAAGCTGGGAAATATAGTGAGGTCTCTGGCATCTGATAGGATCCTGAGAAGTAAAAATAAAAATATTGACCAGACGTATTGATACGGTAAAAACTAATACTAAAATTGAAATCCAAATCTTTTATACATTAATTAATCCATCCGAACAAAAAAATACTTTCCACACGGGCATTCGTTACTACATAAGTGTAAAAAATACATCAAGTTTTTTTATGTTAGTATTTTTGTGCATAGAAAGCAAATAATGAGCATTTCAAGCATACGGCTATCATTTTAATGTTTAAGGGACTGGTTATAACGGCTTATTTATATCATAGCTTAACAGTACGTTACAGAAAAATATATTTTTGTACATATTTTAATCGAGCCAGGAATATGGCTTGTAATATTTAAATAAAATCTATGTTTGATTTTCAAATATTTTTTCCTGAGTCATATCGACTTCCTATTTGGAGGATATGGCTTACACATGCTGTCTTCGACATTATCTGTTTACCTCCAACCAAATCATTCAAGAGTTGCACTTTTATACTCCTAGAACAATCCGAATGCATCGTAAATTAAGAAAGCGGCGCTACTACGGAATTAAAATAAGAAAATCAACTTAATAATTCCAATTTTTAAAAAACTTACAGTTTTCTCAGTTTTGGCAGAAAACTGAAAGCATGTGGATCAACGCCAATAAGAGGGTTCCCCTTAAGTTCCAGCATGGCAAGTCCTGGTGATTTCTGCAGTACACCTGGACCAATGTATTTGATTCGGTTACTAGATACGGACCTGCAAATTTAAATTGTCAAAAAAAAAAAAATCACTTCTTCCAAAATCACTAAGTTTCACTATATTTTAAAGGCAGTAAAAAGAGTTTTATTGATTTATTTAAAAAAACTTACAATTCTTGCAAAGCTGGTAATCCATGGATCGCTGACGGGATGTCACCCAATAAGTTATCATCCAACTCTCTGGAAAGAAAAATAATGAAAAAATCAAAGTAGGTTCATTTTTATTTTCGTTTATAAATAACCTATGCCTGACTGTATTTCGTTTCAATTATAAATTTTGTAAATCAAATGGGTAATAACAATTTCAGTGCAATTGAATTATATATATTTAATATAACATCAAACGTTTTTAATTATAAATCAAATATTTTTATTGTGTGTGTCTAACCTCTTTCCTATTCCAAATAGAAGGAAAAACAAATCCACACTTAATTTCTAAGTTATAAGTAAACAATTGAAATTAATGTTCACGTTATATTTAAAAATCTTATACTAAAGCCAGTCTGAAGATGCTTCTCAAAGAAGCCAAACATGTGTCACGCCTAGTTACACGACCAGTGAAATAACAAAGTTTTCAATTTTAATGTTATATTTAAAATGAATTGCTACAAGTTACCGCTGAATCCACCAAAAATATTATCAATATCTCAATTTCAAAGGTTTCAAAAGTATAACGACTCAAAAATTTGCAGTTTTGAGATAAGTATGAGGAAATACTTGCGATACAGATATCTACCAGTTCCAAAATGTAAGAATTGGTAATCTGTATTTATTTAAGAATGGCAGTGATTATTATTTCTTCAGATCCAAACTGTAACAACTACAAACATCCTGTGAAAACTCCTATTATTAATGCTAGATAAACAATAAAAATATGTTTGTAATATTATAAAAATAAATTTATTATTTAGATAATCCTATAATTTATTATAATTTATAAAAATTAAATGTGCAGTAGAAAATTAAAGCTGCCCAAAATATTTTTTCTTTATTATATCGTTTTCGAGATGTTATACCTTGTAACTGAGATAGAATTATATACAATAGAACACTAATGTATCCTTAATATTGTTTTATATGAAAATGTTTATTTTAATTTATATTTATTAAATTGACAATGATAGCCAGCGTTATGAATGCGTATTTCCGCTTAAGCTTTATAATGAAAACTTAAAGCTTCGATCAATCACCGGTAAAGCGCTATCGGAAAAATCACTCGACTTTTCTATTTCTGAAAACAGTTTTCGGGATGTATTTTGTAAAAGCCAAACAAAAAGAAAAGCCATCACTCAAGACTGGTTCAACTCAGTTTAGACACTTGCAAAGTTGTAGACGACAATCAGATGTCATCTCCTGTCAAAGAGTTAGTTATTTAAAGGTTATTTTAAAAGATTGTAAGACTTTGACAGTGGCGCCGAAAAGTCAAAAGGTGATACCGAATCTACCTAATAAATGAATCAATGACAAAATCTTGTATTTAAATTAGTCAACTATCTTTTACTTTATTTTTTTTTAATATTTTAAAATTAAATGAATGCGTATAATTTATTTCTAGAAACTTCTAAGTTGAAAAAAACATACACGAACAAGTTTTTATATATCAATTGGAAATTACTATATTTTCATCATTTCGGTCGGCTTCTGTGGTCTAGTGATAAGAGCTTTGCTCGAGGAATCAGATGGGTCCAGATTCAAGTCCCAGCAAGATCAATATCAAATTTAGATTTGTGATCTTGGACATGAGCGACTTATAAAAATTTTCGTCAAGTTTATCTCTTATGATTTTTTGATTTTAAAAATATTTGGCGCATTGGCTGTCAACTGTAATGTCAGATACTTTTATAATATTATTTTCTTTGAAAAAAAAATCATTTATTTGAGGTTTTTTTATAACATAATGTATTCAATTAAAATTATTAAAAAATATTACTGATACAAAAACGATCAATAATAATCTGAAATCAAATCAGTTCATAATGTTCGCGATGAGTGAAACCGGTCATGATGGTTATAAAAAATATGGAAGTATAATAGTACAAATCAATCTGTGTTGTCATTTCTAAAAGACAATCATTTTATTTGTATGTGTTAAATGTTAATTTTTGGTGGAATGGCATTATATTTAAAAAATAAAACATTGTCTTGTACTGCTTTCATATTTTAATGATCAGGACCGGTTTCATTCATAACAATAATTATCAAATCAACAAATGATAATCCTCGTTTCTGATCGTTAAAAAAATGTAAAAGTAGTAGAAATTAAATTGTGTTTTATTTTTTTAAATACAGTCGTTTTACTCGACAGTCAATTAACTTTACCTGATGTAAGTATATGTATTATAATAAACATATTTGTTTGACTTTTGTTAAAACAGTGTAGAAAGTTCCTTAACATAAAACGATGAATTTTATCTTTTCCCGTTTTTAAATAAATGTCGTTTTACGAATACTGGAAAAAATATAAACAAATTGCTACCAATATTTCTACGATGAATGTTGAAAAGAAACATTAATTATTTAAGTAATCAAGAAATTATTTATGACAATTCTTTGTTCATTTGAAAAGGATATTTGAGTGTATGCCATTCTTAGTCCAAATGCTTAAAAGTCGTGATAAATTATTCCCAATGAATCTCGTGACTTCACTTCCTTAAAAAAAGTTATCGTCGCCTCTGAACTAAAAATGTTATTTTTAAAGCAAGATTGTAGGCCTGAAGAACCCACGCAAATTGAAAAGTAGATAGTTCGTTTTAGCGCATTAATATTTATGAAACACTTTGCACGCATAATCTATTTGGGTTATGTGGTGGAAAGAATAATATTCTGTCAATATTTTAATGGGTTTTTACATCACTTTGCTTTTGTATACATTAAAAGATTTTCTGGTTTTCGTCAGGATGAAATTTTAATGTTTACCACTTTCATTTTAATATTCTTCAAATGTAGTTTTCTATTTTTGATCTTTTAGAAGTGTCTATTTTATGGGGCATCAAATGATTCTAATGAACTAAATGAACTAACATACAATTTTACAATCCTCATATTTTATTAATCATCATTCACGAGAGTAGCATTTGCTTTCATTACATGGTAGGTATAATAGAACCGTCTTCAATTTGAACTGAGAATTCAATTTGATTACCTAAATATTGAGTGTTGGTTTTATAGCTAATCTTTGACAGATAATGACATTTTAATTATAGGAATCTAAAATATGTTCAATGTCAATACTTAAAAAAAAAAGCATTCTATTTAGAAAATAAAACAAAATTTGTTTTGTACTACTTCCACATTTTTTTGCCGTGGAAGCGACGATATGTAGGATTCTTGTGTATAAAACTTAATCGATCAAATGCAATACTACCAGACAACAGTGAAAAACGAATTTATAAATTGTGATTACATGCAAGATATTAACTGCCCAATACAAAATCATTAAATTTTGTCACTTGGATTACATTTGTTTATTCATTCTATAACAATTCACTCAAAATTCATATGTTTGTATGAAGTATAAGACTTTCCTCGGAATCGGTTTTATTTGATTTCTCGTAATATGGCTTTGAAAGAAGGTGGTGTTTTTGCCTTTGAACAACTTAAATTTGACACATACAAATGGATCCGATCAAAAAATGGCTGTGTTATTAAAGGCTATGACTTATGCCAACTTATTTTGTGGGTTTTAAGCAGATATCTCATATCCAATTTCTACCTACTTACTTATATCTTCAAAAAATTACATTATTTAAATATAATTTTGATAGCATTGTAAAGGATGTTCAATTGATACTATTTTCTATTTTAAAATTATGTGGGAAACGAATAAATACGAATGGCAACACAGAAGATCTGCCAACACTGGTAGGAGCAGAGACATCGGCAGAACGCTCAATACCTTCAACTGGAACGGACAACAATAATTTCACAATTTCATAATCACTGCAATAATACAGCTACATAATAAACGATTTCTAAAATTCTACAGATTTTGCGTTGCTGAAGAGCATAGTAGCATACAAAAATGAGAGAATGCCGTAAGAGTATTAGTGTGGGTCATGAACTTCGTTGACAAGGTCACGAATAAGAAGAATATACACGACTTTATCAACTTAATGGTAGAATAGAATAGTTATCTTTCTGAAAAAAAAATCAAAAAACATAGAAAACAAGAATCGTTCCTCGCTAATGCCAGAATAAAGGCCACGCGAATCCAGCAAGCGGTATGCAAATTGGGTCTGAAAAGAAAATTTGAATAATGTATACGCTTCAATGAAAGTTGAAAGTTTCGACGCGCGGGAAAAAACATTTGGAGGGCGTACCCTTTCCCGCTCTCAATTTTTTAAATTCGTTTTGATTCGGCTGATGTATGCGGTAAACTTTTAAACGGGTTAGCGAAAATATGCGGGACAGATAGGAAACCCCTTGAGGGCGTTGTCTATATTATGTTATATTTTCAAGGGCACTTGAATAGATGATGACTTTATCGATTATTTTGATGTTAAATTTTTATTGGTTATTGAAAAATAAACATAATTATTCATTTAGTACGTTTGCGTATACAGTTTCATGTTGGAAAGTGTAATTATTGTAAAAAACACATTTATTGTGAAGCAGCAAAAAAAATGTGGTACTACGTTGTTTTGTGCCAGGCAAGAAAACACGAAACGATAGCTGCTACAAGTCATCCATAATATTATGATATATGTCACGTTGGAGAGTATAGACGTGTATGCATATTTCAACAGTATGTGTTTGCTCCCTGCCCCCGTTTACAATGCCCAAAATGTTTTCTTGGTTTCTTTCCAGAAATGAATTTATCCACTGCTTTATAAAAACTACAATAACCTAACATTTATTAAAGTATGGGAAGATTGCAAATGTCACTTTTAGTTTTGTATTATTGCAATATTCAAACAAAATTAAAATTGTTGAAAAAAATCACAGTGAGATTGCACACTCTGTATATTTAGACTTCACCAACCTATCTTCATTCAGAGTTAACCGGTTTTTATGCTCCTCATGAAGTTATTACAGAATATACAACATGGTGAAACGTTATGGGATGGCGTCGCTAATGTTATTTGACACTTTGTTGAAAGCATGGCGTAACATTTACAGATATCAAATAATGTCACCTTCTTTCTCCAATAAACTACCAGCAGCTGTTTCATTACGCTGACTGTAGTTACTTCATTCTTTTTAAAGGAAAAGTATAAAAAACTGGATTATGAAAGCTATTGAAACTAACTTATAAAGAATTCCTTTATTTGTAAATGTTACCGATGATAGTTTGATAGGGTGATGATAGTTTGCAAAATTGAATAAGATGAATTTAAGTACATAGGTCTACTTCAAAATTGTTTTCATGCGATTTTGAATTAGATGATATATATAAATTATGAGAGTTGTTTTTGATCTTTGTATAATGGCGAAGGATTAAGATAACAAAAATGTCAAAAACTCTCAATATTTCTGATCAAAAATTAAGGTTAATTTTGAAACCCCCTTAAATAATTGAAGTGTAATTTTTTTACTTGTCATAATAAATTCAATCATGCATTTATTGGCATGTAAGTAATACGTATTTAGGTAGATAATATAGTTTACTAACGTATTTTTTAAAATTTACCTGACTAGAATTTATTACCGACTAAGCTGATTCAAAACAATAATCAGAATAATAAAGAAAAGAAGACTCGTTTTTTATGTTGGTTAAAATTGAAAATATTTAGTTTTTCTTCGTCGAAAGGGTTAAAAGGTACAGCTTTCACAGTTTGTTTGACAAGAAAAAATGTTTCAATGAAAACTTCAAACAAGTTTGTGGAATCAAAACGTCGCTATGTGATCGTGTTTTCCATCAATCGAATGCCCTATATAAAGGGAAAATTGGTTGGAATGAAATAATTTTGTTCATTGACAGGGACTTGCAAAATATAGAAATAGTTATCAACAATATTCGAAAATTCTTGAAATATCTGTTTATATAGTTGGGTATATGGGTAAAATCATAATACTTACAGGATTTTCAATGAAGTCATGTTGAAAAATGCTCTCTCGTCTATTGTCGAAATTTGGTTTCTCTTGAGTAGCCTGTAAAAAACAAAACCAATTAATAATCTTCGTCATACCTTATTTACAGAAAATCCCTACTCCTTCGAAAAAGATAGATTGAGCAACTGAGTAACTGGCAGTTCTCGTAGAAAAACGTCTGTTGAGATGCCTCCACTCAGAGGCCATATGCTCCACATTGGGAGGGGACATGGTTTAAATAATAATAATAATAATACTATATGAACAATATAGCACCGATGAAACATCTGCTATTCTGAAACAGCTATATTTTATTTGCTCCAGTTTCTATCAATAAAATCTATCAATAAAAAAAAAAGAACATGCCTATGTGGCAGATATTTTTGTATTTCAAATCAATTGAGATTGACCCAGAATTAACTCCTATCGTCAGGCTGCAGAGGGAAACCTATCAAATCCCATAAAAGTATTTCAACTAATATTTTCTATAAAAAGGTAAAGTTCAGTTGATAAATTAAACATCATTTACTATTAATTTGGAAATATATGAAAATCTTTTTAAAGTCTTGTCTGAACTGCATTTATCTCTTATCAATTAAAATAAAAGTGTACATTTTTTCCAACTCTTACAAAGATTTTTGTGACTCTGATATCAATCAATATAATTTTAGCTATACTTATTTAAGCTGACCATTATGTCAATCTAGTTCTCTCTTTAAAATTTGCTATATAGTGATTCATTAGCTATAAATACAATTTTTTGATTAACTTTTTATCAGTTCAAGATACTAATTATCTTATCAAAGCCAGTCCTGTTGAATGAAAAATTTAGTTGTGGTTTGCAAAAGATACATTATATTACTATTTTTTGTAACTGAATTGTTTGTAGTAGCCATTTTCCTTTTCTTTATCTTTCTTAATAATTTTAATATTTTAGCAATCTAGCAATTTTCTTAATATGAAGTTTTTTGTTTCCCCAAATTAGAGCGCAGGGTGCTATTTGATATCGTCTCAGAATATCGCGTGTCATGTTCCAATAGAGACTCAATCTTGCCCCAATTTATCTGGCTATTGTAAATATAAAGTCATCGATGTTGACAGCTTCCATGGTAAGCAATCTGAGTCGATGTTGAGTCAATAACAAAGAACCTCTGCCATTAATTTTCTTTTCAGAATTGAGTACTTTATAAAGTAAATATGTGATAGTGTTTTGCTATTGTTTTTTTATGTTACTTGCTTTGTTTTCAAATATTAAACGATCAGTTATAGATTTATCTTCCCTAAATACTTTCTATAAAAGCATTTTTCACTTATTTTAATTACATGATTAAAACAATAAAAAAAAAACGCATTGCTCACATATAAAAACTAAGAACTACTGCATTCTGGTGACGAAAATTGTTTTGGGTTACATAATGAAAATAATCGTTTAAATATTTTATTTCGTTTATTATTAGTGTCAACTAAAACAATTTTATTCATTGTTATTAGGGCTTCCAAACTCAGGATCTCTACCGGTCAATATGTTGATCCGGTAACCCCGGTATTATCATAATAGAAATCATAATCATCATAGAATGTCGGCGTCCGTGGCGCAGTTGGTAGCGTCGCTGGCTACGGTTACGGATGTCTCGGGTTCAATTCCCGGTGCGGACGGTTTTCATAGATTGACCTTTCAATCGATTTATAGATTTCTGTTCGTAGTCCGAGTTCTCCCTCCCACCAATCCCACCCAACCCATCCTCACGGGGCGTAGCGAGAGCGATTAGCCAACCACTAGTCCTGTCCTAGCGCTATCCTTCTATTACTACTCTCCTCGAAAAAAAAGAGGTTGAGCAACTGAGTAACAAGCAGTTCTCGTAGAAAATTTCTCTTAAGATACCTCCATTAGGAGACCATATGCTCCACATTGGGAGGGGACATGGAAAAAAAATCATGAAATTTCAGGATTAGTTTTAAATATTAAAAAAACAATTCAAATTTCAAATTAAATACTTTTTGATCAACTACAACGTTAATATCTGTTTTTACACTTTCATAACACTTACATAACTAATACTATATGTATCATGGTCTACCTCCTTCTCATATTTCATAACTGCCATGGACAGGAACAGATAATTTTGACAGCAATGTATTTATTATTTTTTTTTTGCACTATTTTATAAAAAATCAATTTCATTTATGAATAAAATCTTTTCAATAAAGGAAAAAAGCCATTGCTATGCTCAAAAATATACAAAATCATACACTTATTTCAATTGAAGCAAAACTGTTAACATAATTAATGCCTAAAACAAGGATGCTTTAATTATTGTTAAGGGTACTTTTATGAATTTAAAATTCGTAAGTCCTCGTCAAATCCTTATATTATTTGTTAATAATAAAATCTCGTAGATTTCACCGTCAATCAAAATAACCGTTATTTCATAATCTCTTTCTTCTTAGTCGTATTTGTCACGTGTCAGGTCGTCACCTTCGCCTACCGCAACAGCTCCATTACATTTGACGGTCCTTCACCACTGCTGTGGGAAGAAGAGGCCTGTGGCGTCCTTCACTTGGTCGCTCCAGCAAGTTAGGACCGTCCCGCGGTTTTTTCTGTCTTCGACCTTTCCTGTGATGACGAGCCTCTCGAAATTCTTGGTAAGCTTTCAGGCGATGTGACCAAAAAAGCCGTGTAGGCGTCTTGCATAGACGGCCGAGAGTCTATCTTGTATGTGAAGCGCTTTCAGGATAGTGTCGTTTGTGCGCTTGGGCGTCTATGATATACGGAGCATCTTTCTCCAGCACCACATTTCAAATGCGTCTAGCCGTTTTTTGTCTTTCAATTTTAGGGTCCATGTCTCCACGTCGTAAAGACATATGAAGTGGACTAGCGATCTTATAAGAAGCCTATTGGTATCTCATTATAAGTAGTTAAATTATGTAAGCTTTTATGTACCCCCGACAAATTTTTTTGCTTAAGCTGATAATAACTGTTGATTGTTTTCTACAGAGGTAATTCGGTTTTACTAATATTAAGCATAAATTATTAAATGCAAATAAATATACTCTCATAAATATCTTACGTAACATGTAATCATTTAGTACATTATATATTATTAATACAAGTCTTCAATTATTACAGTGAGTTCCTCCTATCTACGTAATATTATTTTACAGCGTAATGTAAGCCATACGAATAGAGGATTCTTAGGTTATTTATTTTATGAGAAACCGTCGTGTGTCGGTTGTCATACCACTGAAATAAAAAATATGTATTACTTTTCAACGACTACTCACGACTCTGAAAAAGTCAAATCGTCTACAAAAACCTAACCTCAGTCGATAACAATTGATTTACTTTGATATTCTCTTAAAAATGCAATAATGTATGCGCAAAACATCTACGAGTATAAATAGCTATAAAAATATGTTAAATTTTCCTGTGGGTCCGTGGTGCATTGATCAAGGTCGTTGGTTTCGGTTATGGATGTCGCAGTATCAAATCACGGTACAGACAGTTTTATAAATTGATTTTTCATTCAACTAATGGATTTCTGTTCGTAGGCATGGATGTTTGTGATGTCTAGATTTCTCTCCCACCTATCCGATCCTAAAAAACGGGGCGCAAATAGAGCTATTATTATTAGTAATGTTACGGTTTCGTCGCAATATGACGATCGTCACCTATCGGCAATAAGTATCTCGCTGTGTCGTTGGTGGGAGACCAAGGGGTAGCCTCGACAAGAATGGTTCAGAAATAATTGCGTTAAAACTTTCTTACGCGCCAGGATGTGGAACAAGCAGGACGTGTGGGAACGCGCCGGAGATTGGTCTCGGACCCCCGAGTTCGTAGCCGAGCTGTTTTATCCATAATGTCGTAATTATATATATATATATATATTATTATAGTTTTTTTGTTTAAGTGTAACCATCTGTTCATAAATATTGTATCGTCGTGTAATCTCTGTTTTTTAATTTAAATTCTGTGCATCTACGGTTTCCGCAACCATATTAAATGTGTTTTTTAACGGTAACCGTATTTTCCTTATTATTATCTTTCATTCGGCGTGTATCTTCACGCCTGGCGCCCAAAATTTAATTACCACATGTATTTCTCCTTACAGAACAAAGTAAAGTGTACCGAGATTGGCAAACCTTATCCACTTGCCTGTGACAATTCTATTCTATTTCCCGCT
This sequence comes from Himalopsyche phryganea, assembly GCA_022494535.1. Taxonomy (NCBI): domain Eukaryota; kingdom Metazoa; phylum Arthropoda; class Insecta; order Trichoptera; family Rhyacophilidae; genus Himalopsyche; species Himalopsyche phryganea. The sequence goes on along the minus strand of JAGVSL010000060.1, from coordinate 479,255 downwards.
GAGCTATCCATTTTCCATATTTGGTGATACTATTCTTTCCGTCTCCCTTATTCCATATCCTATTCCTCCACTTCCCTCTGATAAGTCGCTTCATTTCATTTAATTACATTTCATTTCACATTTTAATTATCTTTTTTTTTTATTCACAACAGTAACAAGCAGTTCTCGCGGAAAAATATCTGTTTAGATTCCTCCGTTAAGAGGCAATATGCTCCAAATTTGTAGCGGGCAATTATCGTTTTATTATTTTTAGTTCATGTTGGTATATTTTTATCTACTGAGGCATAGAATAGCCGTATAAATTAAGTTCAATGTTGAAAAATATTATTATATTAATCCAAATGGGTGAATATGCAAGTGACATTGTCAATTATTCTTATCATATCAACTCTTGAACAAGGAAGTAAAATGTTTCACAAAATAAACATGCTCTACGTGCCTCATACCTCTACAGTGTGTACATCTAACGTCACTCTTTATATTATGTCTAACCTTATATATTATGTAAAGAAGGTTCAATTACTTCTTCTTCTGAGTCTTCTTTAATGCTGAATTTCTAAATTAAGCAGTTCTTTGTAACGTCATACACTTTATACCAGAAATGAATAAGGTTGAAGACCAAGATTGAAAAAGGGAAGACTCTTGACTTTTTCATAATATCTTTATTGCTTATCCAATAAAACAGTCAAACTGTGTGTGTGTCCAAAATCCCTGTTTTTTGGTAACACTATGTCATTAAAAATATTTTATTATTGCCTCTCAAATCTGTTGTCAACTTAATCAAGGTTTATTTAGAATTTTACAATTTCTTAATATATATATTTTGTTTCATAAAGCTTACTTTTTTCCATCTCCGCTCCCAACGTGGCTCATATAGCTTCCTTATAGAGGTATATCAACATAAGTTACTCAGTTGCTCAAACTCTTTTTTCGAAGAGAGTAGGGATAGATGGATGGGGCTACGACAGGACTAATGGTTAACTTATCACTCTCACTACGCCTGGTTTTTGAGGATCGAATGGGTGAGAGGGACTTTTTTATAAGCTTCACAACCATTCATGACTACGAACAGAAATCCATAAATCGATTGAAAGATCAATTTATGAAGTTGTCCGCACAGGGAGTTGAACCCTAGACATCCGTAACCGTAGCCAGGACGTTACCAACGCCACGGATGCTGACTTATAAGCTTAGCTTACTTGTTAGTATAAAGATTTTATACCATTTATTTGAATAAAATAATGTTTGAAATTTTAACTAGACACTATGTCATTATATTTTATGTATTTTATTTTAGTTTTAGCAATAAAATTATTGAATAATGTATCATTAAATCCGATATTGAAACTAGTAGAAGTGGAATTGAATTTGAATACCTAGCATTAAAACATAAAGTCTCGATTAAATATATATTGTATTTCGCTGAAATTATACACTTAATATATTACAAAACCATTTTAACTTAATTTAATTTACGAAGTTCTTTGCTACGACAAGCTAGCCTAAGGCAGTATTCTTAAGGATGATATATTTATGTGTTTTCCGAAGAAAATAAATTTCCCTCTGAAGTAAAATACTGTAGAAAGTTAATTTGTTATTTTTAAACTTGTGTTTTATTTACACCTGGAAAGAACGTTCAGGGCTAATCTAATATTTAATTACGGGTAACAGTAGCGATGTAAAAATGAGGTAAATATAAACTTACAATATCACAAGGTGTTGCATAGAAGAAAATGCACCCACTGGAATGTCAGTCAAATGGTTGTAGGCAATATTCCTGTAACGAATTAAAAATAAAATCAAACAAATTATACATATAAGAAAAAGTCAACCAAATCAATGATGCACGAAGTGGGAATGATAATTTTAAAATATGTATTACTTTCAATGAACACTAATATTCTTAGTAAGATTATTTAAGTATAATGAAATACTTTTTTTTTGTTTTATCAGTTGATAATGCTCGTGAATGGACTCGAACTGAGCTCGAGTCCATTCGTGTGCTCGAATGCCTGAAGACGCCGAAAGGCGAAACCCGGGTCGTTAGTGACAAAATACATGGAAGTGTACAAAATCTCAATAATCCAAATTTGATTTTGAAATTCCATCAAGCACCCTCAGTCGATGTCTTAAATTATATAAATATGTGGATTATTACAAATGAATTGTGTTTTAATTTTATTTAAATATAATGTCTTTCCACCAAGAATTGACAGTTAACACCTCAAAAGTGAATAATTAAATACTTTTAATTCATGTTCGACATATAACTTGATAGCAGGCCATTTAAATAACATATTTCCTTTACGAATAAATTTATTAAGATGTGACATTCTAAATTACAAAAATTGTCTTTTACGCTTGTTAAACATATTTTTATTGAGACCCGTCGCTTGCTTACAAAAACTCGTCTCTTTCTATTTTTTAGTATGAAGAGAAAATAAATAAAACACTCTCATAAATCCATCGCACATATCCATCTGAGTATTCGATCTTTATACTTTCAAATAAATTCATCAGAGTCGCCTATAGTCTGAGTTAAATCATATTTTTAGAATATTTTCATTCAATCGAATAGTGGCTAGCAATCGTTTATACGATTAAATTTGATGAAAAGGTTTCACAAATGTTTTTATGCAAAGAATTTTAAATATTATTTCCTTGATTTTTGAATTTAAAAATTAAAATTTTTGAAAAAAATGTGTGGAGAGACCTGAAAATATAACCAAGCAACTTTTTTTAGACTGGTATTTGCTTTTTAATATGACATTTACAGCTTCGTGGTTACGTGTCAGACGAACGACGTATGAAATTTACATGAGGTCAAAACAAAACAATGTCACTCAGATCTTTTACCACGAGAATACCAAAAAAGGTATGGTGTGTAAAATTTGGGAATACCGTGTGTTTGAATTTTGATTTGCCATTTCGTTCCGTAAAAATTTCAAAATTTTTAAAACAAAACGAAACATACATATATTCGGGTTTTTGTTGGTTAGTGAAAAATATAATTATGTGAAGATATAAAATTGATTATTTAACTTATTGATTGAACAGTATTAAGTATATTGGTAAATATGTTTTACAACAAGCAATTCCTTTTCTGCCTGAAAAATTACTCTATGCTGCTAAAAACAATGCAATTATTTAGTAAATTTAATTGTGCATAAGAATTTGTTAAAATATTAAACATTGAATCAATAAAATTGATAATTAACGCGAATTACGAAAATAATATTAGTATCAAAAAAACGTCATAATATGTCAAATTTAATGGTCGTTCTTACAACAAACCATACAAAAAGATTTGAAATAACACATCAATTTTACGTAATTTGCTTAAATTGTTGGTTTCCATGATTACAATGTTTAATATTTTGATAATCTCCGATCTGCAGTTTGTAATTTGACTACAGAATTGCATTTTTTTCAGTAGAATTAAGTATTTTTTCAGGCAGAAAAAAAGTAGCATGTTGTTAAGCATATTTTCCGGTATATTAAAATCACAATCAAAAACTGAGTTTGAATTTACCCTTTTTTCCGCAGTTTGAAAATAATATTTCTTCCCATTTCAAAAGTTTCTATGCACTTTCCAATACAGTTTTTGTACGAAAAGTATTTCCATGTAATTTTGATTACGAGATAATATAACATTTCCAATGTGGAACTAGTCCCATTAAAAGGGTTTGTTGAAAACAGCCCACACTTCTTCTAGCCTCCGTGTCAGTGTAAAGAAGTTTCATTTATCCCATGTTAAGCTTTGTTTTTTATGTACGCTGATAATGTGAATATAAAATATCCACTTTAAATTGATTCAAAAAATTTTACTTGCTATTATTTCGTTAATAATGTTTATTTCGGAAAACCATAGTTATCGGTTTTGAGTAATTAACTATTCGAAACTTTCTTCGAGTACTGTATTTTTTTAAACTTCACGTGATTTACTTTTAGAGTGAATAAGCTTAAAAGCTAGTTACTTTGTCAAATTATTAGAAAAATATTTTTCTATCGTCACCCTCGAATATTATGTGATTAATCGGCATAAGTGCTTTTATGCCGATTAATCCAGTCGTCGGTTACAGTTCAGTTAACTGCTCATTCTAAAAAACCAGTTGCTAAAACAAGTCGATCCATTAAATTAAGACGCTAATGCTATTCAAAACGAAGGAAACTTCCATATTATTCTGAGTGAATTCTGACCTGTAATAGATAATATTACATTATGTTTTTAAAAATCTGTCGGGTCCATGGTGCAGTGGTAAACTTCGTTGGCTACGGCTACGGATGTCTAGGATGCAAGTCCTGGTACGGGTAGTTTCATAAATTGTTTTGTCGATCGATTTATGGATTTCTTTCTGTTCGTAGGTATGAATGTTTGTGATATCTAAAATTCCTTCCCACCCATATTCTTAGCTTTACCACTAGATTAGCTTACCATTAGTCCTGTCCTAACCCTATTGTTTTATTCCTAATCTCTTCAAAAAAGAGAGACAACTGAGTAACAAACAGTTCTCGTAGAAAAACGTCTGTTGAGATACCTCCATTGGGAATCCATATGGTGCACATAGAGAGTGGATATGGTGAAAAAATCGATGTCTACATATTTAATTCTTCGGATCTATTTATTGATAACCGAATCATAAGTCAATATCTGTAGTCAAGCTATTCTTTGAAATAAATATTTCTGTATTACGTTATAAATCATTTTTCTGTTACCATGTCCGCTCCCAGTGTGCAGCATATGGCCTCTTAATGGAGGTATCTCAACATAGGTTTTCTGCGAGAACTGTGTGTTACACAGTTCCTCAACCTCTCTTTTTCGAAGGCAGTAGGGATAGAAGAATAGGGCTAAGACAGGATTAGTGGTTAGATAATCACTGTCACTTTGTCTCGTTTTAGGATTGGATAAGTGGGATATTTAGACATCACAGTCATTTATGACGACGAACAGAACTCCAGAAATCGATTGAAAGATCAATTTATGAAACTGTCCGCACCGGGACTTGAACCCGAGACATTCGTAACGTAGCCAACGACGTTAGCAAATGACGGAGCCGACAAAATTCAACATTATTTATATTATTTTATAAATCATTACATGGAATAATTCACATGGAGAAATTATTTAAGAAATAACTAGTTATTTTTTGCTTAAGGCGGCCTGGTTAAGGGTTAAATTACGCTTGAGCTTATCTTAGTTATTATAACTGAGATAATATCATGGATAAAGTCAAGTGGTCTTATCAAATATTGTTTCCACCTGACTAAATCTTATGAATTCATGTCGAACTATGCAAGGTAGAAGTAAAAGTCTGTATATCATTGAAAAGTTTACCATTAGTTATATTTTTCTTTTTAGTATTGTGATTTCAGTTACAGGGTTTGATTAATGCAAAATGTGTTGTAATCTTACTGATCTTTTTTTTTATGAATTCTCTTAAACGATTATTATTAACCAAAAATTTTGATGTACTATTTAAAGTTATTTGGAATTTTTTAAATTATTATACAGCTGACAACTGAACTAACCGTTTGATACCACCTAAAGTGTCCACTTTCACGTAATTTAAATTGTATACGACTCTGCGTCATTAAGCGCTTTGATTGGTCGCATTCATTACAATATCCCTTATGGGATTTACCACACTCACGACCCTTTTAAATAAAGTGACCCAAATACTCTCGCCTGACCTGTTTCGCTCTGCTAAGCCGTGAATAAACAATTTTATTCATAGATAAAACAGAGGAAACGAAAACGTGATAAATTAAAACACGCACAAATTTATTGGGTAGCATGAGCGGAATGTATTTTGAATCTACATTTAATAAATTTGCGCTCGAAAGGGTTTGATACTAAACTACTCAAGTGGTAAAGAATATTTTTATCGTATTTTAATTAAAATTGTATCGAATTTGCCATAATAGTAAAAGTGAACTCATATATTAACTGGGATAATTTCTTGTAAACAAAGTTTTTTTTAATTAATTTTAACCGCAACACCGATTGTTGGTGTAACCCTATTTGAATTGGTACCCTCTTGAAATGCCTTTCTATGCCTTAAATAAAACACAAAATTTCACAGGCTCAGTACAATATGATGTTTACTAAATTTATTTGACTCTATATCAAACGAAAATTTTCCGAATAGAAAATGCAGTTAATTATCACACAAGGATTGATTAAATTTTGTAAAAAAATGTTAACATTATATTTTTTTTAGACATTTTTAGTATATAAAAAATTTTGCCTAAATCGCTTTTCTTAAACAACGTTTTTTAAAAATATATGAACACTTAATCTATAGATCTCTTAAATAAACGATTTTATATGAGGCAACTTACTAAATGCAATTGAATATAAATCAGTACCCGACACAAATAATTAAGTCAAACTATTCACTTTTTAACAACATTTATAATACAATATACAAACGGGAATTCTATAATTAATTTACAAAAATGCCCACCAAATATTATTTATTTATAAAGGGTTTGAAAAAAGTTATGGCAATGTATTAGCATTATTAAAACAAAACTATTTACCTTCTAAAATTTCGATAATAATGTTTAACTAATATAAATACTCTACCAACAAAACCCCTCAATGTTCCGCTTAAGAAAATAATATAAAAATAATACAATACATACAACAAACACTCATAGCAGCTTAAATACACTTTACAAAAAGCTGTTTGAGCTAAAAGCTTCACGAATAACATATTTCCGGTGTCAGAAAGCACAGTGAAACACATTTTAACACACCCGAAAAGTCTCTATCAGGCGAGAAAAATGATCAATCGATTTGGTTAATGTTTAACGATTAAAAAACTTTGCAGGCTTCAAAAAGATGCTAATATTTTAATTCCTAGAGAAACTACGAGAATAATAAACAGAAACATTTAACTAGTTGCCATTTTCTCTACAGTCATATTTAAACACCAATTTCTATGCTAAATAACGCTGTTGACTAAAGTGTTATAAATGAATATTCTCAAAAACTTTTCATTAAAACTAATAAGAAGTAAATGATACCAGCATCACAACCTAGTTATAACTATAAATATATTGATCATGGCAGTGGAAAGATGCCAAAAACCCTGAGTCGCCTAGAATCATAACTCACATTCTCCAAAAATCGTGTTTTGAGAAAATCGCAAAAAAACCACTTTAGTACTGTTTTTCGTAATTGCAAAAAACTTTATAAATTACCATTAATATTAACCACAAGTGAAAAATCCATTTGTTTTATGATACAATATACGCCGTTACACAATGAGACATCCTGATTGATTTTTTCTAACCAACTCACATCATTCTTGAACGTTGAGTCTGAAATATGAGTGTTGACACCAACGGTGATATTTGGCCATGTTTTAAAGGAATTTCTGATACTCAACAGTATTTCTATATATGCCTTTAAGACATCGACCGTGGGTGCTTCATGGAATCTCAATATCAAATTTAAATTGTTGAAATTTTGTACATTTCCATGTATTTCGTCACTAACGACCCAGGTTTCGCTTTTCGGCATCTTCAAGCATTCGAACACACGAATGAACTTGAACTCACAGCCATTAAATAGTTACATCGCTTATATATACAAGATATCCAAAAGATGTACAAAGTCTCAACAGGTCGAATTCAAAGATTAATGCATTTAAAATCAGTTGGCATATTTAACTTAAAAATGTCATAAATGCAAAATGTGAGTATTGATTATAGGCGACTCGACTAACGAATTACATAATCACTGGAATTAAATATTTTTTACATATTTTTATGTAAAGAAAATATACATTAATGTTTTTTTAAACGTTACTGATCCTAATATATCATAGCAAGTTCGTTTTTTGTATATTTTGAATGTCACCCATCAAACATAATAAAAAACACATCTTTTTTAAATGTTATTTGAATTACTATTTTTAAATCATTAATTTTTAAGTGACTAAAATTGATTTTAAAGATATTCAATTAGCCTAGAACACAAATCTGGAAGCAGATTCAATAAATTACATTATTACGTAAATTTAGATAATTTTTCGCGTGTGAGTTGTGTTCGCAAATTTTTTTTTTTACATACTATGTTGTAAATTTTATTTTCACTATTTTACAAACGTTAATTTAAACTACTTATAACCTTAGTACCCTGACTATAAGACGAGGTTTTTTATTAAAAAAAGCGACACAAAAATAGTAGGGTCGCCTTGTATTCGAGTCTAAAACAAATGAACAATAAATTCACTACCTCGCGATGAGCGAGATGACTGTATTATTTTCTTCGCAATATTTTTTAATGAGTGCTTTCAACAGATGGCATTGTTTACAAATTACTGGTAAATTGTTGTTTCTGACAGTTTTTTAGCCTTTAATTTTTTTTATCAAATAAATTAGCAAAGTTTTTTGAGTGACGAATATAAAAACTAATTAATTTTATTTTCAAAAGTGTAGTTCTTATCGTATATAAATATGTATTCAAATAGGTAGTAATAAATATTTTTGTATTTTTATAAAAATGCTGATTGTCTTATAATCCATCCAGTCAATACGGACATAATTGAAATATTGTGTGAAATGTTCAAATAAAAACATTTGATATTTTTTAAGCCATGTTTGTTAACGAGTAGATAATGCGATATATACAAAACAGTTAATAATATGTTAGTAACAAGTATACTTTGCGGAATTCTAACATGTTAAATATAATCTATACACGTAAAGCTCTTTTTATAACAATGAAAATGTTATTTCATAAATAACAATATGCTTTGATAAAATTTTTTGAAGCCACACATTTCCATGCAAACTGAAATTTAAGTTATATTGAGAAGAATACATTTGTCATCAGCCAAAATCGATTCGCAGATTAAAATCGAAGATACTTTCTAACGTATCTCATCAAAGAGTCTACGTATAGATTTTGGCTGGTTGTAAAGGCAGTTTATCCTCTCAAGATTACTTCAATTACCAGATTACTGCCAATCTAATCACGTTAGCTACGATTTCTTTCTTACTTACAAAACTTCAAGATTTGGGAGTTTCATGAGTGCGTGTGTGGGTATGTCAGTCAGATGATTTTCGTCGAGTCGTAGTCGTCTTAGCTGTCCCAAATTTGATAAACTATTTGAATCAATTCTTCGTATTTGATTATTCACCAATTGTCTGTGGGTAAGGATAAAAATGTGTAGTTTTAGTGTCATGATAAACAGTGTATTATATTTAAACCAAAACAGAATTAAGTGCCAAACTTTCAGTTGATGTAGTGTGTCAGTGCAATTCTAAGATTGTAGATAAACACAATGACAAAATTAATAAATATCCCTAGTGGAGTAAAATAACAATAATTTTTTTTTTGTTGGAATTATTAAGTTAGCAAAAATATAAATTTGGCAAGGTTTTCCACCACAACCCTCCCCGAGCGTACATAGTACATTAAAATCATGTATAATCCAGACTACGTCATTCATAATATATAATGAAACCAATAAGTTATCTTGAATGTAAATGATAAAAGAATTTAATAATAAAGATTTTTCACACGACATGGTAATATTTTTTAAAAATGTATATTTTGTTGCTTTATACCTTAGATTATTTAAAACTTACTTAAAAAAAACATTAAAAAATATTGACAAACTAATGCGTGAAATACTTGTTTATTTATTTAAATAAATTAATGTTTTTGAGAATATAACTATTTTATTCTTCACCTTATGTAAACAAGTCTTGTTTTGAAAAAGTAATAGAAAAATGATGTTAAACCAATTCCTCTCTTTAAAAACAGAAATTTAAAAGAAAATATTACATCTAAAATTTAAATTGTTTGTGTAAAGATTTAAAATATTTAGAAAATTATTATCCCACACATCGAATGTCAAAATTGAAAAACTAGCAAATTTGTTAAGTTGGCTTATTGTTTCACTAATCTACTTATTTTTAGTTTTAACTAAAAAGTATATACACATGTACACGTATCATTTTGGTGTTACAATTGTTCAGAAATTGAACCCAATATAAAATCAATACTTGGTTTAACACTTTCTATACAGTAAATCTTCTTTCTAGTAATCTTTTCGTCAAATAAACATGGAATAACATATTGGGACTAAATAAAAAGTGTCGCATTTTTTTGTCGATGTAAATTCGATAAATATTGAAGGAGAATAAATTGTATCTCGTAACAATATTGGCTAGATAGTCAGTCATATTTTATTAATGTCCGCCATTTAGAAACACTTCTTAATAATGCACATCAAATATTCCGCGTTTTATATAACTGTTTATATTTATATTTTCATGGTTCTCTATTAATCGAAGCTGTAGTGCATAAAACCTACCGGACACATTGGTTGTACAATATCAAAACCTCTTCATGTTGATTAAAAAACATGTCCTTCGTTCCACAAACACACGTTTGAAATATACAATGTTAATTCCATTTATATTTTCACTGATTAAACACACAATTTAAACAACAGGCTATGTGTTATGACGTATTAAAAACAGAATCGCAAAGAAACGGAATTTAAAAAAAAACAGTTACGGTCAATCTGAGTAACTTTGAGCAAGTTCTGAGGATTTTTGTATTTTTATGGTTCGCCATTGCATTTATGTATGGTATTTAGTTCTACATAGAAATAAACTAATGTTTTAAGATGAAATTTAATCAACATAAATAGATTTACAGCTATAATTGATATAAAAATATAGATAAAACAAGGTGGGCAAAATTTTCATCAAAATCGGGTAACTTTGGCCATGATACAAATAATTGCTGTAATTACTAAAAGTTCATTGATTTTAAAGTCTTGGCCACTTTTCTTTATGCTTTCATATATTCTGTACATAGTTGAGATGGTAAAAAATATACAGCATTTAGTTTACAGATTAGATACAAATTGAAAATATGGCTAATCAAATTTATTTCAAGAAAAGTTTTTTAATTGTATATTATCATTCCAAGCTGACAGCTTACAAGTTCAATAATAAAACAAAGTAAGTTTAATATTAATTCATATTTTTAAAACTTGGGGCTACTCAATACCTTTGTTTAACTAAGAAATATTCACATGGCATTAGTATTATCATGGTATTATAACAGCACCTTTTTCCATGTAGTGGGCCAATTTTAGACCGATGGGAAAACTTAGCCAAATTGATGGTACTAGGTTTTAAAATTCTGCAGCTGACACTAGTAGAAACACTATAAAAATACAAACTAAAAGTAATTATTGTGGAGGTTGAAATTTTCCATGCCACCCACTGAGCCCACCGAGGACTTTGTATTGAATTTCTACCATTTAATATGTTTATAACATGATTTCGATTTCAATTTTTTACCGTCCAAAATTTATTTTAGCTAATTTTATTCAAATGGTATGAAATATACAATTAACACTCTTAATCGGTTCAGCTACCAAGATTTTTAATCCGCAAATAGACATTTACATAAATTGATTGTTTGACATGTATTCAAAAGGCTATATTTCTAGACCTTTCTAAATTCCATAATATAAAAAAATGAGACGTAGAGAGATAGATTATAAACTGTTCTTCTCACAGTATCATCATTTCATTTACTATTTGTTCTTTATAAGTAATGAATTCTGAGGTTAAAGATTGTTTCCAAAACCTCACGGCTGAAGCACAAAAATAAAGAATGCTTTACTCCCTATATCAATCAGCTGTTTGTTAGCTGTGAAGATAGCCAAAATTAACGTAACTTCTCTTCCTTTGTTCGAAGGTCTCTTGTTTCCGCCGACCAAAAACGGCAAAGTTTTCCTTGCTAGCAGCCAAATCAGGATGAAACTTTTGCCGAGAGATTAAATGCATTTTCACAAGAATAATCATTTCAAAGATGCTGGTACATCCAATATTAACTTTTTAATTATTAAAACACTACGTATAATAATATATGACACTACTTATTTAAAATTGTTTTAAATATGAGCATAGCTTGTTTTAGCAACTGAATTAAAATCAGTTGAAAATGCTAACACGCTAAGTGAAGTTGATTCTGATCATATTGAAGATATGGTACTGCGTATAGAGTATTGTTTACAAAAAATAAACAATATTGTGACGTAAATAGTACTTAAAATAAAAACTTAAAAAGAAGTAAATAATATTTTAAAAAAACCGATGGTTTGTTAGTTTGTAAAAACACGCCATTAATAATCTGGTGAAAATCTGATCTGAATTAATTATGTCTAAACATTGTTTGTTTATATGGTTGACGTAAAATTAGTAATGATTTTTTTGACGTTTAAAAAATTAATTTATCCTACATTTCTGTAAAACAATAATAAATAAATACTTGGTACTCAATTTTATATTTAAATACTTTTATAGATTTCATTCATAGCTTATTTAGTATATAATAAATAGTAAAGTATATTAAGACTTTCCTCTAGCGGCTTAGTGCAGCTAACAGCGCCATCGTGTAAGCAATGAAAAGCTCTTGGAAGATTTATGAATTTAAATCTCTAGCGAGTCATAAAGCACGAGAAAAACTCGACCGTTCAAAAAAAAGAAAGAAAAAATCTTTTGGTTTTCCACACGCGTGCGTGATCCTTGTGAGCAAGTCCTAACATATAACTTACAAACGGTAACTAAACACAGCGCCAGTATAATACAGTACTTGAAATAAAGTCTTTTTACGTAATATTTAAGAACCGTATGGTTTTAAGAGCATTTATGTTATTGGTAACATTGTGTCGTGTATTAATGGGCTAATCCGATACCACGACACATGAAAAGGGCATAACCGTCTAACACTGATATCTACGGGCTGTACGATGATACCAGAAACTCTTTATAAATATAAGTGAAGATAAGGTATTGAGCAATGTATAATACGACATAATATGAACCAATGACGAAAGTAATGAAACGTTTGATACTTATAGGTCTGTAGTTTTCTATAACGTTCGTTTTCCCAGAACACAAAATTTCACTAACGCGATAAATAAATGACAGTTATATTTGTTTGGTATAATTTGAAACAGCTGTAGCTCAGATCACAGGTTATGACTTTACAACACAATGCATACACGGTTTTGAAAACACATAAGCAATAACTAGATTAAACTAAAAGATAGATGAAATTAGTGAACCATTTAAAAACAAAGAAATATTTAATATGTAATTAATATTAAAAATACTCGCTAATTTCTTCTGAAAATTTTCCCAATCGGCTATTTGCTTAATGCTTCAGTAATGTCATTATAAATGTTTGCTCAGTTAATGGGCTTCAGATTCCTTAACATTTTAATTGTATACTATTTTATTTGGTTGATGTATAATTTGTTTGATAATCAGTGATACCTTATGAGAATTCCCCCGGATCGAAGAGAGGCGAGCGGCTGGTTATCCGGAGTCCTGGAAGGGCTGATCTCAGACAAACACCATTTCAGATCCGGTTTAGAAACTTATTTATTATCCATTCAAGATGCAGTGGTTTAATATTACACAAATATAAAAATCTTAACACATAAAATTGATTCTACATTTACATTTACTTAGCAACTGAATTTACTTTAAGTTTTAATACAAATGACACAACGAATTTAAATTAAATCCAACGCAAATCAAAACACAAAAACAAACAAACAGTTCACATCGTCACATCACTTTCGTCGCGACGAGACCTCGTTCGTCCGACTCGGCAGCTCGTCATCGACTGTCTACCAAAATTCAAAAAAACTCCATGCAAAGTTGGAGCTACCCTTTTCCGTAAAAATGGACTCGTCCAGCGGCCGAAGCCCGGGGGCTTCTTAAATGCCTGGCAACAAGAAAGAGCGTATTCTGCGAATTATTGCTCTTTGCCGCAGGCCGATTTCAGTTCGGGACACTAATGACACTTATACTTAAGAAAAACCAGGGTGTGTCAAACCCCCATACTTCTAGTGTCCATGAACTGAGTTCGGACAGCGTAGCAATAATCACACAAAAACAAGATACAATATACAATAAAGAACACAAAAAAATCAAGTCTTAAAAACACACGCGTGGCAGCGCGTCGGTCGTCACACACGAGGCCACAACACAGGTCATGTCGCGATCGGCATCACAACGGGCGGTGGTGCAAATTTTCCTACGCCAACAGGCGTCCTGTTCCTATCCCAGGAAGGCATCCGCAGCGTCCTCGCTCGGCGGGGCAGGTGTGTCGGCAGCATCTCCTCTTCACAGGCAGACGGCTTCATCTTCTCCCGAGAAGGCATCCGCAGCGTCCTCGCTCGGCGGGGCAGGTGTGTCGGCAGCATCTCCTCTTCACAGGCAGACGGCTTCATCTTCTCCCGAGAAGGCATCCGCAGCGTCCTCGCTCGGCGGGGCAGGTGTGTCGGCAGCATCTCCTCTTCACAGGCAGACGGCCTCATCTTCTCCCGAGAAGGCATCCGCAGCATCCTCGCTCGGCAGGGCAGGTGTGTTAGCGTCTTCTCGTCTTTACAGGCAGCATGGCAGGCAAAACGGCCTCCCGGGTCGCAAATCTACCAGCCACAGTAGGCCTCACTCGTTGAAGACAAAACAGGCACAGCAGGCCTCACAGGTTGCAAATATAACAGGCACAGCGGGCATCACGGATTGCAAACAAACAGCCACAGTAGGCGTCACTCGTTGACAACAAAACAAACACAGCAGGCCTCACAGGTTGCAACTCTAACAGGCACAGCGGGCCTCGCGGATTGCAAACAAACAGCCACGGTAGGCCTCACTGGTTGAAAACACAACAGGCCCAGCAGGCCTCCTAGGTCAGCGCGAACGACGTCAAGAGCGGCCAGTCGAGAAGTAGGGCTTCGTGAAAAGTAACAGAGGCCAGGCACCTTTCACCGACGACTCCCGCCAGTTTCGCCTTTGAAGCTGGGGTTTCATAGTAAGACGCCGGGAAGCTGACTGGTTGTCTGGTCCCGATCTTGAAGTCCACCTTCAGGGCAGGGTCCGGATTCTTAGTGTGCGTTCGGCGATTTGAAATTCTTGAAGTTACGTTAAAATTCGGTTGGGCGCCATGAACCACAGTTCAAAGCCACTGCATCTTCAGAGCATGAGTCGTCAGGGGGTGAATCTTGAGGTGTCACAAACCGTCAATGGCCACTAAGTTGGGCGACAAAATGAGAATTCCCCCGGATCGAAGAGAGGCGAGCGGCTGGTTATCCGGAGTCCTGGAAGGGCTGATCTCAGACAAACACCATTTCAGATCCGGTTTAGAAACTTATTTATTATCCATTCAAGATGCAGTGGTTTAATATTACACAAATATAAAAATCTTAACACATCAAATTGATTCTACATTTACATTTACTTAGCAACTGAATTTACTTTAAGTTTTAATACAAATGACACAACGAATTTAAATTAAATCCAACGCAAATCAAAACACAAAAACAAACAAACAGTTCACATCGTCACATCACTTTCGTCGCGACGAGACCTCGTTCGTCCGACTCGGCAGCTCGTCATCGACTGTCTACCAAAATTCAAAAAAACTCCGTGCAAAGTTGGAGCTACCCTTTTCCGTAAAAATGGACTCGTCCAGCGGCCGAAGCCCGGGGGCTTCTTAAATGCCTGGCAACAAGAAAGAGCGTATTCTGCGAATTATTGCTCTTTGCCGCAGGCCGATTTCAGTTCGGGACACTAATGACACTTATACTTAAGAAAAACCAGGGTGTGTCACTTAATTTTTAACACTCAATTTTATATAAATAGGCCTTTTATGTTTGTATCTTTATCGGTTGATAATTCTCGTGATGAACGAAACCGGTCCTGATCATTATAAACATGTGAAAGTGGTACAAACGAATTGTGTTTTATTTTTTAAAATATAATGTCTTTCCACCAAGAATTGACAGTTAACACATTAAAAAAAAACATTGCACATTGTTGAAACCAAAGAATTATTTTGTGTACATTGAATTTCCATGATAAACGAGACCAACATTTTGATGGTACCAATACAATCCATAATTAAACGTTTCGACTATTTATATTGTACAGTTTTCGGAATAAGTCATCTCAGGCAGACAGAAAAGAGTCATCCTCTGGTTTTGATTTATTTAGATTTCAATAATTCAAATAAATCGCGAAGTAAGAATACACCGATGACGTAAAACAAAAGGAGGTGAATCCATACAAAAGGAAAACCAATGATTGATCTGATCTTTTCTTGTTGTGTCTGCAGTAATATGTATTGCTCCTATACTAAATTTAATTCACTCTGTTCTGAAGCTTTCAATAAATTTTCTTTGTAAATCAATTGTATGAAAATTGAAACAACAATACAATTCTATTCATAGCTGATTGCTTCAGCAGGAAATAAAAATATTGAGTCGTATTTTATTGTATAATAATGTATTTTCCACGGTAAAATAAAATTCAAGTAATATCTTTGTTTGTTGAGGCTTAACGGTAATGCAATGTATTTTTCTGCTACAGTCTAGAGCTCAAAGCCTGCTTTTTAATCATTTCAGCTCCCAATATGGAACATCTAGATACTGCTATTCAGTTACTCAAGCATTCTTTTATCGAAAGCAAAAGGATACAACGGATGTAGCTAATAATATGCTAATAATAAGATGCTATAATTAGCTATAATAGAGTACAAGTAGACAGTTATTCGTTCTAAAGCTTCAAATGGTAATAATTTAATTATTTTTATAATTGCGTTTGTAATTTCAACTGAAATTATAGTATATTACATTAGTTCCCATTTCTTTGTTCAATGTGGTTTCAGTGAGGTGTCAAATCATTAGACCCCATCGGTGGCTTGGGACCAAAATAGGGGTTGATGGGTTGAACACTCAGGGATCACACTTCTCACTGTAATTAAAACGGGCATGCGTATTCTGAAATACTTTAAGCCCGCTGCAAACTGATTTAAATTAGAATTAGCACGAAATCTAATTTTCTATAAGAATGAAAACTGCTGAGATTGAATAACCCGTTGAATTATATTATAGATAAACTAAGAGAAATAAGTCGGTTCTTTTTTGTTTGTATCCCCAAATGTTTTCGAGTAAAGTTGAAAAGGTTTTATTAGAAAACTGATAGTAACATAAAATTGATATGTCTAGCATAGTTTATACGGATTAAATAAATAGTAGAATATATTTTTAAGCCATGTTCATTCCAAACGTGAACTGCTGTTTATTTAGTCACTCAACCTCTATATTTTAGAGACAGTAATGATACACGCATGGCGCCAACACATGAGTTGTTAGCTAATCACTCTTGCTGTGAACAGTTTTTAGGTTCAAATGGGCGAGACGGAATATACATATAAAAGACATAAATGATCTGAAACCGTTATGGTATTCGAGCTGTTGAACACCAAAACTGAAGAAAAATTCTTAAAACACTTGGTTACAAGCCCAGTGTAAAGGATTTAGTTATTTTTGACCATGTTAGTACTAACACATTAGTACACTCACTATGATTTAGTCATAAGATATTGAACCTTCGGATAATAAATGATATGAGTCCATATGCTCTGCGTCACTGTGTGAGATGCTAAAAACCATTCACTCCTAAATTTTATCTTATCTCTCCATATAAAGTTACACTCAATATCTATTCACAAAAAATCTTCGCAGCTTTTTAAAATTAATAATTATTACAACACAAATAATAAACTCGTAATCGACTTTGAATTAATTATTTTTCAATAGTAAACAATTAACACGACAGTGTACATTGTATTCTGGAAATCCATTAGACAACGATATCTATTCAATTATTGACTATCAATTATCAACCTTCCAGTGAATCTACAATTATTTGTAACTATTAGGTATTCTTTAATTTCAAACAAATAGAAATTAGCATGTTTAGTAATATTACGGCAAATAATTCATGTTTACTATCTATCCGGATATCGAATTTTAATGATTTATTAAAAATATAGGACATAGTATATATTCCAATATATTATATATTTAATTAAAAAGTATTAATTTTTTTGTACCTTCGAAGTAAAATGGGAAATAAAATATAAATTACTTATTTTTAGTGTAATTTCATTTATCCCGTCCCATTAGGCGGTAGTACAAGTTTTATGGAAATTTTAATTGAATTTAGCGCTGTTAGCGAAGAGAATAATTAAACATGTTCCCAAAAATGAAATCTGTTTTCATCTAAAAGTGCTGGCTCAAAATAATTAAAGCTTGTTCCACTTAAATTTTGATAGTAAATAAAATTTTCATAGTGTCAATGTTTTTATTAGTGTGGTGATAATATTTATGAAACAGAAAGCGAGTAAGCTTTCTAATACACAATTCAAAACAAAATAGTCGTTATTCAAGATTGTATTACCGATCAAGTTATCTTCTTGATGCCATATTGAAGTTAATAATTCATCGCACATAAAAATACATATGAAATTTAGGGACTAGTTGAATAAATATTGAAGATTTTTTTTTGGATCCAAACATGATAACCTACAGTATGATGCAATGTAGTATTTTGTTGAATACATATCTATACAAACACAAAATATTAGCATTACAATTGAAAATGCCTATGCAACAGAGATTTGAAGCTTTTAAATCAAATGAGATAAACTTGATGAGAATGTTTAATAACTCAAGGAGAAAAGACATCTCAAATACACATGTACAAGATCTCAAATGTTAAGTAAAAAAAAAACAATACATGATAACGATCTTTTGGGCCATGATACCGGATCTATCTGATTGTTAAGGCAAACTCTTATAGACCACAAAGATAGATATTAAATTAAATATTGAAAATATAACCATGAATATAATATATTATTCAGTCCACTGTTTTCCGAGAATTTCCCTTTACGTACAAAGAAAATACGATTTTAATAAACTTATCATAATACTCATTGCTTGAAATTAATACAATATCGCCAAGGAAATATTAAGAATATTTTACGGTATGGTTTTTTTTTTCGTAATTAAACGTAATAAAACGCAGTGAAGTCGAACATTGTTTATTAAAAACAGAAACTGAAGACGTTCTTCCTATATACATATAAAACATAAGTAGTTATTAAGTAGAAAATGTTTCGTGTAAACACTCACAAATCAAATCACGAAAATGTGAAAATGGAGCAAAGAAAAATGTGGAAAATGAAGTTTTCTGAGTACAAAGAAAAATGCATTTGGGTTTTTGCATTCAGTGAAAAATTTACAGAAATTCTTTTGGCAAAGTAGATTTATTTGTGCCGTTCAAGTAGCGATTTATTCACTTTATATTTTTTCGTATTACAAATTGCATGACAGACTGTGTTGAAGAATTCATTTTTGAAATACTATCGAAGAAAATTTTAGTTTAAAATAATATTTTAATATTATTTTAGATATTCACTGAGGGCCCTTGATGGAATTTCAAAATCAAATTTGAATTGTTGAATTTTTTTAAATTTCCGTGTATTTCTTCACCAACGACCAGGGTTTCACATTTCAGCATCTTCAGGCATTTGTGCTAGAATGCTTGAAGATGTCGAAAGGAAAACCCAGGGACGTTATTGACGAAATACATGGAAATGTACAAAATTTCAGCAATTCAAATTAGTTTAAGACATCGACTGAGGGTGCTTGATGGAATTTCAATATCAAATTAGATAGTTTAATAGACAAACTGCGTTCATGGGAGTTTTCATGTAATTACATTATATATTCTAAAATTTCTTTTTTTTTAATACATTACTGAAATATTTTCACAAAAAGCATAATTCAATTCTACGTTAAAGATTATATTATTTATTTAAAGATATTCATCATTTTTTTTCGATATTAAACGCATCTTTTGCGTTCAGACTTTTGTGGTTAGACTATTAATACCTATCTAAATGGACAGACATTAACAAAAACATATTCAGTAAAGTATTAAGGTGAGAAACTAAAATATTTTTTGAATATGATATATTTGAAGATGCTTATTAAAGAAGCGAAAGAAGCGAAAATGAATTTCCACAAAGTTGCCGCCAAATCCATAGAAAATATTGAAATTTTTTATTCAATACGCCCTTTGTTGATTTTTAATCATTTTGCATTTAAGATCGAATTACTGAAACTATTAAATAGTTTTAATACGTGTTTTAAGTAGAAATAATTTCAAAGCAAGCACAAAATAAATTAATCGCTAAAATTTGTCAGTTTACAAAGAAAAAAGATATATACCTCACTTTTTATATTTTCCGCAAAATTTCTTAATATTGAATCTATTTGATCTGATTACAAAATTCATTTCCACATGAATATATTGGATTACTTTGTGGGAAAACTTCGTATTAGAAACGCAATATGACAAGATTTTCTTCAGCTGAAAAGAAAACGTTTAAGAAAACGACGCCCGAACATAAAGACATCGAATAACTGCAAGTCTGTCCGATTAGATTTCACATAAACTGCGTTTCATATTACATATGCAAAGAATCTGCTTACAAGGCGAAACAAAAGGTGTCGATAAATTTATTAAATTGGAAATTTTATACAAGGTTTATATAAAAAATAAACATCTTTCACTTATGTAACTTAAAATGAATATTATCATCGAACTAGCGTACAACATTCTAATACAGTAGTAATTTCGATTGTAGTCCAAGAATAAATTTCTAATTTACTAAAAACTGTCGCAAAACAATTAGAGAATTGAAGAAATGTGATATAATTGCAATTAACTTAATTATTACGATACAGATGTATAAAAAAACTTGGAGTACCGTCGTTGAAACTGAAAATTGTGTAACTCATTAAGCGCTACTTGTAGAAGACAAGAACATTCTAGTTTTGAAATAATATATTTTAATACAATGGAAGATGAAAATAAATATTATTGTAATACTAAAAATTCACAAATATTGCTTGCAAATCTGAAGTTATCATTTTACATGATTTGCATCATTTATGATTTTACAATGCTACATTATTTACACAGATTTTAATTTAATCGAATAAATTTTTCGGTTAAAATGGAGTTACACATATCTCTTGTTTTAGCGACTATTATTATGTAGTTAAGATGTATTTTTGTTTTATAAGAACATCTACCAAGAGTTTCAAATTGTAGAACCAGTCTGCCAACGGGAATACCGCTGGAAAGAGTTTTAACAATATTCAAGTGTATTGCGTCGGATATCAAAATATTCCGAGTAGACTTGAGTAATTCAGAAGAGACTATCTCTTATATATTTAAGTTGATTTTGTTGAAATTTACTCGGTTGACTTTCTTGCTAATTTTCAACGTTCACTATTTTTTCACTATGTTTAAATCTTTTTCATATTGTAAAAACAATAAATCTGTAATTTTAATTTTTTTAATTTATGCATGTAATAAAATAATAAATACTGTTTTGAATTATTTTGTTTTCAAATGAAGCAACTGTTTTAAATAATATATAATTACTGAGAATCATTCTCGAGCACCGTGTGATTCTATTATGAGAAATTTCTCGGCAGTTCAAAAGGAAATGCAAGGTTTTACAAGAGGCTTAAAGGAAATTCAAATGCATTTTCCATAACAGAAAACCTTGTACGTTATGGTATTATTGGAAATTTTCCGTCGCGCATGACTATGTGCACGGGGAAAGTATTAAAATTTTCTCGTTATATTTGAAATGAAGCAACATGTTTATTAAGGCAAAAAAAGCATATTGCGTAGGTAGGTGGAGATGTCTCTGCATATTATTTATTCACGCACTACTTATGATTTTCTTCGTGAGTATGCTCTTTGACAATATTTATAATTCAAAAGGATCAAACATAAGACATGATACGTCCCAGTGATAGATTAATTATTATAAAGAAAATTGCTTACATGCAATCCCTCAGAACTATTAATAAATCAAGCTCTTAATCCATATTTATTTCAAACGTAAATTATGAACCATTCCTGTGAACTGCAAATGCATCTACATTTGTCAGAATATTTTTTCCCGTTGTGAATAAATTATAACCAAATTTTTGCTGTACGAAATTTGGCAGTTTAATGGAGTATTTGAAATGATGTATAGCGAAAAACGGTTACGGAATATTTTTGAAAACGTTGAATATATTCATAGTAAGTGAAATGGATATGTTTTAAGTAAAAATTTTGGTAATAATATAATCTTAAAAAATTAAGAACATTTATTTTAAAAAGCATTTAAATATTTCTGAATTTCATATATGTACTTACAGATAAGTGAGTTTTGTCAGGTGTTTCAAAGCGCCACTAGGGATTTCAGAAAGACCACAGCCGTGAAGCAAAAGTCTTTTCAATCGTGGTATTGGTTTGAATACGTCTGGATGGATCTCTCCCAGTTTGTTGTCTGACAGCACCCTGAAAACAATAATATACAATTTTAAAAATCTCCTATTTTAGTTTAAAAAAAACTTCAATCCTGTAACACACGAGAAAATGACAATTGATTCAACGATCGATTCTATAATATAAACGGTAGGAAATATTATTATTAGGCAACAAGGTGACTACCTATTTTTGTACGTTCATTGATGCATTAAATCAAATTTTAATAAAATTGAACCATTCTCATTCAAATTCTATTGCAAATTAAAACAAGTCTTACACATATTTGATAGAGCCACTTGTATCGGCCGTGCAAGAAAAATAAAAATGAATGTGTGAACAGTAAACAGCGTAAACTATTATTGAATAAACAATCTTACAATTTTTCAAGTGCCAGCGATACATTGAAACATATTAAAAAACCGATTAAATTTAGTAAAAAAAAATCTAGATAACATTAGAAAGTCAATATTAATAACATGTTGATCTTGTAATCTTTTATAGTATAATATAAAATTAAAACTGTTAATTCACCACTTGTGGCACGTATTTCACGCTATCTTTCAATTTTTTTTAAGCATATACAAATATATTCAAAACCTTCTATCAAGTGAAAAGATTTAAAAAAAACCTGGGCTCGATTATTTAATTACGGACGACTGAATAGGATGAGAAAAATGATTTAATTGCAGCAGCAATCTTCTAATGTCCCATTTTTGCTTACAAATAAGGACTCGTTTCGATTCGCAAAAAAAACACTTTTGTTAAAAAATAAATGATGCAAATGTAACTTCTGGCTTATAATAAATACTGAAATCCCAAACACGAGGATAGTTTTTTCATCCTGAATAAATTTTATTCACAATCGAAGAATCGTGCTTACAATTTTGTAAGTATCTATCGAAATGGTCTAATGATAGCACCAAACAAAAAAATAACATTCGCTCTATTGTAGGGGAGATGAATCTGCCAAATATATTAGCCAAAGTGTATCTGATAGGATCCGATAGGGGGCAATTAATTGAATCGTAGGAAGATCTGTTTTTATTGCTTCCGCCCAAATTGGGTCGAGTGGCGTATACAATAACTTGCAATAGGTGAAAGATGAATGCCATCAAAACACATTGCTTTTTTTTCATTCTCTTTATTCATCATACCTATGAGACTCGGCGATTCTTCTTTACTGACCGTTGAATATTTAGTTTCGGTTATCCATTGGATTTTTTCCGTTTCACACTGGTTTTCAAAACCTACTCCTTCTTTTAACATAACTTTATTATTTTGCTATTAATATCTCTTAAAATGTGATTGGTACGCTTGTCTATGGAATATGTATTTCTAATTCGGTATATATTTATATTGAGATAGCCGTGACTTTGCGGTAAGGCTTTGAATCTCCCGTTGAAATTTCACAAGATTTACGAATATACAATCGAGTTTTTCAACGAGTTTTCAGTTTTTTTAAACTATATCCGCTCCTAATCGAAGCATACGGCCATCATACGGTTCTTCCAAGATTTAGGTCTTCCCAGCGTCCGGTAGCTCTCCCATATACATCTTATGGATGGTCATCAGCGGCGTTTCAAACTAAATTAAAATTTTACGAAGCAAAAATGATACAACTGAAATATTAATAATATATTAAAACTACGAATAAGATTGTGGATTAAGAATATGAAATTTAAGCAGATTTACAAAACGGTTTACTTTTTGTTTGGAACTTGTGACAATGGTCGCTTTATAATATTATAATTTGATATCGTTGCGGGCTTTGATTGGGAATTTGATTATGCACAATTAAATCAACGTAATAGTGTCTTACTAAAATGATATTTGTTGAAATGTTGATTTCAACGATGAACAATTTAAGTGCCTGTATTTTGTAAACGATAGTAGTTCAATCTGTAGACGGAACATTTAGTGTTTTGACAGATGTTATACAGTTGTATGAATTGTATCATTAAATCAAAAACCCAAACAGACTTTGCTATTAAACATTGTGTATTATATAACTGTACTATGGCGGTCAGGATACAAAAAAAAACAGTAATAAAATCGTAGTAAGACGTTAAATAGACGATATTTTTACCCTTAAATGAATCCTACCAAATAAACAAAGTGTAGGAAAACATAAAATGTGAATGTGAGGTTTGGCACTGGAAATCAATTCCGACTATTTAATATTAGTTATCACGTTGACTGGAATTGTAATACTTACGGTTAATTAGTATGGTCGACTTTTTTTCATAATTGACTGCTCAAAAAATAAATAGGTTTTAGATAGTGGTAGCATTTAAAAATAATACGGTCAAATAATCCAAATTGGCTTGCCAAAAAAAATAATAAATCATGTATACACTCCAATTGAAGCAATATTGGACACGAATGAAATTTTGAATGTACAATTTAACGCATGAAATTACACTTAATGACCAATCCCGGGATCATAAAAAGAGACCGGAGTTGGATGCCCCACTTGTAACCAATTTATCGATTTTTTTAAGAAATGTTATGAATATGAAGTGCAATTAATAAATGACAATATTTACATAAAACAAACCTTTTCTATTTTTGTAAATATCTAGACACATAGTAAATTTTTCTAATAGTAACACAGTTTATTTTGGACTAATTCCACATGTTTATAATGATCAGGACCGGTTTCTCTCATCGCAAGCATCAGTTGATAATCATTATAAACATTCAAAAGCAATACAAAACGAATTTTATTTTATTTTAAAAATATAATGCCTTTCCACCAAGAATTGACAGTTAACACCTTGAAAGGTATTATCATATTATTTAAAAGTAAATATTATAATAATAACTACTTGACAAAAAATTGTAAAAACAATCCTAATGAGTTGCGAGGCCAATGGTTCAAATCCTCGGATAGAAATTAATATACATACATTTATTTTTCAATTCATTGATTTGTATAAAAGACATGGAAATTAGTAATGGTTTCAAATCTTTCGACTAACCCCATATCTTATCCGAAAATATATTGCGTTGAGCGTGTTATTAGCTAATTTTGTACGTATCACCAACTAAATAGTAATGATGATTTTATATATAATATGCAAGTGGCAAGATTAACCTACAAATCCAACCAAGTCTTGAGGAATTTATCCTCGGACATTCCTGGCAAACATTTGAAACATGCATAACGTTTTTACGCTGCGGAATACACTCTGTAAGAGTGTGAAACCACAGCGGGTGGTGGTGGGTACAACGTTGAGTACCCTAGGGCATTAAAAAAAACCTACTAATCCTGCTTATTACAATTTATGATATTTGATTATAAAGCTTAAAAATCAATAATAGGCATTCCTTTATATATTGATATTAAAATTCATTTATCTAAATACTTATATTGAAATTTATACGTTTTCAGGGAAAGAAATCTTCTGCAATACTTCTTACCTATATTTATACGTTTTATGTAAATGTCTACATGATTCCGTTAGTTTTGACGAGTTGGTCGTAAAATTTGTAATGCGATAAATTTTAGTAGGTGGCTTTGTGTTTTCTAAACTGAATAAAAAAGAAAATCCCCGAGCAGGGCTTTGACTAATGCCAGTGTTTCCATAAAAATGAATCACCACACAAGGAAAAATGATGTCATGTTAAAAAACTACCTTCTTTATGGATATGTGTATTTTTATTTATTATTGAAACATGTCATTTCTAATGTATATGGAGTGAAAAGAGATCAGCTTTACAACAGTCTTTGACCAGAACGGGTTGCGAGTCAATTGTTCATTATTTGTTTATATACATTTTCGAATGAAAATATCGCAATAAAGGTGAACCTATTTTTTTAATTGATCACTCAAATTAATGTCAACTCGAAAAAAGAAGACATGACAAACACATCTGCTTTCGTTTTCAAATAATAAAATGATTTAAAAGAGCAAAGCATTTAGTTGATAATTGATGGCGAAATAGCTTTGAAATTCTTCTCGAACTAAATATTATCTTTTTTTAACGTATTTTAATAAAGTTCTTCCAAGAAAATTTCAATTCAAACATTAATTGAAATTTGCGATTTGAAGTCATATCTAAATTAGTGTGCTATGCGTACTTAATTTATCTAAACGTTTATTAGACATTAAGGGAAGATACTAAAAAATTCTAAGTCTGTATAATAATTGAAAATTCTTAGTTTTTTTTTTTTGATTCATGGCGTAATTTTTATTTAAATTTTGAAGAATGTAACCAATTTTGAAAATGAATGCAGTAAATCAGGCTGGGAGTGACAATAGAGTATAGTGAGGGAGGAATGAAGAACCGCTACAGTGGGCGGATGAATGGAGACTGAAAGCGTGAGGAACGGCATCTTGAATGATTGGCAGAAATTAAGAGAGTCATTGTTGTAATTACATCATGATTATTTTTTTTACAGAATATGTGAATTTAAAATTAAATTCAATACTATTATAAGCTACGAATAGTCCACTGTCAGATACTTTTGCATTGCATCCTTTTGAGTAAAAAGTAAACTATTAACATTTATAAACTTTCATACATTAAATTTGGATTATTGAGATTTTGTACACTTCCATGTATTTTGTCACTAACGACCCGGATTTCGCCTTTCGGCATCTTCAGGCATTTGAGCGCACGAATGACGGTCAGTTTGAGTCCATTCGTGCGCTCAAATGCCTGAAGATGCCGAAAGGCGAAGCCCGAGTCGTTAGTGACAAAATACATGGAAGTGTACAAAATCTCAATAATCCAAATTTGATATTGAATTTCCATCAAGCACCCTCAGTCGATCTCAGAATTTTTTGTTCCTACCAACTCTCTATCCAATACTGAAAACAAGGTGTGAAGAGAATTCAGCTAAAAATAAAACAATTCTTTACTAGAAATTCTACAATATTATTTGATTTTATGATTTTAAACCATGTCCGTTCCCTAATTTGGAGCATATGGCCTGCTAATGGAGATATTTAAACAGAAGTTTTCTACGACAACTGCTTGTTACTCAGTTGCTCAACCCCTCGGAGAAACCTAAAAGAGTCGGGGTAGATGAATAGGGCTAGAACAGATCTAGTGGTTTACTAATCGCTCTTGCAAGGCCTCGTTTTTAGAATTGGATGGGTTGGGTTAGTGGGAATTGCAGACATCACAAAAATCGATGCCTTTAAACAAAAATTTAAAAATCAATTCATAAAACTGTCCGTAATGAGATTTGAACACGTGTTAAAATCTGCTTTATTTTAATAAACTGCCTTTCCACAAAGAATCGACCGAATTTGTTTACACCTTAAAAATGATGTAAGTCCTTCCGAGTGCCACTTCTTTCTTTACCCATCCAAAATTCAAAAAAGAGAGACTGAACTACTGAAAAACCACCATTTCTCGTCTAATAACTTGTGTTGAGATACACCATTAGGATTAATAATTTTTGTCATACGTATACTCCAAATTTGGTAACAGACATTGTTGCTATGCATTAATACATTGAAAAAGACGAATACATCTCTAGATAAAAGTATCATTTTACCAGTTTCTTCCACAACCCTGCTATAAAATGGTAATGTGGCGTCTTTAAGAAAATGGGTCAAATTTGTGTCGAATGTCTGCAGGAGTGTAAAAAAAGCCCAAGTGTGATTTTTTATTGTTATTTATGCGGCGAAGGGGGTGTAAAAGCAGACAATGACGCATTTCGTCACTTGTCTAAATTTAGATTCTGCAGTAGAAAAATTACCACACCCCCTTTTAGCATTTTTCTACGTCATACAATTAACTGCGTGAGTTGTTTCGCAAATTCATTTTTTTACTACCCGAAAAGAAAATGTAGCTTGAATTTAAATTTATTGAAATTTAACAAAATAACAAATAGCATACATAAACTTATAAATTCTTATAGGGAATTTTGTCGGATCCGGAGTACAGTGGTGAACGTCGTTTGTTTCAGTATTGATTTTATTGATTTATGTTTTTGGGCATGGATATTTATGATCTTTAAAATTACCTCCCACCCATCCGATCCTAAGAACGGGGTGTAGCGATAGCGACTAGCTAACCACTAGTTCTGTCCTAGCCCTAGCCTTCCATCCCTACTCTCTTTAAAATAATAGAAATTTGGTATTTAAGTATAAGTAATTCTCTTAAACACATTTCTGTTACGATGCCTACATTAGGAGTCGATATGCTCCATATTAGGAGCGGACATGGTAAAAAAAAGAAAAACAAAATATTTTCTTTTTAATTTAAGATACCGACCGAGGGTGCTTGATGGAATTTCATCAATGACCATTCGTGTACTCAAATGACTGAAGATGCTGAGAAGCATATCCAGGGTCGTTAGTGACGAAATGTACAAAAATTCAACAATTAAAATTTAATGAAATCTTTTTTGTTACTTACATAAATAATAATATTAAAAAGCACGTTTTTTTTATTTTTACACTTTTTCTATATATTTCAATCGATTATTGTAAAATTAATGTAGGTTTTATTACAGGTATTCCTGTTCTTATAAAGAAAATAATACATTGTAATTTTCTTTTCTTATTTATGTCTTTGTTTCAGTCAATTGAATGTAGTAGTAAGAAATTAATAGTGGTGATAATTTTACTGGCGGAATGGCGAGGAGTCGCTTGCATTCAAAGTATTTGTGATGTTTTTGTTACTGTAATTATTAAACCATGAAAGTTTATGGCGTGAATAAAATAATTTGGATAATGAATGGCGTAGGATCTGTTAAACCAACGAGATTCTCGGTAGCAACAAATTATTACTAAATAAATTATTAACTAACATAAACGGATTTCCTTAATTTAAGTATTTTGATAACGATCGTAGTTCCTCTCTTCTCTCCAGTTCACTGATAAAATTCTGTGACAATGAGCTATAAGCTGATATCTCCATAAAATGCCCTTGTGGGATTTGATTGATATGTCATGGTTTAATTGGTATAATTTTCAAAAGTTGACATGTCAACCATATATAATGCTATCTCTAATTCACTGAGACCAAACAAAATAATTCACATTAAACACTTTTAAGGTTTTAACTATCAATTATTGGTGGAAAGAGTTTATATTTCAAAAAATAAAACAACATTTTTTGTACTACTTCCACATGTTTATAATGATCAGGTTTTCGCTCATCACAAACATTAATGCTGACCAGTTGATAATGCCCGTGATGATCGAAACCGGTCCTGATCATTATAAACATGTGGAAGTAGTAAGAACAAATTGTGTTTTATTTTTTAAAATATAATTCACATTAATTAAAAACTCATATCATATTTTACAAACATAAATGCATGCCCTGTCTGTATAGAAAAAGTATAGAAAAGTTTTTAATATACATTTAGTCTTATGACTACAAAAAGACATGAAAAATAATAAGACATCAAGTGAATGAAAGTCATAAACTTAGATTTATTGTTTAAAACAATAAAAAAATCTTTTGAATCGGGAATTGAAAATATGTCGTTAAAAGAAACTCTTAACGAAGACATGTTTATCAACAGTTTTTTTTTCAAAATTCTCCGTTTTTCAGACGCAAAGGTGGGAAGTACCGGAAATCGGAAACGGATCCGCAGCGCCGCGCCGGCTGAATTGCGAGCTGTTTTGTTTGCAGGCTTCCGACGTCTGGGCCTAATGAATTTATGTTGAGCATTTCCGGTTGCGTCACTTCACCTTCGCTACCTTACCAACCCATAAAGATCAAAATGGACGGTGCAATGTAATGTTGCTTCACACATTGCATTTTTATCTACACTAGATTGGTAGCAGCGCTTTCTAATGAAAAACATAATATACTCATTTTGCCGAGCAAGAAAGAATTACTAAAAAAATAAAAATAAATCTCACTAACGATGTTGTCTTGAACTTATTTTTAAATAATAGTAAATATTCATTAAAATAAATACTATTTGAGTAACTGAGTCGTTAAACATGCTCCCGAAGGTTTTTAGAGTTTTGAGTAAAGCATAATATGGGTAGTATCGTAGTTTTAAGTATAATTTAAGTTATTTTGTGACTTCCGGTATAATAGAAAAATTAAAATAATCTTTTAAACTGTTGTTCTTTTTTTTTTGAGCACGTTAACCATCGAGATAGTATACAAAACGACATTTGTAAGGTTGGAAAAATTTCACATAAGTAGTGGAAATTAATAATTGAATTAAATTTTAAAACAACCTCCAAAAATATACAATGAATATTGAATTATTGAAAATTATACTATACGAAATACAAACTTGAACTCCAAAAACGTGTTTGTTCTGACAATAAAGAAACAATACATGTTTCATTCTATAATATCATTAAAATCCAATTATGTTTTAAGCAAGTATGCTTTTGATGTAGAAATATAATTTGAAAAAAGGACCATACTTTCTGTTTTCATAAAAGGAACCCCGCAGGTTCTTGTTTCAAGTTCTTTTTAACTCCCTTCCCTTCCATACCGTTGTTACGTCCCGTTCGCTTGTAAATTAATTATGTCGAATCCTTCCTAGGGTACTCGCTCAACAATAACATCAGCTGTCTAGCGTGAGGGTGCTTCTAAGGGATGAAGTGATCTTTTGTTTTTCTTGCCTCGTATTCAATTTACAAATAAACAATTAATTAGAACGTGGAAGAAGTTTGAATGATAGGCTTTCATGTTGCAACTGATACAATATGTAGTTGTTCTTTTTATAAGTAGCTTTTGAATTTGAGAGAAAAAATGCCTAATTTATTAACAATAAAAACTATTAATGAGAAAATGGTTAATTATTTTTAATTAATCATGTAATCGAAAAAATTAGCTTACTAAGGTTTTGAAAACATCTCAGTAATTTAAGTATCATTTATCATACTATTTTCTATTTATTTATTTATTTATTTATTTTATAATTGTTGCTGGAGGATACATGTATTGCGATTAATGATGTATTTTTCCATAGTCTAGATGCAGATATTATATAGTTGTATATTTGCCACAGTATGAAAATGCCAAACACAAGTTCCAAAATCGAATTGAATTGAAAATAGTTATAGTAAACTAACAACAGAACAGTGTTAAAACAAACACAATGAAACACTTAATGTTTTCAATAGAAATCATTAAGCATTGGGTTATTACTTTAGGAAGTCGTACATTGACAAAATTTTTGTAGATCTAACGCAAAATGCGTGAAATGAAAACATTACTGTGAGTTAACCTTGTTTTCAATAATAATAAAGATGTCATTAATCAATAACATGATTTAGTTTTCGAAACTAAGTTTTTAGCAATGGGCCATCAACTTCATAAGGTGCGCCGTCTTAACGTCTTTTTGAAAAGAGAGATTAAATTTCTTTCTATAATTTTGTTCATTTCAACTTGATAATCATGTGTTTCTAACGTAAACATATAGATAGAGTAATATAACAAAGTATTTATCAGTTTGTTGATAGCTATTTCGGCTTCACGAAATCGTCATAACTATTTCTACCATATGAATGCGAGTTCTACAAGAAGTGTTTTCAAGTAAATACCACAAACACCCATTTTTTTAAATGTCTTCTCCCAAAGTGGAGCATATGGTCTCCTAATGGAGGTATCTTAACAGATTTTTTCGATGAAAATTGCTTGTTACTCAGTTGCTCACCTCTCTTTTTTCGAAGAGAGTAGGGATAGAAGGATAGGGCTAGGGAAGGACTAGTGGTTAGATAATCGCTCTCGCTACGCCCCGTAAGGATCGGATGGGTGGGAGGGAGTTTTAGACATCACAAACACTCTTACTACGAACATAAATCCATAAATTGATTGAAAGGTCAAATTTTAAAAACTGTCCGCACTGAAAATTGAACCCGGGACATCAGTAGCCGTAGCCAACGATGTTACCAACTGCGCCACGGAGCCGACAAAAATCCACCTATGTGTGAACTATGTCACAAAATCCAATTTTTTATATATATACACAGCTTGTCAGGACTGCATCCAATATACTAATGTTATTAACCTTACTAACTTACTTAACCACTGAGCTAAATATGTTGACATCACGAGAAAGAAGGAGAATCAAAATATTATTTAAAATAATCAGACTTATAAACAACAATAAATGAAATAAGACTGTTACAATTTAAAAACAAATTTTGAAAGATATGCTCAAACATTTATAATTTATGTTGACTCTATTAATGCAGTATTTTTGATACATCACATATTAATTTTATTAACATTATTTATATATTTTATCATACTGCATAAATACCATCAGGCAATACACATATATATATCAGTTTACTGTATATGGATTCTTTAAGGCTCTCCGTGCTATAAGATACATTCAAGTTGTTAATTAGAAAACTTTGTTACATATTACTAATTAAATCCAATTAAATTTGTTATTTTGCAAATTTACCTACACAACACTACACTTAAATTCTTGTAGGCTGATTTTGCCTTGAAAAGTGTTTGATTAAACTTTTCTTTTAAGCAGGGGTGTAGCGATGTTAAAAAAACGTGATTACGTTAAAAAAAAAGTTTAATTTTCTCAGGTTTTTTCATACTTTGCCTATTTATGTGTAACTAACATTCAAATTAAGCACTATCCTACCAATCTGGCAAATAGCCAAATTTTTCATAGTATACATATATAATAAAAACATATATTGCAGGACGAACAGATGTTATAGGCACACATTATAAATGAAACAATTACATTTAATTAATTTAAGACATCGACTGAGGGTGCTTGATGGAATTTCAATATCAAATTTGGATTATTGGGATTTTGTACACTTCCATGTATTTTGTCACTAACGACCCAGGTTTCGCCTTTCGGCATCTTCAGGCATTCGAGTACGCGAATGGACTCGAACTGACAGTCCATTCGTGTGCTCGAATGCCTGAAGATGCCGAAAGGCGAAACCCGGGTCGTTAGTGACAAAATACATGGAAGTGTACAAAATCTCAATAATCCAAAATTACATTTAATATAAAAAAAGTAGTTACATTTAAGAATATGTACAAAATTTAATATAAAATCAAGAGTCTTTCTTTAATTCTTTGAATTTAAAGTAGAGATGGAAGAAGCAGCCGGAGTCACTCGTTTTTTACGACTCCGACTACAGCCAAGACATGGCGACTCCATGACTCCGGAGCCCTGCTTTCAAGGCGTATTTCATCAGTGTCTTCCAAAACAAATTAATATGAAATAAAATATAAACTCAAATATATTTACGAGAGTGGTTTTGCAATAATAAATCAGTATTTTACACCAATCGTTAATTATTAATTTTCAAAAGAATTTTTTTTACCAATGTTATGTTGACATATTTGTTTAAATATTAATGTATCGACTCCTCGGTGCAGTGATTAACGTCGTAGGCTACGGTTACGGGTTCAAGTCCCGGTACGGACAGTTTCGTAAATCGATTTGTGAATTTCTGTTCGTTGGGATGAATGTTTTTAATGTCTAAAATTCCCTCCCGCCTATTTGAATCTGAAAATGAAGTGTAGCGAGAGCGAATAGCTAACCCCCAGTCCTGTCTTACATCCCTACTCTCTTCGAAAAAAAGAGATTGAGTAACAAGCAATTCTCGTAAAAAAAACTACCGTTGAAATGCTTCTATTATGAAGCTCGTATGCTCCACATTGAGAGCGAGCTTGGTAAAAAAAATGTTAAATATCCAGATGAATCAAATGAATATAACTTCCACGAGTCCACTCGTGTGCTCGAATGCCTGAAGATGCCGAAAGGCAAAACCCGGGTCGTTAGTGACAAAATACATGGAAATGTACAATATCTCAATAATTCAGATTTGAATACAACTTCATTCATAACTTTTTTCTATGTAGATTTTTTTTATCATTATTGCACTATCAATTCAAATTCAAATAAACAGTTTAAATGTTCTCTAAAGTTTACGATAAATTTATGCATACTAAACAGCACGATAAATCTTAAATGTGGGAACACCCCAGACAAATAATTACGAAGGGTTGAATCCCTTTATAACAAGAATTCCACTTTAGACTAATTACATTTGAATCAAAGTTTGTCCAGATTAACAATAACTTGACAACCATTATTAAGATTATTTAATTCATTATACCGTCGGAGAAAACCGAATCCATTACAACTATACAACCGTTTGAATGATATTTATTGTATTTACGTTTTATGAAAATGCAATTAACAACTAACTGACTTGACTAATGCAACGCGCCTCTTTAATATTTTAATATAAATATCATCTCTATGAATATTTAACAATTCGTATTATTGTTAAGTTTTCAGGCATTCACAAATTAGTATTGCAAATATACATTTTATTTAAGGATTTTTTTGAAAAATAAACTTTCCACCAATAATTATTGACAGTTAACACATTAAAAATGATTGAAATATATTCAGTTGCTCTATTGTCCACTTCTTTCAGAATGTAAACGGTCAAGTGATTTTTTTTTTTTTTTGATATCAACTTGATGGAGCGTTAAGTACTAAGGCGCGTTAGCGTCATAGTTCTTTGAGTCTCCTTAATCTCTAATGCTATTTTTTTTGTTTCACTTCCATCGTTGCAGATAGCAGGGCGTGATCGCTGCAGAGATAAGCAATTCACAGTGAAGCCAATTCACGTGGGAAGCAATTGCATTTATATAAATATACTTTCCCGCATACCGCACCCACGCGCATATACATATATATATATATATACAAATGCATACACATATGCACACGCAATACGTAAGAAAACATCCCGAAGAAAGTCATTTTCCATTACAAGGGGTCGTGTTTATTCAATTTGAATAAAGGAAATCCCTCTTTACATCTATGGGGGGTCGTCGAGCATAACTGCTATTGGTCTTAACCGATTCTTAAGTATTGTCTCATCGTAAATCTGTAGGTAAGAGATTATTGGTTTATAATCTTTGCCTACATCATTGTGAAACTTTTGAGACATTTCGCGAACGAACTCTCGAAGTGTGGGTACTTTTAAGTCTCTGTGTAGCAGCGAGTTACCACGGGGCGTTACATATTTGTCGCAATGATTTATTTTGAATACTCTGAAGTGTCTTTAGATGCTTGTGGTGAGCATAAGCCCATACCAAAGTAGCGTACACCATGATAGGGCGAGTTATTGCTCTAGAGAAGAGCAGCTTGCTTTTGAGAGTGGTCAAGCGATTGTATAGTAGTTTAAAATTTGTCACGTGGAAAATGCATAAAAATGTTCGATTATTCTTTAAAACATTAGGTTACATAAGAAAAGATCTACTCTACTTATAACACACTGCAAAAAGATTTGTCGTATGACTGGTTCATATCCCAGTGTTCTGGAACTTTTAAATTTTAAACCTGCAATGTCGAGCGATTTATACAAATCAAAGCACTGTGTTATCCTTAAATAATAATCAACGACGACAAGTTTTAGTTGCGTTTGTAAGACTTCACAGATCGACACAAATTTTTTGCAGAAATATAATAGTTACGGCGTCGATTTATTTTATTAATTACAAGAAAAAAAGTGAAATTTGAATGATCAAAATCTTTAAATAAGTAAATAAGTTATCAGATGTAACTGTGTTATAAAATTAGGTTTAAAATCCTTTCAAAGTACACATTTATTATAATTTTACAACTTTACGATAATGTTTACGTTTTAATTTTTTATATTAATTGATTAATTATATTTAATATTGATAAAATATTACTTACAGCTCTTCCAAATCAGGTACAAGCGCGAACGATGAGGATGAGAGTTGTGTAAGGTTATTCCCCTGAAGATCTCTGAAAAAATAAAAAATAATTAAATTAATATAGGTCTCAACTGGTAATGATTCACATTCGAAAAATCACCATTTAAAAATTCACCTTTTAGACGATTTTCCTAGCCAAAAAGTATTTTGTTGAAGGTGTTCAGAAGAAATTTAGTATATAATAGCCCAGACTAGTCTGTAGGAATTTTATTACTATCACATATTACATGTAGGTATAAATTTTGATTATAAATATATATTATTATCAAAAAATAAATTTAGCTACTTTGGTCATTCAGTATTTCAATTTCAGTACCGTCATCTATGACGGGTGTCCCACTAGTTTGGTATAAAGAGCCAAATTTTGAAAAAAAATCAGAATGTGCTGTTTTCAACAGAAGTTTTTTTTTTCTACACGAACTGCTTGTTACTCATTTTCTCAATTTCTCTTTTTCGAAGAGTGTAGGGATAGAAGGACAGGGCTAGGACAAGACAAGTGATTAGCTAATAACTCTAATCACGTTCCATTTTTAGGAATGGATGAGAGGAATTTTACACATTACAAAAATACCACGCCTACAAAAGAAATCCGTAAATCAGTTTAGAAATCTATTAACGGAACAGTCCGCACAGGCATTTGAACCCTTGAGATATGTAGCCGAAGCGAACAACGTTAACCATTGCTCTACGAAACTGACTACTATTATATATTTAGAGATTTATAATGAAGATTGGGTTACTTTTTTCAACGAAAACAAGCCCAATGCTAATTATGTGTAATAAATTGTCAATTTATAATGATTATACCCATAATAACAACCTTAATCACCTCATTATGTTGGTTTTACCAGTATTTTTATCAAAACATAAATATATAAAAAAAAAAAACAATATAGGTGGACGACCTCTGATCTTTCTTTAAAGGCTATTTCGTATTTTATTTAATGACGTTATTATGTTTTAAATTATTATAACGTGTGATTATTAGTGAGAGAATGTATAGACAAAGGATTTTTATCCAAAATTAATGTATTTATTCTTCTTGATAATAAAATGAAAACAATATATATGTTGGTGAAAAAGCAGAAATTAGCTTTTATCATTTTATTATTTTGAAAGCTTCCGTAATTAAAAAGTCACAAAAACAATATATATTTCAAAGCAGTCTGTAGCTGTCACGAAATGACAATATTACTCAATACTATGACAGGTACTCGTTTTAATTCAAGATTTTTGCATCTCAGTCTGACTCATGCTGGACCAGACCAGAACAGGTTACCCGGTAAACTACATGATTCAAAT
Source organism: Himalopsyche phryganea (assembly GCA_022494535.1). NCBI lineage: Eukaryota > Metazoa > Arthropoda > Insecta > Trichoptera > Rhyacophilidae > Himalopsyche > Himalopsyche phryganea. The sequence goes on along the minus strand of JAGVSL010000060.1, from coordinate 442,004 downwards.
AATAATACCAAAAACTTTTCATATTTCTCAATATTGTTAGTTTAAAAGGATATCAAAAAAAATATATGTAAAGCTAATGTAGATGTTTCGTTACATAAATCATATTTTAAAATAATTCATAAGATAAAAAATACGATAGCTGGTAAATTGGAAACTCATATTTATACCAAATATATTAAGAACAAAATAGCTTAACTAAATATTTCGATAGATTTACCGTACACTAAAAATTGATACAGCGCTTATTAATGGATTCTATTACCATACAAAGTAATTAATACGAGTAAAATTATGTGTTTAAATAACTGCTCATCTTTCAAAATTAAGTGTACAACGTATAACTATATATAATTAAATAAAAAAGTCTTTAAATACAAACCTCCATCAATACGAACTATTTTTACTTAATAATACATTGACATTTAGAATGAAAAACATATAAAAATCCCAACATAATTTTTTCGTAACATCATTAAAAATAATTGACAAAAGTTACTTTTCCGTTATATATAATTCATTCAACGTTGTTCGATGAACTTCTTTGACCTCTGAAAGTCGTCCTTGAAATGAGGAAGTAAGTAATACCTTTATTGATTGTCTCAAAGGATGTCTCCTAAAGGAAGGTAAGTTTTGGTACGTCCCCATTATTTTGAGAAAGGTCATTCAGTTCAGATAATGCGATATTTTCATGGACGATAAAACTCAAAAAGTCGCAAAGATTTTACTCCCGATATCACATAAAGACAGCGAAAAGGAAAAATACTAAGATATTTATATTCAGTGGCTTCGCGGAAATACAGCGAAGATGGGATATAATGATTCTGTATTACAGTGCAATAATTATTACAGCATAGCATAAACGCATAATATAATACTTACATCTCAACATATTCAACTCGATTTTTTTACATATATTATATATTCATTTAAATCTGTATCGTCAATTTTAATGTAACATAGTTCTGAGTCAAACAAATTTTTAAGAACTATAAATACTCAGGTAGTAATAAATTTAATAGATTGGCATTAAATGGTATATTATATTTTTCTAAACAAACTTTTTATACAAAACATAAAGTACTGAATTGTCTTATATCTTGAGAAAAACTTATTAAATTTTGTATTTTTGGAAGAATGATTATCAGTAATAGGTATATATATATATATATATATATACATATTTCTTACAATGTCCTCTCCTAATGGAATGAAGATTTCTCTATATAAGGTTTCCTACGACAAACTGCTTGTTACTCAGTTGCTCAACCTCTCTTTTTCGAAGACAGTAGGGATAGAATGATAAGGCTAGGAACTATCTGTACAGGGATTTAAACCAGAGACATCCGTAACCGAAGACAACAACGTTGACCACTGCATCACGGACCCGACAAAATATAATAATTGTTAAATAATACATGTGGATATTAAGACTTCCTTTAATTTTATAAACTACTTATAATAATTATAAACTAATTACTAATATACCTTAATATACGGAATAATCTCATATATAATAGCCCAGGCCGCTCTGTAGACGTTTTATTATTATCAAATATCACGAGTAGGTATGAAATTTTCTCATGGCCTAAGCATCCGCGATGTATATAAAATAAAATATTATGCAATGCACACACACAATTCCAACGTACTAGATATTTTAAACATTCAGTTTTTTAATTTCAATACCGTCATCTATGACGGGTACGGTTATATTAGTTATAATAATTTGTTTATATACTTCTGTTTAATTGTGGTTCTCGTCAGTTAAAAATTCTCACTCACTGAATGGAACCTGTTGTAATAATGTTCGTTGTAGAAAAACTATCAATTACTTTTGTATTTTTGTGAATTTAATATCTTTGTTAAAATTTTTATTGACAGGACACAACAAAAAGTGATGCATTTTTCATTGCAGATTTCGTTTTTAAAAATACATCGGGGTGATGAATACTATTTCCAACTGGCTAAATTTTTTAGTATTCGTGATGTGACGCTCTTGGTTCAGCTCAATAGCCTTAAATTTGGATTATTGAGATTTTGTACACTTCCATGTATTTTGTCACTAACGACCCGGGTTTCGCCTTTCGGCATCTTCATGCATTCGAGCACACGAAATCAATTAATCAATAGAGCCCAGTTAAATTCCTTGCCAATTCTGAATGAGCAGCTGAACCTTCCTAATTCTCGTTATTATATCCTATACGTTGAAACACCTAACAGATGTCACTAAACGTGGAATGATTGTATATATTTACCCTTTCGTCGAATTGCATCCCGTAAAATCACTGGTATTTCTAAAAGAAGTTGGAAAGCGGCAATTCGCCACTCTGCTAATGGGTTGTTTACAAAATAAGGATTAAGGCAATTCTCGAAATGTTAACTCAGGTATCAGTGTGGCTCTCAGACGTATAATATCTTACCTCGTAAATAATATTTGTCGTATTTGTATCTTCTATATAAACGTTAGACACTGTTTACTGTCTGTCAGTCCATTCGTGTGCTCGAATGCCTGAAGATGCCGAAAGGCGAAACCCGGGTCGTTAGTGACAAAATACATGGAAGTGTACAAAATCTCAAAAATCCAAATTCGATATTGAAATTCCATCAAGCACCCTCAGTCGATGTCTTAAATTATATCAATAGCCTTATATTCTATAATATAGAATCTATCAACAAGGAATAAAAAAAATGGTTTTTACACCGTAGACACATCATTTGAGCATCCTTCTTATACTCACCCGTGATCAATATATTAGTACCTTGAAATAATCTATTCTTTAAAGCAGGTAACTTGATAAGGAGAAATACGTTTATAAAACGAAAAAAAATCAAAGAAGACATTGATGGTTGATATTCGAAATCAATTAGGAGTACATTTTTTTAACGAAACGTCACTGGATGTGGGTTTGGTTCCCAACTTTCTTTTGTGTCGAGAATATTCAAAATGATTTAACGGCACTGTGGATTGGAGATTCACGTCTTTCAGGAAGTGGTGTATTAATATTTTAAATTCACAGTGACTCGCGATTTTATTTCTTTGAACGCTTTTAAAAAACATAAAAAATCTCAATTGTAATACTGTTTATCTGGATGACTTCATGCGGAATAAAATCTGAAAAAGAAATTGAGTCATCGTTCAGGTAAAATTTGAATAAATATATGGGTCATTCAACGTTTCGTTAAGCAAAAAAATAACTTTTTTATGCTTCTGAAGCTATTTCATCATGCTTTGTATTGATTTTTCATTTAGATATCAAAATTTTTATAATATAGTAAATCAGTAAATTTATTAAATCTGAAAAATAATACAAAATTACTTGTGTAGTGGTCACCCGATTTGTACACGACATTGGATCTTTAAAAATATGTTTTTAATTCACGAAAGCTTCATTTTTTCGAATATATTTACACGTATTTCGAATTAATTGTAGCACTTAAAGTGTTTTTCTGGTTCAAACGATATCCTGTAACTTATTATTAGAAGGAAACATATAATGGCTAGCCAAAAAGTCTCGACAATGTTTTTAATAAAATAATTATACACGCCGGCCATATTAAGGTTAATACGACTGAAATTGTAACGTTGTCTGATTCAATATAAAATAAAATATTTTATGAACATACCCATATATGTTTCTTATCAATTATATTTTTGCGAAAATAAAACGGTTTCCTATATATTCCTAATATTGTTTACTCGTCGATTCTCTGATACGTTCTGTCGCATGAATTCGGGGATAACATCCATACAAATGACCAATAAATAATGGTTGGTGTATAATACTATATCGACGGCGTTTTGGCCAATTGATGTAACCCTCAAAAAACACGAAAAACTCATTTTAAAGACGACAGAGTAGATCACGGTCAAATGATGTAAATTAGAAAAATAAATTGACCACTTTTTGGAAGGACTTTTTTCACATCATTTTACATTGGATTTAGATTTGAAAATTTGACCCGGCCACTTGAAGTATTATATCGATACTGCCTACTTATAATCCCGTATCTACAAACACGAAAATTTACAGGAGTGCAGATTTTTAACGTAACCCACCATATAATGTTTTCGATTGTTATTTACAGACCGTATGTGAGTTTTAACTGATCGATGCTCAGTAGTATTATTTTTTGGATCCATTTTTGATCTATACTGTCTCAATTAGTTATAACAAATTGCTCATAATCTTTCTCAAGCAAGAAATAAGTATCTGTGTAGGAACATATACTATCTGACAAAGTGTGTTTTTTAAACTGCTCCATTATTTTGGATTTATGACACTCTGCACACACATTTGTATGTTTGTAATATACGAGGACAATAAATAAATGAATGTGTTTTTTATCTGAGAAAAAAAGAAATTACAGTCATAAAGTCGCAGTATTAGTGTCGTATCAAAGCCATATTCTTGATTTGTTGTATGCTGGGAATTTATTGACAGAATAAACTTTTTGTATGGGCACAAATAATGATAGGAAGCAATAAGATAAAAATATACTCGAATAACGCTGCCCGTAGACACATTGTTTTTCATTGTATTATAAAAAAATAGTAATAACTCTTTGTGTTTTTTAATTGAATTGTTGCTGATCAAATTCGACCATCTCCACAAATAAATATGTAGTATTTTTATTGATATGACTAATGAAAGCATTTAATTTAATACACCTGGTTGGGCGAGGGTGGAAGTAAAGAGGGTAGCAGTCCTCTTTTGTAGACGTCAGCAAAGGATAAACACCTTCCAGGACCATTCAACAGAGGAAAACACCCCTGCCGTTCCAGAACAATACCGTTTATTGGATTTGGTAGTACAAAGTTGAATACAATTATCGAAGTTAGTAACAATTACAAGAAAAAGCACAGCTTTGAATTAAAAAATATATTAAGTGAATTTTACGTCCGGCACTTACGTTGAAGTCGGAATCCCAACCCTTAAACGCTAAGTGCGCCACTCGGCTCCGAAGCCGTGGCACAATTGGTGAAGTTTTGGTAAAAACGCTGCCGTTTTGTCGACAAAAAGTCCCACCGGATAACGGAAAGAGAACCAAACAAAAGAGAAACCTATACCGATGGTCGATATCGGATTATTATTCCAATTTTTGTGAACGGTAAACATGACTATCTGATTATATTATTTATAATAATTAATATAATGAATGACTTTGCCACTGCCTGATTTTCCCACTATTTTGCAGTGAAAGGTGATTCAAAGAAGCTTCTGGGCACGTCGGTGTAACGTGGAGGTGTTAAATTATAGCTGTATTTGTAAATATTTACGTCAAAATTGTCCACCACAGTAAATACACCAGTCAATATAGATATTTTATTATTTAATTAAATTATGCTCGACGATGTCGTAGAATTAGTAATTTTGCAAATATGGAATATATCAACAGGACGAAAAGGGCTAAGAAAGGACTATTGGTGAATTAATAACTCCCTCTTTGACAAGTTTTTACCATAAAAAAGAAAGTTGATGAGTAGAAATGAAAACATCACAGACAATCATGCCTTAAGACATAAATCCATAAATCGATTGAAAAGTCATTGTATGAAAAGTTTTTTCGGCTACTCAAAGCCGTGATCGCGTAGCAGGGTAGGAAGATAGCCCGACATTGTTTACCACTCAGCGAAAGCACTGTTATTTTAAAACATATGTAGTCAAATAAAGTATTTATTTCTGTCCGAAAATATTTTATGCCCTACTGATGTACATTACGTATTAATTTCAAAGTCGGCAGTCAAAGTTACGAAAATGACTTTTTAGCGGACAAGTTTTGCAGTTAAGATAACAAAAATCAGGAATAAATGAATGCCATAACTATAAAAATGTAATTCTGTTATTACTTACTGTACTTTTTGGATTTATGATTAGTAATAATGGTAATAAAAGAATGAATTATAGTTCTTGTTACTTTCAGAAAAAATGTTTTATCTTAATGCTTCTAACGACTTTTTTTTTCAACAGTTTTCTTCCGAACTTGTTTTTAAATGCTTTTTTCGGCAGACTATTACATTTTTCTAAACAGTATTATTTCAAAATAATTAAATAGGAAAAGTTTAACGTTCATTAAAAGTCGAAAACTTTCATTTATCTATCATACTTTTCCGTCATACATCTGCAACTTACTTGTGTTTTTATACGTCTTTGTTGTAGTTTCTAATTGAACTATTTGCAATGAATTCATTTATACATACAATCGTGATAATGTGAAAACTTCTTTTGCCGCACTTATAATTCATAATATGTGCATCCGTATGTTTTCTTCAATCTGGCAAATTTCACACAAGCAATGGTATTAAAATTTATTAAACTGTGCAGTAACACTGATGGTTTGGTTAGCATATTGTATATAAATTTATTAATCACTTTTAAGGTGTTAACTGTCAATTCTCGGTGGAAAGACATTATATTTTAAAAAATAAAACACAATTCATTTGTACTACTTCCACATATTTATAATGATCAGAACCGGTTTCGCTCATCACGAGCATTATCAAATATTTTTAAATGGTTCATTAATTTTTTCTTATAATTTCCCTGATTCATTATTTTTATATTAGGAACGTCATTAATAATTTTGTTCAGCTAAATGGACTTTTAATAAAGCTATATTTGGGATTTCAGATTAGTATTTAATGATTTGCAAGAGATCCATAACATTTTAATTGTAGACTCTTTCATTTGATTTATGTATAATTTGTTTGTTAAGCAGTATTTTCTTGTCTCAGTTCATGAACCATCAGTTTTATATACCTTCATTTTTACACTAAATTTTATATAAATAAGCCTGTTATGTTTGTATTTTTATCAGTTGATAATGCTCGTGATGAGCGAAACCGTTCCTGATCATTATAAATATGTGGAAGTAGTACAAATGAATTGTGTTTTATTTTTTAAAATAAATTTATTAGCAAAAAGTTTCTCGGATTACTAATGATTGACAGTTATCACTTTTTGTGTACACTTAATATTTTACATAAAATTGGTTGATATGATTTTGTCGCAAGATATTTCAAATTGTCACAAATTAAAGATTGTATACAAAAAAACTCTGAAACCTTTTTGAACTTTTGGAAGTAAACAGAAATCATATATGTGATTTATTTGCAATTCAACTCATGAATTGTTCATGAAAAATGTCGCTGTTATTCGAATTTTATATTTAACAACTCGGAATCGCATAACAGCAGAATCGTTTACTGTATATGTTTAAAAAATAAAACTTTTTAAAAAATAAGTCCATTGAAGGAACTTGCAGTACATTAGTGAATGAATACTTTATCAAGTATGTACCAAAGTCTCTGCGTATCTAAATACACACAGAACGTGAATATTGACGACATAATTTTTTCGTTATAGTGATATAAACTGTTTTTTATCATTATAACGAACTGAAAGCCATTTATTTCATGAAAATAAACATGATAAAAACAATTTTTTATAATATGTTCAATCGACAAAATACCACGCTGCCTTGATGTTTGGATAATAAGTTATTTAGTGTTAGAAAAACATATATAAAGTACACATTTTATGGTCGATTTTGATTCCTGAATAACGGCATCATAAAGCAACGAAATTGTTTATTAATCTTTAAGATTATTCATTTTGGAAACAAATGCATGGGTGTTACGGTCTTATACGCTCTTTAAAACTGGATGTAGAGCTACTGACAGTCTTTATTTATTCGCTTCATTATTACGACCGTCTCTAAAATGGCTGCAAAGCCACTAACTTACAAAAAGTCTAACATTTAGTTAAAATATTCACTCCATTAAAGCAACACCTCGCCAGGAAACAGCAATTGTTACTGAGTAATCACAATATTTAAGTTCTAGGCCGTTGGAGAATGTTGGTTGTTGATGTTAGCTTTTGTGTGGGCTGAAAATGTTTTTTTTTCAAATACCTAAGTAATCAATTTCGTCATAGAGGGAAAACGCTTGAATTATTTATTTCTTATATCGGATAAATTAAAAACATTCGAACACAAATTTATCTATCCAATAACTTCAGCAATAGTAAAATTTAAGATTTAACAGCTTTTTATCCGCCATATTCAAACGTAATATTTAGCTCTTAGTAAAATTACAATAAATTATTTGTATTAACGTTGTTTTACCAATTCTAAGCATATCGTTTTGTGCTCGTTAGATTCAGAAACAAAACAAGATTAACCACGATTAAAGCTGTAAAGGTAATGTTATTTAATTAATAGCTAGTGGTTTTTTGAAAGCTTACGTAATTTTACTGCATTTAACTGAGCTTAAAAGCTCCACTCTTATATTTGCAAGATTAAGTTTAATTAAGTCGCATTTAGCTCAATGCCATGCAATTATAAATGAATTATCTAAAAAAATAGACACATTACCACTTTTTGATATAATATGAATTATATACAATTTAAAATATAATATGATATAAAGATAATTTCATGGTTAAACTTTCTCTATGGATCACTTTTAAGGTGTTAACTGTCAATTCTTGTTGGAAAGGCATTACATTTTAAAAAGCAAAACACAATTTGTCTGTACTACTTCCACATGTGTATAATGATCAGGACCGGTTTCGCTATATTAATGTTTCAAGATTCACTGATTTATGAAAAAATTGCTTTAAAAAATAATTTGGATTCGTAAATCAGTAACAAAAAAAAAAATACTTTGCAATTGAAAACAACTAAAAAAGTAAACTAGCTACCCTATATACATTTTTTCCGGGGAGGCTTATTTTCTTAAAAGCATTTAACATTGAAAAAAGCATTTCCATAGGCAATAAATTATTCAAGATCCAAAATAACAGTAAATTTCATCACTATCAATTTATTAGGCGCAGAAAAAGTTTGTCAATTTCATAAAAAGAAATTGAGTCAGTTAAGTTTTTTCTTATTTTATGAACTTAGAATAAAATATTTTATAGCAGTTTCTCTCAATTTACAATAAATTGTATAAACTTTAAGATATTTGTTTTACTTTTCACAGTTATACCGAAAAATATACAATTTATTCTTCGTCTGCCTCTAAAGGAATAATATTTTTAAACATACTTTTAAACATAATTCAGAAAAGTTAGTTTAAATACATCTTTTTTTACATTTGTATAAAAAATAATAAAATCTTTTAAAATTCAATTGAGTAGTTTTCATATTTTTACAAATACAATGTGAAAATGGTATAATTTAATCGTAAATATCCCCATCAACCTTCATCAAGTCATCACTTGACATGGCAGAGTTACAAAATGTGATATTCCTAAATATGTGATTGTAAAAGAAAACACTCTGCCAACGTGAGAATCATCAAATGCGATATTTGGAAAACAATATGACGACTAAGGTGGAATACGGAAAGAGGACACGAGTGAAGTATAAAAAAAGGGACCATCATTCTGTCGTCACTTGCCAAGCGTGAAACATCTTCTCAAAATTGCATAATCGTCATAATCATCATCCACCTTACTGTTGAATCGCGTCAAGCTACAACATAGGAAATATATTCATTAAGTAGTAATTTCTCTATTAATCAATATTTAGCTTCAGCACTGAAACTACGTCAAAATTTAAGACCACTCAACCATGGCAAATGGTTTGCAAATACTTAATAAAAAAATAAATCGTATACAAGCAGAGAATGAAAGATCAATAGTTAAGTAATATTTTATAAAGTTATTTTTTTAACCATATATCCATCCATAGAAGGATAAGTCATAACTATTTACTAACTTATCACTCTCGCTATGCCATATTATAGGAGAGATGGAACTCCGACATCACAGACATCCATGCCTTCGAACACAAATCCATAAGAAGATTGAAAACATATTTTATGAATCTGTCCGTATTGATATTCAAACCTGTAAGCAACGCAATCGAAGCCAACAACATTCACAACACTCGACGACAATCACAGCAAATAATTTCTTTTCAATCTATTATTATCATTCTTCTGATTTGCCACTGTTTCTACGTATCACGATTAATTTATTAAAGCACTCACTTAGTTGTGGACGCAAAGCGGCTGGATTTCAACTGCTGAGGTAAGCAAACACTGTTCAACATGTTGAATTGCGAGAAACCTCTGAATAACACTGATGGGAGAATATCGGTTAATCGCAATTACTAGTTGTGTAATGGTTCTCTGAAAGCAATGAATATTTAACTTCCTTACTAATTGAGAAGGAGATATTTTAAGTACGAATTCAATTATTTATGTTCGTATTTTTCTACGGCCTGGATTTATTGGGTCAAAAACTATTTTAATTTTTGGTCAATAAGAAACAATAAATGGTCAGTAAATAATAATATAATCAATAACTAATTCAATATAGTACACATTAGATCAGTCAATAAAATGAACTGTCAATAATTTATATAAAAGGGTCATTTATTAAATTAAACTGTCATGTATTTATATGAAAAGGTCAGTTTTTTAATTATGCCTAAACCTTTATGAATTGGCAATTATTTACTGACCAAAAATAATTATTAACTGACCATTTTTTATTTCTTACTGACGATTGATTTTAATAAAAGTTTAAAATTAAAACAAAATATCTGGCATTACAGTTGAAAGCCAATACGCCAAATATTTTGAAAATTTGAAAATCACACGAGATAAACTCAATGAGAATTTTTATAAGTCACTCATGTCCAAGATCAGGAATTTAAATTTGATATTAAACTTGCTGGGACTCGAATCAGGACCACCTCATTGCTAGGCAAAGCTTTTACCACTAGACTACAGGCCGACTGAGATTTATGGAATTAGCAACTGACCAAATAATTGCTAGTTGCCGTTTTCAACTAGTAATAAGCTTACAAAAATTTGCTCTATTTCCGTAGAGAATAAAATTTAAAAAAATACAATTAAGATGTAGTTTATCAATTATCTGAAAAGTGACCAATTATAAATTTCTGGAAAATCGGTCATGGTTATTGTGCCTTGGGTTAAATGGTTATTCATTTTAATTATTAATTTAGTGAGTTCCCTCCTTTCTTCATACTAGATCTACTCGCGCTTCATTTTTACTAAGCTCGATAATTTACAGATCGTAATCCATATTTTTACGTAAATATTATCAGAAGATTCTTATCAATACGGCAAAAAACGCCTATCAACCTAAGCAACCATTGTGCGCGGTGGTTTTATTAATTTAAGAACATGCAAATCCAATTGAAACACTTTTTTGGGAAACTGTTCTAATCATGATTTCTATTATAAACTACACAAATCATGTATGTATGTTTTTAAAAGACAGGAATAATTTCAGTAAAAAATAAATTGCAAAGTCAACAAACCGGTTCTTATGATTCGAAGATGCGCCAAAATGTTGGACTACTATAGCCACACCGAACTCTTTTTTTTATCATATATATTTTGTATCAGATTAGTATCGCACCACATTTTGATGACCCCAGCAAGATGTTGTTTAGTTATAAAGCGGAATGTTATAGCTAACAACGGGTGGGCTCCAGCTTACACGTTAATGTGTTTATTGCGGCCCGCTATAATCGCGCAAACGCCACTGGATTATCACGACCACAGTGTGGCAAAACATCGCAAACTACAAACATTACTTGCCCGGCTGGGGATTAAGGTCTTGAAATAGAACTTGATTGTACCCAAAAGTGAGAGAAATTAACGGGCTCCTGTATTATTGTACCGTAATTCAAATTACTAAGCAATGATAACAGAAAACTTCAAGAGTGAGAGTGCTTAGTAAATGCTAATTCCTTAACAAAATATTAATACTTCATCAATTATTAAACATTCCATCAGTGTTATTGTACAATGTAACTCAAAAGAAATAATCTACCATGTTTTGCAAAATTTCATTATCATTCTCTTTATTGTGTTGCTTGTTTTTGTTATTTGATTGTATATTCTCTCAACGTAGAGCGAATGGTCTCCTAATGGAGCATCTCTACAGAGATTAAGATTAAGAGATAATTTGTTTTACAAGAACTGGCTGTTATATATCTACTCAACCTTTCTTTTTGGGAGAAGGTAGTGACTTTAAAAATAACTAGTGTCGTGGTCCATGGTGCAGTGGTCAACATCGTTGACTACGGTTATTGATGTCACAGGTTCAAGTCCCGGAACGAACAGTTTTATAAATTGATTTTTCAATCGTTGTTTTAAATTCCTTCAGACCCATCCGATCCTAAAAACGAGGAGAATAGATAACCACTAGTCCTGTCCTAGCCTTATCCTTCTATCCCAACTCTCTTTGAAAAAACTTGTGTTTAAATACTCCGCAAATACTGTGCATAATTAGAAGTCCATATGCTTCACATTGGAAGTGAAGATGGTGAAATAAAGTTAGCTAATCACTCTCGCTACGCATGATTTCAAGAATAAGACAGATTAGAAGGAATGTCTGTATTACAGATATGTAGGCATATAACAAAAAAAAAACACTTAACCCTATGAAGCCAGTACATTATAACTTTATTACGTACATTAGTATAATGAGTTGATAAAATTAAATGAACCAATAAAACGAAGCGACTTCTACCTTGGACGAAGCCGGGTGAAAAATACTAGTGAATTGATAAAATGGCCAAACGTAAAATATTGAATTCGGTTTATCTAGACTCATATAATTTCATTTTTAAAATCTGATAAACGAAATATTTATTTCCTAACAAATTTTACAATTGGCAGTGTAATTAATTTCTGCAAATTTCTATATCGGTGCTTGGAAGTGTAAATGGGAATTGTGTACTTACTTCAGCTGTAATATATTGTAGAATAGAAGTCATGTTTTTAAATCATATCAAATAATAAAATTTCTGTGAACCCTAACTTACAATTATATTCGATAGCATAATATTAAAATCGATCAAGTGTCAAAGTAATAATGAATAAAAAGGATTAGTGCACTGTTTTTACAACGAATCTTTTGGGAAAGAATTTATCGTGACATTTAAATAAAATGAAAAAGATTTCTCAGAACTGCGCAATAACTAGTATTCTTGTACCTTCACGATGGCGAATTCCGACAGTAAAAAAGTTCGAAATATTTCCCCGTTTCAAATACTGCATATAACAATAAATTGGCCCTGTTCGTTTCGTATTGAAAAATATTCAGCTCACTTGAAGTATTCAGACGGAAAATACTGAAGAAATATTTACACAATATATACGGTATGAAACATTAGTTTTGGAATACAATTCAGTATTCATTTACTTCTTTATTATTCTGCGTCATAAATGAAATGAAATATTTACTTGAGATTTTTTACAATTATTTCTATGAATCCACAACCAAAATCTTGCTGTTGAACTGTGGGATGGTATACTTAAATTTTGCTTTTATCGGTAACTCTGTATTCTTTAAATAAACTATCCAGCAGCCTAAGGAACTAACTTGACTCTTGAGATAGATTAATTTATTTAGGTATGGTCTGTCTATATACACAAAGACCAATTCATATCTCATAAGCTTGCACATATTATTCAAAATCAACTGGAAAATTTATCAAATGACAGCGTTGTCTCATGGACAACTACAATTTTCATATGCTACATGTATGAATGTTTTCAATAATTGTTTGTATTGACGTAATCGATGCGTTTTTATACAGTCGAAAAAAAAACATGATCTTAACAGGTGTCATAAGGAATCAAGTTTTAGAAACACAATATTTTAAGTACGTTCAGTCCTTTTGATGAGCTCCTTTACTTTATCATTTTTCTTAATGTCCAATTTTCACAAAAAAAAACTATACAGGTATGGTAAAGTGTATAAACACGGAAGCTTTATGTCTAAAAAGCGTAAGTAGACAGATATAATTTTTCTAATTCCATAAGATCGCTTATATGAACATTGAGCTTTTCGGTTGAACGGAAGCGGTAATCATTTTACAGAGAGCACTCCACCCGAAAGACATTTCCGGCTTTCGTTGCAAGTTATTACTTTGATATTTTTAAAAAATTACAATTCAGCGTCTGCGTTTGAAATGATTCGAATGCAGAAAAATTTCCACAGAATAATGTTAAATGTATGAAAATATATCCTTATGACTATGCGTTTTTTATCCATCTGATTCGATATATTGTATTGTTCTTAATAAAAAATAAAGCACTGCATAAATATTAAGCGAATTCGTAAATATTTTAAAATATATCATAGACAGCATAATAAATTTTAATATACTGTCACCGTACTGGCAGAGATTAGTAAGTAACATATTAACAGTTCAGAGAGAAAAGCGAATGAAAATTATAGGTCGTAAGATAAAGTCTTCAGTATCGGCATTTTATATTACATAGATAACCATTATATCAAAATATAGATGGATTTATGCCAACTTATCACTTATCAGGTGAGGGATCAATAGGCAGCGACAATAACTTGCCTATAAATCTGCATTAATATACATTACTGATAAAATAATTTGCCGTGTTTTTCCAAACTGGTATAATTAATGCAATTATTTCTGAATTATCTCAGACAAAGAATTGATTTCCAAGAATCTCGTCGTGCGCTTACCTATTTTCCGTCATTTTTTTACATACCAATTTCTGACAGTACGGTGACGATATTCAGCATTTCAAGCCATCTCGTATATTGTATGATTTAGTTTTATTATCTATTATAAGATTTTCTATTATGAAACATGAAAGGTTTTTTTTCTTTATAAGAAAATCATATAACATTCCAGTAAAAACTAACAACTAGCGATGGAAATAGCGCCTAGATCTTTGTACCATGAGTAGATCAAAATCACCAATTCAATGTCATTGAGATAGACACACAATAGAAAATCTCACAAGAAATAAAGTCGAATTATTCCAAATGATCTAGTTATTTTTAGGATATTAGGTGATAATATAATAAATAACTGAAACATTTTATTATTTAAAAAAATATCTCTTAATATTTATGATTATATTTAATATTCAACCACTAATGGCATAAAGGAAATACGATATTAATACAGAGATAGCATAGTCTAAGCAACTTTAACGTAACACCGTTATCATATATACTTTTTTTTATTTTCCTTTAAGCATCAAATATGGAAGTTAAACATTTAAGTATTTAGATAAAATTATTTAACAAAAATCAGGTATTAAAGACTTTAATCTATGTTTGAATGGATTTTTCCTCTGTCAATGGCTTAAATGGATTTAATTGGCTATTAATTTATACGTTCAGAATTAATTATACCTCATCGATAATTCTGATATCTAAACATACCGCTGATTAGTAGAAGTTTAGAAACTGATATTGTTCAACAGCTAGTTAATGAAATTTAATAAAGATTTTCAATAGTTTCTGAGGTTAGTTTGCGTTTAGTAAATTGTCAGAACCAAATTAAATTGTTATCAATTAGTCGAAACTGTATTGTGGCTGCTGTGTATATTATTAAAAAATTGTATCGAACGCCAGGACTGACGTTGAATGGTCAACGTTGTTTGCTTCGATTAGAGAGTTCAAATGCTCAAATCCCAGTAAGAGCGTGAACATTAATTGATTATTGAATCGATTTTTTGATGAAAAGATGGATGTCTGTTTCCTAAAAATTATGCGTTACGTAGTATTAGTTATTAACCTGTTCTAATCCTATACTTCTCTACTTACTTTTTCAAAACGAAAGATTTTGAGTGACTGAGTAATAAGCAGTTCTCGTGTAACAATTAAATCTCTGATAAGTTTCATTAGAAAAACATAAACTCTACATCTGAAACAGACAAACTTAAAAAAAATGTTAATTTTTAAAAAAAATCAGAGATCTCTTTTGGTGAATTATTTAATAATACATACTTTAAGCCTCATTCGGTTTCAGTGTTCCGGTGTTATACTCCGCATACTATAGCACAATACAAAGTATAGAAGCTGCATTCGGTATAATAAAACAGATACTTTGGGCGGTAATATTTTTTTATTATTATATTTGATGAGCGAGACGCATAATTTACACATTATAACGAAGGACTTCTGCATTGATTTTGCAGTAACACATATAAAAACTCTTGATCATACTATTTTTAAGGTTGTAAACTTAGTATGAATGAAAAATTGTTTTTTATTGTCTAGAAATTATTGTAATGCATTGCCAACAAGAACTGTCAGTTAACACATTAAATGAGATATTCAATACTGGATGAAACTAAAAATATGACAGAAGAGTCTACTTTGAGAAATCATAACATAATAATTGTGTGTTCATATCAGAATATAACATCGCTTACGTGTATATATTGGCTATTGTGCTAAAATAAGTAATGTTTAAAAATTATTATCAATAATATTATCTAAGCTTTGGGAAGAATCATTAACGATTTAATAAGAAAAAGTCTGCCCTGATTTTCGAGTGGTATCGGTTGCTTTGTCATTAACCGCATCACAGCATGAAATATTTTGTAAAACTTTGATCCATATTATAACCCATGTTTTGTAAATTTCAAAATTTTAGATATCAATTAATTAAATCAACAATTAATTTATAAATATTGCACAAGTATAATAATATCCCTTAGTTTTTAGAAATTCATTTTTAACATAGATAGGAAATTCGATAACTTTCTTTTTCCACTTATGGTGTAAGTCATCAAATTTAATTTTATATCTCTTATCATTTATGTGGTAGTGCCAACTACCAGCATACTACACATTGACTATAAATAGAGTTATTCAACTAAATATGTATGGTTTTAAACACTATCGATTTTTTTTTTGTTTTAAAAAATAAAACACAATTTTTTTGTACTACTTCCACATATTTATAATAAATATGTGGAAGTAGTACAAACAAATTGTGTTTTATTTTTTAAAATATAATGTCTTTCCACCAAGAATTGACAGTTAACACCTTAAAAGTAACTATCGATTTCTTTAAGTTTCGCTTTACATGATGGAATTCAATACTGGATGAAACATAAAACATATGACAGAAGAGTCTTTATTTAATGGAAATCATAACATAATAATTGTGTGTTCATATCAGAATATAACATCGCTTACTCACGTGTATATATATTGGCTATTGTGTGCTAAAATAAGTAATGTTTAAAAAAAATTATCAATAATATTATCTAAGCTTTGAAAAGAATCATTAACGATTTAATAAGAAAAAGTCTGCCCTGATTTTCGAGTGGTATCGGTTGCTTTGTCATTAACCGCATCACAGCATGAAATATTTTGTAAAACTTTGATCCATATTATAACCAATGTTTTGTTATTGAAAGAAATTGAGTATCAAAAATAAACGCCGAGTTATATTGACTCACTCAACACTGTGAGGTTCACACAGACAGGCACTCAAATTTTTCCGCAAAATTATCCAATATACCCAAAATAGTTTTGTTTACAAAAAAAAAATGTTTTTATTAATGTCCACTCTTTTGTAAACTACTTCCATTTCTGCACTATCGACAAGCTAGACTTTTCGGTCATTATAGGCACAATTTGCAACTGTCATTATTATATTATTCTCTATTTTGACGTTATTTTTACTGAAAAAATATAAATAAGTAAATAAAAAAATTGATATCTTTGTTTCCAATAAAATAATTCATTAACCTTTTCAATGCCCAACCAACCAACAATAACAATGCAGATGGCCACCATATTTGTCATCTGAAAGCAATAACCGTTAATAAATTAGTTGCAACAATTATAGTTTATTTTTTTATCGTTTTCTATTTCCAATTAAGAATAGTGTACTCATTTATTTTAGCCATTCAACCACTAATTCGAATAAATAGAAGCTAAATAAAACGCTGGGTATTTGTTTGTAACTATTGAATGTATCGGATTCCGCAAGTCATTTAGAGCATGAAATTATTTGTCGTTTCACTAAATCCTCTTTTTCGTATTTTTTTTAAATGGCACCGTTCCTTATTTTACGCGATTATTTAATTTTAACTTTTTTCTTTCATAACATTTTTAGGCAATTTTTTTTTTTAACCATATCAAATTATAAAGGTATTTTTTACCCAATTGTTTTTACGCGTCAACTTTCGCAACCTATGTATCGCGTAAAAAAAGGATTGGGCGTACATCAGGGACGGCTCTTGCAAAGGAGCAAATGGTGCAATGTACTCCCATATTCAAGTTATTATTATTCATTCAAGTAATAAGCGATATTATACAAACATAGCAATTCACTCATTTTAAAATTTCCCGCGTGTTCCCCGTAAAAAAAATATTGCATCAAGCGATGATTCACACAATGCTACCTCGTATTCCGCGCCAGAAAAAATACTAATAATAATACGTCGAGGCGGTGCAATTTTGGTTCAGCCCTCCCTAAGTGGAAGGGATTTCGTAGGTAAACTTTGGTTTTTTGTGACGTCATCTGTGTCACACATTCGACTTTCATACGAAGTTTTTAGTTATTCAGGATCATTGCACCAGTTGCCGAATTATGACGACCGTTCCCGAAAGTATTCAAACTCGCAGAGACCTGTCGCATATGTTTAGTTCGTGCGTCGAAAGGACCTCTAGTGTATTGAGCCTGCCACAAAGAAACGCATACCATCAAATTTATTTACTTTCTTTAACATACGTCTAATATTTACGTGCTTCAATAATGAATAGTGCATATTCTGTCTCATACATTAAAGAAAATCGTCGGGATTTTTCGAAAAGGCTGGAAATTAAAGCAGCAGGTCGTCCTATGCCAAGCTTAAATTTATTTCAGAAGTGTACGCTTAATAATAAAGTGTTTACTCGGAAATTTAATGTAGAAACGTATAAAAACACCATGGCTATGTGGCTGTACTAGTTTTAATACAGTATTCTGTTTTCCGTGTCTGTTGTTTGGAGGTGAATCTAACTGGACTGAGAGTGGAATTAAGGACCTGGTTCACCTATCATTCAAAATAAAGAAACACGGTAGCTCTCAAAATCACATTTTAAATGAAATGCAACTTGCGGTATTGGGATCGTTAGATATTCGTTCCCAATTGGATGCTGGGTATCGTGCGTCAGTGAAACAAATTAATGAGCGTGTAGATAAAAATCGATATATTTTATCAAGGTTAATTGACTGTGTGAAGTTCTGTGGTGCATTTGAATAAGCTTTAAGGGGACACGATGAAACTGCAGATTCCCATAATCCAGGTGTCTATCGAGGGCTTATTGATTTCGTCTCAGAGATTGACATCGCAATGAAACAGCACTTAGAGAGCAGCAGTGTTTTCAAGGGAACTTCAAAAACAATTCAAAATGACATTTTAGATTCAATTTTGGAGGTGTGTCGCAACGAAATTAAAAATGAAATATCGCAGAGCAAATATATCGCTATCCAGGCGGACGAAACAACTGACATAGCCACTACGCAACAACTCGTTTTGGTAATACGGTACGAATTGCGCGGGAAGATACATGAACGTTTCTGGAAATTTATTATCCCAAAAGATCATACTGCGGTAGGTATTGCATCTGAGATTTTGAAGGAACTGGAATTTCTCGACATTAAACCAGCACAATTAATCGGGCAGAGTTATGATGGTGCAGCAGTGATGAGTGGGCGATTAGGTGGTGTGCAGGCTTTGATAAAAGCTTCGTATCCATACGCACATTTCATACATTGTTATGCACATCAATTGAATTTGATAATGGAGAGAAGTGCTTCAGCCAACACTATGGTTCGGAACTTTTTGCAAATTTACGATCTTTTCCATCATTTTTTCGAGATCTGCGAAGAGAGCTGACATTTTAAAATAAATAGTTCATAGAAGAATACCTTCAGCACCAATAACTAGGTGGAATTTTAATATAAGAACAGTGACTGTCGTGCACACTTATCGCGAGCAGTTGAAAGAGTGTATGGAGCACATCTTAGAAACCGTAAATTTAGACGCTGATACCATCAATCAAGCTGGAATGCTGTTTCGATATTTAAACGAAGATCATTTCAATTACTGGCTAGATTTCTTTGCAAAAGTTATGCCACACTGTGATATACTTTTTATGCAACTTCAATCTAGGTCGAAAGATGTTTTGGAGATAAATAAGAATATCGAAAGTTTTACGCGTTCTATTCAGAATATCCGAGAAAATACCCAAATGTCACTAGTCCAACCTACAAAAAGACGTAGACCAAATGACTTACCCCATTATGTCATTTGTAATGAAGTATGCGATACTTTAGTGAATCAAACGAAAGATCGTTTCGCATACCATGATCATTTAGTAGCAGCTAAATTGTTTTTTAGCGAAAAATTTTCGGATTATCACAAAAGTTTTCCTTTAGCGGACTTTAATATTGCAACATCAACTTACGATTTCATTGACAAACTAAAGCTTAAAAATTAATTAACTGTCATATACAGTAGGGAAGATTTTTACATCACCGATGGAGCATTGTCCATACTTCAACTTTTTACAAACAATAATTTAATCGAAGTATTTAGTGAAAGTGTTAAGTTATTACAGATTATTTGTACAATACCGATGACTTCAGTGGAAAGTGAGCGTTGTTTCTCAACATTAAAAAGGATCAAGTCATTTTTGAGAAATACCATGACTCAAGACAGACTAAATGCTCTTGCGATGTTAAGTGTAGAGAAACAATTGGTATCGTCAATATCGGATTTTAATGTTCGTGTTATTGAAGTGTTTTCAAAATCCAAGAATCGGAGGATGGATTTCTTGTATAAATAGGTGAGTCTTTTTTGCACTCCCTAATATTCTTGTCACCGGCCGCCACTGGCGTACATACATATTGTGTGAAATGAAAAATAACAAATTATTTTTTTACGTATCGTTAGATTTTGACAGAATGTAGACTTACAGCAAGATTTGCTAATCTCGAGATAATCGCGATTAAGAAGTTTTTACACTTCTGTAAGTAAACAATAATAAACGAAAAAGTAAGTAAATAATAATAGTTCTCATCCTAAATATAATATATTCTTCAACCAGTATATAAATACAGCGTGGGTTTATGTCAATATTTTATTTACTCATAAGTATTTATTTACGTAAGAAACTCTCTCATAGACTTCTAATGTATTTCTTGTGCAATATTCAGTCGTCATACAATTTTTCAACTAATACTTTGTAAATACAAACGTGAAGCAAATTGAATATCATACATTCTAAAGATATCCAGTTTTAAATATGCAGACTGTTCAAATAAACGCATAACGCATAAGATTATGCTTCTTCACTGTCACGGATATTAAAAAGTGTTGCGAGTTATATCATACACAGAAAAACATTTAAAATACAATATCGTATTATATATTATTAAAAGGTCATTTGAAAAGGCTTACAATTAAATACAATTTTGTTTAGATCATATTCACTTTCATAAAAATAGTTTTCACTTATAACAAATACATTCCACAAAAAACAAATTCTTTCACGAAAAATAAAGTGATACCACATAATAAAATGTATTTTAACATTGAAGAAATATATTACACTTACGAAAAAATATTTTCAGATAGATAAAGTAGTTTTCACTCAATATAAATACTCACACTTTGAAATCAATAGTTACATGAATCTTTAATGAAATTTCACTTATTCTTCTACCCTATATTAGGCCGCCTATATTGTTTTCGCTCCACGCGTTAGAATACATTACACAAACCAAACCAGACTAACCTTAATATAACCTACTTTGTTAAAAGAATCCGTGAATAAGTGGAAACTATTAAAATCAAAGTTTGAGTCTACAAAGTTAATACTATAGTGAAAACTATCGAAATAAAAGTTCAAGTGCACCAAGTGAATACTATTTAACACAAAGAACACCCATTTTAAAAAAGCAACAATTCTATGACTTTCTAACAAAATTGAAATATGTTGTACATTCTTTTATAATTTTTTCAAGTTTTCGTCAACTGAAAAGAATAAATAACCACCAATTATCAGTGATAACCTTCCTTTGCTTCCCTAAAGCGTAACTAATTTCTGATATCTAGGTATAACCAGATTTTTTTACAATCTCAGCACTTTGTAATCGGTCGTCTAGAACAATAGTCTAGCCTGTAGCGGGCGTTTTTTAGTGATTTACGCAAATATATATTATTTTCTTAAAATCAACACAACTTCTAAACTATTCAATCCTTCTAAACTATTTGGATTCAAATTTTCAAGGGAATCATCATTATCATTTAATCTTTAAATTTAATCTACATTCAAACACCCCGATAACATCATAATTGCACTATATCTATAAACTTAATATAAAAACCAGTCATTAATTCAGTTAATTGCACTTCACGTGTTATTAAATAGGTAACCTTAGTCATTGAAATTAATAAATAGAGAGATCCTCAATCATCAATTAAGATACAACTAATTCTCATAAAAATGGCAGTTGAAATGCTCTTAAAATTTTGATCTGATAGGGTTGTTTACATTTTACTAGCGTTAATGCAACGTAATGACTCACTTGGACTTAATTTTAAACAGAGATGACGTAAACATTTAAAACAGCTTTTAACTTATGAGAGTAAAGACAAATGAAACTTTTTTATGGTACATAGTAAAAAAACGCACAGCTGTTATGTTTATAATGAACAAATTTTGATGTAATGTTTTTTCTTCTATAATAATGATCTCATAATTATGTTTGTAATACAGTTTCATAGTCATAATCGAACAAAAACATAAATAAACTTTTCCTGAAATTTTCCCGCTTTAAAATAGTAATATTAAAAAGTATCCGATTTTTAAAATGATACTCCCTTCGTTTATCACGCATGTTCCAAACATGTCATTATGATGTCTTTTGAATTAGCGTCATCTAAGCATTCAGTTCTATGGTTATCAAACAGCAAGGAAAATAAGATTTAAAATAGTAGCACTTTCACAATTTTGAAGAATGTAAAAGGTGTTTTTTTAGAGGTTTGATTTTTAAACTGGCAGCCCTTTTTCCAGTGACCGCCAATTTGACAGGTGACAGTTGATTTGTGCTCAGTTTTGTTTGCCATTTCACCACAGACCATCGTGTGCGTCGCAACTTCGGTGAATAGAGCGAAACAAAAATTGCATCTGATCCTGACTTTACCGAAAAATTTTGTTCGGCGATGAGGTTCATTTCTGGTTGAATTGCTTTGTCAATAAACAAAATTGCCGGATTTGGAACGACAAAAATCCATAAGCCATTTTTGAGACGCCGTAACATCCACAAAAATTAACTGTTTGGTTTGCTTTATGTGCTGGTGAAATCATTGGTCCATATTTTTTCATGACGATGCCGGCCAGAACGTTACAGTCAATGGAGAGCGCTTTAGATCTATGGTTGCTAATTTTTCCGTTCCAAAATTGAATAGCCATAATGTAAACGAGCTTTGGTTTCAACAACACCGTGCAACACGCCATACAGCGCACGCCACAATCAATTTGCTAAACTAAAGGAAACTTTCAATGACCGCATAATTTCGCAGAATGGACCTGTGAATTGGCCACTGAAATCATGTGATTTAACACACTTGGATTTATTTCTGTGGAGGTATGTGAAGTCGCAAGTCTGCGTCGATAAGCCAGCAGTGCTTAAATGACCTTGAAGCCAATATTAGCCCCGTTATCGCCGATATACGGCCGTAGCTGTTTCAGAAATCGCTTAAAAATTGGATTTCGAGATTGCGCTTTCTTCGAGCCATCCATGGCACCCACATGGCAATAATCATTTTTAAAGCTAATGGCATTCATAAACTTTTCAACAAATCCAATATAATGAGCATAACCACGATTATTAAATGTTTTATTTCATTTTAACATTCTACACATCTAAAAAAACACCTTTACATGCAGTCGTTACTTTGCAACTACGTTATGAATCTTTGAAATGTTCTTTTGTAAAATGTCATGTTTGCAGATACAGGACTATACGTAGGGAACGTCGAAAATATATACTTGGCCACACTGCAGTGTTTTCATTTCTTACTGAACATGAAATTTTGACTTTCATATAACAAAAGTTATATTACAGCTATAAATAAGCTAATCTTCTTAAAAGACACATACTCAAGCAGTTAATTTTGTTACGCATGAGCTTTTCATCTAGGAGTCTTCAGTTGCTAATCAAAAACGTAATCGTCAATTTTAATTTTCAAATATAAACGCAAAGCCGGCTTAATCCTTAGCACCCAAATTACTCCGCCTATCAAAAGCATCTTTCATCTCAATCAGACATCATCATGTCTTTAATGACGTCATAATCCTGAATACCCATTCAGACGTCTTTAACAACACCTTTTGTAGGGCTTCGGCATCAAATGAGGCGTGAAATGCTGATGAGATATCTTGAACACCCTGTGCCCATTCTTACGGTTATGGTTTTCGGACAATTTGGACCAGGATTTATCCTTGAAGTAATTGCTTTCTATTTGTATGATGTTTTGAGTTTTTTTATTATGTCTGTTTAAAATAAATAGAACATTTCTCAAAATTGTTTGTTAGTTCCTATTTATCACAAATCCTTTACCGCAATGTTTTAATATTTTCACAAAAAATCGACGTAAGGTCTCTGAGAAGGTAGAAATAAAGAAATACGTTTCGGATATTAAATATTCTGCTGAATGTCTAAGCCATGAGTATTCAAAATTCTGGTTATATTGGGCCACATTGATTAAAGAGTAATTGTTCTGAGCTGCAAATAAAACATCGAGTAAAAACAATTATAAATACCTAATTAAAATTGGGTTCGCGGACAGTGGTCAACGTCATTGACTTCGGTTACGGATCACACGGGTTCGAATCAAAGTACGGACAGCTTTACAAATTGATTTTCAAATCTATTTATGGATTTCTGTTCAAAAGCGTGAATTTTTGTGTCTAAAATTGCCTCGTACACATCCGATCCTAAAAATAGGGCGTAGCGAGAGCGATAAATTAATTACCAGTCCTGTCCTAGCCATATCTCTATACCCCTACTCTCTTGGAAATTGAGAGGTTGAACAACTGAATAACAAGCGGTTATCATAGGAAAGCTTTTGTTGAGATACCTCCATTAGGAGCGGACATGGGTTATCGTTCATGATAGATAATTTTGTTGGAAATAAATACATTGCTATTCTTCTACTAATGAGTTCTAACAAGTTAATGGCAATCCAATTATAAATATGAAAAGTTTTTTTCTTTTAACCACAAATCATTATAGATATTTCAAGTCGTATTTCTCTAAAGCATTATAATTATTTGGTGACCAATTGTATTTTCACTATATATCTACGACTCGCCTTTAACATTCCTCATCTCCGAATCTCACAGCCCTTTCTTAAATGATTCCCACGCCCCATCTCTTTCACAGTGACGTCACGCAATTGATGGGTACGTAGGTAAAGCCTTAATGCCAATAAGTGGCAGCGCAATTCCCAATTTATCGACAGACGTTGAATTTATCTGCCAATCTTCTCGCAGCCTCTTATCCAATTTTGAATAAGATTAGATGTCTCGAGGACAAGATAGAGAACAATGAAGATAATAAGCTTAACTGTTGTAAATTTTGAATTGTGTTGAAACCCATTATTGTCCCGCATTTGAATAAGTTTTTTGTTTAGTAAAGTTAAATAAATTAAAAGAGTTTTTAGAATTTCGTTTAAAAATACACAATTTTCACTCCTTATTAAGACCGAATTAACTTTGTATGATAGATTACATCTCTTATCATGTATACTCCTAATTTGGATCTTATTACTTACTAATTGAGCTTTTTTAAATGACGAGCTTTTTTGACGGTTAATTAAAAAGCTGTGAGTATAAATTCAAGCTATCACTAAGGCTTTCGATTCCGGAATCTCGGTAAATTATTCTATCTCGTAATCCCGGGATTGATAGTTAGACAATTTCGGAATTCACTGTAAATGCTAAAATATGTTGTATATAATTAAAATTAAATACTCCTTAATTAACTACAACGTATACCTCGAGCAATTCAAACAAAGCATTGATATATATATCTACTTATTTCAAATTAGTGGGTTGTGTTAGGGTAATACATGGAAATGTATAAAATTTTAACAATTCAAATTTGAAATTGAAGTGCCATCAAGCATCCTCAGTCGATATCTTAAATTAGATTTTTTTAGCATTTATTTAGTTATAAATAGATACAGCCTTACCTGTACATGCTCTTACTTGTCACCGCATTTACGGTGTCTGTTTCAAATGCTAATGTCATTTCGTTCTGAACATTCCAGCAACGTCAAAAGGCCGTTCTGCATAATAGAGGTTCACATTTTGTGACGAGTATGTCATCATGTGGCTAGTTACCACACTGATGCGATTATATCTATTATCATACTTAGACCACAATAACGGCAATTAAACAACACATGGCGAAATATCAAGATTTATTTATTTTACGAAATATCTCTGTTCATTAATAAATATATATTTAAAATTATATAAGCAACTTAGTACGTATTTATTTATTATAAATAAGAAAACAATGCCAATTTATTATTAATAATTGTACAATTTTAGTCTGAATTGAAAATTACATATATACCTGATATAATCTTTTTTTTTTTGAGAAACTATAGTCTGTGTGCAGTATACTGAACGATTTTTATATATAGTCTTGTTTGTTAATGTGACACATTAAAAATAACAAAACAAATGAAAGGAAATTTACCATTATAAACATATTTAAGTAGTATGCGTTAGCTTAAATCATATGGGTGACAAATTTTTCTTTTTATAATTAATTATGAATTCTACCAAAAAAAATTCAATAAATAATTAATACATTTATTTGTTTATTGATGTGTACGCTACATAGCTCAATAAGTAAAACAGTGCACCATAGGCCTTATCTTTGTGATCGTTAAGTTCAATAATTAGATCTCCATCAATCATTGAAACTAAACCATACATTTAAAATGAAAATACTTCAAATGAAATACTAAATTGGATTAAAAAAAATAATTTATTTTAATAAATATACAAATAATATCTTCAATGTACTGGCAGAAGTTGATAGGTAACAAAATTGACGGGTAAGTGTACATTGAGATTCTTGCGTATCGATAATTTGTCTGGAATAACTCAGAAGGTGCATTAAACAGTTTGTAAAAACACAGCAATTTATTTTATCAGTAAGTATATTAATGCAGATTTCTAGGCAAGTAATTGTCCCTGTCTATTGATCTCTTACTTGATTAGTGTTGGAATGGTAAAGATCCATCTTTATTTTAATATAATTATCTATATAATATAAAATGCGGAGACTAAAGACTTTATCTTACGAGCTAAAATTTTCATTTGCTGTATACCAACTTCTGCTAGTACGGTGACGATATATAATAATATATTTGTTTATATTTTTATCATCATCTAAAACTAACTTTTAAAAAAAGTGGCATCCGATTTCCTTTTTGCTATAATAATTTATGACTACATTTTAAATAATATTTATGAAAAAAAAATTTTTTTTGTGGAAGTTCACATTTAATATAAAATTAAAATTAATAACTTAGTTGCTCCACTTGGTTGAAACTTGGAACCAAGTGGAGTAACTTAGTTATGAATTTTAATTTTATATCATAATGATTGTTTTGAAATGGCTATACGTTTTATAATATATTCAGATCTATGCCACAAAAAGTATTACATTAAATAATATTATCATTAAATGAATTAAGTATTCTGTGTTATTCCACTTAATTAAAACCCAAACTAAGTAACAAAATTAAATTGAAAGTGCTTCGACTGACAAGTTAATCTCGAATGAATGATCCATGGCTTATACGGTGAGCTTTTTTGTAACCGATGATCGTGAAGAAAGGACGTATCCTCTCGATGGAAGATAATCGACAAACTTTCCTTACAGATGGTATTGATCACGGCGTATTTCAAAACATTCGAAGAGAAATAGAAGTGCTGAGCACCTGGATGGCAATAAAAATGTGGTGAGTCGTCAATACGACAATGCACATTTACAAAACACGATATTTATCAAATACTGGTGAGTACCCGGCATGCGTTGCAATGCCACTCAAAGAAAGAAATGGTTTGTGTTTTAAATCTGTTGATTAAAGTGCTTTTAGATTAGAGGTTTGCGAGGGTCGAAATTTCCTAAAATTACCCCGTCCAAGCCCGTCATCTTCAAGCCCAGCCCGGCCCGAGCCCGAGTCTCAATATCACACTTGTTATCTGAACCCGACACGGAGCCCAGATTTAGTTTTTTCATCCCGAAAAAAGCCGGATTTATTTTTTAATATAGTAATTCATTTATACTTTTCAAACAATATATGTTATTGTTTTCATATTTCCAACGATGTTCAAAGCACATGTGAAATACATTGTTTAAGTTATGAATATTTCCCTATGGCTGACTCATGACCCGAACATAGTAATCGAAATCGGATGAATGGTAAAGGAACGCATAGAGGGCAAACAAACATTCATTTATATATATATATATGTATATATATAAAGAAAATTTGTGATGAGTCACCAATACGGCGATGCAGGTTTACAATTATTGAATATAGCGAGTCATAAATATGACGACTAAGGCGGAACAAGACAGCAAAAACGACACCAGTGAACAACCAAGAAAAGGATCGTGATTCCGTCATCACTCGCCGAACTGAAGACACGCATAGACCGACTCTCTGGAACTGCATAATCGTCACACATCATTATTATCCTATATCTATAACTAATCAATCATAAAACAATTAGATTTATATTCCTAAGACAACATCAACAAAAAAAAAACACTTTTCGAATAAAACGTTACGTTTTTAACTACATTCATATTTTTTGATACATTAAAAATAAATAATGTTCATTATAAAAATATCTTGCCGTGCTCTTGGTGACTTTCGTGTTTGAGCGAAAGTACATCTTAATTTTGAAGTAGCGAGCCTTCAAAGTAAGATCGATTGAGATTTCAAAAAAGCAAGTAAGTGACAAGCTTTCTCAAGCGAAGTGTTTGAACTGCGTTAAATGTATCGTGACTAATAGACATCACGACGCTGTGACGTATTAAATGAGTTATACACTTTTAGTTGTGAGAAGGACGCTTGAAATTATCACAGAACAGCAAAACTCCTCGGTAATGGAATCATTTTAGTTCATTTCGCATTGCGGTAAACATAAATATATATATAAACACGTTACACGTATTATATATGTATAAGCAAACAGATATCAATTCACAGTGTATCTAGATCATTGAAAAGGTTTTTATATCAGCTCGCTGAGAGTTTGAAAGCCCACAGTTAATCAAACTTATAATGATAAACCGATGTATGCGTCAATATGAAATGAACAATAATTTTTGATCGAATTGACATTTACTTGGTAGAACCCGTTACAATTGAATAAAATCACACAACACAAAATTAAAAGAATCGCACAACATAACTTCTAATTCATCCTCGAAATGTTTAAGTACAAATAAATTAAAATCAGCCTTTACAAATTAAATCCTGCTTTACTCATAGCTAATAAAAGCACCCAAGACATGGAATAATTCTTTATTTTGAAATTTTAAACATTTGCTCTTCTCATATAAAGCATCTGGATTCCAATTATTGTTAAAGTTGTTAATGTCTTTTTTTAGAGAATTTTTATTTACAACTAACTCAACCTATAAATGTGGTGAAAGAATACATATTTTCATCCATAAAGAGTTCAATTGCCTTAACATATTATTCTTTACAAATTATTTACGTAGAATTATTTAATTCGTGACTTTTAATTCGACAAATTTATTTATACCACTCACTGTCTATTTTTGAAATAAATCGTTTCGCATGATCAAATCTGAATAACACAGCTTTTATTTTATATACAAAATTAATCCACGGGTTTATATCGATTCTATCAACCGGATACCTTTAAAAGCTTAATGGATTTGAGCAGAGGTGTTGGCAACACATAAAATTTGGGTGTAGCCCATTATCGCTTAAAGATAGCCGCGTGTTGCGCGATGTTATTGATGGAGGCTAATCAATCATTTAATTTAGGGGTAGGTGTTTTGGGGTCAAATATTTGACGCCCACGTCTATGATATGCCAAATTTAAGCAGGCTATATGATTTTATAATGATATGAAATGAAGAATGTGTTCGTGCTTTAAGCTGGTATCAACATTATATTATATATACACTTATTTCACAAATTTTAACATTATCCAGATATTTTACAGTTCAAATTTTAGCTAAAGTAAGGCCAATCTGGGTAACTTTGGCCCAGTGTTTTTTTTAGGGTTTGGTATTGCATTTATGTGTGGTATTGTTTGACATAGAGATGAACTAATGTCTTTGAAATTTAATTTTCATAAATAGATTTATTGATATATCAATATAGATAAAACAGGTTGGGAAAAATATTCATCCAAATCGAGTAATCGAGCCCACGAATCACTGTAATTACTATAAATTCAGTGATTTTAAAGTTCCGGCAACTTTTTTATGGTATCATATATTCTGTACATAATTGAAGTGGGTAAAAATATACAGCATTTGGTTTACAGGCTAGTAATGCAAATTGAAAATATGGCTAATCCAATTTCTTTCAAGAAAAGTTTTTAAATTGTGTTTTATCATTCCAAGCTGACAAATTCAAAAATTAAACAAATTTTGTTGCACTTAAATCAATACTTTTATCACCAGGGGCTACCAATACCTTTGTTTAACTAAAAAATATTCATATGTCATTAGTATTATCTTGATATTTAAAACAGCTCTTTTATCCATGTAGAGGGCCAATCTTAGACCGATGGGCAAACTTACTTAAATTGATGGTATATGATTTTCATTTATCTTAAAAGGAATAAGAGAATAAAACGTACAGGGAAATGTAAAAATGAACAACATAAAGAGTAATAAGAATCAAAATGGGAATATAGCAAAAGTTGACCAATAAAAATTTACGATCGACTTGCGACAGCGGACAATCGATTTCCACAATAAAGCGAAAGAATTGACTTTTGAAAGTTTCAAAATATAATATTTTCGCATAACGGAAATCGGAAAAATGAAACTTTTTGATAAATAATAAGAAAACAAATCTAATGGTGGAATATTATTGACCTAATTCGGACTATGGAAATAGAAAGGTTTGAAAATAATTTTGAGTTATAATTATTAGAATCATTCTAGCACTCAGTGTCTGTGTGTGTCTACATGTCAATTATTTACAAATATTGTTTAACTAAATCTTATAATAGATGTTAACTTATAATTACTAATCCACGAATCTCATTTACAGTAATCTAATAATCAACAAAGAGATAGAATTGAGAAATTTTCATTAACAAGTTTTTCTTCGAA
Organism: Himalopsyche phryganea; assembly: GCA_022494535.1. Taxonomy (NCBI): domain Eukaryota; kingdom Metazoa; phylum Arthropoda; class Insecta; order Trichoptera; family Rhyacophilidae; genus Himalopsyche; species Himalopsyche phryganea. Next base: position 410,795 of record JAGVSL010000060.1, on the reverse strand, counting down.
AAGTGCTGGTTACTCGGTAGCACAACATTTTTTTTTATAATAAAATAAAAATATAAGAGTATGTGTAGCACAGGGATCGGTAACCCGTGGCTCTTTGGGCAATTCGTGTGGTTTTTTCTTTTACAAATTCACAATTCACCATTTTTACGAAAAAATTACAAAAGCACAACTTTTATTCTTTTTCAATTGTTATGTGCATATTTATTTGTAAGTCGGTTGGGTTAGCTTCGCCGTCTATACAGAATTATAAATTGATTCATTTCGAGGAATAGCAGAAATAGCGCCAAAAAAACAATTCCATCATTAGAACTGACTAGTATAGGACAGTACTAATATAATTTATTTAAGTCATTATAAAAATATTTTGTTGGCATCTAAAAGAATTCTAAACCATTTTGCTGCATTTGCACATGGTTCTGTCAAATAATGAATTTCCCATATCAATACACTGGTCCAAGATCACCCTGACAGAGCCCATTAGTTGAAATTGAGTATTCGAATTGCATTTTAAAAACCCCCTCTTTTCACCTGTGATGAGAAATCTCAAACATCCATGAACAAGATATCAAATTTTAAATTGAAAATAAAAAACTAAATTTTCCATTGACCTTTCCGGCGCTTGAACCGTGAGACCTACCTGATTGCTACCGTCAAGTTTTTACCTCCAGACTAAAGAGAGCAACATAGTAACGTAAGTAATAACAAAACGGACCTGCTGTAGTCATATAAAAATATTCGCAATGAAAGGAAATTGTAAAATAAGTATTATTAATTAGTATCTCTTAGTAATATTAGGGAAATTTCTACAATAATAACAGTGGGTAGGTCGTTAAATGATTGTTATTCTTGTTTCGTAGCGTTTTTATACCCCTAAATACTCCAGCCAAGTACAATACCTAAATATAGTGGCCTATTAAAGGGAAAATACAACCAAAAGGGAGGAGCGCACTGTTGTCTTATGAATACGTATTTAAGAGTGTCCTTGCTTTCGTTCCTTCAGGACATATAATTTGAATTTTATTATCACTATTTTTCCTTAAAATATATATTTTAAATGGAAATACAATTAAAAATAGTAATGAAAAAAATTAAATTAAGTTATAAATAATTTAAGACATCGACTGAGGGTGCTTGATGGAATTTCAATATCAAATTTGGATTATTGAGATTTTGTACACTTTCATGTATTTTGTCACTAACGACCCGGGTTTCGCCTTTCGGCATCTTCAGGCATTCGAGCACACGAATGGACTCAAACTGACCTCGAACCTCAGTTCGAGTCTATTCGTGTGCTCGAATGCCTGAAGATGCCGAAAGGCGAAACCCGGGTCGTTAGTGACAAAATACATGGAAGTGTACAAAATCTCAATTATCCAAATTAAAGTTATAAATATTTTAATCTGCTACATAATATGATAGAATATTTGGAATATTTTCAACCGGACAATTAAAAATTGATCATTATTACCATTAATAGACATCCGAACTGCATCGAAATATCCATGAGCTACATGAAGGGTTAACAAGCTGCTATCGGTTGATAATGCTTGCGATGAGCGAAACCGATTGTGATCATTATGTAAATGTGGAATTAGTACAAAAAAATATATATATACATAAAGTTTTTTTTTTTTCAGTTAATAATGCTCGCGATGAGCGAAACCGGTCCTGATCATTATAAATATGTGAAAGTAGTACAAATGAATTGTGTTTTATTTTTTAAAATATAATGTCTTTCCACCAAGAATTGACAGTTAACACCTTAAAAGTGATATAATATTGTTACCTTATGGTCAAGTCTACATTAGTTCATTTGAAAAAATAGCACTATATATGTCGTATTGTTGGTTCCGTGTTGCAGTGGTCAACGTCGTTGGCTACGGTTACGTATGTTTCGGATTAAAGTCCCGGTATAGACATTTTTATAAATTGATTTTTCAGTAGATCTATGGATTTCTGTTTGTAGGCATTAATGTTTGTGATGTCTAAAATTTCCTTCCACCAATCCGATCTTAAAAAACGAGGAAGAACGAGAGCGATTAGCTAACAACTAGTCCTATCCTAACTCTTAGAACTATCCTTCTATCCTTATTCTTTTCGAAGAAGAAAGGTTGAGCACAAGAGTAACAATTAATTCTCGTTGAAAAACTTCTGTTGAGATACTTCCATTAGGAGCCTATATGCTCCACATTGGAAGCTGACATGGTGAAAGAAAATATGTTGCATTGGCATTTAAATGTTACGTCCTTCCTGCCCGAAAGATACTGAATGTGTCATCTATGACATGGCAATAAAAACACATTGCACTATGTCGAAGTCACATTGCATTTAATCGCTGGCATAGCAACCAAAAATTTATAAAATAAATTAATATAATAAGTCATAAGATTGCGAGATTCATAAGCATTTTTTTAAAAGAGATCATTTAAACAATAATAAAAAGAATGAACATAGAGATACCGTCAAAAAATATGCGGTACGAATATATATGGATAACACGAAACACCACATACGATTTTAATATATATTATATGATATCCGGCGTCCGTGGCGCAGTTAGTAGCGTCGTTGGCTACGGTTACGGATGTCTTGTGTTCAATTCTCAGTGCGGACGGTTTTCATAAATTGATCTTTCAATCGATTTTTGAATTTTTGTTCGTAGTCTAAGTGTTTCTGATGTCTAAAACTCCCTCGCACCCTGCGATCCTGATAGGGTGTAGCGAGAGTGATTAAATAACGAGGAGGAGACCGTATGCTCCACGTTGGGAGTAGACATGGAAAAAAAAGATATGGAATATGAAATAATTCTTTATAGATCAAGTGATTTGAGTTTTAATATTGTCTAGCCGTAGTTTAATTGATAAATATCTTTTTGCCAAAGTTTTCTGGCATAAACTTTTTATCACCTCGCTAACAATATAATGTACATAACTCAATAATCAATTTGAACGACCCTAGCAGTAGATTAAAACTTGTTCGTGGATATTAAAAGAAAAATTGTGATCACAGTATAAGCAACGCATATAAACGACACGTTTCACGAAGTCAACACGATCCGTTGTAATTATGTCAAATTATTTTTTTATTTTAGACGTTGTGCGTTTATATTATTTTCTCAGCCATGTTTTGTTTTTTTTTTTAATTTTAATTTAATATTTTAATCAAAGTTGTTATTTCATAATTATTGATAAAATGATTAATTACTTTTTATGATAATTAATTAGTGTCGAATTAAAATAAGTTATTTCATAAAAAATCCCTCCACCCTTATACAACAAGAAATTCAACAATTGAGAGGCCAGAATCTTGGATGATCTTGGAGAATAAACAATTAAGAAAAATAAAAAACCTGTTTTTCCTACTACTTCAACTATTTTCATATTATGATCACGACCGATTTCGTTAATCACGAGCATTTTCAACATAAAATTGTTTGAGGAGATTCCCAAAAGAAGCCAAAAACGTGTCACACTTAGGCGACAAGTTAAAAAACAATTACGTCATTTTTAAACTTTATTATAGATGTCATTATTTTTTTAGATATTTTTCAATCGATTTACAATGTATTGGCTATATTTTTAAACTTATTATTTTAAATCAATAATGTCCTTTGTGTATTTTTACTGTTTACTTTATTGTAAAGAACACCAAGTCCTTTTTTACGTTATACATTGGTTCCAGAAATTTACGAGTAAAAACTACCTTATTTCAATGATATTTGACATATTGATCCAAAATTCGAAAAGTAAAATTGGGTCTTTAAATTCGTGTTAAAAAGCCTTTTATTTACAAATAAACCTTAAATTTCTAATTAACATTGGAGTCACACGCTCGTTACGTTTGCTCCATAATAAATAAAATAACAGTTTTTGACTTTACTTACTAATCACTTTTAAAGTGTTAACTGTCAATTCTTGGTGAAAAGTTATTATACTTTAAGAAATGACACAATTTGTTTGTACTACTTCTACATGTTTATAACGATCAGAACGGGTTTCGCTCATTACGAGCATTATCAACCATCGAACCGAACTAACCGAAACCGGTCTTGATCATTATAAACATGTGGAAGTAGTGCAAACGAGTTGTGTTCTAGTACTTATTAATTCTGATATTTTTTTAACCCACTTCCGCTCCCAATATGGAGCATATTACCTCCTAATGGAGGTATCTTAACAGAAGCTTTTCTACAAAAACTGCTAGTTACTCAGTGTGCTCAAACTCTCTTTTTCTAAAAAAGTTTTTTTTTTTTTAAATTACTCTTTTTCAAAGAGAGTAAGTATAGAAGAATAGAGCCAGGACAGGGCTAGTGGTTCGGTAATTGTTCTCACTACGCCTCATTTTTAAGATCGAATTGGTTAGAGAGAGCTTAACACATCACAAAAATAAGCGCTTTCCAACATAAACTCATAAATCGATTGAAACTCAACTTTCTGCACCGCAGACCCAGAAAATATAAACACTTATTTTTATATAAAAGCAATTTACGTTCAAGGATAATGATTTTTCACCAATTGGTTTATTATTAATAATAAAAAACAGTTAGGAATTCGTCTTGTAAACTAAGGCACGTCAACAAATCCGCCATTCTATGATAATCTATTACTAAAAAGTAGGACATTTGTTTACGGACTCCTCTCAAGCGATGAAAGCCTTTTAGTGATTTACAACCTCGCGTAATATATTGGAGTTTTTCTTTTTTATGCCCACTCCAATTTGACTGTACTATTTGACTGCCCTTAAAACAGGGCTGAGCTATCAGTTTTCAGTAAAAAATTACAACTATCAAACAATATTTTACTGTTATATACTGTTACTGTCAAACAATTATGTTACTGTTAATTTTTAGTGAAATCACAAAATCAGAAGCAATGAAAAATACAAGGATTACAATTTCCGTAATGCAAGCTTTCAAAACGTGTTAAATTACTGTATTTGTGGTAATTCTGTTATAATTAAAATCAAACATCATTATTTTATCTGAATTAAAACTGAAACAAATACATATGCAGTTATAAATAACTCAAATATTTGATGAATATAGACGCCCACCACGGAAATTATTGATGAAAACGCTATATATATAACCGTTTATTATTTTTATTTATTTTCAAATTTAAAAAAATAAAATACATGGCATTACAGCTGACGCCAATGCGTCATGCAACAGTGCAATGATGATAGTAAAAAAATTATAAAATAGAAAGAGAACATGACATTATTAATATCCAAGAAAAACAAACTCGCAAAACAATACCCCGAGTTTTATGCTGAAAATATTCAACTCTGTAGGCAATGCATTGATCAGCCGAACGGCAACGTGTGACTCAAATGACCGACGCGAAGAACAAGTAAGTTTAAGAATAAAAGCAATAATAATATTGGTTTCGGCCACATAGATAAAAAATGGGAGCATGTTGGGAGCATTATATATCTTCGTTGTTCTAGAAGATGATATTAACTGAAAAATACTAGTTTTGAGAAATTGGACAATGAAGTTTTTCAAATATTTGAAATCCTATAACTTTTTCATTTAGATCGTTTGCACAAAACTGTTTTTAAGTAAAAGTGTAATTTAGAAAAATAGGTGTGTTCTTTTATACGGTAGAGTTTGAAATAAGGAACACTTTGGTACAAATAACTAACTCAATATGTAGATTTTTAGTTTTAGTGTTTTCTTCCAGAACAACGATGATATAATATAATACAACCGTTTCATTAAATGGCTCATAATTATTGACCTTATTTTGATCACATTGAAAAATAATAAATTAAAGATCGTTGACATTACAATTACTTAAATTGCAACTACAATAGCAATTTGGATTATTGAGATTTTGTACACTTCCATGTATTTTGTCACTAACGACCCGGGTTTCGCCTTTCGGCATCTTCAGACATTCGAGCTCACGAATGGACTCGAACTGACAATTGCAATTGCTTAATTTTTTAAGATAGTCACATTTGTGCAGCGTGATGAACCTAATAATAAAAAAATGTGACTGCAATTATCAAACGTCATTAATATACGTCAATGTCAAAAAACGTTTCTACTTTACTGAAGACGATATTTTTTATCTTATCAACAATCTACTATCATTCAAATTTATGAAAGTGTATGCTTCTACAAAATACATGTATAAAATCGAAGGAGATTTAAAGCACTTCGTAGATTATGCATGTAGATAACAGGGCATGCTAATGTCTACAACCGATAATCGTTTTTAATATAATGGATTAGCACTATCTAATCGAGCGTTACAGCCCTGAAAAGAATCGGGGGCATTTGACGTCGCCTCGAAGCTTCGGCGTCGCGTCGTTAAAAATGAAAGCCGAAGAAATCTAACGGCCGTTACGTAACGATAATAAACACTGCGCCGACCGCTCCGTTACGCTGACTATTTAAACGGAAATAATAACGACCGTTAAAAATGAAAGGATCAAAACAAAGAATTCTTTTCCGTTAATCAGGCTGCATTATTTATTTAGTTATCCGACAGAAAATGCCTTTGTTTTCTTGACTAATTTAAATTACTATAATAAGAAAACGGTATGTTGTTAAAGCATAAAAGATGAATTTAAATAAAACTTTGTTAATAATACAATTAAATATTGGTAAGTTAACAATTAAAAACTTTAGATGCCATTGCAGTCATATTTAAAGTTAGCGTAAATTACCGAATTTCTTGTTTATGTACAATACCTAAAGCTTTGAAAACATATGTATTTTAAAAAAATTCCTTGTCTATCATTTCTTAAGAAATTAGTACTATCATTACCATGAGAACAATGTTTTTTTGGGATCTTTCTTTTGTCCCACCTCTTGTTTTATTTCTAACTTCTACTGTGCAGCTAAAAATTAAAGCGAATGCAACTTGTTTCTTTGTTAATTTAAACTCCATAGTGAGTAGAGGCTTAGCTTTCCTATTCTTTTACCGGTGAATGATATCTTTACTTAATTATCGATATTTATAGGCATCATAATATAATAAATACGACGCTTCTTTGGAGCAGACATGACTTGAGAGAAGGAATATGTAAATTATTTATTTTAAGTAAAACATAATTTGTTTATACTTCTTTCACACGTTTATAATGATCAGGACCGGTTTCGCTCATTACTAGCATATCAACTGATAAAAATACAATTTTAACAGAGCTATTTATATAAAATTGAATGTTAACCTTTAAAATATATATAAAACAGTTGGTTCATGAACTAAGACAAGAATTTTCAGGTAATCTACAATTAAAATGTTTAGTAGCTCTTACAAATCAATAATACTAATCTGAAATCAAAAATAAAGCTATATTCAAAATTTATTGACTGAGCAAAATCTTTGATGACTTTAACTAATTGGGAAATTTTTAAAAGAAATTACTGAACCATTTAAAAATAATGAAATATTAAATACGTTATTAACATTAACACTAAACAACCATGGTAAATGGAGATTTTACATTAGCCAGGAGCATCCAAATAAAATAAATTTAAAGAAACTATAATAAATTCTTACACGCTAAATTATAAAAAATAAATTTATTGATAAAATACTTTTATCAATAAATCGGTTCTGATCAATATAAACTAATGAAAGTAGTACAAACAAATAGTGTTTTATTTTTAAAATATAATGCCTTTACACCAAGAAGCGAAAACGTAAATAAAAGGATATTTTTATGAAATTTTTCGTGGATATTTTCCTTTGTAAATCGGCAATGATGCTATATTTTAAAACAAAACGCTTATTAAACGTTTGAGTGCTGATAATTTTTGTTCGTGCTCCTCATGACTCTAATGGTTAAACCTTTCCTTTTCAGTAATGATTAGAACAACTTTAGTGGTGTTCCAAAGCATACATACACTTGCAAAGCGGTGAAAAGATTGTTTAAGATTTTTAAGGACCCCAAAAGGATTTTATTTTGGGATTCGATTTCTTCTCGTCTGTTTGTGATATGTCAATTTGTAAGTTGTATCGTTTTTTTATTGAAATATGTTACTGGTAGAGCCTGACTGTATTCATGATATAAAAATATTCTTTAAATTAATGTCATATATCGTTGGCATATGTAGTTCAGTGGTTAAAGATACTAGATAAGTCTAAGTCAATATTAAATTTAGATTTTAAAAATTTCTAATTTGAAATCCTCGGCATAGATACTCATGATATATTTTCTCTTCGAGTTGATCACGAGTGATTTTAAAAATTCTCGTCGAGCTCATCTCACGTGATAAATAATTTAAAAAAACTGTATTCTGAGTTGTCAAACTAACGCTCGTAATTATTATATTACATACTGATGACAAGAGATAGATATTAAATAATTGGCCTTTTAATTGTAAATAATATGAATGATGCTCTATGAACCATCATTCTATTATTATAACTTAATGAATCATTGAATCAATTAAACCAATTGCACAACTAGAGCACCTACCCAGAACTGCTCTCGCTAATTCAGTAATATGACCACGATCTGAACTATTATTAATATTTAACTGGTTTACCCAAAAATTAATTATACGCAAAGCATTAATTTGCATAACATAAATTTAAAACCATGTTTTTTTATTATTATAAGAGTATTTAAAAAAATCACAAATGTTTCTTCTAAATATTTCATATTTAATCTTAGCCAGTCTTCCAGTAGCCGAGTAGTCCTAACTTAGTCCTATTTAGTTGCAGTATCGAAGAGTTCGGATCCCAGTACGGACAATATCATAAATTAATTATATAACCCTTTTTCCCTTAATTTTTAAATTTCAAAAAAATATATCTGGCATTACAGCTAACAACCAACGTGCCACATATTTTGAAATTGGAAAATCTTACGAGACAGGTCAATTAGAAGAGAAGAGACGTCACAAACACCCATGTCCAAGATCACAAATTACTTAACTTGATATTGACCTTTCTGGGACATGAATCCAGATTCACCTGATCGCTGGAATAAAAGTTTTACTGCTAGACCAGGGGTAGCAAACCTTTTTCTATCGGAAAGCCGCATTCATTTATTTTAAAATCAAATAAGACCGCATTTAAGAAACATAGATAAACATGTATCTACATTATTATATAAATGAAGGAAAACGAAAATTTTTGTTTTGTTTATTTCAGTCCAAACGCCGCACTTGAGATCCTTAAAGACCGCGCGTAGCCTTAAGGCCACAAGTTCGTCAACCCTGCACTAGACCAAAGAGGTCAAAAAATATATTATGTAGGATGTGATGAGTGCGAGATAATCCATGCCATTGATAATAATTTCAAATTTTTATTTTTTTATTTTTAGGAAGCCACTCTTATATCTACACTCCCTACGTAAAATCTTGTATCTGCAAACATGAGAATTTACAGCAGCGCATTTCAAAGATTCATAACGCAACTCTATATACAATTTTTTCGATAAAAGAATTCTTATTCTTTCTTTAATAGCTTCAATGTTGAATGTTACATCAATTGGTCAAAACACTGTCGAATTGTGATATATTATAGATGATATCGACTAGTTATATATTCATAGTTTTGAATTATGTGTAAAATAATGTTGGAAAGTATCCGTGGATGGCAAACTCTTTCATGATTCATACGATATATCATTTTAATGCCGTAATTGACTACGTATAAAGTAATATTTCACCCACCGCATTCAAAAGTGTACTCCACTTCAGTACTAAAAGAAATATTGTATCAATTATATCCCATTCCGATGTTCTGTCATATACGTCACTCCATATGCTTTGACACAGCCATTATCTCCTCTGACATTTCACAAACAAACATGGCCGCTTTTCTGCAATTCAAACATTGACCAATCACCCTGCGGCTGTGTATTATTATCCTCCAAACATGCCAACTTAACGAAACGTGAAGGAAAAATTAACTGACCTCTGTCGGCTGAGGGATAAAATAAAAAATGTATTCAGGGTTATCATATTTCTCGCTACATTGGTCTTGACAATGGGCTTCGCCAGTTTTCGAATGGTGGCGCTCGTTTATCATGCTATCGACAGTGGATGCCCAGTTTTGCCATCCATCATTTTTCTCACGGTTTACGTCCACACTAAACATGTAAATAGGCAATTATTTATTGAGGTTATATTACCTGGAATTGAATGTTTATCCAAATAATATCACATCAATATTTATAAGTATGTGATAATATCATTCGTTGTTATTGATAAACAATACAAAACTACAATTGATAACTTTGTTATTCCACTGGTTTTATCCTGCAAACACTAGTAATTGGTTTGTAATTAGTAGTGTTACGGTAATTAATCTATGAATGTTTATATCTTACAGCCTTCCTCACGTCCAGTAGAATGGAACATAACCCACCCTAGGTTTTCTTTTTAATGTAAGAATTAGAATCATGGTTCACCTTTGAAACAAATAACCTTACGATATGGGTAGTCTGAAGATGCTTCTTAAAGAGGCGAAATGCGTCACGTTATTGATAAAACCAGTTGAATATATTTATATTACACATGAATTTCTACAAAGTTACCGCCGACTCCATAGAAAATATGATAAACAATACAATCAAATATGTGCTGAATTGAAACTGTGAATCAATAATTTAAATAAATATTTCTATTGGGGAAACTACGATATTTTTATATAAAAATTAATGTGATTGAAGAAAAATTACCTGAAAAGGTAAAACTAATATGTTTAATATGTTTTTATATTCAACATTTGTAGCACATTTACTCCTTATTTCAACATATTAAGAGGATTCACGAGAACTTGCGGTACAAAAGTCGCTCAAGATTTTTTGAATGGTAGTAATGATAAAGAGATTCGACTGAAAAGATTCAGTAAAAAGCAGATATCTGTCATATTCAATACAATTCCAAAACTCGAATGATAAATCAATATATGTGAAGATATTTATTCGGGGTGTTGGTCAAGATGGGTGAAAGTCATTTTACTCGGCAACTGCAATATTTAAAAATAAAAAATTTTGTCTTAATGCCGTAGAAAATATGTAAAATTAACTTATGTTTTAATATAATAATATGTTGTCAGCTTAAAACTTGATACTTCAAAAACAAAGATCGGCTGAATATTCTTAGATATTTTTGTTTTGAACGGATAAGTGTCCATTTTATTTGGTGATAACTATCCAACAGCTTCTGAAAGCTCGTCTTCACAAAGCTTCTACACGGTTCGCACATCGTAGACATAAAATAATGATTGATATCGGTGGGGATAATACAGGCTGCGAGCGCAAATTTGTTTCGATGACGGGGTGATTTTTTTCGTGAAAATTTTCCGATTTTCCAAAACGATTGAGTTCTTTCAGGAATGGAGACATTTAGCGGAAGAGGCTGGCGATGTCTTCGCTTTTTTTACTTCCTTTGTGAAAAATCTTTACCGGCTGTAAAAAAGTCGTCATTTGAGTTTGTTTATCGTCAGGTGATTTATCTTATTGGCACTTTGTTCATTATACCCAAATTGGATAACAAGGATTCTTCTCATGAACAATATACTTTACGTAAACACATTGTATTATATGGATTATCGTTTATTATTTATCTGTTGGCGTCCGTGGCGCAGTTGGTGGCGTCGTTTGCTACGGTTACGGGTGTCTCGGACTCAATTCCCTGTGCAGAAAATTTCATAAATTAATCTTTCAATCGATTTATGGATTTCTGTTCGTAGAGTGTCTGTGTTGTCTAAAAACTTCCTCCCACCCAACGGATCCTCACGGGGCGAAGCGAGAACGATTAGGTAACCACTAGTTCTGTCCTAGCCCTATTACTACTCTCTTCGAAAAAAGAGAGGTTGAACAACAACTGAGTGACAAGCAGTTCTCATAGAAAAATTATGTTGAGATAACTCCATTAGGAGACCGTATGCTCCACGTTGGGAGCGGACATGGAAAAAAAATAATTTTCTCTAATGAAATAACATTATTTAAAATTGAAATCATCTAAAAAACTATCACGAAGTATTAATAATTACAATCTAGACTAGTTTAAAGTATAGTTGCCGGGTCTTCAGCTGAGTAGTTAACGTCTTTAGCTGAATAGTCAACGTCCCCTACTCTCTTCGAAAAAAGAGAGGTTTAGCAACAACTGAGTAACAAGCAGTTCTCATAGAAAAAGTTTGTTGAGATACCTCCTTTGAGATCACTAGACCATATGCTCTTCGTTGGGACATGGAAAAAAAATAATTATCTGTAATGAAATAACATTATTTGAAATTGAAATAATCTAATAATTATAATCTAGACCGCCCTATACTGATTTCGGCTCATTTTTTCAATCAAGTTATGGATCTTTCGATGGCGTGGATGAATATCTATATGTCTAAGTTTCTTCTGAGCCTATACCACCCCACAAATGACGTGCAGCAGGAGCTATTAGATAATCGCTAGTTTTGCCGTCACGCTGACTTGATCTCAACCAAGGCCAACTTTGAGGCATTCGATAAATTTGCAACATCATATGGGGAACGCGATATTCTCGATTCCTCTTTAGATTCAACGCGGAGTAGATTAAACTATGGTGCTACGGCAGATTCTCAGTATACACAGAATACTTAATATCGCTTAAACTAAGTGGCTGAGCAAGTCACATTTTTTTTCTTTCTTTTTCTTTTTTTTTTTTAATCACAATAGTGCGTGGTTAAAAGATCGGTCCCGTGCAGCTCTGCATCGGGACATGAATATGATGAGTAAATTCGTTTCTTTTCTTGATCTTTATAGCGTTATGGAAGGCGACCGTGAAACAGCGGCTGTATACACATAATGTGTGGAAGTGGAGAAACCAACTGGTTCTGCCCTTGATCTATCGTTTTACCATTACTGTCTTCAAAATAAAGAAAAGTTGAGCGTCTGAGTAACAGAACAACAATTCTTGAAATAACCTCAATAAGTAATTAAAATTGAGACTGTACATAGTAAAAAAAAATATTTATGAGAGTGAGACGATGTGCTTCTTTTTTTACTTTAAGTAAATTACTAAGTAGCTTGCCGTGGTCATTCCACATTTCACAATTGTTTCTTGAGTACTGACAAATATTTTAGATTGAACGTGTGATGGTTTTTTATAATTATTAATAACTTAAAAGCAAAATTGTTTTTGTTATCATAAATAGAACCGTAATCGAAGCTTAAACCAGTAATAATGACAAAATTCTTTTTATAAAAAAATATTTTACATTAATTGAAATTAATGCCAGCTGTTTTACTTTTGTATGATGATTGAGAATGAGTGTATTCAAATATTCGTATTTTAAAAAATAACCAACCATAGATAGTAAACTCAGTCAGGTATGGCACTGGCTAAATAAAAGTTTTAATTTTCGCGTGCAATGAAGCCACAACAGCGCCAGATCTCGAGACGTCAAACTACTCAGAAAGTCAAACTACTAAAAATCACGCAAAAATGGGCTGTTGATACTGCGGCCCGGAATTATATAACACGCAGTATTTATTGTTATCTGATATATTTTTTATCATTTCTATCGATGTGACTTGTCATGTAATTCTATAATAAATATTGTAATTCGTTATATTTTTTGAACAGAAAAAATCGTTGCTTTTCATACCTGTCACAACTCACAACCATTTAATTTTAGTAAATTACAAGTGTTTTCCAAAAGATAAAAATAATGTAATGTAATTATTATTGGACGGAGTCGGGTTAGTGATACAGCGGTCAACTTCGTTGGTTTCGACCACGGAATTTACAATCGGAATTTACAATTTTAAAATCGTACAGACAATTTTATAAATAGGTTTTTCAATTGATTTGTGGATTTCTGTTTGTAGGCATGGATGCTTGTGATTTCTAGAATTCCGTCCCACCAATTTAATCTTAAAAATGGGGCGTAGCGATAGCAACTGAGTAACATGCAGTTCATTAGGAGTCCATATGCTTTCCATTGGGAGTCCATATGCTCCCCATTGGAAGTGGACATGGTAAGAAAAAATATTAGGGAGATATTGGAATCGATATTTAAAACACCAATAACTTGTAATGACACTTCTTAACTTACTACTGGGTTCCGTTCTTTGAGTTACTTTACGACTGTTATTTCATTTGTACATGAGCTTTTATTTTTGATTTTAACAATGGATACAAATAAAAAGACTGTTTTTTTCGTCGAAAATACGAATGTTTGTATGTTAAAGAGTGGCTGTATAAGAAGTCATTCATAAAAGAATTTTTTTGCTACATTAATTTTGAAACATTTCATCAATTTAAGACATCGACTGAAGATACTTGTTGGGATTTCAATATCAAATTTGAATTGTTGAGATTTTGTACACTTCCATGTATTTCGTCACGAACGACTAACATTTTGTGTAGTTGAATGCCTGAAGATGCCGAAAGACGAAACCCGTGTTGTTAGTTACAAAATACATGGAAATGTATAATGTCTCAGCAATTCAAATTTTATCAATTAACTTCATACCTTGCTGGTTGTCAATTAATGGGAATGCTTAACGTGTCATTTTGATAAAGTAACTTGCATTCATTTTTACGATTTGATACCAAATAGAGGTGTACTGTTAAACTATAGGTACCTCCTACAGAATAGCAATGCCACTGTTTTTTTTAATTATTATTCACTATGATAACACTGTTCAAATTGTAAAAATGTTCCTAGCTATAATATCCCTGACTCCAAGAGTCAGCCTAACAGTGATTTTGGCAGACGAGTGTTTCGGATCTCATTAATCACAGACAGCGCCGCGTCGAGGTGATTAGGGCTTCCCATACAGCCTTATCCCACCCTGCATTTTTCCGGAACGAGAGAAAAATACCCACCGCTCAAGGGATGAGAGATTCAACATTTTTTAACCCCATATATAAAATTTGTCATGACGTTTCATATTATTCATTTTGTAAATTGGAACATAGATGTCAGTCTAAAATAAAATATCAGTGTTGCCATGTTGAAAAAAATTCGGGATTTTTTTACATCAAAAATAAAGCTGTTTTTGTCAAGGTTTTGTTCGGTTATAATATTCCTTCACATAAGTTTAGTATGTAACTGTCAAAATATTATCAAATTACCCATAATAGAATAAAGAAATATGAACATACAATGAAAAAGGAAATATCTAAAATATATCAGTGGTGTAAAAGCAATTCTATTAAAGGATGTGGTGCATCAATTTCTATCAAGAAATATGGGTATAGGTTTGTCGAATTAAATTATCAATCGCAAAAGAGAGACGTTGTGGCAAAGATCACAGAAACACTTTGCCCGTACTAAGTGTTGTCACGTTTTTGTAATTGAATAGATTTGATTCTTAAAAAATGATAAACAATTACCATTGTTATGTTAAAACAGCTTAACGGCCGCGGACTGGTATTTGAGTCCTTAGAATTATATTTGCTCTCCGTGGACTCATATACAAGTCCTACGTCATACATTCCATTTTATTGAAAAAGTACTGGGTTATAATCGAGTTTGATTTCAAATGACAACGAGAGATAGTGGTATATACATCAACGCATTGTTTAACAAAAATTAAAATACTACAACAAGTTGCAATTGTGTATTTACCATCAACCCATAAATGATAATTAGAATCTGTTATTACCCATAATATATTTTTTTGCGATTTTCTAAAATGTAGGTAACTTGTAAACGAGTTCATTCAATTAAATTTTCACACATATGAACAGTAAAGCAAAGAAAACAATTTGAAAAAGAAGATTTTACATATTTAAAAAAGATCTTTTAGTAGATTTAAGTTTTTTTCACTACACCACATACGTATGCAACCCACAGAAATAAAATCACTGCTCAAATTATATTGGTTTATGTGGCAAAGTATCCGGATAAAAATATTCAAATTTGAGTCCTATCTTTAGACTTCGGTGTCGTGATTCAATTAAATCCCACAGCTTCCGTAAACCATACAATCAAAGCGTGGGTGTAGAATAATTATTATTCAGAAAAATTTATTGACCCCTTTTTTTAGAGGCGTACAAATAGAAAATTTCATCAAAAATACATTTTTCTCTCTTTCAAGTCTTTTTTACGAAAACGTAATCCCATACAAATCATATTTTAATTAGAAAAGTTTTAATGAGTCTGTAAGTGAGTAGTTCTCAAACGTTTTCAACCGAATTTTAGTTGTATGACGATTTTTTCGAATGTTAAATTGTAAAAATACTTTTTTTCTTGACCCTATTTCTGATTAAAAATAACCAAATGTTCAAATCAATTATTCCATAACTATATTTTAAATGTTTTTTCCTGTAGAATAAGTTATTTTGATTGTAGATATAACATCAATAAGTGGTTATACTTTATTTTTACTCTCGTTGTATAAAATTTCGGCACAAATTAAAATAAACTTATGTTTTGCAATATTTTAGTTTTCGTTATAAAATCACAAATAACGATTTGTAATTTATTTTCAATTGGTTATATCTCGTTGTTTACGTGTTTACTTCTGCATCAATTGTATGATAACCAGAATGTTCAACATATATATATATAGCAATTTAAAAGGGGAATGAATTCGAGGCCTTTGTTACTGATCATTAATAATTAAAAAAACGTAATAGTATTCAATTTTATCTTTTTTTGATTTTTTTGAATAAATATTAATTTAAGGAGTACGAAATAATACTATTAAAATGTAAAAATGGTGACCTAAGCTACAAAACGGCTAACTGAAAAATTTTAAACAATTTTATTACTTACCAACCCTAACAGTTTGAAAAGCACTTTCGTAAGCCAACAAGTCTGTGTAGATGTTGGAAGATATCAAAAGGGTGACATTTTCGTGATATATTGGATTGAAATTTTCCGACCCTGAAATAAAATTTCATAAATCCGTTTTGAAACTTTTACACTGCTGTTAAACAAGTCTCTCGGTAAAATTCATTAAAAGCCTCTCGAACTTTTTGTTTGAGCGTGAAGCTTATAACAAATCAGAAAGCTTTTGTAAATAACTCTTTATGTTGAAAATACTGAACAATGAAAATAAAACAAAGTTTTTATTTTCAATATAGCATTGCAGCCTTGATGGCTATTCGTTTTTTTCTTTTCCCCTTGCACTACATCCCGTGGTCAACCTTGGTCACCACAATTCTTTGCGACCACTCCACATCATCCTCAGCCTTATTAAGCCAGTCATCGACCTCCAGCAGTCGTAAGTGTTGTGACATCCAGTCTATTTAGTGACATCGCAGTCTACCAACGTTCCGTCTTCTCTCATAAATGATGGCCGTTAGTCACCCCGAAAAGATTCACGTCTTGCTACTCCCACCAATCCCTTGCACATTCAATAACATCAATATTGTAAGAAGTACACAATTTCAAAGCTATCGTTGTCATCAATATTGGCTATCATTTTAAACATGAAGTTTCGGGGAAATATCAAGCATTGGGTAAGGTCTCTCTCACATGCTAATAATGTTTTTTCGTTGTATTACATATTTCTTCAATTATTAATGGCAAGATGGATTATTAGAAAACGTCATGTTTTTGGTGCTGTTTAGTACTGGTTATACTCTATCAAATCACGACTTTTGCATTCATACATTTTAATTCGGCTAACAAGTCAAATTGATAACATTATTTCTGCAAAAGTTCCGAATATTTGCGCAGATAACAATATTTTTGACATCACCATTAAAGTATGATGCATGATCCGTTTTGCACTTTTAATAGGAGTCAACTTGCATGAAAAATGAAACATGAAGCAAAACACACCCACGTAAATTCATCAAAGAAACGCAATTTGCAACAGATGGCTATTCCTTGTACCAACGAAGGAAGCCAGACGGTGGACAAACAGCAACTGTGAACATAAAATGTTATTGATAATCGGTATTGATCGTCCCTTACAAAGCTAACGTCTAAATAAATTTAAGCGTCTTCTATCTTGGGCAAAGCAAGGTAAAAACCGTAAGTAATAATAACAATATAAACGTGAGAATTGTTGCAGCTTTTAGGTAAATTTTTTATACAATATATACAAATTATTAGTGGTGTATGTTTTGAAAAATCCATTTATAAAAAAGGTTTAAATTTAGCAAATTATATTTGTATTATGTAGGAGTTTTCAACCTATTATATATAACAAACAATATATGCATGTTAATATTTAATTAAATTATTTGAATCTGAGGCATGAAAATGTTTGAAATAGAAATTGGTAAAATAAACGTCGACAGTCGATTATGATCGTGTTTGATGTTTCCGTCAAAACAATATTTCAACCGACGATATATTGAGCTAATATTTAAACTTATTACATCTCTTCTGTTTACAATGAATAATTATTATTCCAGATTGATAAGAAATTATTTTTAATTTCAATTGTTCACGGTGCCAAGAAAAACAGTTATCAGAAAATAATTTGAAATCTTAGATTAAAAATTGGATGAAATGCTCATTTCTTAGTAATAATTCAAAAAGTAAAAGTGTGCATTATTAATAAGACTTTTCTGTAACACGCCATATCGTGTAGTAAAGATGATGGCGATCATGAAACATCATGCGATATCACTGGTACAACATTGGTGTCCTACAAAATAATGCAATAAATTTGAGCGTAATTAAAATCACCCTGTTAATTCAATCATTAATAAAACCTTACATTAAGCGTTGCTATGCAGAAGGGCACCATTTCGTAATATTCAACAACAGGACACTTAAATTTCCAGGAAGAGAGCCCATTAAAACTTTTGATTTTCCAACCACGTTTGTAGAGAATTTTCCTAATACGTTATTAACACAATTCAACAGTCTTTTTATCTTCTTAAACTCATTTTTTAAATGTAAAAAAATAAAACACAATTCGTTTGTACTACTTCTACATGTTTATAATGATCACGACCGGTTTCACTCATCATGTGCATTATCGAGCATTATCATAATCAGTTGATAATGCTGATTCTCCTGATCATTATAAGTAGTACAAATAAATTGTATTTTATTTTTTTAAATATAATGCCTTTCCACCAAGAATTAACAGTTAACACCTTAAAAGTGAACACGTAATATCTTTGGAAGCACTATTTTTAAAACCAATTTATTTGACATATTACATTGTACTCAATTTTAAAACGCCTAACTGTATTGAATCAGATTTTCTTCGATAATTTATTAAGAAAATTTTCACTATGAAAACAAATGTGACAATGGCGTGATCAATTATTTAACCCCTTCAATAAGAGAATGGCTAATAATTAGGATACTCTTAAACTAGGGGAAATTAAGCTAAGTCAACAGTAAACAAAATAAGGATTAGGGCGATTGCCGAAATTTTAACTCAGGTATCAGTGTGGCTCTCAGACGTATAATATCTTACCTTGTAAATAATATTTGTTGCATTTGTATCTTCTATATAAACGTTAGACACTGTTTACTGTCTCTCAGTTCGAGTCCATTCGTGTGCTCGAATGCCTGAAGATGCCGAAAGGCGAAACCCGGGTCGTTAGTGACAAAATACATGGAAGTGTACAAAATCTCAATAATCCAAATTTAAGTCAACAGTGTTTATCAAAATAATAAATAAATTGAAAAAGATTAATTTAGTGTGAATGTTCTGCAGTTACCATTATATAAATGTTTCGTTATATTATTCCAGTAATAATTGTTACTCTCGTGCCAATTTTTTAACGATTAAAAAAAGAAAATTATGAAGATTATTGTTCAATAATAACATTAGTACTGTTAAATGTCACAACATTTTTACTTAATTTTTTAAAATGTCTCCGTTTATTATAACGAACCACTTTACATAATGCAAAGGACGTAAAACAACAGGTAACGTAATTATTTTCATTCTCCAGGTGTAGACATTAACGAGGTTAAGAATTATTTCTTAATTATCAGAACGCTTTTCGTTTCAGTAATTTACTTACGAGAAACCTGTGAAATTTCCTTCGTTCCGTAAGTCAAAAATTACTTCTGCGAGTGAAGCAATACTTGCTTATGCTATCAAAACACAAAGAAAATGTACTTTGTTTTATTTGTTAATTCAAAAATCGCTAAATTAACATTTGGAACGTAAATATACAGTAATATCTACTACATTTTTGGCATACCATTTCAAAATTGAATGTAATCACTTCACGTTTTTTTTTAAATTTGCTGAAATCATGAAAACCATTGGTATTGTTATGTTGGAATAAATATTAATATACTTTGTTCCACTTAAAAAAGGCAAACAAGATACTTTCATCAAAACAAACCGTGCAGCTCAAATCCATGTGAATCTATATAATTATTGTATATTGTATGGTAGTAGAGGGCAACTTTTTTGTTAAAGTGGGTTTAACAAATGGCTCGTTTATGATAAAGATCATTTTACAGGATGAAGTATGAAAGGGAACATAATTAACTTGTTATTTAAAGTGTGACAATTAAAAAGATAAAGTGTGACGCTTGCATAACATAAGCTAATGAGACATGACATTTGAGCATCTTAAATTACGACCCATGTACGTGTGAGCTCCAGGCTTTACACCACTTTTATATAGTGTGTAAAATAATGCGTGCAACTATTGTTTCAAAAACAAAAAAAGTCATATTTAGTGAATTAGAAAAGGATGCATACCTACTACACTCAAGCTCTTGGGTAAAAAAGTCATCTATTGAGCATTAAAATTTAAATAGCTTAGCAAAATGGTATGAACGTTCAAAATAAATAAAAAACGAACCAAAAAAATTATGAATAGTTTTTTCTAAATTTTAAAACTGTCACTATTTATAGCTGTGTAATCAAAAAACGTTATCAAAACAACGTTTTGTAAAAAAAAACATCTATCATGTTTCAAATCTCTGAGGGAAAAAGTTTCATATTTCTCACTGGCTTATAAAAAATATTTTTAATGTGGTCCCGTCCACAATTACACAAAAATATAACGAGCTTTTTTCCGTCAAGAAACTTGACGCAAAAAAGAAAGAACTTTTTTAAAATTTAAATCGAGAACTCAAAGCTTGCCCTAAGGTCGCATTTCAAATTACAGAAAATAAATAAAATTGGAGAGGTTTTTTGACATTTTTAAGGGGGTGAGACTTATCGCCAAATAAAAATAAACTCTTTTTTCCTTGAAGCATGTACGACACCAACATTAAGTATATGAACACATGGGTGATTTTATAAGAAGTAATTAATAATAATCAATGTCGTTTACTTCGGTTGCGATGCTCACAGGTTCCCAGGACGGACAGTTTCATAATTTTATTTTTCGAACAATTTATGGATTTCTATCTAAAAACATGGATATTTGTGATGTCTATAAAAATCTCTTCGATTCAACTGATCCTAGTGTGAGTGATCAACTAACTAATATTCCTGGCCTAGCTATATCCTTATATCCTTTCGATAAACAAGAGGTAAAGCAATTGAGTATCAGGTAGAACATTAAAAAAACATAAACTATTTTTAAAATAGAAATCATTCTATTTTGTACTAATTCCACATTTGTACATTTGTATAACAATTAGGACCGATTTTTCTCATCACAAGAACTATCAACTGCTGCTGCTCGTGATTAGTTGATAATGACAAATATTTTATTTTTTAAAATAGAACGCCTTTCCACCAAGAACTAACAGTTGACAACATTAAATTGAGAAAAACGTGTGTTGAAATAAGAAACCTTCATTGAGAGCTCATATCGTTGATTTAACTAGCAAACTGCGTATTTAAATTTCAGCGAAATGTTTAGTAAAGTTTTAAAATTCAATAGATTTAGTTTTAACCAATGTAATTCTTGGAATATTACCTAAATTTGTTATATGAATAATAGTTTAACATTTTAAATTCAAAAATTGTCTTCTAAATATTTTTTACTGGTATTTATATTAATAATACGTCTCGTTTTATTTCATTTTCTAATTTCAAAATTTTTGTAATATTAATATTGTTTTTATTACTATTATTGTACTTTATAAATGCATGTCGCATTGGCGTCAGCTGTTAAGCTATGTATTTATTTTTTTAATTTACATAAACAAATAAAAATAAAATTTATTGAGTTAAAAAATAGCACAAATAATTTTATGAAGAAAAAAGTTCAAAAAAGATTACAAGTCATCGTTTAATACATTTTTTTATCACATTTTACCGGTTAAGTATAACTATCAGAAAAAAGTAAAATTTCTTAAGGAGGGTATGTTAAATATATAGACAATTTTCAATTATTGTCTTTGGGTAGAATCTAACGTAATTGAAAAGAACAACTATATTTCAGACACTCTCTGTTTCGTCGGCATAACCAAAAGCCTGCTGGCTAATTGGCTCATCCGTTGGACGGAGGCCAAAACCTACCCAACGTCCAGGCCGTTAAGAAGGCCAAAATAACCTAACCTATGATATTTCGCATTTTCACAAAATGTTTTTTTTTTTATTTTCAGGTTCACCAACACACTCTCCCGCCTGAGAAGTATATTAGGATTAAAAAAACATGGCAAATCGTACAGTGGTTGATAAAAGTATCATATGTTAAAAAAAAAACAATTTTGAATTAGAAAGGAAGCATAAAATATTTATTATCTTACACATTTTACTATTTTAATTTATACATGTTGATGCTTTATTTATAAATTACCTACAGTTATTATTGTTGTTGTTACCATGTCCGCTACCATTGTATGATCATATGGCCACCTAATGGAGGTATTTCAACAGAAATTTTCTACGAGAACTGCTTGTTACTAAGTACTCAATCTATCTTTTTCAAAGAAAGTAGCTATGGAAGGATAGGGCTAGGACAGGAATTTTAGTTAGCTAATCGCTCTTGTTACACCCCGTTTTAGGATAGGAAGAGTGGGAGGAAATTTTACACATCACAGACATACATGCTTACGAACGAAAATCTATAAATTTATGAGACTGGCAGTACCAGGAATTTAACCCGAGACATTCGTAACCGCATCCAACGTAATCTTTTTTGGTTGAAAATTTTAATTCCGATTCTTTCTTCTTCAACTGGTAAATGAAACAAAGACGTAGCAAACTGAAAATAGTCACTTTCATCCAAATTTGTCAAACATACTAAAACTTGAATATTATATACATGGTTGTAGAAATCGCCGTTTGTGGGTTTTCGTGTTAGTAACATATACGAGTATTTTCTATTTTATACTTGAAAAAGATTCATAGTTAAGTTGTTTTGTCTTACATGACCTCTGTAACTCTATTGTGAAAGGTAATACAGTGTCACAATTAAACTTTAAAACTAAGAAGCTTTCGTCACAGACATCATGTGAATAGTCAATGGATTAAAAATATAATTTATCTCAATGGTTTAATTTTAAAACATAATCAATTGTTTCTATCTAATCCCTTCTACAGGTTCAGAAGAAAGAAATAATCGCACCTCATTCTTCATTTTTTTAATTTGTAAGCTAAGAATTGAAATCATTGTTTTTCTTATAAATAAACTTACGATATATTCAGTCTAGAAGAGCTTCCAAAAGAGGCAAAAGACGTGTAACAGTAAGTAACACAACTAAAGGAATAGCAAAGTTATCAATTGTTATTTTATAATATACCTCGAATAAACCTCTAAAATTTATGATTATATAACAATCTTTTTCCGAAATAAACGCAAAATCTTTGTATTTCGAAAGAAAACTGTAATAAGACTGAGTTCATTCAGCAGCGATATAAAAACTTATGTGCACCATTGTAAATGGGGGGTTACACACAAGCAAGAGCTCCATTGCTCCGATAGTGTTCTAGTCTGAAAGACACATTTGTCATTTTTAATAGGCTTCCGTGGAGGTACGTTCCATGTGTCGGTAATGTGACCGCACAGCCTTTTAAAGAACGAAAATATAATACTGTCTCAAAATGAATCATATAAGTATTTCATTGGCTTCTTACAAGGGTAATTAAATATAATAGAAAGGATAATTAGAATATACAGAAAATTTTGTGAACGACTTACTATTTCAATGAATATTGATAAACTGGAGATAGAGAAAATATAGATCAATGACGGGCTTAGGAAATATTTTTGCTTGATTAATTAAATTCAGATTATTGAAGTTTTGAGAGGTAAGTTTCGAATTAATTGGTTGGTTAGCCCAATATTGAAATGCAGCAGTATGATTGTAAGGAAAGTGTGAAGCGGTAGCGAGAGATAGTGGATACAACGTTAAGTATCATAGGAAGTTTAAAAAAATCTATGAATGATAACATAAATGGAAAAAATCATTTATTCTGCAGCTACTTGGACAACAATAACAAGTTTATTAAATTATCTGTATAAATTAATTATTTATTTTTATTTGTATTGAATGTTAATAACGCAGAGAGGGAATAAAATTTTTAATATTTTAAGCACTCAAAGGTCTAAAGCCTGGCTAGAGCTTTAATCTGAATTTTAATAAAATACGATGAAACGCAAATAACATAATTAATGTTTAACAGAGTTTTGTTTTAATCAAAAATACGCAGAGTGTGGTCATCTGACATGGCGGCCCACACGCCGCGACGCCTGTAAGTTATGACGCCTTTTTTCGCTCTGTGAGGCGACAAAATGGATAAAAATGCGGGAAAAATAAAAACGTGGCAAAACAATGATAGGATTTCAGAAAAGCGAATCTGTCGGGATATAAACGAACAGAAAATTGTCTCTCACATCTATAGATTTCAAAATGGTGAGTAAATTTGCGGTAAGAAACAGAAAAGGGACAAAACAAAGCTGTTGTTGAAAAAAAAGTATCATTTTTAATTGTAGATGCAAGAGCATGTTAATTTAATCTATTTTTGTTACGTTTTTTTTACTTTATCGAATCACTTAATATATTGTTATGCGTTTGCTTCTTCAGATATAAGATATGATGGCAGTAGGCTTACCACAAGCAATACCCCTTCAAAGCTCTTTGCAAATGAATTATTAGGGTATTACTATAATAGAAACAATTTCTCCCCATTGATGGGTGGAGCGGTCAGTATCGATTAAAGCTTCAACTGTAAATTTGAGCCTACAATTCTCGAACCAAAATATCGTTACTCTTCGCCACTACAATCATAAATGAACTAAAATAAAGTCGAAACAAGTAGAGAAATATAAACAATGTAATATGACATACAAAATTTATTGCGGTGATTATATAATAGCGTCGTAAAACACTCCATAAAGCTGTAAGCAGAAATGAAATATTTTAGCATGTGCCAATTTGCCTGAGCCGTTGTAAGTAGAGCTATATTGGAAAAGTATTATGAATGGCGAATAAATTATCTAAATTTAGCTAGCTGGCTATTTTTACGTGGGTAGTTTACATGTAAAGTAAATATCGTAGTATCGTAGGGGCATAAATACCTTGCAATTACCGTCTACGTGTTATCGTAGGCAATTTAAGTGGCCGCGTTTACGAGCCGTAGAGGGCAGGGCGTAGAGCCTCTCGAACTTTTACACTTAGCTTTGTGTGACACCGATCAAACAAACTACCGTGTTTATTAGTTTACAAACTTGTCTTATCACAAGTTTATTTTATTCGTATTAGAATTCAAATTTAATTAAAAATATAATAAAATAATTACAGGCGTCCAATTGAATATCAATGCGAGATAAAATTGCCAACGATAATGAGCGTACAGTATGCGTAACAAAATAATTTCAATATTGAATATTATAAATTTTAACGCTGTATGAGCTGGACCGGTTTCGCTCATCACGAGCATTATCAACTGAATCATTATAAATATCAACTGAGCATTATCAATATAAATATGTGGAAGTAGTACAAATGAATTGTGTTTTATTTATTTTTTTAAATATAATGTCTTTTCACCAAGAATTGACAGTTAACACCTTAAAAATGAGCTGTATGAGCTCTTTAATTATTTGATATCTTGTGCAGTAAAGTAAATAAGGTTTTTTTGTTTTCATATATGAGATACGGTATTTCAAAAAGAATTGTTTTTTTTACTTTCTATAGTTATAGTAAAATAAATAGTGTTGGCGACTGCTCATATGTCGTTAATATTAATTTCAATATAATATATTGTACACAATTGTCATTCCAGTAGCCAATTTTTCAAATTGGCTTGTGGGCTAATGTTCTTCGCAGAAAACTTTGTCATGGCTTGCATCTTGTGGTGTGAACATTCATACGTTGATTTTTTTAGTGGAATTATGAATGTGTCATCCATGGCATATGGTACATGTGTTTACTGTTTTTCAAACAATACCACCCAAATTTATCCGACACTGAAAACGGAATGTTGATAAGATAAAATAGAAGATTACTAGCTGTTCCATAACTTTATCTTTCTATCCTTAATATTATTGAAGATAGGGAAATTATTAGAACTAGTTCTCTTTAAAAACTAATGTAGCTCCATTATAAACTAACATGTTCTTCATTTGGAGTGGAAAAAAAACAAATTTTTCCTCAATGTCAACGAGACTATTTAAAGCAATGCATGATCTTTTAGTACACTAGTACTGACTGATTCTGGAATTATGCAGTATTTTTTGTATCGAGTAATGCCATTTTTGAATGTTTGAACGATATGATTTTTTTAAGACATCGACTGAGGGTGCTTGATGGAATTTCAATATCAAGTTGGAATTATTGAGATTTTGTACACTTCCATGTATTTTGTCACTAACGACCCGGATTTCGGATGTTTACAAAATAAGGATTAAGGCGATTCTCGAAATTTTAACTCAGGTATCAGTGTGGATCCTAGACTTATAATATTTTAGGAAAGGCGAAATCCAGGTCGTTAGTGGCAAAATACATGGAAGTGTTCAAAATCTCAATAATTCAAAATTGGTATGATTTTTGCTTCAATTTACTCTAATGACACTTCAGTTATGAAAAAACAATGCAATCAGATAAAAAGATACCAAAAAAGTTACCGACTGCTATTTAAACTTCAGTCAATCACCAGGTCTTTTACCATATAATTTTCATGAGGTGCTCACGATTTTGTCATGGTTTTTATTTCAAGGTAATAATGTTTTGTCACTAACGACCCGGATTTCGGATGTTTACAAAATAAGGATTAAGGCGATTCTCGAAATTTTAACTCAGGTATCAGTGTGGATCCCAGACTTATAATATTTTAGGAAAGGCGAAATCCGGGTCGTTAGTGTACAAAATCTCAATAATTCAAATTAAATCCATAAATCGATTGATAAATCAATTTACCCATAACCACTTGTTAAGAAAAACATTGCAAAAAAGTCAGCTTATTAGTATGTGATAATATTATAGCTACATTAAATTCAGTTCGCTTTATTACACCTTCAATGAAGTGAATGTTTTATAGTGAACGAAAGACTGTTATATATTTAGATAGCGCAATATAGAAGTGGTACTCTTTATCTTATTCGACTAAATAGCGAAGCGTAAAATAGCTCGAACTCCAGACAAAGCTGCATATTAAAATTCAACCAAACAACTTGTTTATGGTGATGCAGTTTATGACGGCAAAGCCTCACTTTGCCCAGCTATCTTTTAACGAGTGCAATGTTCAGTGTTATCGTGCTAAGATTTACAGCACAGCATAAATAGCGCCACCGCGTAAATAGCCACAACACGTAGACATAGAAATTGTTCAAAAGCCGTGTTGCACTAACGCAAGGCTGGAGTGTAATTGAAAATGTCAAGGAGGATTGGCTATTTTTACATTTGAAATTGAAATACTGAATATCTAAATTAGCTAGTACACCGGAACTGAGAGTCCATTGGATAACATTTTATTTTATTATACACCACGAGCTGTGACGCTTAAGACATGAAAAATTACATACCTATATGTGATAATAATAAGTGTTCGGCCAGAGTCAATGCGCGACGGCGGGGCAGGCACGGCGCTTAAAACTGAAATACATTAAATGCTTTTGCAATGTCCGTAGTTAATGCGCAGGGATTGGAAGCTCGCACGGCTTGTCTTGAGCGGTGTTGCAGTTCAGCTTCAAACGCCGTGCCCGCCCCGCCGTCGCGTTTTGACTCTGGCCGAGCACTAAAGCTTTTACAGAGTTCTCCGGGCTATTGTGATGACGAATGGGAACATCTTACAGATAATCATACAAATAATAAAAAAAACATATTTATATTTACAATTAAAATATTAACGACCCAAATCAAAAATTCAACTAATCCTGACATAAAAAAGTCGAATGAATACATTTTTTAAAATTTGATGTATGTTTATAATTCGTATGAATAACTGTAAATGCATTTCATTTTCATGTAACAATTGTTTTTTACATGTTCTCATTCGTCAAACATAAATAAACAATAATGTTCAATTTTTTTTGATCTTCATTTTTTATCGATAACACTTCTTTGTAGAATAAATAACGTCAAATGTAATTTTAAATTGTTTTTTGCTTAAACAGGTATTAAAGGAAATGGTTGAAAATTGATCGTATTAATTAATATCCAGAATCAAAGATAGCCGATTTGTAAAAATACATTTATTTTACTCTCACGACGTATAAAATATGTCAAGAAACAACGTATTTCGTATATACTCGAACCAATCCGCCCCTGAATCCATTGTTGCGATTTTCACACAATGTGAAGCTTTATAGAATGAACTTTTCAATTGCCAATAAATAAATGCATACAAAATGAAAAGCTTACATAAATATTTGTTCAGGTGGCAATTCATGGACTGAAGCTAAATCAGATGGCCAATGAAATGTAATGATTCAGATGTTCTAAAGATTTTGACGATGTATTGTTGAGATTTGACCCGATTAACTGAGTTAAACAGGTTTGGAATAAATACATTATTACCTTTAAATAAAAACCATAACAAAATCGTGAGCACCTCATAAAAATTATATGGTAAAGGACCTGGTGATTTACTGAAGTTTAAATAGCAGTTGGTAACATTTTTGGTATCTTTTTATCTGATTGCATAGTTTTTTCATAACTGAAGTGTCATTAGAGTAAATTGAAGCAAAAATCATACCGAATTTGAATTATTGAGATTTTGTACACTTCCATGTATTTTGCCACTAATGACCCGGATTTCGCCTTTCCTAAAATATTATAAGTCTAGGATCCACACTGATACCTGAGTCAAAATTTCGAGAATCGCATTAATCCTTATTTTGTAAACATCCGAAATCCGTGTCGTTAGTGATAAAATACATGGAAGTGTACAAAATCTCAATAATTCAAATTTGGTTTGATTTTTGCTTCAATTTACTCTAATATTAGTTGGAAAGCGGCAATTCGCCACTTTGTTAATGCGTTGTTTACAAAATAAGGATTAAGACGATTCTCGAAATTTAAACTCAGGTATCAGTGTGGATCCTAGACTTACAATATTTTATCTCGTAAATAATATTTGTCGTATTTGTATCTTCTATATAAACGTTAGACACTGTTTACTGTCTGTCAGTTTGAGTTCATTCGTGCGCTCGAATACCTGAAGATGCCGAAAGGCACTGATACCTGATACCTGAGTCAAAATTTTGAGAATCGCATTAATCCTTATTTTGTAAACATCCAAAATCCGGGACGTTAGTGACAAAATAAATGGAAATGTACAAAATCTCAATAATTCAAATTTGATATTGAAATTCCAGTCGATGTTTTAAATTAGATTTATGGATTATTGATTGAATTGGCATTTATTTATCAAAGAACTAGTAAACTCTGACGATGGTCTTAAGCCTATACTACCTATTACTTAATAGCTAACAACTACCTAATAAAATTTTGCATAACTAAATATTTTGATATATTACCGTATTAATTATGGATTTGTTTGAACGCATGGATGTTTATGATGTCTAAATTTCTTCTCACGCATCTGATTCAGCTTTTCTTTTAAGCCAGTCTTTTGCAAAACACTTTTGTCACAATAAAAAATGAGCGAATCAGTAAAAGCTATATGAGAAGTTCATTGGAAGAGGACATATATACGATAAAAAATCATTTTCAAAATGAGTTGCTTATCGTATATTTGCGTCGTTAAATGTCATTATGAGTGTAAGTCTTAACTGTTTAATTTTAAACATAGAAACTAAATTTTCCATGTTTATGAATAAAAGTTTTGTTAAAAAAAAAATACTTTATCCAAAACTTTCACACCGAAACACAAACATTACTAAGAAAATTTTGTAAAGAAACAGAATTCGTTGTGTTTTAAATTTTTCTACAATATTTTACGTGCCTCTCTGTATCTATCTGCCACTAATAAAGCCATTATTTATTAGTGGCAGAGAGATACAGGACCTAGCTACTATAATAAAATAGATAGGCATAACATAAAGACGCAAGAGCCATATTATCTATAATAGAAGCAGAAAGATGCAAGTGGGGTTGCATCTAAATAGTTTATTATTTGAACTAATGCATTAGGATACAACTCACTTTGCATCTCTCTGCCTCGCAATAACTTTGTGTTTATGGGCACACAAATATATTCTTTAAATGTGATATGTATTGTTTTATTTATACAGATTGATTGTTTTATTTTGACTTAACTATAAAAAGAGAAATTGGATACAAATCCACAGAGACTAAATATCTTTAGAAGCAGAAGGATGCAAATCCATACTACTTTTTTATTTATTTATTTTTACATATAAATAGAATAAAATTTATTTATTTACTAGTGAGTACCCGGCATGCGTTGCAATGCCACTCAAAGAAAGAAAGCGTTTGTGTTTTGATTCTGTGTATTGAACTGCTTTTGGATTAGAGGTCTGCACATGCCGAAATTTCATAGACTTACCCGGTTCGAGCCTATCATCTTCAGGTCTGGCCCGACCCGAACCCGAGTTTAAATATCACACTTGTTATAACACAATATTTTTGTTTTCGTCTAGTGCGTACACGAATAAATCATAAGGTTTTACCTAGATGTCGCTGTATGTACGTATTTGATTCTTTTTTTCAATTTTAGATTTTTAATTTTTTTTCTTCAGAACCCTTCACGGGTGTCTGCACAACAACTCACCGAAGTTTCATCGAAATCGTATGAATGGCAAAGGAACGCGTAAAAGACAAACAAACTTTTATTTTATACAATATTTCCCGGCATGATCACAATAAGTCCTTCCTGAAAGTTTCGTCGTGATCGGTTGAGTAGTTTAGGAGCCTATAAGATCCGGACAAACCAACAAACCAACAAACCAACAAACAGACATTCATTTTTATATATATAGATTACATATTACAGAAGAACTTTAATTGAATAAGAATACGAAAAAATTATAATCGCATTCTGTATATTTTCTTAGAAGTTTGAGTATTTATTCAAAAAATAAAGTGTTTTTAGGCTCTCTTGAACAATTTGGTATTTGGCAGTTGCATCCGTCTGCCTCTGAGGTACCAATATTTAACAAGTCTATTTATATTTAGACAATCACCTATCCGGATGGTACTAAGCTACCTCATTATGATCTTCAAATTCCATAACAAAATAATTCATAAAGTTATTGTAATTTTTTCCAGAAAGCATTATTAATGTAATAGCCCAGACCGGTTTTTAGGCGTTTATTATTATTACATATCACATGTAGGTATTTTATGAAATTCGCACATACAACACACAATAATACATTTATTTATTAATAGCTACATTAGACATTAAGTATTTCAATTTCAATACCGTCATCTATGACGGGCGTACCACTAGTTTAACAATGTTTTTCATTATTTTTTACCCAATCAAGCTCTTAAACAAAATTAAATGTTGTTTTTTAATTCTTTTACTGTTTTATTTATGAACTTATTTATATCTACGTTGTATGAGAATACTCGTAATTATCACAAATAGATTCTTTTTATTCACATAAAAAGTATTTATTTGTATATATGAATTGTTTTTTCAGATTCTTTTTAAATAAACACAATGAAGGTACTATCTGCACAAAGTAAGCCCAAGAAAAGGTCTTTTAATAAAGCTTCCGTTTTTTTATTTCAAAATCTTCACGAAAATACAAATAAAATCTTTTCAAACGTCTGTTTACTACACCACACGAACTGAATGCAGAATTTACTTATTGAAAAACTGAAAGATGAAGAATAGAGATGGGCAACGTATTATTTCATATCTATAAAATAAATCACAATTGAAAATGCAATCACTTTTAAGGTGTTAACTGAAAATTATTTGTGGAAATGTATTTAATTTTAATACACAACACAATTTATTTTATACTACTTTCGCATTCTATAATTATCAGGACCGGCTTCATTTATCGCAAGCATTATCAACTGATAAAATGTAAATCATAGCAAGGCTATCTATTCAAATATCACTATAAACATGTTCATGTCGGCGTCCGTGGCGCAGTTGGTAGCGTCATTAGCTACGGTTAAGGATGTCTCGGATTCAATTTCCTGTGCAGACGGTTTTCATAAATTGATCTTTTAATCGATTTATGGATTTCTGTTCGTAGTCTGAATGTTTGTGATATCTAAAAAACTTTCTACCAGCCATTCGATCCTCACGGGACAGGACAGGACAAGACTAACTAACCACTAGTCCAGTCCTAGACAAATCCTTCTATCCCTACTCTCTTCAAAAAAAGAGAACTTGAGAAACAAGCATATCTCATAGAAAAAATCCGTTAAGATTCGTCCATTAAGAGACCATACGCTCCACGTTGAGAATGGATATGAAAAAAATAATAAATAAATAAACATGTTCATGATCATTTTTATACGCATGTGCAATTAGTGCAAAACAAATTGTGTTTTATTTAAAAAAAATATATGAAAACGTGAAAATGGTCTTTGGAATTCTTTGTTATGCGAGTACAAATATTTTCGCGGAAAACTGATTCATCGTAAAGTCAATAATTTACCACGATTTCCCGCAATTAATTTTATTTAAATGAAATTTTACTTACATGAAAATGAATCGTAAAATTTGTTAAACTGATTCGAACAGGAATTTTTGCGTTTCAACAAATATCTTAGCCCAACATTTGCATATTTAAAAAAAAGGCAAAAAGATTTTTCCACAAGACCACTGACACTGAAATAAATAAATATGTCTATAAAAGTGTCAAGAATGAATATGGAAATTGTTTTTATGTGTTAGGAAAACTGTTTGTTGATCGACTGATATAACCTTTGACACATCGCCACACTTTAGCCAATAACATGACTGTCAAGTGATCTACTAAAATGATCTGACACCGCATTATTTGTTTATTGCTTTGACGTGAAATAAATAAATAAAAAGGTTGAAAATACAAAACACTGAGTGGCCTTACGAAAGAAACCTTTGCCAACGTTATTCAAGCGTTGTTGAGTCACGAACGAAAAAGCTGTACGTGACTACGACACGGCGTAGCTGTGTGGCGTAGACGCGCTACGGCAGGGATTGCACGCTCTAGGTGTTTTGAAACAATATAAATATGTTTTGTTAGCGTATTTTACACATTTTTGTTTGAAGTTTTTATATGACATATTTGCATTTGTCCTTTCTTTTGTATTTATGTAGAATACAATTAACAATTAACACTTCCCAAAACGTCACAATATATTGATATTCTAATGTTATTTACTTATAACCACATAATTACAAGGACTGTTAGTTGCGGTGCCGTAGTATTAAATGATTTTGTTTAACGAACAAGGAGCAGAGTCTCCAATCAAACGGTTTCAAAAACTCATAATACCGGTGATGTTTCTACCTTTTCTCATTCTCCATATTCTTGAGAGGTTGGAATTCTTTAGGTAGATATTTAAATGACTCTACAAAGGTCGCCCACGATTCAAATTTTTTAATATGGTTTCACAGCAAAAAAATATCGGGAAAAAATATTTTTGAAAAACTTTGTTATTGTAATTGAACCCATATGCGGTAAAACTGCGTTGTCCAAAAAACATTATCCAGAGATAATAGCGGTTGATTGTTGTGGTGATGAGCTTAATCAAAAATATTTATTTTTGATGAATGAAGATGGTTTGAGTGATTTGATTGAGAACACAGTTTATTGATCAAAAAATCTTTTACATGATAAATTTGTTAAGAAAAATAAACCAAATAAAGACTAACGCTGTTTTACCGCATACGGGCAAAATTATTTATGCGAAAATTTTATGTCTTACAATCCACCAAACTGATATTTTTACAATATATATATTTTTTTACCATGTCCACTCCCAGTGTGGAGCATATGGCCTCCTTATGAAGATATCTCGACAGACGTTTTTTTTCTACGAGAAATGCTTGTTACTCAATTGCTCATCTTCTCTTTTTCGAAAAAAGTAGTAATAGAAGGATAGTGCCAGGAGAGGACTAGTGGTTAGCTAATCACTCTCGCGATACCCGGGTTTTAGGATCGGGTGGGTGGGAGTTAATTTTAGACATCACAAACACTCATGACTAAGAACAATAATCCATAAATCGGTTGAAAAATCAATTCATGAAACTGTCCGCACCGGAACTTGAACCTGAGACATCCGTAACCGTAGTCAACGATGTTAACCACTGCACCATTGAGCCAACATATTTTATTTCATAAATAATAAACATATAAATACAAAATCAGTTGGCTCCGTGACACAGTTGGTAACGTCGTTGGCTACGACTACGGATGTCTCGGGTTCAATTCCCGCTGCTCTTTCAATCGATTTATGGATTTATAAACTGGGTGTAGAGAGAGTCTCACAATCTACCCAACTGATACTTTTACAATATTGTATTTCATAAATAATAAACATATAAATACTCAATAAGTTTAGTCATACAGCAGTGTTTTAATAAACTTTCATTTATAATAATTATCTCTTGTTTAGTTTTCAAACTTTAATATATATTGCGATAATTTTAGTTTCATAAATATCTGAGCTAAAAAGGTTGCGAATAGGTGTCGTACGACACCGTAAATATGGGATATTTTATCTGTTTTACTTTACTCTTTTATCGTGTCCAATCAAGACGCTAAAAATAGCAGCGATCAGCAGTTATTACAGAACCTAATCTCACTGCTAATCCAACTATTAATCATATAACAGTACAAAAATTGAATTGAGTTCACGATTTTGCAAGGGGTGCTGAAATACGATTTGTAAAGAAATTTAGCACCGAGCTTCAATGTGAAATTTTCATGACCTTTGGGATAGGTATTAATTTTTATTTATGATTCTTTACAATGGGCGATAAAAAGAAAATGAAAATATTGTGTTTTATGGTGCTCACGAACGGCGTCAGATATTGTTTTCACCACGGATTTACACAATAAGACTTCAAAAAAGAAACACGATTTTATTTGAATGTATTTCAAAGCTTAATTGTACAGTAGATTTTAAATATCTAAATCTCGGTTTTGACCTGTGATAATTGAATTTGTTACTACTATAAATTGAAACCTTATGTTGCTACAACAAATAAATGCTGAGTTTTCATTAGATTAAAACTGTTGTGTTAAACTGATTACATTATTTGACACTTCGAATTGTTTGACACTAACTAATATAATATTTTATTATATGCCACCACCACCAGCTACGGCTTCACAATCTTCTTACAGGTCTATTCCGCAACTATAATAACGTTATTCATGTTTCAAATTTTTGCCAGGATTTCCCGAGGAGAAGTTCTTTAAGACTTGGTTGCATGAACTCTAATGTGCAGGAAGTTAAGTGATAAATAATAACATTAAAACACCTTGAATGCATTGTAATTTGTCATAGATGCAACCAAAATGGCATGACCAACAGGGACGACAGATTCGACTGATAGTTTTATGGTCTTTAGCAATTTTTCCCATTCATTCTCCACGTCTGGACATTCCCAAAGGATGTGATCAGCATAATATATTATAATACTGTTACAAGCAAATGTAATATTTACATCATCATTATTATTAAATCGACACAATGTGTATTTTTATTCCCTGTAAATCGAACAGACCATTTTTTACATCAAAGCAAGATACATACAGCATTTCTTTTATCATAATTTTTCTATAACATTTTTTCCAAAAGAAGTGATTTTATGAGCTCTTGTGACATTAAAACACGCGTGGAAAAATAATTACTTTGATCCTGACAATTTTTGTTTGAATTTTTGAAAGGCCTTTACTTATTACATCGAAAAAATGCCCACATACTTACATAATAATTTTTTTAGGTACACAATTATATAATTTCAAATCAGTTTATTAAAAACGCAAACTTTACCTCCTAAAAAATATCAACCACCTACTTAATTTTAAAATAAAAATAAAATGTTGAAAAAATAACCTAAATCTTACAGCGTCAAAGAATTTTTAGTATTAAGTAGGATACAGTAAGTCAACCAGAAACGTGCTTTTTGGTTGTTTCAAAAGCTCAGCAATGTTGCGTTTTGATGCACTGTACTGATTAGAACAAGAAATATTAAATCTAAAATGTAATGTCGAACGAAAAACAAAACAATTTCATTACTAAAATCACTGCAATGTTAAGTGTTTTATTTAACATATTTTTATACTAATGCTTCCCAAATAAAATTTTAATCAATATCATGGTAGCCACAATGAACGCACGTTATGGCAAACGAATAATCTTTTAATGAAACTTTTGAACTATTTGAAGTCAATGAATCTATTCCGATATATCAGTTAACATATTGAAATGCCGTTAAATATTCAAATCAAATCAAAATATCTTGTTCGTATGAGATTTTGCAGATCTAATTTAATAATGCAAACATGAATCAAACACTATTTAAACGAAACTAATAGCTTCAACACTAGTACGAGCCTTTGATAACGCTGCATTGTAATCAATTTAATGTTATTTTTAAAATGAGAAAAATTTGAAATCGTTATGTCAATAATGTTAAAACTATGCATTTTGATGTAGTTCATTTCTTTAAAGAGAATATTCAAAAAGTATTTAATGCTTTAGTCACAAAAAAAAATTTAGAACACAAATGTGAAATAATAGAAAAGCAAGTTATTTATTAACCGCTTTATTAACTTATTAACATATAAACGCTGTACAATTTTAAGATACAGAACAGATACAAAAAAGTAATATGAAAAACAGAAAATTCACTAAGCGACATGCCTTTCTGAATGTATTGTATATATGGGAATCAATCATCAGCCGATCTGATTCAGTATACCTCAGATATAGAAATTTATTCAAACAAATGAATACGAATATATAGAATTGATGAATTCTTGTTAATTTTAATCTTATTTTTCTTTTAAGTCATAGTAGACAGGTATTCCAATAGTATAACAAAATAAGCTGCAGTTGATACCGCACGTGCTTAAAGTAAGTCTCCGGTGGATAATCTTTAGTACGACAACTTTAAAATCACATGCTTCTAATTCTCTACCGAGAATTTTATTTTGTCAAACCCAACGTTGACAATGCAATTGTAATTAAACTCGGTATGGAATACACACCTATTGTACAAAATTTAAATAATATTATGAGACTTTTACAAGTTCGATGGTTTAATGGACTGGTTATGGTCTTTCAAAAATAGGTAAACAGTGCTTAAAACAGCACATATAATATAGTACACTTTCAAGAATCATCTAAGGTCTTTCGGGGATAAAGTGGTGAAGACTATATAGAATCCTATGTTTATTATCAGTGTAGATTAGACAAAATTAATCCGATTTGATTCTACTTATTTTAATTTAAAGTTATACAAAATAAAGTTAATTTGTATTTTCGAATGGAAAGTCCAGCAACATCCATTACGTTTGAAAGTATCGCACAAAGTAGAGTATCCGAATGTGGCCATACATCTGTACAGTTCGGATACAGTAAAGCGGCGCTGAGAAGTATTATACATAATGAACCCAGTACCCTTGTCAACCAAGCGGACAAACGATATCCTGACAATGAATTAACGCGTCTGTGAGTATGAGAAAACTCTATCTGCTTTACGAAAACCCAAAGTGTCTGGGTTTCTTGACCTGTGAATAAGTAGAGTTGAGCTTAGTTTTGGTAATAATATTACATTACGAACGTTAGGCTCTATTTGAGTTCGTGGTGTTATATCTCTGTACAATTTTTTAGTTGAAAAATCACTGCTCAAATTCTCTATTTAATTTACACATTGTCCGTTATTATATAAAACTGAGATAGATACATAACATTTAAATTCATAGAATTTCACGTGGTATTAGATCGAACACATTTTTTTACTTGGTTAATGGTTAAAATAATTTACGATTTAAATCGCCACATCAATTTTTAATGGTGTAAATTTTAAATTCAATTATTACTTCAACCATAAACGAAGTTAATACCACAACAATAATAGCAAAGCTAGTAATGGTACAATATATATTAAAATTTTATATTAAAAATGAACTTCCACAAAGTTACCGCCGAATCCGTAGAAAATATTAAAAATAGTAATGGTATTTTTAAAAATTAAATATTTCAATACAATTTTAGTTGTTACATACATACAATTTCATTTGGATTTTTTTTTAAATAAAATAAATCAATTTCTTTATTTTCAAATTGAACCTGGATTTAAAAATAACAGAACTTTACTTAAAAATATACTCTCAATGAACGTGAGAATATTTTGTGAATTCCAATCTATAATCTATTGAAAGAAATATTTATTGATAGTCGAATAAATACAAGGTATTTATTCCAAAATACCTCTATTTTATCAAAATATTTCAATACACCATTTTTAAATTGATTTATGTTGGAAAATATGTAAAAGCTTCAACAGCTAAAAAACTTTCTGCGTATTAAATAAACAGATAATTTAAACGTGTTTGAACAAGGTGCTCGTAATTTAATGTTTTTTTTCCAAAAAAGTCACATGATAAATAGTTTGTTTTAGAAATACTCGGTAAAAGGTTTTACATATTAGAACTCAAATACACAAATTCTGACATGGCTAAATTAAATTCAAGCCAACCGACATTTATTAATCGGGTTGACAAAAGTTTATATTGTTTCATTTTTTTATAATTGGTATTTGATGTTATAACACATTATTTTTTTCAATCATTCGCTTCCCATAATCAGATCCCAAGAATGATTGGCTAAATACTACAGGTTTTCCCAGATCTATAAAGCTATCTTTTCCCTCTCCGAAAAAGAGAACAAAGTTACCTGACATCGGTCTAAATTTTTTTATGCGGTTATGCAAGACGATAATATTTTCAAAATTGTTTTGTCAATCTAAAACAACATTTTTATGATCTTGTATTCTGTGATAGATAAGTATGCTTTTTGCTTAAACTAAAAAAAACAATTCGTACATCCAATCAAAAGAAAAATGTTGTCAATCTTATACAATATGCTGGAGCTGATAGTCTGAGACCTGAGTCGATTATAAACTAACCGTTTTTTTCATGTTGTACAAAATTTATGGTAAAAATATTACACTTCACATAACGCTTCTTTAGTACAGAAGGATTTGTGTAAATATATAAGAACGATTTGGAATTTCTGATTTTAGAGTTTATTGATTGACTTGGTAGAAATCCATTATAATAGAATAAAGTATCAAAGTATTTAGTTTTACAAAATTTTGTCGAACTAAATACTATGATATTTTATCCAATTCTAGAGTTTACTTTATTTTTATTTAATACAGTAGATTACCAATAACATGTGTTTGATAATACATTTTTTGTTTTTGTTTATATAAAAATAGCACATTTCTACTAAATTCCGAAAAAGTAATAATTTAGTAACATTCTAAATAAAAGTCGGCGTCCGTGGCGCAGTTGGTTTCGTCGCTGGCTACGGTTACGGATGTCTCGGGTTCAATTCCCGGTGCGGACGGTTTTCATAGATTGATCTTTCAATCGATTTATGGATTTCTGTTCGTAGTCTGAGTCCTCCCTCCCACCAATCCCATCCTCACGGGGCGTAACAAGAGTGATTAGCCAACCACTAGTCCTGTCATAGCCCTATCCTTCTATCCCTACTCTCTTCGAAAAAGAAAAGAGAGGTTGAGCAACTGAGTGACAAGCAGTTCTCGTAGAAAAAATTCTGTCAAGATACCTCCATTAGGAGATCATATGCTCCACATTGGGAGCGGACATGGAAAAAAAAAAAGTATACATTTACTTCTGAAAACCAGGTCTTTCTGTGTACAACCAAATCTCAAAACTCTACACATTACCACCTACTGCGGTTTTACCTTTTGTTACAGGTTGAATCCGACAGTAGCATTAATCGCTTTCAAATTAACACTAGGAATGTTACACCAATAGTCACTGCCTTGATTGCTGCTTGCTAAATGGTGCTCAAAATAAGGACAAAATGTAGTAGAAAACTTCTATAAGTAAGGCCGTATGCCAGCAAAATTATTAAATTCAATACAATACACCCTCGTGGTACTTCTATTAACAAAGAGATGTTGTAAAAAAACACTAGTCATAGAAAAAAAGCGCATTATCAATTTAAAACATACTGTAATAAATATCACAAATATTTTTGTGTGCGAAATTAAAAGGGTGTTGAATCTAAATATGGAACTCTTCAGGAAAGCCAAAACAAGATATGCGCTATTGAAAAGTTTCTCAAAAATTAGATGTAATGTAAAATGTACTCACTTTTCGAGAGTGCACTGTCAGTTGTTGTTGGCAAAGTATTATATTTTTGATATTTTTCGTACGAATTCCACAATTTTATAGAGAAAAAAAAAATAAATAAAAAAAATGAAACTTACTAATACTAAAAGCATTGATTTGACTGGTTTCTTTATTTATTTACATATATAGGTATGCATCATAGTCATTTTTCAATTTTTAAGACTCCATTTTCCTCCCTTTTCTTTTCGCACACAGATTTGTTCTTTAATATTATTTTAAATTAGAATTAATAAACCTACTTCATTTACCACCAATAAAAATAGTTATATTTTACTGATATGGTTTCAATCCAGCCGTTCTTTGTCTACTTTTTACAATTTCCATACAGACAGACTTGAATGCAAAGTTTGTAACTCAGAAGTATGGAAAATGCGATTTTAGTGCAACTTATAAAGCTTTTACAATTATACGGATAACGTTGAAAGCGTTGATCAAAATGAACGTTAACGAAGTATTGCATTAACAAATTAATTTATTTTGTTTGTAATTTTCAATGAAATCTCGTTATAAGAGGACACTGTTTTGCTCTCCTGTGAATTTGTGGTCTATAAATTAATGTGAATTTTTTTCAGAAAATTTAATCATTGTATGATTTCAATCTAAAATAATAAATTTAATAATATAAAATTTTAATCAAATAAAAATATAAGCAGAAAAAATCTCTAAAATAAATGTTATGTACATTTCGTAAACGGAAATGCTATTTGGGGTGGAAAATATTTCATTATTCAACGACTTCCATAATCCATTATATCGCAGGGAGGCTTCTTCTTATCAAGTGACCAAACGCATGAAGGCTGTAGAGGAGCAGCCAACCGGAAGTAAAGGATAGTAGGCGAGAATAACGAAACAAGAAGTTATCTTATGACCTTGATTCCTTGACACGGGTTCAAGGGCATTTCCCGAATGCCGAACAAATAAAAATGCTTTCAATTTACTTCCTTACTTCTAGCGGGTAAATTTTTTATGAAGTGTGTCTAATATAAGTGCTTCCCAATGATTTGGGTAACCCTATTGCAACAATTTTAAGGCGATATCGCAAAACATAATATGTGTCGTTGTATAATATTGAATTCCAGACAAAAAAATTAAAGTCCTTCTAAAACTTTCTTCTACTGATTTTCTGTTAATATTTTAATTAAAATCTAATAAATAATAATGTTTCATTTGGCGATTTTTTTATCAAATTCAAAACATTAATTATTACAATTCACAACTTTTCTTTCTTTTGTTATAAAGTATGACAGTGACACGTGTTGAAAAACACTATATTTATCATTATATTTAATTATTAAAAATGTTATACATTTTAATTTTATATTATTAATTATACTATGCACTTTACAAACATTAACTTGTAACCACAAGTGACAACCATTTCTTGTCAAAATAATAGAAAAAATGTCGAAATTTCTCACAATTTTCTTCTTTGAAGTGTCAAATATGTTAAAAATTCATTTTATATATATATATTATTTCTAGCTTTCCTATCAATATATATAGAATATTTCAGCACGTAAAATTTTAACGATAGCTGAATGTCATTTTACTATTTTTTATCTAATCAAAAGAAATCGTCTTGTACTAAAAACCACGGAAATTAATCAAGTATTATAATAGAATTAAATTCTAAGTAAATAATGTTTAAGAGCACAGATAGTTCAGTTCTTTTAGATTTTTAAATTTCTTTGTTA
Organism: Himalopsyche phryganea; assembly: GCA_022494535.1. NCBI lineage: Eukaryota > Metazoa > Arthropoda > Insecta > Trichoptera > Rhyacophilidae > Himalopsyche > Himalopsyche phryganea. The sequence goes on along the minus strand of JAGVSL010000060.1, from coordinate 368,618 downwards.
TCTCCGTCTTTCAAATGTAATTTACTATGCAACTAGTGAGTTTTTGAATCCATTTTCCTTTAATAATTATGGGATAGATACGTTACACTAAATTGTTTAGTTAGACGATGCTTTTAAAATAACCTCAACACGTGTCACACTTATCTACAAAAAAAGTGGAATAACAAAGTAGTAAATTTTACATTTAAACTAAGTACGTATTATTGACAATCGCTGATTTGATAGTATCTACTATTGAGTGCTTCCCATCAAATTTATTCATTGCTTTTCGGATGTTTGCCTTATTGGGTAGACTTCCACTTCCAGTCTGAGTTCCACGTCCAAATGGAATTGTCGGTTTAGAGTCCACGTCCCCCGGGGCTTCGATAATGGAAATATGGTGATTTTAGGGACATAACCTTAAACCAGTCAAGTAAAAACCCTAGGGACATTATAAACCTCAGCTTTCCATTTGATATGAGGCACTCAATAATTTGATAAAGATAGCATAGAAAGGAATTGTATAGTAAGTTGATAGAAGTACGTTTAAAGTTTTTCTTTAAAATTATTATCTGTTCAACTATCATTGGATGTTAAAAAGTATGGTTACAAAATTAATAGAAACGACTGTAGAGGAGTTTACTTACTACGTTACCGTGTCTGAGTTCCTGTATCAAATCACACTCGAGATCAAAACGGAAAAACCACATTGTACAGTAGACTTATTCGTCATCCATTTGACGACTAAAATACCATCAATACTTACATGTTAAAAAACAAAATAATAAATAACATTCATATTAGAAATATTGATTTAAAAAAACGATGAAGTTATCAATTCTATAACTGAAACAATAACTTACTTCTCTTCCCACTATTAATAAAAAAATTATATAACAATTGGCTTAAAATCAGTAATCCAGAACTCAACGCAATCTTAAAAAATTAAGATTAGTAAATTATTTACCTTCGGCTCTTCTATTAAAAATTCATAAACGATCGCAAATAATATTTTCAAGTCTAAAACTTGAAACAATGCAATACGAATCTTTAAATAACATCAATTCTTTACGCTTTTCTAAGGAAATAGTTTAAAATTATCACGGTTCTGGTATTTTTAAGAAAAAATTAAGATTTTTAAGAATAATAAGAATGTAACAGTGATAGAAATTTAGAAAAATAACCAATGATCTTCATTTAGGAACAGATCAACGGAGAAAACAATGAAATGTTTATTTAAAATATTTTAAAATAAAGATAATAGCTAATGCTATACATAGAATAAGTAAATTAAGAGTAGTACATTTTAAGATTGTATTTAAAACATAATTCACATAGTTAGTGATGGTATCTATATATAAATAAAAATTAATTTTTGTTTGTCGCGTATGCGCTCATATACCATTCATCTGATTACGATGAAACTTTGGTGAGTTGTTTCTGAAAAAAAATCTAAAATCTAAAAAATAGTCAAATCGTTACAAACAGAGACATTTCTGAAAACCTTCTGATTTATTCGTGAACGCACCAGACGGAAATCAAAACATATGGTGTATCCAGAAGCACTTCACTTTTTCTCTTTGAGTGACATTGCAACACACTTCGGGTACTTACTAGCATTTAATAAAATCTTCTTTAAAAACACGAGAGGAATTTTTCTTATTTCACTTCGACAAATCTTCGCCTCTAACAAGCCAATAATCAAATTTATCTTCTTTTCTAAGGAGATATAAAAAAACTTATTTATGTATCCTTAAAACCGAAAACATTTAGTACTACTTTCCACAGAGGTTTACTCAAAAAGGGCGTTAGTTCTTTTGTTCTATACTTTATGGATATTCCAAAGAAAACAACTGTATTTGAAAGACAACACTCACAACTTCGCTAAAGTTACTTTATAAATAGATGCGAAAAGTAAAATTTGAATGGTTTTGCTTGAGAGACGAAAACATATTATTTTCTTTCAGAATACATTACAATAATTATCAACTAGGGAACATGAAGTGACTTTTCGTTTGTGACAAATATCAAACGTATGTCATTATGATATTTGTTCCAGCGGAAACGTCTCAAATATAAACATCAATGTTTGCGGTATAAGACACTGTCATATATATATGACAAATATATTTTGACAGAAAATGAAATGTTTTTATAAAGACTATGACAAAGTGTCTCATGTATTAAAAGTAACATATATATAATTTTGATAACTTTGAAGGTTTAAACTGTCAATAATTATTGGTACTATATCGTCGACATAATGACAGGAGGCGATAAGTTGACTATCAGCTGTTTTGAGTTACGATAAATTTTATGTTGTCTATCGTCTGAAAAGACAAGCTCGGCCATTTTTATGTATTTTTTACATAACTTGACGAAATTAATATGAATTAAGTCAACTTCGTTCACAGTAGCAAAAACTATAACTAATATTACTATATAAAAGAATTACCAATAACTAAATCGAATTCGTAAATGATTCACAAATATGATAAAATTTTTAGTTTACTAATAAATGGTTAAGGTATGTAAATAGAAATACTTAAGATTCACGATTTTCTTAAAAATCGATTATCTCAAAACAAGGTTTTTTGACTTTACGTCTATTGCCGCTATAGTGACGTATTATTAAAAAAAAATTGTTAAGTGTTACTTCCACATTTGTATACTGATCAGGCTATAATTAACAAACTATTCATATGAAATTGAGTGTTAATAGTTACAAATTTGTTTAATATACCTTGACTTCATAAATTGGTTTTATAAATCGATTTATGAAACTGTTCCTCCATCAGAAGATCATTTGATCCACAGTTAGAGGGAACATCTTAAAAGAAAAAAATGATTTCAATTTTAAAAACCGAAAAATAGGAAAAAACAGATTTTTGTTTTGTTTTGAATGGTTAGAAGAGTCACAATTTATATTTATTTACGATTATTACAGACGTAAAATTAAATAAATATACATATTTAACTAATAAATGGTTACCCACTGTCAAGCTCTGTAGCACCAAAAAACAGCAGTCGAATTTTTGCTAAGTAGGCTTGACAATTAGTACTATTTAGAATAAATAATAATGTAAAAAATACATATTTTTCACTTTCAAGGTGTTAACTGTCAATTCTTGCTGGATATCCATTATGTATTAAAAAATAAAACACAATTTGTTTGTGCTACTTCCACATGTTTATAATGATCAGTACCTGTTTTGCTCACCACGAGCATTATCAAACAATAAAAATACAAACAAAACAGGGCTATTTATATATCTATTTTTGTCAGTTGATAATGCTTTTTGAAACCATACTTTTCAAATTAAATTATTAAGAGTTTTTTCATTAGACGGTTTACAGTATTGACCTTACTGCCAGAAACCGATTTTCCCTATAATACGTATAAAATCTTACAAATACTATTTAGTAAATGTTTTGACATTTTTATGATTACCCATATATGTATCAAACAATTTTAAGGCGTAGATTAAATTCAAATTTTCTCTTTCGAAATTATTCGTAAGTATATTAAATTAATAAAATAGCTGTGTACCGCAGTTTTAAGACTTACGCATAGGAAAATCATGCCGTTTCCTTTTAACAGTAGCGCACAGGAAAGGGGGGCACTATAGGGAGGCAATCCATCTTATCTTCAGCAACAATGCTGTGTCCCTCCCGTCACCCTGCACCAATGATAGTGAACATATGACATGTGGTACAAACACAGAAAACATTTTTTAATCCGCTCCGAAATAGCAGGATCATTTTTATAATCCAAATTCATATTCGGGTAGTTTAATTAACATTTGACAGATTTTAATCCATTAACTAATACAAAATACATTTAAAGGATTTTCTTATTACATTATTTTTACCGTAACCACTCTCAATGGATTATTTGAACTCCTGAGCTCAAAATAAATCGTATCACGAGAATTGACTTTTCTTTAGTCAATCAAACTATCGTTTCAGAAGAGAGAAAGGACACGAGAATGGTGCTAGGAAAAGACTTGTGGTTTGCTTATTTTTCTCTCTATACATAGTTTAAGAATGTGATGTTTGGGAGAGAATTCAGACATCACACAAATCAATGATTTCGAACTAAAATCCATAAATCGATTGAGAAATATATTTATGAAACTTTTTATACTGGGATTCGAACCCTTTTTATTTATCACTTTAAATGTGTTAACTGCCAATTATGTCACTTAGAATAATAATAGTGTAACTCCAAAATTACTAAAAATGAGTTTATACCTCAAACTTGTTCAAAAGATGTTATTCTATTAGTTTAATAATGGTGCACTTCCATATATACACCTAATTTATTTAAATTTTTATTTTTATATTCCCATATTTAAGTATATTTTTTAGAATAATAGTGAAGTACCTGCAATATTAGAATAAGAGTGAAGTGTTCGGACAGATTTCACTACTACACTACGTTTCAGTTCATCAATTGATTGACAAACAGTTATTAATAGTTGTTTTTTGATCCTAAGAACATTTTACTAAAACTTGATTTTCTCAAAACTTCAAAATTGGAGTTATACCATTACTATTATAAGCGACAATTCATGGTGGAAAGGCATTATATTTTAAAAATAAAACAGAATTTGTTTGTTCTACTTCCACATGTTGTTTATAATGATCACGACCGGTTTTTTTAATCACGAGCACTATTAACTGATAAAAATAAAAATATAACATGGCTGTTTACATAAAATTGGATGCTGACAAATAAAAGGTATATAAAAAATGTTTAAGTAAAAAAAATTCTTCCGTCACCATTCAATTTTGATACATTTTTAATTTAATTAGTGTATATATTAGCTCAATATATTACTGTTTACTCAATTACTTCGTATTTTTCCATGCTGTTACTTTCGAATTAGTGGAAGAGTTTGATTTGAGATGAGATGCTTAAAATGATTTTAATTTAAATAAAAGTATTTTTAATACGACTAGAATTGCCAAATACTGTTGATAGCCATTTTGACATCCAATTATATGAAATAATATTACGTATGATAATTGTTTGAATAATAACGCTGTAAATGAAACACTGATTTAGATAAATACACCACAACGAAATTATACATAACTGAATAAACAGCGGACAGCAAGTGGTCAATGTGATGATGCACAGTTAATTTTAAATGACACAAATTAAAACGAATAAAGGTTCTGCTTAACTGGTACATATCTTATGAGAAAGGAACGGGATGATAGAAAGGGGGTTTTCCAAGGACACATTTCTGTCAATGGCACGCGTTCATATGAATGGCAAGGTTCTAACCCGTTCACTGCCAAACCATGACGTCCCAGACTCCAGCTCAGATCACAATAATTATGTAATTAAATTGGCATCTTAATTTATCTTGAGAACAATTAACAAGACATAAATAATATTGGTACACACCCATCGCATATAACAGTTAAAGCCGATATCTGTTTGTTGATAGCCATCCCTATTTTCATCAGGTAAGGGTTGATAGAATTACATAAGGTTTATTTGTATTAATTGATCACGTTTCCATATAATAAGTTTGGTAACAAAGTTACAAGATCTAAGCAATTTAAAGTATCCCCTAGATATCAGTAACTTTGATGAAATTTGAATAATTTGAGGTTGTGCAGTGCGCTGACAAATTCGAGAATTAAGTTAATTTTTACTAGTAACTTCCAAACAAATGACAATGTAATCGGATTGTTGACGTAGTATCATTTTCATGCAAAATATACAATAACTTTAGCATATTCGCTCCCTACTAGGAGCATATGACCACCACACGATTACTTCATGGTTTTCTGCCCCCGCTAGTCTTCTTGCTTCCTTCCATGTGATCTCAACTCTATGTAGCTTCGCTGAGTATGGATTATCATCAGCAGCTTTACAGAGAAAAAGAATCTGAAGAGCAATAGAAGAGACAGGTAGAATTCAGGCTCCCTTGGGTCATCCGCAGCATATGTCCAAGCCAGATCCATCGTCGCGTTTTGAAGTCTCAACCGAGGTCAGACAGGTTGTGTCTTAGCTCCGTTCCTCGTCATTGTAATCTACTGACAGTGACGTCATAATGATCATAAATCTCATTCAATGGTGTCGGTTTCTAATTTTTTATATATATATTCCCATTCTTATGATATCTATTCTGTTATTTAAGCTAACTGGCATTCTATAAGTATTTTTATGAGGATTTTGAATCGTTATAAGAATTATACAAAAACTACAGAGCTATGACAAACTACACTTACATAGATAAATATGGTGATTTTGCTATTGTTTTTCTTATTAGTCAGACTGCATTGCTGTCTTGCCATAGTAGTGCACTCCTACTTGTTATGAATGTTTAAAAAAACACAATTATTTGGTACTACTTCCACATTTTTTAATGATCAGAACTGGTTTTGCTCTTTGCAAGCATTATCAATTGACCAGTCTTAATCATTATAAAAATGTGGAAGTAGTACAAAAAATGTAGAGTTTTCTTTTGAAAATTTAATGATTTTCCACCAAAAATCGATAGATAACACATTAAACGTGATGATATGAATGTGTTTAAACTAAATAAGTGTGTCTTTATGTGACACCGAACTTCCAAATATCTCGTCCAGCAAAATTAATATATAACTGAGCCTTTTGTCAAAATTAAACCATTTGGCGTATCCGCCATACAACTAATGATTACAAACTCAATTAAATTCTGTTTGAATAATAACTAAATCAAATCCGTATCTATTAGGCAATCATTTATCATTACAAAAACCAATTATAGAAATTATTAAAGCATCTTAAATATATTCAATAAAATATGTATTTTTTAAGGTGTCAAATGAGTAACATGTAGCTCTATACTTGTGGGATAGAACCACGGCAAAGTTTTATATATTTTTTAAAAGTATTGTAGACTTAACTCGATCAACGAAATAAGACGACTCTCCGGATGTGGCACTACGTTTAGTATAAACAATGGCTTCATAAAAGAGCTTAAGAGATTCTCATCGTTGAATAGATAATAAAAATATATAAATGATCATGCTACCAAAAAACGTGCTAAAAGCTTTTGAAAACTTTTTTACTAAATTACAAAAGACACCACACGTAAAATTTTTAAAGCAGTATTACTCAATTTATATAATGAGGAAGTAGAGTTAAAATGGTGTTAATAACTAGTGCTGTACCTAATTTTTATTATTTTAACAATAATAAAAATGTAAATAAAGTAATCATTAAAAATAATTAAGCAATATGATAATGGTGGAAACCAGGAAAACACGCAACCGTCGCGATTAGCACAGTAGTACAGTGGCTAACGTTACATCCTTTTTATTACGCCATTGACCTTGCTGAGGTCGTTCCCCTAAGAAGAAAGGGGAGGGTTCGCCCCGCTTAGCCACAGAGGGTGGTATCCTCTTCGCGCTTCAGCTAACTCGCGAATGAAGAACCTTTTTTTTATATAATACCAAACGTAGGAAATAAGTTCAATATCATTTAATATGTCATACTTAAGAAAAAAAACAGATCATAGTAATATTTTATGAAAAGAGTTGACATACAGCTACTTTATTAAATTTTAAAAAAGTGTCTTTTATTCTTGATGGTATAATGTAAAATTAATTATTTATTTCATTTCATGCTGTTTGTTATAAACCTATGTATTTTATAAAAATTTATTGGTTGCCACTGTAACTTACAAAAATATTTTAAAACCAGATTTATTTGTTTTAAGAAGTTCATTGGAAGTAATGGATTTATGTGACCGATGCAACAGATGAAAATCTTTATATCCAAAACACTTATTATACAATCAAAACAGCTTTGTATCTTGATGGAAAATAGTTTACAAGTAAAAATGTCTCCTGTTATTTAAACATGTGTAGATTTTTTCTGTATATATATATTTCCAACAAAACTATACCATTTTTAAAGTCTATGACATTTTCCTATTTAAAAATTATTTCATTATTTAATTGACTTGTTTGCTCAATATTATTCCGTAAGTCTAAGGATAAAAATCTAAATCAATTTCATTAGAAATGTGTTGCCAAAATATCACTATTCTGTCAAGGTTCGGCACCCCTTCGTCGCCGCATTTTCCGGAAGCGCGTCGTAGTACATTTTTCAATATTAATTCGCCCTGCAATGAGCGGGCCGCTGTAATTACACCCCTCGCTATGAGGTCTAATTAAACAAATGGCCATAGCAAATTGGGATGATGCTAATGCAATTTTTTTACAGCGGAATTAATTTAATAATATAAAAATAATTACACCGTTTATGATGATTAAGGGGTTTCACTGTGGAGTTCTAGCATTAAAAAATGGAAACATACGAAAATGGGCACAGTGTTTTACTAAGCACAGTGAAAGTGAAATGGATGTAGTATTAATGAACATAATGAGCACTACAATCTAATGTCAGGTTCAAAGCTTCGAGCTTTTAGTTGGCTCTATCACCGTTAAAATCATTATTTAAACTACTTTCTTCAACCACCTGTACTCAGCGTAAAATGATTCCTTTCAGCGAACATCAAAATTAAATAATAATAAAATAGATACATCTCTCAACTTTTCTGTACAATATTCTAGGCTCACAACGTTTCCGTTTTTCCAATGTCATATTCTTCCACAATGGATACACGTTAATTTTTGTATCTCATACGCAATTTTCAATTATTTCTAATGAGATTTTCCCCTGCAAACACAAGTAGATAATAATGCGTTTACTACTTTAATTGATGATGTGTTACATGTAACTCCTCCCCATGTCTAATTATAGAAAAAACTAATATTAATTTTTAATTCAAGAATTAGAATCAATGTCAAAGTTGTAAATAAAAATTTTCGACAGACTTAGGCTATAGATGTAAAATTTAAATTGATAACTTTAAAACACCATTGGTTGAATTCCAACCAGTGAAATCACCAAGTGACTTATTTTAATTTTATTTTAAAAATGAATTTCCAAAAATTTACCACCGGATACACGAACAAATTAGTCTATATATCGTCGTTTCCAACGCAAAATTGTATATCTGCAAAATCAACATTTTTGTTAGAGCATAAAAACAGCTTTATCGAATTAAAACAATAATAAGAATCTCGTAATTAATATTTAATAACTATACTGATTATGTGTTTTTGTGCTCTCCCAAACAATTTTGATTCTGCAGATATACAATTTTACAATGGAAACGACGATATCCTTCTCAAAGTGGTGAAACACGCAACTCACCCAGTGACACAACCAGCGGAATAAAAATGCTGTAATTTTTTTATTTTATTTCTACGAGATTGAACATTCCTAAAAATGTTTCTCTATTCAATATTGCCCAATTTTCTATGAATAAATTCTCACAGTTTTTAAATACTCTGATATTTTACAATAATTCTTTTAAATAAAAATAAATCATGTGCATCGATGGGATACTACATTTTATAGATTTAATTGATATTAACATTTTCGTATAATTTCAATCAACAAAGCAATATTAAGTCACCTGAAAATCAATTCAGACAATCAAAATCAATCAAAATAAAAGGTTAAATTGATACCATGAGTTCAAGTGTATTAAGAGATTTAAAATATTCTAATTAATAATTAATAGTATTCCACTTCTAAGTTAGGTCTAAATAAACAATTCCCAACAGTCGCAAAACGTCACTCACTTCATGGATACGTTTTGTCGTAGATTTTTTCAGGATGGTATGGGAAAGGTTCAAGATAACAATAAATTGAAAACAAAAGAAAACCAGTCATATAAATGTATGGATCCTTTTAAAAAGTCGATAAATAACAATTCATGTCATTGTTTTGTTCGAAAAGGATTATTTTTATTCGTGTTAAACTGATTTCGTTAAATAATTAACTTGTATTAAAAAACAGTGATGAAGAAATTCATTCATTCTTTCGATTAGACATATGTTAAATATGATACTTATTTTTATAAACAGAGAAAGTTAACAAAACTATTCAAACCAAGCATATATAATAAATAATTGTACATAGACATTGTGTGCTTAGTATTTTTGTTGCTTCCAATTTATTTTAGAAGTGATAACTTCAAATTGAATATAAATCTTTGATATATAACAAATCGACCTAAGTTTTCTGCAAGTACAAAGAAAAGATATCCCGATAGTAACTTTGAGATTTATTAAAATTTTCAAGTGCCTAGCTGCTCCAGACGCATAAATATTTTATCAAAATTTTTGAATACAAACAATGAATGTCCCAAGAAAATTTAGAGTCGTAATAACTTCAAAACATGCAGATAAAGTTGTTCTTTAAGAAAGGGTTGTAAATATTGTCTTGTCATAACTGAAACAAATGCTTTGCTACGCAGAAAATGTTTTTACTCTATCCACAAACTATTTTTTATTTTAATCATATATATTAAACACTTCTACATTTCTGAAAATGCTGTTTATTTTATTAAAATACTAATTAGAAAATTAAATTGTTAAAATTGCATGAGCCACATTGCGTAATTAATACATTCATAGAAACTAGAAAATAATAAGCAACAATTGTGAGATTTTTTCCCAAAACTCCTTAATAAGTTAGCTTTTTTCATGTTCCATAGCATACGCTTTGGAATCGAAAACATTACATTTGAATGATTTTTTTTTCGGTCTTTTTCGTTCCCTAGCTCTACCTCTAAGATTCTCTGATAAATGTCAATCTCTTTATTTCCTCAGACATCATGCCAGCGTCCCGCAACTCTACCAAGTACATATTATGAATGCCTATCAGTGATCTTCCAGAGTGACAGAATCCATTCAAATAGGCTACTCTAGTGCATCAGCAGCACATATCCGTTAATCGCCGCTTGTTAAGTCAGCCTTGTTATGCCTTGAAAACTTTAAATCTATTCAACAAACTTAATTGAATGTACAATTTGTTTGTCTATAGGCAGAAAACTACCAGAAACTGTGATATATGACACGATTATCCATTGGCTTAGTTATTTGCTAAAATAAAAAAATGATCCAATTGTCTGAGATAATGATGGGATAATCTAAAATTTCCTCGTTCAAAGAAAAAAAATATTTTTGTTTTTATTTAGAATTTCTTAAATTTTTATTTAAACAAAAGTAAAAGTCGTTCTGAATAGTGTTATTACTCTAGTCTTACTGGTAAAATATTTTAATTACGAAAATGAAAAACAATTTGTATTCATAACAATATCTACGATAACTGCTTGTTACTCAATTGCTTAAACTCACTTTTTCGAAGAGAGTAGAGATAGAAAGCTAAGGCTTGGGTAGGACTAGTGGTTAGCTAATTAATCTCGCTACGCTTTGTTTTTAGGATCGGATGGGTGGAAGGAAATTTTCGACATCAGACAATTCAAAAATCAATTTATGAAACTACTAGTACTGGGACTCGAACCCATGAGACTCGTAACCGAAGCTAACGACGTTGACCACTGCACCACGAACCCAGTATTATATTAATTAGTCCAAACTTATTTATGACCATCCACCGGTTTTACTCATCTATGAACATTTTCAAGTATGCTGAAACATCAGTTAAAATAGTCACTTTCTTAACAAAACCGCCCATGACCGTAGAATAAATAGTTGCTTCATTTTTACTAATGACAAATTGAGTTAGAGATAATTTATGAACAATCTTCATAATTAAGTAAACTCATTGAGTAAAATAAAAAAAGTTTCGCTTGTCAGGAAACGATGTTTAATTGAATTTAATAAAAAAATCAAAGGCGTCTCGTGATTAGAGGCAAGATTACTTGAAAATCCCTGTAGCGATTTACTGCAAGGGCTATCGCAACAAAAGCTGCGTTGGGGGAGCGCTAAAGTAAAATAATCCACTTTTACGTCATTTTACGTTTGTGGACGCCCTTGGGACTTAGCGAACAAAAAAAACCGTTAAAAATATTTTCGTAAATGACAACCTTTTTATGTTACACGTCGAGAGATATTAAAAAAATATATGACGCAGTATTAAGGATGCTTTGGACACGTTTTACGACCTCGTTCATTGACAGCCGTAAGATACTTCTAAGAAAAATGTTATTTATGTGCAGGAAAAACAACAAAAAATACTAAATACGGAAACATATAAGTATCTTCAATATTTCAAGCGTTCTTGACCGATTGGTTTCCAACAAGTTTTCTTTAACTCAATGTTCTATCACTTTTAAAGTGTTAACGGTCAATTCTTGGTGGAAAGGCATTGTATTTTAAAAATAAACCACAATTTTGTTGTACTACTTCATTATCAGTCGGTATCATTTGGTAATGCTTGTGATGAGTAAAACCGCTCCTGATCATTATAAACATAAGGAAGTAATACAAAAAAATTGTATTTTATTTTATTAAATATAATGCATTTCCACCAAGAATTGACAGTTAACACCTAAAAGTGGGAAGTGTAGATATATTAATGGCTTACATCAAGTGGTCGGGTTGGAATTTTTAAACCTAAAACAAATGGAAGATGTTTCCATTCCAAAAAGTTATCAATTTTTTTATAGTTTACGTCATTTAGTCGAGACTTGCTCTGTCGACTTTAAAATGAGATTCAATCATTTACTCATTTTCAATTTTTTTGAGAGTTACATCGATTGATCAAAACACAGTCGATATTATTTCACACTTCAAATTATTACAAACAAATTGTGTTTCATTTAAAAAATAAAATGTTCTATCCCTACAATTTTTGAAAAAGGGGGTTAAAATATAAACTTAAAAGCAACTTTTGGCTTGAATCCTATTATAAAAACGACCGAATAAAAGTCGATGAGCTTTTCGTTTCTTTATAATAGTTTAAATTAAATTCAAATAAGTACACAATTCGACAACATGAGAATAGATTCTAGCCGAATGATGCAGATGATTATCAGAGAAGTTATTTGAAATTCGGAGAATAAAAAAGTTGAACCGAAAATACAGTGATGATGGAGTCAGATATCTAAGATTGCTGAATAATGTTCCTTCAGATATCAATAGTTCTGTGCTGTTGATAGAAATGGCGTAGATTTACAAAATTACTCCAGCTCTTAAGTAAGAATTAGAGAGTTATACTATTGTAGATATATCACACAATTTTTTTTGCCGAGCGCGGTGTCTTTTGAAGCTCAGGGCAGGGTTCCGGGAAATAAACTGAACCCGCCGAGCGCAGGTTCTTTCTTTGGTAATGTAAAGACTAGTCATCAGCACATGACTATCTGCCTGCATATGGCGTATAATGCAATTATCTGGGCGCACTATTCGTCAAAGACACCAGGAGTAAATAAACCAGGAGAAAGATATCATTAGATGCAATTTGTATTTATCTCAAGGCTGGCAGAAGATAGAAATAAACTTTTAAGACATCGACTGAGGGTGCTTGATGGAATTTCAATATCAAATTTGAATTTGGATTATTGAGATTTTGTACACATCCATGTATTTCTTGATTCTCTAAATGTTAACTCAGGTATCAGTGTGGCTCTCAGACGTATAATATTTTACCTCGTAAATAATATTTGTCGTATTTATATCTTCTATATAAACGTTAGACACTGTTTACTGTCTGTCAGTTCGAGTCTATTCGTGTGCTGGAATGCCTGAAGATGCCGAAAGGCGAAACCCGGGTCGTTAGCGACACAATACATGGAAGTGTACAAAATCTCAATAATCCAAATTTGATATTGAAATTCCATCAAGCACCCTCAGTCGATGTCTTAAATTATATCAAATTTGAATTATTGAGATTTTTTGAAATAAAATGCATGGAAGTGTACATAATCTCAATAATTCAAATTTGATAGAAATAAACAGTTAGGAATCAATGTTGCTTCCAAGGTTTGTATCTTTCTTTCGATGTTGACGACGGATGAATAGGTGTTTTCCGATCGAAGGTTGGTGAAAGACTGATAATTTTTCCTATATTTGTTTGTTGCGCTGTGTCAAGTCTACCGATAATCGTTTATGACAATTTTCACGGTCACAGAAGGTCTACGATAACAATCACGTATTTATCACACATAATTATATTTCCGCTGACTTCAGTTGGTGAAACATTCTCTCGTTTGGTGACTGTCATTGTGTGAAAATGATGACTGGTCGTCTACGCTTGCCAGACACTTGAATGATCACATTTTACGATACGGCGTGTCGTGTATTCCCACAAAAGTGTACAATTGACACAGCGTTCTCCAGTTTTCCATAATATTCACGATCTTTACCCATAAAAAGTACTACCGAAGACCTTTAATAAATTTTGGGTATTTTATTTTGTTGTCTTTGTGAATTTTTTGTATTTTAATATATTTTTTTAACGTTCCCTTAACTCTTTTAGGTTTCAGTTGAAAATGAATAAGATCATCTTTCTAGACGTTGAATCAAATTAAATTCAGTAATCAACTCTCAAATAAGCTACGGTCTTTCCCTAACCACTTTAAACAAAGTGTTTATGCGTGAAAACTGTTATTATTGGTAATGTCATGAAGTACTTTACGACCGGCATGCGCCAGCTAAGGGTGAGGTTTCACGTTTTAATGGGTGACACGTGGGGAGGAGTTTTCGCACGTGCACGTGTGTGTATAGAATTTTTTCAGGCCTGTAGCCTTAACAATTGACTTTACAATATAAATGTCTGATTCGTAAATGAGGTAATCAAGAATTTTTTTTGTGATTGTATTTTAAAAAAATTCACACGTTTATGAAGCGCCTTTATAAATGTAGAAAATGTAAAACTATCTACCGTATACAGGTTGATTATTTCTATAATATTTATTTTAAAAAAGCGAAACCGGTCCTGATCATTATAAATATGTGGAAGTAATACGAATGAATTGTGTTTTATTTTTTAAATATAATGTCTTTCCACCAAGAATTGACAGTTAACACCTTAAAAGTGACTATAATATTTACACAACACAAACATTTAGCAATATTGAGATGGGAAACATTTTAAACAGTTTTCATTCAAATATTCTATTAAGTTCCAAATGTTGAACACCCGATATCACTATTCATAAGGGGTTTTTATAAATTGTCTTATTTAAAGTTACCAGCAGATAGAATCTTTTTTTCTAAAATACTTTGCAAGAATTCATGCAGTAAAAGTATATAAAGTCTCCCCTTAATAAATAAAGACAGGAAATCGAGAGCCCGCTTTGTACACATAGTTTCAGTAGATACATGTTAATGCCGTATTTACAATATAATTATTTTTCACATTTCAATAAGCATTCGCTTAAAAGTAATCACAAAAATTATTTAATATTCATAATTACTATCCCCCATCCGTTTCTTGCTTGTTTCTGAAATTAGTGTCTCATTGTATGAATGATTAAATTAATAATAATTCAAAAATTCAGATTCAAAACAGGGTTTATTATTATATTTTGTGCATTAGCAAACAATTTTTATTTGGATCATAATATTTAATATCATGTTTTACGGCTAATTCTGTTGATTTTTTTTAATGTGGATGGTTTTTAGAAAATCATAAATATCTTCAAAGAGATCCAACTTTGTTATTAAATTTTTCTCTGATCGATATATTGTCACCGCAGCTGTTTTTCTACCTTCCAAAAAACAATTAACCCTTTAATCGACTGTTCGTGATTAGAAATTTGTACACAATTGATATTTTACATTTGATTTCTTGAAAACAATTCTTCTTTGATTCATGATCTCCTTACTATAAACTAACGAAGTATAAAACATAAACTCTTATGACAATATGAAAATTCATCTGTAATAAGTTGAAAGTTCTCTGGCATTTACTTACTAACCAAAAATATTCTGAAGAGATTTGCTATGGATTCATCGTTATACAAAGCATTATGATGTGTGAGAGATTACAAAATTCTTAATAGAATATTCCATCATTATAGTTTTGCACGAGACAAATAACTCACGGGTAAGGATAAGGTTAGGTTAAGTTGTGATTTACATAGAAAAACTCTATTTATTTCTACAAGAATCATCAAATAAGGGTAATAGATGATAGCTATTTTGGCGTATGTCATTATTTATTTTCAATTGTTTTTTGTAGTCTCAATGCAATCCATAATATTGACTGTAATTTTGCCAATTTATGTAACTCTCATAAAATACGAAAATGAGTTAATGATTTCATCTCATTTTGAAGACGACAGAGCCGGTCTCAGCCAAGTAAATTACAAAAATAAATTGATCACATTTTGGAAGGGAAACATGATTTTACGTTGGTTTTACGTTTAAAAATTCTGATCCTGCAACTTGATGTAAGCCACTATTATATCAACACCATATCTGCAAACCAGAGAATTCACAGGAGTGCATTTTAAAGATTCATAACGCAATTCACCATATAATGGTTTCGAAAAAAATTTCAATTTTATGGGATGCATCAACTGGCCAAAGCACCGTCAATATGTATTTTGGCTTACATACACTTATACATACACTTCACAGAAAAAAAAATGTTAAAAGTAATGTGTATTTTAAAAAAATATATGTAAAAATAATATTGTTTGTAATTCAGCCACATTGTAAAAAATCGTCATTGTTCTACGTCAGTGTTCTACTGGGAATTACGTAATGTATAACTTAATAAGAAAATGTATGTCACTGTTAACGCTATTATTAAAATAGGTATAACTCAATAAAAAGTCCTTTGTTATTATTTGATTATATCATTTGAATAATCATACATAGAAGAAAGTATCAGAAAAGAAATAACGCTACTTTGGTAACCTTTCTCTGCTGTATTTAATTATTATACATTTCTACGATAAGATTCAAGATATAACAAGAAAAAATATTCGCAAAACCAAGATAGGGTCCGTTCGACTGCTTTTACATTGAACATGACAGGTGCAATCCTCAAATTTACGACTCACTATAAAACGGCACAAACTTATTGACTGGGTGTTTGACCCCAGGCTGTAAAATTGTAATGTTAGGGTTGAAATAAAATGACCCCTGACCTTCTATTGCGCGCAAAGTCTCAATAAAAAATAAGAACCGACTTCTTGAACGAAAACTCGACATGGCAAAGCAATTATGATTTGAAAATTTAATAATTTTAACATAAAGCAAAAACTTTTCGTTCTGATGAATATAATTAGTAATTGATATGAGAAGTGACGTATTTTTGTTTGTATCTGTGACTAGAATATATTAGAAAGTTTGCATTTGTTTATTGATTAAATAATATCAATTATTTGAAAGAATTTTAATTAAAATACAAAACATTCAATAATCGAAAGTTTAGTAATAAATTAAGTTTTATTCAAAAATATAAAATGACAATACTCTGACTTACACATTAACAAAGAAGTCTTTCGCAGTGAAAATTTCAGAAACTCTGATGTAGAATATTGTTATAATTAATTATAAGTAACCTTTTTAATTTCGTCATTAAATTACATCAATATTGATTGTTTAATTCTTAATATATTTTACACATTTTATATAATAATATAAATGGTTTATGTTCCATTTGTCATTATTAAAAAATCGCTACGTTAAATTATCAATAAAATAATGAATAATAAATTAAACAAAAAGTTACTTGACTTTATATGTCCATTAGTGTTCAGACAACCGAGATCACTTTCCCAAATTGAGCTTAGTTCTGGGTAAAATCCCGTATAGATTATCTACATAGGCTGCGTATCATGTAGATTCGAATGAAACCAGGAACCACTTAATCCACGCGATTAATCTATTAGCTGTGTACCCCCTCCCTTCCGCGGTAAATCAAGAGGCAAACTGTGACCTTCACCTTGGCTTTTGTGACCTTGATTTGTAACCCTCGAAGCGCGCCGCCCTACTGCAAGGATCAGAGCAGTGGGGTGCAGTATAGGACAACTTATCGTGCACAAATACTTAACTTACATCAATTGCATCGCTGTTTGGATATATAAGGTTTGAAAGAGTATCAACCAAATGAGACATAATTGAATCACAAAATGAATGTTTGTTATTTTGTTTTAAGTATTAAACAAGTTTTTCTAATGTAACTGTATCGATATTTATTATATCTATGTGTCATGGCTTCAAAAATATAGACGAATCTTTTTTACAACAACGATCTTTTAATGGAATAAAAACTCGACGTCACTGAGAAAATTCAAAAACGGAGTTTGACATAAAATGTCACAAATAGTATTATTATGACGTTAAATACCTCTTAATATTTTACCGTAGATAATAAATGTTGTTGATTGAATTGGCATCTACTTTTTAGAATTCAATAATTTGGGATAAAGTATCAAAATATTCAGTTCAACAAAATGTTATTTATTAGCTTAACGCCATTGTCATAGCTATAACTACAGTTCTAACGATGGCTTTAATCCGAAAATAGCTATCAACTAACAAATAAACTTTTTTAGAACTAAGTACTTTGATATTTCATCATATTTTATAACAAATGATCGCACGTATTAGAGGAATTTACTTTTATATAGGAAACGTACATTGTCTTAAAATATTAAATCAAAAAATTTCACAGGATATTTCTTTTGGAGTATTGAGATTTTGTACACTTCCATGTATTTTGTCACTAATGACCAGGGATATTTCTTTATTGATTATACTTTTTATCCAAAATTTATTAAAAACGGTAGCTGATAATGACAAGAATTAACATATCAAACAGCAAAAGCAAGCTTTTACCGATAGATATCCAAGCTTATTCCTTCATTTCATTCCATTCAAAGCTACGTTTTCCACTTGTGTAAAATATATATATATATATACGCCATTGGTCAAACCCAAATTCCCTGAAGGGTCTCAACCAAGCGGTTTTGGGGTTTTCGGGCTCTAAATGAATTGTTTATCGTGTGGCGCCCTCGTGGTGGCTTTGAATGTTTGACAAAGGTTTCCGCAAAGGGATTATGGCCACTAAAAGCAATGTGGCAAAATAAAGAAGAGACTTTCAAAAAATATTTGCGACTATATCGAAACACAGCGATACAGAACTGGAGAGACATTTCAGCTTTTCATTGGTGTATATTATGTAACTTATTTTTCCGTATTTATTATTCCAAGTACTGCTTTTAAAGAAGAATAAATTTTGTTTGTTACCTCGTGTTTTTAATAATTTTACGAATGAATTTCGACGTCTTGCAACATTTTTTGTGTTCACCCTTATTTCTAAATATCATTATTTATTATTATTGAGCCATATCCACTTCCTAAACAGACGGTATGCCAATCACACAGTGCCTTCGAGATTATCTCTCACCAGTCAAGTGCTTTCGTTCCACCCATGACACTCCGGGATTCTGCATTTTGGCCGAGTACATACTTTGAATAATATGCGATGGTCTTTTAGGTCCTTGTCCTCAATTATAACGCCATACTACCGTATTATAGCAAACGAAGTCCACAAAAAAATCATTCAAATTTTGTATATTAAGGTCTTTTTCTGAAATATCATCATCATATTATGAAATTTTTCATTCATTTTTTTTTACAATGTTCGCTCCCAAAGTGGAGCATATGGCGTCCTGGTGGAAATATCTCAACAGAAGTTTTTTCTACGAAAACTGCTTGTTACTCAGTTGCTCAACCTCTTCTTTTTGAAGAGATGGATTTCAGGGATGAAAGGATAGGACTAGAACAGGAGAAGTGGTTAGCTAATCGCTCTCGCTATGCCCCGTTTTTAGGATCGGATGGGTGGGAGAAAATTTTAGACATCACAAACATTCATGCCTACGAACAGAAATTCACATCGATTTAAAAATCAATCTATTAAACTGTTCCGTACCCGAGACATCTGCTACCGTAACTAACGACGTTATATTCAATGAAGTTTCATACTTATATAGATATATATATATATATGTATATATATATATATATATATAAACATTACAAAATATCAAGTTAATATAGTTTTTAAGACACAGTGGTAATAATAATTATCCTTATTTTAAATATAAATAAGTGATCAAAAATGTTAGTTAATTGCCAGCTCAAGTTCACCCGTGCACTTGAATACCTGAAGATCCCTGGTCCGTACTGACAAAACTTAACAAGTGTACAAAATTAAAGCGATTCGAACTTAACATTCGTAAAATGAACAGGTTCACAAAATTAGCATATTAGAGCGGAAAGTTACTTCAACACTTGAAATCCATGTACCAATTTCAATCAAAAATGATTTTGTGAATAAATTCTGGTTCAAGTTTACATATTTCCACACTCCCTGCATGTGTTTTGTATTTGTGTTGTCTACACACTCAGTTCTATGGGTATGCATCAAATAACAGGGAAAATTAGATTAAAAATAGTAGCACTGTGCCAATTTTGAAGAAGATGAATGGATTCGTTACTTTGCCAATGCGTTATGAATCTTTGAAATGCCCTACTGTAAAGTATCATGTTTACAGATACAGGATTATACGTAGGGAGTTTCAATTTATAAAATTGTTAGTAATGTATTTTTAATGTTATATTCATTCTACTGATTTAATATTTGAAAACTAGAAAATCTCTAGTGACAAATTATAAAGTGGTAGTATGGTAGCTCCATTGTAAATACTGAGCAAGAATAATTGCTTATTTTTTATTAATTCTCGGTTTGAAAATCTGAATCGAAAAATAATCTCTCCCGCATTTTTTCGGCAATATTTAACTCATCTTTCATTTGCGATTACGGTTCGTGAGGAATAAAACAAAAGAAATCGGCGAATTCCACGAGAAGAATACAAAAAAACAGTAGCGCTGGCTGTGGAACCGTAATTGTTTGTCGCGTGATTTAGTGGAACGCTGGCTTGCGTGAAATGTAATTATTTCCACTGGCGACTTTCGCACGGTTCGCTCAGTTCCACAACCGGCCCGCACGTGGACAAACTAGTCAAATTATATGATAAGTTTTAGCAAAGTAATGACATCATAACATCTCAGAATTAGTGTTTTATTTATTTAACTAAAAAAATAATATGATTAAATTAAGTTCAGTAAATTGAATACACATCAGTTTCAAATGTTCACTATATAGTTCGGAACCCATCTCAATAATCTTAACAAACGGTGCTAAATATTGTTCCACAGCTTCAAGAATAACAACAAATCCGATAAAAATAATAATATAATTTAAGACATCGACTGAGGGCACTTGATGGAATTTCAATATCAAATTTGGTTTAATGAGATTTTGTACACTTCCATGTATTTTGTCACTAACGACCCGGGATTACTTGCCAATTCTGAACGAGCAGCTGAACCTTCCTAATTCTACGTTACTGTATCCTATACGTTGAAACACCCAACAGATGTCACTAAATGTGGAATGATTGTATATATTTACCGTTTCGTCGAATTGCATCCCGTCGAAACCCACAATGCTATTATAATTGTAAAATCAGTGGTAATTTTAAAAGTAGTTGGAAAGCGGCAATTCGCCACTATGTTAATGTGTTGTTTACAAAATAAGGATTAAAACGATTCTCGAAATGTTAACTCAGGTATCAGTGTGGCTCCCAGACGTATAATATTTTATCTCGTAAATAATATCTGTCGTATTTCTATCTTCTATATAAACGTTAGACACGGTTTACTGTCTGTCAGTTCGAGTCCATTCGTGCGCTCGAATGCCTAGAGATGCCGAAAGGTGAAACCCGGGTCGTTAGTGACAAAATACATGGAAGTGTACAAAATCTCAATAATCCAAAAAATAATAATAATGTTAAAATACTCAATCGAGTAGCTAATAACGAATTGTAAAATATTGAATTCTTATGAATTATAGCATTAAAATACCAACTATTTTTAATTCACTAATAATGGATTGATTTACGCAAAATTTACAGTTTAGATTTAAATAAACAAATACGTGGCTAAAATATTTTCGGATTCTCTATTTATAAAAAGAAACAGCGAAAAGAAAAATATTTCTTTTTGCATTATAAATATTATTGCATTAAAATTTATTTATATTTCACGTTTTGTCTTATTGTTAAGTTGAGCAAAAGTTGTATTTATTTAGCAAATCGATCTTAACAAATTATAAAATATGCACATAATGTTTTTGTTACTTGTAACCTTATTATATCATCCACGGACGGAAAGCAATTAGCAAAAAAACTTTCCATAATTGTAATAATTATAAATGTGTATCAGCTCTGAAGCTATGCGGTTCAAATTATCCCAAAACATTTCACGACGGCCTTCCCCACGAATCCAACTGAGATATCTCGTCCTGCTTTGGCGACGAATTGTCACGACAGCATCCATCACCTGGTGACCTAACAAATATGTTAAGCTTATTTCTGGATTTTTCTGACAACGTCCCATAACGAAATAAGAGAACAAGAAAGCTTAGTAAAAGTTCGACCGAAATGAAAGGACACCATTTCTAACTGTATGCCTCGAGTGCTTAAGTAGATGTTTCGTTGAATGTAATATTGCAAATCACATGAAAATGCGTTGAATTTCCAGAAAAGAAAAGAAACCTTATCAATACTTTTTCATGGAGACAATAAATCTTTTTGTGAAACTCTTCCTAATTTATTTTTAAATCGAATAAAATAATAAAAATATATATTTTTATTAACATTCGAAAACGGTTTAAATTTGTGTAGGTGAGTAATTTTAGATGCTGAAATGCAAAACCCGGAATGTTAGTGACAAGCATTATGGCAGAGTATAAAATTTGAACGATTCTAATTTGATATTAAAATTCCATTAAACGCCCTCATTCGATATCTTAAATTATTATTAGTGCCTTAAACAAATACTTGTTTCATACATTTAGCACTTTGTTTATTTTTCTGAGAAAACCGAAAAATATCAGGACATTTTAAATTCAGGATTAATCGTGGATCCACTTTGCGTGTGTCAATAGCTTCAAGGCATGTCACATGTGCTTAATTTTTAAAACCACTTGAAGAGTAAAGCATGCAAATTCAAGATGTAAAATTTTGTTTGAAAAGGGTCTTATTTTTCTATTACTCTTGTCGAGACCTGAACACATTTGATTGCTAGGATAAAATTTGAATTTTTGAGAATCTGTACATTTCCATGTATTTCGTCACAAACGACTAGGCATTCGCCTTTCAGCATCTTCAGCCATTCGAGCACACGAAACCCGGGTCGTTAGTGTTGAAATACATGGAAATGTACAAAATCTCAACAATTCAAGTTTTATATTGAAATTCCATCAAACACCCTCAGTCAATGTCTTAAATTATATCAATTTTGCTAGGATAAAGCCTTAACAGTAGACCACAGAGGCTCACTATTATTGCCATCAGAATGATTTTATTTTCACTCATTTTAAAACTGTGGTTAGCAGTACTGGGGTAAGTGGATTGTAAATCAATTTTTAAGATTATCACATATCTGCAAAACGTAGTTCTTCATTAGTCTGATAAAAACAACTTGAATTTATTATGTATTTGAGAAAATCTGGATGAGATCTTTAATAATGAATTATGTTGTTTTTGTATTGTTTTTTAACTGTCATAAAATAAAGGATCGATTTACTTCGTAAAACGACTGTATGAGTCGAGAATCTTAGTATTCATTTAATAGCATTCAAATTTAATTTAATTCCCAAGCTGGTGACAGATCGAAAAAGTTATCATACGAAAAACTTTGAAGTCACATTTTGTTTTACTAAGAGCGTACTTACGCAGAGTTATACCCTGAGTATAAAATCTGTGTGTGTGGGAGTAGAAGGCAGTTTTGTATGATTCCATATGCACGTACAGAAGGCAATAGGTGGTGTGGAATTTATTCGTTAGAAAAAAATAAACTACCAAAGTCTAACGACTTAAAAAATAAAGTACAAAGAAAACGGATACGGCACTTTTTTTCTATTTGCGAGTTTTCGGAAAATAAAAAGCGAAAAGCGTATGTTTTTTATGTTCACCATATCAAACGATCATTTTCAAGATGTATGTAATAAAGAAAATTCACGTAGTGTATATATTATATGCTATGCTTTATTTACTCATCAAAACCGGTTTAGTTTCATCTGATAAACAATCAAATCGAACAAGGCTTTATATATATAAACCAAATCATTTTAAATAATACAGTTAACTTAATGGTGATGAAGTACAGATAGTTCCCTATACATCGTTACAAAACAAATTATGACTAATCCTTCATTGTTTTTTAATCGAATAATAATTTTTGTTCAACCATGCACGCTGCCAATGTCGACAAAATGGCCTCCTAATGGAGGTATCTCAACAGAAATTACACTTCGTTGTTAGTATCGGATGGATGCGAGGGAATTTTTAGATTGTAGATATTACAAACATACATGCTTACAAATCCATAAATCGATTTAAAAATCAATTTATGAAACTGTCTTTGGGAGACGAAGCCGTGATAAACCTTAACCGACGTCAACGACGTTGATCACTGCACCGACGAAAAATTGACCATTCAGTTTAATATTTTATTGTATTGCAGTATTTTGCGGACAAGAACTACATATCAACTCAGAGAAACTTTCTATTAGACACTGTCATTTTTAAGCACAAGTATTGTACAAAATAGTCAAGTGTCGGTACGGTGTGCAAGTCGTGGGATGTTTTAGGCGTTTCAATTTACGTGACACGGGCTACTATCAAATAAGACGTTGATTACTATGAAAAGATATTGATTCATTTGTAAACAATTTTGAATTTATAAAAAGATACTACTGTTTGGTATTTTAAGATTGTTTATTTTATAAAGGACTAGCGAGTACCCGGCACGCGTTGCAATGCCACTCAAAGAAAGAAAGTGCTTGTACTTTAATTCTGTTTATTGAAGTGCTTTTGGAGTCAGAATATTTTTTGTTTTTCTGTCTGGTGCGTACACGAATAAATCAGAAGGTTTTCCGAGATGTCCCTATGTGTACGAATTTGATTCATTATTTTAGATTCTAGACATATCTGGATTGTGAGATTGATTTTTATATATATACAATAAGACCTACTGTAAGTTAAAAATTCAAAAGATGAGTGTCGGGCTCGGGCCGGGCAGGTCTGATTGTACTATGCTTATATCCTTCGCGCAAGTGCAAACAATAAATTAACAAAGTTTTATTGGAATCGGATGAACGGTATGGCAGTGCATAAGATACAAATAAACCCACATAGATTTTTAAATATTAGATTGTTTTTTTTCCAATTTTGTGTGATGGGTATAAACTTTTTACCTCGTGTTATCCCGTAAAAATCATCAGTTATTTATTATTATTGGGAAATGTCTTCATCTTATAGTTAAGTATGTACTTAGTTTTCGCCTTTGTATTTATTATGAGAAATGTGATTTAAGAAAAAACATCGCAATGTTATACAAGTGGGAATAAAGAGGCACTGGGCTTACAGAAGTTTGTATGTGAACTTTCTCGATGCGTATTGAAGTGAAATAAAACAGCTGTGCTCAAGAAATTACTTACAATAACCCTTAAAGGGATTCTGAAAAAATATTCGTTTGGTGAAATTGCATTATATTTCATTTAATATATCGACTGAGGGTGATTCAATATAAAATTCTTCAATATAAAATTTGAGTGAAGAAAGTAAAATATATTTTCAAAAGACAGTGATAATAATTATATTAACTAATTTTCTTTATTATTTTTTATATAAATATATTTTACTATATCCACTCCCAATGTGAAGCATGTACTCGTAATGGAGGTATCTCAACAGAAGTTTTTTTTCTACGAAAACTGCTTATTACTGAGTTGCCTAATCTATCTTTTGGGATGAGAGTATAGACAGAAAGATATATAAACGATACAAACAGTTTACTGTTCTTACATGCATTTGAATGCCTGAGCATCTTGAAAGGCGAAACCAGGTCGTTAAAGACAAAGTATATGAATATATTTTAACATTCAAAATTTGCATTATATGTATCCATAATCAATTGAGAAATCAATTTATCAAATTTCACCGATATAATTCAATGCCAAGAACTTAAACAACATTTGACCACTCAGTTACAGGCTGAGCATAATAAAGAACTGATAATACGAAAAAACTTTAAATCACTAAATCTTTTTTTATGTTTTCATTATACATTCATAGCTAATTAAGTGGTGAAATATAAACTTTTAAATATATCTCTGTTTAACTATATCTGCTCCCAAAGTGGAGCATATGACCTAAACATTCTATTGCAGGTATCTCAACAAAAGTTTTTCTACGAGACCAGCTTGTTACTCAGTTTCTCAAGCTCTCTTTATCAAAGAGAGTAGGGAAAGATGGACAGGTCTAGTGGTTAGATAATCGCTCTTTCACACGCCGCTTTTGAGATCGGAAGGGTGGGAGGAATTTTAGGCGTCAATATTCATTAAATCGATTGAAAAAATAATTTTTGAAACTGTCCATACTGGGATTCGAACCCGTGAGATCCGTAACTAAAGCCAACGACGTTAAACTCTGCACCACGGACCAGACAATCTATCTCTACTCGTGTCTTATTAATATTTGTTCTTTATCGCATCATGACACCTTAATTATTCTCTTAAGGCTTAAACAGTTGTTTAAAGAAGCGATTGAGGACGCCTGATGTAGTGTGTTATTCTGAGTCATAAATCCGAGGGGCGAGACGACAAAAAGTGAAAATAAAGCTTTCAGATCCACTGGATATCATAAAAAAGATAAGCTATCTGTTTTTTATTTGTATCTGTACTCCCGCTGAAGCCTGCTGTGAAGTGCTTGTTTTATAGATAGAAAAGTGAACTTACTTATTTATATATGACTCTTACTGAAAACATTCCACACTTATTATTTGCCTGTCGAATAAAAGAATTCGATTGAGATTTACTGTCTATTTTATCAAAACAGTATCTTTTGATATTCTTAAAACGTATCTCTGTTTTTCAAAAACGTTTTGGTTTGTTTAATAATAAAGATTTTGTTTTAACAATTTCTACTCAAATAACATGAATAATTATAACGGAATGATTCATATCGTAATAACTGTAGAGAATATAGTTAGACTATTAAACTATAGACATTCAAAAATACAACGAATTAAATTATTTTATATTTTTTTAGTAAACCAATTTAAAGAACACTGGCTTATTTTTGTTGGCCTCATAGTCTAATGATTAATAATTTTAAGCGTTCGTAGTACTCGGTTGCGTATTCAATAATGTGAATATCAAAAAAAATCTTTTAAAGGGAGAGGTTTTAAATTCTTAAATCCTCAGTAATTTGAACATGACTATATTTAATGAACTGTTTTCACAATTAGTGTAGTACATTCACAAATGGCTCCACGATCGATATATTCACCAGGATCACAAAAAAGTATACAAAATGTGGTTCTGCCATAATACTGTTTTCGTATTAAGTCGCGTTGTGGAAAGAAGTCGTGAAAAATTGACTGCATACAGCAGGTGGCGATGGGAAAGCAGTTTTTTTGAAAGATTTAATCAAAGTAGTATATAATACTTACCAAATAATGTGCCTGCTGTTTGGTGATTGATTGACACATTTGAAACGAAATGATGCGCAGTGTACTTACCTGAAAACGATAAAAAACACATTATTATATTATATTATGATCAGAAATGATTTAGTGGTTACCAAACACGTTATTTTGTTTCGTATAGCGGCAGTATAAATTATAATAAATATGTACAGACAATGACATTGAAGAAAATTCAGCTATAAATAACCTTCGAAAATTGCTCTTTGCTTTGATCATATATACTCTCCGTGTATTGCAAAATAAGGTCGAGTCTTTTAAGCACTTTCGTGTAATTTGAAGCATGTGACAAGCCTAATATATCGTTACTCTTAGATTTTGAACGATACTCGAGGCATTTTATAATATATAGTGGGTACAGCTAGTAATGTAGTCAATCAGAGACAGCTGAGCCAAAAGCAATTGAATAATATAGAGAACTTTCATGATATTAACCAAATTCAAAGAGATAAAACCACTTGGATAGTAATTACACAATAATTATTGTACATTTTAAAATTTAAAATTGTACTGTTAAACTAACATTCTTTTATATCAATAACTTTTTGTTAAACAATAAATATTAAATCAATGTAGAATCTGTGTTTTTACTACAAAAATATAATTATAATTTTAAAAAATAGCCACTGTCTAAATAAACCAAAATATTATGATAAATTTATCAAGATAAAATATAGCCCAATTTAACTTCATTGTGTATATATTTCTTTGGTCCTGTGGGATTTAAGAACCGTTATAATCGTAAACATCTTCTTTAAGATATATTGTATACTGTATAGTTGAAATACTGTCACAATTTAATAAATTGGTATTGGTTAATATTCGTTGACAATTTTAAGCTTTTACAACAATGAATTTATTCTTCCAGATAATCCTTTACTATATTTTTGAAATCTTCGCTTTCATTTGGTGTTGTAATTTTTGATTTACGATTTAAATCCTGTAATATTTAACTTTATGGTATGAGAAATGAACGCAAAATGCTTAGCTATAAATATGCTCATGGACCGTTAGCCTTCTCGCGAATAAAAATACCGTTCTTGAAATATAATGTATGTAAATTCAGAATTTTCCACATTATGCACACTCCCGGGAAAGTCAGGAAAAAATCGGGAGGAGAGGGGTGCTGTTATGATATGGGAGGGAGCATCGTTGGTGGAATACAAATTTTTTAAGTCGCCCTCTTAGAAATACAAAAAAAATCTTTTGGAGAATTTTGTGATGATGTTATTATATTAGCTCTGAAGAAAATATACGCAAAATCATTTTAGTTTTATTCACTTTAGAGTGGCAAAATTTTTTTTTTATATTACGTAGATAAATCGTTGTACGCCATCCAATGTACAGTATGGTAATAATAGAGATTACGCGGACGCTTCAATACTAGACTCAAGCTCCTACATATTATTAGATTAGGTACATTGCCTGTAAAGGAATCATAATTATCCTTCTATTTGGGTCGAAAATTACATGTTTATATTATACATTCGATCTTTGTAAATTAAAATATTAAATGTTGAATTTTTCAATTCATTATTTGAAATCTTGGGTACCTATGTTGGCTTGTGATGTATTTTCTTCTCAAATTATACTTGACTGACTTTAATATAAAATTGAACTTAATGACTTCATTATTCCACAGGAGGTAAAACCATGTCACAGTTAATAAAACAACCAGCTAAATATCAAAGTTATCAATTTTAATTTAATATTAAAAACAAATTTCCACAAAGTTTCAACCGAATCCATCAAAAACGTCGACAGATCTAAATTAGTTTAAATATTCAAAAATATCTAGATTATTGTAAATAATCTGTTAAGGATTAAAAAATTAAAAAATGAAGAATAGAGCAATTGGCTAATAGCTATTCGCTCTTCTGAAATACCTTCTAATAATGATAACATGGAGCAATAAAAATTATAATCAGTGTAACCGATAATACAATATTGGTAATCAATATGTTTTACTTCGGTAGAGGATAAAGATAATAAAATATTTCGACTACTTCCTACCCCTTATATAAAGTATAAAGAATAATATATCAGCATTAAAGCAAAGGTAGTTAATAAGAAGTGATTACAAACCATTACCTAAATCTCCATTTTTAGAGTTTTACAGAATATGACCAGTCACTCTAATCGTCAAAAAATATTCCTGTTTCTGTTTCTGATAACCGATAAAATCAAACAAAGGTAAAACAGGAACCCACTAATTTATTCTTATACTAAGGAAAAACTGTCAAATTAGTTCATAGATTAATTATTCGTTCAAATAATTTTTCTCTGATATTTATGATCTAAATTATCTTAAATAATGTTTTGAATATTCAATGCGTGTACAATTATCTCATAAAAATTCAAGCTTTTATAACTAGATCATTCTTTGATAACTGTATTATTATTAAAACCGAACCCAAATTCAAAATTTCATTAACCCGATGAACGCACTGGACATTTTTATATCTCCAAGACTTTATCACGTATTTCTGGCCAAACTAGAAAGAAAAACTTGTGGGTTTATGCTTTAATAGATAGTTCAAACGTTTAGTTAGAGAAATTAGGCAATAGATCATGAAAATGTCAAGTATAACACAAGGAAATGTATTTTTGAAAAGAGCTCTCGATAGTCGGTCCTTAGAATTTCAGCTTTGAACTGCCGATACTCAGCATTAATCGTCAGCCATATACAGAATACTTACCGCAGCTAGCTTGCAAAGTCGTAGATTAAATATTTTTCAGTTTCTTCATCTTCTTCGATTTATTTTAGCGAGAATGCGATGAGTTTAGTTTACTTCTTACCATTTTATATGCCTGTTGTATGATGACGCAAG
Source organism: Himalopsyche phryganea (assembly GCA_022494535.1). Classification (NCBI taxonomy): domain Eukaryota; kingdom Metazoa; phylum Arthropoda; class Insecta; order Trichoptera; family Rhyacophilidae; genus Himalopsyche; species Himalopsyche phryganea. The sequence goes on along the minus strand of JAGVSL010000060.1, from coordinate 338,400 downwards.
ATAATCTCAATGCTAATAAAATGGCAACCAACATGAAAAATAAGTTACGTTAAACGTGTTTGTATTGAAATTTTACATTTATGTAATTCGTTAAAGGGGTTATTTATAACCAAATAGTGGCGAGGTCAAGGATTGGGTGGGGGATGTGCGTCCGTTGTGGATGAAATTGCTTGCTATAAAAGTGAATTTATTGTCACGCACATACCAAAAGAATATCTCATTCATATTTTACATACTTACGATGTGTTCGGTTAAAAAAGAGATGTTATTATTACCAGCTTGTCAGACTGGGCGGAAAATTTATATCTCAATACTCTTTTCTAAAGAAAACTTTCAATAAATTCAACAAATTTCATTATGGTAATTTATCACAAATAAAAGTGAAATTTTCTTTATATTCACGATAGATTTTCTTAAATCCTCGAATCCTTGTCTATTCCAAGGGTGAGGAACCTGCAGCCTTTAACATGCTTAGGTGTGACAGTTTTACTGAATTCCAAACTATGTTCATTCCTAATGTGGAGCATTTGAACTCTTAATGAAGCTTATCTCAACAGAAGCTTTTCTACGAGAATGGCGTGTTACTCAACCTCTCGTTTTCGAAGGAAAGATAGTTGGGTTTGTTTTAGCAGATACAAAGCTAAATGAAAATTGTGTTAGTCAGATTAATTTAAATATGATATGGTAAGTGTACATATTTTTTTTACTATATCCTATACTCCCAATGTGGAGCATATATCCTTTTAATGGAGGTATCTCAATAGAAGTTTTTCTACTAGAACTTCTTGTTACTCTGTTGCACAACTTCTCTTTTTTTGACGATAGTAGGGATAGAAAAATAAGGCTAGGACAGGCCAAGTGGTAAGCTGATCCCTCTCGTAACGCTCCGTTTTTTAAATCGGACGGATGGGAGGTAGTTTTAGATATTACAGACACCCATGCCTTTCAACAGAAATCCAGAAGTTGATTGAAAAATTAGTTAGTCCGTACTGGGACTAGATCCCGCGACCACTGTATTTGAAACCAACGTGGTTGACCACTTAACTACGGACCCGACGATCTATCTTAACCGTAAAAATGCTTTCAACAAACGGTTGTTGAATGCGCAGATGTATTTAACAATCTATAATAACACTTTATCTTTTCACGGAATGGCATCTCAGATTTGCATGAAATGTCCTGCTCAGACGTTTCATCAATTACTACAAGTGTATCGTTATAATTCGTTAAATTTTCAACTAAAAATCTTAAGACAGATTGAAACGCCTTTTTCTATGATAATATTAAAATCTCAACTGTTTATTTTATGAATTGCAAAAGAAAACATTTCATACATTATCCGTATTACCATAAATTTGTAAGATACTGTATACTATATTTAATGAAAAGAATGATTTCATCTTAACTCTTATTTTCTAACATGCAAACTTTTCATAAAAAAATAAGGTATCGTCAAACGCTTCATCGGATATGACCAAAAAGAAAACCTTTGAATTTTAACTACGATATATTATAACTAAATAGTTTTGTGGAAGATTTCAAAGAAACTCCATAATTGATATCCACCAGTTTATTTCCGGATTTATTTATGAAACAATATTATTCAACTGTGTTTTGTCTGTTTAAAATGTTAATTGAAATAGAATCATGTGGAGTCGAGTTAACGTACGTGCCATGTTTTTATCCACACGTGCGCCATCGTTGTTCATAAAATTTAAGTTGCCGTACGCAAAAGTTTGTTTTTGATATTTTTTAATTTTTGTTTTCCGATTTTGCATTAATATAATATTACTCTCTACCTAGTATTCTTAAGAAGATATTATCAACATTTACTGACAGACGTTCCACAATTTTATACAATAATTTTGACTTGTATTAATCAACGAGTATTTTTAAAATGATACAATATGCAATTAGTTGATCAGAGCTTCCTTTCAGAAGATAATAAATCATTAAGTATCTAAGAAATAATTTTACGAATTATCTATCTAATAAATATACAGAATGAAACAAAAAAATGTCACAATCTCATTAAAGTTTATTTCGAAATCGGTCTCTACTCTATCGCATAATGGAATTTTGTACCGCAGATATTATTGGTGAAAGAAATCAACTTGTAAACACTCCTCTATATGAAAGTAAAACATTAATTTAATTCAGTGAGAGCTATTGCATCACAATAACAGATTGTGTCATTTTTTTATAAATATACTAGTGAGTACCCGGCATGCGTTGCAATGCCACTCAAAGAAAGAAAGGGTTTGTGTTTTAATTCTGTTTATTGAACTGCTTTTGGATTAGAGGTCTGCACAGGCCGAAATTTCATAGACTTACTCGGTTCGAGTCCATCATCTTCAGGTCTGGTCCTACCCGAACCCGAGTTTCAATATCACACTTGTTATAACACAATATTTTTGTTTTTCGTCTGGTGCGTACACGAATAAATCCGAAGGTTTTTCCTAGAGGTCGCTGTATGTACGTATTTGATTCTTTTTTTCAATTTTAGATTTTCAATTTGTTTTCTTCAGAACCCTTCACGGGTGTGAGCACAACAACTCACCGAAGTTTCATCGAAATCGTATGAATGGTAAAGGAACGCGTAAAGGACAAACAAACATTTATTTTATATAATATAAAGTCCTTCCTGAAAGTTTCGTCGCGATTGGTTGAGTAGTTTAGGAGCCTATAAGATCCGGACAAACCAACAAACCAACAAACAGACATTCATATATATATATATATATAGATTTCCCGGCATGATCACAATAAGTCCTTCATGAAAGTTTAGTCGCGATCGGTTGAGTAGTTTAGGAGCATATAAGATCCGGACAAACCAACAAACCAACAAACAGACATTCATTTTTATATATATATAGATAAAGGCAACTAATTATTTTGTTATTAATTTTATTGTTTTTTTTCATATATTTAATTTTTAATTGATGCCATACAACTAATTATTTGATATTTACTTATTCCATCAATGGTCAGTTAATAACTGTGTTTGATCACTCAATTATTTCAAAATAAATAAAGGTTAGGTTCAATTAAAAAAATGACCGTTTAATTTAATAACTGACCATTTTATATGAATTACTGACCGTTTATTGTATTAATTGACGACGTGTATACTGACCATTTACCAAATTGGTTACTGACCATTTTGATTAATTGAAATGGTTACTGACGCAATAAATGCAGGTCTTATATAAAATATAACGCAAAAATTCACTCGACAACTTTCAGCAATGAGCACATCGATAAAAAGATAGAAGTGCAGGATCAAACACAAACGACGTTAAAATCTTTTTTTACAAACTATCCTGAGTGTATTTTTATTTTGAGATGATAATAAGTAGTTCTATCGGTTCATATAACTTTTTAAAAAATATTTATGTTAAAAATTGTGTAGATAGAACTTTGGAATACTACTAACTTCTTCATTGAACAATATATGACTCTGAAATCAACGTATATGGTAGAATGTGGCTAATACAACATTTTTCATTAAAATTTTCATTTTAGGTCAAAATATCAGTTGGAATCTTTTCAGAGTAAGGTAAAGAAATGGTTTATTAAACAAAACTTTTGTTATATTGATGAAAGCAATATCAGCACCATCCCAGTTCTATGTTGAAATCCATTTTTTTCACATACATATATATATTGTTTAATACTTTTGTCTAATATATTTCATGTCTTTTAAAAGTAATTCATTTCATTTGACAATATTATTTCAAATTGTTTTAGAAAATTTATAACGAACAAAATAAATTAAAATTGTGATTAAAATTAATACATCTAATATTTGTGGTTTAAGGCAATCAATAAAAGTAATTTTTTGTGAAAACAAAATATTATTTTTTTAAATGATTCTTCACAGTGTTTAACAGTATGGACTACGGATATAAATAGAAAGGAGTATATTAGTAAGGCAAACAAATCGATCAACCTGCGATATAATATTTTCTTCCAAGGTACTAATACCAATAAAGTGAGATTTATGATCATTATGCACCATGACTCATGACTTTGTTATATCATCAGCGCCAACCTGCCACTACGCAGACATCCTGCGCATAAAACATGTATCTGGTACACCAACCAACAACCTGATAATGTATGCAAGGAGTGTCTTTAAATTTTAGCCCCTTCGCTGCCACTGATGTGTATAACCGATAACTGAAATTCATCGCACTAACGTTATTAGAGACGAAGGAATAATAAAACCAAACATATTCTTAATTTGGAAAACAATTACTAAGCTACGATTCAGAATAAGAACTAATAGAAAATAATAAATATTACAATGTTTTTTTTTATAATAAATATAAAATTAAAATTATTAAAATGTTCATTCCAATTCGTGTGTGTGACAATTCAGCATGTTCTAAGCCTTTCGCGATAATCTTTATTTGTATGATTCATAATAAGGGAAGCGTGTTTTGGGCTGTGGTAATCTTTCAGATACTTATTTAGACTCCTGAAGATAAAGCCTGATATTTAAAATCGTGTAAGAAAAAATGGATGATTTCAACGTAGGCAAGAAAGCGATATTAAAGGAATCATCGTTTGTAATAATAATTATTTCGGAGAGTAACAAAATCCCAGTGGAGACGCAAACCCCCTCAAGTTGGAGCCTTCTTATTCATTGGAAATATCGTTTCACATTGAATTACTTATATAAATAAATATTCATATTGGTTTCTGAGTATTGTAGGCAATTACAATTCGAACAGTAGTTAGTTAAGCGATAGCTTAGTTTAGATAATTGGCTAATATAAATATCCTTCATAAAGTTTACTTAAGGGACTACCTAATATCGATCATTACACAGTGTTTTTAATAATAAATTTTTACTGATAAAATCTTAATTGTCAAATCTCTTGATTTTTTGGGAGAGGCAAAAAACTTTCTTACATTTATAGTAGTTCATTGAATATTTTAATCACTGTATCATTGAAATAAACGTGTTTTAAGGTGTTTTCAAAATTGAACAAAAAAACATGATTGAAAAATTGACACGAAATGGTAAGACTATTTCGGAAAATTGCTGTTGACAATAAACTACTTATGTGTTTTCATGTCTTTTCATTAAACACAAAAATATGCTCATCTGCACAATCTACAAATCTACATTACAACTTTTTTTTCCAATGGGAGTGTTGTTAAAAAGCCTTTCAATTATAAAATAATATTATTATTTACAGTAAGAATTCATGTACAGCTCACTCGTAAATAGTCCGACACCATAATTGTGCAGTTAAATTAAAAGAAAATAGAGGCTAGTAGATCATGACACAAAAATATATCTATAGCTGTAGAAATATAAGTACTAAATTTCTTTGAAACATATTTCTTTCATTCATTGTCACTATATTGGTAAACAAAAGATAAACAGTAATTGCAAGGTGCGATCTTTATCTTCCCACCTGTTGCTCAGTACTTCGAAATTTGTCCCAGCTTATTTATTCCAAACACGCATCAACTCAATGTCGTTAACTAAATGTGTCAATAACGATATGTCATTGTTGTAAGCCGGTCAATTAACTATTGTAATAATGAGGATTGAATGAATATGTTTACGCGTTGTAAAATACACATTTGTAAAATTCAGGGCTGCGGAGTCGGAGTTGTGAAAAACCATATAATATATTTGTTTCATTTGTATTTATACATATAACATCTTCTTGTATAATATGAAAAATTTGGCTATTTGCTGGATTGGTTGGTTGATGTTCAATTTGAAAGCCATGAACGAGACATAAGACACAAATAGGAAAAGTAGGAAAAAAACCTAGACTTATTTAGTCTAATCTGAGTTGAAGTTGGAGTCATGTTTTTTTGGACAACTCCACACCCCTAGTATAATTCGTTAACTACACAAAGATTAACCGCTTAGTAATATTTTTGAATAACCTGAATAACATGAATCGACAGTCAGTAAATTCATTGTTTATCACACAAGGTGGTATTAAATAGATAATTTTTTAATACATTAAAAATATGTATGCTGTCGGGTTTGTGGTGAATTGGTCAACGCCGTTGGCTACGGTTGCGGATGTCTCGGGTTCAAATTCCGGTATGGACATTTTTCATAAATCGATTTTTCAATTGATTTATGGATTTCTGTTAGTAGGCATGGATGTTTGTGATGTCTAAAATTATCTTCCCACTCATCCGATCTTAAAAATGGGGCGTAGCGAGAGCAATTTACTAATACTGTCCTAGCCCTATCCTTCTATCCCTACTCTCTTTGAAAAAGAGAGATTGAGCAAAAAACATCTATTTTGACACCTTCATTCAAAGGCCATATGCTTCACATTGGGAGTGAACATGGTATAAATATATATATATATATATAAATACTTACCATATCATATTCAATTAATCTGAAAAACGCTATTTTCATTTGGCCTTGTATCTGATAAAACAAACGCAACTATCTTTTGTTATTGTTTTATTACAATATTCACACAAAAAAAATATTTTCATTATGTGATAAATAATTGATAATATTTATTATCAAAGCTTTTTATCAAGTATCATCACTCATAATTATTAACTTCCGTGATACTGATTATGATACTGATAACATTGATAAGACATTATTTGAGAATAAATTTTTTCCGCTGTAAATATTATATTCATGTTCTGTATAATATAATCTAGTTTTTGACAATATACTGAAATCAAGTTTTTCTCTATCTATTTTCTGAATAAGAGAATTTTTAATATTTTATAAGCTTTAATATTGTACTTATAATCATAGATAAGCTATGAACGTCAAAGTGCCAGTCGCTAGAGAATCTGAAACAACAATATTATTTGTCTTGTATTAATTTTGTCTTTCAATCCTGTTGCAAATAAACATGTAGCGCCATATTTTAAGAGTACACTAAGAGAAGACATTTAGTCATTGAGACAAGTTCTGAGATAATCGTATTTAAAGCATTACTAATTTTTCAAACTGCTCTCTCTCCCAAGAACAATAATTGTTTGTTTTTTAAAATGATTTATATAAAATAATATTTAAAAAAAAAGGCTGCACCTTAACTATAAAGAATAATCTTTTTGACATACAAATCATAAGATTTATTATTGATGAGCTATAGTTATATCATGCTCATTGTCAGAATTACATAACCTTCCTGTTTTCATGGTAAAAAGATCCCTTCGGATGTCATGCAGTCACATTGCGTTACCGTGTGGGTTTTGTCATACAAACGCATTTATAAAGCGAAATGACAATTTCAAAAAAAAAAATATTTATCCTATATTGTGTGTGTAAAACCTGAAATACATGCGAACTATGTCAATTATCAAACTATGCGAAATTATCTTAAGACGCAAGAATCGAAATTCTTTATAGCAGAACAGGCTCAGGATGTGAAACAAAACGGTTGCATACGGTACGGTCATGCATCTCGGATACTACTATACTATATTTAATACTACACTGTATTATAATGTTGTCTTTTTCGATAGTAAAATTTACGAGGTTTTCAAATTATGATACAAATAAGACGTAAACTTTAATGTATTTTTAATTTTTAAATATACGTAGAACTATTTTATTAACAAATAAAAAAAAATTCGCGGAAGTAACGCATTGTTACATTATGACTACCGAAGGGTTAATACTGTTTTTTTTTTAAACCATTATGTCGACGGTGCTTTGGCCAATTGTTGTAATCCTCCAAATTGAAATTGTTCAAGTGAGAGTAAAAACTGTTTTTATCGAAAACATTATACATTGAGTTGCGTCATGAATCTTTGAAATACACTCCTGTAAATCCTCGTGTTTGCAGAGGATTATCCGTAAGGGTTCTCGATGGGTCAGAGTTTTTAAACCTAAAATTAATGTAAAATGATGTTTCCCTTCAAAACAGTGGTCAATTTCTTTTTCTTATTAACATCATTTGGCCGAGGCCTGCTGTGCTATTTTTCAAATGAGATTCAATCGCTAAGTCGTTTTCGTATTTATTGAGGGTTACATCAATTGGCGGAAACACCGTCACTTCATTAATTCTACCAATACGTAGAGCGTTAAATTTGATTCTGTCAGCAAACTTTCGATTTGTAGTCACGTTATATATGGGCTAATACGGTAATTTATATATACAGAGACTTAAGAGTTTTCACCATTCCTAACCTATAAACTTAAAAAATGATTCAAACTGACTGAAATGACTGAAAAATCGTTCCATAAATTTAATCTGGTTAACTCTGGCCAAGTTCTGAGAGTTTTTATATTTTTATGATTCGCCATCCCATAACGCCTTAAGATGAAATTTAATTAACATAAATAGATTTACTGCTATAATTTATATAGATAAACGAAGGTGAACAAAACTTTCATCCAAATCGGGTACTTAACTTTGGTCAACAATACAAATAATCACTGTAATACTATAAATTCATTGATTTTAAAGTCATGGTACATAATTGAATGGGAAAAAATATACAGCATTTGTTTTACAGATTAATAAAACAAATAGAAAATATGGCTATAATTTATTTCAAAAAATGTTTTTAAATTGTGTTTTATCATTCCACATTGACAGCTTACAAATTCAACAATAAAACAAATTATATTGTATATTAATTCAAATTTTTACCACCAGGAGCTACTCAATACCTTTGCTTAACTAAAAAATATTCATATGATATTAGTATTTTCATTTTATTATAACAGCACATTTTTCCGTGTAGTGGACCAATCTTAGGCCGATGGGCAAACTTACTGAAATTAATGTTATGCAATAATTAAAGATTTATTGTATTAACCAAGAGAATATAACAAACACCAAATGTAAATCAATATAATAGTGCGATATGATTTAGTCTTTGTGATCCACATAATATTTGCAGGAGATATAATGAAAGGAAAACGAAATGCCATTTCATTTAAATTATTAATCCGTCATGAAAAATCATTTATTAATCCGTCTTTGAGAGACGGGAACGTTTGTCACTTAATCATTATGTTAGTTAATAAATGTGTGACCCAATTCAAATGTCATTAATTACTCTGTTTGATAATTCTTAATTAATGACGTATATATCAGACGGCAGCCCAGCGTAAGGAGATCTAAATGAGTTGGGCCGTAACGATCATCCGTCATAATAATTACTGTGGATAATGAATGATTCATATTTTTAGCTTCTTTTAATTGTTTCTTCGCCAGAAATATATCTTACTGATACTTGTTGAATAAGTCCTTCATTAAAAACAGACAATATGCAATTACTTTCATGTCGTTTTTCACTGTCAATCATATTGGTCGAAAGAAATGATTTAACAATATATTTATATTTAAAAGAAAATGCGTACTTTCTTAAAATACGTTTTCGTATAATGAGACTTGTTACTATCGAATTGTACTATCTTTGCTTCTTTTCAAGATTAGATGGGAGAAAATGTAACGACAATTTTGGATGTCATTTCAAAAATAGATTAAAAAATTAATTTATGACATTTTTTTTAATAAAATAAAAAAAGTATTAAAATGAATAGCTTAGAGTTTCTAGAAACCAATAAAACCATTAACAGTAGTGGAGGATTAGTAATTAACTTTTTAAACAAAACAGACGGCTCACCATTATTAAATTTCTTTCCCTTGGGTTTCTCATCTCCAAGTACCAGTAATTGATTTGTAAATAGTGTAACAGTGTTCATGTCTTAAGCCCCTTCCGCACGACTAGTAGAATGGAATAAAACCCACCCCCACCCTTTATTTAATGTAAGAATTAGAATCATTGCTTACTTTAGGAATAAATAACCTTGCGATATGGTTAGTCTGAAGATTCTTAAAGAGACGAAACGCGTCACGCTAGTGATAAACCAAGTGGAATAACTAAGTTATTAATGTTAATTTTATATTAATTTATGATAGTTTAATTTTTTCCATTCAAGCAGTAGCGGACTGGCTTTAAAAATATTGGTTGTCAGGAGTCAATGGGGTCCACCCGAAGGGGGCCCCTAACCTATATATTAATTACAAAATACTAAAGAGAGCCCATCCAAAAGCTTTGTGAGCTCATATGTATTTAATTTCAAATTTGAATTATTAATAATTTAAGACATCGACTGAGGGTGCTTGATGGAACTTCAATATCAAATTTGGATTATTGAAATTTTGTACACTTCCATGTATTTTGTCACTAATGACTCGGGTTTCGCCTTTCGGTATCTTCAGGCATTCGAGCACACGAATGGACTCGAACTGACAGACAGTAAACAGTGTCTAACGTTTATATAGAAGATACAAATACGACAAATATTATTTACGAAGTAAAATATTATACGTCTGAGAGCCACACTGATATCTGAACATTTCGAGAATCGCCTTAATCCTTATTTTGTAAACAACACATTAACAGAGTGGCGAATTGCCACTTTCCAACTACTTTTAGAATTACCACTGATTTTACAATTATAATAGCATTGTGGGTTTCGACGGGATGCAATTCTACGAAAGGGTAAATATATACAATCATTCCACATTTAGTGACATCTGTCAGGTGTTTCAACGTATATGATACAATAACGGAGAATTAGGAAGGTTCAGCTGCTCATTCAGAATTGGCAAGGAATTTAACTGGGCTCTATTGATTTCCAAAATTTCTTGATAAAATAATTTATGATCACCCATATAATATTTGTCGTATTTGTATCTTCTGTATAAACGTTAGACACTGTTTACTGTCTGTCAGTTCGAGTTCATTCGTGTGTTCGAATGCCTGAAGATGCCGAAAGGCGAAACCCGGGTCGTTAGTGACAAAATACATGGAAGTGTACAAAATCTCAATAATCCAAATTTGAATTATTAAGATTTTGTATATTTCCATGTATTTTGTCACTAACAACCCGGGTTTCGCCTTTCAGCATCTTCAGGTATTCGAGCACGCGAGTGAACTCCATCAAGCACCCTCAGTCGATTTCTTAAATTATAACTCATATGTACTGTACTAATAATTAATTGATACAAAAACTGTTACAAACAGCTAAAACAGGCAAACCGAATAATTTCGTAATTGTGATGATGTATTAGTTCCTTGAGTGTATCGAAAGAAAACATATTTATTTGTATTGATGAAATACTCAAAGTGCTTTATCCTGTATATTTTTAAACACGTAAAATTAAATAGTCAAAAAGTTATTTGTTTCCACTTGTCATTGAGCAACCTGGTTTGTATGGCCAGTCCGTTACTGCATTCAAGGATTTGATCCATGGCAACGTAACCGAGTAGAACGGGAGCCTAAAATTATTGAGCACACATATACCGTACCTGTATGTTAATTTAGTTCGGAAAATTATATTGTAGAATGTGATCTAGAGACATAATATAAATCGACATAATATACTTCATCAGAATGTAGAATATGGGATAAAGCTCTTTGACGATTTACGTTACTTAGTTTATGGAATGCTGAGAATTTATACATTGTATAAGATACATATTGTCAGCCTTGATAGCAAATCTCGATAAGCTAGACTTTACTTTACCCAATAACTTTATCTTAAGGTTTAGGTACATATTTATGCGAGTGTTGAAACTTCAACGTTAACGGTGGTCAAACAAAAACATTGTCATCTAGTATAGTTTATAAGAATTACTGCCCATTGACTAGTAGACCGACACGTTATCGGAACATTTTAACCACTCGTATTAACTGTCCCTTTTGTATTAAAACTTTTTTATATACTTCTGTTTTTGTATTAAGTATTTATTATATATATTATATTCAAGCAGTTGGAGAATCTTGTTTAACAAATATCATCAACATTTGAACATATCGATTCACTTGCTATTACTTAAACTCCTTTACTATACAGTAAGAAATACACACATCTCTCGTTTAAACGTGATAAAAATTATATTATTGATTCAACTTCAAGATCGGGATATGGGGGATAATCATACACTTAACATAATCATTTACGAAAGATTGTGAAATTTTTACATGAACAATTTTCCGAAAAACAATCTTATCAATATAAAAAACCCAGCTTGGAATCAACTGAAAGGCAATCTGTCCTGGAAACCTTTCGAGAAATAATAACATTGAATCAGGAAAATCTTTAAAATCAGACATTTTTTATATCGCACGTTCAGATGTCAATTAAGTTGATTCTGACTGTTAAATAAGACAGAGTTCAATGAATAAGAGTTGGTTGGTATCGCTAAATATGTTCAAATTAAATTAATATAAATTCGACAGTTAATAATATAAAAAGCATCATCTATTCTATCTATATATATATATATATAAAATGAATGTCTGTTTGTTGGTTTGTTGGTTTGTTGGTTTGTCCGGATCTTATAGGCTCCTAAACTACTCAACCGATCGCGATAAAACTTTCAGGAAGGACTTATTGTGATCATGCCGGGAAATATTATATAAAATAAAAGTTTGTTTGTCTTTTACGCGTTCCTTTGCCATTCATACGATTTCGATGAAACTTCGGTGAGTTGTTGTGCAGACACCCGTGAAGGGTTCTGAAGAAAAAAAAATTAAAAATCTAAAATTGAAAAAAAGAATCAAATACGTACATACAGCGACATCTAGGAAAAACCTTCTGATTTATTCGTGTACGCACCAGACGAAAACAAAGATATTGTGTTATTACAAGTGTGATATTGAAACTCGGGTTCGGGTCGGGCCAGACCTGAAGATGATGGGCTCGAACCGGATAAGTCTATGAAATTTCGGCCTGTGCAGACCTCTAATCCAAAAGCAGTTCAATAAACAGAATTAAAACACAAACCCTTTCTTTCTTTGAGTGGCATTGCAACGCATGCCGGGTACTCACTAGTATGCTATAAATTATACATTAAATTGTGCATATTGAATAAAATACACATCAATGAAAGAGTTAAATTACAGAATATAATTTGGACGTATATAAAGAAATAATACCTTCCAATAAGCATTAAAATCGCATTTCCGATATTTTGGTAGTAATGAGAATCAAGGAAACATTATAAAACGGACGATTTTTCAGATTACCAAAAACAAAGCTAATTTCTTAAGTCGTTTTTTCAGCAACAATGATTATACTCTCCATAAGGTTTACATTTTTACTATTCTTATCAGTAGTGTACTAGAACCATAAAAATATTTATTTATTGAGCAAACTTATACTACTTATTTAAGTTAGTCTAATAGACGCATAAATTTATTATAATTATTTGTAGGGCATCTTTGGCGTATACTGTCAGACCCACTGAAGCGTTCTTATATTTGAAATGTATTTTCGTACCAATCACCAAATTACCAAAAATGGAGTTATATCTACTCATAAGTCCACCTTCATAGATATTGTTCTATAGCTACTACATTAACTTCAGTTAATATTGGGTTGAATTATAAATAAAATTTGTTGTCTTCACGCTTTTTGTCTATATTTAATCAATGTTTATATCGGTGGCCTAATTAAATTTCACCCACTTGTTATTCAAGAGTTGTTGCAGTATACTGCTAGACGTCCCTCTCATTATAATTCTCCCGGTTTGCACGTTACTACTAGAAACGACCTATTTTCTTTTGTATCTAGACTCACATCGGATCAAAGGGCCTATCGTACAGCCGGAATTTGTTTTCATGAGATTTTATGATTAAAAGTAGGATGGGATTGAAAGAATTCCATTGACCTATTTGTTGGCTTGTTTGTTACTTGGAAAATGGCAATGGATGCATTTTGAAAACAAAATAGAAACGTAAAAATATTTCTGCTTTGTTAAGCATTCATATTGACCATCCAGGTTTTATATAAATGTATGAAAAGAAAATATACACTCGGCCTTTGAGTAAGACTCTTTTATCGCTCCACGAAAGCGTCGCTCAATATAAATCCGTGATAACTAAGGCATCCTATCCCGGATCCTTTCTACAATCCCGGGATCGGTTATTAAGTGTGATTTCATGAGTTAAATTGTATATTTTAAATTAAATTTGTGTCCGTTATTGCTTCAATTTGAATGTATATATGATTAAATTTTTTTCTCGGCATTGGAATGGTTTTTTTTGTTCATTTAAAATCAGACATTCATTGACAAAAAAAAGATCAGAATATTTTTATTTATCAATGATCAAAATAGCTTTATATTTAATTTTATTCATTGCATAACTATGGTAGATTTTACCAAATGGTATTCAAAAAGAGGACCTATACTTTAATTTGACTAAAAAATATTGTCCTCCGTTCATTTAAGAAGCGGCTCTTATTTGTTTTCCATTTAAATTTGGTTAATAACGGCTGTTACAAAATATGAGAAGAACGGAGAGTACAATAAATTTATATTAATTTTATAAGAATTATAAAAAAAACTATGTACATGAACAGACCGAGGTGCACGTTGTAGTTAATCAAGAAGTTTTAATTTGGTTTATGAATTATTTTTTAGCATGTACAGCGAATCCCGAAATTGTCTCTAAAATATTAATCTTGGGATTACGTGATTGAATAACTGACCGGGATTCCGGAATTGGAAGCCCTAGTGAAAACCAACAATGAAGTTCATACAAAATTATGGTTTAATTTCTCAAAAATTGTAGCACTAAGTACATCCCTCATTCTCACATATAATACAACTCTACTCCATTGACTTATTTTCGTCTGTATTTATGAAAGAGTTTTTATAAAAATATTACTGTATAATTAAACCAATTAGAATAAGGGGAAGAATCAGTTTGTTTGACGCTTTTGTAAATACATTTTGAATTTAAGCTTTTTTCCATTTTAAAAAACCTGTTCTAATGTATGACCTTGGCGTATGGCATTTCACTGCAATAACTTTATGTATCATTCATCAAAAATTTAGACCAGGGGTTCCCAACCGTTGATTAAAGATTATCAGTATTACATATATGCATATTAGGGAAGCACCTTTTGAATAATAGTTCGATTATCTTTGGATGGGGCAATTATACTCTGAATATAGACGAAAAGGGGAATATATCAAAAAAACTTGATAACCCTTGATTTAGACTATTATCTCTCTGTCGTTAAAAGCACGTATTTTCAATACTTCTTTGGAATTTGAATATTTACCATATTTCCATTCAATATAAATGATTAAATAATACAATATGCAAACCAAGGATATTCCCAAGAAGAGCTTGATTGGGAGGGAAATTAGTTGATGGAAAAGCCTAATCATTGTAATGACATACTTTTACAAGTCACGTTGCAAAATTAATAATCAAAACTTTGCTTAAATTTAATTAATTAGATGATAAAAACTTCACTTCCGAATTAAATAAAGACAAGTGATTTTTAAAATATGCATTACAGAATATTTCGATGTTTAAATTCAAAGATATTATATGTTCAGTGTTGCTTGTTTCGAGAAAATCGAATTTGAAAATTTGAGATACATGAAAAGTATTTGCGAAATTGACAAATTATGCATTTGAATAACACAATATCTCCTCAAATATTCTATTTGTACTAACAACAGTATGGAAATATGATGCAGAAACTAGACATAAGATGACTTTGCACTCAAACATTGATAAGTTTTTTATTTAAAAGAAATCAATTTAATTAGTCGCCAAACGTGATTAAACAACAAAAAAAGGAACATACGTAACATATCTTTCTCTCTATCAAAATTACGTGACTCGTATTAAAAATAAAAACACATATATCTAAACTAGTCGTAATATTATAAATAGAATTTAAACATTTGACAAAAAATTGTAAAAAAAAAAAAATTCAGACAGTTGATCTCGGTTGCCATGTCGACCGCCACCCGCTGACGTCACGGGATCTTTTGTGCCATGAATGCGGAAATAGTTGGAACTAGATAATATTGTGTATCGCAAGAGCCATCTTCTTATTTTTTACGCCCGTTAAATTTGTCTACCTTTACGGTACATTGAACGATATATTCGAGGGTATAATATTCGTATTCGTTTCACAATAATATTTCAGACATCTTTTTTTTGTATTTGTACAATGATAATAGGAATGTTTAAAGTAAATATTATGAAATAACTATCGCGATTTGATGTTTATCGTTTAAATTTGTAGTAAATATAATTCAAGAACCATACATTGATTTTTATGCCATTTTGTTGATTTGATTTTAATTTTTGGAAAAGTTATCAGACGAATAAGGTCGTCAATTACTATTACAATTTAAGAGGAAATACGCTGCTGTAGGTTACAAAAGTTGGACGAATTGTTTAGCTACATATAATATATAGCTGTCAGATCCGTGGTGCAGTGAACTTCGTTGTTGGCTTCGGTACAGCACAGATCTCATGAGTGCAGAATGTGCATGTTGTTACTTTCGACAGTAAATATTATCAGCATGCTCGAATCTCATCTCGGACAGTATCACAAATTGATTTTTTAATTATTTAAATGATTTCTGTTCAAAGGCATGGTTGTTTGTGATGTCTAAGCCTCCTTCCCACCCATCTGATCCAACAATCATGGTATAGCAGGAGCGATTCGCTAACCACTGTTACTGTCGTAGCCCTATGTTTCTACCGCTACTGAGTAACAAGCAGTTCTCGTAGAAAACTGTATTTTAAGATACCTCTATTGGGAGCGAACATATTTTGATTACATTTCTCTAGAATGGACAATGTAATATGGCCACCATGCAGCGTTACCATGATTCCATATCACCCACCAATTGCTTTATTCCTCCCATAGCATGTCAACATCTTTCCGATAGTACGCGATAGTACACGACAGTCGACTAGGACGCCAGAATCCCATTGGTCGCCAAAAGAGGCAAGCAGGATTGAGGCCTTCCTGAGGCATCCGCAGCACGTGACCCAGTCAGTTCCAAAGTCTCTCCATGACCACTTACTACGTAGCACGGCGTTTTCTAATCCCCATGTTTCTCACGAATTCAAACCATGTCACCCCCAATATCCGACGCGGACATCTATTCTCGAAGCTCAGAAAATTACTCAGTTAAATTACTTTTCATTGTAATAAAGGCTATACATTAATAATTAATGGCCTACTAGACTGCGTGTCTACATTCAAAATATACGCGAGAATTATTTATGCTTAGTCATGTTATCCACTTTTGATCTACAGGGACGAATTTATAAATTTCAAATTTTCGATTCATATTCAAATAATAGCAAAGATAAACGATTTTCTAAATTAAGCCCCTTCCTTTTCTCGCTTAGAAAATAAAAAAACTCTCACCAGACAAAGAGATTTACCTTATCTCAGACGAAACAAGAAAAAGAATAGAAGAAAAAAAGGAAATCTGCGAAATTGGTGGGAAAACAAAAGCAAAAGTGTAAACAAGGCATTATCGCGTGTTTTCTCATTTCCTTTTTATTTCCACGTCGCCATTATAGTTTTGCGAAATTATTATTATATGAAACCAACATCTAATGGTCTGTTTTATTTAACCATTATAAGAGGCCATCGTCCTTACACAAGTGATTTTTTATTATTTGTATATAGAAAAGTACATATTACCGATTGCTTGGTGCAAAAATATTGCATGTCCAGTTTTCGTCGAAATTAAATTAACATACACAAAACGTTTGCATGCATCATATTTGTATACTGTTAAAATATTACAAATTTAAGGAGATATTGTACATTCAAATGCATAATATGTCATTATTTCTTCAAACTTACTTAGAACAAGCATTGCAGCTTTTTTTTCTGTAGTAAGTACATCAACTTCATCATATACCAGTATACGTAATTATTTGGCATTAAGTAAAGTAATTCAAACTTTTTTGAACAGAAAACAGTTTTTATGATAAATAGCTGAACGAGTTATATTTTTGTTGTAAAAATAGCCCTTAAACGTTACTGGGAGATATAAGAATTCGTCATTACATTATCTGAAATATTATACATTGTTTTTATTCCTAGATCATATTTAATGAAATAAAACTAAACATCTTATCTTTGATACTAAACAAATGCTTTACCAAAAATGCTGAGCCTTGCATCTGATTTACAAATCTCTCATTTAATACTGAGGTATTCATAAAAAATATGAATGTTTCTATTTTCATTGCACATATATTCTGATGTAAACAAGACCCATAGACCGATGTGAGATGTTTAATTACATCTCTGAATTACCTGAATATTAAGAGACTATTTTCAAAAACTATGTACAATACTGTAGTGAATACTGGATCTCGAAATTTCGTTTTTCTGTGATGGTAAAATTCACTCGCTAGAATTAAAAAAAAACACTAATTCAATTATGAGGTCTTGAGAAAAAATTACCAATCGTTTTAACTAATAATATTTTATAACAACTTTAATAGAAATAAATAGATTTTTATGAGTTTACTTATAAAAAAGCATATAACCATTCTTCATCAACTACTGTTTTCACAACGCAATTATATTACCAAGTATCTCAATATCAATATTCATCGATTGATCTGAAAATCATTTAATGCAAACTTTCAGAATAACAGAAAATTTATGAAAATACTTGACAATGCAGCTCATTTTTAATATATATATTAGGTAGTTTTCATTTTTTTTGCATGTGGTTGCATTTGTGGAGCATATGGTCTCCTAATGGAGGTAACTTAACAGAATTTTTCTACGAGAACTGCTTGTTACTCAGTTGCTCAACCTCTCTTTTTTCAAAGAGAGTAGGGATAGAAGGATAAGGTTATGACAAGACTAGTGGTTAACAAATCGTTCTATCTACGCCCCATGAGGATCCGATGGGTGATGGGTGGGAGGGAGGACTCAGACTACGAACAGAAATCCATAAATCGATTGAGAGGTCAATCTATGAAAACTGTCCGCACCGGGAATTGAACCCGAGACATCCGTAACTGTAGCCAGCGACGCTACCAACTGAGCCACGGACGCCGACAAACTCGAGTTTACATGAGTTTAACTCAGTTAGACAACCACATATGCCATAGATTTTAAATGTAGAACTGAAAAATCTATGTTAAGCCTGAAACTTTCAAAGCAGAGTTAAGAAAGTAATTAAGCTGTTGGGCTGGAAAGTCCAAATTTATCACCGATATAACATTATTGAAATTTTTAGAAATTAGTGCATATTTTCAGGAAGTTTAATTTCCGACATGTATGTCCTATTTAAAAATAATATGAATAATAAAAGTTATTACATGATAACCAAAGACTCCTTGATACGTTCATTTAGAAAGGTTGAGTATTTGTTTTCGAAGAAAAGAAGAGAAAATTAAATATGAGCACTCGAGAAGTGAAGTGAGCCAAGTGATAAAGTGGTGAAACTTGTTTATTGAAAGTTTTAGTTGATTACATTAACTTACATGTTATTTAATTCAACTTCTTTCAGAATAAAATAGTTTGCAGCTTGTATTTTAATTAAATGTTTTAATAAAGCTCACTTCACTTTTATTATACTTAATGATTATGTAGAATATCAAAACACACCTTACTCATTTTTTATGAGTTATGTATATAATGATGCGTATACATTAAAAGTAGGGTAAAAAAAGTATATATCCAAATGAGATTTGGCAAGACGTGTAGGAATTTCCTATCGGTTCGGTAACATATTGAAAAAGTGTATACTTATCAATGTTGGTTACACAAAAGGACGTTATTGCTAATTTCATAAAAATGCGCTATTTGGATAAAAATATAAAAGTTAGCAACAAACTTTTTAATATTTGTCACATCTGTAGTGAACAGGAATTAAAATTCAAGAATGGGAGAAAATTTTAAACAAACATTAAATGAAATGCATTTATATAAATCAATAACACTGGTGTCGATAATATATGTCGCAGAAATATTGGCTGAATATTTAAGTTTGGATTATTGAGATTTTGTACACTTCCATGTATTTTGTCACTAACGACCCGGGTTTCGCCTTTCGGCATCTTCAGGCATTCGAGCACACGAATGGACTCGAACTGGCAGATAGTAAACAGTGTCTAACGTTTATATAGAAGATACAAATACGAAAAATATTATTTACGAGGTAAGATATTATACGTCTGAGAGCCACACTCATACCTGAGTTAAAATTTCGAGAATCGCCTTAATCCTTATTTTGTAAACACCACATTAACAGAGTAGCGAATTGCCGCTTTCCAACTTCTTTTGGAATTACCAGTGATTTTACAATTATAATAGTATTGTGGGTTTTGACGGGATGTAATTCGACGAATGGGTAAATATATACAATCATTCCACATTTTGTGACATCTGTTAGGTGTTTCAACGTATAGGATATAATAACGGAGAATGAGAAAGGTTCAGCTGCTCATTCAGAATTGGCAAGGAATTTAACTGGGCTCTATTGATTTCCAAAATTTCTTGATAATATAATTTATGATCCCCCATGTTTTTATGCAACAGTTTTACCCCATCATCCGCATTAAGGGTATGGTTCTCCATTAGCAAGTGATTTATGAATGTCGAAGTTTCTTTTTTTAATCTAAAGGCAGCTAAATGTTCTGATACCCTTATATCTAATGTACGTGTGGTTTTACCCACATAGAAATGTTGGCAATCATGTGGGTAAAACCACACGTACATTAGATATAAGGGTAAAGTTTTTCAATCTATTTTTTCTTTTTCTTTAATCACCATAGTGCATGATTAAAATAGATGTCCCTTGCAGCTCTGTATCGGGCCAATAAAATTTGAATTAAATGCATTTTTTTTCTTTACAGTTAGTGAAACAACGGCTGAATGCATATAGTGGTCGGAGGTGAGGGAACCAATTCGTAATCTAACGACGAGTCGTAATTTCTTGATTTTTTAGACTCATCGCCCTGTTTCTTACTCTATACAGATCTATTTTTTTTTTTAATTAAAGAAAAAATTTTCTCTTACGCCATTTTGGCTGTGTAATCCCAGTATGATGCAAAGACCCACAAAACAGTGTAATTTGTTCCCGCCGCGGTAAGTGTCACTCAGTCTGATCACTCGGACGAGAGCATACAATGGGAATCCATAACCGTAAAAATGAGAGGTCCAAATGACCACTCCGGACCCCCAGCGAGCGAGACCCGTCGTGGCTGGTGTGGACGTTAACGACCCATAATATCACCCGTATCAGAAACAGATTCTTTATCGTCGGTGCGGCCATACAATAAAAAAACCGGGAATATATTAATTCAATTACGAAGTGCTGGAATTTTAATTTGAAAGATTTTTCATTTTGGGTGATTAATTACAGTTACGGCTGGTCTTTTTTAAATAAAATAATCACCGCTTTCAATTTTCGCTCCTGTAGCTGAGTGGTACCCTTTATAAGTTGTTTGTTTTTTGTTATACAAGGTTGTTTTGTTCAGGGGTTTGAATCTCAGAACGAAGACGTTTATTCATTGATTCTTTAATTGAATTATTAATATGTGTTCAAAGGCATGGATGTCTGCAAACTGTGATACTTAAATTACCCCCGCCCCTACAATCTCATCCTTGAAAAAGAGCCTATCGAGATCGATTAATACTATTCTTTTCTAGCCCCATCCTTCTATCCTGACGCCACCAAAAATGTGTTCTACAATCAATTCTGAAATCCTCACTTTTAAGGTGTTAACTGTCAATTCTTGGTGGAAAGACATTATATTTTAAAAAATAAAACACAATTCATTTGTACTACTTTCGCATAATTTATAACGATCAGGACCGGTTTCGCTCATCACGAGCATTATCAACTGATCAGGAAAAAACCACAGTACGTTTATTTTAACCAGTGTAACGTATACAGTCTAATAGACAAGTACCTTTTAATTCTGTTATTTTGGTAGCGAAGGCTGTTAAATAGTGACTCAACCTATTTCCTGCTTCTGAATAAATATTGTTGTAAATTATGTGTTATGTGTGTGTAACTACAAATTTATACAAGTGATTTTATTAAACAAGGTCATAGTATTTTTTCCGAAACCATGTGCCTTCTTAATGCATTTCTTAATGGAGGATTTCAGATATTTTAAAAAATAAAACACAATTCATTTGTACTACTTCCACATAATTTATAATGATCAGAACCGGTTTCGCTCATCACGAGTATTATCAACTTTATTTTTTTATATAGGACAATAAGTTTAGCCGTACCCGCTTCACTAAACACTTTTAAAGTGTTAACTGTTGATAATTCTCGTGATGAGTGAAACTGGTCCTGATCATTATAAACATGTGGAAGTAGTATAAACAAATTGGGTTAAATTAAAAAAAAACAAATGGTAATAGTTATTATTTCTTCGTGTAATGAGTAATGAGATTATATTTACAAAAAAAAATTAACACAAATTGTCACATATGGAGATGATGATTTCACAAAGAAAGTGTGAGGGTTGATGCGATTGTGCTTCAAAATTGAATCTCTAAATGATGGTGACGACGCTGACATGAATTTTCATATTTTCAGAGCACTTAATTATAACCATCCAGCCAGAATAAAGTGCGTCATAAAACACGCAAAAATATTTCTTTTTAGATCAAACACCAACTCAATTTTTTTACACATCAGTGTGTCAAGAATATTCCCCAACTTTGATTGTGTCGATTTCTTTTATTTTTTCACATTTGAAACAATGGAAAATCAGTCAATTTCCTGCCAAATAAAAATCAAACACGGAAATCAAAATAGGGGAATACTCATCTCAATCCACTTCTAGACTCACCGTTTCTTTTTGAAAATTTTCATTGTTATTGGAATAGAAAAGCGGAAACGTAGTCAAAGAATGAAACCATCAATCAAAATGGTTGGTATACATTATCGGGAAATTCGCTCCTAATGATGAAGCTGATATAAAGGCTCTTGTGTAAAATATGCGTAGTCTAAAGTGTTTTCAGTAACAGCCAGTAGGCTCCTCAAAGATAATGGTATGTTAATATTTTCGATTGAGAGAAAATAAGAAGCAATGTTTGAATATATCGTGAAAGCTTTTTTAAAGTTTAAAGTGCTTTATATACAAAAACATATTACCATATTACGCTTTAAAGTATACAATGAACATTAATTTACTAACACTATTTTACGCCCACAAAATAAATATCAGAGTACGCAGAAGAGAAAGATTTAAATTTGGATTATTGAGATTTTGTACACTTCCATGTATTTTGTCACTAACGACCCGGGTTTCGCCTTTCGGCATCTTCCATTCGTGCTCGAATGCCTGAAGATGCCGAAAGGCGAAACCCGGGTCGTTAGTGACAAAATACATGGAAGTGTACAAAATCTCAATAATCCAAATTTAATATTGAAATTCCATCAAGCACCCTCAGTCGATGTCTTAAGAAAGATTTAAGTAAAAAAAAAAATGAAATTAACGCAAATGACTTATTCATGCATTTTAGATATTGCAAGTTGCTATTTTTTTAATTTTTTTTTACGTTAGTATAATTGAACGAGCTTTTCTCGCTGAGTCGAACGTGAATCAGTAAAAAATTTAATTAAACTTACTCTCTAGACAAAACCGTCCCTGATCAAATAAAGAAACAGAATCTATGCTTATCATTAAAAATTAACACCATTAAAAGGATACAGCTAGATATTAAATATGACATAACAAAATCTCAAAGCTGCGGCTAAAAGATAACGTTTTGAGAATATTTTGAAACAATTTTGCATCGAGCATACAGTCATTTCAGATTGTGGAAAACATGGTATATTTGGTAATAAAATTATTCTACTCTAGCGCTATCATTATATCCATACTCTTTTCCAATGTGGAGTAAAGTGAAAAATTTACTCCACATTGGAAGCGAATATGGTAAAAAAAGTTGTAAATAGATATAATGCATTATTTAAATAAAAAAAGCCAGATCTACCTGCTCTGATGTGAATATACATTTGAAATTGATAAGTTAACTCACATAAATATTATTATTTTTTGTTTTATGTTAATAATCCAAAGAATTAAAACCTTTCTTATGTTATCAAAACACGATCAATCATTTTTGAAAGTAGTGGTATCACCACGCTTACCATAACAAAGAAGAAAAATGAACCGAGTCAAATTCTTTTTTTTTTATATTGGCAACCTGTAAACGTGAAGATCGAAATTCAGGATTGGCTGAGGAAGCGGAAATCTTTGTTTGAGAAAGTACAGCCTCCAAGAATATCTAGCGAAAGCGAAAGAAGATTTATCTTGGATAGTAATCGGTTGACAAAGGCGGTCCGTGTAACAAAAGATGAATATCATAATCCTTTACTAAATATTGAAGAAAATTTTTGATTTAGATTAAACAGAATACTTTTGTTGACATTTGTTTAAAAGACTTAATTCTTCGATTGGAAAGATAAGAGTTTTTGTCGTATTTTTGACATGTTTATTTAGGTACTTGCAGAAACAAATGGTAAAATATTTTGTGGTAAAGCTACAATAAAAAGTATGACAATCTTTTCATGATTGTGCATAATCGTTTAAATCCATTTATAATCCGTATAAAACATTTAATTTTTGTTGAAGTTTCAACAGTATCTTGGGATTCCAACTATTCTTCGTTATCAACTTTACGGATATCGAATAGTAAAATTGAAACTATTCGAATATAGTAATGAAAATAATATCAAAAATTCGATTTGATTCAGATTTCAAGAACAATAACGAATACCCCAGGTAGTGGTAATTTTTGCCTTCACCCAACTCGGGCGCTTTCAATATCTTATACACGAGTTTGACGAATGACTCGGGGATAAAAAAAACCCCTTTACTACAATGGAAGAATCTGGAATGTTTATTTATATTTTGTTATTAATTATTAAAATCGATTATTTAAAGTATTTTCACACTTCAGAAACTAATCAAATATCCGGATATATTCGAACTGTTTCAGTTTTACTATTCGATAATCAAATAGTTAATAATGACGAATTGTTGGAATCCCTACTATACGCTTTACGACTTTGCACTTTTTACTACACTGATACGCTTTGTGTATAATAAACAGAGTGTGTTAAGTGTTTTAGTATTGTTATGTACCCCGCCTTACATTAAATATTATAAAGATGATTTTAATAGGATCATTCATTTTACGCTAGCAATAACAAAATCGAATGTTTATCCATAAAGATAATAAAATTTAATAGACTTCTAAACATAAACAATTTGACAAATACCTAATGCAGTAGTTTAATTATAGAAGTCAGAGCGAGCTTAGAGCCGGACATATACACTTCACGTACGTTTGTCGATCAAATCCTTTGTCTCTGCGTTCTTAAAATAAATAATTATTTTATTCATCTTGTTATAACCATTTGTAATCAAAATGTGTACATAATAAAGAATAAACCACACAATCGATAACTGAGTCCAGTGATCGGTTGCTGCGGCCCTTTTTAAAAAATCAAATAATCTTTTCAACATACGTAACAGTATGTATCGATCCCGCGATCTTAGATCCAAGAGTCTGAATGCAAAGGTATAAAGTGGCAACTTTACTCTGCATTACACCATTAAAAATATACTCTATTACAGCGGTAGAGAAACAAGTCATTTTTTCCGAATTGAATGCAAAAACAGGAGCTTTTTCGACTCTTGTTCAAATTGATAGTAATTAATTTTGTAAATGTAAACTGATATAATCACTCATATAATATTTCAATGATCGTTTATAACAAGTCTCGTACAGAAAATTTTGTATGTTGGCGATGCACATCTATGCCATATAAACCATTCGTATAAAGTAACAACATTTATCTCGTTTCGTTCATTTGGGTTTCTTTAAAAGAATGTGGATTCCTATACAAATAATTTATGAACGAAATATGTATGTGTATCTACAAGTAAAAATGAAATTTTTATGATACCAAATTACTGGTACTTCACTGAGCATTTTACGCACCGTAAGTGAGTTTACAAAACAAACGAATATCCTGTATCGTAACTTGTACAATCTGTTTCATATAGTAAAAACATTTTTGAGGTGGATACTCGTTCCACAACGTTATTTTATAAGCTATCTATCACGTACGCCTACAATTGTGGAACATAAGTGGAACTTGTTCGTGCGACAATCTAGCGTTATGTTACTGTTTATATTGAAATAAGAAGCTTTATTAAACACGAAATAGACTCGTGTGGTAGTTAAAACCCACCCTTTTTCATGACGTGGAAAGACGTATCCCTATTTCAATTATTTACTTCAAAAGTACAATAAGGAGATTACTTCCCAAATTAAAAACTAATGATATAACTATTGTATTCGTTTACATTTCAAAGATCTTTAAATTAAAATTATAAAACCTGATATCGAAGGTATACGAAGAGTTCTTCAAGGCGTTTAGTCATTGAAACCAATTCTGAGGTAATCGCATTTAAGTCATTATAGTTAATTGTGATTTAAAAAGATTTTTGTGCATTATAAAATTGGTAACTTAGTTATTCCACTAACTTTGTTAATAACGTAACGCGTTTCGCTTCTTTAAGAAACATCTTAAGACTAACTACAATATATCGCAAGGTTATTTTTTTAAGGTAAACAATTATTCTAATTCTTAAATTAAAAATGAAGGGTGGGTTTGTTTCCGTCCACTAAACGTGGGGAGGCGTTAAGACGTAAACGATGATAGTACTTATTACCATAACACTACTTATTACAAATTAATTAGTAGTATTAAAAGAAGAAAATCCCAAGGGAAATACAGAAATTAATAAAATCATTAACAGTAATCGTTATTAGTAAATAACATTTTGAATAAGACAGGTGGCAAAGCACTTATTAGTTATTCACAAAACTTAGTGTTTTATTTTCGATTTCCCAACCACCAACAATTGGAATTTACAGTATTTCTTTACCAAGCTATGAAGAGTAAAGAGGGCGAATCAAACGCGCAAGAGCAAGAGGGTCCAATAATCCAAAGATTTATTTCGCACCTATTTGTCAGGATATGTACATAACGGAAGATTTTGAGATTTATTTTGAAGTAGCATAGTAAGTTGATATTTGATGCCATGTGTAATTTTGTAAAGGCACTGCATTCAAAATCTGTATGTTTTCAAAACACATAAAAAATTTTCACTTTATAAATTTATGAAAATTTTAGGATTATCAATTCAAAATTTACAAAAGTCTGCTTGTGCCATAGAAGTACGGAATTAAGTCAAATTTGCATGATGTATATAAAATATCAAAACACATATACTTGACCGTTAACATATTTTTTGAAATAATTATGCAATCAAAGAATCTACTTTCTGATATTTTTCAGTCTAGCAGGTTTTACGTGCATGCCTTTGTATGAAAAAATCAAAACTTAATTTTATTATATTCCCTATTTGTTAATAATTCGTCAAAGATTGTTTAAATAAACATATTGGTCAGAATATCCGTTGATGTATGCAGATTTTTTGAGACAATGGGGATTTTACTGGATTGGCATGCGAAAATATATCTAAAAGGAAAAATGAGTGAGATGGGGTGTCGATCTAGAGCCTCGATTCAGGGGAAGTTTGAGGTGACGCACTAGGGTAGAACGAATGCGTAGGCCAATTTACGTAAGCAAGTAGCTTATATTTAATTTTATAGCCTTCTTTGTAGACTTTTTACAGTTTGATTAAAAGCTAGAAATAGATTTTCAGAAGTCGTCTAGAACCTTCTCACGGGATCACAACGATGTTGTTTGTTAACAGAACAGTCGTTACAATTTTGTTTCAAAATACCTCATTAAATCAAACACTACAAAAACTGTCCAACTTTTATCTCTTTCAATTATAATATCAAAATATGTACTCGTTTATTTTTCACTGTCCAATTTCTTACTTCATCTATATTCGAGCAAATAAACCGTAAAATTGCATTACGTTTTTCAATATATATTATATATTTAAAATCTTCATCGGTCTAAGATTTATTAAGCAAATCCTTTTACGAAACGCGGGACTTAAATATAGAACTTATTTTCAAATACGCGTTTAATGCTCAAAGATGTATATAATCTTTTAGTTAAATTATATCATGAATAAATATTTTCATCCTATAAAAGTTTGTAAGCATTTATGTTTTAAAAATAAAAAAACAATGTGTTTTGTACTACTTCCACATTTTTATAATGGTCAGGACCGTTTTCGCTCATCGATACTAATAATGCTTGCGATGATCAACTGATGACCAGTTTCAATTTTTTTATGTTTTGTTTGATTACCTGTAAATTCTTGTCATAGTTTTTGAACATATTGTTTCATGTACCTTGTTATTATTAACATTCAATGTTATATTAACAGCTTTGTTACAATTTATCAGTTGATCATGCTACTTATTATTATAAATATTGTCGGTACTTATAAAAATGGTATCATTATAAAAATGTGGAAGTAGTACAAAAAAATTTTTTTTTAAGTATAATGAATTTCCACCAAGAATTGAAAGTTAAGACACAAAGCTTTGTCCAAAAAGAGAGTGAAAATGGTAAAATTATTTCTAAATTTATAAAAAGATTTTTCCATTTGGTAAGAACATATGGATCGCTCCTCGTTCGCTCTCTATTTAAAACAGGACCCCAAATAGTCCACAGTCTTCCACCTTCCCACTTACCTAACTAAATCGAAATAATTAATAAGTGGATTCTGAAAGGAGAAAACCAATATTGAGATAAGCGAGAGAATTTTCCGCCGTTTTCGGGTTGATTTAATTAGCGGAATTATTTCAGCGAGGAATTTTTCAATCGTAACTTGATTATGAAATTGAAAAGCCTTTCTCGCCTTTTATTCTCTTAGGAAGTTTTGGGTTATTAATTGACGATTTGTCTGCATTTTTATTCACTCCTTGAAATTATTTGAAAAGAAGTATTTGATTTTATTTATATTTGATCGACTAAGAAAATTATTTTTCAGCCATAAATTTTCTAATCCGAATCAAATGAACATTTAAAAGAAGAAAATACACAACAAAATAAAACGTGAAACACACAATTAACTAACATGATTTTTATTCTTCTTTTAATAACCATAAACCTCCGGTCAAATTACAACCTACATTATCCTCTCTACCAGTTCACTAGTTTATCTAAATATATACGAAGCTCTGAAATTTTTTCAATTACTATTATTTGAAAACTATACACGAAAATAATAATAGTTAATTAGTAAACCTTCAAACAAGCTGCCAAGAACTGAATCTTTTATATTTTATTGGAATTAATAGATATTTTAAAAAATCTGAAAATTTCTAAATTTTAAATGAGTATCTCAATCTAAAGCGACTGAAATACAATATTTCACTCGCTTAGTCTCTCTTTTCGGAGAGGGTAAAAATATAGATTAACAATAAGTAGTTAGTTATTCATCACTTTTCATACGTCTCGTTATATTTGTGATAATATCAAATGTGCGGGAGGAAATTTAAACATCCAAACCTTTAAGTTAAATCTTAAAATTATTGTATGAGAGTGTCAGCTCAGGAATTTTAACCAGTGGACACCGCATCCAAATAAGACGGACACCCACGAGCGTTGACCTTTTCGATGCAGTAAATCAGCTGCTTTTTACCTTGCGATATTATATTCATTTTTATATTTTTATCCGATGAGTTTAATTAAAACAAAAAAAAACTATATAAAATTGATGACTTTGGATGTGGAACTAAATTTGACGCGTATTTCGTCAATCTGAAGATGCTTCTCAAAAGCGGAAAATACGTGTCACATTTTTAAGCACATCCAATAGAATAAAAAAGTTATCAATTTCAATTGTACGTTAAAAATGAATTTACACAAATGTTCCGCTGAATCCATCAAAAAATGATTTTATTTATTTTGCATAACAGAAGAAATTTAACATGGGTATTGAATACAAATTTTACAAAAATAACCTATATTCTTACTGTGTCGAATAAGAAACTCTTTAAAAATTGAGTAAGTAATATTCTTTGTTGAATAGAAACCATTTCATTCAATAAGTTTATACGATATGTCTTCTACACAAACGTCAATCACTCTTTTGAATAGGCGTCAGGTAGTAAGGATTCCATCAAAATCCCACAAGCCTTGCAGAAAAGACCTCTTAAAATATCACTTCGCTAAATACAATAAGTATTATATTTTACATGTGTTCAACCCACGTCTATTCGTATTTTATTGTTCCAAACTATATTACAAAGAGTGATCTATGTTTTCTAAATACGTCAAGCATCAACGCTCAATTTCTGATTAATTGTTTTTTATTTTCTTAATATACTGGCTGACAATGTAGCCGATTGGTTAATGCTCTTGGGTGTGCGTTCTGTTAGATTGCTGGTCGAGCGATGATTTTTCAAGCCGACTTATTTTCAAAGACATGGGTTAATGTGATGCTTACATTTATCCAATTTTAAAAACAAAATGAAGGAAAAATGCATAAGCAAAATAATAATCTTTTACTAGTCCCTGCCTACATTTCTTATTTCACTAAACAACTAAATCAGTTCTCGTAAAAGCATGTGTAATATATATGCTCCATTAGAATTAAACATTTTCCACAGACGATACATCTATTGTTGGTCATAAATAAAAAAATGGTGATTTTTAAATACAAACGACCTAAATTTAGAAAAAAAGTAAATGTTGTTATTTTCTAAATTCTCCCAGTTGACCGATTGCGGAAGGCAGGCTTAGAAACAATATTGGAAATTCGTATTCGTGAAAATTGAATTCTCGAAATTTAAGCACATTTCCGTGTAATTTGTCACTAACGACTCGGTTTTCTAAATTGGATATAATCTTAAAATGCTCGTGATAAGTGAAACCGCTGCTGATCATTTAATGAAATTGTGAAATACAAAATACAATTAAAAAATATGCGTTCAATAATTATTACATAGCTCATTGTTAATATAAATGAAAATTGATAACTTAGTGATTCCACTAACTATGTTACTAATTTAACGCGTTTCGCTTCTTTAACATCTTGAGACTTACTATATCGCAAGGTTGTTTTATATAGGACAGGTCGATCACCAGTATTAAATTTATTTCCCTTGGGATTTTCACTTCCAAACACAAGTAATTAATTTGTAATTAGTAACATTAGTAACACAGACGGTGGAATAACTATGTTATCAATTTTAATATTATATTAAAAATAAATTTCAACAAATTTACCGCTGAATCCATCGAAAATACCTCATTCTTCATCATTTATATGCAAATTAGTAATATATTGTCAACAAAATGTTACTACAGAATATTCCGTTATAGACATAAACAAAATATGCAATTTATTGATTAGAATATTGTCCATATTATTCGGTTGGTCGTAATATCAGCTCCGCGAGGGGTGAAATGGCCCGTTATCAATATGGCGTTGATGTTTATGTAACGGGTGGCCGATAAAGATGATAAAACAAAATGTACGATATAAACAGTAAACCCAAAAATAAATTTACGACCAAAACTGAACGATGATGCTTGAACACGGCGCAGCGGACACACTATTAAAAGAAGATAATGTCATAAAAGCAAAACAGAATATAGATTTCTGGAACATTGGCCGTAAAAAATGATTTTTTGACACGCAATATCCAATTTATCAACTGAGTACAGAACTAGTTTAACCCGCATTTTTCGGTTATTTTTAATGTTAATGCAGTAAATTTTAATACACCAAGAGGGTTTCATTACAACATTAATATTTAATTTTACACGTTCAATTTTTGTGCGTTTCCAGATATTTTGTCATTAACGACCTGGGTATCCCTGTTTCAGCATTCGAGTACATGGATGAACTCGTCCTGACAGTCAATAAATAGTTTATATATGAGGCAAATTAAGAAAAAATATTATAACTCTAGGATTCAGATATTCAGATATCAATGTAGTTCCTAAACTCGACCTCTGTGATAGGATAGTGGTAAGAGCATTGCGAGATGTCAGCGTCCGTGGCGCAGTTGGTACTGGCTACCGTTACGGATGTTTCCGGTTAAATTCTCGGTGCGGACAGTTTTCATAGATTGACCTTTCAATCGATTTATGGATTTCTGTTCGTAGTCTGAGTCCTCCCTCCCACCCATCGGATCCTCATGGGGCGTAGCGAGAGCGATTAGCTAACCACTAGTCCTGTCATAGCCCTATCCCTACTCTCTTTGAAAAAAGAGAGGTTGAGCAACTGAGTAACAAGCAGTTTTCGTAGAAAAATTCTGTTAAGATACCACCATTAGGAGACTATATGCTCCACATTGGGAGGGGACATGGATAAAAAAATAGCATTGCCGGTAATGGTTCAAATTCCAGCAAGGCCAATATCAAATGTAGATTTTATTAATTTAAATTTGTGATCTTGGACATGAGTGACTTCTCATAGAGTTTAAAAATATTGACGCATTGGCTGTTGGCTGTAATGCCAGATATTTAAAAAAAATAATAGATTTTTGTAATGGAAACAAAATTTATAAGTCATGTTATAAATATTGATTGAATTGGCATTTACTTGGTAGAACTCCATTATAATAGGATAAAATAACAAAGTATTTAGTTCTACAACATTTTTGTCAACATCAAAATCAAAATCAGGTAGTTGATAGCTATCCATCGCCAGCGTCAACTAGTTCTGACGATGGCGTAAAGCCGAAATAGCTATCAACTACCTGATAAAAATTTTGTAGAACTAAATACTTTGTTATTGTATCCTATCATGTCATATATTGTAACAACTGTCAGTAAATATATTAATACAATAGGCTTTTTTGAATTATTGAGATTTTGTACACTTCCATGTATTTTGTCACTAACGACCCGGGTTTCGCCTTTCGGCATCTTCAGGCATTCGAGCGCACGAATGGATTCGAATTGACAGGAATTGACAGTCGATGTCTTAAATTACAATAACCTTTATTCACAACTTCCGAATTTCAGAAAAATGCTTTGTTATTTGAAGACGTATTAGACTCATCATATATGGTTCTCCTGCACAATTTAACAAACGTAACATAGCCTTGTTCTGTATTCGGCTGACGGGTTTAGCATCTGTTTTTCTTTACGCCTAAAATAACAAAAAATAATGAAGATTTATTTGGCGATATAAAAGAAAGTTGATTCCTTTTTCATTGTTGGTTTTTGTGTGGTCATAAAATTATTCAATTTGGGTCAAAAATAAATGCGAAATATCCGGTACAAGTCTTTAACTGTCATTAGATATTGCGGTATTGTAATGTCATGTTGAATTGATGTATTTATCATTTAACAAGAAATATTATTTTCTTGTTTATTTTATTTTATTTCTTGCTATTACGTTTTTTTCAGTAGAATTTGCTCACGCGTATAAAATCGATTGACAATTTCTTCACCATTTTAGAACTCTAGAGAATTACTGTATATGTTTATACGGCTGTTTTTGTTACTTTTTGTTAAACATGTTTGATTATAAGTTTTAAGCATATTGATATTGATCAATAATAACTTTTGAACTAATCATATCAAATCTTGGTCATTAAAGGGAATGGAAAGCTTCAAACGTTGCGGTAGTGACATCTTTTTTTAAAAAAAAATAGATAACGACTTTTTACAAACATTCATATTACTACTTTTGAAGTGTTAACTGTCAATTTAGGGCCGACGTTGGTTTCGGTTACGGATGTTTCATGTTCGAATCCCATCACGGACAGTTTCATAAATTGATATGTCAATCGATTTATGGATTTCTCTTCGTAGGTATAGATCCCTTTGTGATGTCTGAATTTCCCTCCCACCCGTCTGGTCCTAAAAGAACGGAGCGTATCAAGAGCGATTAGCCAATAACTAGCCCTATTCTGGCCTTATCCTTATATCCCTACTGTCTTCGAAAACGAGAGGTTGAACAACTGATTAACAAGCAGTTCTCGTATTCGAGTGCATATGCTCCACATTGGAATCAAATCTCATAAAAAATTGCGATGAACGAGACTAGTCCTTGACATTTAAAATTATTGTCAAAAAATATTGTGTGCTACTTTTTTAATTCATAAAACTGATGAAATTATTATATCACTTTTAAGGTGTTCACTGTAAATTCTTGGTGGAAAGGCATTATATCTTAAAAATATAGCACAATTTTAAATTTGGATTATTGAGATTTTGTACACTTCCATGTATTTTGTCACTAACGACCCGGGTTTCGCCTTTCGGCATCTTCAGGCATTCGAGCACACGAATGGACTCGAACTGAGAGACAGTTAACAGTGTCTAACGCTTATATAGAAGATACAAATGCGACAAATATCATTTACGAGACAATACATTATACGTCTGAGAGCCACACCGATACCTGAGTTAAAATTTCGGAAATCGTCCTAATCCTTATTTTGTAAACACCATATTACCAGAGTGGCGAATTGCCGAAGGCGATTGCCGCCTTTCAACTTCCCTTAGAAATACCAGTGATTTCGCAATTACAACAGTATTGTGGGTTTTGACGGGATGCAATTCGACGAATGGGTAAATATATACAATCCTTCCACATTTACTGAAATCTGTTAGGTGTTTCAACGTATCGGATATAATAGCGGAGAATTAGGAAGGTTCAGCTGCTCATTCAAGATTGGATTCGAGTCCATTCGTGTGCTCGAATGCCTGAAGATGCCGAAAGGCGAAACCCGGGTCGTTAGTGACAAAATACATGGAAGTGTACAAAATCTCAATAATCCAAATTTAATATTGAAATTCCATCAAGCACCCTCAGTCGATGTCTTAAATTATAGCACAATTTGTTTGTACTACTTCCACATGTTTCTAGTGATCAGGACTGGTTTCGCTCATCACAAGCATTATCAGCTGATAAAATTATTATATAAAAGATAGCTCTAATGTTTAAAACATCCCAATTGATTCAGTTATTCCTTCTATCAATCACTTCAATACTAACCGTCTATAATAGAAAATGGATATGGTGCCAGTGGTGTCATTAAATTGTGAAATTTTAGTGTTTTTAAATAAATTATTTCGTTTCAGCTTGAATTAAAAACTACATCAAGTAATAAATAAAAGAAATACTTTTTTTACACTTCATTTTATAATATTGATGTATAATATGCATTCTCAAGAATATGAAATTAATATTGAATTTCCACAAAGTTACCGCCGAATCCATCGAAAATCTTTCTCAATAATATTATTAGACGTATTCTACTTAAAAAATGAGGCTTAATTATACTTTTTTACCATTTCCGCTTACAACGTGAATCATATGGTCTCCTTATGGAGGTATATTAACAAAAGTTTTTCTATGAAAACTGCTTGTTACTCAGTCGCTTAACCTCTCTTTTTTTCGAAGAGAGTAGGGATAGGGCTAGGACATGACTAGTGGTTAGCTAATCTCTCTCGCTAGGCTCCGTTTTTGAGGATTGGATCGGTGGGAGGGGGAATTTTTAGACATCACAAACATTAATGACTGCGAACAAACATCCATAAATCGATTGAAAAACCATTTCATGAAACTGTCCGCAGCGAGACTTGAACCCGAGACATCCGTAATTTTAACCAACAACGCTACCAACTGCGCAACGGAGCCGACTACGAATGTAATATATTCGGAGACAATCATGACTTGAATGAAAACGTTTTGAATTTTAAGAAGTATGAAATAGCGAGATGCATTTAGAAAGGTCGTATTAAAAAGCGGTAAGACGTTTTACCTAATATTCTTCAAACAAATAGTTGTGATTTGCGTATATTGTCACTAAATAAATAAATCATACATATTATTCTAAAAATTGAGACTACAGATAAAAAGCATTAAAAAGTTTTTTTCCCATATGAAGGCGGCATGGTTCATAATATATGAAAAAGTTTCATATAATAGTGATTTTTGTCTCTTACCACAGATATAGGAAGTTTACGAACAATTTGAAAAGCTTGTTTATCAAATACACACAGAGTATCTCAAACTTTCATCCAAGAAATCTTTACTCTTCACCTAGTGGGAAGAGGTACAAGAAAACGATACATTATTGACAATCAACCGAGTGCAAAACAGGTGAGCTTACATATATTAGCTGATTGCTTCTGTGAAACCAGTGGTTCGTGTTTTAAACATCTAAATAAAAATTAACTTAATCACTAGTTTAAGTATACTCACATCCCGCATTAACCCGGATTCTACTAACGTATCAAGTATTAACGGTTGATATCTGTAATAATAGAACTATTTATCATTTTCAACTATTAAAATATTCGAATAATTTCTGAAGTATGAAAATAATGTTAAAGTATTGATTTCAATAATTAATAACATAACGTATAAATA
Organism: Himalopsyche phryganea; assembly: GCA_022494535.1. Lineage (NCBI taxonomy): Eukaryota > Metazoa > Arthropoda > Insecta > Trichoptera > Rhyacophilidae > Himalopsyche > Himalopsyche phryganea. The sequence continues at coordinate 302,276 of JAGVSL010000060.1, read as the reverse complement.
TATACTAAAATAATAACGAACCCAACTGAGTAAGAAGTAGTAAAGGAATGATTTGTAGTTAGACAATAGCTCCCTCCACGCCCTTTTTTATGGATTGGATAGTAGATTACTGGGATGGAATGAAGACACACAGACACCTATACGGCTTTGAAATCATATCCATGTTGAAATCACAACCCTGGTGTACAGAATAGATAGAATAGATTAATTTGCATAAGTTAAATATGACTGACTGTGACACATTGACAAACAATGTCATTAAGAAACGCGATTATTCAGCCGGACCGAGTCACTTGCCGCCGGCTTGACCGAGTTACTCGCATCTGTCACGCTTGCGGGGGCGTTTGAGCGGCTCTATGTACACAATCAGTACCGTAGTTGTACCGACAGCGTCCCACAACATGTTACCGCTGAATAAAGTTTACACAACTTTCAAAGTGCTAAATAAACTTTCGACAAGGCTTTTCGGTGAGAAAAGCTCACAAACACGGACGGTGACGTCTATCCATAGCTGCCTTGAAGAGGGCAAAAAATGAATTGATTTATTTTGGAGACAGCATTTCGATTTTATACATAATTTACATACACACCTAAAAAAACTTTTTAAACAATTCCCTTATTATAAACAACGTAAGACAGTATTTTTTTCTATTTTTTTCTATGGATTCGGCGGTAACTTTGTGAAAATTCATTTTCAATATAAAATTAAAATTGATAACTTTTCTATTCTACTTGTTTTATCACTAACGTGACGCGTTTCGCCTCTCTAAGAAGCGTCTTCAGACTAACCATATCGCAAGGTTCTTTATTTCTAAGATAAACAATTATTGTAATTCTTACATTAAAAATAAAGGATAGGGTGGGTTTTATTCCATTCTACTCGACGTGGGAAGGGGGATAAGAGATAAACACTAATAGAATAATTAACATAACACCACTAACTTCAAATCAATTACTAGTGTTTGAAGGTGAAAATCCCAAACCTACGTAAGACATCACTGTTATTAGTGTTAACACATATAAACCACTTAAAATAATTTCTTTAAACATATCATAATTATTCAAATCTTACGCTTGGTAAAACTGTGCTTGAAATCCTTCAAATAAGTAATCACTTTTAAGCTGTTAACTGTCAATTCTCGGTGTTAAGGCACCATATATTTATAAAACAAATAAAACAGAAAATGAAGTACAACTTTCCACAATTTTATATAATGCGCTTAGGACTAGTTTCGCTCATCACGAGCACATCAATTGATAAAAAATAAACCATTTTAATATATATATATATATTTTTACAAATATCTCTGACAGTCAATGCGCCAAATAGATGAGAATTTTTATAAATTACTTATTTCAAAGATCACAAATTAAAATTGATATTGAGTTTGCCGGGACATGAACCCAGACCTATCTAATCGCTAGGCCAAAGCTCTTACCACTAGACTACAGAAGCAGACGATATGACGAATAAATTTAGATGTATTTCTTTTTGTCAGTGTATTTAGGTAAATTAAATTAATCCGTTGAATTTCAGTGGATTTTTAAATTTTATAAAGTCAGAATCGTACAACCTGACATAAAAGGTTTGTGATCTTCACCATCGCTGTATTATATTATGTGTCCGCATGGCGCATTGGCGTCGATGGAATTGCCTGATGAGTCATTGCTCTCAGAATAAAATAAACCTTCGTATCTTTAATATTAAATATGTACATATTTATGATATTTAGGCAAATATCTCAACCGGGATAAGACGCGTAATAAAGGTCCCCTCCACACCGTTTCTTAGTTGTCGCTTTGACTTTTTTGTCAAAGTGAGGACGATTTCACATTTCCGGTATTAAAAACATAGGTCTGAAATACTTTTTACAGTGGACATAAGCAAAGGCGTTAAATATTGGAACAATGAGTTTAACAGTTTTCCCGAAACAATTACCAGCATGAAAATAAACACACATTATATATTTGCTCTCAGGTCACAGTGCAGAGGAAACAATCTTCGTTGCCATTACGGGGTGCATTTTGTTACTTGGAGTTGTTAGAAAGGTCACTTAATACCACGCTAGTAAGTGCATCCGATTGCATCTGGGTTAATAGGAACGCGTCTCCTGTTCTTGTTTGCCGATCGGTCGAATGGATAACTGCAAACGATGTTTGGATGATTCTCAACAAACCTTCATTGGCAGTATATTATATCTTATCCCTGTCAATAAACAATATTATCATTTTATCTGCGTCATTGTTAACCTTAAAATTATTCTACTACTTCTGTAATGCAAGGATTTTTTTAAGGGGATACGATACTTTTAAGGTAATACGATAATTATTCGTCTACAATTATTGCCTTCATGAAATTTATTGATATTATGTATTCGATCTTGTTTTTGAGCATATAATACGTTTGCGCTTTTTTTCCACTTTGTTGTGGAGCCCCAGGCTTGAGTTCAGGAGTTCAAACTTGTATTCAATAATTCCAAGTGATTGATTATTGTTATTTTTTCAAACCTACTTACACACTTTTTATCCGTTCCTAAAAAGGGATATAGACAAAACGATTACCCAACAAATTATCGCTTCCTTGAAACAACTTTTTTTACCCTCTCTAAAGAGGAATATTTATCAACCAACTTCCAATGAATCCCAGTCAAAAAAAAATGTCAAAGGCTCTACATTGGGAGCTTTCTTCGGGGTGAATCCAGTTTTTAATATAAATTTTCATGCTTTTGTATAAACTTCATTATCTATCATTTTATAATGAATCTCTTGAGGCTATTTTTTGCGTATTTTGATTGTGTAATCAGTCATCTCTTTAAATACTTGGGAGACGACGTTTTCATTTATTTGCGTCAGTACATTCGATCTTTTCTACATTTAAATCAGTTTAATTTATAATAACCCTTATATCAACTATCTGAGTTGGAAATTTCGTTTCTACTTGGGGGAATGTGAGCGTTGAATAAGTGTACTGCGTTAAAGAGGGCTTCACTGACGATAAGAAGCACTTTATAGATCGTAGTGTGAAATTACATAAATAATTAATAAATTATTGTTTTCATCTTTTTCTTTGATATAACTAGGCGGTCCTGATCTTGTTTTATCTTAATCAGAAATTCTTGAAATATGTTTATTTACTATTGAAAAATTCACACATAAATATTAGAATGTGGTTTTTGCAAGATATTTATGCTGTCGGCGTCCGTGGCGCAGTTGGTAGCGTCATTGGCTACGGTTACGGATGTCTCGGGTTCAATTCCCGCCGCGGAAAATTTTCATAAATTGACCTTTCAATCGATTTATGGATTTCTGTTGGTGCTTGTGATGACTAAAACTCTTCCCACCCATCCTATCCTCACGGGGCGTAGCGAGAGCAATTAGCTAACCACTAGTCATGTCCTGGCCCTATCCTTCTATCCCTACTGTCTTCGAAAAAAAAGAGAGGTTGAGCGACTGAGTAACAAGCAGTTCTCAAAGAAAAATTCTGTTAAGATACCTCCATTAGGAGACCATAAGTTCCACATTGGGAGTGGACATGGAAGAAAAAATATGCAGAATGTGTTATTTAATTATTTTAAAGATACTTACAGTTAAAACATTTGACATTCTTATTTAAATTATTCAAAACAATATAGTAGGATGATGAGATTATATCGATTGCTTGATTTATCAGCAACATTTTTTTGTTTAAAATTGACTCCCATCCTCTCTTTCTTCTATCCCATCTATCATTAAAAAGAGGAGTTAAGCAACTGATTAACACGCAGCTTTCGTATAAAAACTTATGTTGAGATACATTAAGAGAATATCTACTTAAGAGGTAACATTGCGAGGGAACACGGTTTAAAAAATGTATTAATATTGAGTACCAATTATTTTAAAAGCGTCCTGAAAATGTCTATAAAACGCTGATTTGTTTTTTTAGTAATGTCGTTGTCACGTTGATATACGACGGATAGCTAAGCAACGCTCATCAACGGGATGTCGTATTCGGAAAATCGTGTTTCAAATGGATGACATTGAACACTTTCATGTTTCAATAATATGATTGTTTTTTGTGACTTGATTAAGCTTACTTCACGAAAAATTCTAGCTTTAAATAAAATAAAGGTTGAAAGAATATTTATATTAAATGAATACAGAATAATACGATAACGGAAAATCCGAGATTTTAAGACAGAAATTCGTGTTATTTGAAATAATTTCCGATTTACACACACTGAAATACCGTGTACACTTGGGCCTCGGATAACACAGTTGATTGTTACATATTTGTGACATATTTTTGTATAACACGGCTTAAGCATTTTTAATAGAAAATGACCTATAATGGAAAGAAGTTTGAAGTTGAAGAGGGAACTGCAACAGATCTTAGCCGCATATCACGAAATAAGTGAAGATTTATAAGCTAAAAGCAAACAATTGCTTATTACAGAATTTCTTCATCACAATGGAATGGATTTCAGTCTTAAAACAAACTGTAGAGCTCGGTATTATACCTTCTCATCCAGTTTTGCACATCTCTGACTAGTTCTTACGGATACGACGAATAATTTATTTTCAAACATATTCAGGGTCTGCTTATTTTTTAGAATTGTGTTGATTGATATCAGACGTTGTCAAGTCCACATATTGACAAAAATAGCATCTTATATGCGTTGAATAGAATAAGCAAAACCGTATACCGACCGTCTTTTGGCCAATTGATGTAACCCTCAAAAGTACGAATATGATTTCATTTTGTATCGGATCTCATTTTAAAAACGATATAGCAGGTCTCGACCAATTGATGTAAATTATAAAAATAAATTGACCACTTTTTGGAAGGGAAACATCATTTTACATTGGTTCTGACTCAGCCACTATTATATCAACACTGCCTACTTACAGTCCTGTATCTTCAACCATGTTAATTTAAAGGAGTGCATTTCAAAGATTCATAACGCACTCACCATATAATGTTTTCGATACAAACTCATTTTTACTCTCTCCTGAACAATTTAAATCTCTGATGTTACATCAATTGGCCAAAACATTGATAGTTTATTTCAAATCAATAAAAATAGAGTCCAAAAGTCACACTATTTTTCCAAACTTCTTTTTTTATCCTATATTTTATCTATATCACTTAAGTACAAAATGAAAATATATATTTTAAATGTTGCAGCAAAGGGAATACCTTCAGATCTTTTATATAGCCATCTATCTTGTGTATTATATTCGATCATTTTACAATATTGCGTTCTTTTATATTCCAAATAAAATCATATTTTTCTCAGTTTGACATTATGTGTACTTTAATATCAATATACTCAATCCAGCCAGATAGAACGCGCGACGTAAAGTGTCTAAATAGACCAAACTATCGCTTGGCAAACAAACACTCAAAGTATTTTAAAAAAAATCAAATTTACATGTTTCAATCATTCATTTTTAAAGACGTGTGTTTATATCACTGTCAAGTGTTCATACACATCCTGTGAACGCGACTTAGGAATCGGTTTGTTGTTTGCAAAATATAGAAAAAGTTAGCATAAACAACAGTTTTAAATAATATATCAAATATTAACTTAACTTTTAAATTCGCGATTTTAGATTATTCGCATTATGTGATAATTTTGACCTGAATTTATTGGGTCAGTATACACGCGGTCAGTCAATAAAATAAACGGTCAGTATTTTATACAAAATGCACAGTTATTTTATTAAACAGTCAGACATTTATATAAAACAGTCAGTTTTTATTTAATTAAACCTAACCTAACCTAACATAACCTTCATTTATTTGGTAATTATTGGCAGACCATTTATCATTTCTTAATTATGAATTAGATACTGACCATTAATGGAATTAATTACCTGAAAATTTTTGGTAATTATTTACTGACCAAACATCATTACTAACTGAACATTTATTGAATAAGTTACTGATCATGTATGGAATTAGTTACTGATCATTAACGGCAATTATTTACTTACTAAAAATAATTATTAACTGACCATTTATTATTTCTTTCTGACCATTTATCAAATTAGTTACTCTAGTACCTTGATCGAATAAGTTTTTTTTTCTTTGATGTGTTTTACGCACTTCAATATAAATAAAAAAATATTTTCATTCTCAAAGGAATGAAATCACAGATTTTACGTGTTTCTATAAACGAAGGTGTCATAAACAGTAATAAATTACACACTTTTATTGAGGATAAGCATTTTAGCGTTACGAGCAAATCTTGGATTTACGAGTATACTATTTTTTTTTGATATTCAACACTATAATAATACCAGAAGTACAATTTACCATCATACTGATTATTTAATTCAAATAAATATTTCTAGGTGGCAGTACCACCTGTCAGCATCCCCTCAAAACGCTTGGTGCGCAGACAACAAGAAAGGGAGTGTGTATGTTTTGTTTTAAAAAATCATTCAACTGTATGAGTATGAGATGGTGAGTATGTGTGCACAATTAAATAGATACATCAAGACAAATACATATAGTTTATAGCATGGTTTCGCTTTACAGCTTATGTTAATAATTTTAGATTAAATATCAATTTCTATTAAGTTACCGGAAATCCATAGAAACTATTATACTCCATTAATCAGTTCAAAGCATGTAATAAATACAATCTTGCAAAGATATATAATATTCTTAGAAATGAATTGAAGCTGGAGAGCTTATTTTGAAAATTTACTGCAAATTCAATACAGTTTGAAGCAACTGGAAAATAGACAAACGTTGACGTCAGTCCTCTTGAAAGGGTGTTCTGCATTTCGTATTGGTTCACCTAATAGAGAATTCAATATGGAAAATGCAGCTCTGGGTAATTTCAAAAGGGGAATTAATCCTCCACTCTGTATGCGAATTATTATTCCTTCATAATACCGTATCAGAAATTCTCGGAATAATGGTTGAATGATGAGCATTATTTGATTGAGAATAAAGAGGATCTATTGTAGGGGTTCTGGTAAATAGATAATTTTAATTTAATATTTATAAAAATAAATCGATTTTATTATATTCGGTTAAAATCTAGCTTAGCTAAATATACCATTCATGCTGTTTTATAAAAATTGTGGAAAATTTACTACATATTATAGTTAACATCTCAGGATTTGTTTTATTTATTTATAACTCTATATTAAAGATCTACAGCTATACTAGTTCAACAATGTAAATTATAGTTAAATTAACTTAGAAACAATTATATATATATATTATGAAAGGTGCTAAAATTTCAAACGAATATCTAAGCACAACCTGTAAAATAAATGTCAATCAAAACACCAAAAAAATTTGGCCTGAGGTAGACATATCAGAAAAGCAATACTGTAATAGATTTCTTACATTTTCGCTACTATTGTGGAGCAAAAAAGCAGAATTTATTTGAGTAGATTATTCAAAACCGATCGAGATGAAAAAACAAAAAGATACTGAGATTATATTATTGCTTTATCTGAATCAAGTTTTCAAAGAGAGGTTAAGAATATAAGAAGGGATTCAAATTGAATATTTGAATCGAGGCCCTGTTTTGATATTTGATTAATTGTTATTCGAACATTATCAATTAAAATTGGTAATTTTCAATATATTAATATTAAGCCACTGTTTTAGTAAAAAATATATTCGGCGCCGCATTATATCTTGAAAATAATTATAATGTATTATTTTGTTTTGTTTAAACACCACCATATTCAATCAAGACGTGAGCTGGAAACTAGGAATCTATAGCCATAAATATAAAATAAAAACAATGAATACACATGATGAAGTTAGTACCTTATATTTTATTATTCAAATACTGTATGTTTTTAATATTCGAATATTCATTTTCAACAAATATTTGGGATATTTATAAAATTGTACAGCAATATGCATGCAATTGTATGCAATTCAAATCTAAAGATTTGAAGATGCAAAATTAAAATTGATTACGTTGTTATTCCACATTTTAAGAACGTGCAACGTTTGTAAACAAGTGGAAAAACATTGTTATCAATCTTAATTTCATATTAAAAATGAATTTCCACAAAGTTATCGCCAAATCCATAGAAAGTATTTGAAGGTACTGTTTTCAAGCACAAAGCTGAAAAACTTAACTTCAAGGTAACTATAACAGAATCATTCAAAAGTGATTCATTTCACAATGACTCGCCTACGGATGAATCATAACCATAAAGTCCTAAAAGGATTGCACACGCAAATAAAAAATAAATATTATACGCTATTAAATAAAAAAGAAACGTAAATTACACTTTTATTGCAGTGCCATCAGCAATATAAACCATTATGAAATTCATGATACAAATAAAACGCTGAAAATGTCATTCGCGTATTCACCAATGGCGTATCAATACAAATGTTTTCAACTTCTTTAAAGGATAATAAAAAGTCCTTAAAGTAAATATCAGCTAACGAAAATAGTTAATATACATAAATTTAATCAGCTATCATCAAATATCTACACAAACCCGGTGGAACCCAAAGAAGAAAATGAATAATTCATTATAGAAAAACTCACTTTTAGATTTACTTTATATTCATATAGCCAATAGGTGTTTAAGGTTTATGTCACACATTATTTTAAATAGGCCAACATCTCACAATAAACAATACAAAAAAGGTGCCACTAGCTGAAGAGATCTTCAGCAAACAAACATTTCATTTTCAGTTGCTAGTTATTTTTAGTATTTTTTTTTTAAATATTTTTTATAAATGACGTTAATGTCGTTATAGAAAAATAAATTTTTTAAAACAAATCACGTACTCCTTGTGATATTAATTTTCTATCGTCATTTTAATTTGTAGATATATGTGATGTTTACACCCCTTTCTTCGCACCTTAAAAATTAGCTTTCTAGCCTTTGTCTAGCTCTATCTTTATTTTGTTTCCCTCTTAAAAAAACGTTAAGTAACTTTACAGCAAGAAGTTATCGTAAAAAAACAATATGGTTAAAAAAAAACAACAAACAACATCGAAAAAACTGGTGAATTTTTTTGCTGGGAAAAAATATATTTGCTTCCATGATTTCGTGTTCAAATTATTCCACTGTATTTTTATTTTCTACGTGGGTCTTTCCATTTAAATCTACGCCAATGATGCGCACTGTAAATTGACATGACACACGCTGCATTTACGAATATTTTCATTGGCCGCATGGATTTCTGAATGCAATTTCATTTCCAACCGCACCCAAACGCATTATTTGCTTTGGCGTCAGACATAAAGCTGATGTAACAGCCAGCGGACCTAAGAAGTTAGCAGTGAGCGTTGGGCTGCAGATGTGGGTCAATCAAACACTGTTTTATGCCAACAATGTGACAGGTCGCACGCGTCAGCATTCGCCTACGTGTCGATATGATTCGAACAGAACAAGATTATAGTTTCAATCTCGAGAACTGAGCACTTCGAAACAGGGACATAAAATATTGTTTAAGCGTATTATAAAATCAATTAAAAAAATGTCATGGTACATATATATTTATAACGATTTTCCTCCAATCATTAGGCCCAGTCAACCTAACGATAAGTATAGAAAGACCAAAGATAGTATTTGACATTATGATTTATTCTCTTGTTTTGTTGTCCATAAATCTATGAATTTAGTAATTTTACTTAGTACAATTTCACGTTAATTTTATAAATATATCAAAGTATTTATTTATACAAGAATTATTACTTGGAGTTGATTGCTGTTTCGGCTTCAGGCCATCGTCAGAGCTAGATTGATATTTTTACTTTATTTGTATGTTTGATAATTTTGTTGTTATTGGTAGAACGGTGTGTTGTGATATAACGTTTTCCATGTTCTATTTACACCCCAAGGTAACTTTATTTAGCTATAAAACATTTTTCAGTAAATCTTGCAAAAGCAAGTCGATTTGATATAATGTGCGTTTTTTCCACCATTTCCGTAAACCAATTGTTTCCTACACCTTCGTGTAAATAAAATAACGAATATTTACTTTATCCACATTTATTTTCATTGTATCCACGAAACATTCTTTTTATGGAATTTACGCAATTTCACTAACATGCATCTCTCCTCCAAGATGCTTTGTACAACATGAGTTTTAGAACCATAAATAATATATATCAATTGTTCATTCAAGCGTATTATCTATTTGTGAGTGAATATTTTGTTGGATACTTTGCGTCTTATACAAAATTATAATACACTTTTTAAAGTCATGTTTAAACATTCCAAAACTCACCATTACAACTCTTTTGATAAAACAAAGAGTGGTTGTTTAATAATACACAAACCGGATGCTTTATAACTATTATAACTACAAGAAGAAAGTAATCACAACACTCAAAAGTGATAATTCGGTGAATGTGGTATATTTAAAATTACTTTTCCATCTACAGTATTAAATACTCTAGGATTAACAATAATATTTATGAAGTCAGAGATCAGCGTTCTTGCAAACATCTACATAACTGACTGGATTACTATCAAGTTTATTATTGAATAAGACATCGAGAGATCAGATAATGTAAACGTGACGATTAGCAACATTCCACCAGGAACACTACTGTGTATGTGATTCTTGCTACCATATTCTGCGAATCTAATGAAATCTATAATTTGTCTCATGTGCGCTCCTATACTATTCATCCAATTGCGATGAAACTTTGGTGAATTGTTGTGGGCATACCCGCAAAGGTTTCTGAAAAATAAAATAAACAGTCAAATTGGTATAAACAGCAACATTTTAGTTCGTGTCAGACATATCAAGCGATATAAATTGTTAAATTCCAACTGTCGGTCTTAAATAGAAAATTTAAAGGAGAGAATGTACTGTTGCCACGCATTCCAATGATATCGACAGATACGCCAGTCAAATTGAACGTCTGCAGTTTCTGGCCATCAACAAATCACAGGGATAATCACTGCAAGTGTGTCGAGTAAATTTGGAAAATCCATGCTTCTCACATGGACAGCTGTATCCACATACAGCCTGCCAACACATCGGAAAACCTTATTATTTATTCGTGTACGCACGAGACGGAATCAAAAATATTGTGTATCCAAAGCACTTCAATAAACAGAATTAAAACACAAACACTAATTTTCTTTGAGTGGCATTCACTCACTAGTATATTATATTACTGGTAAATATAATTATTATGTATCGTTTAAGTTTGGTGAGTTTTTATTTAAAACAAAAAGTACTTCATATTCCACAATTTACCATTAAATATTCGTGTACAAGGTATAACGAGTTTTCCCTACGATAAGTTAGTGATTAGGGTTCCTCATGTGGTAAATTTCCCTCGTTCTCCGTGTAGACCAATGTACATGCTCAAATTCATCTCATATCCAGTTTTACTTCACTTATAACCATTTTACAAGTTGTACAGAGGGGCATTTTACAACATTTGCTAATCTTAGATAATTACATGTGCAAAAATCATTGGATACGTTTAATAAACGTATAACTTTACTACATTTGACAAAATAATCGTTGCACAACTATATACATGAAAATGAAGATTTGTTTGTTTGTTTGTCCCTACGCATTCCTTTACAATTCATCCGATTTCGATCAAACTTTGGTGAGTTCTTGTGCGCACACCCGTAAAGGTTTCTGAAGAAAAAAAATTAAAATCTAAAAAAAAAGAATCAAATACGTACTACTAGTGACATCTCTGAACCAGATGGAAAAATAAAAAATATTCCATATCAAAATATAGCGGTCTGCACGGGCCCGAGCTTGGCTCGCTGACCTTTACCCGGCCCGACCCAACCCGTGGGCCAGGCTCAGGCGGGTCATCAGCAACATCTGTGAACCAGATAATAAAGATTTCGGCTCGGGCCGGGCCCAGGAAAGGAATTCAAATTTAAGAAAAAATTTTCGTACTATGTTCGGGTCATGAGTCAGCCATAAGGCAATAGTTTTCATAACTTAAATAATTTCTGACAACAGTGAATGGAATGATTCCTTAGTTTATTAATAGTGGCTTTAGCCTTACGAATTGCGATAATGATTTCATTGACTGGATTAGACCATGTTCTATTGTGAGTGCCAATATACATTATCAAGTTTCTTTACGGTCGTTTAGTCGTGCTATTAATTAAATATTTTTAAAGAAATAATAAATTAATACACTTGGGCCGCGATGTTGATATAACACGGCTGATTAATTGTGACATATTTTTGTACAACACGCTTTCAGCATTTTGTATAGAAAATGATCCTAATGAAAAGAAGTTTGAAGTTCAAGAGAGAATTACAATAGATCTTGGCTCCTTATCACGAAATACATAAAAATTTATACGCTAAAAGCAAACAATCGCTTACTACAGAATTTTTAAAGCTTACTTCCAAAAATACTCCAGAGTCCTCCGATAATGAAAACTCACAACCGATCTCGAACCGAACCAAAAAACAGTTAGAATGAATGATCTAATTTAAGATATCAACTGAGGTTGCTTAATGGAACTTCAATACAAAATTTGTCGGCGTCCGTGGCGCAGTTGGTAGCGTCGTTGGCTACGGTCACGGATGTCTCGGGTTCAATTCCCGATGCGAACGGTTTTCATAGATTGATCTTTCAATCGATTTATGGATTTCTGTTCGATGTCTAAAAAACTCCCTCCCACCCATCCGATTCTCACGGGGCGTAGCGAGAGCGATTAGCTAACCACTAGTCCTGTCTATCCCTACTCTCTTCTAAAAAGATAATTGAGTAACTGAGTAATAAGCAATTCTCGTAGTAAATTTCTGTTAAGATACCTCCATTAGGAGACCATATGCTCCACATTGGGAGCGGACATCGAAAAAAATTTGAATTTGAATTGTTTTGTACATTTCCATGTATTTCGTCACTATCGACCCAGGTTTCGCCCTTCAGCATATTCAGGCATTTGAGTAGATCTCAACAAAAAATCTCAACAATTCAAATTCAAATGAATGATCTATCATATGCTATTAGTTTTTTTCAATACATACGTAAATGTACATTTTTTCGATTGTTTATTAAAAAAAATAAAGGGTAAAGTACAAATTTTTTGGAACACATACCGTAATTTTGTATGAAGTTCAAACCTCGTATAACACGACGTTTTTGTGGAACCGTATGACCGTGTTATACGAGGCCCAAGTGTACTTACACAATTAATTATTTTATTTATTACAATATTGTTCTCACCTAATCCACTAATTAAACGCCGTTTCAGCTTATAGTAAATGCATCTTACGTACAATAAACTGATTTTAAATAAACTTTATTTTTTTATAAGAAACATTCATTAAGACCTTGTTCGTAGATTTTAACTTCTCTTAACAGTCCATTTCTATAAGTAATTATTCAAAATTACTATGATCGTTTTCAATAGACTATAATTAAATATTAATACACTTCAGATAGACTTTTTAAATATTACAATAATGAACGTACTTGATATTTATTATTGGCTTGTTAAGTAACGTAATTCTATAAGATATTATTATTTAAATAGAGGCAATAAATCATATCGCATTAATGATTTCCAGTGGGCGCAAGTAATTTGTTATTTCTGACATATTGATCGAATTGAAAGATATAAGAGCGTTTTGAAAATAAGCAGAGTTTGAAGTTTAGTATAAAGCTTGATTTCAAAGTGCTAAGCCAATAAATATCAAAATATCTTTTTTTAGTTATTATTCGTAATTACTTTACATTTTGAAGTTTATAAATATACTATTATTAAGATAATACCCACAGTAAAAATTTCAAAACATCAAATATTTCATAAAATAAAACTGACAGTATCTCAGTTGATAATACTCGTGATGAGTGAAACCAATACTGAGACAAAAAAGCTGCTGGTTAAATAGATGAAAGATAATATTGTAAAATCGAATTGGAGAAGATATTTATATTTTGGGTACCATCCGATAAAACATACTTGAATAATGTAATAAATAAAATAAAATATAAAATTATCATCTCTTTTATTATTAAGTCACAGATATTATTAAGAAACTCAAATATACCTTATATCTAGTTCAAATCGATATATTTCATAGCGTTACTTATTATTATTTGTGGCCAAAATTGTGCATAAAAATTTACATTTATTTACATGTCACCAAGATTTTAAATTTAAAAAAATGATCCATTTTTATTTTTTGTAGACGTCGTATTACGGTTAGGGCATACAATCCCGGAGCCTCTTTATGTTTTCGGGACTTTGGTCATAAGTGTGTGTTAAAATTTTATTTGTCTCCATTACATATCATTAAAAAAATGATTATTGTTTTATTTATCAAGAATCAGACAGAGATTTGCAAAAAAAGAGGAATAAATGAAAAAGACATAATGATAATTTCATATTTTATTTTAATTATTACAATATTCAGCTATGTTTTGTCGGATGGTATCCAAAATATAGATATTTTCTCCGATTCGATTTTACAATATTATCTTTCATCTATTTAACAAGCAGTTTTTTTTGTCCTCCATTTCAAGTAGGTTAAAAACGGTTGTCACGAAATATGAGAAGGAGGGTCATAAAAACTTCGTACGTAAATGAATAAAACGAGGTACACATTGTATATTGGTTAATTATTAGGAAGTTTTTAATTCCAAATATCTTTTAACGTTGAAAGTGAATCCCGAAATACGGGGATCGAATAATTGGTCAAAATCCCGGAATTGGAAGCCCTAATTACTGTTAGTGGTAATCGTTTAATGTTTCAAACCGTATCTTTTTTTCATTATATGAGTGCAATACACGTCCTGAAAGCCAGAACTTTTCGTGAATATTTTTTTGAAATACAAATTCATAATTTGATAAGATACGTTAGTGTTGCAAAATAACAGAATATTCATTTGGTAGACAACATTTAAAGTATACTCAATGATTGCTAGATGTTAAAATAAGCATAGCTTAACAAAATTTTGGTATAAATATACAACGCTCAGACTTGCAAAGTTTTTAAAACGTAGCATTCACTAGCGGAAATCGATTTTCTATGAATCGTTCATTCCATCATATTTCTCATACTAGATTACTTACTTGGCCGATTGATTTGCCGAAATTTATTTTATTTTAATCAGTTCCTTTTTTCTACTAAGCCATTCAATAAAGTCTTGTTTATGTAAGCAGGTCACTGTAGTCATTTGTATCACCGAACTGATACTTCTATTTATACATTGACTTTTCAAATATTTACGGGTTTGTATCCAAATGCATGGATGTCTGTTATGTTTCATCTCACCACACTCTTTTTTCCTTATCCTGAAACCGGGGTGTAGTGAGAGTTAATCATTTTCTTTTTTATATTTCTATCCTTACCTTACCTAAAGAAAGATCGAATGTAATATAAAATTAAAATTAATAACAGAATTTGTATGTAAGCCGTTCGACCATTAATATTTTCGATGGATTTGGCGGTAGATTAGTGGGAATTCATTTTTAATATAAACCAAAATTCATAACTTAGTTCTTTCACTATATGTGTTGCTAATGTAATGCGTTTCGCTTCTTTAAGTCAAAAGAAGGGTTTGGTAGTTTTTAATCTAAAAATTAGAATCATTGTTAACATTAGAAGTAAATAAACTTGCGAAGATGTTTCATAAAGAAGAAAAACGTGTTACATTAGTAACATAGCCAGTGGAATAATTAAGTTATCAATTTTAATTGAATATTAAAAATGAATTCCCACAAAGCTACCGACAAATCCATCGAAAATATTAAAGGTCTGCATTACGAGCTCACTTTTTCATATCTAGGACTTTTAGGAGCAGAGGTTTTGGAATGAATATAAACAATGGATTTTATTATTTTATATAAACCTATCTTTATATAAATATTATCATAATTCTAGTATTCTAATTGACATGCAAAGCATTGAGTGCAAAATCAAGATTGTTTTTGAATAGTATGTCATAGTTCATAAATAGCAATGGCTGGAAAATCAACATTTGAATATCGTATTATTTCGCAATATCATTTGAAAGATAAGACTTAATTATGCACTCAGAACTTAATAATAAGTCTTTATTAAAGTATTTTCATACTCAGTACTTATGAAAACAGATGTTATCTTCATAATTCTGTTCTTTGTATACACGCCTGCACAATGATGGATACCTGTCATAACAAAGAAGAGTAAATGGCAAAATAATGCATTAGTCATTCTATAAACTGACTAAATGACCGCAGCTATTTTTAATAAAAACTGATGAAACGACTCCAAAATCAACAATAAAGTTTCCAGATATGTTTGTAAAACCAAGAATAGCTTCACTGCATCACAAACACTCGTTTTAAATCATTTTAATATTTATAAAAAAAAAACAAATTGGCAAGAAAGTCTGCCACTTGAAAACTTACAAAACATTATTTCGTCGCCTTGTGTAAAAAAGGTTCTATCTGCAAAAACTAAAACTGTTCAGGAGAAGCAATTATAGATTTCAGAAAATCTAAATTTTTTAATGGAATACACTTATGCATTCAAAAACATGAATGAAAGAGGCGACCACTTTTGAGACTGTGATTTCCTACACGCACTATTCCTAATTATATATTCAGATTGAACCTTGATACACTGTAACATTTGTATGTTTTTCAGATAAAACATTTTTTTAATTTGAATTTTGATGGATTGACTGACAGTTGTAAGGTTTTTTTAAATTGAGATGGAACCGTATTTTTAATGCGAATAGAACTGCATTGAATTTGTAAAATTACGGCATATGAAACCTTGTTTACCTGAGTCTGTTAGTCTGAAGTTGCTCAGATTCTTATAAAATATATCGACATTTGAAGCAACATCAATATTCACATTGGTTCTACACTTTGAAAGAATCACTATTAATTCATGTCCACAATTCCTCAGAAACAAAATGTTTTTCATTTTCAACAATGGCAGAATAGCCGAAAAAAAATATGACCAGGTAATTTTTAGGAGACAGGAGACACTCCCATGTCAAATTTATTATGTTAAAAAATATATTGTATTTTTTTCTTTCAGGTAAATACATTTCAATTAAAAATATAATAACTAGAGAAACTTCAATTCAAAAGACACCATTCGACATATCTTATATATAATAGCACAGAGAGCTCTGTAGACGCCTTAGTGCTCGTCCAGAGTCAACGGGCGACGGAGGGGCGGGCGCGACGTTTGAAACTGAAATACAAAACAGCTCAAGACAAGACGCGTGAACTTCCAGTCCCTACGCATTAACAACGGACATTGCTATGCATTTCAATTTTTTAGCGCCGGGCCCGCCCCGCCATCGCGCGTTGAGTGTAGCCAAACACCTATTATTATCACATATCACATGTAAGTATGAAATATTCTCAAAACCTAAGCGTCGCGGTTCGCGGTGTTAATATAAAATAAAATGATATCCAATGAACACACCCATCCGACGTAGTAGCTACATTAGACATTCAGTATTCCAATTTTACCGTCATCTATGACGAATACGGTTATACTAGTATTATGTAATTATAAATTTTTTACGAGAAGTTGTCAAAGAAACACATTTTTTGTGTGTGGAAGAGGAATAAGAGGAATAATATTAAGCTTAGTTATACTATTATTCGTATTGTTTCTATATGTACAAATACCGAATTCTTCTAAGTCAATTAATTAAGCGCAAGCTCCATAACTTCAATTCATAATTTTAAAAACATCACGAAGAAAAACATGTCAAGCAACGTTATGACAAAGCCCATTAATACACCCCTTTAAAAACCAGTCTAAATATAACCTAAAAAGGCAATATAGAACATGTGTTAATTAAAAACTCTCTTTATGGGAAATTGCAGAGGAGTTATGTGTCTAGCGGTTTAACCCAATTAAGTCGGACGACATAAAACGTAAAACGAGAATTACTCTCGGATAAAACGCGTGACTGAAAGACGACGAATTGTCGGATAATCGTCCTGGCACACACAATCCAAGCTACGCTAATGGAATATACGAATAATAAAATAATAGGTCTAGATGAAAATGCATAATTATTTTTTATATATTTGTTCGTAATGTCACATTCTTTTACGGAATCATACATTGTATAATAAAGGCGTGATCATTACATTGTATGAAACATTTATTATGTCACAACACTTGTTGAGTTTTCTCAATAAAGTTAAGCCCTTTTCCATTTTTTTAATCCTGATATTAAAATCTAGGCGTGTCGATTTTTAAACCAGTTATGGCAGAGAATAATTCCAAAAACTTAAAACAAAAAAACATCGATTACGTCAGTGCTGCGCAACCTTTTTTTTTAACAGCACACCAAAGGCTTTCCGAAATTTTCGCAAGACACCAAAAGTAAAAAATACATATTAAAAGGGTATACAGATAAATTGTATTATGTTACGTTTTTCATTTGATATAAATGATAAAAGAATGATATGCGTGGGCAGAGTATTAAATATCAGAGATATGTTTTCTGCATTAAGCAATGCGACGTGGCACACTTATCATCTTCTCACGGCACACAAGTGTGCTGTGGCGCAATGGTTGTGTAGCACTGGATTACGCGACGTAAATAAATATGTTATAATATATCGATGATCGAGTGTATTTGGTATTAACGAATGGGTAATACAATGAAAGATAAGTAATTTTATTTCTTAATTCCAAGTAATTTCCGATTTCAAGTCATATTTACTCCCATGTGGACCGCAAAGGTAGCGATAGTATTTATTTTAATATTTACTCCAAACGCACAATGTTTATAACGTAGAATTTAGAATAAATGGATTAACAGATCAATGGCAATAAGACTTAGATATTTTTAAAAGATATCAGCCATTTCAACTAGAGGTGGTGAATGATTTCGTCTGGTATAGCTCATCAGTATGGTTGTAAAATGTGAATGTGAATTTAAAACAGAGAGAGAGACGCATTCAATATAATATTTGTAAAGATAAAAAGATATCTTCCACTATCCATATACATGTTACACAACGCAGAGCTTGATATTTACCGTACTTTGAATATAGAAAAAACGTGGATCATATAATAACCGAAAGACTGCAAGAAAATGGTTCAGGTCTAAGCGTAAAGGAAAATATTTTTTATAATCTTCTTCAATAAAATATTGTTGATTCGATGTTCAAATCAAACTCAATTAACATAGTTTACGTTGTTAATTTGAACATATTAAGAGTGTAGATTATATTGGCAATATTATTGAAATACTTAATGGACCTCAAATTATGGAAATAAATTTGTTATTTATCATTAATTCTTGAAAGATTAAGAAAACAACATGATTGGTTTTAAATAGCTAGTGAAAGTGCTCAACTAAAAATAAATAGCACATACAAAACATGTTTAACTGAGGGTGCTTGATGGAATCTTAACTTAATATTTGAACTGTTAAAATTTTGTACATTTCTATGTATTTCGTAACTAACGACCGTGCCTTTGCTTGGCGGCAACTTCTACACAAATGCATAAATTAACTCTTACTGACTTTTCAAAACTGGCGAACTGACTTTGATATATAGAAAAGTAAGAATTTTTGTCAACTTCTATTCAAATTTGATAGTGAAACTTTGAAAAATAAATTGGTGCAATTACTCATTCTATTTCAATAACCTGAAATTCTCTCTATCACAAAGGAAAGGACGCTTTGCTCACCTGGGTTTATGATGAACAACGCATATTATTTTATTATACTCAATGCAACTTTCTCACAAAAATGCTTCGTTTGTATAACTGTATGATTTAATTACAAATAGTTTGATTACACATATTTACATTCTGACAGAGACACATTACGTTACACTTCAGAATACGTTGAGTGGATTTTAATATTATATTGATGGGGTTTTGGCCAATTGATGTAACCCTTGAAATTGAAATTCTTCAGGAGACGGTTTTTATCCAAAAAATTATATGGTGAGTTGCGTTATGAATCTTTGAAACGCACTCCTGTAAATTCTCATGTTTGCAGATACAAGTGGATGGGTCCGAGTTTTTAAACCTAAAACCAATATGAAATGATGTCTCCCTTCCAAAAAGTGTTTTTCTAATTTACATCATTTAGGCGAGAGCTGCTCCGTCGTCCTTAAAATGAGATCCAATCATTAACTCATTTTCGTATTTTTTTAGGGTTACATCAATTGGCCGAAACACCGTCGAATTATATTATTAAGTATTGATATCATAAATGCATCAAACAAATTGATTAGTAGATTGTGTTGAAATAAATAACATTAGACTTGATAATAATTTTCTTTTAGATTTACCGTACCTAAGGTAATTGCTGTCAGTCAAATGCATCTTTGGCCCGAAACCAAATTAGTGTTGCCAGGCGAGAGCAAAATCCAATCTCTCAGTTGAGATGCGATTTCATCAAATGAGTGTTCCATTCAACTATATAGCAACCAGTGTTAGAACTTGCGCTCACATAAATATGGTGGGTGAAATGAGTAATTTAACTATACATCAAATACGAAAGCCGTATTATAAATGAATATGTTATTTTGGAATGAACCTTTGATTAAACTAATTAGAGGGCTATCTTTGTCCTACAATAATCAGCATGACTTGCTTTTTCAGAGTGTTCACCTGTATCGCAGGGTCTGCAGAATCCTATAATAGTATCAGTCTATATTAGTATAAAGCTAACAATAAGGTTTTTTGTACCACAACCACCACAAAACCATATATATACCATCCGCTGATTGGCAGTCGCATGCCATAACATAACAATGATCTCGATTCTAGAAAATAATTCAATTTACACTTCAGTCTCCTCGACTGATGTAGAACTGCACAATTATATGTTGTGATAAAAAAACATCATAGGAAGATAGAAAAATTGCTCACTCACTTAGATTGAGTGATATTAAGAATCTTATGAAAAAGGAGTTAAGGATACGTCACATGATGTTGCAAATCTAAAAAATGTCTCTAAGTCTGTTTTAATTGAGATCAAGTCAGCTCGGTTTATTGCTCCCGTATGAAGAAGAACCACAACAAACCGCTCTGTTCCGCAATGCATGATAAGATTCCTGATTGCTGTGTCTACAAATAGAATCTTGCCTTTTTACTAACTTGCCCAGCCGAAATATTTAAACATTCAACTTACTGTGGTCGGTTATAAATCCGCGAGCCTCCAAGACACATCTCAAATCAAATAGATATATCTAACAATAATAAATATAATACTTTTTAAATTACAATTCATGTGAAAGGTTAACCTTTCAACAACCTTTAGTTATTATAAATAATTTGACAGGCACCTGCAAAAAGTCTTAAGTCGAATTCACGTGATGCATTTAAGTTCGTATATATATCTCGTGGTAGAATTTTATATCATTTGATTTCTTGTGACTTAAGACTTTAGCGCACTCATTTAAAAACACTGAAGTTTAGTGTATTTGGCACACTATGCATCGAATAGAATGCTCCGGATATCGAATTTAATTCTTTTTGGAAAATAGCCAGACAATCTTGCAACTAAATCTCAGTGTGCAGCTTCTGTTTTTGCACATAGGCATGTTGCTCAATCGCTAGTTTATGAAAGTTAATAAAGGTTTTCAATGGATTTTGCGGTTAGTTTGCGCTGGTAAATTGTCAGAATCAAATGAAATTATTATCAATTTGCAGATACTGTTTCGAGGCTGTTGTGTAGGTTATTGAAAACATGTATCTAATTTACATAATACCTTGATTGACAAAGATTAATCATTAGTTGATTTCTATAAAACAAAATGTAAATTTGGTTACATTTAGTTATAATATATAAGATATAATACATACATATATATCAAATTTGGATTATTGAGATTTTGTACACTTCCATGTATTTTGTCACTAACGACCCGGGATTCGCCTTTCGGCATCCTCACGCATTCGAGCGCACGAATGGACTCGAACTTCGGTTAGTGACAAAATACATGGAAGTGTACAAAATCTCAATAATCCAAATTTGATATAGAAATTCCATCAAGCACCCTCAGTCGATGTCTTAAATTATTAAATTATACATATATATATATAAATATAGAGTACTAACACCTTTTGTGTCAGTTATCCACAATATTTTTGGTGTGGGTTACATCCTTTTGCCTTTCTACAGTCGATATGTATCTGTATGATAGTGAGTGCTGATAATGAAATAAATTCCGAAAATTGTGGAATATGGACTACAGATGTATTTAAATGGAATAACTGTTACAAAAGTGAACAATTCAACATTTATATTTAAATAAATGGCCTAATGACTTAACTGTGTGTACATATTATATACACAAAATTTACACTTCATTTTAATCACCCTATGTAACATTTATGTTATAAATATAGCCAGGTATAGTTTCGGAACTTCCACGGAAAAGCTTTGCTAAGGGTCTATTTTTAACCCACTTAAACCTGGTGACAGGGCATAATATATTATTATCATTTTCTTATTTTTTTTTGTACACAAGTGTCTCTGTTTTTATTCGATAAGGGACGTGTCTTTTTTAATCCGATTCTAGGATATGACGTTTGAAATATTGTCTATCCGTTTTGTCAAATAAATTGTTCTCAAAATGTCACGCTTACGAAACGAAATTAATAAACAATTTAAATGAAACCAAAATACCCATTCTCTACATTTTCAATTTCAAACGGGGTTATTCAACAAAGTTATATAGTTCAACATCTTTAAGTATCGGTATAAATTTGCTTTTAGAATGGCAGCACCTCTCATAAAATCATCAAAATTGTACTGGATAATGTTTATAAAATGTAAAGCATGTATTAGTATTAATTAGTTGAGAGAAAACTGGGGAAAATATCAATGACATTTCAAAATCAATTTAAATTTTTTAAACAAAACTGGCTTATAACACATTCATTCGTCTACTTTCTTTAAACATTCAAAATAAAATTAGTCAATAGTCAATGCTTTAATGATTGATTTCCTACAGAGCTACACTGGACAAAGAACATGAAACATTAAAGTTTGAATACATAAATATTATTATAACAAATTTATCCTTATTTTACAATATTTATGTGTTTTGATTTATTTTGTCTTTCTTGAACGCACCAGACACACACACACACACACTATGACACAGCCAGCACACGCACAGAAAGTAAGTGCGTATCTGAGGGTAGATTTTATGTTGCATACTCTCTCTTTCTCAGCATCGTCTGCATCAACCGTATAGAGCGAATCCTGACAGGCGGTCACTACTTTCTTTTAATAGTTTTTTTTAGCTATATCGGTTCCCAATTTTAAGTATGTGGCCTCCTAACGAAGGTATCTCAACTAAGGTTTTTCTATAATTTAAGACATCGACTGAGGGTGCTTGATGGAATTTCAATATCAAATTTGGATTATTGAGATTTTGTACACTTCCATGTATTTTGTCACTAACGACCCGGGTTTCGCCTTTCGGCATCTTCAGGCATTCGAGCACACGAATGGACTTGAACAAAATACATGGAAGTGTACAAAATCTCAATAATCCAAATTTAAGGTTTTTCTACAAGAAATTCATTTTAGTCAGTTTTAAAACTCTCGTTTTCGAAGATAGTAAGATATTTATTTGTCGTGGTGCAGTGGTCAACTTCGTTGGCTACAATTGCAGATGTCTCGAGTTCAAGTCTCAGTACGGACAGTTTTTTTAACCAATTTATCAATTTCTGTTAGTAGGCATGGATTTTTTTATGTCTAAAATTCCTTCCCGCCTATATCCCATCCCAAAAACGTGGCGTAGCGAGAGCGATTAGCTAACCACTGCCCCTGTCTTACCCCAATCTGTATTCTTACTGTCTGTGAAAAAGAAATGTTGAGCAATTGATTAACAAGCCGTTCTTGTAGAAAGAGATACAGCAGGTATAGAAGAATAGAGCTAGGACAGAATTAGTAATTTGCTAATAGCTCTCGCCACACCCCGCCCCTTCTTTACGATCGAATGGTTGAGGAGATAATTTATAGCTTAAAAATATTACTCTAAGAAGCTTATGTATTATGGTGTTTTAATAAGTTCTGGAACAACTTCGTTTTTTGATAAAGAAGTCAACAATGAGAGATTCTGATAAAGAAGTACTAAACAACTACACGTTATAGCTATTTCTTCTGTATAATAACCATGTACTTATTTCTTCAGCGAATACAACGACCAAAAGCTTTTATAGGTAACATACGACGGTAAACGAATAAAATCCGTAATATTTCCAAATCCCGCATCTAAATAACAAATACCAGATATTCCGGAAATAAAAAAAACAGAAATTTACGGACTCACGGAATTCTCAAACAAAATATTTATATTCTTTATCATTTTGTTGACCGATTTAAGTAATAATCGATGGAATTTTTTATCAGACAGTCACCTTAGTTGAAATAAACATTTAAAATATATTTCGACCTTACTATGGATCAAAAATGACACGAATAATTGAGAAGACTCATCCCAAAGTATGAGAAACATTCTTACGTCAATGACAGGTTTCATAAAGGGGATGAGAGTCCTCCGGGATAAGGGTGAGTGATCAGGAGTCCAGGGGAAGAACCGGAGATTGATGATGCGTCGAGTGACCTTTGTTATCTGCAGAATAGACTCTACATCAAGACTGCGTATACTTATGTTCGTCGGTATAACAGTGAATCTGCGTTTCTAATAATAGAAACTAAATGTTTACATCCAGTAGTTTTATCCTTCCTTACATTAACTTTACATTTCAAGTATTTTTACTTCACAAGTTGGTTGTTAAACGCCCTCAAATAATATAAAATAAAAATTGATAACTTAGTTATTCCATTGGCTGTGTTACTTAATGTGACACGTGTTTTACATCCTTAGGAAGCATTTTCAGACTAACTATATAGCAAGGTTATTTATTTCTAATGTAAACAGTTATTATTATTCTCAACTTAAAAATGAAGAATCTTTGAGTGGGTTTATTTTCATTCTACTTGACTTGTGGAGGGGGTAAGACACAAACGAAAACAGTACTGATTACCATAACACTTCTAATTAAAAAATTAAATACTAGTGTTTGAAGGGAAATAAATGTTATATTAGTGACCGCCTGTCCTACTGAAAATGTTATTTACTAATAATCGAGGGTTTCATTAATTTCTAAAAACTCCTAACTATTCATATTAATACATTTTTTATTTACTAGATGTATCTAGTATTTCGACGTTTCATGCCCTCAAATAATTTAACTTCTGCGATTTATTCTGCTAATTGATAGTAGATAGATAAATATAGTGCATATGAGGCGTTTGAAAACAAACGTACGCGCATTTATTTTAGATTTAGCAATATTTTTATTTTTTCCATCGTATTTCAATTAACACGTCGGCTGCTGACAGAATCATTGTGTATGTTAGTATGACGAGTCGAAGCGTTTATAAAAGTAAGCACGCTATTGTAAGCTACTCAACCGCTTATTGCAATAAATATAAGCGAAATAAAATTGGACATATCGGTATTTGATTGTAACTATGAATCTTATCAGATTCTGCGTGTCATTAAAAGTTCGAACATTTTTTTCGCGTATGACTTTGTCATTACATATTGTGTGAAATAATAGATGTACGGATTATTTGTTAGATTATGACAATATGTGGACTTATCAGTTTTTACTTTTCATCATCTCATGTATTGTAGTAGCTTACGACGAAACAAGTAATTATTTTAGAATAAGAACGGCAAGAAATTATAAAGAAATACAACCAGGTTTCTTTTTATGCGATTTTTGAAAAATAGAGCATAAACTGGCAGTGAGCAATTTGCAGTTAATTACATCAAATTAATTAAAATCAATGAAATTGTTATGTCAAATATTTGTTTTACTTTAAATTCAACTATAATATTATTAAGTATACTACGATTTATTATAAGACTTAAAAACCAATTAACAAAATACAATAAAAATAGTAATTATTTTTGGGCTAGCGGACCATGATATATTTCTTCTATTTTACCGGTCCGCAGAAGTAAAAACGTTTTGAAGAACACTGTTTTATACGAATGTATTTTATATTTTCATTTTATCTTTTGTCTATCAACTGTATATTAATTCAAATAAAACTTAAAACTCTATAAGTGTGGAGCTGTATCGAAAAGTTTGCTGCTTTTAGTTGTAAATGAATATAAAATGAACATTCTATGGCGAATGACCATAAAATGTTCAACACTGAAGTTAATCTGGATGCGATACAATACAAGGGTGTATTGAACTTTGTCAAACTTTACTTGGAAGCCACCAGACAAACATCTATTAACGTTTGATCCGTCAGTAAAATAAAACCAGCAGACGTCGACTTACTTACTCTTGAAAGACGCTGTGATTGTTCTCGCCGAAGGAACTGAGGTCTAATCCCATCAAATTGCACTCTGTAATTGAATTATGTTTGCTAGTGATATTAAACATTTTGCTGATGTTACGTAGGGATTCAGTACCGTCTTATTAAAATTCGTGTACGTGTCGAACATTATAAACGATACTAAATCACATAAATAAAACAATAAACCGGTTATTTTTATCCAAGCTAAATCATTAAAAATTAAACGTTGAAAAAATCTATAATAAGCAAAAATAGCTTACGATTCAATAAAACCCTTTTTTAATATTTTTTGTACATTTTGTCGTACGAGGTTATTGTTATTATTAATTTCCAATTAAAGTGATTGAATTGACATGCACTTATAAGAGTTCCTTTAAAATAGTTTGAAAAATACCAATGCATTTAGTTGTATAATAATTAATTGTCTACGCTATTTTTTACGTGCAATGTGATGTTGTGAATTAGCTTTGAATAACTGATGTGTTACTAAATAATTAATGTTAGTTTCATCTTTTCATGCGTAATTCATTTTATAATATATTAAGCAAAAAAATATTTCGTAGATTAAACGAATCAATTTCAAATTTTCTATTCATTAACAGTATTCATCTCTCAATTCTGCAAAAACGGAAGGCTTAAAATATTACAAAAATATTCTGCTGAATACATTTTGACAAACTCAAGTATCAAATAAAAAAACAGTACTTTCATATTTCATGAAACGGATGTAAACTTTTTTCAAAAAAATCTTGCATTTATATATACAACTATGGTTACTGGCAGGCTGTGGAACCTGTGTTATTCCTAAAATCCTGAAAACAAATTTTTGCTTTACAAAATAAAGTTCGAAACGCTATTATGTATAGGTTACTACAGAAAATGGAAAATGTTAGTATTTTACAGTATCACCATGTCCTCTGCAACTGGATTGTAAGATTTAGGAGAAACCGTTTCGTTTATATTTTTTGAAAGATTGATTTTTCTTTACGTTTAGTATATTTATTTTATTTTTCCTTGGAAGCGATTTAAGAGGAGTGATCAATAAAATAACATGCACCAATTGTTCCTTCAAAGATTAGCATAAATACATATTTATTTTTATAAAAATACCGCTGTTAAAAACCGCATATCCTTTATAGGTAATTGAAAGGGTATCAATCAAAATGAACTATTCACAAAACTTCTATGAAAAATACCATTTTTTTCCTTTGGAGTTTCCCTAGCAGATCTTATGAATGTTTTGTTGATTGGGGCATATAAACTGTACCCAAGTTTTGTCAGTTTTTTATCGAATTATAAAGTTTTAGGTCCATATATCTGTATTACCAAAGCTTACAAGTTTTTCTTTCCGTAATGTAAAATCACATTGTGCGAAATTGCTTGTCAAAAACTTGTATTTTTGTAAGATTGAATCTGTTATCATGATGGTGGTGAAGAAACTTCAAATTCGGGTATGTGATCACGGTTTTTTTTTTCGAAAATAACCTTTATTTACAAGCCATAAATAGACATTTTTCGTATCTATTGTATGCAAGGATAGATGACCAAGTTGTGTAGGCGAGGCTTATTTAGGTATTTTTAATTTAAAATATTGAGTTTTCTTTGATTTACATTGTATAAATACATCTACAAACTTTACCCTTCTATGTAAATTTAGAAAACTCATTAAATATAAAACAATATAGACAAACTTATAAACGTATGAAATATTTGTAATTTTCCCGGAAGTGATAAAGCTTTTTGAAACTCTATTGTGAGGCTTTCATTAATTCAATGCTTAGAACAAAGCTAGAGCCTCGTGTTAAAAATTAAGCTTCGGTTAAGTTGAATTAGATTGAGCGCGCTCGGTGATGAGTTAGCTAGAATATTTTAAGCTTTACTATGAAGTACTCATTGGTGTCCAGATTTCTAACGTTCATTTATTTAACATTAGAACAAGTTATATTGAATTTCATCATTTGAAATCCTATTTACTTCATTTTTAGACATTCGAAACAAACGTGGTTGAAAATACTCAGTTTTCAAGTTGTATTTAAAATTACTAGCTTCCAAGTATATAATTTACCACTGTTATCAATGCCAAACATTTTATTTTGCGTGGATTGCGTATAATCATCAAATTACACTAGTAAAAAGGACTTTACCGTATCACATTAAATTTATTTTGACTTTGTAAAAATCTTGCGTGTAACACTGTTTCTGAAAGTAGCTGACAGGAACAATTTAGAAGGTCAGTAAAAGTAGCTTAAGGTGAAAAAGATGGCTTAAGAATAAATTTTATATGTGAAAAGCATTTCTTACACATTTCGTTCATTATTTAAAATATAGACATATCAACACATTTATTTTCAAAGAAAACTTCAATGATGCAATGTATAACTGTTAACAGATGTTTTCAAAAAAAAACTTCATTGATTAAGAAAACGAAAGTTTCCTCATAGACTTGTTTTCAATATATAATTATCACTTGTTATCAAAATCTTCCGTCTATATCATTTGTACTGTAGCATAGAAATAAAGATAAATGAAACATCTCTAACGTCATAGCATATTTGCTCAAGGAAGATTAACTTTTAGACGAGTGAATTATTTTATTTCTAAAAAAGATTCGATAGGTAAAGTAAGTTTGAGAATCTTTGATTTTTACAATGATAACATAATATTACGTATATTTTAAATAAAAAAATATCTGACAACGTATTGTGGAATGCATATAGGAATATATTTATGTAGTAAACAAAAAAATATACATGATAACCACATTATATTCAGTTATTTTTAAATTCATTCAAACGTTGATGTGAACATAAAAATAAAAATAAATGTAATATATATAAATATATTATACGCAGTTAAGAGCACCGTGTCAAAATTTCCATAAGCACCATTCAAAACTTTCCACGTTTTTCTTTGATCCTACGTCAAAAAATGGGTGTATTGTCACGCATATCATTGTCAAAAACTCCGTTGAATTTCCGGTTGTATAAAAATATTGTATTGTGTCTGTAAACATTTTATAAATATGCAACGATATTTTGTGATACTCAACGTGAATATTTGCTTTACTGTCCAATAGCTGACTGCCTTATCAATATTGTTACGTTTTATTTTACTCACTATTAATTTTAATATCTACAAATGTTCTGCCAACGCTCTTGGGCATCCATCGTTGGTCATGGTAGCTATTAGGGACTCCAACTCGAATATTCAATATCTGAATATATTCGACATTTTTCAAACTATTTTATGTTCGAATATTTGGGTCAGTATTGGAATAGTATTCTAAATAATTTTTGACGAAATATTTTACAAAATTGACGAGACATTACATCACAATTTCTCCCGATTTTATAAACAATAATGAATACCCAAGGTAGTGGTTTCTTGTTTACCTTCACCCAACTCAAGCGCTTTCAATTTCTTTACATGTAAATGAGTTCGACGAATAACACGGGGCCAAAAAAAAAATCGTTTAAGCCTGCCGTAATTTCAATAATTAAAAAAATACCATTGTAGTAAACTGACACAGCTGTAAATTTTAAATATTGTAATACAATGAAACGACATTGAAATGTGTATTTATATGTTGTTAGTTGTTATTAATTATTGGAATCGATTTTTTGTATTATTTTCAAATTTCAGAAACCATTCAAATATGATCGAATAATTGATAATGATGAATATTCGAAATCTCTAGAAACCATTCAATAAAGAATTTTTAATCACATTACGAGCGATTCTTGATTAGAGTTGTAAACTTATGTTCACCAAATACCTGCGATCAGTATTCGTGTGGGAGTTTCGATTGATTTTTTATGATTCTTTGACCCTATCCTAATCCTTAAAGTAGAGAACAAAGAATCTTTACCTAATTTAGAAATAATTAAGTTAAGAAATCGAGAGACAGCTTCACTGAGTACACAAAATTTTAATTGGTAAATATAGGTTTAAAAAATATCGTCGTCTCTCATTAATTGGTAATGTTATAGAAAACTGGTTATAGGCGTTCAGGCAAAAATAATTTCAATAGTAAATTATGGCCATATATTTTTATTAATAAAAATAAATAAATAATAACAATGTCTGCTTAATAGATATGAAGTATATTAATTTTAATTCAATGTTGAAAAGGAAAGCACCACAAAATAACCCGTGCATAAATTTATTATTTTAAATAAAGAATTTTGACAATCTCAGAAAGCTTAAAATTTGTTCAGATTTGTATGTAAAGGAGCTTTTAAGCTCCAATCAAACTGTTGAATACACATTCATCAAACTTTGCTGCGTACGTGCTTTTACTTTCATTTGATGATCAAGTTTTCATCAGATATATTCAGTGTGACATCTCACATGCTATTCAGTTTAGAGGGATAGTATAAACATCTGTTTGAAACCTTTTATAAATTGAATATCATTCAAAGTTACGAAATTTAAAAAATATCAATTTGTACGATTACTGAAGTAAAACGATAACAAATCATTGTGTTTTTTATTTTATTATGCAAGATATTTAAAAAATAGAAAATTAATCTTAATAAATCTTCCGAGATGACCGAATTTTCCTGGTTTCAGTCTGAATCATTCAACTACGGTGTAGGAGAAGATGCCTATAGATAATAATAAAACTGTAAGGCCAAGTTATTTATGATCATGCATGAAGTGAGTAATATAACGTAATTTGTAGGACATCGCTAACATACATAAGTTATTAACGGCAAAATTGATAAATAAACTTCAAACCAAAATATTTAATCAGCTGCTCACGTTATTCACGCATGCAATTAAGCGTCGAGTCTAAGGCTTTCAATCCCGGGATCCCGGTCAATTTTACACTCTCGTAATCCCGGGATTGATATTTTGACAATCCCGGAATTGCGGAATTCACTGTAAATGCTAAAAAATAATTCATATATCAAATTACAACTTCCAGATTAACTACGACGAATACCTCAGTTTGTTCATGTAAGATTTTTTCTAAAATACTTATATAATTAATATAAATGTATTTCGCTATTTCGTAACAGCTGCTCTTAACCAATTTGAAATGGAGTACTAATTAAGGTTGTTTCATAAATGGATGGAGCACAATATTTTAAAAACGAATTGAATGATATGTTCTCCTTATATATTAAATACCATCTGGTTAAATCTACCATAATAATGCAATATATAAATTAAAAAGAATTATTTTGATCATAACATATTTTTTTTAAATTTTTTAAAACCATTCCAATGCTCAAAAAACATTAAATCATATTCCAACTGAAGCAATAATGTATACAACTGAAATTTAAAATGTACAATTTAACAACTGAAATTTAATTTAATGACCAATCCCGGGACTAAGAAATTCTGAATCACGAAATCCCGGGATCATAAAAAAGGGTCCGGGATTGGATGCCCTAGTCGAGTCTGAACGAATTACTAGTAGCCACACGGTCAAAATAATTCATAACGCGTAAATTGCCACATAATTTATGCAAATCAAGTTTCATTTGCCTTAATAAACCAATAGCCCAACTATTTACATTATGCTCTCATTTCAGTAAGTTATGCATTACACCTATTTCCAATATCTCTACAACACAATACTCTCAAAATTATTGTTTGTTTCTAATGCTAGCAAAATAAGACAGGGCCGAAAGAAGAAACGTAATAGAGCTTGGCGACAATAAAAGTGTTTTTTTCTTACTACTTTGTTAACAAGTTACATTTTAAGAATGTCGAAAAATCGACGAAAACATTTGTGAACATTCTGCGCCAACTTTAGTATTTCTTTAGCCTCGTTTGAATATTTTGTGGCATCCAACACACGTCATGGAATCAATTTGATCAAGACATACTGTCACTCTTGGAGCAACGTTCAGTTTTAATTTAAGATGGCCTACACTATTTTTTGCGATATCGCTAAGTATGGCAATGTTTACTCAATTAATTAAAAAAAACACGCAATTTACTGTCTGAAACATATAATGTAATATAACGACACTTTGTTCAAACTAAAGGTCTTCATTCAACTGTTCATTTTTTTCCATGTCCGCTCCCAATGTAAAGCATATGGGCTCCTAATGGACGTGTCTGAACTGAAGTCTTTCTACGAGAACTGCTTGTTACTCAGTTGGTCAACCTCACTTTTTTTTAGAGAGTAGGGATAGAAGGAGAGAGCAATGGTGTAAGAAGTATAGGTGCTCTGAATCGTTATTTTTGTAAATATGTGATGTCAATTTGACGAACCAAATTTTTATGGTCACCAAAACACTCATATAAATGTAATAGATTGTAATTCAAAAAATCCAAAAATGGTGACTGTTTTATTCAGCTCACCTATACTTCTTACACCATGAGATAGCACTACCACAGGCCTAATGGTTCACTAATCCTTCTCGCTACGCCCCGTTTTTAGGACCGGATGGGTGGTAGAGAGTTTGAGCTTTAACGATTTATTGCATATTCTTTCCGATTTAGTACAACTCTTGAAAAAATGGTCTTATTAATTACGTAATCACTTTATCACATATTTAAAATTAAAAGAGCAGTAAATATAAATACATAAAGTAATTTTGTATTATTGCTTTCAATCAACCAAAAATATTTTAATATGTAGGTGTAAAATATGACATTCTGTTTCTATTTAAGTGTAATGAAAATTCAAAAACCATCTTTAATGAGAATTTTATAAGCCTATGTAGGTCCCATACGACAAAACGGCGTAAATGTCGGTCAACAAAATTTACAACATCTAAATTTATAGTGCATTCTAATAAAATAGAGTCCGCGAAAATTCCATGGAAATCATAAATTTTCCGTACACAGCAACTATTCGTAGACTCTTGGACAAGACTTTCCTTCAGAAATTCTACGAAAAGAACATACTCATCTACTCAACCGTGACTAGTTCTCAGTCACTACAAAGAATTATTACTTTCTTCTTAGAAACAAATATAATATATGCAGATGTATTGAAAACACACTGTAGTTTCGAACGTATATGCACGTGCTGCTCTATTTTTTAAAATACCAAATGGTAAGATTCCGTTGGCATATTTTTTCATCAAAAAGTCAAACTCTTGTTATTTGATCGGAACATTTTAATTCGAAAATTTCATTAGAAAGAAACTGTTATTCATACTTTATTGTATTAAATTAGTAATTTGCAAAATGTTTATTTATGTTAATTATGATTTCTAGCGTGAAAAATCATTTTTTTTTTATTTTCACATTTTGAAGATTTATCTATCTTCATATTTTTACTCAAACACAACAATTAAATACTCTTTTAAGACATCGACTGAGGTTGCTTGATGGAATTTCAATA
The DNA here is from genome assembly GCA_022494535.1 of Himalopsyche phryganea. Lineage (NCBI taxonomy): Eukaryota > Metazoa > Arthropoda > Insecta > Trichoptera > Rhyacophilidae > Himalopsyche > Himalopsyche phryganea. The sequence goes on along the minus strand of JAGVSL010000060.1, from coordinate 268,688 downwards.
TCAAATTTGGATTATTGAGATTTTGTACACTTCCATGTATTTTGTCACTAACGGGATTCCTTGCCAATTCTGAACGAGCAGCTGAACCTTCCTAATTCTCCGTTACTGTATCCTATACGTTGAAACACCTAACAGATGTCACCAAATGTGAAATGATTTCATATATTTACCCTTTCGTCGAATTGCATCCCGTCGAAACCCACAATGTTATTATAATTGTAAAATCACTGGTAATTCTAAAAGTAGTTGGAAAGCGGCAATTCGCCACTATGTTAATGTGCTGTTTACAAAATAAGAATTAAGACGATTCTCGAAATGTTAACTCAGTGTGGCTCCCACATGTATAATATTTTATCTCGTAAATAATATTTGTCGTATTTGTATCTTCTATATAAACGTTAGACACTGTTTACTGTCTGTCAGTTCGAGTCCATTCGTGCGCTCGAATGCCTGAAGATGCCGAAAGGCGAAACCCGGGTCGTTAGTGACAAAATACATGGAAGTGTACAAAATCTCAATAAACCAAATTTGAATTAAATACTCTCAAAATTTGTAGCCAATAAAGGGGGGAATAACGACATAGGTCAGACTTATTTGAGCACATATTTAGCATATTTCTATTTAAATCAATGTTCTGTCACTTATTTGACGTTTCTATTTTTAAATTTTGTTTTAAAAAGAGATAGAAAAAACTGTCCCCTGAAAATATTGCAATACTTATGTGATTGTTCTCATCCAATCTAGTATAATATAATATCAATGTTACATTCAAAATATATTGATTGTATTTAAACGTATATCGCTTAAAACACAGAACTATTGTTTAGGCAAAAAGTAAAGATTAACCTATTTTTTAATTCAATGTCTCCTTCTGCTATAGATTTTACCAAAAAGAGTTTAAATGAAAACTTGTTGTTAATCAGTCACTCATTTCTATTTTCATTTAGGAGATAAATTGAAACATAATGATTAAGAAAGTGATTGGATGTAAATGATCTCACTCTAAGCAATGCATTTTCATAAATTAAGAAAATAATACATTTCGATTGTAGACCGAGCAACTGAGTAAGCCTTAAAGCGTTACTTCTTGGCTATTGGACATACATAAACGATTTGTTTTATATTATTACTATATTTATTCATCGGGTCCATGGTGCAGTGGTCAACTTCGTTGGCTTCGGTTACAGATCTCACAGGTTCATATCCCAGTATGTACAAATTCAAAAATTGTTTTTTTAATTAATCTATGGATTTCTGTTCTAAGGCATGGGTGTTTTTAATGTAAAAACGGACGATAATGAGAGTTATTAGCTTACCACTTGTCCTGCCCTAACCCTGTCACTCTATCCCTTGTGTCTTTAAACAAAACAGGTTGAGCAACAGAGTAACAAGCAGTTTTCAGTGAAATAACTTCTCTTGAGATGCCTTCATTAGGAGGCCATATTATACACATTGGGAGCGGACATGGTTAAAAATTATCGATTCACAATAGTCATATTTAATATTTTTATTTGTTATCTTAGATTACAAAGGAAACATATTTTTAAGAGAATGGTTGAGAAATAGGAAAATTCAATGCTGGTACACATAATTATATTCTTAGAAATACAGCATACCAGTATACAACGTATGTATTATAAATGTATGTTTCATAATCTAACAGATAAATTAAAGTTTGCTAAATGTTCAGAATCGCTGCATATAATTCATGGTAAATATTCAAGTAGCTTTGGTAACACTTGGTGACAAATAATAATACCCAAATGATTGTTTAGTGTACTTCGCCGGAAAATTGTTTCTAAATTAGCGAGTGACGCGACACTTTTGAACCCTTTGTGAGCTTTTAAGCTTTTAGTTACATAAATGATTTTGCATACATAATGAACAGTATAAGATGAAATAAAATAATCATACATAATACGTAACAAGGAACGTGGCCCAGCAGTTATGCAGTAGATTTCCTTCCTTGATATTTGGATATAAATACTATAATTTTGTTTGAATATAATCAGTTTAATTGAAAAGTTTTCATACGTTTACTATTTGAACAATTTTTAATGCTTGAGGTTGTTTTTTAACTAATTTTAACACAGTATGTGCAAACCTTAAAAAATCTGTTTGTAATGCTCCTATGGATGCTATCACTCACACGCAGGTATAAAAATAAGTTCAGAAGATTTTTCAGTAAAAATATTGTAAAATCCATTTTGTCAAGCAATCTTCTATAATGCAAACGTTGAGACCGTATATTGTTTTAACATAAAAATCAAATTTACGACTTCAAGCCTTTTACTGAAAAATCAATTGGCATCTAGCTAAACAGAAACAATATAATTATTCCTAGATAAACTGATACATCAGCTTAAAGAAGTAAAAGTAGAAAGAAGTACAAATAGGTCAGAGATAGCATCTAAATTAATTATTTCACTTACATGCTTTTGATTTTTGTACTACTTGACAAAATTGCAATATTCTACGAAATTAGTTTCATGTCCAAGTCCGTAGCAGCGAAGACAAACCAACGTTAGTCGAGCTGGAATAGTAGTCAAAACAGTTCCGGTGTCTTTATTTGCATTGTAAAACGAGAACAAGTGTCGCCGCACTTAAGTCCCGGAGAACTTAACGACCACACGGAATCTTGGGTATGTAGCTATTTTTAAAGGGGTGAGCCACCCTTAAGGTGAATATTTCGACAATGGTTTCAAGACGTACACTTTAAAGAATTCAATGAAACAGTTTTACAATACATATTCTAACTGTAATCGTTTCAGCTATCAATTCTTCGGGGTAAGACAGTATATTCATAAAATTATTACAATGTGTTATACTTATACCACATTTTTTATATGATCATAACTAGTTCAATCAGTGATGAAATTTTATGAAAGTAAAACAAATTTTGATCAAATTTTTGAATAATAAAACTATTCCACACAAATTTCACTCTTCTTTTATTTTTAATTTACAAAAGTATTCTTATGTAATATATAAATAACAGTATAAATACATACGTTTGTTTTAAAAAATTTAAACAAGTCTTCAAAGCTATGGACGTTTTATATATTATTATACAAAACAGTAGTTTTTTTCAATTTTTTTTTTTCCAACACCAAAATAAAATTGGATATAATCATAAGTCTGTCTGGTCCGTGGTACATTGGTCAATGTCGTTGGCTACGGTTACGGTTGCCTCGGGTTCAAGTCCCGGTTCGAAAAGTTTCACAAATTGATTTTTCAATCGATTACTCTTCGTAGACATGAATGTGTGTGGCACCTAAAATTCTCTCCCACACACATCCAATCCTAAAAAAATGGCGTAACCAGAGCGATTAGCTAACCACGAGTTTTGTCCTAGCCCTATTCTTCTACTCCTACTCTCTTCTGAAAATACAGGTTGAACAACTAAGTAACAAGCATTTTTCGTAGATAAAAACTTCCGTTTAGATATCTCAATTAGGTGAGAAGGTTGAGTGTAAATGGTAATAAAAAAAACGTGAATATCATGGTATAAATACGCTATTGGTTTTTTTCCAAAATATTCGATCATTTTATCAAAATATTCGTAATTATCATATAACAGTTGAGAACATTTTTTTCAATTCGTTTATACTTAATAATCGGGAAAAGGGACGACAATTTTCTTTCCTCTTTACGTGTGACTATTATTGTACGGAAATTGGTTTTCAACCACTGACGCACACAAAATCTTAAATCTTACATGAGCCGGAAGGTAAGAAAACCAATATACAAGTAATAATCCATTTTAATATTATCGGATAGACTTTTTGTTTGTAAGTCAATACTTAAGCCTTCAAATAAACATTATTACTTCATACATTGTCACAGCTATACAAAGTAGTTTCTTTCTTCTATAGTATGATTTCATAATATCTAACGGTTGAAAAATTTGTGCTTCAAAACAAAAACTAAAATACCTTTGGTTTTAAGCATTCATAGATTATAATGTGTGACATTCTGATTTGCTTACTTATTCAAATAATTTATTTTCTTCGGTGCTCACTTTATTTTTAATTTATTCATTCAAAATCCATATTCGCTTTCAATGTGAAGTGTATGGAATCGTAATGGAGCTAATCTCAACAGATTTGCATTAAAAGCATGCGAAGAGAGAGAGTTCGTATGTGAGCTTAAGTGCTATTTTGCACACTCCGTCTGAGTATCGTTTTTATAAAGCGTATATAGTGAATGCTGACAGGTTTATCCACTCCCAATGTGGAGCTTATGAACTCCTTGTGAAACTATCTCAACATAATACTGCTTGGTACTCGGTTGCTCAACTACTCTTTTCTTGTAGAGAGTAAAAATAGAACTGTAGGGCTAAAGCAAGCTTAGTGGTTAGCTAATCGCTATTTCTACACAGTAATTTTCAAGATCGGATGGGTGGAAGGGAATTTTAGTCACCACATAAATCCTTTAAAAAAAAAATTTTATTCCATGTCCGCTCCCAATGTGGAGCATATGGTCTCCTAATGGAGGTATCTTAACAGAATTTTTCTACGAGAACTGCTTGTTACTCAGTTGCTCAACCTCTCTTTTTTCGAAGAGAGTAGGGATAGAAGGATAGGGCTAAGACAGGACTAGTGGTTAGCTAATCGCTCTCGCTACGCCCCGTGAGGATGGGATGGGTGGGAGGGAGGACTCAGACTACGAACAGAAATTCATAAATCGATTGAAAAGTCAATCTATGAAAACCGTCCGCACTGGGAATTGGACCCGAGACATCCGTAACCGTAGCCAGCGACGCTACCAACTGCGCCACGGACGCCGACAAAAATAAATTTATGAAACTATCTGTACTGGGATTTGAGACCAGCAGCACTGATGCCAATAACGTTGACCAGTCAGGTAAAGACTTTCATTTTTAATATGGAATAAAAATTGATAACAATGTTATTTCTTCTTTTAATAAACATAAGCGTGACATTTAAATTTTGCATTCCAATGAAATTTATAAGAGACAAAAAATACGTTTTGAAAACTAAATGGAAAAATTGTTTTTAAGCCACGTAGAAACATTTAAATACGCTACTTTAATATAATCTACGTTAGCGCGAGTCAAGATACGTGCAACTACTTGAATTGCAATTTGCACTAAAAACGCCACGAAGATATTTTTAGCGTGTTAGCTAAACGATAAAAATTGGATTGTTACATGTTTCTCATATTGACTAATTTAAAAATATAAAGTTATATCTTTAATCATTGTATAATTTACTTTACAGGTGTTTTGATTTGAGGAAATATAAAATTGTTTTATAGGTTTTAATATTTAAATGCAACAAACTAATTAAAACTTAACATAAAATATGAAGCAAATGAATTTAAAATGGAGAATTCCAAGAATACCGGTGTCACGAAAGTCAGCCGTTCAACTTTATTTTACTCAGAATGAAAGGGTAGAAGGAATACAGTAGTACTAAATGGTTGTCTTACCATCACTCCATATGTGTATACAGACACTTTTTCAAAGCCGCCTTCCCTAACGCAATAACGATCAATAAAAGAAACGACTTCGAATACACTATGGTCAAGCTGTTCGATCCGATTGAGAAATTATCCATATTTTTAAATCAAGAGATCGCGCTAATAAATAGTTATATTAATTTAATATAGGTGGAAATCAATGCTTAGTTACCAATGGCCATTCAAATAAAGAATGTTGAAATTCTATATAAATGTAAATCATGAGTAAATAAGCAATATGAAAGTGTACGTGGCATAAATAAATATATGCAAATATGAATTCAGATTTTTATCATACATTTTCATCTGAATAACATAATAAACTCTCCATATTTTGAAATCATATATGGAATGGAAGCTAACATAGAAAACTTCAAATATAATCTAGACACTTGGTATAGCCATAACGTTTTCATACGTGAATACTCCTTGACTTGCATTTTGTGCACAGGAGCTATAAATAGCTGAAAGCTCCGCATAAAACAGAATAATGCCTGATTTTTCTCATGCCAGATTTATGATGTTCGGTTTTATTGCATCCTCTGGAAGCAAACGCTCTGGACCCCTGCTAAACCCAGCGCGAGCTTTCATAAACAAGGACGGGAACAGTTCACCCGGGTCTCTCTCCCTCTCACCTGATTTCACACACAGTATTGATAAACTATCAACTGATACTGTATGAGGTCCGATACGATTTTCCGATATCTACACTAAGCTTGCCATTAAAGTTTGCTCTGAATTTAATTTCTTATATATATATATATTAATTGCCCTTGTTATTTAAACATATTTCTTAATATACTATTAACTGTTTATCATTGTAAAGATATAAGATTTATTACAGTGCGAAAAAATATATATTTATGATAACGTTTTCATTGATTTTTATTTCACTGGAGGTCTTACAAATTCAATTCAATTCTTATTTAACTTTTAATAACATTTATTTATAAATATATATTACATTACTTTTAAGTGGTTAAGTGTCAATTTTTGGTGAAAAGGTATCATATTTTAAAAAGGAAAACGCAATTTGTTTGTTCTTCTTACAAATTTTTATAGAGATCAGAAGCAGTTTTGCTTATCTCTATCATTAATGGATAATGCTTTCGATGAGTGAAATCAATTCTAATCGTTATAAACATGTGGAAGTAATACAAACAAATTGCGTTTTATTTTTGGTTACAAATCGTTTTTATTTGTTAACGTATAATTAATAATTGCTTTTATTGACTTCCCAAGCACTTTGCGTGTCGATTATTTTCTTCGCGTTTTCTCTAAGCTATTTGATTGATATTAATTGTTTCACCATCATACAAAAAAATCTTATCACTTGCTTTCCGCAACTGGTCTTCTTGTTTTAATAATAAAATATGTAACATAGTTTTCACTTTATCAGGAAAAGGTTTATCGATATCATTAATCAAAACTTAATATTGTCCCACCTAAAATTGGCTAAAAACAACTTATTTGTATTTATGGTTGATTCTGTGAATACTTAGTTTTAATGTTAATATTAAAAGAGTAAATTTTATTTCTTTTTTTTCACTGACAAATTATAAATCTGAAAATTCTTTTAAGTCACACAACGGAATATTTTTTTCCACAGCATAAAGGTTCCCATTGATGCAATTTCCCGGAAACGTCACGCACAAGTTTTCCCTCCTAGTTAGCAAAGCTTCAAACTATAACACTAGAAGAAATTTGTATTCACAACGGCTGCAAGAGATGCGTTTGTATTTTATTTTGTTCCTTTGAAACCAGATAACACAGGTGTACGTAAGTACACACAGCGTTTCTGTGGAAAATGTAGTTATATTTTCTCGTTTTATATATTATGTTTAAAAGCACTACACACATTTAATTTTTTTTCCTATAAAACCACTTCAATTCTTCAGAGTTTGCAGTGTTTGCGCAGCATAATATTAAAGAATAATAAAACCTCTGTAACCAACTATTAAGACTCATTAAAATAATCATAATGTCATAGGTTCACTTGTTTTTTAATGTCCGCTCCCAATGTGAACCATATGGCCTCTTAATGAAAGTTTCTCAGTAGAAGTTTTTCAACGAGAATAATTTAGTACTCAGTATATCAACCTCTCGTTTTCGGAGAGCGTAGGGATAGAAGGAAAGGGCTAGAGCATGTTTTATGGTTAGCTAATCGCTCTACGCCCGTTTTTAAGATCAGGTGGGTGGAACTGTTGGGAGGGAATTTTCGACGTCACACACATCATGCCTACGAATACAAATTCATGAATCTATTTTTTGAAGCTGTCCGTGCCGGGACTTTAACCCGAGACATCTGTAACCGTAGCCAAAAACGATGACCAATGCATTACAAACCAGACAGGTTCATTCTTGGTCAGATCAAGAGAGTTTCTCGCTATTTAATTGAAGAAATTTCTTTCTATGTTTGGTAGAATTTTGCATCAAGCATCAGTTTGAATCCATTTCAGTTTTTAAATCATGAATGCCAATAGAAGGTCAATTACGAATTTGCCATTAGAAATGAAGATTTGAAGGTTTGTATTCTTTATAAATCAATTATTTTAATACAAGCCCCGAATCTCAATGATTGGCTGTAAGTCAGATAGAGCAGTGATTGCTAAACTTTTTCAGGACTACTTAATTCACAGTTTTGAATCCCGTGGACCACTAACATGATTTTATTGTAAAAATATAAAAAAAAATAATGATTATAAAAGTTAAGTTTTTTTATGGAACGGCTTCTTTAACGAACAAAAAATAATTTGTGTCACATTTGTTGGTGATTGTTTCTATAAATTTATATATTCTTAGCTTCTATGACATCACTGCAACAACTTTGCAGACTAGAGCTACTAGACCAACAAAGGCTCGAACATTGTAATGGAAACTTTCTTAGAGAATATTGATTTTTCATTAAAATTTTGTAATCGTATCCCAAAGCATGGATGTTTGTGATATTTTAATGCCTTAAAACTCACTCTATACGATATTACAATCAGCTATTGTTTCTTTTAGAACGTGTCTTAATTTACCTAATCTTTCTTTCTTTATCATCTCTGAACCAACAATTTGCAAATGATTTGAATAGCATAATTGTTTGGAGATTCATATTCATAGTTAACTTAAAATTTTCACTCAAATTTTATCGTATTTTTTATCTGGAGTTGTGTGTTTGTACTGTAATAAATAACTGAAAGAAAACATCCTGTTCCGGATGGCAGAATTTCATTTTTCGAAAGATCGTGAACGGCCCGCTAGATTTTCCCTGCGTACATTTTACCTCCGCTTTTCATGCAAGCAGTAAATTATTATCGGAAAATATTTTCTCGAAGCTCATCGACAAAATTTATATTCCTATAACATCTCGATAACGTTTTGGTAGCTTTCAAAGGGGTATCATCGTGTAATTTGTGTACAGTAAACAAGACGAAAATATCGACTGTGTAAGTCTTAAAGAGTTTGTGTAAAAATGTATAACAAACAAAACATGTAACGAAAAAATGACTAGCTGCAACTGATTTTAAATTTCGAAAATATTTCAGTTTTAACTCTGATAATGGTTTGGTAGATACAACACAATTTACAGAAATTATTCAACTAATCAACTTTTGTGGCAATCAGCTGTGAAGTCAAGTTTTCGATCCCAGGACAGAAAGCTGTAACCCTTACAACAGAAGCCGTTTCCGAACAAATTTATTTAAAATCATCGTTTACCTTAGAAATAAATAACCTTGCGATACGGTTAGTCTGAAGATGCTTCTTAAAGAGGCGAAACGAGTCACGTTAGTGATAAACCAAGTGGAATAACTAAGTTTTCAATTTTTAATTTAATTTTATATTAAATTTATTTTCAGTCAATTGATCTATTAAAACGGTCACTATGGCTAAAAACAGATCAATTTCAAGAGTAAAAAATGGAGAATTATGTGAAACATATATAAGTTATGCCAAATACATCAAGAAGTAAATTAAGCTCGTCGATTTTTCGCTAAAATAAATCGAAGAAAATGAAGAAACTGAAAAATATTTAATCTACGACTTTGCAAGCAAAATCACTGCGGCCAGTCTTCATATACACCGCACAAGCAAGCGCGTAGCTGAACATTACTGAATAGCGACAGCTTTTTTCAAAAATATATTGCTTTGTGTTCTACTAGACATTTTCATGATCTGTCGCCTAATTTCACTGTCTAAAGGCTCGAACTATTTTTTGAACCATATATCAACAAATGTTTCCTTCTAGTTTGGCCGGAAATACGAGATAAAGTCTTGAGCATGTAAACATACCCAGTGAATTAATCGGGTTAAACATTGATTTAATGATTCCTACCAATTGACATTTTTACAATGTTTTCATACATAAAAACGTTATCTGAAAAATAGCCTTGATAGAAAAAAAATCAACTAACAGCATTTTTTTTAGTAGAAGTCTAATTGCTTTACACTTGGAACAGTAGTTGTAGAAAATATCACTCCATGTTGGGAAACTTTCCAAGACTGACGCAAAGCTACACAGTACTGATCTTACTAGCTTTCAATTAATTACTATAAGATGGAATATTAATAATGCAAATTGACTAGTTCACTAGTTACATTTTAACAAAGACTGAGTGTAACTTTTTTTTTGATGAACGGTCACTAAACGCGTCGCCTTTATGAATGGGTTAGGTAAATAATAAGAAACGAAAAAATACAAACTCAATATTTATTGATTTAAAAAATTGATGAATAAAGGTTTGATTATGGGTATTAAGACTACGAGTACGGGCGAACAACTAAGTAGGATGAAAACCCAACAGCATTTACTACTCGGTTACAAAGCCAGCTTGTTCAATAAAAGAAATAGCGTTCATAGTTATAACGAAGAAATTTTAACTGTATGCCTGGGATTTATTTCATTAAATCGGCCTGCAATATTCCTGGAAAGAATTTTACGTGATGCCAATATTGGTATAAATTTCGCTTGAAATTTAAAATGAAAATTGATAATCTCTTAGTAGCTCTAGGTGAGGCTTTAAACAAGGATTGTCCATTAAGCAGGAAAAAGCTTTAATAACGTAATTAAGGCCTCTTTTGTAAAAAAACAATACGAAATCGTTTTACCCTAATGAAAATTTTAATATATATCTTATTTGACAGGTACAATTTTTTTTTTGAAAATAAATACTTTTTGTGATTAAATTGTCACAGAAAAAAGTACAAGCATTATTTTTCCTTCTCAATACAGGTGTTTTAACTTCTTTCGATAAATTTGTTTTGCTTACAAAAAATTATAAATAATCAAAATAAATATACCTACAAAACTTTGAATTAATCGATGTTCAAAAAAAGCTAAAATAATAATTTCAAATATTGACTGAAGGTGCTTGATGGAATTTCAAATTTAAAAAAATAATCTTTCCAGCTATTTTTATTTTAATTTAACCGTTCATAAAAAAATTACTTCAATTAGAATTAACGTTCTTAGTATCTACATATAAGTATGCAATCACAAGACATTACCGATAAGCAATAAGTAATTGATACCATAAGCCTTGTAAGGAATGAAACTGTCACTCAACCTCGCATTTTAGAGTTAGTAAAAAAAAGTTATATGTATTCGGAAGGTCGGTTGTTATTTCATTGGAATATTCTATGTTAGATTTATTGAAAAAGAGCAAATCACTATGTTCCAATAAAACAAAAAAAAATATTCAATATAGCAACGTTTTGCCAACGCAAAAGAAACGTTTAGGACATTCTCTCAAGATCAACTCGAGGAGAAAAAATATCACAAACACATAGATTTCAAATTTTGATATTAAAATTCAACATTTATTTTATTACATTCATAGTGACCTGGAATCGAGCACGAAACTTTCTGATAATTAAGAATAACTCACATTTAGACTATAGACGTTACTATCACTATAATATGCGAAATTGTGTATCTTCAGTTTTTTGTACAAAGCATGTTGCGAGTAATTAATATAGACGATGCAAATTCCGCATAATAGTTATAAAGGTTAACGCCCTTGTACAGCAGTCATCAAATTCAAGTGATGACCTATGCAGAATCTGTGTAAACTAATCAATATAGACGACACCAATTCTGAATAAGTATCTATAAAGTTGAACGTCCGGGAAGAGTAGTCATCAATTCAAATGATGACTAATTCAGAAAACAATATAACCCAGTGACAGTATAAATGGATAGCTATAGAAAAGGACTAACATTCTGTCGTCGCGCCCCGAACTGAAAACACCTAGCCAGAACCACACAATCGTCACTTTAAAATAAGATTCTATTTATGAAGTAACCTCTTTAATCATACAACATTTAAAATCTAATTTCTAAGCTCATATTTTATTACCAATATATTTTTTGAACATTTTATGAATTCAATGGCAATAAAATCAATTGTGTTGTTGTCACGACATGAATTGTAAAAGCATTTATATTTGGTATCGAAGTAATATCTCTTTATTCACTTCAATAAGACCGCCAATCCAGGAGACAGAAATATAACCACGTTTCCTGATTCCCGTCTGCAAACACAATACACGAAATGCAGCGAACAATTTTCCGACAACAAAAGGGGTTCGCTCCACAGCGAGGGACGTTTATATTTTTAACCGTCGCAAAAGAGCAGCAAGGAAATTCTGTTGACGTTAACAATATTACATCGGAAATGAAATGGTTTGAAAAATGTAATGCGAAAGGAAATCTTAAGTACACAACTTGATAATGATGTTCCATTGGAAAAATGTACTTTGGAGATTATCAGTCGTGATGCTTCCATTCTTTTTCAACAATAATAACGTAACTACCTGCAGACGCCCTTTCTCAATTATTATTCGATCTATACGAGAACCAGTAGTTTTATAATATAATTAGTTGTACTTTTAAAATAAAACACATTTTTTTGTACTACTTTCATATATTTATAATAACCAACTGATAAAAATGAAAATCACAAGATGGCTTACAAGGTGTGTCAAACAGTTGGTTCAAGAACTATAACAATTCATACGTCAGCAAACAAATTATATGTAAAAGAAAATTAAAAGGCTAAGGACCTAGCAAATGGGAAATTTCAAAAGAAAGTGGTGAACTACATAAAAAATAATGCCTTTCCACCAATAATTGACAGTTAATTCTTAGTTGTATCATTGGATAACGTCATTCATCCCTGCTTCAAAATATTTAAAACAAAATAACAGTTAACATAAAAAACTAAATAAATAAATAAAAATATATACTTACATATAATATGCCGGTCAACCATGCTCGCTCACGTGTCAAATGTATAATCTATTTAAATAAACTTATTCTACCGCCTATCTGTCGGCGTCCGTGGCGCAGTTGGTTTCGTCGCTGGCTACGGTTACGGATGTCTCGGGTTCAATTCCCGGTCCGGATGGTTTTCATAGATTGATCTTTCAATCGATGTATGGATTTTTGTTCATAGTCTGAGTCCTCCCTCCCACCAATCCCATCCTCACGGGGCGTAACGAGAGCGATTAGCTAACCACTAGTCCTGTCATAGCCCTATCCTTCTATCCCTACTCTCTTCGAAAAAAAAGAAAAGAGAGGTTGAGCAACTGAGTGACAAGCAGTTCTCGTAGAAAAAAAATCTGTCAAGATTACCTCCATTAGGAGACCATATGATCCACATTGGGAGCGGACATGGAAAAAAAAAAACCGCAATGCGGTCTTTCCACTGGGTCCAAATCATTTATTCCATTGTCATTAATTTACAAATTAGTGTAAGTTCATTTTGTAGCACATCTAAATATTTGAAGTATCTCTAACTCAGGCTCATTAGGCGAAAAATCATCGTTATGACATAAAAACGTTACCCACCCATGCACTTTTACATTTATAATGTTTTTAAGAGCTTTTGCGTCACCTTCAACCAAGCTTTGACTATATAAATTGTATCAAATTAAGAACTCTACAGTACACTTATTCCACAAGCTCGACCATTTCAAAACTATAAAAGTTAATAAATTTTTCAAAGTAATTTTAGGAAGTTGCTCGTTTAGCTAGGAGCTCGAGGAGATTTTATACTAACCGAGGCATTACCAGCGCGTGGATGGACTCCGTGCATGGAAACTGGGTCGACTTTCCTTCTCGACCCTCGTTCAACCAAATGTACAGTGACGTGTGTAATGATTCGAAAAAACTGTATTTATCTGCGGTTTTTGTAGTTTTTTTCCAATAAATAATGTCTTATATCACACAAAATAAGAATACAGCTATATATTACCGCTAACAATAAATAAACACTATTTAAAACACATAGAACAATAGTGGAAAAGGAAAAAGCTTTGTAATTCCGTCGGATCCAAAAATTCAAATAGGTTTTTACATGATCCAGAGAATTACTGTATGTAATTTTGTCCCTTGCATTCAATATACTTCTTTTGGAGACAAATAATACTAAACCGCAATAGTTATGATGACGTTATGATGAAATAGCCTCCAGATCTCCAGACGTTATACAACATGTCCTGATGTCAAATTTAGCATGTTAAACTTGTACTAACACATCAAAAAACTCATCTGTGTACTTGAATGCCTGATGCCAAAAGGCGAAACCCTGGTAATAAGTGACTTAGCATACTGAAGTCTACAAAATTTAAACGATTCGAATTTAGAATTAGAATTGTCAAGCGCTTCAATCGATATCATAAATTATTTCCTGACGTGTAAATACATATTCTTTTAACATGTTCTCTCCCAATGTGGAGCATATGGACTCCTTATGGAGGTATCTTAAGAAACATTTTTCTTTCTACGAGAAGTGCTTGATACTCGGTTATTCAATCTGTCTTTTTCGAAGAAAGTAGGGATAAAAGGATAGAGCTAGGACAGGACTAGTCCGAAATTTTAACCGTGTCCGCTCCTAATATGAACTTCTAATGAAGCATATCTACAAGAAAATGTTTGACGAAACTGATTATAAATCAATCGCTCAAACTTTGGTGAGGGCTAAGGAAAAAGGATGGAGTAACGCAAACATATATCTCTTATTTAATAACATTCTACATGCCCTGTTTTCGGGTTAGGAAATGATTTGTTTGAGTAGGAAAAAAAAAAGGATGTCTATGCCTTCAAATTTTTGAAGAAATCTTGTTAAAAAACAATGTGTAAAAGAATCCATTCATAAATATCAACCATTATACAGCTTTAACTGCTTTAATACTATAGGACTGACAGTGATTGTTTTTCAAAATGATTTAACTTAAATTTTAGTTTTCTTAGTTACGAAAGCCCTTTTAATTTCACCTCTGAATTTTCAATGATTACAATGCAATTCTACTACGTTTACATAAATTGGAAATTGAACCCAAAATGTACCAAGTAATATGAGATTTTGTTTTTCCTTTACTACAACTCCTGACCTAGCTTACTTCTACCGTGACATTTTATAATTAGTACCTCCCTTCTGTGGTACCGTTCCTGTAATTACTTCTTTCAAAAGAACCGTTGTTTTGAATATGTACCAAGTCAAAATAAAGTTGGATAAATGAATTCCTGAATACGTAATAACATGAGCTGTGTATATGAGTAAATATTCAGTTACACAATAATTATGTTACATGGCTGATAGCTATCTCTGTGGCCAAGAACCAGAAGCTGTTAAGTTCAAAATCTCAACTTTACCTAGCGAGCATTTAAGTTCTTGATATGGGATATGATTTTTTAAGTAATGTGAAATATCATGTTTCATCTCACTGAATTAGATATGACATTATATATAGTAGACATGTCAGCTATTGACAAATAAAATATATCATATTATCCATGACATATCAATCAAATGCCAAAAAAAGTACTTTATGGACATATTAGTTTTTGTCACATAATTCTTTTTCCATTTAATAAAATCAAACAAAGTTACATGTCATACTGAAAATATATGAAGAAAGTACAAACTTTCAAAACGTATTTCTTGTATAAGTAGTATTCTTTGTTTTTTCAAACTAGTTATAATAAAGAACAAATAAGCATATTTGGCAGTACAGAAATAATTGACAATGAGTAAAACATTTTGATATTTGAGTTGTTGCATAACAAACATGTACATCTATCTCCATTGAATTTCTCTTTGGAATATAGCTCATAACATCGATATCCTCTTGGGCACGTATTATTTTCTACACAGTTATGTTGGTGTCAGACGAACTGATGTCATTTTGAACTTGGTCCTTTGTGATTGTTTGTATTGTACTTGAACGTGTTTGAATTATATCGTAACGTTCAGAATGTATCAATTTAGTATAGTGTATCTTTTTTATGTTAAAATTTTAATGAATAAGAAGGATAAAATCTATTTAATTGACCAACTTTTATTTGTGTACTGAATGTGTAAAAGACTTTTTTTAAAAATCAAATGTAGAATTCTGTTGATATAAGTTCCACTAAGAGTCCTTAATATATGCTCAATATTGGGAACTGACATCTTTAAAAAATATTCATAGGAAAGAAAGTATTTTTCATTTCAAGACAGCTATTTGCTGATTTAAACTAGTTTTTCATGAACGCAACAAAGATAAATAACCTTCACCTAAAATTAGCGTGTGTGACATAGTAATAAAATAAATTGAAAAGCTATGCGTGTAAAAAAGGATAATAATAATAAATACCAAGTAAATTCTTCTTCAATTTAAAATTTATATTTCGACGTTAACTGCAATACGAATTTCAACATATAAATTAAATTAATAACTTTGCTTTATTTTATTTCACTTCATCAACTACTAAAACGAATTAAGTTTTTATTGTTTCCTGTCAAGCTGCCATAAAATTTAACCAACGCGTCGTCTTCAAGTGTTTATTTCGTTACGCTTTTCCTTGAAATTTATGATTGATGTTTTCAATATGCGTAAAATACTAATGCAAGTAATACCATTAAGTTATCAGTGTCAAGTGTTAACATTAATTATTTAGTTTGGATGTTTGAAAGGATTAGAGATAAAATCAATTCCAATTGCAATTGAGATTCAATTCCTCTTATACTATTTCAAAAATTACCCCATATAATATGAAGAATATCTTTGCCATATCTTTGCCATATCGGCAATGCCAAAATAGGTATCGCTAATTCTTGTAGAACGTAGTACTTAATTCATTGCTATGTTTACTTTACCATGAACTTTTCTATCATTTAAACTAGGCATATTCAACCCGTGGCCCATGGCTGTATGTGGCACAAAAAGTAATTTATATTTTTTGACATTTCCGACTCCATTTTTAGTCGATTCACTTAAACACTTCATTACTGGCATAAACATAAGAACTTCATTACTGACATCGTGTTATGGGATCAGCATATTCTTAATTTTCCTTTATATTCAACGCGGAGTAGATTAAACTCTAGGTACTACCACGACGAATTCTAAGTATATGGATACACAGGATACTTAATATCACTTAAACTTAGTGGCCGAGTATGTCACATTTTCTTCTGTTTTCCCCATCTTTTTTTTTTTCTTTTCTTTAGCACAATAGTGTATTGTTAATAGATCGCTCGCGTGAAGCTTTATATTGGATCACGAAAATGAGGAGTAAATTCTTTCCTTTTCTTGATTGCCACTGCTTTGTGAAAAGCGGCCGTGAAGCAGTGAATTTATACTCATAATGAATGGAGGTGGGGCAATAAAATTACCTCCAAATTCACAAATTTCATTTATGGATTGGCAATCAGACATTGAACTTACTTTTTAAGAACTGAATTCTCAGAGAAAAGTGATTAGTTTTTGGGAAAAAGTACACAAAAAATAAAATTTCAAAAAACAATGACGGATAACTTGAGAATTCACTAATAATTGTTACCTCATGTTTGTTACTGCCGTGAACAGATAATTTTAACAACAATATATTGTCTTGTGTTTTTTGCATTATTTAATAAACAATCAATTTCATCTTTAAATAAAACTTTAATAAATAACGAAAAAATTCATATACCCAAAAAAATTAGAAACCGTATATTCATTATATTGTAATTGAAACGATGATGGACACAAATTCAATTTAAAACATGACGTTACGCTTAATGACCAATCCGGGGATTGAAAAATTGTTAATCCTGAAATCGTGGAATCAAAAAATAGGTCTGGGATTGGATGCCTTACGCATAACCTCAAAAGTGCGGAGAAATTATTGTAACAATTTGTTTTGATTATATGTACATTACATAATTATGATTAACAATTTTAAATTCTGTTTATACTCTTCTTATCTGTAATAAGCGGTGGAATGGCTTAGTCAAGTTTATGCAAGTGGTAAAACAACAAACCAACATTTAAATCGTTAAGCTAAGCCATCTACATTTACAGTTTGGAAACGCTTTTCAGCTAAGCCGAATGCACTCGGAGCGCTTCCACGCATTAGTTCATGGCAAACAATATTCAAATAACCGAAAGTAGCGAGTAACAAATATTAGCCAACAAACATTCAGGGAAATAGGTCAAGCATTTCTTTTAGTATAAAAATGTTATTTTCCTTATTTAGCTGCGGGTCAAAGTGCTATATTTTACAGATTTTTTCTGGAATTTTATTCTAAAAATACTCGCACCAAAATATGTTGTTTTTTTTCGCGATATTTACATTCAACAAATTCTTTTAATGTGAAGCAAAATCATGAATAAAACTGCTATTAAATGTATGAATAAATTTTTCAAATTATATCGTAAATGTATGTATTCAAAAAGTTGTTTCTACTCGCATATTTATTTTAAACGTCATATTTAGCATCGTGTAATACAAAAAACGGCTAAATACATTTGAAATGTGGTGCTGGAGAATGATGCTCCGTATACCATGGACGGCCAAGCTCACAGACGCATCTATCCTGAAAGATCTTCTTATCCAGAATAGACTTTCGGCCGTTTATGCAAGATGCCTGCTCGGCTTTTTTGCCCACATCGCCCAGAAGACTAACGACAATCTTGAGAGGCTCGTTTTCACAGGAAAGGTCGAAGGCAGAAGGGGACGCAAAAGGGCCACAAATGGACCAAAATGAAGGACGCCACAGAGCAGCGGAGTGCAGAAACGAGTGGCGAAGGATCATCAAAAGGAATGGCGTTGTTGCAGTAGGCGGAGGTCACAACCACTTGTGAGGAATACAGCTAAGAAGAAGAATATAAAAAATACTATTCAATTATCAAATAATATGTTTCGCTATCATAAGCGCTGCCACACAGTATGAGTAATGAATTCCAGTAAAATCATTTCACAGGAAATTCTTTTTCAGTACCGTAATAAGTGCTTAATTTTTTTCAGCCATGCCAGCTTCCAATGTGGTACATATGGACTCCTAATAGAGCATTTGAATAGAAATCATTTTTAAGAGAATAGCTTGATATGCTGTCACTTAACCTGCCGTTTTTGGAAAGGACAAATAGCTAGCTCATTCTTCTCGCTGTGACCTGTTTTCAGGGCTAAATGAGTGAGAGTTTATGTGGAAATCACAGATATTCATACTTTTAAACACAAATTCATATAAAATTGAAAAATCTGGGATCTTCACGCGTGGACAGCGCAGCCAAATAGGGAGAAAGCCCAAAAGCGATGACTAATCGGCTACAGAACCGTTATAACATTAAAAGTCAGAAATAAAACGTACTTTAACCACTCCTGAAAACATTTTTATATGATCATAGAATAACTTGTATTTAAGTCCTTTTGAAAAGGGTTTGGGATATTTGTATGAATAGAAAAAATGTAAGTTTAAAAATAAGGAATTAATATAAACTATTAAAATGAAAACGTGCAATAAGTTTTTGGGGGAAATCTTTGTACACAAATCACACTTCTGCATATTTAAGATTCTTGTTGATTTCAATGTAAATAATACCAGTATCACTTTTAAGGTGTTAACTGTCAATTTTTGGTGGAAAGACTGATCAACTGATCAGTTGATAATGCTCGTGATGAGCGAAACCGCTCCTGATCATTATAAATATGTGAAAGTAGTACAAATGAATTGTGTTTTATTTTTTTTAAATATAATACCAGTATAATAAAATCTTATTTTATTTTCAAACAATAATATTTATTTTATATTATAATGCTAGGCTATTTAAAATAAAAGTAAGTGTGCTCAATATAAATATAGAAAGTATTCATAGAGGGGCGTTAGTTCCGCTAGGTAACCCGATAAACACTAACAGTCAAATTTATTGCTACATTGTTTTTATCAATCGAACAATGTTGTGTAACCTATTATATTAACACTATTATTCAAACGGCGTAATCTCGATCACTGATTAAATATTTTGGTTACGAAATAATCAATTATTTTTAAAATACGTGGTGTGGCCAGAACCTCTGCTTCTTGCTGTTTGGTAGAAATTATTAAGGAAGGTCATGGAAAATCAAAAGATTTTCAAAATAAGGAAATAATCATGTTTCAGGCTTCAGAATTTGACTTGTAATATAAAACATATATTGGCAAAAATTGGTTTAGTACACAAAATCATTTTAAAACGATCAAAGATGCCGTGGTTAATGGATTTGAGCAACAAAAAGCCCTATTTATAATTTTTCCAATATACATAGCACACATACATTAAAGCCTTCAATGACAGCAAGTCGCATAAGTTGTTTGACGTTCAAATAATTTCATATGTTATGTGACTTAGCACTGTTGAACACTGAAACTTCACAAAGTATGCATGTTCAAAGTTTCATCGTTCTATCTTTAAAAACAAAAAAGGGTTACTCTTTTGTCACACAAAATCTTTGCCCGCCGATTTCTCAACTTTATGGTTTTGCGGACTTGCTCTGGTGACATTTACGGCGACGATTTTAGAATGGAGTCAAATTTACATTCAAGTATCATGAATATCTGTATAAATACTTATATAAATATCAATGAAAAGGGCAAAATAATTATAACATAAATTCTATTCATTAAACTCCTTTTTCTTTCTACACAATAGTTGACCACCATCGAAAGATTCAACAGAAAATCTATCCATAGTCTTAATTATTGTTGGACGAACTGTCATTAAATAGTAAATTGTACACTCATGGCATATATTTGCTAAGAATGTTTTCAGATCCAAAATATGACGATAAATTACATTTAAAAAACGTAAAATTTTCAATACATGAAATGCCAGTATTTTATATACTCATAACCTGTATTTTAGGATGGAAAAAATTGCCGAAAACCTGATAACCCGGTAAAGTAATAACTAGTCAGTACAGGTTTATTCCATAACTTGTTTGTTCGTAATTTGTGGTCCAGTACTATTTCCCGGTCACTTTTGTTTTATAAACACACATAATCAAATGTATATACTTATTTCAAAAAGAATGATGAATTTAAATCGATATCATGAATCGATGTGCTATTTTTTTACAAATATCCGATACTTTATGGTCTTATTTGTAAACGTTCAGTGTTATTTGAAAAGGATATATTTGCATTCACGCAATGTCATATGTCATATCCTTATAAAGTCGGCAGGAACTGTATCTTCGATTTTATTCTCGTAAGGTGAGGTGGGAAATTGTCGCACAAACCCTTTTTGCAACGCGACATCTTTATTGGGGTTTTTCAATGTTCTTCGGGGATTTTCGGCAAACACCACATTTTTCTCTGTATTATCGTGTTGAATTATATAATTTTCTACACGAGTTTTCGCGGCGTGATACTTATGCCGAATATATCAGAAAAAATATTTTACAGATTGTATTACAAATGTTCAAAATAATTGAATGACCATCTTTTGCGAGAATAAATATAATCTAAAACAAAACTAATATAAATACATTAGAATCAATTTAAACATAATGATATTATGGATTTAATATATTGGAATTAATATAAATCAAATTCATATAATGCCTTAATCTAAAATGTATAAAACAGTGAAACCACTAGCTCTATCCTTCTATCACTACTCATTTCGAAAAAGTGAGGCTGAGCAATCTCGTAGGAAAACTTTCGTTGATATACCTCCGTTAGAAGTCCATATGCTTCACATTGGGAGCGGACAATCGAAAATACGATCTATTTCCATAGATTTAAAAAAGTATAATTTTAAATGCATTCAACAAATTGTAATTTATTACATAAAACTCTAATATAATATAGTTAAAAATAGCAAAAGGTGTAGGTCCACAAGAATTCTGAAATATAGTTGAAAACTATTTCAATGTCACGCCATCTTCAGAAGTATAAAGATTGAACAAAATAATTATAAGGATGGTGTGATAAATCGTTTTGCTAATTTTTACTTTATGAAATTGTTAAATGTTAAATATGTTTGTTTGTTTGTATCTAGATTATGATGTGGTCACCCTATCAATAGGGCTATAGAGAAATGCGATAATGTGCTTACGACATGGTTGGGTTAGTGCGTCCCCACGCAATGTGTAAGGTGGAACACTTACAAACCCCGCAAAGTGTTATGGATAGCATTTCGGCTTACGATCATATCTTTATACGGAAAGGTAGGGTAAACGCAATTAACTGGAGTTTACAAATAAGCTAATAGGTAGAAATAGACTTTAAGACGGCTTAAAATTGGCGGGCTTAGTTCGAATTGTACGTATTTTGGGTCAATGTTATCATTTATGGAGATTACGTTTAATAAAACACGCTTTGAATTTGTATGGAAGCCGGAGAACGGTTAACAAAAAGGTATGAATACCAGGTATTAGTACCAAAAATTGGTTATTTGTAAATACCACATAGCCATCATGTATTTTTTTCAATATGGTACCTTTCCAAATGAACAAAACTGAGGATATTATCAAATTATGAACAAAAACATTATCAAATGGACTATTTAAATTGTAAAACATTCAGCTCTTAATATTGACTTTTATAATGAGTGAATTTTTAGGTATATATTATAATAGTATTACTGTGTGCCAATGGAAAAGGATGTTAAATCTTAAAAATTTTCAAATGAGCTGAATATGACAAAATATCTACAGCACATATATGCATTAAAAGAAAAAGGGCTAGTCGAATCAATGCTGCTTATTTTTTTTAATTAAACACAATCTGTTTATACTACTTCCACATTTTTATCAGGACCGGTTTCGCTCACGAGCATCACGAGCATTATAAACATCAGTTAAGATGAGCGAAACCAGTTCTTTGTAAGGCTTTAGAGTACAAACCAATTATATTTCTATACATATTTTATTTTTGCTTCAAAAGTAAAACAGAAATAATCATTTTATCCGTCTTCGTCAGAAAGCTGGACGCTAAATAAATATATTTCGTAATTGATTTAATTGAAATACAGAAACCGTGTTACACTTCTATAATAATTATATTCATATATAAATAATTTTATGCCACAAAATTTTGACAAAAAGAAAAATAAATTTGTTCTTTGAAATTGTAAATAAGTTCACGAAATGATGGAACACATCTATTTTTATATCTTAACTACCACCCTGGAACGTATCCTCTGTGAAAAATAGAATTAGGAGTATTCTTAATTAAGTTGTAAGGTACAATAATTGCTCTTTTCGTGATTTCATCTTAAGATAAGGGGCTTACAGAACTATGAAAACACCAAATACATCCGTGCGTTCAGATACAAATCCATAAATCGACTGAAAAATTAATGTGTGCTAGTGATGCTTTTGGGATTTGAACCCTAGAACGCGTAAGCGAAAAAAACACTCACTTGGCTGCGGCCAAATATTGTACGCTTTTAATATTAAATTAAAACCGAAAAGTAAATGAATATCAAATTAAAATTGATAGAATTTCTATAAAGCGAATCTTTGAAAAAATCTACAATAACGATCAATATTTTAAATAAATATTTTTTATCAAAAGAGGAATTTTTATCAAGTTTACCGCTAGAAATATGATGATATAACAAAACATCTTATTCAATTTGTTAATAAGATTACACGAAATCATTTCGGCTTCGTTCGTCTTTCATAACGAACTGCTATTATTGAGAAACGGTCCGTCATTTTGGAAATCTCTTCCTAGATCTCATTGGATAATCAAAATAATAGTCGTTTTTAGACCATCGGCTCGACAATGGATCGACTCTATTATAAGCCTGCCATCTATTCTCTTTACTTATCCCCATAGCAAAAAGGACTTACTCAACAGAAAATATCGAAGATTGTATATATGCCTACTGACAAGATTCATAAATCATTTTACAATCTACAAATGGTTGTAATTACGGGAGGGTTGATAAATCAACGACATTCAATAAGGGACGAAAATAAATGACATCACTCCAACTTCATTAACTGGAACTTATAAGGCTTATACATATCTATTTAATATAACAAGTGAGATGAAGGCATTTTTGAACAGTATATTTAAAATTATGGCGTAATAATCAATGAAATGTATTACTGCTCTTTTAAGTGAATGTTATGAGACATCAGTTGCAAGTTATATTATTCTTAATATAAAATTAAATTAAAAATTGATAACTTAGTTATTCCACTTGGTTCATCATCATCAATTTTTAATTTTGTTTTATATTAAAAATGAACTTCCACAAAGTTCCACATAGAAAATATTATATTATTCTTATTCAATCAAAATTTCGACGGTGTTTTGGTCAATTGATGTGACCCTCAAAATCGAAATTGTTCGAATTGTTCTATCGAAAGAGTAAAAACTGGTGAATGATGAATTGAGTTATAAATCTTTGAAATGCACTCCTGTAAATTCTCATGTTGGCTTCCATCAAATGGTTTGATCAGAATTTTTAAACCTACAACTAATGTAAAATGATACCCTTCCAAAAAGTGGCCAATATTTGGGATATTTTAGATAATAGAAACTATCTCTGATCTTAATATATGAACGTTATCTTTTTTTACACGGTAGTCTCTGGAACGAATCCTTTCGTACAAAAAGAAAATTGGTTATTGCGATCCCAATTGGTCACAATTATAATATATTTTTTGACTATCTTTGTGATATTGATATATTCAAGCGGTATTAAAATCCCTTATTGGGAAGTCAACAGTTATTTTATTTAATATTATATTATATTGTCAATATTTTTTCTTTATTCGTGTAAGTGTAAGCTGGTAAGATGATAATATTTCGACATGGCACATATCTGTTACAGGATATCTGTTCGTGAGTCAACGTAAAGCAATATCTCTGACCGACGTTTATCAAGATAATTAATGAAGTAAAGGATTCACTGGATGACCGTATTAACGGCTTACGGACTAAAGGAAGTGTGGATAACGCTTAACGCTTTGAGAGACAGATAAGCATTTTTGTTTATCAAATATGTCTGTCACATGAAGCTGATATCCTGCCAAGTCTTCGGCTAATACAAATGCCACTTAGGAGATCTTATTCTTATTTTTTAAATCGGAATTGCTCATGTAATTTTTAATTTTTATTAGTCCATAATTTGGAAGAAATAGAACATTACCGTAGGTTGTAGATGTGTTGGTCACGATTTTTAAGACATTGAATTGATAACAAATTTTCGTTTAAAAAACAGCTATGGATGTTTACAAAAATAAAACACAATTGTTTTTTGTTTTATTGTTATAGATGTGATGCTTTTGCAACTAGAATTGACAGTGATTAATTAATTAATGTGAACAACAACTATGATGGATGTTGAAAGATCTTCCCTGCACAGTAGTATCTAATATATTAAAATCAATGTGGGTTTGTTCACATCTTATGCACTGCCATGCCGTTCATCCAATTCCGATAAAACTTTGTCAAGTTTTTGCGTGCACTTGCGCAAAGGATATAGGCATAGTGAAATCAGGCCCAGCCCGGCTCGAGCCCGACTCTCAACTTTTTAATTTTTAACTTACAGTTGGTTTATATATAAAAATCAATCTCACAATCCAGATATATCTAGAATCTAAAAAAAATCTAAAATAAAGAATCAAAATTGCACAAATAGCGACATCTAGGAATACTTTCGGATTTATTCGTGTACGCACCAGACAGAAAACAAGAAATATTGTGTATCCAAAAGCACTTCAATAAACAGAATCAAAAGACAAACACTTTCTTTAAGTGGCATTGCAACGCATGCCGGGTACTCACTAGTATTGAATAAATTATTGTGATGCGTTCGTAGATCAACAGTTGTATACTTTTATATGACAGGTGTTTAAAGGTCACAAGCTTATTGATTATTCATCTTTACAATTTCTCTGTATAGTTATTCATGGAACATAAATTCTAATTTTATTTTGTTTTCATATCAGTTTTTGGTTGACGATCCGATTTTTTTTATAATATTATGGAAAGCAACCATATTCTCAATAGCCCCCCATTACTATATTGAAGGGCTGAGTTATGAATATTGACAATAAAAACCACGGTTCACACAAAAAAATACAATTTGCAATTTACATACCTCGTACAATCTTGTTAAAATTACTACAATTAAGTAAAAGGCTGCAGGCACTTAATCAAATTTTTCAATAAAACTTCCCAACAAAAATCTATCACATATTCACATTTTATTTACAGTGCGGGACTCCCAAGTGGGACCTCTAAAGCCCCAGAGGGACCTTCAACCCTTCGGCAAGGTCATTCCACCCTACCTCGTTTAACTCTATGCCTATAAAATAGACTCCTCGTAAATTGGCCAGGAAATCCCTATATACAGTTTTTCCGAAAGGAAAGCTATGACATTTTGACGATTCTAATTCTAACAGTATATAAATACAACATTGTACAAATGTGAAATTTATATAATTACTCTGTCTAAATATTTTGTTTATGAATTTGTATCTAAATAATATTTTATGTCTTCTATTTTATTTTCTCAATTCTTAAAAAAAGTAATATTATTATTATTTTTATCATCTGTTATATGTAAGTTATACAGAATATATTTTAATGTGATTTACGTCCTTTTTCCTTTCCAAAGTCGGTATGAAAAGAATTAAGAAAAAGTATTATATAAACGATATAAAACATTTCCTTGCTGTCAGCTAGAGTTCATCCGATCATTTAATTTCCTTCAGATGCCGATAGGTGAAACTCGGATCAGAACTGACAAAACGCATGGAATTGTAAAAAATTTGAATCAATACATTTGAGAATATTTTTAGTATAAATGAAATTCATAAAACGGATACTGTTATTCAACAAAAAAAAATAGAATAAAATCATTAACATCTTTTAGTATCAACATTTTACTTAAGATATACTTTAAAATAATAGTCAAATAAACCTTCTTACACAAGCGCTTAAATATTTCACTTTATTTCTACCGCTCAACTTACCTACAAGATGCTATGTCAACGTGTTTAATGAAACCGGACACAAGCAGACGTAAAAAACGCGCGATAATGCGGTTTTGACGAATGGTGATTTTAATGTACGTTTGTTGTTTCATGAAAAAAAAGATTCGTAAAATATATTTTTGACGTTTCCACAGGAAACTGTAGGCGAATGAAATGACATTTTATTTATAGACATAATCGTTTAAGTCATTGTTAGAAAACTGGAAATCATTTTTTTAAACTGTTAGCAGCTTAAAGCTTAAAATGAAATTTAATTATTATTTGGTAGTTATGAACACATCTGATTTATTTAAATATTCAATATAACTACTCATATCTTGTTCAAACATTAATTTAAATTATTGGTAACTTTGATATTTCTAATATAACTGAGAAATCATTTAATTTACTAAAATAAGTTTAATGCTTATTTTATCGTACCGTTATAGTTAAACAACTAGCCGATTTACTTTGCCTTACTCGTGTATAATAGTTTCATCATCCACTTTTAATCATTGGTGGAAAGATATCATAATATATAATCAAAAAATAATCTCACTAGTTGAGAAAATTAATACATAAAAATGGCATGCAGACAATTAGCAGATAATACTGTTTACACAACACTATTGTAATTTCAAAATTACCTTTCAGATTATTTAACCTATTCATAAAAGTGCAACGACTTAAGATACAATAAGATCATCTGAAAAACATTAAGTTATGGCTTTTTTCGAATATTCAATAAACCATATTATTTATATTATAGTTTAAATCATTATTAAATAAATACAACGTATATTTGTAGCTCATAACATATTATATATATATAGAAAACAACAATACGGTTTAAAAATTCTGTAATATGTGAAGTAAGCTCCAAAATAAAACTGAATTTATCCTATATCGGAAAAATGTACTTACATTAATTATTTAAAAGTGAACGTCTATAATTTAAATATCACAATGAATTATAATTCTGTTATAAATTATTTCGCTAGAATGAATTCAAGTTGTGCGTATGAAATTTTTAACAAAAACAATTAATAATCATCTTAGTACTACATTAGCAGTTATTTATGAATAGATCAAACCAAGACTTACAGTTTTAACAGCGTAGCTGGTAGATTTGACGGAACTTCTATGAACCCAGCACTCTTGCATGACAGTTCCTTTCCATCTGCACTACACTGACACTTGGATTCAAATCCAAAACAATATGTTCTCACTTCTTCACTACCAATACCTGGCTTCTTTTTGGCAACTTTGGTTTTCAAAGTTGCGTCGAGTTTGTCTGCGTCACTTACACTTTTTTCTTCATCGACATTGTTTGCCGCAGCTAATTTTGAGCTGTCTTCGGTTTCATTCGAATTTTCGATGAAATGTTCTTTTGGGTCGTTTTGTATTTTTAAAATATCGTCTATTTTCGTTGCCTCCAGATCACTGCCGCTGTCTTTTTTGGATGCTTCACTACCGCTCCGTTTTTCCGACGCCGATTTGGCTTTATATACATTAATAGTGTCAACATTGTGGTTCTTCACTGGAATTATCATCTCTCGAATCTCTCCACCAGTTGGAATGACGTACGCACCTTCGTAATTGACATCAACTCCATTTTCGTAATAATCAGTATCGTACGTGGGTGTAGTCTGAACTCTTGGTTTGCCATGTACTAAATCGCTTTTTTCTAATTTCGTCTCATCCAAAATCTGAGGATACGCAAAAACATTTACATCACTAAGTGAAATAATACAAAACACAAATAAAAACGAAACTAAATTAAGTGAAGACGATCGATAGGTGTATTTTTTTAATTTGTTCGCATTTCGATTATCCGTCGAAGCGCGCTGTGGACGCCCGGAAGGGCACATGCTGTACTTCAGTATTTTTTCACTTTTTTTAAAATACACTCTCCTACTGACTACAGTCCAAACTTTTTGTGAAGTATACGTTAAACACCATTTTTTATTTCTATCATTTAGTCAAGTTCCGTGCTTCTCCGAAGTTTCCCGAACGCGGAGTTCGGGTGTAACAGTACTGCCCAGAGTGTCGTGGTACATTATTTTGTATGTAATGTCATTGAGCGCATGCAATTGAATCGTTTATCGCTGATGCATATTCATTGGTGGCTCTCGGTTGAATGGGTCGATTATCCTGTGAAAAGAAAAAATTCCATTAATCATTATTATTACCGTAAAAATTATAACAGCGATATCGCTTACAATGTGACATTGAAGTATTGCTTTCAATGATAAAATTATAGACTTGGTATAAGTAAATATTCAAGCTTCAATATGTATAATTAAGAATCAGTCATTAAAGTTAACGAGTAATATATTCGCAATATCTAGGCTATTGAAAGGCCAAAAAAGTAAGTACAAAAGAAGAAAACATTTTTAAATATAAATCTTATAACAATATTTATGTCAATTATTGTGACTTATAAGGTAACATTTGGGGTGTTTTTATATGTTTTTTTGCAGCTTTTAATGTAATCATAACTGTTTTAATACTACTATTCAAAACTGATCTGTTAAGTGATTGTGAGTTTAAATATAAGGAGCGGAGTCAGTTAAATGAAACCTTTAATAAAATTGTGGATGAGACATTTATATTGTTTAAAACAGCAATGCAATACAAATGGTAATAATCTTTAACAAATTTGAAAGAACCTTAATTGCAGTTGTAAAAATAAAAATAACGATGGTATTAAAATGAACAGTTCAGAGTTTTTAGAAGTTAAAAAAAAACATTAACAGTAATTGATTATTATTAAATAGCATTTTAAATAGGACAGGTGGCTCACCACTATTAAATTTATTTTCTTCAGGATTTACAACTCCAAACATTAGTAGTTAATATTCTAATTAGTAGTGTTATGATAATTATCAATATCTTCGTTTGTGTCTTACACCCTCCCCACGTCCAGCAGATGGAAACAAACCCACTCTACCCTTCATTTTTAATTTAAGAATTAGAATCATTGTCTTCCTTAGAAATAAATAACCTTGTGATATAGTTAGTCTAAAGATGCTTCTTAAAGAAGCGAAAAACGTTTCACATTTAGTAACACAACCAGTGGAATAACTTTAGTAAAGTTATCAATTTTATATTTTATGTAGTAAAAATATGCATCAAAATTATGTTTTTTAAAATGATTCGTTTTTATTTTGAGTGTGTCTTACCTTTCTAGTAATTTTAAAGAAAATTATCGTTTTAATACAAACCATCATAAAACAGAAAATGGAGTGGAAACTGAAACATTAATACAACAGATTTTTAGTGTGATATCATTTTTTAAGTGGCACCGAATCGTTAACTTAACTGACAGTTAAAAATAAATAAAAAGATGTACCATCAAAGCGAGTTTGTGGAAAATTGTGGAAAATGTTTACCATGACTTGCGAAATTGAATCCGACAAACGCACTCCTCACCAATCAACCTGTCACAACGCAAACCTATTTGTCTAACTTAAACATCTCTACGAGCTTCACAACTCACTAATGGGGGAGATTGGCGAATCACGCTACAGATGTCACTATACGCCGTGAAAAATAAAAATCAGTCCATTTCCCGCCAAATCGTTACATTTTTTTTCTACCTTTATACGTTTTAATCTTTTTACATTCAGTTAAATTTTATCTCATTGCATGACACTTGATTGGTTGCAATTTTGTCATACTGGCATGACAGTAAACATTTGATGTGTTGGCGTTGACAAATTCACTTAAGAATTAGTTAAATGCTTTATTCTCTGTAATACTGACATCTTTTGATGAGAAAAACTGATTAGTGATTTTTTCCTTGCCATTTAAAAGTCTAGATATGTTTTCTTTATCTCGTTCATCTGAGCCGCTTAAAGGATATTCCAATACCCAATATTTCAAAAAATAATTCAGTAGTTTTACTGTTAACCAAACTTATAGAGGTTACAGGACAAATCAGACTATATCTTAATACAATCGTACTTAATACCGTCTCGAAAGTTGAGACGTTAGTAGTCAGCGGGTTAATATGTAGTTTTCATTATTAAATATCGCATTTTAATTAAGAGTATTTTTCTATGCATATTCCACTGTTCAATGACGCCACTGACACTCTTTACGCTCTACACAAGGTGTCTCCAAACATTTTAGCGTAAGGGCTACACTGATTCTTCCACTAAGTCCCAAGAGCCAAGACCTAGCTAATTCATAATACCAACATACTGTAGTTTTGAATTAGGCGCGAATTTCGGTTGAAACGAACAAGTGTCACGGACATTTCATTGCGGTGGAGATATCTGACATGGAGAACACCAGATTCTGCCTGATTTATACACTCATATTAAGTCGTTTCGACAAAAAAATTGGTTGATCAGTTACACAAATATGCTCGTGGCTTTCTTTCCGATTTTGGCACTACTTAACTGTGTGAAAAAACAATGGCCGGCCGGATACCGAGCATGTCCGGCCAGCTACTGCGAGCCGGATTGGTGGTGCTCGCTGGCCGTAGTTTGGAGACCCCCTGCTCTATGCTCTAAACATCAGGTAGCGATTAATCAATTGCACGAAATAATGCTGAATATCATTTTTTTCCATGCCCGTGTTCCATGTCTGTTCCATGTATTTTAACAGATTTTTTTTCTGCTTGTTACTCCGTTGCTCAACCTCTCTTTTTTTCTTAGAGAGTAGGGATAGAAGTATATGGCTAGGAGAGGACTAGTGGTTAGCTAATCGTTCTCGCTACGCCCCGTGAGGATTGGATGGGTGGGAGGGAGTTTTAGACATCACAAACACTCAGACTACGAACAGAAATCCATAAATCGATTGAAACATCAATTTTATGAAAACCGTCCGCACCGGAAATTGAACCCGAGACATCCGTAGCCGTAGCCAACGACGCTACCAACTGCGCCATGGACGCCTACGACTAAATATCATTAACAGACAATTATTTTACTCATTAATTTCTATCAGAGAAAACTTAAACTTTTTCTTTACGTTTCTCTGAACCTTTGTATTGCCAGTGTGAAAAATATTTAATAGATATATCTTTATTATAACTATGTCCTCGTTAATTTAGTGTATGAACTCCTAATCGAGCTAATCACAGCTGAAGTTTTTTTTACGAGAACTGCTTTTTATGCAGTTGCTCGTCCTTTCTTTTTTTCGATGAGAATAATAAGGATATATGAATAGTGTGTGCTATGGGCAGGACTATAATTTATAATGAAATCATCAATTTTTAATAAGCAGTTATGAGCTGAAAGTGTGGATATGCTTTATCTCTTGGAGAAATACAATAAACTGAGCATATGAACAAGAATATAATAATACATAAGCAGTTAGTTTAATGCGTTCTGTATAATAACACGGCGAGTTCGTCGCCGGAAAGCGGTCATGGCTTTATGATATAAAATACGTCACTGCAATCTCTCTGATGCAATTTCATTCCGATGCAACAGACACTGCGTACTACACGCAACGGCATAATAATAATGGACCGAAATGAATCGATATCACTTCCAATTTTACCATATACATTTGTATTCTTGTCGTTTTTAAAATACTTTTCATCATGAATATTTCTATATATATAGATATATAGTGAAATATAAACTATATAGATATAGATAGTTTATATTTCTGATAAAACATGAAACCAACACTTTCAAAAATACTTTGAAATGTAATGAATGCATCATCATATAAATTAAAACCGTAAGAAGTATTTCGTGGTATATGTAACGTCACGCATGTTTTATGTTATTTTCTGTGAGGCGTTAACTGCTTTAAGTGTATTTTTTTTTCATTATTTTTGAACGATTAGTTATTTTCGGCATTTTATATTTTTACATTACATATTTTCACTAACGACCCGGGTTTCGCCTTTCAGCATCTTCAAGCATTCGAGCGCACGAATGGACTCGAACTGACAGTTCAGTTCAGTACACAAGTTCAGTTCAGTTAGAACTGAACTGAACTTGTCAGTTCGCGCTCCAATGCCTGAAGATGCTGAAAGGCGAAACCCGGGTCGTTATTAACAAAATACATGGAAGTGTAAAAAATCTCAATAATTCAAATTTGATATTGAAATTCTATTAAACACCCTCAGTCGATGTCTTAAATTAAATTTATATAATTAATTGATTGAATTAGCATTTACTTGGTAGAACTCTATTATAATAGGATAAAATAACAAAGTATTTAGTTCTGCAAATTTTTTTTTTGAAGTCGTATTGTTGTCGAACTAAATACTTTGTTCCTATTATTTATATAATTGTTTATAATATATAAGTTCATACATTTGGTTGAGCGAAAGATCCAGATCCAGTGAAATATTCTCGTCTCTGTCTGCAAGGATTTGGCATTTGGCAACATTGACACAACCATGAACTTAAAAGTCTCTAACGTCAGCCAGAAAATCAAATTTGACAAAATACAACGCTTACGCTAGGCCGGACATCGACCATCTACCATAGGTGAGTGAAAATTCACTAAACGTATCAAATTGTCTACTCCTGAGAGAAGACGGAGCCTCTGTAGACTGCAACTTCGCTGGATAGACGGGGTGTCACAAGACCTACGAGTACTGGAGGTTGGTGATTGGTGCAGAAAAATAATATATGCGGCCAAGTATCCCGGACTGCAACGCCAACAAAGAAGAAGTTGTTTATGCCGGGTTGCTATGATAACAAGCGACAACAATACGACTTCAAAATAATTTGCGTTGCAATGATAACATCACAGAATTTATGTCAGATAAGGTAACTTTAGGGTATGTATACTTGGGGAATACCCCTCGTGGTCTTTTTTATATACTAATCAACATCCAATCATCAAACAGTGATCTACAAAGCATTACTACATTAGAGTATGTAGCAGTGACTTAAGCGCAGTTTGAGTTGCTATAACAACATCATAAATGTCACATTTGATAACGTGATAAGGGAATTTGCATTGGAATGCGGCTACGGGTAATATAAATGATTCTTCTGATGAATTCCTTAATATGTATCAGACTCTTGTCATCTGATAGTAATCTACCAGTTCCAAAGGTTATAGAGTTCCTGTAATTTTGTGGATTATACGACTTATTATTATAATGGTTATATTCCCTTGACTGTGATTAGTAAAAACACATGAATGCATGTACGAGTCGATCTCCTATTTTCCCGTAAGGAGCAGTTGGTAATATATTATTATTTATACCGTTTAAAATTGTACCCTGACATGAACAGAGCTGTTAAATATGTTATCAGTAATTATATATAAAGTGGCCAACTTGCTTGTCGTTTAGATATGTATCGTTAAATACTTCCGATGCATTCCAAGGTAACTTTTATCAAACATAAATTAAAACTGATAACTTTGCCTGCTACTCAATTGTGTCACCTGTTTTTTTTTTTAAACCACACTTAGACTGAAGTCATCTTACATGTAAATTAGTAAGTAGTAATAGCTTTCATAAACTTTCATATAAAAGCTGTCCATCCGGATATATTGGCCAGACGGCTAAAAGAATATTGAATATTTTACAAATTACAACATGATGTTAAAAGAGCTGTAGATTTTTTAAAACTTTATTGATATTAGGGGTAGCCAACTTTTTTCAATGGATTCTACTGTTACTTTTTGTAAATACACTATAAATTTTAATTAGGATTGATTACTTCGTTACTTAATATATCATCAACTAACTATTGCGTTTATAAAAAATCTTGTCAAAAGCGCCCGGTCGAATATGTTGGCCAGACAGCTAAAAGAATTGTTGAAATTATTGAATGAACGTTTTAAAAGATTTTTTTTTTTAATTTTCATCTGTAAAAAATTACAATGATTTTATTTAACATAATTTATATTACATTACTAATATAACCGTACCCGTCACAGATGACGGTATTTCAATTAAAATACTGAATTTTTAAAGTAGCTAGTACGTCGGAACTGTGTGTGCATTGTTTATACCGCAAACACTTACGTCATGAGAAAATTTCATACCTACTTGTGATATGTGATAATAATAAAACGTCTACAGAGTTGTCTGGAGTATTATATATAAGATGTAATAAATGTCATTAAATGATAAACCGTAAAGCCTGTATGAATAATTTTAATTTGCATCTGCTGATTCAATCACAGGACTGCATCTCAAAATTACAAATTGATAACTTTAGTAACATGATTATAAAATAAATAATTATTACTAGCGGAAAATATCCACTGAACAAAATAAATGTTGATAAATTAATAAAAGTTTCCATCGAATGTCGCTTGAACGCTCTTCTGCTAATGGTTATATTGAAAAGTTTTTCTTAATGTGTGTATAGTTTATTTTATTGAATTTCACAGACCTATCTTCAATATATATGGCATGACTAATCACTCATATTCTGACATCCATAAATCATATTACTAGAACTATTTACTTCACTTTGAAGTTATTTCTGTTAGACACGTGTCCCGAAGTATATGAAAATTATTTTGACTTATTTGACAGAAACACGAAAAAAGTTTATTGTTATTTGTAAGTTTTCGTTTTTAAAAAATATTTAAAATTGCTGTTATGCCAAAACCATACATAAACAAGGCAAACGGGTGATTTGTTTTTTAGTAATAATTTAAACTGTATTGTCTGTAAATAATGAAAGTTCACTTTAACTATCCAAATAAATCATCGCAATTAATAAAACAAACTTTTTTTACATGTAGGCTGCCGTTGAAGTTTTCATTCGCAAATGTTGTAATCAAACAATATAATTTTCTTATTGTTCGGGTTTGAAATGTTGAGTGATTACTATCAATCATTACACGATATCTTCCCCCAACTATATTGATATATGAATGAAACAATAATTTAGGAGCAACTCTTCCAATCGTACTTTATCCACACTTACTAATTTTTCAAAATAAAGGAAAAACTGATATCTTATCACTTTAACACTGTTAAAGAATGTTTACAACTTTATCATATTAAAAATTGTGTAGAAAAAGAAAAGAATGAAAAAAAATATGAATTTTATTTTGATCCAAGAAATATTAATCAAATAATTTTGGACAAAAAGCACTTTAAAGAAAGGATACATTTACTGGAATTAAGCATTTTTATTGTAAATATATTAACAAAATAATATTACTAACCTAATAAAGACACCTAATATAAAAATAATGTTTAAAAAAAGTGAAAAGTTCATATTCTTCATCAAAGTAGTCGTATTGTGTTTCTTCTTCATTACTTCCAATCAAACTGTTAAATGGAGTCGAGAGCTTCCATATCAATTTTCAACTAATCAAAATCCCTGTTACTGTCTCCAAATCTTAAAAATAATAACTTTCTACTTGACAAAATACGTTTTGAATCAAGCACTATCATAGACAAAATGTATTTTAATATGGTAACACAACTTTGAACATTATTTTAAAAGGTTTAAAAACCGTTGTATCGCATTACGTGTATAGCATCAATTAGACCTCGAAAAAATTGATAATAATTTAAAATTAATAAGATTTGATAAGTTGCTCAATTAATCCATCATACTTCAAAGAACTTAAAAAATTCTTACAATAAACATTGTAACAGTTAAGTTCTTTGAATTTAAATAAAAAATAAATAAATTTCTCAGAACATATAGACAGATTTTATTGTCTTTCCATCATTTCTTTCTGACATCGAACCTACCATTTTTTTGCATTAAATTCTTCGAAATATTCAGTTTTTAATAACTAGCGATAGTTATATTTTTTAACAAGATATGGCCGAAGTATATTTCTAGGAAATAAAATAACAGTTTCTCAAAATAGTAACAACTCCTCATAAATAAAAACTCCTTTTATCAAATGATGTGACATCGCAGACAAATAGCAGTCATTCGAAATAATAACAATAAAAAAATCACATCAAAAAGAAGAGTCGCGCGAACCATTCATCATTTTAATTTCGCTCTGTCACTTTTGGGACGATTGCGAATAAATTTCCGACCCAACGGTTGACCGCCGCTGACCCGTCGCTATAAATTGATATAACGATGCCCATCACTCAATGTCTGTACCGGTGTGATAGTGACTGTGGCAGTGGTTTACAACCTGTGAATCATCAAAGCAATGTACAACAGTACAACAATTTCCTCTGTGAGTGCTAAACGTAATTACTATAGAATACGATGAATTACATAAAACGTGAAAATACTTCGGCGATACAATAGATGTTGGAATTTGGCCTCCTGCAGGACTAGGGTTTGCACGATACAGGAAGAATGTATCAATACCGTTAACTCGATTCTCTTTTTGCACGTGGGATATGTCCCTTAGCTTTTTTGCACGGTAGTAAATAAAGTTAATGTGCACATATAAAAATGGTAGATAGGTTCCATTACTTAAAATACCCCCAAAATACGAAAATCTTGAAATCGAAAATAATTGTCTTTTTTATTTATATTTGAAAATAGTTTCATAAGAGACATATTTACATAATAACTAATAAATTTATATGATTTACGATTCAAAATACTCATAAAACAGATATAAAAACCAGACACGGAATAAAATCGAAACATAAAAGAGGAAAATAAATTTGTCAATAACAAGTCCTGCATTTTAAAATTCGCCAAATGGCGAAAATGTGAAATTCAATATTCACAAAGAGCCGAAGTGTTTTTTAATGTATACAGTAATGTATTTAATAATACTTTTCGTTTTTTTGTGTCTGTAAAAGCAATATATTATTTTATCCGTTTTCTTAGACCGTGCAAAAAGAAAATCAGATGTATTACAAAATGAGAAAAGATACAGCCAATTGGGATCGTAATGGTTGCTAATTCGATAATGAGTGGTATTATTGCTAGGAGCAACGCCTAGCTGAATGCAAGTCATAAAAAACAACGCATCTACATGAAAAATTACCTGTGGGTATCAATACACATCCCTTCAAAGGCAACCTGTGATAAATGACCCCTAGGGCATGAATGGCCAACAAAACTCCGCTCCATAAACTTTTAACGTTTAATCAAAAATCAACCATATTTAAATGTCCGCTTTGCTATATTTTCAATAAGCGCAAACACAATGATTTATGTTTTGGTGATACCAGTATTGCAGTCCTTATTCAAGAACCTATTTCCATTGATTTTTGTCTTATGAAAACCTCTTTCAACATTAATCACTTCTAATTGTGATGTAGTATTCTTCCAAGGAAATTACACACCACTTTCCTTCATTCTCGTTTAGGTGTCCTGTTTTCAAGAATTCAATTTTTACTATAAATTGAAATCATTGTTTTGTAATTTAGTGTCATTATATTATTATTTATACACATTGAGAAAATATGGCAAAATGAAATTTATTTTTTAAATTATATAAAACTTTCAAATGATATTTTCCATCCTACTGTAGACAAGAGAGCTCATAAAGCAATTTTTAAGGTTCTACAAGTTTAGTATTATCAAGTATTGTGGAATTTGTTCACTTAGATACACTTTAACTTCGAGGTTAAGATATTCTTCTGATTAAAAATGTACTTTAGCAATGTTTTCATACCTCGTTTTTACTAAATTAAAATGAAACAAATGTCAATTCAATCGAGAGTTTATTTAGTAGTTACGCAATATTTCAATTATTTGATCAATATATGCCTGAAAACAATGTTTACAAAAAATACACGTCTGCGCGGGCTTGGGCTTGGTCCGGCCCGTGGGCCTGGTTTGGACGAGTAAAAGCAATTCGGATTCAGTCTCGGACCAGACATTTAAGGAATTAAATTTTCTGAAAAGTATTTCAGACTATTTTTGGGTCATGAGTCAGCCATATGGCAATACTATTCATAACAAAAACTTAATAAAATAAATAATATAAATCCTCTCTTTTTGTACGTACGACTAATAGTTATGTTTTGGTTTCCAATGGTTTTAGATGGTTGACAATTTTTTGTGCCAGATAATTCATTATAAGCAACATTAAAAAACGGGCTTTTTTCGGGCTGAGAAAAATAACTCTGGGCTTCTCAGGTACGGACTGGGTAATTTTATAAAATTTCGACCCCTGTAGACCACTCACATAAAAAAATGATTTACGGCATTTTTTTTTCTAAAAAAAATATTCAACATTCATGATTCGTTAATATTTCGAAAAAATTCATCAACATTTTCAAACTTCAAATTAACAGTTTGTGGTGTTTTACCAAAAATAAATAATATGTAAACTTATGGAAATCAGGGGTTCACAGAAACAATGATGTAAACAATGTATATTATAATAAAAATCACATTTTAATAATTAATTAATTATATGAATAAATAAATAACGTTTCTTCAAGTACAAACGATCATAATTTTCAATTTAAATTTAATGTGACTGATTGATTTATTTTGAAGAAGCATTTGTTGTAAACCTCGTGCACGCGAGGCAATTCATGAGACACGATTTCTTATCAAAATCGTGATAAACGCCATCTGCGCCTGTTTGTATATATGGTTAATCAAAACAATTTTTATGATAGAAATAATTTCATTTAAACGGTTGCTTTTGTTTCACCATGGAAGGCAAATAATTACTTAATTCTCCTTACACCCATGCCGATTTTGATTTTTAACTGCTCATAAGATATGAATCTTTCAAAATTAATTCATTGTAGATATTCGTCAATTTATAACGCATAATTTATACCAACTTCCTTCACCGTGAACAATTATACAAATAATTACGTAAAACATGTTTGCTTTATCCAAAAATATGTTTTAAAAAATAAAACACAATTCATTTGTACTGCTTCCACATATTTATAATGATACTAGCATTATCAACTGATGATAATGCTCGTGATGAGCGAAACCGGTCTTGATCATTATAAATGTGTGTAATTAGTACAATTGAATTGTGTTTTATTTTTTAAAATAAAATGTCTCTCCACCAATAATTGACAGTTAACACCTTAAAAGTCAAAAAATATGTATTTATAGAATTTAGGTGTGCTTACCGTAAAATAAAATATATTTAAAAACTATCGCAGCAGCCAGACTATCATCATATATATTGATTTTAGTTTTAAATGAAAATTTTATCGTTTTTTAATAGAAGTATTGTCGGCGGCTGTCGGCGTCCGTGACGCAGCTACGGCTACGGTCTCGGGTTCAATTCCTGGTGCGGACCATTTTCAAAAACAGATATTTCAATCGATTTATAGATTTCTGTTCGTTGAGTGTTTGTGTTGTCTAAAACTCCTTCCTCACCTACCCATCCCATCCTCGCGGGGCGTAGCGAGAGCGATTAGCTAACCACTAGTCCTGTCCTAGCCCTATCCTTCTACCCCTAGTCTCTTCGATAAAGAGAGGT
Organism: Himalopsyche phryganea; assembly: GCA_022494535.1. NCBI lineage: Eukaryota > Metazoa > Arthropoda > Insecta > Trichoptera > Rhyacophilidae > Himalopsyche > Himalopsyche phryganea. Next base: position 228,679 of record JAGVSL010000060.1, on the reverse strand, counting down.
TGAGTAACTGAGTAACAAACAGTTTTCATAGAAAAAATCTGTTGAGATATCTCCATTAGGAGACCATATGCTCCACATTGCCAGCGGACATGTCATAAGGAAAAGGTAAAATTATCAAAAGTGACTTCAACGTTCAATTTCTAAAATTGGAGAGAGAGTTGTCCAGGAGAATTGTCGTGATAGAAAGTATACTATAGAAACCTTCTAAACGATTAAATGATACCCGACTTATGGTCGAATGGTCAATCTCGTTGGCATTAGTCACGGTGCTCACAGGTTCGAATCCAATTACGTAAAGTTTCCGTGAGTTTCCGTAAGTTACGTAAGGATTTCTGTTAGAAGGCATGAATGTCTGTGATATTATAAATAACTTCCAACCCATACGATCCTAAAACCATGGCATTGCAGGAGCGGTCAGCTAACCACTAGTCCTGTCCTATCTCTGTCTTAATATCCTTACTCTCTTCGGCATATTGAACAGCTGAGTCACAAGAAGACCTCCTAGAAAAACTTCGAGAAAGTTCCATTAGGAGTCCAAATCGATGGCTTGATGCAAAGATATGTCCAGTTTTTATCGAAATTCAGTTATTGAATTAAAATACACAAAACGTTCGTCAGCATCAAATCATTATGCTGTAAATAAATTGTATGTCCATATAGGGTATCTGAGGAGATTTTGTATCATTCCATTTCGCATATATTTTTCATACATCTTTAATCTTTAAATTAGATTTTCTCGAGAAATTCAAAACTGGAAATACATTATCTTTGCGCTAAGAGATCGTTATATGATTAATATTGTGATCAGACATGGTCAAAAATATATCTTTATCGATATAAAACTTAATATTTTTACGTGTTTCCAGTATCTAAGTGACATAAATACAATTAGTGATTTAATTTTTTGAACTCGTGCTCTCATCTATAACTGTAGGATCCAGTTTTTATTGTGCTGACCATATTTGGTGCCTGTAATGCTGTATTAATCGACAAAAAACTAGAGTGGGACCATAAACTATGCTTGAAACTAAGATCAAACATTCCAATCAAGCAATACGGCCGCTGTAAGATATTTTAGTGTGATAAATTCAAATCTCAGCTAAGTTTTAATCTATATTTTGTACAACTTGTTAAATTATCCAATAATATCGATTTCGACGAATAAATGTGATTTTTAAATTTGAATTATTGAGATTTTGTACATGTCCATGTATTTTGTCACTAACGACCCGGGATTCGCCTTTCGGCATTCGAGCGCACGAATGGACTCAATTCGATGTCTTAAATGTGATTTTGCTGTTTTTCCGAGTACATATATTAATTACCGTGTACTTTCTCCAGTTTCTTTAATTCGGGTGAACAAATATCAACAACTCGTAATATTTCCTTATTTTTCTCCATTAAGTGAAGGTTTCGCTTTAAGGAAATTATTCACTTTAAAAAGCTTGGCAACAACTTAATATTTAAACCCCAGTGTTAGTTAACAGTCAACTAACATTATAAATTATTTCATTGCGAAATATTACAAATATACTTTTTTCAAAAAGGTGTGGCATTCTTAATTGTAATTTTCCTCTGTTAATTCACTGTTAGATGAATGTCTCGCCAATGTGTTAATATCTCAAAAAAAGTATTATTTTTCAATTACAATAACACGTAATTTATATTTATTTAATGATGAAGCCCCGTATTCACTAGGCGATAAAATGTCCCGCAACACGACAAGCAATATAGAGTCTCCATGACGCTGCAACATTGCCCACTGTCTCACAAGGTCCCACGCAACATAGTGCGGCATTTCTACGTGACGCGGGAGACGCCGCAATTGCACGCTTCGAAAGCGAGCGCATAATGCAACATGTCAGATGTTGGCGAGTGTATTTGTGTGATTTTATTTATAAACTGTATTTATTAGTGAAAATTATATATCTACTAAATATGTCGGAACTATGTATGGTTATAGAGTGGTATATTTGTATATATATACAAGATGCACTATTATACAACACTACACTTTTTTGAGGTTATAATGAATATTCGACGTGAGATGTCAAAGTGACATCCCTATTTTCATAGCTTAGAGATAATTTAAAAAAATTGTTTGAATTCCTAATTCTTCAAATTTATAAGAATATGTAATTTTATAGTCCCAATATAAATTTAATTTTTATAAAACTGCATTCATAACTTGGGCCCTGGTATGTACAGGTAAATGTTACGCGGCATTTTTCGCGCATCATCGACTTAGATACTCCTCGGTGTGCTGCTCATTTTGTCCCCTAGTGTAACCGTGGCTTTACATATTAACCAAATGACAAAAATTATTGTATTTTACAATTTACGATGTTTTAAGGTGTGTTAAATCAAGAATGTCATTTGGCAACATTATTTTGTGACTAGTTTTCTCTTAAGGTTGAATAGGTCATTAGTTGATTAATTAGAATTGCCATGTTAAATAACTTCATCGATACACGCTGTTTATTATTCAATATTGAACATAAAACAATATTTTCTAAATACCGTATTCATTAAAAATTGTGTTGGAAGAAGTTTTGATACAATAAATGAATGGCGACACCAGTTTTCTTATTTTAATCTAGTCTCTATAATTCATTTCTTCTTGGCAACTCAACAAAATATATCCTGACATTTGAAATATTCGCAAAATTTGGCGTATAACAAAATGGGAGACGGACTTTAATTGCGCGGGAAAAGTGATATTCATACTGTTTAATGAATTAACTGTATTTATTTAAATTATTCAGACTTTTTATTTAAATTTTAAATACTAGCTTACATTGGTGTCATCTTTGGCAAGTCAAACTTACTCCAGTTAGTCTTCTGCAAATAAAACGCGTAAAAACATGTTCATTAAACCTAAATTAAACCAGCAAAAATAACCAAAAAAATAGAAATTAACAGAACGTAGACGAAACATCAAAGAGCCTACTATATTTTTTATAGCATGTCCGCTCCCAGTCTGCAGTATATAGAATCCTAATGAAGGATCTCAACAGAAGTTGTTTCACGAGAACTAGCTGTAAAATAGACGCTGTGCAAAGGATAAAACTAGCAACTTACAAATCACTCTCGCTACAGACTGTTTTTAGATGTCGGATGGGTAAGTGGGGATGTAAATATCTCAGACATCCAAGCCAACATAAATCAGTTGAAATATCAAATTATGAAATGGTTTATACTGGAACTAAAACCCGCAACGGTGGAAACTGCAATCGAGTAGGACGAACGTTCAAGATCGCTGAGTACTCAGTTACAGAATATTATTCAAATTATTCGATCTCTGGACCACCATCGCAAAATATGAGCGTACAAGGTTGGAAACGATGCAAAATAGTTTAATGTGTTTTCGTGTAAAAAAAACAGCTCTGGATCTAGTTTTATAGAGAGTGAATCTGCTGTCGGCAATAGACCTGGACGGTTTTTAGTTCCAACCAAGTAAATAATAATAAGAATGATTATTAACAAATTTTACGTTTCGAAGTATGTGGACTTAAAAATTCAAAGAAACCTATGAAAGATGAAAAAGTAATGACTGCTCGTAAATATTTTTTTACGAATAAGCATAAACACACAAATTGATGTGGTGATTTACAGCGAAAATTATACTTTGATGTCTATACGTTCATCATCTTACTCGCTTTGAATGTAAACAATAAATACACAATTGATGTTAGGAACGAGATTGAAAAGTATATTGTGGAATTCGAAATATGCTTTTATGATCAATTTAAAACATGACTAAATGAATATTTTACAGATTTTTTCATTTTTTACTCTGATATAAACCAGTCCCGTAGCCAAGTGGACACCGATGTTTTTTTATACTATTTCTTTCTTCTTAACACTTCTCAACACTTTTACCAAGAGACGTAGAGAGAACGATAAGCTTTCTTTTTAATTCTATGAACTGGTTTGTGTCACACCGAATATCATTTCTCCTCAACGATATATGTGTACATATTTATAATAAACAATGACAATAAAAATATTAATAAAACAAGTGAGTAAATAATTAAAGTCATCAAACTACAGTTAACTCAAATATACAAAATGGTGATACCAAAAAAAATATTTTAATAATTATTAATTAAATGGTGAGGGAGAGGGTAGGTAAACATTTTCTCCAAAGAAAACCGCAAAGAATATATAGAAGTTTTCTGGGGAAGAACCCATCGCGATTATTTCTGCAGCATAAATACACGATATCTCTTTCAATGGACATAATTAGGCAATCCCAAAGAATATGCTTAGAATCTAAATTTCTATCACTACACCGAAAATATGGGTCTGGTTTAATTTTAAACTCATATAACCTGGCTTTAATGCACCATGGTCGATAAATTGGAAAGTCCACTGACCTGGAGAGAACCAGGTTGCATTCTGACGAAAGAGCATATCTGAGAAAAACAGATACATGATTCTATCTCGATAAGTTAACTTTTTTTCTTTTACTTACTACACTCATATATTTTTACCATACCTAGAGAAAGAGATGAATCACCTATACATTATTAGAGCCGGTTCTTGATTAATAAACTCTTTTGAAATCCTCCTTGAGAGTTCATATGTTCCACAAAACTAATAATAACACCCGTTTGACATTTTGAATGAAATCTCTAAATTGCACCATTTAATTGTGCTTTTAATGAGCGCAATTGTTTGCTTTATATAAAAAAGTTTACTATGCATAAAAAAATACTAGTTATCTTTCATACAGGGAGTGTTATATTGTTATAAATAATATTCTTGTGATGAGTATTATAAGATAGGTAAAATAATATTTTTTTAAATGTCTTTTGTAAACCGTCCTTAGTTTTACTAGTATATCAAATTTAGTCGGATTCAATCGAATTTACTGACGGTGGAGCCAATTTTTATTCAATAGAATTCAATAAAAAAGGGTAACTTTTGTAGGGATTATAATTCCCTTTCTTCTATAAAACGCTTATTGTTACAACGTTCCAAATATTACTTGCTTTAAACAGTTAAATCTTAAAACTTTTCTAAATTATGGGATTATATTTTACTATTTTTGATAGCCGATAAACATCTTTTTTTTTTTTTAATTTTAGTGATTAACATCATCAAAAATATTTACTCAAATAAATCATGAATAAATATAGCTTAGTCGTGTGTTTCCTTAAAAACGATATTGTATCATGTTATTTAAATGTAAAATAATGTAATTATGCTTAGATATCTATATGCATAATTTAATCAGATTGTTACATATGTTTTATTCTCTAAGAAATTTTATAATATATGAACGATGTGATAATTTTCTGATTTCGTTTTTTGCCATTATCGTTCATGTTCTGCTTTAATTATATTATTTAAAGTTTCGTTGTAATGAATTATTTTTATATGTTTAATACGATCAGTATAATATGAAGTAAATTTTAAATTAAGATAATAATTAAATATTATTTTATTTAAAAGTAAAAAAAATAATAAAGGTCTTTGTGTCAATAATTTACATCATTAATTTGATCTACCTGACATCTCAAATTATTAAACTCCACTTGTCAAATACTTTGCCCTTTTCAAAACGTATTCAACCGTCTGTTAATTTATTGGTTTAAATTATGCCTTACCAGTTGACAATGCTTTACTTGCCAATTGAAACTAACACCCACGAGTCTAAATCAATAAACCTTATAAACGTATTACATTTAACATAAATTAGACTCACGACCATATAAAATAAGATGCACATTTTATCTACAGGTTTGAAACGGTTTCACTGGGGAATGAAGGATTTTCAACTAGTAATTTGGCTTAGTGTACAAAAACAAATTCCCAGTCAAAAAGTTAGAAAATAAAAAAAACAGTATTAGTTTGATCCGTAACAACTGAGTAATTATAAATGACAATGCAAAGACAAAACATCACGATAACAGCATTTCAGAGTAATATGTAAATATTTTTATTTGGTAGTGAAGCATTTTCAAAAGACTTGTGATATTTCAGAAATCATCTCGGTATTAAAATAATCCACAAAAACCAAGTCCAGAAATTAAATTTTATTCCGGTATTCCTAGGTCTCGATCTCAGTATATATATATATATATGCTAAGACTAGCGTTTAACGCCAGGATTCGAATGTATACTGCTGATATATTCTACCACCTAGTTCCATATTGATACAACTAGAAATTGGCAGTTTTGAGATATGGCCGATCAAAGTTTTGACTCATCTAAACTGACTCGTAAAAAGTGATGGCATATTATTTGTATTACTTTTTTATTCAAATAGGTTGTCAATAGTTTATAGTTTTAGGATTAAAGGTTGTTTCTTTATGGATCGCCACGATTCACAAAAATGTATTTTCACAATACGATATTTCCATATGCAAATATCTGCCTTTTGAGAGAAAACCTGTACATTTTACAAACTGTACTTTAGTGGAACTGTAGAAGAGCGGTGTTTGAATTTAATAGCTAAATTATCTCAAAACATCAAATGTTTGACTTATCGTATGGAACTGGACCATCGTATTATATTATTTATTAGTAACACCCAAAATGTCTGATCTAATGGTATTGAATATATTATTTTTACGATGTCCACTCCCAATGGAAGGTATCATAACAGAAATTTTTCTATGAGAACTGCTTGTTACTCAGTTGCTTAAACTCGCCTTTTCGAAGAGAGTATGGATAGAATGAAGGACAGGAATAGTGTTTAGCTAATCGCCTTCGCTACACCCCGTTTTTAGGATCGGATGGGTGGAAGGGACATCACAAACATGCCTGCGAACAGAAATCTATAAATCAATTTACGAAACTGTCCGTACTGCGACTTGAATCTGAGACATCCGTAACCGTAGCCAACGACGTCTACAACTGCACCACGAACCCGACATTGAACATGTAACAGAATTTAAAAATATTTTTTTGTTTTGATGTAATCATTGTTTTTTTTCACGGTGGACTAGTTAACTTTCCTTTACAAACAAAACTATTCTGAATGCTTGCTCTTAAATGTTTTGCTAAGTCAAAATTTTATTCGTAAATCATATTAATTTGCTCTGCTGTTTTTTTTTTTGTTTTTAAAAAGCACAGTGAGTGAAATGAATTTATCAATTTCAAAATAAAAGAGAACAAAAATAAAGTTTTACATCGTAAATTATTTTTATGATCGTTTATCAAAATTATTCACTCAATTGACTGCCTAATTGCGTATTGAAAATAACCACCATCGCATTCAACATCTTGTAGAAATCTTACTCCCCATCAATTTATATTCGTTTTAATTCTCGATAAATAATCGAACACCAATTTATATTCTCGAAAAAGCTTCGATCTCTAATGAGGCGTTGATACCGAATTAAAAATTTCCGTTCTCTTCCCTCCTGTTGGATTTGGGTGTCGATTTTCCGTATCAAAAATGACTGCCGTTGAAAACTTTGAAGGGATAAATCATGTGCGGAGAACGAGAACGGAGGGTGCCGTTAAACGGGATTAAACGACCGTTATGATGGGTCGTTATTTCGTTAGCGTAACGGCTTAACAGCGAAAAGCGAAAGTGTGAATTCGGAGTTCATTGAGATGTTACTTATAAGCATGGTAGCGTTCAGTTAGTAAATTTGTTTACGAGTTTGCACGTTTCCATCATATATTTTATTGACTTCATTATACCGTAGCGGAAAACGAAAGTATATTAATCAGAGTCTCCGTAAAACCAATATATATTTCAAAGTGTATGTATACTTTGAATTTTAGCTATATATATTCTTCTTATTTATTGGTATTCCTCACTGGTGAGGGTCGTGACCTCCGTCTATCGCAACAACTCCGCTTCCTTCAACGATCCTTCGCCACTCGCTCCTGCACTCCGCTGCTCTGAGGGCCATCGGTAAGGAGAGGTCTGTGGCGTATTTCACTTGGTCGCTCCAGCGGGTTGCGGCTTTTATACATCCCCTTCTGCCGTTGAAATTTCCTTTGAAGACAATCATCTCAAAATTGTCAGTAAGCTTGCGAGTGATGTGTTCGAAAAATCTGAGTAAATTTGTGTTCAATTAAGATCCAATCATTTCATTTTTATTTTATAGTGGAGGCCTAGGATACAACAATCAGGCTAAGAGGACTAAGTTTTTAGTCCTGTAGTTGTAAAGTCGATTTCTGAGTCCTGATTTATGATAATGTAAGTGGCAGAAAGCAACAGTTTACTCTGATAATATCATCCTTTTAATGTATGTGTAGTACTGACTTGGTTGCATATGGGAGAAAATTAGGCATTCAAAAAAATCACGACCTCCTTCAAAAAGCGAGTAGATTTCAACACGTAAAAGCTCTTCCATTATGTAAGGTAAATCTCTAACTGCTTTCTACATACTATACTGTACGCCACCAAATCTTGAATTATTTTTAAGCGACATTTCTGATAACAGTTGAAAACCCACTTAATGTTGCAACGCTGTGTACTGTCTTGACTCGTAACACGGTAGTATCATGATTTTTCTAAGAATATCACCTCCCACTATTGAGCACATAGACTTCTTATGGATGTCCCAAGAAGCTCCACATAAATTATTTTTACGAGAATTACTTTCAGAATTTAGTCGCTCAACCTCTCTTTTTCAGACACGGCATGGATAGAAGTATGACGCTAGTAAAGAACTGGTAGTCAGTTAGTCACTCTCCCTACACCCCGTTTTCAGGTTTATGTGGGTTGGAGAAAATTAAAGCATCCTGGATTTTGGAAGTGAATTCGTAAAATAAAGTTCGGGGATTCAAGCCCGTGGATACTGCAACCGAAGAGCACGAACGCCTAGAAGCGTTTACCACTCGGCTGCTGAACGGACATAAATATTGTGATTATACATACCAGAAATAGTGAAATAAAAACCTTTAAATATTATATCTCTTATTTTGTCTTTATTATTGTTTTATATTTGCCTAAAATAAATTACTTACACAGTTAATTACCTAAATCGGATAATACCCGAAACGATTGTTCTAAAACCACCAGTGAAACTTTTATTTCCAGAAACTAAGTATTACACAAAGTAAAATGCAATGAATTTGTCGGTGTTAAAAAGTTAATCCTCAAATTACAAGCGAGTTTGTACCCACGCATAAGTTCCACCATGTGTTTATAAATAAATAAAAGGTTAAATTGAATACATGAAAATATTATTACAATGTAATTTAAATTAGAACATTAATAAAGAAGCACTTCAGCTTTTCAAACAAGTAAATCAAACACTAAAGTAGCATACAGAATTTTTCTGGTTTTAATGTTTTGCTCATAACCACTACAGATGTGTAGTGTATGTACTACGTATGTAGTATTAAGCAAGAATTGGGTATAAAACTGTCCGTAAACCTCCCATCCAGAAGAAGTATGTGGCAAGTGGCAAGGACAAAACTAATTATCAGCAAAACGCTCGTCGCGCGCCCTGTTTTTGGCACAAAAACAAGTAAAAATAACTCTAAAGCCATCTTGTCGATATGGAATCAATATAAATATGTATAAATTTACAATCATTGATGATGACACATGGTCGTAATATCAAATTGGTGCGGAAACTATAGAGTCCTGCCACTCGGACAATACGGCCAAGTCTCCGCATATATATTATATTACCACTTATTTTACGTTTTTCTAAGTCTTATTCCTGATCAGAATTAGGAATAAGGAGTAATTAAGTCCTTGTTAAAAATGATTAAAATATCAAATACTGTTAAAAAAAGTGATCATAAGGTTTTTTCCTAGCTTATATAAAAAAAAATCACAACACATGTTAAGGTGTCCTGGTGGTTAACCTTTCCTTAAATCTACACATTATGAGTTTAGTATTGTATGATTCAGATAGCGATATCTAACGTTAAAAATAAAATTGGCAAACTTATGATCCTGCTATTGATAGAATGACAAAAAATACTTTATACAAATAATAAAAATATATTTTATATTGACAATTATAGTATAAATATAAAATTAAATGCATTGTATTACAGATTATTAAATAAGAATTTTGTTCCATTACCCAACCCAAGTATTGTATTAAAATTATCCGGTTTCCGAGTAAATTTGATGGAAACTGTTTCTAATTTTGCGAATAAAAAATATTTGCAAATAAAAAACGTTTTATCAGTGATATTAAAAAAATAGTCACATCGGTTGTAAAATATGACCCCCTTTTAAAGTAATGAATTTTCACTTTAGAACGAAGTGATCAAATTATTAACCCCTTAACTATGGCGTGATGCTGTTTCAAATGTTTTTGATACTAAGGGCACTCTCGACTCGTGAAGGATTCCTTTTTAAATATTTCAACAATATATAAATACAATAGATTAGAAAACTTTATGATGTTAACTGTCACATCTTGGTGGAAACCTACTTCCAAATTTTTTCGTCAGAATCGGTTTCGCTCATCACAAGTATTAGCGAGGATAGTACAAAACAAATTGTGTATTATTTTTTGAGTGTTATATTGATCTTTTAGTAGCGGCAAATAATGAGATTGAATAAACTCGACTTTCTTTAAAACATTTTACACTTAGATTTCAGAATTTTTATATTGAGTAGCAAATATCAGATGTAAAATAAAATATATTCAAAAATGATTTGCGAATTAAAAAAGTAATTAATTAAGTTTGATTAAACATATTTTATATAGGTGATAACTATTTCAGCATCACACTATCATCAGAACTATCAATAAGTGCAGATTTAAAAAAATCTTTACACAGTACACAATTTTATCACGTGAATTATACATTATTTTGTATTTATTCTTAGTGTAAAGACATTTTGAAGATTGTGGAGAAGTGATCTACTAGTTTTTCTATAATACCTTTGTCAAATTTTAAACAATGTCATGAATCACCATAAGTTCAAGTAATTATTTATACCTATTTTATAACTGTAACATGCTCTTCCGAAATTAAAGGGTTAACAATAAGGGTTGAATTATTAATCAAGCAAAGTGACTATGGCAATTTTATTTTTGCTTATAATAATTCAAACTGCAAAACTATAGCAACCCTTCTACTTCCTATGCTTAATCACTTTGATTTTCCGAGCCGTTAATTTAATCTTTTTGTAATCTGGAATTAATTAGAGTAGTTAAAAAAGGTTTTTTCGTATTAACAAAAGCTTTGCTGTATGTTTTTTATAGCAAGTGTTCGCGCTAGTATTGTTTTCAATTAAATTAAGAGGAAATGTATAGGGGCTCACTGTATAAATCGCTCGCTTCGTTGTTCGCGCCTATACCCTACATTTTTAATTTGCATAATGATAAATTAATGTGATGAAAAATTGCCACGGAAAATTTAATAACTAAATTAGCACTTATGAAAAGATTCAAAATGTTTTCTTTTTTTATTTCTTCCTGCTTAAATTAATTTTAATGGTTTGTGCTCATTTCACTTGTCAATTAGATTTAAAATTCCATATATATACTTTTATTTAATCTGCATCAGTTGAAAATACTTAGTATTTCAGAGAAACCAGTATTGATAGTGTTTAAATAAAATCTTCGGTAAAAACATTAAGTAAAACAAACAATCATAAAATAAATAAATTTCATAAATGTCACAATTACATTATTATTTTACAAAATATCGAGAGAATACTGACTGAATGCATTAAACTAAGTTCAGAGATAATCGCATTTAAAGCATTATGTTTTCAAAGTACTCTTTTTATAGTACTCTCTCTCAAAAATACAAATTGAATGTGATTTAAAAAGTTCAATAAAAAGAGTAATCTTTTTGACATACAAATCATAACTATCGTCATATCATGTTTTCTGCCAGAATAACAAAAAAAAAACAATATGACAGTACTGTGTCTATTTCAAGGCCATTATATCCTATGACTTAATGAGGACTAGCAGTACGCAGACAGTTAAATTTCATACATTTTGACATTAACAGAAAATCATCAAAAACTGGCTTAATGCGTTCTGTCTGTGTATCATCGATATGTATAATAAAATAATAACAATGTGTTATTTTAATATTATATAATTATGTCACAAGGCAGTTTGAATGCAATTTAAGGTGTGTGAGAAATCTTACTGCATCCTCTTTTTCGTACTCTATCCGAAGAAGAAGGTTATGCGACTAAGTTCGCGAAAAAACAAGACATGTTAAAATTCTTCATGAGGATTCCATAGTCGGGTCCATGATGCAGTGGTCGACGTCGTTGGTTTGTATTACAGATGTCTCGAGGAATATTGTTATAAAATTGATTTTTCAATCAATTTATGGATTTCTGTTCGTAGGCATGGATGTTTGTTATGTCAAAAATTCCATCCCACCACCCAACCCATCCTAAAAACGGGGTGTAGCAGGAGCGACTAGGTAACCATTAATTTGTCCTAGCCTTTTATTTCTATCCCTACTCTCTTCGAAAAAGAAAGGTTGAGCAACTGAATAACTTCTGCTGAGATACTCCCATTATAATTACATATGCTCCATACTGGGAACGGACATTGTAAAAAAAACCGTACACTCTAAATTGTGAGGCGCGCATGATTGAAAACATAAATATAACATAAATGTACTAAGCAATACTATGTTTGTATAATAATAAGTTACTGTAATAGTACACCTTGTACAATAAATTAACGTTCTTCGTATGGACTGTAAACTATTATTGTAGGAGTTATATCACAATATGTATTTATTATAATAATATGTTATATTTAAATTTCATATTTAAGTAACATAATAAAAAATATTCAATATCTTGATGTCTCAATTTAGTTTCCTATAAAATCGGTATACCTAGATGAAAAAAAAACTGGTACTTATATAACAGAAATCCAATTTATTGTTTTCTAATATCAAAGTTTCAATTATATTAAACAGCCCACAAGTTTAAAATTGCTCTTTAAAATTAATAAACTATCAAATTATTCCATCAATAATGAAATAGTGTGTAATGTGTTTTATATTAAGTACAGAAAATTGCCCATATCCAATACGAATTTATAGTATCATTTAAGACAGATGACCGATATCTAGTTTTTTACTATCATAGGTAGGGTCCAATCTTGAAGTCCAAGTCAAGTATTCCAGTATATTTTTTTCGTTACAGCTCAATATTAGAAACGTTTCAAAATAATAATATTAAGTCCTTTTGGATACACAATATTTTTTGTTTCCCGTCCGGTGCGTACTCGAATAAATCAGAAGATTTTCTGACGCGTGGGCAGGACACTTACAGCTGTCCGTATGAGAAGCATGGATTCAAATTTAGTCCACACACTTGTAGAGATTGTCTCTGTGCTCTGTTGATGGTCATTGCAAATGCGGGTCGCACCGGAAAATGCAGACGTTTGAATTCCACTGTCATATCCGTCGGAATTATTGAGATACGTGGCAACAATACATGTTCTGGCAATTGGAATTTAACAATTAACACCACTTGTCATGTCACTCAAGAACTGAAATGTCGCTGTTTGTACTTATTTGATTCTTTTTTTTATTTTATTTTTTTAGATTTTTTTATTATTATTATTCAGTAACCTTCGAGGGTGTGCTCAAAATAACTGAACAAAATTTCATCGCGATGGGATGAATGGCATAGGAACGCATTAAGGACAAACAAACAAACATTCATTTTTTTATATAAAATGAGAAGACCCCGGATCGAAGAGAGGCGAGCGGCTGGTTATCCGTAGTCCTGGAAGGGCTGATCTCAGACAAACACCATTTCAGATCCGGTTAAAAACTTATTTATTATCCATTCAAGATGCAGTGGTTTAACATTACACAAATATATAAATCTTAACACATAAAATTGATTCTACATTTACATTTACTTAGCAACTGAATTTACTTTAAGTTTTAATACAAATGACACAACGAATTTAAATTAAATCCAATGCAAATCAAAACACAAAAACAAACAAACAGTTCACATCGTCACATCACCTTCGTCGCGACGAGACCTCGTTCGTCCGACTCGGCAGCTCGTCATCGACTGTCTACCAAAATTCAAAAAAACTCCGTGCAAAGTTGGAGCTACCCTTTTCCGTAAAAATGGACTCGTCCAGCGGCCGAAGCCCGGGGGCTTCTTAAACGCCTGGCAACAAGAAAGAGCGTACTCTGCGAATTATTGCTGTTTGCCGCAGGCCGATTTTAGTTCAGGACACTAATGACACTTATACTTAAGAAAAACCAGGGTGTGTCAAAAAATATATAATCATATTATATAATCATCGTTCAACCGGAAAACCCTTTCGACCGACCGCTCATATGACAGACGCGTAAGGAAAAACACATAATGTTTCGGCCATGTAGATATTGTTGTGTACAATTGAATCATTTTGTTTTTGCCAAAAATCAGTTTTAATTTTGTTTCATTTCTATTATAAACACTTATTTCAAAGATTCCAATTGCATACTTGTTAAACTTATTTAGTTAATTTTGTATTTCTCAAAGATGCAAATTGTTATAATAATATATAATAGTCATTAATTACTTTGTCAAGATATTAATTATCCTAACTACAAATATTTAAGAAAAAGATGATATTAATGCGTATTCAAATAATGTATTGGATACAATTGAAAAAAGTTATTATTCCTCTCCCACAAGCAAATTTGAAATACAATGACTTGATTATTTTATAATATATATTGTTTGTACGTCCATCTATTCAAATTGTATATTTTGAATTGAAATACGCACTCACTTTAAACAATAAGTGTCAAGTAATGATGTTGATTGATCTCAAAATTACAAGTAAGTGCTCTGGTGTTGTGTATTAAGCTATAATACGATTATGTATGTATGCATGATGTATACCCACTGACCTAGAAATTAATATAAGTATACACGTAACATAACGTTCATCGAATAAGCCTTTCCCCATCAGGCCTGTACCAGAGATTTGGAAGCAAGGTACGTAATAATAATTGCATTATAAGATTGTCTTATATTATAGTATACATTGTTTTTTTATGAATTGAATGTCCCATTTCTATAAAATCGTTTAAATAGTAATGCATACTTTAAATTAATTCAGTATTATTCGGGTATATTATATAATCTAGCCGAAAGATAGAGCTAGTCTCCAAAACACATATTTAAAAAATATCTTTGTCTTAAAAACGCATTTTTTTAAAATAAAATTTAATTACAATGCAAAATTTCCATTCTATGCTTCTTACCCTGGACTGCTCTGGTAAAGGTGGAAAATAATCCGCTAGATTATAATCGTCGTAATAGTGGCAGAATGCGTTATGTCAATAAAACCTTGTTTTGAAATAATCGACTATTAAGAAAATTAAGTTTTTCTATTTACATACATACCTCAGCCATTATTTATTAAACTATGCATTAATGAGATTCGTTAATAATTTATGAATTCAATTTAATTATTCGTAATTCTGTTTTATAGTAAGTACTATTAATTACAGTCTTTTACCACTAATAATTGTAAACGAAATTGATTTGATTCATATCGATTTCTCCAAATTATCTCAAAAATACATTGATTATAGCTGATATTATTTTCTCAGACCATAGACGGTCTAAACATCTATCGTACAGCATTCACAACTCAAAGCAGCCGATTTTTGACGTATCGCCTTCTGCTACTATGCCTACAATATATTTGGAAAATACATAGTCTCCGGAAAATTCGCAATCTTCAAATGCCACTTCATTAATTATTGTTTGTAATATACACATTTTTTTAGCGTAGCTACAAATTGATTGCCACAAAAAAGAGACAACATGAGTTTCTTCAAGCAACATGGACATTATTGTAAATTAATTTATTCTGTGTTGTTAAATACCAAACATTTTGGATAAATTGTTTGCGTCACCCTTTATATCAACAATGTACTTACTTGTGTCCCAAATAAAATTAGGTACTAGATGATTATGTAAACCTTAATATCCAGGATGCGGTCACATTACTACAATTCTTGACCTTTAAATCGTTAGTAAAAAAGTATTAATTACTATAATTAGATAAGATGTGGTATGGGATTGCACAATAAATCAACATAATCGAATGTTTGCCACAACTGCAAGAAAAATGTGATTCGAAGCTGAGTGGTCAACGCTCCTTTGTCCTATACGGTTGTGGTAGCTACCGGCTCAAGTTTCTGAACGGGTGATATCATAAATTGATCTTTCAAGCGATGTATATATATTTGTGTTCAAAAGCATGAGTGTGTTTGATTTTTAAATTATCTCACTCTCATAGGACCCAAAAAACCAATAGTCTTTTTCTAGCCCAATACGCTTTATTCTTATAGTCTCCGGATAATAGAAGTTGAGTGACTGAGTTGGTTGTAAGTTCTCGTAAAACAACGTCTGTGAAGATGTTTAATTAGGTCTACATTCCATCTTCGGTATTGGGAGTGAAAACGGTTGAAAAAAAAGATAAGAGTATATGATATGATATGTATCTATAATACTCATTTAAAATTTATAGATTATCGAATACAAATATTGCTTTTTAATTAAATATAACGTTCATACATGATTTTTTGACAATAGTAATAAACCAATAATCGTCGACGTCCGTGGTGCAGTTGGTAGCATCGTTGGCTACGGTTACGGATATCTCGGGTTCAATTCCCGGTACGGACAGTTTTCGTAAATTGATTTTTCAAAACGATTTATGGATTTCTGCTCGTGGTCTGAGTGTTTGTGATGCCCAAAATCTCCCTCCCACTCATTCCATCCTCACGGGGCGTAGCGAGTGCAATTAGCCAACCACTAGACCTGTCCTAGCCTTATCTTTCTATCCGTAATCACGTCGAAAAAAGAGAGGTTGAGCAACTGAGTAACAAGTAATTCTCATGGAAAAATTCTGTTGAGATACCTAAATTAGGAGACCTTATGCTTGACGCTAGGAGCGGATTTGGAAAAAAACCAATAAAAATGCACATAAAAAAATAGTAGTAAAAATTTTTCATCGACGTGTCTATATTCATGGTTTTTAATAATTTTATTAGCATTTAAATTATGTGTATATGTTTAAATAAAATACGTCAAAAAATACTAATTTTCTCTGTAGGTAGTTTTTATTCAAGTTATATTTATTATCCTGCTACAAAATTTAAAATATTTGATTAAATGTAAATTTACTCAAATTTTAAAAAATGGTTTGAAATATAAAATTTTACAACGATTTTTTTTAATTACGTTACGACCTGAGATTTTTTACTGCTGTGAAACGAATCATATTCCTAAGTGAGAGTGACTGGATTGTTTTTTACGCGCTGCTAAAAGTTACGCCTCTACTACACTGTTTTAAATGAGTTGACGATGCTGCAATGTAGTACGGTATTAATTTTACATTCTTTTTATGCAAAATATTTCTAATTCAGGCAAATACCCAAACACAACATTAGCAATGTTCTTCAATGTATGCATGTAATGCAATAGTAAAAATATTTGTATTCATAATGCTCACATATTTTGCTTTGAAATAGAATGATGAAATGTATTAGAAACAGCATTTTTCAAAGGCCCTCACTTATTGGGTTCAATAACCTTTTCAATTTTTGGTCAGTACTTTTTGGTTAGTAATTGGTCAGTAAATATTGTGATGGTGAGTATTCATTGATCAGTATTATATTATTGATTTGGGATAATGTACAAAGATACTATGTTTATAATTATAATTAAAAATACAGTGTTTTCACAAAAAGGACTACAAGCTGTTTTACTTACAAAGTCAAGCTTATTTTCAATAAGCATAAATACATTTTGACTTTTTTAGTACAAAATATAAATTTAATGTGGTTTTTCTAATGTAAAATATTCCAAATTCTTTACTTAATCAATTTCAACTTTAAATTTTTTTCCATGTCCGCTCCCAATGTGTAGCATATGGTCTCCTAATGGAGGTATCTTAGCAGAATTTTTCTATGAGAACTGCTTGTTACTCAGTTGCTCAACCTGTCTTTTTTCGAAGACAGTAGGGATAAAAGGATAAGAGGCTGGGACAGGACTAGTGGTTAGCTAATCGCTCTCGCTACTCCCCGTGAGGATAGAATGGGTGGAAGGGATGACTCAGACTACGAAATGAAATCCATAAATTGATTGAAAAATCATTAATCTATGAAAACCGTCCGCACCGGGAATCGAACCCGAGACATTCGTAACTGTAGCCAGCGATGCTACCAACTGCGCCACGGACGCCGACTTATGTTTTCTTTTAAATAGCCGGGCCGTATACACGTGGTTAGTTAATAAAATAAACAGTCAGTAATTTATATAAAATCGTCAGATATTTATATAAAACGGTCAATTACTTACTGACCAAACATAATCATTAACTGATCATTTGACGAATTTGTTACTGAACAAATAATTAGTCGCCTTTTTTATACTAAAGGTTAACTTTTAATACGAAATTTCGTACCATGATTTAGTTATACCAAAACTTTTGTTATTTCAAGGCAAAATACATAAATTCATTGGAATTATTAAAAACATTTGTGACAAATAATGATCTTTTACCCTATAGAATTTTTTTTTTAATTTGATTTTTTTAATTAGATTCATGTGCATTTATTGTTGGTCAGTTGTTATGTTTGCTTTACTTAAATAAAGCTTTTTGAGTTATATTCAATTTACACAACAAATAACGATAAATTTTAGAATATTTTTTGTCGGAAGACAATCTATTTTTGTTCTGAAACAACAATATTGGGCAGTGTTTAATTTTAAAACTGTTTCTATGTACTACTCTAAATATTAAATGGGAATATTTTTTAAGTGTTTTATAGCATTCGTTTTATTTCTTTAGATATCCATATATATTTACACCAAAAAAAACAATCTACAAAATTTAATTAACAATAATGTTAAATTCTATAATATAACCAAAGAAATTGGATAAGTAGAAAAAAAAAAAAACTTAAACGAATTTTAGTTTGGTACTATGTCGGGTCTGTGGTGCAGTGGTCAACGTCTCGGACAGTTTCATAAATTGATTTATCAATCAATTATTCCTGTCCGAGCCCTATCCTTATACCCCTACTCTGTTCGAAAAGAGAGGTTATGTAACTGAGTAAAGAGCAGTTCTCTTAGAAAACTTCCGTTAAGATATCTAAATCAGGATGTTAAATGCTCCACATTGGGAGCAGACTTGGTAAAAAAAACTATAATGCGAGTGACATTTCATCTCAACCCTCAGGGTGGACTCACTCGCGTGGAAATAATGATCAAATAAAAGTTATAGAATATATTACAAATCTGTATATTGCTTCACTAGGTATTCATTATATTCTCCGTAACGGGAGTAAAAATTTGTTCAATTATATTTATGATAATTTTTGAGACACAAAAATCGACAATTATATTAAAACAATAATTAACAAGATAATTACTTATGTAAACCGAATGTTTAATATTAAGATAGTTTAATATTAAGTATTTGTATAAACAAATCAAGCTTTTATTTAACATTCCCTGAACTTACTCTATGTGATTATAAATTTACATAATAATTACAAAGTTTAATAACGGCGTTAGACCAATATTGATATATTGTAATAATAAATTGTCTATATGCTATTTATAGAAATAATATTTTTTTACCTTCGAGGCATGCATGTGGACAAAATTAACCTATTTGGATCATACAATATACACCTGCTTATTATCAATGGGAACTGAATGTCAGTATAATGCAATTTAGAATGATATTTTTAAATTGGTATTTTAATATATGCACCATAAAATTAAATGTAAAAAATGTCATGAGTAAATAACAATTACATAACTACAAGAAAAACAAAACTAATAATACAGTTAAATAAAATATCGAATATATTCTCCAGGCGTATTATCATTTTGTTAAACATTACGGCCGGTATTCTTGAGTGAGTTACCAAATGATAGATAGCCTTTTTGGAATATGGAACACATTGAGAATTTTGAAATATCATTCTTTGAATATTTTGGAACGACCAATCAGATTCAATTAATTAGGCAATCGAAGTACCATAAATAAGTTTGTTGTTATTACTGTGTTAAACATTAAGGAAGAAGTTGTTGTCGAATAAATTAATAAAATGAAAAGATAGCCTTTTTTGACGATGGAACTCTTTTTGGAATTTTAAATATGATTCGTTAAATACTTTCGAACAACCAATCTATATTGGTTATTGCTATCGTTTTAAACTTTAAGGCCAAAATTATCGAATGATTTAATAAAATAACTGAATTTCCTAATTGTTTGAATATTCACGTGTACATGATTCGACAGGGGATGATGAAAATCTCACAGATATTTGTGATTTTCAATAGAAATCAATTACTGAATATTTCAATTCTTTTCAAGAATCAAGCCCTTGACTAGGAGTGCAGTTGACCATATATTTCATTCTATGAAAATGTACCTCTTAGATTTATAATGAATATGTCAAATGACTATCTAATAGTAATAATAAGAATTTTAAAATATATTTTGTTTATGATATTAACGACGAAAATAATATTTGACATTAAAGCCAAAATCACATTTGATTGAGTAAATGAGGAAAGACATCACGAACACTCGTGCCCAAGATCTCAAATGGTAAATTGAAAAACTGAAATTTTACATTGAACTCACCGAAACTTATCACAGCTGTTACCACTAGACCCCAGAATTCCATATCCTGAAACCATATTCTGCCACGTCAAACATTGAGCAGTAATGTAATATTAGTGAGTAAAACGAGGAGATGGTCGTTAACCACCTGCCTGAGACGGCAAGTCTCGGAAATTCCAGAAGGAATTGGCAAAATTTATAAGGAAAGTGTGAGAAATGAAAGCCACAGTATTCTAGATTCACCAAATCAATTCTCCTACCAAAAGTTCTGTGGACTCAACAAACAGCCAAGAAGCAACTAAGCAATTTCTCCTCGCAGAATATGAACTGTCCATACATATTAGAGGTCTGCACGGGCCGAAATTTCATAAAATTACCCGGTCCGAGCCCGTCATCTCTCAATATCATATTTGTTACCCGAACCCTACTCAAAGCCCAGGTTTATTTTTCACAGCCCAAAAAAACCTGATTTTTTTAATCTAGTAATTCATTTATACTTTTCTAAGAATACATGTTATTTTTTCCATATCTCCAAAGATATTCATAGCACATGTGAAATAAATTATTTAAGCTATGAATACTATTGCCTTATGGCTGACTCATGACCCGAACATAGTACTAAATATTTTTCTTAAATTTGAATTCCTTACCCGGGCCAGGCCCGAGCCCGAATCTGAATTGTCTTTACCCGCCTAATCCCGGACCCGTGCAGACATCTAATACATATAGTTGTAAGAAAACGGTAAAGAAAGTTGTAATATGTCTTTTGTTAAGTACTTTTCGCACTCAATTAAATGTTTGTTTGTAAGCAATGAGCAAACAGAAAATGCATAATATTGCAGTTTCCAGCGATGCGTATTGGTGTCAACTCTATATTTGGTTTCGTTTATACGACGCCTAGGTCAACATAAAGCCAAAACATTAAAATCTTATGACGACTGGATGACATTACATCATACAGATACCATATTCAGCTGCAATTTATGTGTTTATTATTTTATTATCAATTAAAACGTTAATGCCGTCTTATAAAAATGATTTATATCTCTCGCTCGTACTGCGATAATATTATTGCACGGTCGATTGACTCGGCCTAGCTTATTACTCAAGTAAACATATTATTTTTCTTTCACCGTGTCCGATCTCAATGCTTTACATTAAGACGAATTTCTCTTGCAATGTTTTAAAATTAAGAATATACGGATCCGCACCACTTGACCCAGCCAGTTCCAGTCTCTCCATGACCACTAACGTAATAGAGCGCTGCCTGGTATGTTCCTTAATCTCCGAGTTCCTTACGAAGTCAAACTACCTCAACTCTGGTATTTAACGCAAGCATCTACAAAACAACTTTTGTGGACAAAATAATTTTTCTTTAAAAATGTGTTTTATTCATACAAAAAATAGAATTAGTTTTATGTATTTTCTATGGCTTGCAGCACCAATTTAATGCGTTTTGGCATAGATTCTACTAATTATTTGCAGTTGATATGGGTTTTCGTATCTTGTTACCACATTTTAACTACCGATTCGAGTATCGTGATTTTGGATGGTAATCCATTTTTTAAGGTCCATTATTGAGTTTTGGTGAATTTTCAGGCCAATCCAAGCGGTTACATCATTGTCAGCGAAGTACTTTTCCACAATCTTGGACGCGTGGCAAGGTACCAGGTCTTGTTGAAAAAACGGATTTTTCAAATGTTTCCTTCAATTCGATCTTGGGTCAATGATCCTGAACCAAAAAAGGAGACACGGCCCCAAAATATTTGCTTCATGAGGAGTTTGATTAACTGCAGAATGTGAGATTTTAAAAGTGGTTCACCATCGGACTGGCAAACGACTTGGTGACGCATGTCCTGAATTAATAAATGGCTTTCGTCTGCAAAAACTTTTTTTCAGTCATTTTGAATCCATCGTTTGTATTTCTGTGTCCAAGTAATCCTCTTCTTATACATCAGAGTAGTCAAGAGTCATTTCTGAACGGGTTCCCGAGCCTTTCGCCTAGCTTCTACATGTACACTTGTTCTAGAAGCACGTAGTTCTCTCTTTAAGTCATCACTTGTCTTCATGTGGTTTACTTTACTGTTCCTTAACAATAGCCTGTGGTCTTTCTTGATTTTTTTTCTTTCTTGGCCACATTTTCTCTCTCTGTGAGGTAAAATTGAGCCAGTTTCTCTATGGAGCTTAATCAGCTTGTGCACTGCACTTTTAGAAATTTCACACTCTTCCTTTATCTCCTTTTGAATCATTTCAGTACGTTTAAACAGTTTTATAACCTTTGAACAACCTTCTATTGAGATGTTCATTTCTTATACACTTCTAAATTTATCCTTGCGCTAATCAGGGTCCTATCAGAGTTATGGCAGGCTTGGTTACGTTAACGTTGGAACTGCCTAGGTCACGTGCTGCGGATGCCTCCGGAGAGCCTCAACTCTGCTTGCTACTTCTTCCAAGCGATGGGATTCCGGCGTCCTGGACGATCATGGGGTATTACCCACAGGGTGTACTCTGGCATGTCGTGTTATGGGAAGATGCAAGGAGATTTGCGGGTGAAAGGGAATCATGAAGGCGGCCGCGTGGTGGTCATATGCTCCACATAGAGAGAAAATATGGTCAAAAGAGAAGAAGAAGGTTTACGGATCACATCAAAATAGGACACGGACAAACAAGATTCTAAATATCTCTGCTAAGTAAGTGGTTGCGCGAGTCACACTATTTTTCATTTCTTTAATCACTATAATAGCGCATGGTAAAAAGATCAGTACAGTAGTTCAACTCTGGAAAGGGCCCAGATCTTAAAGATTATTTTATTTTTGTTAATCGTTATTGCTTAATAGCAACAGGAAAATCAGCCAGTATGACGTTAATTTTTTTATTGATAATATTTATATGTCATTGATTCTTTAACCGTGGAAAAAATTCAGCATTTATTTTGGACGAAATATTTTCATTATCTTTCAAAGCTTTCATTTATGTAACATCCTTCATCTTTCCAGGATATCATATTAGCAAACGTAATAACAAATACTAAAGTTCTCGGAAATACAATTACAATGTTTATTTCGTAACGCAGAATCTCAGTAAATGGGAATAATATTTGATAGAATAAACACTGTTTCGGCATTATTACAATATTCATACTGTAGAAAAGAAAATTTATATTTCATCTATTTTGTTTTTTCCCAGATGAAAAAATAAATAACATCTAAATTTCAAAACTTGATAAAACGTTACAAATATTAAAATATCACTATTAAACGTATCTCTTAATTACTTTTTCTATGTCAATTCTTGTTGTGAAGGCATTGTACTATATTTGTACTGACGCCACATTTGTTTCAAAGAATCAGGACCAGTTCCACTCACTAAAAACATTTTCATCCGATAACAAAAGAATCCTCAATTGACTCAAGTGATTATTACATATGCCTACTTTATACGTTTTGCTACCATCAATTTTTAAATATCATTATATGGATTGCATATTTATTTCAAGTGTATCATCGAATTTCCTAACATAATATATGTCATTAGTTTGATTCACAGCTTTCTACAATATCTTTTTAAATCTATTATTATCGTAAAAATTGCAATACACCCAATCATTTTTTACCTGATACATTGGTTCCATAAATTTACACGTTAAACAAAATCACGTAAAAAAATACCTCACTTTAATAAAATTTGATATATTGGATCCAAAAAGGTGTGTATGGAATCTTAAAATTAGTTCTTTAAATTCTTAAACATACAAATTAAAGCAGGATTATATTAACTTTAATATTGGAGTCACTCGCTACTTTACTGCTTGGAGTGACTCCGTTACTTTGAATGCGTTTCGTGACTGTCGGTAACGAAATACATTCGTTTTTAATTTTCTTAACGTACTTTTTGAATTTCACTCGAATTTGAATTTTGCTCTGACTAGTTTGATTGTAACGCTTTTAAAAATAAAAAGAAGAAAAGAAATAATCGTGTAAAAGTGAATATATCGCGTAAAAAGAGGACTGGGTGTACTTTATAAATAAATACGTTTCCTTCATATCAATTTATTGCACAAAACCTTGACGATTAATTTTCTTATAATAATAAAAATGAATTATTTTTATATTTAAAGACGATGTAATATGATATAATTCTCTCAAAATGATTTATTAAATGTTATTACTTAAGCTACAAAAAATATCTTAGTCTATATTATTGAATCCGCATAAAAAACGCTATCAAAAATATGATCCAGTAGTTAAAAATATATTGCTGCAACATTCATTTTAATGTGCTTTGAAATTGCTTTTACTATCTTCTGTCTGAATTCAGTTGACGAAATAATATATAATCTCTGTCTTAAATATCGAACAAAAAATGTATTATATAAGACTACCTGGGCTCTATGAAAATTAAATGAACAAGTAGTGCCTATTAGGTAAGTATTCAAACGTTAATTTTGATATTCAATCCACATACGCAACAAATTTAGTGTACAAAATATTAAACTGTGTTTACAAACACACTCTGTAATTCTGCTTAACGTCTACTGTTAAATTTACGATTATATCTCCGACATCACTTAATTCAAGTTATATGGAAATATTTTTTGTTTTCAAATTATGATATACTAGTACTAATTACCCAGCTTCACCAGGGATAGGCAGACACGCTAAAGTCATGAAGTTATTTTGGTGCTAGCTTATATTAAATATCACGGTGGATGGTACCTCATATAACACCCACAAAATATAGTATATCAGTTAATAATAATGCTAAAAGTTGAAAATATAATGTAACACCCAAAAAATATAGTCCACTGATAAAAAGTAATGTTGAAAGTTGAAATGGTTACCAGAATGAAATATGCAAATTTCACGTCGCTACTGTACTTCGATTGGGAGGAGTCGTTATGAAAGACAGACAGACAAACAGATTTATACATGTATTTTCTGCTGTGTAATAGAGATAAAACCTTACTTGGAGTCTAATAAGTTCAACCCGTGGAGTTGAAGGAGATTCCCTCAATATACGTAAATATTACAATATACATATTTCCTGTATGTCACTCAATCTATCTATTATCTCGGTCTATCGCTCTCTGCCAGCACATGTGCAAAGACTCACTCTTTCTCTCTTTTTCTGCGTATAAGTTACATCAAGCATAATTGGTTTCTAGTATATTTTACAATCCATAAGTACAAAATTAACTCATACGTAAATTATTCTATTTTCTTGTGAACCTTTTTATTTGGATTACTTATTGGTACAACATCGATTTCCGAATCACAATATTATCAAATAACTCCACGTTTTTTTAATCTCTAATTATATTTACTGCGTACTTTGTTTCATATTTATCATTCAAATATTTACACACAAAAAGGAATTATTATAAAAAGTACAGATGGTACATACTTAATAATTTAGTGAACTGTATATTGTTATTATTTTCTTCTAATTGCTCGACAGTAATTTAATCGCTTATCCATTGAAATATCTCAATCAATACCGCAAGTGTTAATAAATTTCATTTTAGCTAATATTTCTTTAAGTGCGTTACTTCTTATCATTATTACCGTTATCTTCTTCTCGCTTAATATTTGTTTTTAAAGCTTCTCAATTCTCTGACAATTATATATTACATAAATATCTATGTATTTGATGAAGATGTGACATATACATATATGTACTACGGTCAATATGGATAACTTTGGCCCAGTTCTGAGGGTTTTTGTATTTTTAAGGTTCGCCATAGCATTTATGTGTGGTATTTTCCTACAAAAACAAATGTCTTAAGATGAAATTTAATTAACGTAAATAGATTTATTCTTATAATTAATGTATAAATATAGATTTAACAAGGTGGGCAAAATTTTCATCGATACAAATAATCACTGTAATTACTATAAATTCAGTTATTTTAAAGCCTTGGCAAGTTTTCTTTATGGTTTCATATATTTTGTACATAATTGAGATGATAAAAGATAAACGGCATTTGGTTTACAGATTAGTAATACAAATTGAAAATATAGCTAATCCAATTTATTTCAAGAAAAGTTTTTAAATTGTGTTTTATCATTCCAAGCTGACAGCTTACAAATTCAACAATAAAAAACTGTGTTGCACATTAATTAATATTTTTACCCCCGGGCTACTCAATGCCATTGCTTCGCTAAAAAATATTCATATAGCATTAGTATTATCATGGTAGTATAACAGTACTTTTTCCCATGTAGCGGGCCAATCTTAGACCGATGGGAAAACTTACCCAAATTGATGGTACGCTTAGTTATAATACTTACATTAATAATGAATACTGCTTAAACATATTTTAAAATTTAAACAAAGTGGATGTAGAGTGGTGTATTTTAAACACTAGCTCTTTAATACGTCAATCACACTGTAAAACATCGTTTTTTTACGCATCTTGAATCAAGCAATTGGACTAATGTACGCGTGGCGTAACCATGACACTGTTTCAACGTGTTTTACCGTGAAGTTGAACTATAAAAATCTCGTTTACATAATCACCATCAAAATATAAAGCAGGCCGGTCTTTATTTTAGAATTTATGGTCAATCGAAAATTAACGCATTTTCTTTACAAGCGATCAGCTGTTAACTGACCAGTGGCAACTATGCATAAGTAATCAGTATACAGTAGCGGCCAACCCATAAAAATATTATATAGAGTACACGTTTCCATAGAGAATTTCACTAATTTTTTTAAGACCATATGATTACGTGATGATATATGAGTAATTATTCGTTTTACCACATGTACTTTTTTATGTGGAGCTTAAGGGCCGTGACACACAGCGCCAAAAAGACGCAATGGAAAGTGAGTACAGACTCCAACTATTCATCAGTAACAACTATTCGAATATATTCAGATATTCGATTCGTTTCTGAAGTATGAAAATTTGCATCTGTGTCGTATTACTACACCAGTATTTCTTCAATTACTGAAATTACAACATGTTCAGAGGGTTTTTTAACCCCGTCTTATTCGTGAAGTATTATGATAAGATATTGAAAACTATTGAAAGCGTCGGAATTGGGCGAAGGCAAACATAACCACTACCTGGGGTATTAATTAGTGTTCTTCAAATCTCGAAAAACTGTGATTTGATCTTTCGTTTATTTTGTAAAATATTCATTATTAATAATACTATTCGAATAGTTTCTCAAATATTCGAATATATTTGAAGTTCATACAAAATTAAGAAATGCATTCCAATAAAATATCAAAGTTTGTTTAATATCCATTATTTTTTCTACAAACAATCGAAAAAATATACATTTACATATTTATTGAAAAAAACTATAATAACAAAATTACAATAGATCATTCATTCATCATCGCTATCACTTCCAATTATATATGTTCGACTCTTTTTCGAGATCGGTTGTGGAGTATTTTTAGATATAGGCTTTAAAAGTTCTGTAATTAGCGACTGTTTGCTTTAAGCGTATAAATCTTTACGTATTTCGTGATAAAAGGCCATGATCTGTTGAATTTCAAACTTCTTTCCAACATACGATGATTTTCTATTAAAAAATTCTGAAAGCGTCTTATACAAAAATATGTCACAATTCATCAGCCGTGTTGTATAAAACCGTGTTAAAAAAGGCCTAAGTGTATTAATCTAATTAGAGCAAATATAATATAAAATTCAATTAACTTGAAAATAATGAAAATTTAAACATAAAATGGCTAACCAGAAAGCATACATATTTATCGTTACAACAAATTTAATCTAACCACATTTTATAAATAATGCAATTAAAAAAATCTGATTAAAGATCTTTCATCAAATTACTGTGTAATTGCTGGCAGTTCAAACAAGAACATCAAACTTTTGTATTATTACAATTCTTACACATCTTCACCCTCCTCGAAAAAATTGAAAAGCAAGCCAATGCTATGAATTGATTTTAATCTGCTAGTTATTTATGTATTCTAATCTTAAATCACTTAGCCGATGAAGTGGTTATAACATTAAATCTGAAAGCCTAAATGCATTATTACTTTCTTACGAGGTTTGCGAAAAACATTTTATAATATTGTTACATTATTCTAATAATATGTGACCCAGATCTACGAAACTAATATTTTTAGCTATAAAATATTGATAGCATAGACCAGCGTTTCCCAATCATAATCCGGCGCTGAACCTTTTATATTTAGCAACGAGGTGTATTTCTAATAAAACATTGATACAGTTTGAGTTTGTAGTCGTCACAAATAATAAAATCTGAAATATCTCTTTTCTCAGAAAACCCTTAAAAAGTCCTTATCCTTATCTCATCTAAATAATATAGCGGTAGTTAGAATATTTAAAAAATAAAATATTTCATATAAAAATATAACCTTTGTAACTTGTACCATTGCTTTTTACATGTCTAGTTATACATACATACTATTCAGTTTAAACGCTCACAGAAATTAAATTAATCAGCTCATAATTTCTCTTGCACTTAAAGAAGGCGAATCAATAAAACTCTCAAATAGTACATCCGATTCTCTTTTTGCATGGACTTATTTTTCATGATTTTTTTCACGGTCTAAAGAAACGGAAATCAATTTTTTTTACACTATTTTTTTGCTTTTACACGGTAACAAAAAATCGAAAAATATTATTAAATACAGTATCCACATATGAATTTAAAAACACTTCAGGTCTTTGTGAATATTGGAATCATAATTTTTAGCATTATTTGGTGAATTTTTAAATACAGGTGTTCCTGACTTATTGTTTTGACACATTTGTGTTGCTTTTCTGTTTCCATTTTATTCTCTGTAGTTTTTATTTTTTAATATCTGTTTACCGAATTTAATAAATGAAGATCTCTCCAATATTGTGTTGTGATTCTATGATGCTTATTGGCCAATCGTGTCTAATGAAAGAGATATCTTTTTTGTACCGTAGACATCATGGGGGCGGACATCGTGGTCGAGTGTGGTTAATGTCATTGGCTTTGGTTACGGCGCTCACGGATTCGAATCCCAGCACGAACAGTTTATTAAATCTGTTTTACAATCAATTTACTGATTTCGTTTCGATGACATGGATGTTTTTGAAGTCTAAAATTACCTCCCACCACACGTCCAATCCTAAAAAAAGGGTCAAAGCGATTAGCTAACCAGCCATTCTTGTCCTAGCTCTATTCTTCCATAAATACTCTCTTCAAAAAAGAGAAGAGAGCAACTGAATAACAAGCAGTTTTTGTATAAAAACTTATGTTAACGAAATGACTGCGGACCACGCACATTCGCGTTGTATACAAAACGACTCCTTCAGCAGCGAACGTCTTAAGTTACCTCTATTAGGCAACCATATGCTCCATATTTGGAGTGGATATGGGTGTAATAAGACGCTTTTCGACATCCAGATCTAGTTTCATATGTTAAAAATTTCTAAAATAAATTTTTCTTGAATAAAAAAAATCAATCACACAATCCTGTGTAATTGCTCTTGGGACACTCCTGGCAATCGTTTGAAATAACTTAACGTTGCTGAGTTATGGGATAGTCACAATGTAACGTTATATTTATCTGTTACGCGTGGATACAATAACGTGTACACTGGAAAGTATGTGTGATTTGAATCTATACATACTAAAAATAATAAGCAAAAAATCCATGAAAACTTCTCTGCTTACAAAAAAAGAAAATTTGTCATAAAAGTATATGTTTAATAAAATATAATAAAAACATATTGGATTTGTCCTCTATGTATTTGAATTCTTTGATAGAATGGGTTTTTAGAGCAACGACTCTCAATCGTGAAAGGTTTGTACTTTTATAAAATACAATAAAAAAACAAACGTCCCTTTAAATTTTCAAATTTGGAATCTACAATCGGCTACGATCAATTTTTAAATTTGGTTATGTTCTTTTTTTTCATAAAAAAATATGCCATACTAAAAAACTTCACCCCAGTGAATATTTTCTTTTCTGTAACCAAATCCACTTTCAATGTGTTAGCATAATATGAAGTCCTACAGTAGTATATCTCAGTTGCTCAACCTACCTTTTTCGGATAGAATAAGAGTATGAGAATGGTGATAGAACTGCTTATCTGGTTAACTAATCGCTCTCGTTACGACTCGTTTTTACTGGGAATCTCGGTGAGAGGGAATTTGGACATCAATTGAAAAATCAATTTATGAAAGTTCCCGTAATAGGATTCGCACCCTTGAACTCGGCAAACGAAGCCAATGACGATAACCACTCGATCACTGGTTCGGCATAGGTAAAAAATAGCAAAGTGTTTATTTTCACAATAATAAAGTAATCTTTTTGACAACTGCTATTTCAGCATCACACCATCGTCAGAACTCTGGTTTAACGGATTTTTGTTCACCTATATACACCAACTTTGAAGAGATATTCACTTTATCGACGGTTTTTTGGACAATTGATGTAACCCTCAAAATTGAAATTGAAATTGTTCAGGAGTGAGTAAAAACTGTTTTTATCGAAAACATTATATGATGAGTTGCGTTATGAATGTCTCAAATGCACTCCTGTGAATTCTTAGGTTTGCAGATACGGTATTATACGTAGGGAGTGTTGATATAATAGTGGCTTACAATTATTAAAACTAAAACCAATGAAAAATGATGTTTCTCTTCCAAATAGTGGTACAATTTATTTTTCTGGTTTACATTATTTGCCCCAGACTTACTCTGTCGTCTTTAAAATGAGATGCAATCGTTAACTCATTTTCGTATTTTTAGAAGGTTACATCAATTGGCCAAAACACCGTCGATATCATTTTACTAAATTTAACGTCTTTAGTTTATTCAAAAATATTTTTAAAAAATACGATAACTTTGCGTCATGCTGTTCTGCAATATAATATTTAAAAAAAAAACAGTAGATATTTAATTGATTAATTTATTTTATATTTTATAAGTAGATGTAATTAGGTGAGTTTATAATAATGTTTTTAAGAGCAAATCATAACATGTAATGATTTTAGTATCAATTCAATTTATTTTAGTTGTGACGTATCGTGATCATTGACACAAATACTCGGGATTTACAACGTTAACTAATTCTTTAACCAATCTCTATAAGACTTTCAAAGAACTTGCTATATGAACTGACGTATACACTTTGGCATTTAATAAGTATAGTAAAAGAACTATAATTCTAAAACACAAGTGTATTTCAGCTTTACGAGTTTTCTTGATTATATTTTATGTTACGTCGTTGTGGAAATATTTTCAATTAGTTGTTGTAGATGAAAGGAGATCTCCGGTAACGTGAAACTCAGGTGTGTTTAACCGCTTGTAAAACATGGTTAAAAGTGAAAAATTCTACTAAAGTACGAAATAAACTACGCGAATTGAAACGACCACGAGTGAAAATAAAGTTTTATAACATTTTAATGCGGTCTGCAAACCGAAATAACTCGTAGAAGAGCTTGTATCAAATTCACATGTCTGTTTACTTGAACTGAGTTTTTATTATTCACTTGTATCAAATTGTTTTCTCAGCAAATCTAATGCAAAAAAATAATTTAATCATTATATTACATGTAAAATTTAGGCGTGTGCATAATAGAAAACAAAACAATGGTGTAAAAAATATGGCGAAGTTCAATTTATTGCATGTTTGAAAAAAATGTTTTAACGTCACGCCTATTCGCATTTATTATCTATTATATCTGTTTTATGGCAATTAATCGCGTCGAATGATTTATGAAACTGATGAAACAGTTTTTCATTTAGCAATATGTAACGATTAGTGTCATCCTGTAAACATGATCATTAAATAATACTTATATAACTTTCTTGAAAGTAGCGATTAAATAGTGATTTAATATAGTATACAGCTTTTATACAATACTAATTCTTCACTCATCGCGAGAATTATTAGTTGATGAGAAATATATTCAAACAGGGTTATTTGTATAATAATAATATTGATGTAATATTATGTATGACTAATGACTAAGTTATGACTAAATAAGTTATACAAAACAATTGGAAGAGTCGCTACTTTATAACTTTGCACTCCGGCTATAGGTATTAAGATCTCGGAATCCATACACGGCTCTTGGATCATGGGTTCATACATATTGATACACTGACACCTTCTGTGTTTTATACACAAAATGTATACTCTAATAGAAAGTATTTACAGATATGTATACAAATTATATATAAAACTATCAAGCTAAAATGGCATTACAGATAAAAATGCCAATAAATCATTTTTTTGTAATTTTTGTGAGTTTAGTTACGTCTCTTGAAATCAACTCGAGGAGAAAAGACATCACAATCACACATGCTCAAGATCCCTAAAAAAATTTATTGAATACTTGAACCCACTTGAAACTGGAAAAGCATTAACGGAGGCACTCACTCGGCAGTGGATTGAATACGACTACTTGATAAGTTTTAATTATCATCAAAATCAGTTGGTATTTCATCTCTTTCATATTTGAAATTCTAAGTACAAAGAAATTTATCGCATTTAGCGGATGTACTATACAATTTTCTTCAGATACGAAAAAATATTGAGAATTCTCGAAAAGAAAGCGCTTTAAAACCGTCGTCGAAATAATACCGGATGTTCAATAATATCCCAGAGAGATCGAGTAAGGAAAATATTTCAGAGATTTATTGCCGATAACAGGGCATTTATATTAATATTCTTCTCATATATTTTCGAAAAATAATCGGGAAACGGCGAGAAATAATGTGTGTGTCTATTATCACTTCGGTCGTTTTATAAAGATCTCTCATAGTTTGAAAATATAAAAATTGGCTGTAAAAACTACTATTTTACGAGGAAATTTATATCAATATTTCAAATTTCTTTTTTTATAAAAAAACAATTATTTAAACCTCACTATATAGCTTCTTTCGGCTTGTTATGCATAATTAGGTAAGCATACCAACATTAATTTAAGAGTGAGTTAACGTTTAGTGATATAGTTAATACTATTATTATAAAGAATACCCTATTAAACTGAGATAATGTGAAAAAAATGTTAGCTAGATTTTATGAATTATGTAAATGAATTTTTGTGAGAGAAATATTTAAATGTACACCAACTTTAATAATTATAATTATAACATTTACAATAAAAACAAATTACTGCTTTTATAACATGTTTTTTCTGCTGATGTATTCATTTGTTGAAAAGGATGAAAAAATATTTTAAAAATCTCTTTTATTCTATTCGTTTAGTATTCTGATATACTTATATTTAATACTGTGGGAAAAATTTAAATTTGAACATAGGTATTGAGTTCCTTAAAAAAATATGAATTTGTGTAACATAATGCTTATATGATATACATAGATATTAAAGGAATAGTATCAATTAATTTAATTATTCTGACCACCCTCGTGAAATTTTAATGCTTGAAAGCTTCCTTTTTACTAGGTTTCGTAGTTAGTCTACGAAGTTTTAATACATGGACTCGTACCCTAATACATCATTTTTTGAAATGTCAAATCCCATCAAAGAGTAAATAGGGCAGTGAGAAAGCGAATTACTAACACCTAGTCTCTTCATAACAGCATTATCATTTTGATTAAATTGGTATTTGCTCAGAATAATGTACAAATAACAATTCTTAAGAAGGCTTGATTCAGAAATAGATTTTAGTAATATTTGATTATTTATAACTAAATGTTATTATCTTTATACCTTTACTCTTTCTTAGAAGGCAGTTTAACCAACTGACTTGCAACTTACAACCGATTCTCGGCAGTTGTTAACGGTTCGATTCTTAACTGTAATACAGTTAAATTAATTAATCCAATAATATTAATGATCAACTATGTTTTCATATTTATATAAAACAAAGTCGATCAATTAATAATATAAGTAGTGAATATTAATCGAATTAGAATTACCCTAATTCAGTATTTCATGTATTAAAATAGTGAATTGTGAGTATTATATCGACGATATACCGGCAGAAAGTGTTGAGTCCGTGGTGCAGTGGTCAACGTCATTGGCTACAGTTACAGATGTCTCGGGTTCAAGTCTCGGTACGGATAGTTTCATAAATTGATTTTTCAACCGATTTATGGATTTCTAATAGTTGGCATGGATGTTTGTGATGTCTAAAATACCCTACCACCCACACTATCCTAAAACGAGGAGTAGCGAGAGTGATCAGCTAACCACTATTCATATCCTAACCCTGCTCTCTTCGAAAAAGAGAGGTTGAGTAACTGAGTAAAAAGCAGTTATCATAGAAGAAAAACTTCTGTTGACATACCTCCTTTTAGGGGGCCGTCTGCTCCACATTGTCAGTGGACATGGTATAAAAAAAGTTATGTCGTGAAAACAAGTTCGGAGATAATCGCATTTAAAGGATTATTTTTATTCAAAATAATGTGTGTCTTCTCACATCAATTAAATTAAATCAATATTTATCTAAGTATCAAGAAGTTAAGTCTAAAGTTAACTCATGTCAAGAGCGCCATTCGATACAAGAAGAAGCCAAGTATTTGCAGATTTTGTGAACATTGAAATAAACGTAATTAATATTTACAGCAAGTTTCTTTCGTTTTTCTTCCTCATCAAAGATATATATAGTAGTTGGTACCTCTATAAATACAAAACAATGTATTCACTAATTTCTATACATTACCCATGTCTCAGTTTTAAGGCTCAATCCTTCAAAGCCTTTGACACATACATATAACATATAACATTTCAAACACTTTATTGAGATTTACGGATTGGTAAAAATCTAAAAAAATTAAAGCACTAAATATCGTCAAAGTTAAATCAAGATATAAGACTTTAAATGAAAAGTACTATATTTTAAACTTTTTGAAAAAATAGTCTTAGTTGATCGATTGAAAATTTATATTAAAGTAAAATGCAAACCATTTATTGTAAGACACAAGCGAGCTGCAGAAGGTGATACAAAAGCTCTTCATACATAAAACCACACGCACGTTGCACTTAGTTTTAGTCTGTTTTTTTATATGGCATATCGGACTTTTCGAGGGTATTTGAGATGGCGCATAAAACATTGATACATATATTGTTGTATTTTTAATTTTTTGGCACTTATTTCTTCATTAAAATGTTTGAGTTTAAAAAGTATACATAATATTATACATCTTGTAAAATTATTCAACTTCACTGATCCATACAACACGTATTCAAGTGAATCATATTTCTATCAAATAAACTCTCTAATATAATTAAACAGAAGATTTGGCAAAGACATAGACTATCGTTACATTTAACAAAATATTTACTTTGACGGTATATTAATATGCCTCATTAATAACTTTACTCCCAGTTCAAACGCACTATATTTTATTTCTATAATTTTTAACGCCCGCGCGTTTTATAAAAATCGTTAGTTTAATTTATATGCGTTGGCCACGGTCCAATGAAATAGATTCGAATTTCGAAGGAAATTTACGACATAATTTGCTGATGAAAATCAGCTGATGTGCCACATTCGTATATATCTTATTTTATTCAAAATACATAATTTCCTTTGAAAACTCTTTAATGATACTGTCAGAATTTCATTACTGGTTTTAGTATAGATGGTTATTTTATAATGGCAACTAATTGTTTGGTCAGTAACTAATTCCATAAACGATCAGTAACTAATTCGTTAAATGGTCAGCAAGAAATAATGAATTAATTCAAAACAAATAAATGTTTGGTTTAATTAAAAAACTGACCGTTAAATTTAGTAACTGAAAATTTTATATAAATTACTGACCCCTTATTTTATTAACTGACCATTTATCGAATTAGTTACAAACCATTTATTATTTCTTAATGACCAAAAACTGAAATAGATGAATTAGATAATTCACATAAAAATATTTAAAAGTGTGATATTAATTTTATTTGATTAGGAATGGAAAAGTACGCTACATTTTTTCAAATCTTTCAAAGCTTTTTAAACTCAAAATGGAACTAATTAACAGAATCAGTAAATCTACCTCTCTCTTTCGAGAGAGTAAGTAAAGCAGGGTGGGGATAGGAGAGGATTGGAAGTACCTATGACAGCCGTCGTCTCTACTCTGTGTTTTCAAGATAGGACAGGGGGCGATTGGAACGGTACCGAAACGTCACAGACAACCATGCAAATATATTGATTTAAAAAATAATTTATAAAATTTTCCATTTCGGCTTTCGAATCCACGACCCCGAAACTAGATTGACGAAAGTTTGATAGCCTTGACAACCTCTTCACGTGGACCCGTTGACGAGATCAATTCTAGATGACCAATAGAACTATCATGGTTTTTTATTATCAATTTATAAGTATATCTCCCACTGTTTGTGATTAGTCAATTACCGAGAGTATAAAGCAAATCTTGCATGTTGCTCATGAAGGACATTTTCTTAGTATTATTTGACAATTTATATGCAGTGTAACCTAAGCAGTATGTAATTTGACATTCAACGCACCTTTCTAAATGATAAATTGAGAATCCCTGTGATAAGGACAGAACAAGGTTGCATTCTGGTGAAAAAGAATATCCTGGAATACAAAAATACGTAATTTTTCCTTGAACAGATACTTACCTGACCACCTTAGTGAACAAAGTTTTTCACATTATATTTTCTCATACAAACTACGTAAGCATAAAATAAATATGCAAGTATAGGTAAACTTTTATATTTATGTCCATTTACGTTTCATTTCGTATTAACTGATGAATATTTATCATCGTGGCCGAGTGGAATTACTCTCTAACTTACGTCATAATGTCGTTGTATGTATTTGTCGGCGTCCGTGGCGCAGTTGCTAGCGTCGCTACGGTTACGGACGTCTCGGGTTCAATTCCCGGTGCGGATGGTTTTCATATATTGATTTGTCAATCGATTTATGGATTTCTGTTCGTAGTCTGAGTGCCTCTCCCACCCATTCCATCTTCACGGGGCGTAGCGAGAGCGATTAGCTAACCACTAGTCCTGTCCTAGCCCTATCCTTATATCCCTACTCTCTTCGAAAAAAAAGAGAGGTTGAGCAACTGAGTAACAAGCAGTTCTCGTAAAAAAATTCTGTTAAGATACCTCCATTAGGAGAACATATGCTCCACATTCGGAGCGGACATTAGGGAAAAAAATGTATCAATACACTATGGTCAAATCCTAGATTGTATATTTGCAACAATTGATAATATACGTATATAATGACAGAAGATGCGTTGGTATCCATTACGATTAGAATTTATGAAATCTTTCTTTAATAGTTCTTGCAAAATACGCGGATATAAAGTACAACTATTGTGAATTACGCATATTCGCTCCAATTATAGCAAAAAAAAATTCTAATTGATATTTTAAATGAATATTTTTCTACAAAAATGCACATTAACATGCTCAAACAAGACACGATGCTCAAAAAATATGTTTGGTGTATTGATTTTTTAAAATATTGTATGATGAAGTATAAATTTAAGGTGTAAATAGGTATTTCAAACAGTTCTTTATTCCATATCAACATATCAATTCCAGTTTCGCTTATCGAGTACGAATTTTTTAAATGAAAGTTCTAGTTTCCGTGAAAAGAAAATTTAGATTTAATTGCTTCACCGTTGAACGAGTAATAAATACATTTTATGTTCGTCTTATTTTAAGATGAATGTAGTGTAAATATTATCAGGTAAGCAACAATTTCAGTGATCAATATATGACAATAAAAAACCCATATCTTTAATAGTACATATTCTTTAATTTTTTTGAAGCTGTTGAAAATTTTTAAATGATCTTGAATCAAATCGATAATGTTGAAAACAGAGAAATATGTAATTTTAAAATATAGTCTTAACAGTCGTTAATATGTAAATTAATAAATCAGTGATTCTTAATTTTTATTTATGAAAAAATATACATCGAAAATTGTTTGAAAAACACTTGCAAATGTTTACTTTTAATTTATAGGTCCGTATAATTTTTAGTTTTCTGTATTCTTGAGCATGTTTTCGCTAACAAAACACACCTCTAGCTGTTAACCTCAATAGATCACTTAACCAAAAGGGTCTAAATAAGAACTTGGTTCTCAATTCAATTTTGGACATAATTGCAACAAGGTCCATTTTAAATATAAATAACGTAACAGTTTTCTATGTGTTCAACTCCCTTACGCCTTCTCTTTTTAAACAGACCTTAATCTTCCAGCTGTTAATTTCACCGGTCCTGTAGAAGAGTGGTCAACGCTATTAGGTGTTGATTATACATTGATTTTTCAATCTATGTCAAAGATATGGATGTCTGTGATATTTACATTTCCTCCCAGTCATTCAATTAAAAGAAAATATGGTGAAATAACAGCGATTAACTATATATTAGTACCATAATTCTAGCATTACTATCTCCAAAAGCGAGAGGTTGAGTGAAAAAATAGCTTTTCCAGATTTCTGCAGTATTTCATAAAAAATGAATCATAGAAGATATATCTATATTCATAATATTTAATTAAAAAAAAACTTTCGTAAATATATTGATCAAATTACTTTTTATATATCAGCACCGGTTTCGATTAAACACTCCCTACGTATAATCCCGTATCTACATGAGAATTAACAGGAGTGTATTTCAAAGATTCATAACGCAACTCACCATATGATGTTTTCGATAAAAACAGTTTTTACTATCTCCAGAACAATTTCAATTTACATATATTGGCCAACACACCATCGATATTTAATGTTGATTGCGTATTTATTATTTTCATTTTAATTCGAAAAAGTTATTTTCAGACTGTTTTTATGGTCCCTGAAAAATTTCGATTTTTGTAATGCAAACAACGACTAATAACGAAACGGGTCTAGATCATCTCAGTTAAAATTTATCATAGATATGTTTTCATGTTATGTTATAACGTCATTCCATCAATGATTTACAGCAAACAAGTTCTAATTCATATGTAAAGTACAAAATAATTGGGCTCTTATGTATTCTAACGCTCCGAATGAACTGTTGAGAATCCTCTAGAGCAGGGATCATAAAACCGTCTAATTAAAATTTATTATCAACTGAATAGTTTCACTACATATTATAAATGACACTGTTGGATTATCAATTAAATGATAATATGTAATAAACAAATTAATTATTGCAGCTTAAAATCAATATATGGTTCTAGATTTTTTCAAAAATCAGAACCGATGTCGCTTGTCTATTTTTTCTTAAGCCGACCGTCTCTATTCATTACATATTTATCAATCAGTTGATAATGCTTGTGATGCGTGAAACCGGTCCTGATCATTATAAACTTATGGAAGTAGTACAAATGAATTGTGTTTAATTTTTTTAAATGTACGATATAACTTTATTTTTGAAATCTCATGATGTAAGCCAAAATATTCATGTAAGTATATACATGTTCACGAGAGAACAGCTGGAGACAAAGTTGTCGATAAAATAGTGCATACCTTATTTGTCCATGTTTCCATCCAATAATCACATAATTGTTTTAATAAACTTCACAGAATCATAAAAATCGATCACATTTTAGAGACAATATGTTGTTTTTATTTTTAAAACGTTAATAGTTTGTTTTTTATTATCCATACAGCAGAAATATATTATTTTAAGCACATGTTTCGATTAAAACATTCGCAAAATTATCTATGATTAAAAAACTAGTCCATAATAACAAACGGCACACAATAGCCTTAGGGCTTATTTAAAAAAAGCACAAACTTTTTTGAAACTATCACCGTTCGAACACTTGTTCCAAATTCAAAAGACCTACATGTGTCATTCGAACAAAACTCTCGGTACTTATTACTACATGCAGTTAACTACGTGAGAACTGGGCGAATATGTGAGGTGTCGCGGCGAAAGTGAATAATATCTTCCTAACATACACAACTTCACTCCTCGGAGGGCGGGAGGCGACTGAGTGAGGCGGGAATTTCGTATTGAGAACGAGTTTGGCGCTCTCTGTGCTGCGAAAGTTCAAACTATCACATTCGATTTGCGATCTTTTCAATCTTAGTAAATGATCTATTTGTTATTATTTTTTAACTAACTGTAAAACTGTGCCGCCGAATAGATAAAGACTAACCTGTATTATTAAAAACAATCACGGTATGGTTTACGGTTACTTCTTGGGCGAACCACGTTATAATATTTCTTGGTTTATCAACGAGCCGTAACATAATTGCGTCGAAAGCGCTACATCTTTATAAGAAATAAATGATAATATGAATAGCAAGATTTAAAAATTTCTTCAAATAGTATTATAGTTATTTGATTCTTACCGAGATGTTAGCTGAGAGGTTCAGTCATAGCTCAAATCCCAGTATGGACAGTTTCATAATTTGATTTATTTATTTCAGTTCAAAGAGATGGATGTCTTTGATGTCCTCAACTGCCACCCACCCACCCTGTCGTATCTCCCCGCCGACCTTACATCGTTCCTCTCTTCGAAAAATGGATGTTGATCAACTTAGTTACAATCAATTCTCGTAGAAAAACTTCTTTGCAAGATTCATAAAATTTGCTTCACATTTCTAGTGGACATGGTTACAAAAAAAAAACAATTGATAAGCTCTGCAAGAAAAAGGTATTAAAGAAAGGTTAAACAATTTTTTTTAAATGAAAAAGGAACATGTGTTGAAATAAACAATTAACAAAATTACTCATTTGAGTTACGAATGATGTCGAACTGACAGCCTGAAGATTCCGAAAGACGAAACCCGGGTCGTTAGTGACGAAATGCATGGGAAAGTACAAAATCTCAGCAATTCAAATTTGATATTGAAATTCCATCAAGCACCCTCAGTCGATGTATTAAATTATAAAATAAACAGACCTTCGGAATGTTTATTATACAGCTGAGTGTCAAATAAAAAACAATATGCGAAATTAAAAGTATTTGCTTATTTAATGTATTTTTGGGGTTTACATGAGATATGGTAAACAGAGATATTTTCAAGTTTCAACTTTGAACATCATTATTAATTGAAGGACTCAATGAGATACAGTACACAGTGATATTTTCAATTTTCGTCTTCCAACGGACAACATTAGCTAGCACTAAAATAGTGCCATAATAACGCGAACGTCTGAAATGACATGGGAAGTCGGGTACTAAATACTAGTAATTAAAAAAAACTAAACATTACAAATCAATCACACAAATTAAATTAATGAAAAAAAATTCTGATCGTTCCTCACGATTGTTACGTACAATCATTTTGTCTCTGTTTAATTAAATTTTAGCAAACAAATTATTTCATACATTTGTACTAGAAAACAATTCTTCAACAGAATTTTGATTGTAGATCAAATTTACATTGCTGTGAGTAAATTCAGAATCTAATTTAGTTTTCATATAAAATGAAGCATTTTAATTAATAGTTTGAAAACTTTAAAAATATACACTATATTATGATATATAATATGCTCAACATTGGGAGCGGACATGATATTAAAATGCGGAACTGGGTTAAAGTCATAATAATCAAAGCGACATTTCCTTTTTTTATTTTATTTTTATTCTGTTCATATTAGATGAAGCATCTTACGGAAAATCTATTTTTAAAAAACACATTTCCATTTCATATTCCAGAAATTTGCGCCGAAAAATGTCTCTTAGTATTCATCTCGCCAGAGCCAGCTGGTGGATTAAGTTACGCCTACTCTCCGAATCGCCCTTAGGTGCTCTCACACTGAATATGCAAATTTCATTTCATTTCAATGCATAATTATACTAAGCCACACAGTATGCCTAAGGATAATGCGGGACTGTTAACCAAGTAGAACTTCCTACTTTTGATGAGGCTTTTGCTTGATAGTATTATTGTCGCGGAATAATGGCGGCAAAATTACCTGAACTGGATTCTCAAAGGATGCGATTTGAGTGTTTAATTATAATCGTAATAAATTGGTTAGTTCATAATTTTCTATACGGTTCCGATACCATTTAGAGCCGTATTATTATGTTGTATAGATCGGAATGCTATCAGATTAGTATGCAGCATTCTCTGGGACCTAACCCTCTTTAAAACGGACAATGCAGTCGCATATAACAATTATACAATATCCGGATGAATTACATAACTGTTTTTTCAACACATTCTGGATAACAAGGAACGGTTTTCAAGAATTTATTTAACTTCTGCTTTAAGCACAACTACAATTCATTTGTTTTCTTCTCATAATATATGTAAAAATTAGCTAAATGCTTAGCAAAATAATTGACCCAAGTTAAATCAGCTAACTGAATTTTT
The DNA here is from genome assembly GCA_022494535.1 of Himalopsyche phryganea. Taxonomy (NCBI): domain Eukaryota; kingdom Metazoa; phylum Arthropoda; class Insecta; order Trichoptera; family Rhyacophilidae; genus Himalopsyche; species Himalopsyche phryganea. The sequence continues at coordinate 185,918 of JAGVSL010000060.1, read as the reverse complement.
GTAAAAAATAAGTTCGCTGCGTTTAGGTATTCTACATGTCATGAATTATCATAAACGTAAAGTGAGTTAAGTAAATACAGGCTCCAAAGTATTTTATTCTTTAAGAAAATAAATTAATTTCATGTGTAATTTAAGATATCGACTGAGGGTGCTTGATGAAATTTCAATATTAAATTTGAATTGTCGAGATTTGTATAATTCCATGTATTTCGTCACTAACGACACGGGATTCGCCTTTTGGCGAGCACACGAATGAACTGACGTCAGTTCGAGTTCATTCGTGTGCTCGAATGCCTGAAAAGGAGAAACCCAGTTCGTTGGTGATGAAATACATGGATATGTACAATATCTCAACAATTCAAATTTAATGTCATATAACTAAAACTTTCAATAAACAAGTTTCATAATTCCATCACTTAGCTCACTTTATTTTAGAGGGCTCAACGGTTGCACGTTACAATAATTTCATATTACAACTATAGGAATTGTCAAACTGTAATCTATTTTTGACAAAAACTTAATAAAAACTAAACATATTGCGAGTTTTTATCTTTTTATAAACGGCTTATATCGTCTTCATACAGGAGAAACTAATCAAGTGTAATATTTTTTTTTTTTTTTTTTTCCATGTCCGCTCCCAATGTGGAGCATATGGTCTCCTTATGGAGGTATCTTGACAGAATTTTTTCTACGAGAACTGCTTGTAATATACATTGTAAAAAATTCAAGAGAATCGTTTGGACATTCGTAATCTAAAAATCCTTAACACTACATTCACGTTTCTGATTAAATTTTAACATTTTGTATAGGTGTGTTATTTTGGACACTTGCAGGCAACTATTATGCTCGTAGTTGTACCAGATTTATAGTTCTGTAAACTTTTGTTCGGTGACGATATTTTTTGTAATAAAATTATTCAAAAATCGCCAATTGAAGTAAAACACAAACCCAGGGTATTGTAGTGCTTCTCAAAATTTGTAGTTTGGCGCATAAATTCAACCATGAACGGAAAATCAAGTTTATGGAACTCGTAATTCAAAATTTGAAATCAGCAACCTTGCTGAGCAGTTATTCTTGTGACGCAAAAACTACTGATTCAAGTGTAGGGAGACTTACTTTCCGGCAGTCAGACTATTGAATGCAGGATGCGCATACTGTTATCTTTAGACATGCTGCAAAGGAGCCGTCCGAATGATGAAAACTTCTGGAGAAGAAGAGGTCTTGAAGTCTTTTTACCACTGAAGATGATCAAAACCGTATTGAAAGACACAAAATAACTAATGTAAACAAATAGTTAATCTGTACAGATACTGGGGTATGCACATAAACACTTATGTATGGCTCTCACACTCATATAGCAAGTATAGCAAACAAATATACCATAAAGTTAAATGTCAATCAGGGCCATATTTGAAGGGTAATCTTTTGGTGGCTTATGAAATAAAACTCGTTTATGTCATGTCGAAAATGTAAGAGGAAAAGAATTGACTTCACGCTCTTTCATTTCCTTACTGATCAATATTTACTTTACAAACGGTGCAAGGGTTCATCATCAAAATCCTGGTTGATGATTTTTGAGATTTATTCGTATACTTGTGTATACGGAATACATTTCAAGTAGGGCATCCAATCCCGAACCCCTTTTTTGATCCCGGGATTTCGGGATTGAAAAAAGGCAGGTTTTCAAAATTGAAATTGTCAAAAAAAATTGTAGGTATTATGTACCACGATAAGCCGAGTAAATGAAGCCACGGAAAAAACATAAAAATTCTCATACAAAATAAAACACTGTTTTTTGTAGATAATGATACAAAAAAACAATAAATTGTCCGATTTCGAAATATGAGTGTGAGAGAGAATACAACACATATATAAATTATGTTTTAAATATATAAATCGAACATACCTAGACACTGCCGCCGGAAACGATGTTCGTAAAGTAAATCGAGTTAAAATTTGCATTTTATATTTTATAGTAAATCCCGAAATCCCGGTATTGGTATTAAGTCAATCCCGGGATTGACTAATTGCTCGGGATCCCGGGATTTTGGGATCTCGGATCCCCGGATTAGAAGTCCTTGTTTCAAGGACTTTTATGGTATCAGAATTAAAAGTATATTATGACGTATCGATTAATTATTTTACTTATTAAGCACCATCCCTCCCTTCCCTACTTTCTCTTTTCGTATTTATGATAAAAATAACTATGCATTTTATTTACTTCCTACATAATTTCAAATACAAAAAATATCATATATACAGTAAATTTAAAATGAGGTAGTACACAAAAACATTGTTTTTTGATATTGCAATCGGTACAAATACGTCTAATTAGACAAAGTATTCCAAATATTAAAAATATACCACTATTCCACTAACTGTCTGCTGTATAGGGCAAATAGAGTACTAATAAAATAAATCCTTCTTCTTTTTTGAAGTTAATAAAGAGTGTCGTAGGCATAATAAGTTTGGGGATCACTTCCTTCGAAGCAATAAAGAATACGTTACTCGTATCCGACTATTTAAATATAGAATAACTTGTTCGTTATTATTATGATAGTAAATTACCACATTAAATGCCGCCTGAATTTAAAATAATAGATAATGAAATAATCGCGTACCACTAGCGTAACTTCGGTTTGAATGAAATAATGACACTTTCTTTTATTTGCGGAACGAAAATGCCCGCGCGTAAAACTAAAAAAACAGCGTGGAATGTTTGCGTTTAAAAAATGCAACGCATTTAAATTTAGCAAATGGACCATTTTGTAACAAATTAATTAGATATTTTGTAATCTTTGACTGAGTGGTTCACATTTCAACACTAAATTAATTAAATTTAACCTAAAAACAGTCAACAGCCGGTTTCCTCAATATATCCTCGAATCAATGAATACATCGGTAAATCATTTTCGATTTCAAATTTGGAATATCTGAGGAATTTATGTATAGAAATTTATTTTAAAATTTCGATCTTGAAGGTGGGATTTAAATAACCAGATTTTAAATTTATATAATGACGAAGAAATTCCTTTTTCAAATACGAAGCGGAACATGAAATTTAACTTTTACTTGAAGTTAAAAATTAAAACAAATAATGAATTTTATATTAGACTTCAATCTTCTTCTGAAGGTGCTTCTAAAAGAGGGGAAACGTAATATGCCAAACCTAGTTACACAAACAGTGGAATTAAAAAATATATTTAAATTTAAAAATTAATCTTCACAACGTTACCGCAAAAACTAAAAAAAACATAAGCCATCCTCAAAAGTCATGCAACTATTTTTATCGCAATTTCATGTCAGCGGTCGCCACAAATTGAACGCAACACAAAACAAGTTGGCTGCCTGGTGCATATTAATTAACAAAGTACTATCGCCACACGTATTAAGATTTTCTTTCTGTTCATTTCTTTTTTCAAGATCAAATCAACCTTGTTTGTCATGCAAATCACTACTTCTGTACCAATTGCATAAGAAGTAGAATTTTAAATCGCAAATTTTATTGCCGGGCCTTTATTCAAATGGTCTTTAGTCAACGACGTTGACTTCAGTTACGGTGCTTACGGGTTGAAATCACAGTACGCACAATTTTAGAAATTGATTTTTAATCGATTTATCTATATGTGTTTAAAGGCATCCGAGACAAATATTTTTTTTTTCCACTCTCTTACAATTTTTATTAATGAGTCGCTAAAACATTCCATTTCAATACTTACGTATAAGTTTTTTGGGGTTTATTAACTTTATTTTTATCATGTCCACTCTCAGTGTGGAGCATGTGGCCTCCTAATAGAGATATCTCAAAAGAAATTTTCCACGAAAACTGCATGTTACTCAGTTTCTCAACCTCTCTATCTAGAAGAGAGTAGGGATAGAAATATAGGGCAAGGAGAGGACTAGTGGTTAACTAATCGCTCTCGCTATGCCCCGTTTTTAGGATTGGATGAGTTGGATGGAATTTTAGACATGCCTACGAACATAAATCATTTTATGAAACTGTCCGCACCGGGATTTGAACACGAGACATCCGTAACCGTAGCCATCTACGTTGACCACTGCACCACGGATTCGACTAATTGTTATGAATTATGTAGTAATTAATAATTTAATATATTAATTAATTATTAATCGAAGATAAGAATTGCCTGTACGTTTGCCTATGCCCTGTTTTTTAATATATGAAATCTTCTGTAACGGTAAGTAACAAACATAGAATATTTTCGACAGATTATGTAAGCATATGGAAAATCCTCCATGAGACATTTACAATTTACGGCAAAAATTTGTTCAATAGACTATGAGAATTAGTTTACTCTCAAAACCAGAAAGCTTTCCGAAATCTGTAGTCATATTTTTACTCCTTTAACATAGCTTTCTTACAGCATCGTCTAAGCCTACATTTGACACGGCCATGTTTATCTCGTAAATTCGCCATAAAAGCCTGTCGCGAATTGTTAGTTTATCGATCAATAAGAAAAGCGGCATTTAAGTTTCGATTTATGGCTGACATCTCGCGGTGAAAAAATAAAAAAAATAACTTTCCCTTTTGATATTGCGGATGGAAGTTGAACATACGCAAATAAACTCCGCGGTGGTAAACATATGTGGGAAATGAATTATACGAGTGTGCTGTGGACAGCGATGCTACCACAAAATTTCACGCTAAATATAAAATTAACCAAAAAATACTTTATGATATTTTTATCAGTGAACTGAAATCAGTCCTGATCGATTAATAATAAACTATACCATGTTTTAACACGTTTATTTTTACTACAGAAAAAATTATACAATGTCATTTCAACAACTAAAAACAGTTATTAATATTAGGTAAATTAAACTTCTAAAGATTTTTTTTCAACCTCATTAAAAGTGCGAGAGCTATTTTTAATTTTAAAGTATTGACTAAGCTATATAAATATATAAGCTGTCATCAGAAGTAAAAAGACAGCTAGCTGCAAAAGTCATATTCTGAGCAATTAGCTCACAAAATGTGATTCACATATTTTGAATTTTTATTGATTTAATTAATTAACGATTGCGTAATGACTGAAAATTATAAAATAAAAATATTTATACAGAAATTGCAAAAGTTGAAATCATTGTTTTTATTATTACAGTACCTGCCTTTTGACTTACAACGTCAGTATACAGAGCAATTCGTATTTGAACCTCAATCCCTTCAGAATTCAAAACTACACAGAATCCTGTATACAAAACTACACAGAAAATTATATTCAAATATGTTTCAATCGGTTAATGGATTTTTATCCAAAGTCATGGATACCTTACATATTTTCATTTTTCCCTGAGAACCCTTACTCCAACAGTTTTCAAGCAATTGAGTACGTACTAATTCAAAGGAGGGCGGAAAAAAATTAACCTTGAAATTTTTTATTGCTTCTTATATTCGTATAGATTTGCGACGTAGGTACTGAAACTATTTAATGTGTCTGTATTTTTTTATGAAATAACGGGGGTGCCAATATTTTTGTTTATAAATATGGGGCGTAGTAACATTATTCTTGGAAGCCACTGCCTTACTTCATCTTGAAAACAGTCAGTTCATACTGCGATCAACTTACTAGTAGCGCTTTCTTACCCAGTCCTTGTTCCCATACGCTCTCAGAAACAAAGTTTAAGAAACTAGCTTACGTCTAGTTTCCCTTTAAAAAAAATAGAGTATATTTGCTTAATTTATTAAAAGCGAACATAGTTTAGAAAGGTATTAATTTTCGATATATTTTACCAATAATCTGTGATACAAATAATAAATTAAAGGGTACATTTTGTTTTTATCGTTTTTCTCCTTTCTTCTCTACAGAAAAAGCATTCATTGTATCAAGAAAACATGTCAGGCGTCTCCAAAGTGTATCCACACTGCATTGATGAATGTGCAAAGTTTCTATTAGCCCAATACAATGTTTGTAAGCATAAAGTCTTATCTACATTTCCACCTCACATAAATCTCCTGCCTAATATCTATTCTTCCAGTATGGCCAACCGCATTCATTCATTCGCGGAATAACCAGGTCAAATCGTATCTGGGTTACCATGCTCAAGGGTTGAAGCATCCAAGAAAATATCTCTGTAAAGTGTAAACATTATCTGTCAGCAGATCCGGAATCAGGTACACAAATATATTTTAATAGAAACATCACTCTTTTGCATTCACTTTGACAAAAATGCCATTTCAGCTCATGCCTGGGTTATACTTCTGAAGAATACATAACGTTTAATTCTCACTAAAAAAACCACTGATAAAATTTAAATAAATCCAATTACATGAACCGAAATTAAGATTTTTATTTTACTCTCTTGTTGTTTTTAACCATTCAAATCTGAAAAATAATTATAGACATTGGCATAATTTTAAACCGATATTTACTATTCTTAACGCATACTAAATAGGGTTATTTTCATTTGAATTGCCACATAGATTTTGTTAATATAAAACGATTGCTACATATGACCACTTTGTTAAATAATGCATGGATAAAATTATAATTTAGAAACTGGTAAAGAGAAAAAGAAGAAAACAACAAATAATTATTGCATAATTTTCTGATTAAAAAAAACAGCCTTTCACTCATATCTGTAATACGACAAATATATACCTCGAGTTTGAATCACCGAATGTACACTTTCATATAGATATTGATATTTATTCAAAGGCAGAATAATTTGATGTTTTCATTCCTTCCCTCTTACGCTCTTATGCAATACTGATAACCGTGAGCTAACTACTAGTCATTTTTAACGTCTTTCTTATCTCCACACCCTTTCCGAAGAGAAGTGTTGAAAAAATGATTTAAACCAAATATATATTCTTCATATTGCGAGTGGTTATGGTATGAAATATTCAGCAATAAATATTACACTGCTGACAAAAAAATTCTGATCACTATCATTAAAATATACATAATTACAATTTATGTATCTTGATAAATGGAATTTAGTTTTAAAATATAAGTTTTCGTTGTCCTTAGTTCGGCTCTGCTTTTAGGATCGTGGGATTATTAGTATTCTTGACTCTCTCCAATGGTTTTCACTAAGGTTAGACAGTCATATTCGTGACAAACAACTTTATTTTAGATAACATTAGTATATTCAAAAAATATTTTTCATTCAATTTCCAACTATTATTGTTCAAAGCTTCATCATTATTGATTATATTTCTAAAAAGGTCCAACAGTATAATAAAATAATCTATACCAGAAAACTCCAACCTACTATCCATTTTGAAAACAAAACATGCCATAAATATAAGAATAATGCAATTATTAATAACTATCTTAAAACTTAAAACGTTAAATATACTAATTGGCTTACCATACGTCTCGGTACATTGGTCCCGGCGTCCCGGCCGGTTCGGGATTTTGTCCCGGTTTTCGTTTCACGTCACGATGAGCGGAATGTCCGCACCTTTGGAGCGTGTTTTCTCAATAATGAAACATATTTGGTCGGATGACCGAAGCCGCATGCTAGAGTTTACTGTAAGAGCGTTACTGTATTAGTACTGTAAACTAAACGTTGACATACCATGCAACGACTTTTATGAAAAAAATAATTAATTATTGAAAAATTTACTCCAGCGAGAAGTATTTACGGCTGGTACAATAAAGAAAATAATTTAAACATCTGCTGTAACTTAAAAAGGTATTGGTAGTTTTGGTTTTTCCCTAGCTCTCGCTCCTGTCCCGGCTTAGATCATGATAATTATGGTAAGCCTGCTAATACAGAACTTAGGTAAATTATATAATAATCTTTTTGCGAAATATTTTAAGCGTATATTTGTAATATTATCTAACCTTCATTAAACTGTATTTTTTTCATTTCTGTCATTGTTTTGATTTAAATTACATTAACTTCTATATTTGATTATATGTATCTTTATTTTTTTTTCATGTCCGCTCCCAATGTGGAGCATATCATTTGGTCTCCTAATGGAGGTATCTTAACAGAATTTTTCTACGTGAACTGCTTGTTACTCAGTTGCTCAACCTCTCTTTTTTCGAAGAGAGTAGGGATAGAAGGATGGGGCTAGGACAGGACTAGTGGTTAACTCATCGCTCTCGCTACGTCCCTTGAGGATGGGATGGGTGGGAGGGAAAACTCAGACTACGAACAGAAATCCATAAATCGATTGAAAGATCAATCTATGAAAACCGTCAGCACCGGGAATTGAACCCGAGACATCCGAAACCGTAGCCAACGACGCTACCAACTGCGCCACGGACGCCGACATCTTAATACAATATAAATAACAATTCAGTATTTTTTTACCAAGTCCGCTCCCAGTGTTGATCTTATGGCCTTCTAATGGAGGTATCTCAACAGAAATTTTGTACGAGAACTGCTTATTACTCAGTTGCTCAAGATCTCTTTTTCGAAAGGGATAAAAGAATAGGGCTAAGACAGGACTAGTTTTTAGCTAATCATTCTCGCTATGGGTGGAATACAACATAAAATTTACATATACAGTTGTTTTTGCCACAACTGATTTGGAAATGTTTTCTTGCTGTTCTAACTTTTCTGTAGTGTCGTAACTAAATTAATAAAAAAAATTTAAATGGTTGTGACACAATTATATACTTAAAATATTTTCACCGTCTTACTTTTTTCCATTGAGAGAGTGTCCACTTTTTCTCGGATTGTTGTCGTTAAAATCCTCATATTCTGGTTCGTACAATATACCTATAAAGGAATAACATTCAATTCACAGTATTAAGATAATAATTTATTGTTTATGATACAATATAAAGTTAATAGAAAGTCAAAGTTCAAGAATTTTAATTTCTTATTCTTTAAAAATTAAATTGCAGTATAAGATCACTATTTTGACATTGAACAAAATATTGTGTTACATTTGATGACGAAAACAAATTTTCAGACAACACTTCAATACAGATTTCCTAGCTTGCATTTTTATTTGTTTTGATATCACGATATCACTTCTGGCATAATTTCAATGAGATTTCCAAGAAAACGTATAATTTTCTTTCGCAGATCTGACTACTTGAATAATAGACAATAAGCACGGTTTTACTGAAGCGTAATAATTTTAAAAAGCAGTGAAACGACGTAAAAAATGTTATTAACTGTACAAACATAACAACCATTTAAATTTTATTTTCTTTCGCGCCCACAAATACTCATAAAGACTTTTACAGAAATGAATAAACCTATTTGATCTGATTTATTTTCTTTAATAAGTGTCCATTTTAACCAAAACTTTTGATGTTTATAAACCATGAAAATATTTATATTTATAACGAAAATTCAACTGATTATTTGTATTATGTAATCAATAGCGTATTGATTCCATAAATAATAAATATAAATTGACTTCGAAAAGAAGGAAAATTTCTCTGTTACTATATGACTAATCTTATAAAATGGATTGGGACTGTAGCAACAGTGATTTATCGCTTGTTTTGTGTGTGTTTTTTTTTCGTTATCTTCTGTTGTTTTGTTCTGTTTTTCTTTATCTAAAGATAATTCAAACTTTCTTTCCTTACTTCGCGGCTTAACCAAACTTAAAGAATGAATGATCAAATGAAAACAGCTGAACATTCAATTATTTTAAATTTTAATTGGAAGTCAGTAAAAAACTGACTTTTAGGAAGAGTATAAGTGAAAATTAAAATGAATTTTATCTCTTTAAATCCATTCTTCAAGTAATCTCGAATCATTTATTGAAAATGGATTAGTTTGGCACTTCTATTTCCTGTACTCTAACTGAATGTTAACTGTTCTTGAACCGAGCAATCCATTCCATAAGGTAGATTGCAATCTACTTAGTGAATCAGTTAAGTTGTCGACTAGGCAGTACAATTACAATGTATTCAAACAAATACATTTAAAGAGAGTTTATAAAAGTTATACAAATAATTACTCAAATGTAAGTGGAGAAATACAAATCAGTTCCAATCAACAAATTGGAAGTGCGTTTTTCATCTCAGGTGACTGATTTTTCGCTTAAAAAATTTAAAAAAATTTATTCTTGTATGTGAATACAGGGGAGTTTATTGGTTGAAAAAGTAATTGAAAATTCTAAAGTACTAAGTTTTATCTGATATGTATGTTTTATATTCTTCTTATGAAATAAAACTTGTGATCGACCTTTTTGATTTTAAGTTACCTACTTTATTCGATCGAACGGGTTAATTTTAAAATAAAATATGTTTTTATTATAATAGTAATTAGAGTCCACAGATAATAAACAATTTTTGAAGGGAAATACAAGCCATAAGATAAACCAATTATAAGAAACACGTATAAGGAATTTCAATTCGTTAATAACTCAAAATATTGTCTCTAACACATTCGTCATTCACTTCCTTTGCAGCGTGAGCAATATAATAATCTCTTGGAAAGGTTTTACATTTAAAACAAAGTTGTAATTTTAATCCAATTAAAAATCTCCGCTAAATTTAGGTTTCGTGGATGAGAAGTTTAATCCGTTTTGAGCTATGTCGCAAATTAAATTCCGTCGTATTGTACAAATACAAAATGTCCGTCTGTCAGCTGCCATGACGGATGACTAAGTGACGCTACACAAGATGTCGGAGTAGAAGCATCATGCCGCTCGTACTTATATCTCATTTTTCAATATATCCCTTTTGATAAAATTATATACTCACCTTCCTCGGGTACACTGCGTATAATATATTGTCCCAACATTTTAGCAGGGCTTTACAGCCAGTCAAAGAAGAGATTTATGATATTTTAAGAGGATTTAGAATTGCTAGAAATCTCCGACTAACTTTATAAATCAATCATTTAATTAATGTGTCTTAATGTTTGTAGTTATTTTATTAATTGCTTAAATCGCATTGGGAAACAGTAAAACCCCTGAATTATTTAAAAAAAAAAACTGAAAATAATGTCAATGAAGGAAAAGTGAAAATTTTGGGCTTAGAAAAACAAGTTAATGAAAATTATCTAAGTGCGTGCTGCATGGTTTGTTTACATTTAAAATAATGTCATGTAAATCTCTTTGAATATTATGTTTAAATCAATTTTTTTTGTAATGGCTATTGCTTCACTCTCTTGATGCTTGAAGATTGTTTTCGATTTTAAAGCATAGTTATCTTCTTCTTCGGGGATGAGTGTATAATCCTGGAATTCTAAAGACTTACATTCTCCCAATTTTTATCTACGTGGCCGAAACCATAACCAAACAATTTTTATTCTTACAACTTGTTCTTCGCGTTGGTCATATGAGTCACCAGTTGCAAGGGTCGTTCTGATGATCAATGCGTTGCCGAGACAGGTGACAACATAATTCAATTTATTTAATCATACATGTTTTATCATAAATAAAATAACAAATCCAATAATTATAGCAAATATACATGTTTTTTCGTACAAATTAGATAATATTGAAATGAATATGCGATAAGTTTTTTTTTAAATAAAAATACTTTAAAACAACAATTGCAATAATAAACCGTACTAACTAAAATATATATGTGTGATAAGAATATATACAAACTTCAATTTTCCCATTAAATTTGTGCATGTCCTCCATCAGCATCGCCACTGCTTGATCGTCAGTCTGAATGGCTTATTTCATCTTTATATATCGTTGAACATAAACACATTGAAATTGATTTATCCTGTCATCTGAAACAGAAAATCACCCGTCTCGTTCAAAATTTTCCGAATCCGTGACTCTAAATTGAACAGTAGCGTTCAATAAAAAAAGGCAAAAAGATGGATCTAACAAAGATTGCACAAAAATAAACTCTTACTTATTCTAAAATCTTACACTACACTTATTCTAAAATCACACATACAAACTGAAAAAAGGTAGAAAAATGATATATCAAGAAATAAAACAACCATAAATGTGCAAGTGAATTCGAATAAACAAGTGTGCTCACTTTGTCATTGTGGTTAGAGGGTATCTCATGAAATCGTAGAATCAAATAAAAATTTGATATTGTTCATAAAGTTGGACGTACATCGCAATTTTAAACTTTACATTGATCAACTTTTAGAAGTAAATATTTACATTAAAAAATTAGAAATAATTTTTAAAAAAGGGTTAAATTTTACTTTTTTTTTAATTATACAGCTATTTTCATAGATGAAAACCAGAAGTTTTTTCAAAAATAAAAACTCGAAATTGCAACAAATTACTTCTATTTTGATATATACTGGGGTGGGGTGAATTTCCATAATGCTTTTTAATTTACGATAAATTGGCGACAGATCGTATTTGGTGGTCACTACCAAATCAATATATATCTATCGTCTAGTCCATTAGTCAGACAACTGCAAAAAATAAAATTTGAATTAAATACGTAGTTATATGTAAAACTACGCACTCTTTTTTTACTACGATTTAGTACTAAAAAATGCCGCAAAAATGTTAAGGCAGATAACCTTCTAAAGTATTAAGCAAAATGTTGATTTTCTTGGTCAGTAAAAGGATGTTTCTAAATATTCTTCTATTGAAAATACTCGGAAAGTACCGAATTGCTACACACCTGTTCATAAAATGTATAAAATTCGGGAACAAATCAATAATATTTGATTTATGGTGACCATTTGAATTATTTTCCCATTTTTTCAATATGGGTTATTTGGAGATGTCTGGATAATGAACTGAACGACCGATATACTGAATCATATTACCGCATTTCCAATATTAACAATCTACTAACGGGCCTAGCTGAATCGTCGTTTACCTACGTTCATCAGTTTACATTCGGGAAGAATTTGGTAGAGGAGATAGTTCAGATTCTTTGTACGCTACTGGAACTGAGATAGTTTCCGATTTTGATTTTCCCGCCGTTTTGTTTGTCGGCGCCTAGATGTCGCTTGCAACTGCATTTTTCATTCCGACGCACGCGTTATCTCCTCTCGAAGCGTCCCATTCTTCTCTCAGTATCTGGGTTATCAAATCAATTCACTTACAGCGGGAACTTTCAAACTTGGAATCGTAAACAATATCAAATCGTATTTGATTTCGAAATGAAATAGCTCTGAACAGGCATTACGCAGTTTTGACTTTTAAATATTATTTGGAATTTGACGCAATCTTAAAATATTTATTGAAGTGATTATTTAGTTTCTGGTGATCACTAATAACTGAGAAATTATTGTATACCATTAAGTTAATATAATAAAATTCTCGCACTGTTAAGTGATTAGAAAGCTATAATAGTGCTTAATAAACAGCTTAACTACATTATCAGGTTTGATTATTGGCATAGTCAATCGTATCCCATCCTTTCATACTCAATAAATAAAATTATTGTAAAAAATGAGAGTAAATAATAAGAAGTTAAAAATCCTAATTAAATAAACGAAACCGTGTAATTTTTTAGCATGTTTATAAAAAATATTTATAAAAACCAAGTATTTTTTCAAAAAAATAGTTTAAAATTCTAGCTTAACAAAACTGACGTAGATCTTAATGTTAAATTGTGGAATATTTCTCTGAATTGCAAGTATCATTATTATATTACCAACGCTATCCGTAAATAGTGGTGATTTATTCTATAATAAATCATCATTTTAAAAAAGTAGAGGCATTGACTTGACCCCTTCTGCTCTATACTTCTTCTTTGCAAATTGCCATGTTTATCAGCTGAATGCATGCATATAACTCATTTTTCCAAAAGAAAAATGAAAGGAAAAAATTTCTGCCCTAATAAAATTTCATCCAACAAATTAACATGGCAGCCCTGCCCCAGATATTATATTGTTTGCTTATATCAACTTTGTTTATTTTCAGTTAAAGAAGTTTGTCCTGCCTTAGAAATATTATTAAGGATGCAGTCAAGAAGATGAATTTTTGTTATAGATAAAATGTGCCTTTGCAACGAATCGCTTACCAACTTAGCTTAAAAAGATACGAAGGAATTAGACGTCCAATCCCGAACCCTTTTTATGATCCCGGGATTTCGGGATTCAGAGTTTTTCCAACCCGGGATCCCTAGATTGGTCATTAAGTGTAATTTTATGTGTAACTTTACATTTTAAATTTCATTTGTGTCCGTTATTACTTAAATTGGAATTTACATTATGATTAAATATTTTTCTGGGCATTGGAATGGTTTTTTTTATTAATTTAAAATCAGACAGTCATTTACAAATAAAGAGAAGAAAAAAACATAATGGTCAAAATAATTTATATCTTATTTATTGCATTATTATGAAAGGTTTTACAAAATGGTAACCAAAAAGAGGACAAGTCCTTCAAATTGACTTTAAAATATTGTCCTCCATTCATTTAAGAAGCGGTCTTAATTTGGTTTCGAAATATGGGAAGGAGCGAGATTACAATAAATTTACAGTAATTTTATAGGTATTATAAAAAAAATATGTATATAAGCAACCGAGATATACATTGTAGTTAATCAGGAAGTTTTAATTTGATATATGAATAATTTTAGGATTTACAGTGAATTCCGAAATTCCGGGATTGTCTGAATATCAATCCCGGAATAACGGGATTAAATAATTGACCTGGATCCCGCGATTGGAAACCTTAGTAAGTATTTTATCAATATTTTTCCCAATAAGCCATCTATTGAATATAAACATTAATAATTGTGAATAATAACGATGTCATTTAGCACATTGCGTGTGATCTATGCAATGGACTTGATTTGAACAATTATGAAAATAAGTGAGATCTTAACAAAGAAAATTAACAGGTCTGCACGGGTTTCTACTTGGCCGAGTCCGTCTGGGTAACGAAGATTTAGATTCGGCCTGGGTAAGGAATTTATTTTTCAGAAAAAGATAGCAAACTATTTTCGGATCATGGAACAAATAATACACGGCAATTTGTTGTTTATTAGTAATATCCATTGTAATCTTCACAAATATCTTTATTTCAAATGCTTCTAAGCATTTATCGGATTTGGTTCTGCCGTTTATATAAAATATAAAATAGGAACAGAATATTCTTTAATCACACCGTTTCTCATGTTTCTGTTTTGAGTAGGTATAATAATTTAACATTTTTTGTTTTACAATTGGATGTTTAAATTTGGATGTGTAAATTAAAATAAGATTCAAACCTCATTTTTTCTTGGTAGTTACAACAAACATATTTTTTCATCATGTCCGCTGCTAACAACGTGGAGCATATAGTCTCTTATGGAAGTATCTCAAAAAAATCTTTTCTACGAGAACTGCTTGTTACTCAGTTGCTCAATCACTCTTTTTCGAAGGGAGTATGGATAGAAGAACAGGGCTAGGACAGTAATAGAGGTTAGCTAATCACTCTCGCCAAGCTTCGTTTTTAGGATTGTGTGGGTGGTAGGGTATTTCGGACATCACAAACAGGCCTCAACAGAAGTTTTCTAAGAGAACTGCTTTTTCCTCAGTTACTCAACCTCTCTTTTTTAAGAGAGTATAAATAGAAATACAGGACTAATGGTTAGCTAATCGCTGTCGCTACTCCCTGTTTTTAGGATCGGATGGGTGGGAGTTAGTTTTAGACACCACAAACATTCATGCCTACGAACAGAAATCCATAAATCGATTGAAAAATCAATTTATAAAACTGTCCGTACCGGGATTTTAACCCGAGACATCCGTAAACGTAGCCAACGACGTTGACCACTGCACCACAAAGCCGACAACATATATCTATATGTATAAAAATGAATGATTGTTTGTCCGTTATACGTTCCTATACCATTCATCCGATTTAAATTAAACTTGTGAGTTGTTGTGCGTACACCAGTGAAGGTTTCTAAGTCTAAAATCTTAATCAAAAAAAGAATCAAATACGTACAAACAGCGACATCTCGGAAAACCTTCTGATTTATTCGTGTACGCACTAGATTGAAACAAAAAATATGTTGTATCCAAAATCACTTCAATAAACAATTAAATCACAAACACTTTCTTTCTTTGATTGGCATTGCAACACATGCCGGGTACTCGCTAGTCAACTGAATTAAAAAATTAAAAATTGCGTGCTATTCCGGTTTATAACATAATTATTAACTAATAAAAAAAATCTTCAAAATACCGGCAATTTTTTATAAGACTATTATATTCTTATGTTTTAGGTTAAACGAAACTATACCGGATGAATGTAATACATTTCACGGTACATTTCCTCAAAAACCGGTTTAAAAATACCGTCACGACGTTTATCACAGGAAATGTCTTGTTTCAAGACAGTTCGACATAATTTTGGTGCCATTCTTTATGTCACGCTGCAATGTGAAAGATATTCACAATAAATCATTATTGGTAAAAAATAGAAGTTATTTTTTCATCGTACTAAATTATTGAAACCATCAAACGCAACAAAAATTTCAACGTCTTCCTCTACTTGTAAGATTTTCTTGAAATATGGGCCAATTTATATTCAATAACGTTTAATTTCGGCTCCGTGGTGCAGTGGTTAACGTCGTTCGCTACGGTAACACATATGTCGTGTTCAAGTCCCGGTGTGGACAGTTTCATAAATTGATTTTTCAATCGATTTTCAGATTTCTGTTCGTAGGTATGAATGTTTGTGATGTCTTCCTCCCACCCATCTGATCTTAAAAACGAGGCATAGCGAAAGTAATTAGCTAACCACTAGTCCTATATTTCTATCCCTACTCTCTTCGAAAAAGAGTGGTTGAGCAACTCAGTAACAAGCAGTTCTTCTAGAAAACTTCTGTTGAAATACATTTATTAGGAGGCCATATGCTCCACGTTGGGAGCGGACATGGTAAAAAAAGTTTAATGCAGAAGAACTCTGCAACATTGACGCAAACGACTTTGAGAAAAATGACTGATTGGATTATTTCAATAAATGCAATGATATTATAATGCAATACCTCACTTTTTTTTAAATATCATCTAGAGAAAAAGCTTTTATGGTGACCATTTCAAAATTGATAACAAACATGCTAGCTTCCTAGCTTCACTTGGAAACGTATAATTTGATATTTCAAAAATAACTTCCACTTAGCTGTCAATCTGTCACATATTTATTTACCTCAACTAATCTCATTATAGATGGCGCAACGATCGAATAAAACATATTATTTGAATCAAGAAATCGACATTCATTTGTTCTTATTTTAAAGTGTATCATTTTCTCAACATATACTGGATCTAATCACTTTTAGCCATAACTCGAAAGATGGCGGCGCGTATTTTCTTTAATCGCTATTATTAAAAAAAGGGTCGTGGTATTAAATGGTACATATAAAGATATAATAAAGACACGTTTTAATATTTAAATATATTTGATTTACTTTCGCAGTCTGCGAAGTCAGTAAAAGGGGAGTATCCGATTTTCGTTGACTTTTGTTTACTTCGCGAAAAGAAGAAAATGCATATTAAAGACATTTTAAAGATATATAAAATAAATGTTATATTATATTCAATAGAGTTTAATGCAATCTTAACAAATATTTTCATTACAGAATAACACATTTTCAATCAAAATTCATTTAGAAATTTCTTTTTTACGTGTCATGATACTCTCTTATGCTATTTTATTTGTTAAAGCATTAAAAGCTAGAAGAATCTTTATGTGACGTCATTGGCAGTTATATCACGATATTATGAATCGAGTCACAGATGGCTCCCAGGGAAATATTCCAGTTAGTGAGAATCATGAAGAGTGTGGGGATGGAATAATAAGTGGTTCAGGTCAAGAAGATGAGACCACTTCAATGAATATCGATCATAATAATTACTTCAGCTATTAAAAAACGGAAAAGAAAAATATACAGGTTGTTATTTGAACTGTTTCACATTAGTGCAGATTCTCATTGGAAAAAAAACTGTAGAATAATAATTGATGTAGTATTAAATAGTATAGTAGTAACTCTAATGAAACAATGAAGTCTGCAAAACGGTCTCTCAGTTTCCTAGCTGTTTTATTTTAGTCTTTGTATCCCATTCACGCATGTATTATAGCTAAGTAATGTTTTACCAAAGATTCTGACAGCTCTAGGCTTCGAATACGGAGAACCCCCTTACGAATACTGATTGTGCAGTTTCAATAAAAAAAACATTTTTTTTAAATTTGATTTTGACCGACTTTCGAAAGTGACTTAGACAGAAAATCAGAACAGACCTATAAAATAAATATACTAATAATATACTAATAAATATACTAATAAAGTTACCTAGAATTTTTTTACCCTGGTATAATATTAGCAAAGTATTTAATCCCCTTTGAAATAACTAATTGATTTATTCATATTCAATGGACTGATATGAATTAGCAAACAATATTTGGCACTATAACTACTGCTTAATGCCAAAACGGTATTTTTTTCTTCTTTAATAACTCAAATTCAAAACTAAAAAACCAACATTCGATCTAGATTCTAAACCAGGGGTGACAAACCTGCGGCCTTATAGGATCTCAAGTACGGCCTTTCTACTGAAATAAACAAATACATACATAAATTCCATTGTTTTGTTTCATTTACAAAATAGTGTACATACATGTTTATGTATGTTTCTTAAATGCGGCCTTATTCGATTTTAAGATAAATGAATGCGGCCTTCCGATAGGAAAATGTTCGTCAACCCTGCTCTAGAAATCCAAATACCTGAAATATTAATATTTCATTTTTATGATCAGTAAATCATTTTAATTAGGGGTACACTCAGCACATGTAAGATTGACTGTTTCGCTATGCATTCTTTCATAAAAATGCTCTCTCATGAGAGTCTAAATGAAAGAGTCAAAACGTTAGCATATAAAATATATGGCGAGTTGAATAATATTAATAATTTGCGAATTTTATTGCGAGAACTTTTAATTCGTTGAGCTGTCACGGCTGCGGAATATTACTAACCCAGTTCAAGCGTACTTGGGTAATTTAATGCTATCCTACCACAACATTATTTAATCTTACATGAAAACAACATAACACAACATCCCAGCTGATTTTAAGATAGTGTTTATCATTCTAAATTTAAAATTGTAGTAGGAAGACGAAATTCAGAATGATAACACTCTTATACGATTTTTTAAGAAATGCTGGGTGTTCTTATGTCGTTTTTTGTGAGTAAATTTCGCCGTTACACATTAGACCAGTGTTCCTTAACCTTATCAAAGCCACTGCTCGTTCACCACAATAAAATTATCCAACATCTCTGGAGCTCCACAAGTAAAAACAAAATTTAAAATATTGTTTTTATGTATTTCGTGACATAAATGTAAATTTATATTCAACTGATTTTTATTAAGAAAAACTTTAATGTTTCCAAAGAGGGGTTTCCAAACTCCACCCCGCGAGCACCACCAATCTGTTTTTGTCGAAATTACTTAATATGAGTGTATAAATCAGGCAGAAGCTGGTTTTCTCCTTGTCGTCTATCGGCTATCTCCGCGGCAATGAAATTTCCTTGACACCTTCCCGTAAGTACCAACCGAAATTTGCGCGTAATTCAAAACTGCAGTTTGTTGGTATGATAAACTAGCTATGTCTTGGCTCTTGGGACTTAGTAGAGGAGTCAGTGTGGCCCTTAGGTTAAAATTTTTGGAGACCCCTGCACTAACGCAAAGAAATGAACACGTCACTCTCACACGAATCGATAAAGATGACTGATTGGATTATCGATATATACTATGATGTAATTCTTTAAATACGAAATTGCCATATTGATTGAATTGGTATTCACTAGGTAGAAAGTATTCATGCATTTAGTTCCACTAGAGTTTTATCAATTTTTTGATAGCTATTTCGGCTTCACGCCACATAACAATTCCCCCACATTTTTAAGCGCCCTTGTTAAGAAAGACTGTATTAGATCATGGGTCTCCAAACTGAGGCGCGTCAACACCACTAATCCGGCCCGCATATATCTCCCTCGTTGGCTTGTCCCAATACGAAAATTTTGGCATTTTTCAAAACTACAGTAAGTTGATACGATGAGCTAGCTAGGTCTTGGCCCTTAGGACTTGGAGTGGAGTAGTGAAGGAGTCAGTTTGGCAGTTAGGCTATACAGTTAGGAGACCCCTGTATTAGACAATCCGCACAGGTTTTCATATTTTTCTTTCATGAAACCATAAGTGTACTATAATTGTGTCTTTGCTGTCGAACTAATTTTCAATTTTCACGAAAAACTACATATGGATAATGACATCGATGACCTAGTTCCATAGTGATACAATTAGAAATTAGTAGTTTTGAGATATGGCCGATTTAATTTTTTACTCATCTAAACTCACTCGTAAAAAGTGATGGCTTATTATTTGTAATACTTTTTCATTCAAATAGGTGGTCAATAGTTTATAGTTTTAAGATTAAAGGTTTTTTCTTTATGGAACGCCATGGTTCACAAAAACATATTTCCACATGCAAATATCTGCTATTTGAGAGAAAGCTTGTACATTTTACAAGTTGTACTTTTGTTGAACTGTAGAAGAGCGGTGTTCGGATATAATGGCTAACTTAACTCAAAACATCAAATTTTCGACTTATCGTCCTATGGAACTGGGTTATCGACATAATGTAAGATTGAAAATAATGCTTTTAGTCACAGAGCCTAAATTTCGTATAAAAAGCCTGCATAATAACATCGCCCAAGTAGGAAACGATTCAATACAGTATACAAGCCATAAACTAAACCTTTAGATCACACACTGGTAGTATATCTTTTCATATGTGAAGTTTGCAAATTAGCCAAGTATTTTGGACACTGTGATTATTTTTCTTAAATGGCATGACTTTCGGTCCGTCCTGTGAAAATCACGCCTGAACGCTCTGCGTGACTTTTGGCCCGTAGCCAGGCATTTTTTTGGACAATTCACCGATTTTAATGCGACATTTATTCGACAATTTAACTTAAAGAATGTCGCAGAACTTATTTTTAATGCCCCATTGGAACAAGTCGATTCGCTAAAATGCTTTATCAATGCCCTTTATAATTTATTGGCCGAGATCTTTGCTCGGTAATGGATTTTATAAACTCTAGAGCAAGCGGGCGAAAGTTTTTTTTTCGTTGTGATTTGAAGACTGGTCGTCTTTACCTTTTTGAAAACACCCCCGCCATGGATAATGCAGTGCTAAGGCCGCTATTCATTAAAATGGCATTTACTAAATACAGCATTATTTGTCAGTGTAAAAATCTTGCAGATTATAACGGGTTTGGTTGATTAATTTCGATTTTATGTTTGGTGTTTGGTTTTGAATATTAAGCTGTACAAATTATTATGTATATAAAATAGATAAATAAATAAATGAAAATGAACGGATGGTTAAAGAGCTTTTATACTTTCTTCCGGAATGGAAACTTTCACACATAAATAATATTATATATCTATGGATTTTTATCAAAATCACATATATGTGTGATGTTTTCAAACCTCTCCAACTATTCTCTATCCGATTCTGTAAACGTTGCGTGTTTATAGCGATTAGATTATTTCCAATGGCGGACTGGCCATACAAACCAGGTTGCCCGATGGCATGTGGGCTTAGGGGCCCTCAGTAAAATTGAATAACCTTTTAACTTTTAACTATTTAATTTTACGTTAGCACTTTGGGTATTTCATCAATACAAATAAATATGTTTTCTTACGATATACACAATAGACTAATACTTCATCATGATTACATACTTATTCTCTATGTCTGTTTTACTTATTTGTAACATTTGAATTTTTATAATCATCAATTAATTATTATAAAAGTACATAGGAATTAGTATATAGGGTAGGGGCCCCCTCTTATTTTATGGGCCCCCATTGTCTCTTGGCAAACAATATTTTTAGAGCCAGTCCGCCACCAATTACTTCTGTTCCATTCCTAACATATTCGTCATTTCCTGGTCCTCTCTTAGATTAGCGACTGATTTACAGCAAGTTTTCGTAAAATGTCAGATTTGTTTAATGGCTTCATTTATATATAATACTAGTATCTTCCCAGCCCTGCCCGGGATATAGGGCGGTAACATTTAAGCGATGGCGTTGTTATGCCGTTATTTTGGTGCACGATAATGTTGAAAGTTGGAAGTTGAATGTGGGAAATATTACGGTGGATTCTACTTATTGTAGCACCCACAAAATACAGTCAATCTAATATTAATAATTCGGAAAGCTGAAAGTTGAAAATAACACAGTTGACCTAGAAATTAACTTCACCTCACTACTATTCACCGTTTGGGAGGAGTTCTTGTGACAGACAGACAGATTTATACATGTATTTTCTGCTTTATAGTATAGGTAAATTTTATTAACAGTGTGTGATGTGAATATAAATACGATTCAAATCAAAAATGTAGCATAAATTAATTACGACAGTCGGTAAAACTCTTTCTCTTTGCGCCATCTTCTATCAATGCTCGGCGACCAAGCTTCAGTACGCATGATTGTACAACGTGACGTTCTAATCTGTAAATGCGCTAGACCGTCTTTTATCTGGCTAAAAAATATTCCTCCTAATCTCACCATACTAGAGCAGAGATAGAGAATCCTATGATCTACGTGGTCTACGAGAAAAGTGTTTTGACTGATTCCAAATTTCTCATTTCATTGTTTTAATTCATGAACATTTTTAAGTATACTTAATTAAAGTGCATTGAATACGGCTTAATTTGACAACAGATAATTACATGGGGTCTTCCAACATGAACCAGTTCACCACCTTTATCCTTGGGCATAATGTTCCCTAAAATAACATTAAATTTACTGATTTAAGACGGACAGTCGTATAAATACCTATATTTGAAACCTTGTATATTGGAATGAAAACATTTTAATAAATAACGTTTCTTCATCATTAATAATATATAAGCTTTCTGTTACGACAGCAATTACTTTATATAATCAAGCAATAACTATCCTCAATTACATTGGCCTGATATTTTTGCGGCTTATGTTTTCATTTCACTTCAGTTTCGCAAACAAAAGCAGACTGCACGAATCTCGCAGCTCAAGTTGGTCCATTTAAAAACATACTGAAAAGAAATTCTCATTTAAATGTACGAGCTTTTACAGAACGCAAAAAAGAGAGCTTTTGAAAACTTTAATAATCTAAGGTGCATCTTATTTTTAAACGAGGCTCTGTCTTTATCTCTCCGAACGTCGTGGTGAGACTTTTGTGGGGAAGATGGAATAGAAAACCGTTTGAAAACAACAATTTTAGGAAATCTTATAGATCTTTGAAATGTGAACCATAAAAAAATCTGAAAATATAACAGTAATATCGATTCGCGCTAATTGTTTAAATGCAAACCCATTACGTGAATTTTAACATTTTTCTCGAGGACTTTTTTTCAGATAATTTTTTCAATCATGATTATAAAAAATAGTCATCTTTTGAGGTACGGCGCATTGTAATTCGATGCACTTATTGGCTTAGATAAAATCTGTCAAACAACGACGTTAAAATAATAGATAAATGGAATTCAATATGTTATATATAAAAACAATGCCGGGTCCGTGGTGCAGTGAGTGGTCAAAGTCGTGGGCTTCATTTACGGATCTCCCAGGCTCGAATCCCAGTACGGACAGTTTCATAAATTAATGTTTCAATCTATTTATGAATTTCTGTTTGAAGGCATGGATGTTTGTGATCTCTAAAATTTCGTTCCACCCATCCGATCTCGAGCAAAAGCGAGAGCGATAAGCTAACCACTACTCCTGTCCTAGCCGTATCCTTTTATCTCTACTCTCTTAAAAGAGTGATTGAGCAACTGAGTAACAAGCAGTTCTTGTAAAACAACTTTTGTTGAGATATCGCCATTAGGAGTCCATAAACTCCACTTTGGATGTGGACATGGTTTAAAAAAAACTCTGAATACTTTTTTATAAAAACTGGTTGATAATCATGGCCTTCTTTTGGTAAGCGCACTTTTTAGTAATATAAGAAAAAATACCAAAAATCGTTTAGTTACAAAAATCTGCCACTTCCTGTATCTGAATTAATTGAAATCTTTTTCATAATAATATTATATTCGACCAATTTTGAATTTGAATTTTGAACTTTGTCGTCACTTGATGCTCTGCCGGTTAATTGGGGAGTAATTTAATGTCTCATCCAACCATACGACAGATTTAAAACTGCTTTATGATTATTAATTATTAATTTTTAATCGAAACCGGACAGTTTGGACCCCTGTCACAGGTGACTTGCCCCTGAAAAGAAAAGAAAACCCATTCGAAGCGTCCGTGGAAAGCGCACTATCAAAAACCGGCGTCTAGACGAAATAACTACATTGCGATTTTAAAACAGATAGTTGAAAAGTAAAAACAGATCTGACACTAGATTACAAGTGAAATGAACAACATAGCCAACACAGTAGAACAGTTGAGACAATCTAATTTGTTGCTATTGCTTCCAATTAAGATCAAGACAATGTCTGCGTGGGTGATTTATTAATCGGAATTTGAACCTAATTTGTAGGTTAAACACCTGTTAGCAACAAGTCAATGGCTGTTACTTTTTTTCGACATTTATTCAAAATGCTTATAATTCAATCGAAAAATATTTACAGACAGCTGTGTGACAATAGTGTGTCTGCCCGCGGAAAATCGAAAGTATGAGCTGACCAAGCTAACAAATACGTGGCATAATTTTAACTTTTTTGCATTGATATGTTATATATATATTCAATAAATCTGTATTTATTATTGTTCTTGTATTTACACCAAACCACAGGGTAACCGTATACTGTGCTTTGAAAACAGATGCTTGCTGCAAATACTAGGGGTACAGTGGTTTGATTTTGTCAGGAACTCGGAAGTAAGCGAGAAAATGGACCAGCCCCTTATTACGTTCAAAATTAAAAAGCGGCGATAGACCTGACCTTGCTGCGGATGTCCAAGGGGAGCCTGAATCATGTCACTTCTACCAACCGGATGGATTCCGTTACCCTGGAAGGCCGCTGAAGACCATTCATAGGATGTATTTGGCGGAGCTACGGGACGCAGAGATGACCTGGCAGGAAGCAAGATGACTATCGGAGGAGAAAGAATCTTAGAGGAACCGTGTAATGCCATATGGTCCGAGTAGAGAGCGATATAGGTTAAAAAGGTATTTACGACTCGCAACAAGTATTTCAGTGAACCGAGAAAGAAATGTGTACCCAAGTTTTCAGTTTAAGGTTCAAAGTAAAAGTTGAAAATAGCACAGTTGACTTAGAAATGGCAGCCAAAATGACATGTGAAAATTTCACGTCGCTACTGTACACTGTTTGGGAGGAGTTCTTGTAATCGACAGACATACATGTATTTTGTGCTATATAGTAGAGATATACAAAACATCTATGCTCTTGGATAGAAACATAATTTAATTTCTGATTAGATATTAGAGAGTTGAACATTAGACGGGCGAATTGGATATGCTTAATCAATTACAAAATAAGCCTTAACTTCTAAGCAATTTACTTGTAAAAGATTTAAAATGAAAACTTTATAAGTTAGCTCATTTAACACACGATAATTGGGCAAGTACATATTATATCTGGAAGGAATACAGTATAAACATGGTGTATGTATATATTTTATATTGATATACTTATTTAAATGTATTTATATAATAAAATTGTAATTCTTTAATACTTCATTAAACATCACAAATGATAACTTGTTTAGTAAACTTTCCTCCGTTATCTAGACTTCTCAGTAATGAACCAACTACAATAATAATTATAAAACTCTTTATTCAGTCTATTGTAAGTATTTATTACCGTTCCAAACTTTCATGTATACCTATGTTTATCGAACAATAATGAAGTAAGTTACGTAATAACATTTCGAATATTTGAAGTGTGTTTATAAAGTATCAAGATATTTTCTGCAATATTAAAAAAAAAATGATACTACAAAATCATGTATTAACTCACTGACAGCTAACGCCTCAACTGTTGAGACGCCTGATTACACTGTGTTGATAATTAATACTCAAAAAGGTGTTAACAGTGTTCTTGAAATATAAACTGATTTGTCCTAAAAATCTCCATAAGTTTGATTAATACCAGTGCTGAATCAATTTTTGAAATATTCGGTGCTGGAATATCCTTTACGCAGCTCAACAGGAATGAGTTAACATTGATTCAAATAAATCAAATTGCTGGGTTTGTGGTCGAGTATTCAACTTCATTGGCCTCCGCTGCGATGCTCTCGCCTTCGAATCCAAGTACAAACAGTTTAAAAAAATGATTTTTCTATCGATTTCTGTTTGAAAGCATGGATTTCTGTGATGTATAAAATTGCATCCGATATTAAAAAAAACGAGGCGTAACGAGAGCGACTAGCTTACCATTAGATATGTGCTAGTCTTATCTTCCTATCGCTACTCTCTTCGAAAAAAAGAGGTGTAAGTAACTGAGTGATAAGCAGCTCTGGTAGATAAACTTCATTACAAGTCGATATGCTCCACATTGGGAGCGGAAAAAAGCTCTATGGCTACTTGAAAGCATTAGATTAGTGGTTCCCAAAGTGGTTCCTACAGACCCAAATGGGTTCTTCTGACCGCTGAGGAGGTCTGTGGTGAATTAAAAATCATTCGAGGCTGTGTGGACAACGCCAGGGGGTCCGTGAAAAGTTTTATATAAAAAATATTTGTGACACATTTTCATTCTTATGAAAATTTAAATAAATAGCAATAATTAAAACGGTAGCGACTTGACCCGCAAATTCAGATGAATCGATACTAATAAAGGAGCAATTTATTGAATTATACACAAATTAGGAGCGGAAATCAATGTTTGAACAAGGATATCACAAATTTTGGTTACAAAAACAGATACCAATTTTACACCATGCACAGAGGCTGTTGATTGCTTACCCGTCTTCCTATTTAGTGAAACGTGGATTTAGTGCAGTTATGAACCTCATCATATTTTAAATATCAAAATGTTTTATTTATATTATATTTCTCATCACCATTCGGGACATCAAAATTAAATTTATGATTTTTCTATAATGCAGTTATTTTACTTGGGGGTTCATGGTCAGGTTTTTGCTTTAAGAAGGGGTTCATGGGCATAATTAGTTTTGGAAAGCACTGCATTAGATAGTGGGAAAACTGTTTTTTTAATTGTTACACTTTCGAACTGAGTAACTAATTCATGCCAATAATAATTATTGTCAAGATCAAACTTTATAAGTTAAGCGAAGTTTAACAATATAAGCTAAATAATTTAGTTAGAAACCGGTCACTAGAATAAAACAAATTTCTTGCACGCAAAATAAATGTCCGATTTCTCAATTTCAGTTTCATATCAATTAAACCATTTTAAGTTTTGATATATTTAGTTCAAGTAACAAGCATTTATGAATATTGACTGTATGAGAGAATTTTTGTTTTATTTAAATAATGCTCAAGAATACAGTTCTCAGTATTTTATAAAACTAACAAAATTTAATATAGATCTCTACATCGATTCACCAGATCAAAGTATCGCAACTAAATATTACTCCTTCCTATTGTACAGAGAAAGATTTTCATGTTTCATAATGTATTTTTTTATATATCATAACGCGTTATTCACAACGATATATTCAAATACAATCTAACTCTCCTTAGTTCGATTCGGTATTTTTACAGGGCCGAACAATATTCGATACGAAAATGTTAACATTAACTTAACTCAATGTGGCAATTATATTTTACATTAACGCATTTAAAGTATTCAAATTAAAAGAGAAAAAAAATGTTTTTGCAGTATTTTATTAACCCTTTTATACAACCAGCCCACCACCACCCACTACATCCGTACGTTTGGTATTAGCAAGCGTTTCCCGCTGCGTAACGACGTTATTTGTATGTTCAAATTTATAGTGTTGGAATTGTCTCGTTGAGCAGCTACCCAAGACTCGGCTCCTTGCACTAAGGTGTGCTGACTGTTCCCAATTTTAAGTATAATAACGCATTACGTGTAAAGTTCAGTACGCTTTCTTTATGACGTCTAAAATGTGCTGAAGGCTCATCAGCCACCAAGTCGGTCTTTATACCACCTTTATACTAAAAGTAGGACTTGTATTATAAAACACACCATGCCTTAAAAAAATTGTGCACGTTTACAGATAATCGAGAAGCGCTATGTATAGACTGCAAAACCTTATAAGAAACAAATTAAAACATAGATTTATCTTGAATGATAATTATACAAATTACATATTTTTTGAAAAAACAAATTATTTGAAATGGTAGGGTTTAATAACTACGGATTAATTTTAAGAGTGAAACAAAATGCATTAGGTGGATCACTAAAAATGTCCATATCTATCAGGATTGAGTTGAGAAGTAGTAATACTCTCGAGATATGCGCTTCGTGTTATATAAAATCGTGTCACAATGTCACAAACCCTAGAAGATGAATATAAGCAGAGATGTTTTCCTGAATGAACGTTACTTTGACGGTTATATAAATATAATTCAGAGTAGAGAAATCCCATACCCACAAGACCCCCATTAACTAAACACCATTAAAAACATAATAAAAAAATAGTTCTTGGGTCATTATTCGGACCGCAGAGCTTAGATTGCCTATCTCCCAGTTTCCAGTGAAGTCAATATAGAGTTCATAGAACCGACTCACCATACTCTGGTACGATTTCTACTTACTCCCTTACTATACCCTCATACCCTTACGCGAATTTCCAGTGGCGTGGATATGATTAAGCGACGATACATCGGAAGGAGTTGATTCGATTTAATATATTGACCATTTTTTTTAAACATCATAATCGTAATCAACGTGAAGCATTAGACTCTTGCTTGAACTCTTTCATAAGTTGTTTTCACGAGAACTGGCTGCAAACAATTTTTTCAACCTCTTTTTTATATACTTTAATGACAGAAGGATGGGGCTAAGAAAAGGCGTCAAGTAGTTGTAAGCGAATCATTTTTTTTCTCCTAGATAGGAAGTGGGTAGGAAGCAATTTTAATATCTTCTGACATCCATTCCTTTGTAGTCAAATTTATAAATCGATAAAAAAACAATATATGAAAATGTTCGTAGGGTAATTCGAACCCGTGAACTCACAAATATAATGATCTCTTAACCTTGACCACTTTGCTACAGAATCGACAACCCTTGTACAGAATTTAATAAATATAAAGTATATTTGATATTTTTATCTGTAATCCTTTTTGAAATGATATTATAAAATATAATTTAATGAAAACCCACTTCATCATGACTGATTTGGCTTGAATTTGTATATTTTTTTTTTACAAATAAAATTCTACATTGTGGATGATGCTTCTTCCATTCGTAAAAGATGCCGCACGACTTTAGCCATTTCTTTTCACCCCGTCCGTACACCATCACATTTTCTCACAAAATCTTTGAACGCACCAAATTAATTTTAAACTTAATGATTTATATATAAATGATCGATTTGCTTTTAAAAAACATTTTTATTTTCCGTTGGTTATATTGTATTACATTTCCAAAATCGTCACACTCTGTTTGACTCCCCTCACCCTAAAGCGTAGCGTCATATATGGAGGTTCACTTAAGAAGCGAAACATGTGTCAGTTATAGCGTCTGAAAAAATGTTCATAAGGGAACCAAAATTTGATTTTTGTATTTAAAAATATATTGATTTTTGTATTTAAAAGATTTAGTTTAATATTTTTACTGGTATGTAGAAAAATGAATATTTAATTTGTACTTTCACTAATATTCTCTATATTCTTGATTCTCTTTTGTAATAATCAAATAGCATGCGACCCCTGGCAAAGTTGAATTAATGATATTTCAGTTAAATATATATATATATAGACTGATTCAAATTTAGCAAGCTTTCCATGCTCATTATTCATTAAATCTGACGAAGAATAATTAATACTTTGACTAGTAAACCCTCTTTGGTAAATTACTACCACTGGATATCTCTCTGTCTCATTCATACTCCACTTCTGTCTCCATTTCATCCAAGGCGCCAGTCTATCGATGGGAAACTTCTAATGCTTGTATTCATGGATAGCAGACAGTTAACATTCGTGCTGAAAATGGCATGTAAATAATTAACATAGCTGTATAGCTGTTTTAAGTTATGTCCTACCTAATAAATTTAACTTGGAGTACACTCATTCCTCAATTTACGCGTTTTTTGCGTGGTTTTATAAAATAGATTAAAAAACTATATTTTTCAAATTATATAAATTGTATTTTATTAAATTAAATTAAACAGTTAATTAATACAATTAAACTTAAATTGTAATCACTACTCAGCTGCACCAAATTTATTCGAATCTAAGAAATAATAATTACTATCTTTAAAAGTCCCATAAAATCTAGACAATCCCGAACACAAAATATTGCATTATTAATAAAATGTGTTTAAAAAAACAATTTTATTTTCACATTTATTTCTTTTAATCAAACATATGTTATTAAATAACTAAAAATAAAATAAATAACTAATAAAACATATGTTATTAATTTTTCCTTTTGTTTTCGGAACATATCCCCACATTTTTATGAGCTGTTTATCCTTTTTAACGATATTTTACAACCTGAACGAATCCCATGATTTTGTATGAGCTTCATATTTCTTTACGCGAATTTCGAGAGGGATACTTTTTAAATTGATTACTCCGCAAAACCAACAACAATTTAAGTTTTTCTGAGAATATAATATGTATGATAGCATTAAAAGGTAAGGGTTCAAAAATGTTACGTTGTTAAGTCTGTATGATAAAACATGTTATGAACGAGTGAGATAAAGGAGGGAGGCGAATTAAAAAAAAAATGTAATTTAATTTTTTGAAAAGCCCTAAACATATTTTATTCAATTTATGGAAAATTATTTTCAAAATTGTACGTAAATATTCTTGTTTAATTTATTTGTTATATACTTAATTTTGCTTTAAAATACAAAAACCGTCTACTGTAAGAGAGAAAGGTTATCTTTATTTTATGTGAAAAATAGTTTCATTCATTAAATTGCTTTGCATATGTCGTGTACACTTGTGAACGAGCCTGCAGTATTAAAACTGCCTTTTTCTGTAAATGTTTTTCAAGTGTTTTAACACAATGATTTTGGGACGCAGTATCGTTAAAATTTCTAACAAAATAGATACAATTTGAATGGACAGGATGAATTATGTTGTCATAATAATACTATTGAACGCTTTAACTCGACCGGCGGACCATAATCAATATCCCAAGAAGAAGACGTGAAAAAATAGACTACAGAATCTTAAATTATGGTTAACAATGACTGAATCGCCAAAAGTTTGACTGGGTGAGGTGAGCATGGAACATCTATGAAAAATTTCCCACTGTTCATTTTCCATCATTGTATAAGTGAAAATACATATTGACCACCACAACGCGCGCTGATTTATTTTCCTCTACTTCTCCAATATTAGAAAAGAATTGTACACTTTTCGTTATGTTGTTTACGATATCATTTCTTTTCTCGGCAACAAAACAAAATTGGCGGCCATCTACGGGAAAATGTAGCGGCCCATTTGAATTAAAATCATTGGCTTTATTTCCATTTCCGGTTTTTTTATTGATCCTGCCATCTCTCGGTAATATTTTTTCTCTGCTACTCATTGTCAGAAATAACAGCGTATATTTTACTATTTACTTCTCGAAAGTATACGCAAAGACTGTATTCGGATTCTATCAAAATAAATTGATTGAAAAGCAATGAAAAAGAATACTACGGAACAATAATAAGCATATTACAAAGTAATTATTATATGCAGATAAATTTTCATGGAATCAAAACTATCTCCGATTATTTATAACGGAATTTTGTATCTATATTTGAGATATTTTTTTTCTTGTTTTAGATGTTTTTTTCATTTAGTTTCTTAAAGTAGTTATCGTTCAAAAAGCTCTGGACTTGATTCCCAAAAACTAAATACATTCAGATATTTTTAACCTCTCATAACTGTGTTTCGCAATAACACATGATTAACACATGATCTCCTTTGTGTTGCTACTGTTGCCATCTTATATAGCTTTGTTCTGTGTTTTTATATTATTATTTGTAATGAAAGTAACCATCAAAGATAATGAATTTCCACCAACGCTTCATTAAATAATATATCATCGTTATAGTAGGGAAGTTACAGAAGGCGTTAAGTTAAGAAACCCTGTTTTGAGATAATCGACTTTTAAGAAAATCATGAAATTTAATTCTTTCTATTTACATACCATAACCGTTATTTATCTCTTATGAGATTTGTTAATCATTTACGAATTCGATTTAAATATTAGTAATTATTTTTTACAGTAATATTACTTACAGTCTTTTGTCGCTAAAAACTGTGAATGAAATTGATTTCATTAATATTGATTTATTACGTAAAAAAATACATGGAATATGGCTGAGCTTGTTTTTTTTAGACGATAGACCGTCCTAAAATCTATTGTAATGCATTCATAACACAAAATAGCCTTATTACCTTCTGTATAACATAGATATTATAAGAACATAGTTGTTTATCATAAAATATAAATTATGATATTTATTCAACGGCAACATATTACACTACGTCAAATTGTTCATCATAATTTCACTTGTAATAATTATGTACTTGTTAATTTTTTTTTCCATGTCCGCTCCCAATGTGGAGCATATGGTCTCCTAATGGAGGTATCTTAACAGAATTTTTCGACGAGAACTGCTTGTTACTCAGTTGCTCAACCTCTCTTTTTTCGAAGAGAGTAGGGATAGAAGGATAGGGCTATGACAGGACTAGTGGTTGGCTAATCGTTCTCGCTACGCCCCGTGAGGATGGGATGTAAAACCCGCATATTAGTAAAACTTATATTATTATAGTGTAGTGAGGTCATTATGATATACTATATCTGTGCTAAAAATGATGACAGTTAACGCAATTTCACAGGTACTTTATTTAATATTTCAGTATACCGTGCCATTATAGACATATCGAATATACCAAATTTTCTGAGTCAGTCAAAAAGATAAAAAATTTCGCATTTAAAATTTTTTTTTTCTTTCTGAGGCTCAAATTTACCCCCCCCCCCTTACTGGCGTAAATTTACTAGTATTTTGAAATTTTTGATTTTCTATGTAATTGTAAAAATCTGTAACTGTTTCAGTGTTTCGTATTTTTATTAGGTTGCCAATTAAATGCAAGTACATAATATGTAATATTATGCCTTAAAAAAGTTTTCGTTGCATTCTTTCATTTTGAAACAACTATTAACCGTCGGTGTCCGTGGTGCAGTTGGTAGCGTCGCTGGCTACAGTTACGGATGTCTCGGGTTCAATTCCCGGTGCGGACGGTTTTCATAGATTGATCTTTCAATCGATTTATGGATTTCTGTTCGTAGTCATGAATTTTTGTGATGTCTAACACTCCCTCCCATCCATCCGATCCTCAAAAACGGGGACTGAACGATTAGCCAACCAATAGTCCTGTCCTGACCCTAGTCGAAAAAACAGAGGTTGATCAACTGAGTAACAAGCAGTATAGAAAACTTCTGTTGAGATAACTCCATTAGGAGGCCATATGCTACACGTTGGGAACGGACATAGTAAAAAATTGAATGCGGCCTACCGACAAGAAAAGGTTTTCCACCGCCGGTCGAAGAATTGGGTATATGTACATGTATAAAATACAATATCGCACAAATAGTGGGTTATAGCGTATACACTCTGCGAATTTTACGTCTATGGCGCTGTATAAATATATATATTATAAATTAGTTATTCTTAAGTAGGTATCTTGAACTGATATTTACCTGTACTCATTTTTTGCTCAACAATAAATTTCTTATTAGAAAGTTTTATAAGTAATTTATTCATACGTTCACTCCGGCCATGTTATCATTTTCCCGCGTAATGTTTTTTATTTGGCGGAGCCATATGCCTGTCATATTGGATGTGGGAAAATATGTGAGAATAAAATGATTTACGCAGCCTAATTTTTATATTCCTTCGACAAAAACAGAAAAGCAATAATTCTAGGTATGTCCCGGCATACGGGAAACGCAAAAAATATGTATTTTTCCCAACAAAAGGCACAATATAACATAATAAATAGATAAGTAAGTTTTTTCTTGTACCTACAAATGAAGATTTCAATTTTATTTTTACATGAAATATTTAAATACACTTGGGTCTCGTATTCAAAAACGTTCCACAAAAACGTCGTGTAATACAAATCCGTGTTATGCGAGGTTTGAAGTTCATACAAAATAAGCGTATGCGTTCTAAAAAAATATTAAAGTTTGTTAATACCCTTCATTTTTTTAATAAACAATGAAACAATATACATTTACGTATTCATTGAAAAAAACTTTAATAACATATAATAGATCATTCATTTATCATCTACAATTCTATATGTTTGACACTTTTTTGAGATCGGTTGTAATTTTTCATCATCGGAGGACTCTGGAGTATTTTTGGAGTTGGACTGGAGTAAAGTTCTGTAATAAGCGATTGTTTGCTTTTAGCGTATAAATCTTTACGTATTTTGTGATAAGGAGCCAAGATCTGTCGTAATTCCCTCTTGAACTCCAAACTTCTTTCCATTATAGAATCATTTATAAAAAATGCTGAAACCGTGTTACATAAAGCGTGTTATACAAAAATATGTCACAATTCATCAACCGTGTAATATCTAAACCGTGTTCTATAAAACAGTGTTATACGAGTACCATGTTTACATCAAAATATACTAAGATAAAATATCAAAGTATTTAGTTCTACAAAATTTTATTAGATAGTTGATAGCTATTTCGACCTTACTTAAAACCATTATAAGAAGCTCAAAGAATTACGCATAATCAATAAAATATTACTGTATTTACTTTAACGATTAATTAATATTTCCTTTTACTCCTAAGCCTCTTTTTCAAAAAGACAATTAGTACGTTAAATATTTTAATTTTAAATACATGTTATGATATTGGAATACGTGAGATGACATAATATTGTCTATCTGTTCTAGCAGTATATATATATAGCTAAGCTAAAATAAGTTTAAGTATAGTTCTGACGATGGCGTTAAGCCGAAATAGCTATCAACAACCTCAAAAAATTTGTAGAACTAAATACTTTGATATTTTATCCAATTGTAATGGAGTTCTACCGAGTAAAAGCCAATTCAATCAATTAAAATATACATTTATGAAAGATGTAGTTTACCAAAAATTAAAAGCTAAAAAAATGTGTTGAATTTAAATATCACCGACGATTTTTGCAAGTAAACTGCACCTCATTTATTATGAAGAAAGTATCTTAAGGGTGAGTGAAATGGTTCAGAGTGATATCTATGGACGAAAAAAAATGTTAAATAATATTTTACATACATTCGTGTAATTCATAAAATATAGCTAACTAAATTTTAAAAACATTTCAGTTGATCACAGCATTCCTTGTTATATATACTATTCCATTAAGCTTTAACTGTATAGGAACGATAGGGCGCCAGTGGTGTGCTTAGATAGAAACCTTTATTTTTTTTTTCAGTCAACTCAGTCATCAACCAAAATGCCTTATTTATTTTTTATAAATATAAAAATTCCAAATAGGGAAGTTAATATCAACAAATCTTTTTAATTTATTTAATCCTTCATCGGACATTAATAGCTTATTAATTTTTGAAATAGCAACTGTTAGACTGAGCTCCATTGAGCTTTGTTAAAATTTAGAAAAAAAGAACTCGTACTATTAATTTATTTCTGTTCGTTAGTATTCAATATATATGTTTTAGTAAAACAGACCGGTTTTGGTTGAGATACGCCGCTGTCACCCTATGCATCGTTTACTGGAATAGGAATACTTTAATCAGTTGAGATATTTTTAATACATCATTTAGCTCAATTTTATGAGTTTTTATTTTTTGTGAAAAAAAATCATTTATAGATGTCGCTGTATCGAAAGCTGAACCTTTTCACTCGCCGTTACGGGAACAGTCGTTCTAAAATAGCCTGAATGTAAATAACGCATAGTTGCAGACCCTAGAATTTCTTTTTAATTACAATTATTCAGGGCTTTTTTTGCCATGTAACGCGGTGGAACGGCGTTCCGGCACTTTTTACCATGTATTTTTAAAGCAAGAAATTAGTCAAAACAATTTTCCTACCTACGTATAATTCGTCGTCAAAATCAACTTTACATTTCTAAAAAAACCTTTTTTTTTATGGTCTTCGTGGCATAGGTAAAGCTGCCATAACTTATATTTGAACATAATTTTCTTTTGTAGAATGCTTGATAAGAAGTGAGTTCCGGCACCTTTTTTTCTAAAAAAAGCCCTGCAATTATTCAATAGTTCATAGTCATATATAAATATTATAAAATGTAATGTTGTAATAACAATAAATAATCCATTGACCATTATTTATTATAATAATAAAAATAATGGTCAATGAATGTATATCACAGATTATTGTTGTTACAACTTGCTTAAATTCAATTATAAATACCGATGACGAATTTATCTACATACTTAAAAACCGGTTAGTATCCACAATAAATCAACGGGTATCAAAATTCTCATCCATCCGTTATTACTTCAGT
Source organism: Himalopsyche phryganea (assembly GCA_022494535.1). NCBI lineage: Eukaryota > Metazoa > Arthropoda > Insecta > Trichoptera > Rhyacophilidae > Himalopsyche > Himalopsyche phryganea. Next base: position 149,491 of record JAGVSL010000060.1, on the reverse strand, counting down.
GTGAGTTGTGTTTTTTTATTTTATATAAATTCATATATGTCATCTGTTGTTATTTACTAAACTTAATATTGTCATCATTGGTAAATAGATATCTACTTATCAGTATAAATATTTATTGTTTGTAATTTTCTCAGAGAATAGATGGCAGTAGTACTAAAATAATTCTTAGTAATTCGTAATAGCAAACATATTCAATAATTTGCACATTGGATCCGATAAAATTAAAAACTGTAGTTTTAGTGAGATGGTTGTATTGTGATTAATTTTACAATAATAACAATAAAGCTTATTTAAAATATTGTATTTATTTTTAATTATATTATTGGCAACATTGTCAGTGGAACTTTTGCCAGTAAATTGGTTATTCCTACAGATGAAACAACAAAACTTTCTCGCTCTCACTTTAAAAAGTCATACATTTTGTCAGAATTGCCACCTATTTCACTTTCCCAATATTTGGATATTAATGCTCGTTTATAATATTTAAATATTATTTATTTGTAAATGATATCGATATTTTCACGACCAACTGATATGAAAATAAAAATAAAAAATCCTTGCGTATTCTTTTTGAATATAACAGTGCGTGTTATTCAAAGTAATAAATTAATTACTCGACTATTAATATACTATTACCGTATATTTCCAGACATAATTTATAAAAACATATCCAAAATTCAATAATATATAAAGTATATTTGCATTGATATGGACATTAAAGTACGTTTTGTCGATTGGAATGTAACAAACACTATAATGTATTGTAAACCGTCTTCTATCCAAAATAAAACTAAAAGATGGCCAAGTCAATTATTATGACCTATCAAAGAGCACATGTAGTGTGCAGTGGCATTTTTCTTCTTCGGCATTTATCATAAGAAAATTTTTGTTTACAGATGAAGGAATATTTAATTTTATGTTCAATTAACAAGTATATGTAAAATAGTTGTGCATTTGGTAAATTTCACGTTACATTGTTATCTTGGATTGAAACTCATTTATATCACAAGTATAAAAATAATGTTTATAGTTTTCATCAATTATTTATTGTAAATCTAAAATATATTTAAACATAAAATTGAGATTGCAACGAACTTTCGTTTTAGGGAGTTTATCAATTGAGTGTGGCAACTCTTTACACGGTTGCCGATTTCATACGTTGTGACATTGTTGGCACTTCTGCTCTTTAATATCTTGGAATTATAGTACCGTGCTGCCAGTTAGTAAATTGACTTAGCCGGCGTAGAGTTCAATTCGTGCCGAGATTATTATTCTGGCTGATATCTAGTGATCGTCGAAATGATAAATTAATATTACCAATCGAGTGTGTTTACTTGTGACTTTCTCTGGGAATAACTCGTCCGATCCAGCGGTATTTACAAACCAATATTATATTATCAATTTAACTATTGCCTATTTATGTATGGATTTGCCGATTTAACCAACTAGAATATAACAGAATGCATGTATCACACGTTGTTTGTGTGATCATATAAATTATAAAGTAACGGTTCTATGAATATTTCGACTGATCAGTCTTGTTATTTGTTGGTTATTTTTTCTTTGTTTACGATTTTTGCGCTGTCACATTTTTACCCTTATTTTTCAAAAAGCGTTGTATTTCTTTTAAAATATGGCAAGGATTCGGGTTACGTTGGAAGTTATTTACCCCAATTCTGTTTTATAGAACTGCCCTTCCAAGTCATTCGAGTATTATTCCTTTGATTTACCTACCCTCATAGTTGCTGTTCTGACTCATTTTCGTGTCTCTTTTATAACATTTCTATTGAGGGATGTACATCTTAAACAAAATATATTCAAATTAAATGAATTTATCAAATTAATAGTAAATAATTCATTAGAAAACGTTCAAGTAAATACTGTATGCGTCTCCTGTAAAACTTGGTTTTAACTGATCTTGAGAAAGATCAGTGCGGATAGCCTGAAGTTACAGTGTCTTATTATTTATTTCGAAAACTTTATAGGTAATACATGCAATCATCTCTTTGTATCCGCCCTATAAAGCAGTCATCTACAGTGGAATGATATTATAACCCTAACGTAAAACAACTGAGACGTTTTCAAAATTATAGCTACCTAGATTTTATCTAGTATGTGAATATTTGTTTATATTTAAATTATATTTTTTTCTTTATAATATCATCGCTTTTTACCGTATCAAAAATGCAAGGAAAATTGATTCATATTTAATAACTAGTTTTAATATATCTACATCAGGTGGAAGTGCAGATTGCGCATCGTGCACTAGCGCACTGTTGTGATATGTGTTCAGTGGCGGATTAGGTACTTGGGAGGCCAACATTTATTCGATATTTTCATATTACGTAGACAAAAGAGTTCCAATGAAAACATAAATTGTAAAACATTGCATTCATTATTTATTCTACAAAAACAATTGTGCGACATTATTAGAATTCCATGTAAAAAGACGTTTAAAATATTTGGGTTAAATCTGTGGCAAAGAGATAAAAGCTGATTTGTACAAAATGTGCCATTTGGTGGTTTGATTGATATTTCATGGTGAATATAATATTTATTTATTTTTAAATGCTGACATGTCTACCATATATAATGCCATCTCTAATGCATTGCAACCAAACAAAATATTTCACATGACTTAAAAAATCATATCCCATTTATATAGTTTATTATTAGTACGCTGTAAGACATGACTGTTTCATGAAGTGGTAAGATAGGAAAGAGGTATGTTTGTTATCAAAAATAAATAATTCGGGATTTTAAAATATTTATGCAATTGTTAGCTCATTTTGGAATGAATTTATTCTATATTCAAAATCCTGAGGGTCTAAGACGCACGAGCAATTCTATCTTGAGCTTGCCCTTATCTCTAAATCTCATAAAGGAATTAGCCTACCACTTCACGACACAGTCATGTCTTACCGCGCACTAATAATAACCTATATAAATGTCTCAATACAATTTATCCACAACTCGACACTTTCAAACAAAGATAGAACGCAACAAATGAATCTTTAGTCGTCGGACTTCTAAGTTTTTGAAAATTATTATTTGACGTTATTTATAATTAAAAATCTGTGTTTAACATATTTTTCAAGCTTAAAAACTCATGAAACGATAAGAAATATTTTAAATGTGAAACTTTTTCTTCTCTGTGTGCGGTTTTTTCTTTGTCCTGTTTTTTTCTGTCCGGTTTTATTCTAGAACCCACACATTTAAATGCTCGCCCTGTAAAGTTGAGTTTTTGGACTTATCAGCTTCTGGCTCTTTAAAGTAATATCAGTTATTTTTGAGGCCCCAAAGATTCGGAGGCCCAAGCGCGCGCCTCATGCGCTATGGGCTAATGCGCCACTGTATGCGATACAGACTTTTAAGACTTGCAGAAAACCAAAACAAATATTTATTTCATAATATGTCACAATACCTATTCAAACGAATTGTTTAAATACATCATATTTGTGATTCTCAGACTTGTAGAAACTAATTTTGATATTGCATGCGTGGAATCATTATGCCCGGGCTTGTTATTAGTTTGATGTACTATGTACAAAAACTGTGCAATCAGTGATGCATGGCTGAGTTCTAGACTATTCTTATTTTTGTGGTTTATTCTACCAATACATTGTAGTTTAATTTTTGTCTATATGTAATTATCAACCTCCCGCAACAATAATAATTTTTAAGTACTTCCCCAATATTATTATCGTTTTTCTTATGTGAATATACATTCTTAATATTTACTCGCCAATTTCAAATGCTTGTTTCTATCAACATTTTCAATCGATTAATGGATTTATGGAGTGTTTGTGATGTCTAAAAAACTCCCTCCCACCCATCCGATCCTCATGGGGCGTAGCGAGAGCGATTAGCTAACCACCAGTCCTGTCCTAGCCCTATCCCTACTCTTTTACAAAAAGATAATTGAGCAACTGAGTAACAAGCAGTTCTCATAGAAAAATTCTGTTGAGATACCTCCATTAGGAGGCCATATGCTCCACGTTGGGAGCAGACATAACCTACTACAACTTAACTTACTTTGTTAGAAGAATCCGTAACTAAGTGGAAACTATTAAAATCAAAGTTTGAGTGTACTAAGTGAATACTATCTAATCCAAAGTGCAAAATATCTAAATAAAAGTTCAAGTGTACCAAGTAAATACTATCTAACACAAAGTGCAATTATTTATAACCCTTTAAAAACTCATTAATTCAGAGAATCTTAACCTTTTTCGCTACATTTTCCCTTTCACCATTCTTCAGAATATAATTCTGTGTGCGAAAGGTATAAGGCATTAAGTCTCAAAAGTTAAAACATGAGTTAAATATTCCGAAATGATTACAATGCATATCCGCATGTAGGAGAAAAGGGATCGGTAGAATCAGTAAATCAGCTACCCTCTCACCCATCCGAGTCCATTAGTCTTATTGTAGCCCTATGCTTCCCTATGCTTCTATCCTTACTCTCCTCGAAAAAGAGATGTTGAAGAACTGAGTAACAAACAGTTATCGTAGAAAAACTTCTTTTGAGATACCTCCATTATGAGTCCATATGCTCCACATTGTGAGCGAACATGGAAAAAAATGTGTAATTATCTAGAATTGAAAATCTTCAATAGGCGGCGGCAATTCCCCGCTGGTTGGGAACCCGTGCACTAAGTACTCCTGTCAAATGAAATAATCTTCCACCAAATTAATGATTTAGTACTTTTCCACTGTGTAAGCACGCGATATCCAAGTGTCGCCGATGAAAGATTTTACCGCAGTCCCAGATTTGTCTTCCTGTAACTCGCGTAGTTACAGAGAAACAAAAATGCTACCACTTAGTTTTGACAATATTGCTGTCCGTTTTTGCTGTCAATTATGTCATTTTTTGCGGTTTATGTTATCCCAGATAGTTTTTTGCACCACGGTTAGGCGCCAAGGCCATCTCTTTATATCGTAGGTCTATTAGGTACATCGTACGTCATTCAGCGAGAGACAGAGCAGTTGTGCTCCGAGAGCTACTATATTTAAATCAATCATGAACCAGGATATCACATAATATGTGCATCTATCTGTAAAACGAAGTATGAAAATGCTACAGCTGTCAAGTAAATAACAGTCTTACCAACAACATACCAACAATGTATCGAATGCAACTTTGTATCGCTTATTGGTACATCACCACATTTACAAGCTGATTTACATGCATGTTTTTGCTTGGAACATAAGGTGATAAACATATCAACGTTATTAATATTTCCTGTGTTATTCTACGCATTTGCAGGTTTGTGAATCTGGGAACTATTCACGTTGTTTGCAATCTGACGTTTGGTTTGGCTTCTGTTTTTCTGCAACAAACGGGTGTCACACCACATCCAACTAGGGACTCCAACGAATAATCAAAAGTTCGATATTCTAATACATTCGGCTCTTTTTTGATATCCTGACATTTGTTAAATTATTCGTTCATAGTAAATGTAGTTATGCTAAATCACTGGATAACAATTTTTTATGGTTATCCCAGTGACTTTTTGGCCTAACTGTTTTTATTATCGGTATTTCGTGGTATAAAGAACTTTTTTTTCTTCTTTTCTCTGTAGGTATTGACCGTTTAAGTGTTTTATTTTTAAATGATTTCGTTTTATTTTCGGCTCTATATTTCAAGCCAAGGAAGTCTATTATTATAACTGCAAATTTTTTTATGAAATTTACGATTTTAGTATATTTTATTATTTGTGACATTCAATATATATATTTTGGTTGCCAAGACTTTTAACAAAGTTTGCTTTGTTATGCCTACCAGCTGAGATTATTTAAAAAAAAGTCCCTTGCAACTGAGGTAAAACTCAACAGATCGATAAAACTTGACATAGAAGGTTTGTGATCTTCGCCATCGATATATTATTGCAGATACAAATCAGCTGTTTGGGCAAAAGTGAAAGGTGCTCAAATATTATTCACCGATGTATATAAAAAAAACTAAGTAGAAAATAACTTTCGTTCTATCATTTCTCTAGTACTCATTCCATCATGTAAAAAAAAATATTTGATAGGTGCTTGGTTAATATACGGTAATCATGCGTCGTGTTCAATTTACTGGCTTTGGGTTTATATTCTGTTGACCATGATCATCATATCGTAGAATGGACTGGTAATGGATATCATGTTGTTTGTCTTGGTGGATCTTGGCAATATTTTACAAATGTCACTTGTTGTGGTCAACATCGTTGGCCCCGTTTCATAAATTGAATTTACCATTGATTTATGAATTTCTGTTCGTAGGCATGAATGTTTGTGATGTCTGAAATGCCTCTCCGCCCATCCGATCCTAGAAACGGGGCGTAGCGATAAGCTAACCACTACTCCTTTACTAGCCCAATTCTTCAACCCCTACTCTCTTGAATGAGACAGGTCGACCAACTGATTAACAAGCAGTTTTTTTTATAAAAACTTCTGTTGATATACCTCCATCAGGGTTCCATCATGATTCACATTAGGAGTAGATATGGTATAAAAAGCTTGATATTTAAGTATCACATAAGCTCAAAGAAATATATCTTACTAAGCACGCATTGATATATTTTTAAAAAATGTATGTAACTGTCCGTACTGGGATTTGAACTCGTGAGATCCGTAAACGAAGCCATCGACGTTGACCACTGCACTGCGGACCCGGAGCATTTATAGCTACGATAATTTATACCGTTTAATTAACAATTACTCAATATAACATTTTTCTAAAAGGTTACTATTATATATTATAGTGATGGTATACTGATGAAAGTAATATTTTAACCAAAATTTCAATTATACTGCAATTATTGTTAATGTTCTACTAGCATTCGCTTTCAATGTGTAGTATGATTAATTTCTTATTTTGTTGATTCTTATGAAAAAAATATTATATTTTTTTTAATTTGACTGTTTTAATATTAATAATAATAATGTAAACATTTGTCAACAATATACTGACGATAATGCTGTAAGTAGATACTTACCTTTTTCTTTGTCATTCATCATAGATTTTATTACAGTCACGACTCTGGCTAATATGCACGTACAATATTAGTATTTGTGATTGAGACGTGTTCATATTTAACAATAATTATTTCGCGGGATCATACTTCTATCACGATATAAAACAGCTGATTGTGGAGTGTTTGATTCGATAATCTTGCGCAAGTCTACCTACAGAGTATTTTGAGTTTCCCAGAATAGAGACGTTACGTACTGGACTTTGTACCGTCGGTGTTTTCCTTTTAGACACGTGCGAATTGTTAAGAGCTGCTGAATAGCAAATTTTCCGCCGTTTTCTTCCTGTCATGCTAACTCAGTTTAGAAATTTTAAATAAATCATCTCGAATATAATTAAGTTCATTTTAAAAAAAAGTGACATGGATTATAACAGGGACGTGATTTTTTTTCGTTCCGGTTCGGTAAAAAAAATATATATCGGTTCAGTTACGGTTTTCAGTTCAACTCGTATTTAAAATTAGCAAGTTAAAGTAAATACACCCTCATCGTCCATACCTCTCTTTATACGGCTCTTCGCTATAACTTAAGGTGATCACATAGAAAATTAAAATGTCAAAGGAGAATATTTCATGGTGCACTGCGAAATAGAGGGGTGGATTCTGATGTAGTTAAAATTGACTTTCTCTAGGCTTGCGAACTTTTCACCGGGTCCCGCATTAAGGAACAAAAGTACGACAACAGTATAGATTGAATCGAGTAGTTTGTTTCATTTTAGAAGTTATTTTTATACGTACGGGTGTATTTACTCTTGTTTTTCCATTCACACGTGTTTGAATCGCTAACTTTTGATACATATTCATATGTCATACATATTCAACTAACTTAACTTGAGATAGATAATAATGTATCTTCTCTTTTAACTTACCACTATTGGCAATTTATTCATAATTACTTTGGAAAAGGTATACCAGATGAGGTACAAAATTGAAGCGTTGCCTTGTAAACAGCCCAACTAAAGTACATGTTTTTTTTTGTTTTCGTTCCGGCAAAATTAACGGGTTTTTCCGGATCAGAATTGAAGTCGATTTGTTCACCCTTTCTCACTAAATAAATAATTAATAAGTATTAAATACAAGACTCACGTGCATATTTAGATTGTATTGAAATGAATTCAAAATCGCTTTATTGAGCTGTCACATGTTTAATGTGAGTAATGTCTTTCGCCTCTTCAGACTGTCACCGCTGTTAACAATCATTGTCTATCAAGTCGGTAAATTATATACGTTGATTGTAAATTCCGCATATAGAATAGTCAACTCATGTTTTGTTGCCAATGACATAGCTATAGACTTTGGGAATCCGTGATTTTCGAAAACACTGTTTTTTAGTTTTCTTCGGCTTAATTAAAAAAAATGATTTGAATAAAGAAAACGTAACCGCAATTGTGTATTACTCGAAGAAAAGTTTCTTCAAAACGATTTGAATAAAAATTAATAACTTTGTTATACCACTGATTATACTACTAAGTGTGACACGTGTTTCGCCTCTTTGAGAAACATCTTCAAACGAAACCTATCCTAAGGTTATTTATTTATAAGGTATACATTGCTTCAAATTCTTAACTTATTAATTACTAACATGAAAGGTGGATTCTTTTCTTTCTACTCGACGATTAGTAACACAACCAGTTGAATAATGAAATTATCAATAATAATTTACACAAAATTACCGCAAAATCCATCGAAACGTAGCTTTGTTGTTTATCAATTATTTTAGATTTTCAGATTCAATATTACATTGAAACACTGCCACATCTGTCGGTTTCGTGGATAACCGGACAAATCAGAATATGACAAATTGACAAAACAACAGGGAAATACATAAAACACATAATATTGTTGTCGTATCTATTATATGAATTAAATAAATATTTTACACTATTTCAAAGCAATATTTAATACAATATAATATCTGCTGGCTATATAATATATAGATAATAAATTTAATTAACATGTATATATTTCGTAATTGAAAGTCGTGAAGATTTTATTTAAATTTATTATGAAGGAAATATGTACATATATTTATTTAATTCATAAACAGGTTCGACAAAAATATTATGTGTTTTATTATTCCCCTGTGTTGATTTGTCACTGTTCTGATTTGTCCTGATCTATCATCGAACCGTTTTGTGAGACCCGCAATCAAAAAATCTAGATAGATAGGTACTTGACAACTTGTATAGTGGCGTAATAATCTTGTATACTTATTTTAATACACACTTTTGTGTTGTGCAAACTAACGATTTTTTAATGTCTAGTTTTGCAATTACATAGAATTACTTGTACTCAAAATTTGTTTCGAAATGTATTCTTAAACTCAAGTTTTTTTGCCAAATGGATCTGTTGTTCAATGATAATAAGTATTTAATATGAATTCATTAGCTAGTCAATGACAAACTAACAAAACCATTTCCGATGAACCTCCAACTGGTCTGGCCCTACTTAATTTTTTGGCCTAGAAAATAATTTTAATTGTAATGTAGGTATCATTTGGAAGTAATTTTTGTACATTTTACATACTAACTATTTAAATTCGTATTTTCTGACTATTTATATAGCAACCTCGTCAGTCGTCATATGCTATTGAAAATTTAAACGAATTCATTTTGAATAAAACTATATTTTAAAAAATAAAACACAATTCATTTATACTACTTATTATACTACTTATATTATACGATCGGTTTCGCTCATCACGAGCATTATCAACTGATAATGCTCGTGATAAGCGAAACAGTACAAATGTACAAATGAATTGTGGAATTGATGAATTGTGATGAATTGTGCGAAGTAGTACAAATGAATTGTGTTTTATTTTTTTAAATATAATGTCTTTCCACCAAGAATTGACAGTTAACACCTTAAAAGTGAAAACTGTATATACTTAAATAATCAAACTATTTTCGGTAGTTAATAGCTGTTATAGTAGTTCCACTGAACGCACTAAAATCATTCGTACCACTGACATAAATGTGTATAATTAATTTCCTTTTGAATATTTGCTCCCGTTGCATGACATATATTCTTAATTGGTTGAGAAACACTGGTCAATAGTGCCAACTTGGTATTGTATTAATTTTGTTATTTAGACGTAGTATTTTGTTAGCATTTATGTGACAACCACAGACTTGCTGACAAATAGTTTTTTAATCTTAAATCACTATTTTAAAAAGTACATGACGTCAAAACGGCTTAAAAATTCGCAATTGTATTGAAAGAATGAAAATAATTTGCATTCATTACATATTAATGTCTTGACTGTAACGTAAAAATTTGCGATTATTGTTATTTTGCATGTCTATACATCGTGTGTTGTATATGATAATTTGGTTGCGCCCCTCTGTACAAGTATCATATTTTCTGTGCTGAAAGTAACATTAAATTTGATACCGCAAAAATATGCAATGCATTGAAGTAGTTAGAGAACAACCATTTGACGTTTCATAATTTACGGAATCGGAATTTTACTTGAATACACGCGGATACTCGATTCAAGAGTTTAATGATTGATTCGCCACGTTTTACTTTTATAGAGTGTCTGCGTCTGCAAGTGCCAGAGGCTGCGAGGTACTGTTTCATTTTAATTTTTATCTCACAAGTTCGCAATGATACTTATCGTATGACGGCATAATTTAAATCTATCTCATTAGTAAAGTTCTGCTCGGGCCGAAATTTTATGAAATGACCTTGCTTATGTTGCAATAATTGCCTCAGGTAACTTTTAGTTGTTATTTTTTTTAACTTATGTGTCGCAACTAATTATCAAACCAATAGAATGCATAGATGATATATTATAACGATGACATACTTTTCAAAAATGAATAATGTATGTTACTGTATAGTGTATACAACTCTATTAATAACAGATGTGAAACAAAAGAATGACGGTAATTGTCATACTACGAATTTATTGTATTATGTAGCGAAGTCTTTATCGTATTCTTCTGTTTTTAAATATGAATATTGTACGTAAAAATACTTTGTTGTTATTTTCGTAAAGTTCTTGACCCTTGGCAAGGCATATTATGCCATTATCTAGGTATTATGCGATAGTGACGTTACAATGCAACTTAGATAAGTAAACGTACTCCGAGATCATTATTTTATTAATTTATCATAAGGCAATTAAAATTAATATGTACTTCCTAACAATGATAACATTCCATGAGCACGGAATCGCATTATTTAAACTTATTATCTGTGTAACATATGAGTATATGTATCGTTTTTATATGGGCTTATTGGAAAAACGCATATTATTTATATGGATTCCAAACATTCGGTGAAGACAAATGAGGCGACCACTATCAAAGTTAGCCGAAGGCACTTTTTAACATTTTTTAGTTTTGTATGACATTATATTCTTTGCACCTATAACTACCATTCTCAAAAATAAAATTTACTCAATCAGCCAAAGTTTTTGAACTTTTTAAAAGTTTGTTCCATTATTTCAATATAAATGGCCGAAGGACTGACAAGCCAATCACAGGTCTTGAATTTAAAAAATCTTATATGGCTGCCATAATACACGTTTGATTCAAACAATTTATAAATTCTCATCTTTTGGTTGTATTTTATTGATTTTTTGGTTAAAAAATAATAATTCTTCAAAAATCAAACGCGAAAATGGAAGGTTATGAAATTTGTCACACTATAAAAGGTAAAAGAGACCAATATTTATAAAAATGTGCAAAACAAACGGAAATGAAGTAAGTGAATTACAACCATAAAAAAATCACTGCATTACAATATAGTCTATGTTATTTAATATGGAAATGAAATGGGTGCATACTTTTCATATGTGTCTCAGTTAAGATTAAAGTATGAATATTCTATATATTTCATTTTTTTTTGCTCTAGACATTTTGTTTATCTTAAAATGACAATTGAAATCTCAGCTCGAAGTTTTATCATTGCACAGTAGCATTTGTATACTTTGTGTTGGAGTTTATAACCATGATACAGAAAAAGACATTTGTAACTAACATTGTCAGTCCATTTGTCGGGTCCATTGTCGAGTGGTCAATGTCGTAGGCTTCGTTGCGGTATTCACGTGTTAGTAACGAACAGTAACGAACAGTTTCATTAGTTGATTTTCTAATCAATTTATGGATTTCTGTGATGTCTAAAATTCCCTCCCACCCATCCACACCGTACGTCGATAGCAAAAATGAAAAAATAAAATTATTATTACAATCATAAACCTTGTACATATAAAGTTCCCCACCCTATTAAGACACTTTCAAAAATCTTAATAAACCTTTAAAATTATATATATATATAAAATTTAAAATCATATAAGTAAAATTTAAAATTAAAAAAAAATAGTTGACTTAAATGGTAATGCACCAATTATTTAAAATTGAAAAATGAAATGAGATTTTTGTACCAAATGCTCCCAAAGTGGAGCATTTGGCCTCTTAATGGACGTATCTCTACAGAAGTTTTTCTATGAGAACTGCTTGTTAGTTGCTCAACCTCTCTTTTTTCGAACAGACTAGGGATAGTAGAAGAGGGTTAGGACGGGACTAGTGGTTAGCTTTTCGCTCTCGCTACGCCCCGTTTTTGAGAATCGGATGGGTGGGAGGAAACATGCATGACTACGAACAGAAATCTATAAATCGATTGAAAGATCAATTTATAAAAACTGTCTGCACCGGAAATTGAACCCGAGACATCCTTAACCGTAGCCAACGACACCACCAACTGCGCCACGGACGCCGACGAAATGAGATAAGCCAAATGAGAATTTTTATAAGTCACTCGAGGTCAACTTGAGGAGAAACAACATCACAACATCGCATTGAAAAAATCTGAATTCAATATTGACACTGCCCGGGATCGACCCAGACGCACCTGATCGCTATGACAAAGCTCTTACCACTAAACCAAAACAGACCGATATACCCCACCCTACGTCAACAATAAATCTAAAAAAACCCTAATAAAACTTGATAATGATTGTGAAGTCCACCCCATGTTATAGTATGAAATAAAAAATGGAAATCATTAAGAACTATTTTCTGTTTTAATAATTTTATTTTCTTGTATAAAAATAAAATTAATGATTTTTTTGTGAAATTATAATGTCTATTTTTGGGTGGTTATTTGTTTGAGTTACATGTTTTTCAATAAAACATGATAATCTTAATCTATATGCATTGGCTATTTTTTTCCCTTTCATTTAGTATCAAAAAAGGCCAAAAGTTCATCGCTTACTGTCAAAAACAGCCAAAGGAAAATCTCACTATCAAAACGGGCCAAGAGCATATTTGTACCTCATGCTAGAGCCTTAATAATACAATTTAATGCAATTTTTTCATTTTGAAGTATTCCTGATGGGTTCTAGTACCTTGTGGAAAATATTTCACTTAAATATTTATTGTCAAAAGTATAGCAACAGAATTTCCTTCCTCCTGAAAAAACTGCAAGAGTACCTTTGGCTAACTTTGATACTGGGCGCCTCAAATATTCGAATTTCGAATATTAGAACCTTAAGAGTATTCGAAAATTTTAATAATATAATGTGTGAATATCATCATGTATATTCATTGTTTTTTTCTCATACTTTTGGCGAGACGTATTAATTATTAACATATTACTAGTTCCCATCACTTGTTGTATTTAAGTGAGTACCTATTATGTTGTTTAAATAATCAAGAGAGTTTATTTCAAGATATAATGTGACACCGAATGACATTATACTGTTAGCCCAGTGTTTCAATGTACATAAATACCCTGAAAGAATAATATTCGAATAATTTATCAAGTATTCGAATATCAAAAAAGAGCAGAATATAATCGAATGTTCGATTGGGATCTTTAATTCTTTATTTGTATTTTGATAACGTTTTAATAATACAAATACTAATACATAGTACATCATTCGCTAACCGTTTTTTATGCGCAACCCGATGATTGTAGAGCCCTGTTTACCTGGTAACATGCACTCGTGATCTTGAACTTGTTATTTTTGCGTCTGCGCGCGTCGCTGAAAATTTTTGCTCGTTCACGTTCTATAATGAAATCTACCCACATAATAACAATCGGTGCTAAATTATTGGTCACACTAAATCGATTTTTTGTGTAATTTCTCATTTACTTTCAACAGTGCTTGACATCTGAAAGTTTCTGCAGTGAAATGTCGTTTTCGAACACGATTGATTTTTGCTGAAACTAATACGTACCTAGGTATATCATGTACCTATCGCTACATAAATATAACACGTAACTTCAGTAATAACGGTAATTATTATCAAGACCTTTGAACTCATGTATTTTCGACATTCGATACCTATACCGATAAATATACTTACCTATTATGAATTGTTTACTTTCAAAATGGTGCTGATATTAATTATGTGACAATTGTTTGAAATTAAAAAAAAACACATTTGAAAAACATCTTAAAAAACTAAATTGTAAAATAAGACGGTGATCAATTTGTGGTAATTCATTTTTAACATATAATTAAAAAAAGCAGTTTGCATGATAAATTCGGGCGATGCTATTGTATCTAATGGACGGAAACACGTGTAGCAATTATTAATTATTATTAACACTTATATGGGGCGTTTATTAAGTAAATCAATTTATATTTGTTTTTCAAATATGTTTATAAAAAGTCTGGATTTTACTTAAATATTCTACTCTTATTTTCACTCGCTCAACATAGATGTCCTTACTATTATTGAAAGGCTGTAAGTTGTAAGATTTGATGGGGTTCGCAAATTTACCCGTAGATCTCTGTTTACCCGTGCTGCCACCTGTCTTGTCGACGTCGGCCATTGAAGATTGCAACTGACCAAACTATTTTTAAATAATTGCGTTTTGAAATTATTACACTATTACTTTTGTTGTTTTGTCACTTTTGATATTGAATGTAATTATTTCTGGTATTTACTTAACATTATGGCTAGTAGTCAAATTTTATTTAATTAGAGTCGTAGAGTATTATAATATCGTTACGATAATTAATGTAATACCTTGGTATATCAAAAGTGGAAGTCGTCACGAAAATAATGTCATTTAATTCTGAATTGAAAGATTCAACTGTGTTTATATAGGTACGTACCTAATTTTAAAAATAATAATTACGACGTCAACCATGATTCCTTGACCTATGTAGTCAATTTTAATTTTTTCGTCTCTTGATACGAGTAAATCTAATCGTGAACAAACAAAAGAAATTTACTTCTCATTTCAAATACTGCAACT
This sequence comes from Himalopsyche phryganea, assembly GCA_022494535.1. Taxonomy (NCBI): domain Eukaryota; kingdom Metazoa; phylum Arthropoda; class Insecta; order Trichoptera; family Rhyacophilidae; genus Himalopsyche; species Himalopsyche phryganea. Next base: position 134,255 of record JAGVSL010000060.1, on the reverse strand, counting down.
CTATTCGTGAATTATTCTTTGTTATAACCAAGTCACCTGATTTTCTTTGTCTTTTTACCCATTAATACATCATTGTAATTATGAATCGTACGTTGCATCTTCAGTAACCAATGAAGCCCAGATTTATGGTTATATTATTTATACGATTTTATCTGTCACTTCCGCGTTTCTTTCGCTTGCCTATTTTACTTTCAACCGCCATTTGTTGGAATTTTCCTGTCAAACATAACTAACTGTCAGAGCGCGCGAAAATTCGTAAACAATACAACGTTGCGCTTAGTTCACAGACAACATGACGATTGTAATTACATCTTTCTCTTTACTTAGGTATTTTTCTTACCTATACACGATGCTTAAAATTATCCCTGCTTATTTGTAGGCACATATTTTTTTACAGATTTACATATCAATTAAAATTTCTTTGTTTACAATACGTGCAAAAAACTATATTTTGTTTATCATCATAATATACAATAAAGTACATTTTTAATTTTTAGCCCTTTCCCTGCCGAGCCACAAATCGACGGAGAAGTCCTCAGACCCTAGGATCAAAAATAAAAAATGTGCCCGTACTGAAGGATTCTATTTCCCAAACTAACAATTTACGTTGCTAAAATTTTTGATTTATCAAAATTGCAATTTTTTCTCAAACAATTTGTATTAATTTTTCTTTTCACAGATTATTCCTGGAAATTTCTCCATCTCTTCTTGAAGATTCATCAGTGAAACACACTTAATTTTACTAAATAATATAGCTTAAAATTCCAAGATGTCGGCTTTGAAGATGGCATTCACCATCGTGGTGAAGAATGGCTCTACCGTTGGATTACCAGCCGGTAGAAATACTACAGGACTATTCAAACAACATGTATGTAGTAATTTTTCTTCTATCCAAATACAAAATGATTTCTTGTTTCTCAAATATCGTCAATGCAAAAAACTGAGTTTGAATTGGAATAGTATTTTACTTAAAAATTTTGTCAAGTACCCTCTGTTCTCAGTGTTAAGAATAGATAATCACCTCATTCTCTGATTTCTGTGATACTGCTTTCTGCTCTTTGTCAAATTGTCATAAACTTTTGAAGAAGTGGTAATTTAAAGATACATTTATTTATGTTCAATATATTGACATCTGACATTCAAATCTAGAAATATTAACAGCTTCTTATTATTACTTAGTGTTCAACCCATTGCATCTAACACCTTTAAATTGATGGGCTTGTGAAATGTTACAACCTTTATTCATTCAATCAATCACTTGTTTCCTTTCTCTTGATTAATTTAAAAATCTCAAAAAACACATTTATTTAATACCTAAATGTCCATACTTGAATGAATCATAGCTTTTAGTTTTTTTTTTATGTTTATCAGTATGATATTTGCTTACTTTAGGTCAAAAATATTTTACATTGATTCAATGTTCAATGGGCTAATACTTCTTGATTATGTTTTCAATTGCACTCCTTCGTTTTCAAATATGTTGGTGCAACATAAATTTCATTTTTGTTATTTCAGGGTAAAATGACTCCGATTCTGTCAGCCACTTGCCTCACGATGAATAACATGCAGAGCCGGTTTCTCTCCAGCCAGGATATTACCAAGAACATCCAATACATAAGCAACGAGAAAGGATTGAATTTGGAGAGGGACCCAAAGACTTTGAAGTAAATATATATTGCATTTTTTAATAGTATATCTATAAATTTAAAACAAAATTAATGTGTTAACTTTTCGTATTGATTGTCATGCATTCAAGATTTATAGGTTTATGCCTTGAACAGAATTTGAGATAAACTGGTATCAAACTTTATTATTCTCCTTTAATATCACAGATGATTGAAAGTGTCAAACATAACTTGGACAAATCACAGCAGTGCAATATGTAACTTTTTAGTTTGATTAAACATTTATCATCATGAATGGCCAAATACAATCCTATTCCCTTTTGAGCAGCCCCTATTAAGCAAACACCCTCCCGTCCACAAATTTGTGCTAGTAATTTGAAACTCCTTACCAGTGGCAGATAAACAATAACACTGATAAAAAAAGATAAACAACCTACCATTTAAAAATTCGGGTGAAGGTAAAGCGCTACCACATCTAATAACTTCTAGTTGGTTTTGCAGTAAACCTATTATTGTCGACATTCGCCGGTTAGTAAAATAAATAGCTACCAAACTGTAAATAATATCTGTCGATTTTCTACAATACTTTGTGTTACAATATAAGTTGATGCTCGATGCAACGGAATGTGTTATCGATTTCCCCGAGGTCATTTAAAACAATTTATTTTCATCTATTGAGATATTACTTGTTTGGTGATGTAGTCAATTTATTATCTATCAAGGCACATATACTTACTATTTAATATCCACAAGACATTATTGGCCGTATGTATTATATATTGATTTTAAATCGATGGTAAGAATAATTCAATATTATTTATTATTGGACAAATTTTGTAAACGATATGTGGATTCACAGATATCCTGTACAGTTTTCTAGTTTTATATAGACAAATGTATTATTTTTTTGACACTTTCTGCTCCCTTTTCAGAACATAGAAAATTCACTGTCCCCTACCAGCCTCTTTGCTTCTTCCCAAATCATCCCTGTGTCCCACATCTCCAGTCGTACATATTATAATAATTATTACTGTCATAGGATGGTATAATTTTCAGCTTGAATGATAAAAATTGAAACAAATTGTAAATGAATTTTCTCTTCATTTTTAAAGATGTTTAAAATAAACGCCATATTTTTAATGACAATTATCTCGTTTTATATAAACTATCCTTTGATTTATAAATGCTTACCATGATCACATAGCAATTACGAAACAGTTCAACAATGAAATTAAAACAAAAAAATCAGTATTTTTCCATTTAATATGGACACCATTGATAATAAATTACATGAAATTTTTAAAACTTAAATACCAATTATTTAATTCTCTAAACATTACAGAAGAATTTTGAATAACAACTTTGGCAGAAAACATTGAATAGTTATTATGGATAAGTATCACTGATATAATTTAATTTATCATGATTTGTTATCAATAATAATTATTATTACTGAATTTTAATCAGTTGCATTTTCAACATAATTTGAGTGCTTCGAAGATACTTATCTCTAGTTAGGCATGTGTTCAAGAAACACAAAACATTTTTTTATCACAACTATACAATTTTATTTAATAACCTTGCTTATTTTTATCGGTATCATTTTTTGTAATAGAATTCGTATACCAGACAGAAATATAAACCTTCAATCTGAGTAATAAACCTATATCGAGATGTTTCAATTTACAAATCCAAGTTTTATTGTAAAAGAAGAAATCAATTTTTGCATATTATCTATGGTTAGTTTTAAGTAATAATAATTATTGATGACATACTGCTTTATCATGTTTTAAGCCAGTTAATATAATGATTATACAAACATTAATATTATGGACTTTGGAATCAAAGACTTTTGTTCATTAAGTGTGTACTTGTATTGTGTGGATAATTGAACTAAATGTAAATAAGGATTCTCTATTGAAAGTGTGCTGCGTAATGTGGTAATATAATCAAATTAACTTTGTTATCACTGCATAATAAAAAGAGGTCAACCTTTATTCCTCCACACTACGCATTTTTCACTATAAAAAAATACGAAATACCCATAAAATAGATACCATTCCCAACGAAATTAATGCTTAAACTGGAAGGCGAAATAATCATACATTAGAATAAATGAAACTGAAAAATTAATTAAATTACAAAGTATTTTATGACAGCGTCACCATCTTAAATTTGTTCCAATGATATACAGTGAAACCTCAATGTATCCTTCATTTTTTATATTCTATAAATACTTTTACCTTTATTTTGTTATTTACTGATTTAATTGATTCTAATGTTTTCAATTTTTTAGTTTAGGAGTATTTCAGAAGATTTTAAAGTTAAAAACGTGCTGTAGAGTTATAAATGTTTATTAAAAAATCCAATTTTAACAATACTTGTTCTTAACTCTTCCTCTGCGCTTATATGCACACTTAATTCAGAATTCAAACTGCAATATCATTTGTCATTTCTAAGAAATAAAAACGGTTTCAAGAATTTGGACTATTCATGGTCAACGTCCAAATGGCTTGTAATCTCTTCTGAGAACAGATATGTCCTGAAAATTTTGTTTTTACAGATAAAATATGATTTGTGTTGGTATTTTTGGTGGTTGTCATGCAAAACAAAGCATTCTATTGATTTGATAACTTGTCATACTAATTATTCTTTTGTAATATAAATGGGAAATCTTCATATAAACATTTGGAGATCTAAGTATTAAACCAAATAGTTCATATATATATATTTAAATAATATACCTAGTATCATTGTGCACTTAAATATCGCGTTATATTCTGACAAAAATGTATTCAACAAACCTCTCAATATCAGTCATCCCGTGGAAAATAGTATAGTTATATGCAATTTAATCTCCACATTAATACCTAATGTATGAGATGCTTGCTGGGCAGAATGCCGCCCACATTAAATGAATTGTGAATCTCACCAAGATAACACTTCATGCGCTGCCACCATTTTTGTTTCCTTGGAAGAAAAAAAGATGCGCGATGAAGTTTGAACCAACTTGGTATTTCACTGTAGCTGCTTTATTATCAATTCATTTGTAACCTTGGTGCCCTGCTGCTTTCTAATAAACGTTTTTACCACTGTTTATTTGTCTTTTGATGTAATCACGCGTGCTGCTCTTTTTTATCAGTATCAACAGTTATTGTTGATACGGCTGATAACTGTGTGCTGATACTAAAAAATGAACTGTTGAAATATGACAAACTTTCACATGCAGGGTTCATTTTTGGATTTAATTACATTATCTCTATAAGGTTATTTAACCCTGACACTGATGAATTAATTCTTGAAGTTTTAGGTGTGGGGAAACTCTGTTTTGTCGCTCAGTAGAGAAGGGTTACCAAAATTGATTTGTCTTTTATTTTCAGGCTAGTCAAACCATTAGAGAAACCGCTATGTGTAATGCTTAACTGGATGCTTGCAAAGCAGAAGCATATCCACAAGTACGCCAACATGTACCTGGACCAGGGCTACGATGTTCTCTCAGTGAGTTGCACACCCTGGCAGCTGCTTTGGCCCATGAAAGGATCTCAGGTACACCTTTAAACACTTTTACGTTGCACTTAACAAGCTGACATAAATAGCAATATGATTCCAGTGTTAAGGCTTACTATTACAGTGCTTTCGCGGTTTATTGTTTTTAAAATTACCAGTGAAAAGAAGCGTTGAAAGCAATGCAGCATTAAATTGTAAATTTTCATACCTACAACATAAAAAGGGTGAATAAAAAGGTTCATAGCAGAAACAGTTTGACAACTAAGACGTTTTCAGAATATAGCTACCTAGATTTTATCCATTACATGAATGTTTGTAAAAATATCATTTAACCATCACAAACACCAATGCCCAACACCTAAAGTATTGTATAGTACTTGCTGGAGTTTGATCCCAGAACGATCTGATCGCAAGGAGTGGTCGACTGTCACTGTCTCAGAATCTGAACCTTTTTTATCACCCTTTTGTGTCTATAAACATTGTAGTTGGGCACATAAATATAAATTGATATATCCTTGAAAATATTTCTATCTTATCTGTTCAAAATATTGAGTAATTGTTGTGAACCGAAACTTCAGATAAAATCAATACCTATCTCTCTATCAATCAAATTATGTCATCGCTATCACACCTGTGTTTATAAGCTATGATATGAAAACATGCACAAAAGATAATTATTTTTACTAGACATAACTAAACCTCTAACTGCATATGTATAAAAGTTAATCATTTGATAGAATTGTAAGAAGGTTAGATTAGAAGTTCAAAATGACACATTTTGATGTTTTGATAGCCACCTAGCACATCATCCACATTAATAATGTTGTCAAAAAGTTATGCTTATAGGTATGTCTGATAAAATTTTCATTTTTTTAAGCTCTGTCGTCTGACAATACATACAAATTGATTGAAATTAGAAATGTCTCTAAAAATAATCTAATCTAATGTAAGTAATTGCTCAATAGCTTAATAGTGGTTAGAATAAAAACAAAACGATCAATGTGGTATCAGCTGATCAATATTCACCTTTTATCCCACAGCCATTGGATTACAACATGCAACATACGTGATCAATTGTACACTTAATACATGTACACACATATAAAGATGCATGCACAACAGATAAAGTGTAATTGGTAATTTTAAATTATCAATATGCAAATGAAATCCAGATTGTAACCCCTTTCGTGTGCAATATCGATTATTTTTAGAGGCAAACTTAACTGGTAGTCCTTTATTGGAATATGCAAATATTGCATGTTGAAGTACTTCTGTTGTATCACCATCAGAATATTCTTGGGATTCTGTGCCCCATTATTCTGAATCGTAGATGTCGATGCAGAGTCGTTGTTGTCTGTATCTTCCTATAAAATATCATCTTTGGTTCCTTCAGGGTCATAAAAATGCAACATTTCTTAAAAAAGTATAATCACTATTATTCTACATCCTATCATTTTCCACTTCCAAGAATCGACACCCCGATTTCAGAGACATCAAAATAAGAAAAAATGTGCTTTTTAATGGATGTTTGGTTTATTTTCATTTGCATGAAGATCATAATTACATGAGTTACTTATCTGTAGTTGTTCATAAATGTTTAATTTTTTAGATATTTTTTTACAGATTTCGCTGCTTTCTGAAACATTCAATGATACTATCTATTTTTTCTCTCTTTCCTGCACCTTTTACCTAAACTATTTGTATTTCATTTTCTGGTTATATTTCCTTGCTTTATTACCAATCTTGCTAGGTTCTAGTCCATTTATTTTTCATCTTTTGTACCGTTGCTTCATATCCTATTACTTTTTTTTGTGTTATTCATTTTTTACATATTGTAATTCAAGGTAACTTTGCATGGCTTCTGAATTGTTTTGTCATATTATTTATCATCAGATTTTGAGTGGAATACGTAAATGAAATGATATTCTGTAACCAATATTAGTGATCAATTCGCATTTTTTAACATTCACAAAATAGTATTATTTTTTGATAAAAACAGTTAAAAAGTCATTCAAATAACTTTCCTTGCATTAATTAGGTTTTGTTGATTATCTTCACTCAAGTTATGTGTTCAATATTCATGTGTCGTTCTTAAACATATGACAGAATTTTGTAATGAACAAGTCACTCGTTCACCTTTAGGTAAATCTCGGAATTTCAAAAGCAGGCAGAGTGAGAAAACGAATATATGGCTGCTAAATTTGAATTAGAATATGCTTGTTTCATGAATGAAAATGTATACTTATATTATGGTTTGAATTGTTGTCATTTTGTACATTTCCATGTATTTTATCACTTACGACCCGGGTTTCGCCTTTCGGCATCTTGAGGCATTCGTCGGTTCGAGTCCATTCGTGTACTCGGATACCTGAAGATGCCGAAAGGCGAAACCCGGGTCGTTAGTGACTAAATACATGGAAATGTACAAAATCTCAATTCAAATTTGATATTGAAATTCCATCAAGCACCCTCAGTCGATGTCTTAAATTATATTGCGGTAATTCGTCACTGCACACTTGAATGAGCGAATCGGAAAAGGCGAGCGATTTGTGACTATTTTTCTCATTTTCAATGTCTAGTGTTTGATGTTTGAATGAAAACTGCTCAGTGAAAAAAAGCACCATCTTTTAACCAACAAATCCACAGATCAACCATCTTGCAGTTGACCTGAACATTTCCAAATTGAAATGAAATATAGTTCCAATTGATTTCCCTAAACAGACCGAGATTCTGTGTAAATAACACCTTCATAATTTATATAACATTTGTTTTAAGATTTTTTTTCATTTCAGTATTTTGCATGAATCATTAAATATCTCACTTACTCATACCACAATCATCTCCCAGAAACCGCAGTGTCTTGTCATCTACTGAACGCATGCGTCTTGAAAATTGATAATTTGTGACAGAAAATTATTCAGAGGACTAACATCTGCGGAATTTTGTGATTGTATCCGTTTTCAGTTAGTGGCTGCAGATTTGCTCCGCTTCATGGAGTCAAACAACAGTTTCAGTCCGCTGATACTGCACAGCTTCTCCATAGGCGGCTACCTCTGGGGAGAGCTGCTTTTCCATGCGTCCAAAGATAAAGAGAGGTTTGTCACACACTGCCATCACACGTTGACAAGCTCCCGCACACCGACACTAGGAAGAATTTATTCTAGATAAGTGTTGTCAATCTCTGATAATTTTCTTTGTATCAATTTTATCTGCAACAGATATATTAAATATTGATGTAAAAAATCCAGCTGTATGGGTGCAGAAATTAATGTTTGGCAAGAAATATTTTGACACAATATATATCGCACCTTGGATAAAATAATTCAATAATGCCGAAAAGCTAATCTGACAATGCCAAAATCATGTTTTCTTATTTTTAACTCAACACAAGAGATTGCTATACTCATGTATTATAGATAGATGGATGCCATTTTCCATTTTTAAAAAACTCATTTCAAAGAATGACAGTTTTTTTATATGAACAAGTATCTTTCAAATTGTCTGTATAACAGTGCCACAGTGCAATCTAGAGGTTAAATAGTAAAGCTAAAATTATGAATACATTTTATAAGGTAGAGATTTTTCGTGATTATTTCTGTAAATATAATTCAAAATTATGCTCATGAGTTGTAACATTATTTTTACAGAGGTGCTATGTTTTATTTATGTAGCAATTCAATATCAGATGGATGCACTTTATAATCACTTTTATAAATGTGTGATTAAAAAAATCTTTTCAAGAGATATACAATAATGTAATAATAATGAAATTTTTACAATTGTACATATGGTCAGAGTTTGACAACACTTCAGATAAATTCGCTTTGATTAACAAACACTGCTTTATTATAGCTTTCAGCTTATTTTCCGGGTTACCAGAGCGACTCTTCAAACCATTGACAATATGACTTTTATGAATGATGGATATCACAGTCTTATTGTCGCTTTGTTCTGTTGTTTTTATTTTGCAGCTAGTCGCGGCCGATTTGCTGAATTTCCTCAAGTCCAACGACACTTACTCCCCGATGGTGCTTCACGGTTTCTCGGTCGGTGGTTATATGTGGGGAGAGGTTTGCATGCTCGCTTCCACCGATAAGACTAAGTAAGCGAGCCCAGTTTTTGTCGACCAACCAATCATTACGAAACACCATCTCGAATTATAATTGGTGGCAACTCTCTGAGGCACTTTTTATTTACTCGTATTAAATATTTAGTTTGAATACTCTGTGTGCATCTGTTTAATTGATTAAAAAATAGTCTATAAAAGGCGATACACATCATAAAACCTTATCTCTCTCGATTCAGTCGTATTTTTAGGCAAAATGGATTTGTTTCGACCGACAGTACAGGTGTTCAGTATTAAGTTAGCTTATAATTTGATTCCTTTATAGATTATTGATTGATTATATTCATTCCTTTTCAATTGTTGTTAAAATATAAAATTTGAAAATTGGCAGTTGCTATAACTGCATTTATAAATTGTTACGATATCATTTGGTAACATAAGGTACTTTTTAGTTATAGGAGAAAATTATCGTCAACTAAAAGGGGTGTTTTAAACATAAACTGGCTAACGCATATGGCAACTTACATAATATAATGGCAATAAATGTTTGTAAGCAATGACAAGGAAAAATATTGGGAATGTCGGAAGTCGGGTGGATATTATGCATCTATGCATTCTATGACAAGGATACTTGTTTCGTAGTGTGCCTATAATTAATGAGTACCCAAAATAAATAAAATCATTCTATCCATCTTGAAAAACTTCTTTATATAGGTAATGGATATTTCAATACTACATCAAAATTATTATAGAACTGGTGACATGCAGAGAATTCAATTTGCATTATGTGACAAAATTTTTGGCTTACATGACCGATATCGAGCATGTCATAACCTCATATAAAGTAAGTTACCACAATGGATAACTACGGGCACATGGCTATTCTGCTGCTCGTAATACTGGAAATTTGAAGTATTTGTTACATTATATTGACGTATGTAATATTTATTTGTTTTATCATCATTCATAGAATATAAATACTCGTACTTCATTTTCCAAGATATTTCTTCATAATCTGAGTGAATGCCACTACATCACTGTAAACAACCCAACTTCACACCTGTAGTCTAAAAGTAAAAAAATGGACAGCATTTTGAAATTGAACAAATTTTATCAGATTTCTAATTATTTTATTGCATATAATGGCAATAATGGCTAAGATTTCTTCTATTGAAATGGTCTTTTTTGGATTATTGAGATTTTGTACACTTCCATGTATTTTGTCACTAACAACCCGGGTTTCGCCTTTCGGCATCTTCAGGCATTCGAGCACACGAATGGCGAAACCCGGGTTGTTAGTGACAAAATACATGGAAGTGTACAAAATCTCAATAATCCAAATTTGATATTGAAATTCCATCAAGCACCCTCAGTCGATGTCTTAAATTATATCGAAACGGTCTTTACCAAAAACAAACAATTCTTTATGTATCAAGTTTCTGACCCTTGATTTGAAATTTATTTACACAAGACATTCAGATATATTTTTACTACTGCAATATGTACAGAAACAAATTTATAATCTAAGGATATTGAAGATTTTAATAATGTGTATTATTATTAAATAGCTGTTAGTTAGACAGAAGTCATTATAGTTTAAATTCTTCAACAAGATGTGCTGTGAATTTTGTACATTTTTTTGTGTAGATGGTGTTAGATTAACTTAGCTTAATATTTATTAAATTTAGTATGCAGTTTGTTACATAATGTCTATACATTGTATTGAATATAATATTTTTTATCTATTGAGATAAAGTTCCACTCAAGATAAGATATAGTTAAATTGTTGATTGCCAAAAATATAGTTGGAATAACAATATAAAACTGATCAGATAAAACACTTATCGATTTCTACTATTTGAAATCTGTATGTTATTTTTCCACCTGATAAAGTCTTCTTTATTGCACCATCAGCCAATATGTCTGAATTATTTGATATTTTTATAATTACTTTTAATCCGCCACTTCAAATCTTAACATTGATAATTCAGAAAATGTCTGTAGCATATCCGGATTGGCCACTTATTCATTTAAACATCAAACATGAATTAATTTATTTTACTATGCATAATTTATTACTTATGTTTGCTTGCTAGAATTTTCAAAAGGAAAAGGGGGTGGTAATTATGTCTATTGATGTAATATATTATAATTTCACAAAAATTAATGCAATTGACAAAATCAACTAATTACTTATAACTCTCCTTAAATTATATGGAGTGTTTCGCAAATTCTTGAGCTAGGAATGCGACATTACAATAAATAAAAAAGAATAAATAATTATTAAACTAGATGGTCATAGTATTTTAAACAAGCCCCTTAAACAGCTACATTGATATTTGTTTAAATGTCACTAATTTTCTCATCAATAGATGTCACTATTATAGCAATTTTAGCATTGCTCTGAAGTTACATAATTAAAATTGATAAGTTGTTCACGAACAATTACATATTAACCTATTATAATAATCTTTTTACTTCATTATTTGCATCAGCTTAATTAAACTAATGACCGCTTTTACTTTAATTAACTAACCTACAATTACTTCTATTAGAATATTATATTGTATTAAAGAAAATGATAGAATAATGCATTTCTTTAACTACCTACCTAATAAGTTTAAGGAGCTGCAGTATAATATTGGGAACATCGGGTATCACCATAGAAATCATAGTTAGCACCGAGAGAATCAATCATAACAAATAATTTTTTCTACAATTTTACCAGCAAATAATGCACTGGTGAAAGGATTTAAGTTAATGGTTTACTTCTCGTCAATTAAGAAATATTTTGAATAGATTTACCGAGAAATCATATACAGTAAAGCTATATTTTATGAGCGAGGCAAAAGCTTATATTTTTCTCACAGTGACATCTATTGATGAATTAAAATGGTATATGATTTTGTTACAAACATTCAATAGATATTGCTGATTCAAAAAAAAGTTATTGTTTCCGGTGTAATGATTGTTAATTTTATTGGGAGATATTAATGTTAATAAGTTTAATATTTTGTTTATTCATAGATATCAGCCGGTCTTGGATAAGATTGCAGCTCAGATTTGGGATAGTGCAGCCGACATTAGTGAAATTCAAATTGGTGTACCCAAAGCTGTATTCCCCAAGAATCAAGTTATGCAAAATACTCTCCATAAATATATTGGGTAAGATTCCTTCACCCAGTTATAGATTTTGCTCTATTGTATACAAAGTGTAGTAATTTTCACTATATCATTTGGATGATGCAAGAGTTTTTATATCCATATTATATTCCGCCTTAATTATGGAACTATTTTTATTGTTCTGTTTCCCTCGCAGTTACCATTTGAAGACTTTCCACGAAGCAGCTACAGTTCACTACATGCGTTCTAGCCAACAGTTCCACAGGAATTTGTGCAAAGCTCCAGCTCTCTTCTTGCTCAGCAAGTCTGACCCCGTCGGAGCCGAAAATTCAAACAGAAGAGTGCACGACTCGTGGAAAAGCATGGGTATCAAGGTATGCATCGCCGTATCTTTAAATTTTGTAAAACTTTTACCTAAATAAAACCTAAGTACTCACAAATATGTCGCGACACACTACAAGCCAAAAGTAAATTTCATAAACCAAACTTACAATTTATTAATTTATTTTTATTTGATGAATTTGAAATAGTGGCTCATATACTTTTTAATAAAAGCCAATTAAACTTATCAAAGTAATGGGACACTTACAAATTAGAAAAAAATCATTTGTAAAAGTGTAACTAAAAAATTTAATTAATTTAAGACATCGACTGAGGGTGCTTGATGGAATTTCAATATCAAATTTGGATTATTAAGATTTTGTACACTTCCATGTATTTTGTCACTAACGACCCGGGTTTCGCCTTTCGGCATCTTCAGGCATTCGAGCACACGAATGGACTCGAACTGAGTTCGTTCAGCTCGACCTCAGTTCGAGTCCATTCGTGTGCTCGAATGCCTGAAGATGCCGAAAGGCGAAACCCGGGTCGTTAGTGACAAAATACATGGAAGTGTACAAAATCTCAATAATCCAAATTTGTAACTAAAAAAATTAACACTTCACTACTAGAAATTATTTAACATAAGTTGAGTGGATAAAAGTATTGCTGATTTTTTGTTCGGCTAAATCCAAAATAATCTCCCTGTTTTCAACAATAGTCTCCTGCAGTGACTCTGCTAGGGGTTGTGCCGCCCACGGCGGTCCTTGGGTTTGCCGCCTCCCACCATTTTCCCTCCAAATTTTTTTAGCCATCACGATGCAAAAGGTTGCGCCGCAGGCAAAAAAAATTATGTATAAATATAATTTCTTGAAAAATATGTTTATTAATATAGAAACACGAAATTATTTATGTACAATACATTAATAGATATATATTGCACATAAAAACGAATTGATAATCGTTAATTAATTTAGAAAAAGATATTCAGCAGATTTTACTAACAATTAAAAAAATATATTTTATAAGAGCGAAACCGTCAGCAACATTATCGGAATCTATTTTATCTGCCAGTTGGTGTTCTATTGAAAATATTGCAAAAAAATTTCAATCGCAAATTGCTCATTGTCGATATTAAATAGTATTTTTATTAATTTCAACTTCAAAAAGCTCCTTTCAGAGCAAAAAACACAGTTGCGAGGATAAAATTATATTTTTGAATAAATTGCAGAAGTTCTATCTTTGCCATCCTTCCAACAGCAACATAATTTTGAAGTCTTCCCGATCATCATCATCATAATTTAAACAGAGATTTTAGCAACCGAGTGGCTTTGATGTTTTTCTGATACGTAAGAAAAATACTCGATTTTTTCTCATTTTGGACGCACTGCGCCGCGGCACACCGGTTGCAGAGCACTGCTCTAAATGTATAAATCATAGTTGGGTTATATGCATAACCCGAACCATTATTTTTTTTGTTCCAGTTCGGTAAAAAAAAAAATGTCAGTTCAGTTCCAGTTTTCAGTTCAGCTCGTATTTAAATCACTTTTAAAACTGTTAACTCTTGGTGGAAAGGCATTATATTTTAAAAATAGAACACAATTTGTTTGTACTATTCCACATGTTTATAATGATCAGGACGGGTTTCGCTCATCGAATTTAATTTTTATGGTAGTACAAACAAATCATGTTTTATTTTTAAAATACAATGCCTTTCTGCCAAAAATTATCAGTTAACACCTTAAAAGTAATTTAAATACCAGCTGAACTGAAAACCGGAACTGAACTGATATATTTTTTTTTTTGACCGAACCGGAACGAACCCTGCTTTAATATTATTATCAATGAGACAAATAAGTTAAATTAATTTCTGAAAAATATTATGATACGTATTTAGAATTAATTGCCGTCATTCTATTTTCTTTTCCAGACTACATGGAAGTGCTGGGATAAGTCTCCTCATGTCCAGCATTACATGCACCACCCCAAAGAATACGTGGCGGCACTCAGGCAACACCTCGAGAGCCAGGATCTCCTCGCCCATCCTGAAAAGATCAGTTTGAGGGTTTGAAGAATGAATCATCCCCATTTCCTTCTATCGAGGCTAACCTACATCTAAGAATGAATGATGACTGGAATACATGACTGAATTTTATAAACATCCCGCTGTTTTAGAAGAATAAGAAAGTGAAATGCTGTTGTAATTATATTGTATGTTTTGTAATTGAAATCTTGTTTAAAAATTTCTGATAAGTGACTATTAATCATTATTGTAACTTTTTTGAGGTATGAATGGAATTATCAATCTGATTTTGAACGGGTTATGTTTATTTAATTCTAAAGTAGTCCCAAGTTATTTGAAACATAAATATTATCAATGATCTTATTTGATAATTACTCTTAAATAAAGATATATTGTAATATGTGACACCTTTTCATGACAGACCATACCCTGACTACAAATCTTGGCATGTAATTACTACAGAGAAATTGAAGTGAAAAATAAGAACAAATGTAGCATTTTCTCTACTGGATTGCTAATTAATTATTTCACTATACATCAAAGGTCCGCAAAGAAAACTTTCGTGCCACCATGCTTAACAAATTTTATCATAAGGTAGATTTGGTTTATGAAAACTTAAAAACATTTCACATGTTTAAATTATTATAACAGACATCTTGTTGTTTTTAAGGAATGTGATTGCTTAATTAAAATGGTGATTTAGAGATTGTGTTTTTTGGAAAATGATATTAGTAGATAATATACTATTTTTATAATAAATATAAGTAATGAAAAAACAAGATTGCTGTTTTTTTACCATCTGATTATGATTGCTATCTTTTGTTTGAAGGTTAAGAATCATTACTATGTTTTTCATTAAAACATTATTTTTAAATCGGCAAAATCAAAATATGAAATGTTGAAAAGCAAGCATGTCCATGTATAATGTGAGGGAAATAATAGAAGACATATTTCAGGAATTACTCGCAATGAATAAATATATGGACTTTTTTAAAACGCAAATGGTCATCACATCATTAACCATATGATTATCGAGTTATTTTTGACGAAATTAGGTAATTTTGAATATTTTGATTATTTTTACTATTATTACACATAGAAGTATGGAATATTTTTTTGTATGAGTCAATCTGGGAAGAATATTTACTTATTATTTTAAGCAGTATATATTTTTTTAATTTTTATGTATATTTAAATAATGCATATTTAAAAACGTTATTAAAATAATTCATTATTACTTTCAAATAATTATCTAGAATCATTTACCACCAATTCGGCCGTAGGTCTTTATTGCCTGTGTATCTATGAACATGTGGTTCTCTATTTACACTGATTCCAAGAAAGGAGTCACACCAATAATAGCTACACAATTTATATAATAGCTACAGATTTGTTTCCAAATATTAACCTTTCTACAAAATTCTTTTGTTCATTCGACACAAATAATAAAAATAATGTGATTGTCAAAAATCACTGATTTGTGTTGTATCCATATCGGAAGAAAAAAAGAAATTATAATAATGGCACTAGATAATAGATGACACCGCCGCCGTACCGGTATGGCTTGTGGCCTGCAGTCAATGCGATGTAGCCTTAAATGTAAATCATAATATGGACTTCTAAAAGAGCATCACAACAATTTGTCTTCTTGAGAACTGATATCAGTAGCTCAACTACCTCGCGTAGGAAAGAACTAGTAAATAAATAATTTTTTTACTTAGAACCTCCTCAGATATTGGACAGGTGAATTTGATATACTGATGCATGTGTAGTGGGTTTGTAACTGATATAGGGTGCTTTGAAAAAGAACGCAAATTTAGAGCAGCAGTAGTATGTAAATGCGGTAACAATTATGGAACTAAATGCATATTTTTGGGATAAATTTAAAATTCTACACAAAATTCACATAGATTTAAATGTATTTGTAATCTCTACCAGTTAATAAAGATAGGCATACCAGATTATTTAAAGTAATATGTCCATCAATCTCAGCTTTCTGAGGTATTTTTCTTCTTAAATTTATTCTTCTTAGCAATATTATCACCACTAGACCCCAAATTCTTCGGACTATGGAATTTCATTCCTGTCTTCTTGAACGGTTTCTTTTTGGTATCCGGTCCTTTAATGAGGTCAATTTTACCAACCTTTTTGGTGACAACAGAATGAATCTTATTGGCAGCAGTTTTCTTGCCTATTATGGACAATTTCTTGGGCATGTCTGTGAACCGGCTGTCTTTCTTCATGATTGTTTTGTTTATTGATTTCATATTACTTTTGAACTCGCTTGTCAAATTGGACCCCTTGGTTTCGGGATTTGAAGGTGGTCTAGAAATTTTGGCGCTCTCATCTGAATCCAAAACGCGTTGTTTCATCTCCTGCATCTTTTTTATTTTGTCCTTCTTTGTTTGCAGTCGACGTTGCTTTATTTTCCTCAAGAATCTACAACGAATTAGACATTATATACTAACTATATTACAATCAACTAAATACAATTAAAAATTACTTAATGGTGCATATAAAGATGGTAGTTGGTTATTATACCTGGCTTCCATCATATCAGGATTGAGTCCTTTCAGTATCCAGTCCTTTCGCCTATAATTTTTAGCTCTTTCATCAAAATCTTCATTATCCAAAGTTATTTCAGCTTCTCTTTTTGTAACTGACACCTGTGTGAAAATCTTAGCAGCTTCCCTATCTGTAATCAAGAGTTTAATATGTCACATTAGTATTAGCATAAGCTTGAGAAAGGTGGTGAGTAGTGATTAATACACATGAGATAGTTTATTGCCCTTTTGGTGCAACTTATTATTTTTTTAATGAATACTGAAATGCCTCAGACCATTTGAATCAATGGATATTTGTAAGTACGTCACATATTTAAATTCATCATATATTGGTGGTGATATACAGTGAGTAACATAACATATAAGAACAACTTAGTTATTTCAATAATTATTGCAACTAATGTAGTTAAATTGATCGTTATCAGGAATATAAGCTGAAATTGTTCTGAAAAAAATGTCTTACCATCAATCTTGTATTCTGTCAGCTTTGTATTGATTTTGTCTTCAATGGCACCTAAACACAGCAGATCGTATGGAGTGATGAGAGAAATTGCCAGACCAGATCTTCCAGCTCTAGCAGTACGTCCAACTCTAAAAAAAGAATAAATATTTTATTACACTTGATGGGAACATGCATAAGTCAAAAACAGTGTAAGTATTTTGCAGAGCCTTGTTAAATGAATAATGCACGACGTATAAGATACAAATCAGAATTACAATGACAAACAAAATTCAAAACTTTTATCTACTCTTGCATCTATTGAATTGTGTTACATTACCTGTGAACATATTCATTCGGTTCCAGAGGCATTTTATGGTTTACAACCAATTGCACAGCAGGAATATCAAGACCACGGCTGGCGACATTAGTTGCAATAAGTACACGTGCTAATCTACTCCTAAACCTTGCTAGAGAACTTGTACGTTCGCGTTGCTTCATATATCCATGCAAACAAACATTCTCGAGTCCTATGTTGTTTAATGTCATCGACAGTAACTGGCAGTCCCTAAAAAAGATATAAAAACATATTATACAAGTTAATATGCAAAAATATTTCTCAGTAATACATTTCCTATAGTCAAATATGATTTAAAAGCATTTCAGGTAGTAACAATAAAAGTTTTGGTTTGCTACAACAGTAATTACTAGTACATAATAACAAGTGAACAAAAAAAGCATCATATTGTTGATAACTCATGATGGTAATAAGCTAAAATATAGCTAAGTATTAAGTTCCAGAGGAAACCGCAAGAACTTAATGCAATCAATTCAATAATATTGAATAATTGCAGCTTCACAAAAACAGCTGAGCATCATGTCCCGGTTTCTTTTAAGCCCTCAACACAAAACTGTTCATCAGTCAGAATCAATAAGTCATCATGATCAGTTTCTTTGCTGTGTACCCCTAGTTCAGTTAGCAGCAGACATGTTATGAAACTATTTTGTTATAAAATAATATTAAAACATAATTCAATAGTTTGCTTTCTTTACCATTTCTAATGTTCTACACTACGAAGCGACAGCTGACCACGGAGTCAAGAAATATCGAAGAAGAATGTCGAAAATTTTGTACTAACTTTTTTGTGGTTGTGAATATCAAAATATTCCCCTCATTGTCTTTTATGTAAGTGCGTAATACTTCTACAAGAAAAACGTCACGAGCATACGCTGGACAGATAACATAACGTTGATCTAATGTCGACACCGTCACCTGAGGCGCACTCTCTTTCCATATCAATAGGTTCTGAAATATAATTTCGACAGTAAGTCACAATTATTATTCTCAGTCACCTTGAATATTTGAACACATAAAATACCTTTGTATTAGAGCTCACCTCTTTATTCAATGTTAATAGCTCATTCTCGGTAATTTGTTCAGTAATAGTGGCCGAGAATAGTAACGTTTGTTTTTTGGCTGGGAGTATTGTCAGAACTTTTGTCAGGTCATCGTCGTATGAGCCACTCAATAATCTGAAACAAAATCTTCTCATTACTATTCATATCTACACTCAATGATTCCAGTTTTACAAATGGAAAACAAACATACATACATGGTAAATGGTCCAAGTAAATTTATTGGATTTTTTCAGTAAAGCAAAACACTCCAAAGGGGATGTGTTTACAACACAAATAAGAAAAACTGGACAAAACTGTTGAGTTTGACTGTAGTATTTGGAAAAGCAAACCTGGTGTCGGGATAGAGTGGTTAGCTTATATCCAGTAATGAATTCAACACGGCAAATAGGTTAAGTTTAAATCTTTTCAGTCATTTAAAATTGAGTTATTTAACTCTTCGAACGTTTTACTACAATACCTAGGATATTTTAGAAAAAAATATTTATAAGTTTTCTTTTATATGGGATTCTTCACATAACTATAGTGAGGTACAAGATACATTTCGGCCTTGATGTAGTTAGCTTTTAACATTTCCTTTTCTGTGATGTGTATTTAATGCACATAGCTTCTAACAATTGAAATATCTCTATACATATAATAAATACTGCATTTTGATTTTAGGTATTCCTCCGTTGTACATTTACGCATTCAATAACATAATAATAGTAATAAGAATAACATGCCATTAGGCACAGCAGGGCTATTTTGTAAAAATCCGGGATAAATTTACCAATACTATAATACGTGTGCGAGTGTGTTATGTACATATTCTGAATTGTCCAAGTGGATACAATGGCCAGCGGGGAACACCGAACATTTTTCACATTAGCTCACATATGAATGACAACATGTGAGACAGAGGCCCAGTCGCGTCGTTTCTTTCAAGATTGCGCGAGACGAAAAGTGTCTAACGCAAGCCAGTAGCTTTCGAGCCTACGTTTGAGGTAGTCTGCTAAGCCGTTTGTCGTCGGCCGATATTTTTTCATGTTTTCGGGGATACAATTTTAATTATTACTTCATGTCGACTATGTCGTCTTCAACTTTAATAAATTTAAGCAATGTATGTAAATATTCTTATTTTTCCGGCTATCAATCACTTATAATCAGTCATAAATGCATGATGTGTAATGAATACACTCCACCGTAGCGTGCGGATTTATTTTACATAGTATGGGAAAGGTTAACAAAAATAAAGTACATGTGACAAATATATTTTTGTTATGATTCTGATGAAAATTGTTTAAGCAGATATTCTCAATCAAACAAATATCGCACAATATTCTTAAGCTGTTACTGACAGTTGTTGCCAACATTAATTGCCAACATTAAACAATAAGAATAACCAGAAGATTTAAATTCAATCTTGAATAAAATATATTCACAATATATCCATGAATATTATTGACAAATTATCAGTCAGACTATGTCAAATAAATGGTGATACAAAAGTGAAAAATATATCGGCTTTGAAGCTTGCAGCGTTAGTGAAATATATATTGCATTTCACAAAACAAGATCAGATGGAAAAATAGACCGTAATTCAAATATATTAAATCAAGAATTTCAATTTTGCATTGATAAATAAAAACAAAATTAAAAATAAATAACTTGCCTGTCTGCTTCATCAATGACTAAATACTTAATTCTCTTCAGAGAGAAAGTGTCGCAGCCTGTTATGTGATCAGCTAGTCTTCCTGGCATAGCCACGACAATATGCGGTCTCCGTGAAAGAGCCGTTCCTTCAATCACCTGATCGCTTCCACCAGTTACAACGCACACGCGAAGATTCAATGGCTGCCCAAGTACAGAGAACTGTTCTCCAATCTAAAAATAATATTAACAATCTCCCCAATTAAAAAATTCCATACAAATGTGTAGTTTGTGACAAATGAATTTAGAATAATATAATGTCACCAGCCCAAGCCAGTGATACTGGCAATTGACAGCCGTGGATATGAAAGAGATGGCATACTGCTTGAGGTAACATATTTAAGGAACTAAACACAGAAGCCGGTCTCGTAACCGAGTGGTAACACTCTAGAGCAATGGTCACCAAACTTATTATGCCCATGGACCACTTCTTAAAGAAAAAACCTGACCATGAACCCCCAAGTTACATAACTGTAACAACTGTAAAATGGAAAAATTACAAATTTAATTTTGATGGCTTGAATGGTAAATAGTGATATAAAAATAAAATATAAATAAAACATTTTTATATTTAAAATATGATGAGGTTCATAACTGCACTAAATCCACGTTCTACTAAATAGGATGACGGGAAAACAATCAACAGCCTCTGTACAGTGACCCATAATGCAGGAAATAAAATTGGTATCGGTTTTTGTAACCGGAATTTGTGTTATCTTGTTCAAACATTGGTTTCCGCTCCTCATTTGTGGATAATTCAACAAATTGCTTGCGTATTAGTAAGTGGCTTTGCTTGCAAAAGGGTCCAACACCGAAAAAATCGCTACCAAATTATTTATTGCTATTTAATTCAACATTCATAATAATGAAAATGTATCACAAATACTTTTTTATATTAGACCTTTCGCAGACCCCCTGACGTTTTCCACGCACCCTCAAATTATTTTTGATTTGGGGGTGCGTGAATAGACCCCTTCAGCGGTCACAAAGACCCCCGGGGGTCCATAGAAACCACTTTGGGAAACACAGCTCTAGAACTTGGGATCTACACTGGGTAAAGGTTTGTTTTCGTGGACATTGTCTAAAAATGCTTTTTTTTCACCTAACACTGCGCGAAATGATAATATATAGGTTAGAATAGTCTTTTATCAAGCTAAATATGCTCAATAACCACGAAATGAAGCATTATAAGACTGGTTTATCGCGTAATAGTTGCATATGTCAAACTTTATTTTCCCAGCCATGTTGGTTATAAAATCAGAATTGCCAACCTAAAAACCAAACATATTCATGTGTACATGAAACCAATAAGAGACTCCGTGAGAGGCGGAATTCACGGCGCCGTGAGAATCCGCCAAATTAATGTTTGAGAGTATAAAAGTTAATAACAATTATATATTCTAACACATTTAAATACATAATTTAATCGTAAGCATCGAATTTTACGTTGAATATCGCCGGCAGACGAAAACCAGATACGTAAAAAAATAAAGATAGTTGAATATGTAGGAATATTAATTTAGTCTCTTATTGGTTTCATGTACACATGCATATGTTTGGTTTTTAGGTTGGCAATTCTGATTTTATAACCAACATGGCTGGGAAAATAAAGTTTGACATATGCAACTATTACGCGATAAACCAGTCTTATAATGCTTTATTTCGTGGTCATTGAGCATATTTAGATTAATAAAAGACTATTCTAATCTAATTATCATCATTTCGCGCAGTGTTTGTGAAAAAAATCATTTATAGACAATGTCCACGAAAACGAACCTTTACCCTACACTGTCACGGTCAAGGTTTTGATTGTACGCTTTATAAGATTGATTTTTCAATTTAAGTATGGATTTGTATCCAAAGACATAGATGTCTGTGATGCATTCATCAATTCTCATCTACCTTATCTGATCAAGAAAAAAGGGGAAGTTTATAAAATCTATCTGAGAACTTTTAAGTCTCTCACCTGATGTGCCAATTCATGAGTCGGCGTCAATATAAGTGCAAATATACCATATGGGTCGTCAGATAAGTGTTGCAATATAGGTAAAGCAAATGCAAAGGTTTTTCCAGATCCAGTTTTAGCTGCTCCTATACAATCTTTTCCATTTAAAACATCCGGTATGCATCCCACTTGAACGGGAGTAGGGAATCGTATTCCTGTAAATTATATATTTATTAATACAATTATCAATTAAGGACAAATGTAGTATTACATGTGTGATTCGTTGACTTGAAATTACAAATTCAATACTGACCTAGAGTTTCGCATTGCTTTATGAGCCATGGCTTAATTTGTAAGGCTTCAAATGAACTAGTTTCAGATTCGGAATCCATTTCACAATAATTTTCGTATTAAGTTATGCTATAAACTGAAAACAAATAACACTAGTACTGTACATTTCTTCTTTTATTTGACATTTTGAGGTTAATAAACATTCGCACATGACAGCCGACAGAAAGTATATTAGTCTATGCATAAAGCATGCTTTATGCATAGAGTAATATACTTTCATAGACAATACACTATAGCATAAAGTGACTCTATGGTCGACAGTATAAAGCTGTTACCCGACTACAAATTAACTATTCCCAGCAGATCAAGTATCAATTTTTTCAAATCAAAAAGATTATCTTGAACATCCACTCGACACATCCTATCCTAAAAACGGGGCGTAGTGAGAGCGATTGGCCAACAATTATTCGTGTCTTAGCCCTATTCTGTTCGAAAAAAAGAGGTTTAGCAATTGATTAACATGCAGTTCTCGAAGAAGAAAAAACTTTTGTTGAGATACCTTTATTAGGAGGCCATATGCTCTACATTGGGAGTGGACATAGTAAAAAAATCACCCTTTTCACGTAGGCAAGTAAGTTTACTTCACATGTTTTACTTATATTCTTCTTTGGTTAAGGACTGATGTATTCATCAGAATCCAAATACCTACTCAAATATGGTACCAAAGAAATAACGTGCACTTCCGTCATCAATGAAGTAATTTATTATCGGACTATAACGAAACGTTGTTGAGTTCTGCTATCAGCCGGAATAGTCAAAGAAATATCATCTTGTCCTTCAAAAACTGTACATATCACTGAAATAGATACCGTGGCTAAGTATTTATACTACTATCTATAATATAGTTGAATAATAATTACTGTCTACTAACAAATTAGGTATTTTCATAATATTATATTTAGTACCATTTTGCAAACGTTGTAACAATAATTTTTCTTCTTGTTTTTGTTTAGTTTTGTATATGTTTTTTGTTTTTCTTTTTAACTAATTATAACGATCCGATTATATAATAATAAGACTGCAAATACTATAACAGTATTTCAAATGCAATATTGATACCAGCGGAAAAATTTACATCTACTTTTGTTGATTTCAAAAACATAATATTGAACATATATCAATAAAATCATGACAATATTGTGTGGAAAACATGGTTTGTACTTACAATTACAATTTGAGAATGTTTTACTTGTGTTTTCAACAAATAAAACATCTTTTCAACAATTTATTTGTAGAGCTGCTTACGAATGACACACTTTTGACAGATCTAAATACAAAATGGTGGAGTTCGATATTTTCCGTTTTACGTTTTATAGCCCAATAGAGCTAGCAAATTTCCTTGAAACGTTTTTTTCGATATATTTAAATAACTTTGAGTTATCAACTTTATACGGGACATGTGCGTAGCATGATGCAACAAGATTACATTATTAAGTCATGCTCAGCCAAAAGTGGAGTTAGCAACTTTGCTGATAAAGGTGATGAAAACAAGGCGGTGAGAGCAATAATTACCATTTTTAGAATCAAATAGGATTTGGGTGTGTAGGTATGAAAATATAATCAGCTAACTACCAATCTTTTCCTAACTCCATCTTTATATTCTTACCTTCTTCAAAATAAATAAGAGTTTGGGTGACACTAATTATAAAAAGTCTTCATAAACACAAATTCTGTTGTAGTAGTCCGGATATTCGACATTGGGAGTAGGATGTGGTCAGCAAAAAAAGGTAAATACTATTATATATAGGTATCAGTGAATTTTTGACAGTGCAAATTGAAACGCACATTTTCATAGACTATTTCGCTTTATTTTGAAACATGCACATTTTATAGACATTTATAAAATCATTTCCTCTGATAGAATTTAATAAAACGTAACTTATTTATTGAATTATTCTATTTTAAATCTATTTTCAGGTTTCCAGTGAAGTTTCAAACATAAACAATATTATTATTCTGAAGAAAACGTACATACATAGTTAAAAATATTAATAGATGAAAATGACAAATCATTGTAGCAATGGTTGAAAATGCACTTAGTATTTTAGTCATCGTAATACAATGAAAAAGTTAACATAATTTTCATGTTATCCATATAAAAAAGTAACTAATCAATATTTTGTATATTTTATGTGTAGCAGTATTTTTAATGTTATGATGTTTTAATTATTAAATATTGCAATACAGTAATTAATTGTGTGTGATTGGAATAAATGTAAGTTTTACAAATAATTAATAAATATTTACTCTTCAAAATCATTCATACACATATTTTAATAAATTCAAACAAATATTTCAAATGCAAATAAAAAGGTTAGGGTTATAGCAGCCATTAAAAAACGATGATAGTGTAGAACAATAATTATTAGAGATAAATGAGTAATACAAAAGCTGATTAAACTTTGTACATGAAGTATTTTGCAAAGGATGTATTTTACAATAAATTTTAAGTATTGATATTATATCTATATATTTTATTACAGATGTAAAATGAGTACATTAATTACTATAATGTACTGGAAAATTTACATGCTCTCCTGTTGGTCAAACATAATTATTGATACATGATTTTATTATATTGATAGGATCAAGAGTAATGTTCACTAATCGTTTTATAAACTGTTTGGAGTCTGGTTTATACCATTAGTGGTTTTATCAAAGATTTGACAAAAAAATGCTTTAAATCTTAAACATAAAAATAACCTTCAAAGAAATAATAAATGTTCACAAAAACAACATAAATAGTTAGCATTAAATGGACGGATTCTTATTTTTCATGCAGAAAATTATAATATTTTGTTGTTACACAAATAAGAATAAAGCATTAAATATTAATTAAAAGTAATCCTTTGAAATACAATCGGTCTTTTTGTGAAATGCATTCATTATGTGTGTCAAAAATGAAGTCAGTTCAGATGAAATGTGTATTTATCCACGTAATTTAAACTCGAGATAATTGTAATTGTGGATAGAAATTGAACAGGAATGCAATTCTTTTGTAGATGGCCATGTTTAATCTGTATTGTTTCAATTGTTGCTACATGAAATTATGATGTTTCAATTTCTAATAATGACTGATTTGAGTGTCAAAACGTATCCCATTTATCATGAAATTTATGTACAACAGTTTAAAATGTTTGATAAGTTACATATTGTGTGGGGTAATGAAGAAAATCAGTCAGTAGAATGGGAAATGTGTATTGCATAATTACTACTATAAATCAAAGATTAGCAAATTAAGAATCATGGTTTGGTGACATTTAAAAATAATGTTTTCATCAACTCTGACATTCAAACAGGTTTATTAATCATCATCATTTGACGAATCTATAAATGATTTTAGCAAGAAATCTTTAAGCTGAATGCATATTTTACAGTTCATTGCCAGTTAAATTTAGTTGTATCTTTTTTATCAATTTAATAAAAATTAAAAAATGATAAAACTACCTTATTGAAAGAAAGATAATTTCAATTGAATTAATGTTTTAATAAATTGTATTAAATTTTACGGATACATCATAATTTCTGAATTGAATTGTAGACCACATACTTACCGTCATTATTTCAATTTTGTGGGATACATAATATTTTTTATAAAACCTGTTAAAAGCATATTTAATGATATTCAGGTTGAATGATCATATAATATTTATGTCTGTAAAGATGAATTGCATAACTTAATTTTTAGAATATTATTCGGTAATAAAAATGTGGTTTAGGTGTAACAGATGTTGGAAAATTTATGACTAAATATACTTATAAAAACGTTTCAACTTCCTTGAAACCATCCAAACACACCATTTTAACAGTTAGAGTTAACTGTCATTCTTTTAAAGAAGATATATTATTTTCTCTGGCACAATTATTACTTTTTCCAAACATTTGAACAATATTACTAGTAAAAATACAATACAATAATATCTATCTATAAGCAAACTCTCTGAGTTTTTGTGAGGCTTAAGAATATTTAAATATATCTAGAATTCAGATAGCATAATTAAATAGTATGACCGTTATATTTTTTTAAATATTCTATTGCGAAATTACAAAATAATTTGTTTTGCCGATACAGCAGATTAAAAATAAAACTAGACGAGTACGGTTAAACCAGGCAACAAGGAAAACAACGATATTTACACAACTTGCTTATATTAAATGATATACTATATTTTATGAAATAATCTTAACTAAATGTCATTCATTAGGTATTTATAATAGATGCCATCTACTAATGAAATAATAAGGTAGCAGAAATTTGAAATATTGTTACAAAATAAACTGATCTTGTGCCTTCAATATTACATTTTATTTATTTTGTTGTATAATAAGTTGTTTGTTTTTCTTAAGAACATAAAAGAGGACACTGGTTCTTCAACTCGACAAATATCTTGCTGCTCTAATTTTCAGCTTGAGGTGGCAGCTGTACAGTAATATTATCCATAAATAGGGCATGGTTTTTATTAGTAGATTTTATACAAATTGTCAAATTAAGCATCAAAGCTTGGCTTTGACTGACATGTTTACAAATTTGAACCACACAAAGTGACCACACATATTAAAAAAATATATACTTCACATTAATGAGTAAAGGCAGTGATTTGTTCAAAAATTTTAACAGACTTGTGCACACTACTGAGTTCTGAATAGGCAGAAGCAAGTAAATGAGCACTTATGACACACAATTTCACACATCTTTAAGCAATGAATCATTTGATAAATTTTGTTTTCCTGCCTATTGGCAATGCCTTTATATTTGTAAAAAGATTTGCTAAATTAGGGGTTTTTTCTACCCATTTTAATTATTTGATTGATGAATCTTTTTATTATAAGTCAACCATGCCCTAATCTACAATAGAAAATTTATCGTGTCCATAAAATTAAAGACAATACGAACTTCACAAAAATTAAAGTAATGTGCTATCATTGTTGAAGGTAAATTTACACAATAAAAATGTACGGTTCATTAAAAGGTACAAAGGGAATTCAAGGATTAAGATACCAATTTACAGAATTTGAAGAAAAATATTAATCTTTAAGCGGCTTTACTATAAACCCTCAGATATCAGTAATATATATTTCTACTACTTTTCACCACAATTTATGTAGGTATAAGTTGCCTCGTAACTAAAGAGTAATATTATTTTGTATACAAATTATAAACTAGATTGCTGCAATTTAAATTATTGTATTGCACAGATGCAGAAGGGTAGGTACTAAGATTATAATTTAATTTTATGGGTAGCTAAAATGGTGAAAAATGAAATAAAGAAGAAATAATATTTAAACAATTATTATAATACTTTGGGTACTATTAGGCCTGTTAAAATACAGATAAATCCCATTTAAGATACTTGTTTGATTAAGAAGTGTTAAATAATTGTCAGTCTCAATTGAGATGAACTTTCAGCAATTTTGTATACAATTAGTGAAAGTTTATGATCCTTATAAAAGGATTCTTTCATGTAATATAATATTATGAAATATTAAAAGTTAAAATTCATAATTGTAGGCTTTTATAAATAATATAAACAAATATAATATTATCTGTGCTAAACCAATATAAACAGAAGATATAATTATATTTTTTTAAGCAAAACATAAAACTTTAGAAAACAAAAACAAGTGAAATTGCATTTCATACACTTGGTGCCATCAACAAAAGAAAAACAAATAAAATAGAATTCCATTAGCTATAATAAATAGTCATTACTTTGAATGATATGTTTTCCGATTAAGATAATGGGCAATATTTAGTATTTTATGGAACGGAAAATAATTGGGATTTATGAAAGACTGGAGTGCTTCTCATATGATTTTTTTAAAGTTTAATTCCATCATAGTTGAAATAAAACAATATTATCACTACGATATTTAATGATGATCGTTCAGAATATTTTCTCCATTAAATTTAGGCACTCAAAATAGCTAATTTATGAATTTATTTAGAGGTGTATTTATAAATATTATTCCTATTGTTGAGGTAATAGTTCAATACCTCAATGACACAAATTTTGTCAAAATGTTAGATGTATAAAAACGACGATAATTAAAAAGCAGAGAAGAAAGATTTACAAATAACCAAAAGAAATAACAATGCTGTCGACCCTGTAAGATATTATTTGAAAATAATACGTAGATTTTTATAAAATATATAGATGTATGTTGTAGTGTTGGTAAACTTGTTCCCTACCACATAAATATTATATCAAGCTCAAAAATATTATTTCAATGTAAGCGGCAGTTCAAGTTCACTCGATATTATTAATGATAATTTATGTTAAAAGACACTTTAAATATTATTTTTTTACTTAAGACTATAACGAAACACTACTTTACAGATAACTTTACAATAAAAGGCATTTAAAATCAGAGCACACCAATCTATAAAGAAATATATGTGTAATTTGTAAATATATATGCTCAATATTTATTTATATTGTGCCAAAGACAAAAAAGCACTGAGATCTTTTGTAAACACTCATATCCCTTGTATTCTATTACATTTTGTTCTTAATCAAAATGGAAGCATATTTTTCCAAGAGCTTCTTGACTTTGAGAATGAAGTCGTTAGTCAGTCAAAATTCTACTAATCTTAAACACACCTCGATAATTCGCTTCACAAAATTGGTTGTGACATCAATCAACAAACTGCAGCCCCATGCATCGAACAGCTTTAGGTGAAATTTTATTAAATTAGTGTCATAGCTTCATTGGTCATTTAATCGTATTCCACCTTTGTCAAATAATATAAATTTGATTGTGTATTTCACTTTAGTTGATGTAACCACATAACAGAACAAAATGTGCATAATGAAAGATTGTCAGTTATAATACAGCTATTCAGAAGAGTTATTCAACACGGAATTGTTATGCTTAGACATTGTTCATTTCATTGGGAAAATAAGTCATTTCAATTTCCTGCAAGCTCTTCTAAATTATTGCCAAATCGAATCAAATAAATTCCCTGAATAATTAAGCCTTCACATGCTATCACACCTTTTCGGAATTCATTTCATATTATTAGTTGCTGTAAATCAGACTTCGGTGCTGTGTGTTTGTATTCTAACTTTCTTTTGGCTGCCATTTCGTGACAGCGTTGGGGAATGTCCAGAATAACCTGAAAAATAAATGAAAATATAATGTTAACTATATTATTGTCATAATATAGTCAGTATTATCGAGTGACAAAGTTTTACTTGAAGAAAAAAGATTAAAAAATATACTAATACATACCTCGATATTCTGTTCCGAATAAGAATGCAAAAACAAGACAAAATACAATTATTGTACTACTTATTATTGTCATAATCTTATAAAAGTTTCCAAAATACATGAATGTTGCATTTTTTCTGAAACATTTGCGGTTTGGGTTATTTACAATTTGAGCCTCATATCTTTGCTAATTCAGTGAAACCTCTCTTGCGTTATATTCTAAGCACTATTTTTATTTAACCAAAAATCGTATTTCGAATTGTTTATGAATTTTGAAATCATGTTACTTTAAGTGTGCATATTTAACTATTTAATTAGGATATTTTGGGTGATTTGAATTAGATTGAGGAAAGAGACGGCTTTGAAAATTACTAAAATGAATCGCAAAGCCATCAATTTGGTACTTTTAGAACTCAATGGAATACTAAAATTGATAACTGTTGTATAAAAATATTATTATTTGTGTATCTTTTTACACAGCTGAAACATTCATAAATAAATAATTATTGAATATTTCATGCTACATTGATTAGTATTGGGTAACATTTATAATATCTCAAATTTACTAACCCGGATTATGAATGCCCAGCCCTCCAGGAGCGCCTTCCTCCCTCGGGGGTCTTGGCTTCTTGAGCGAAGACCTCAAAGGTGATCTGGCAACTGAGGAACCGTCAACACTTAGCGATGTTACAGTAGTTGCCGTCGTATTCATCGAAGCTACGCTTCCGTGACCATTGTAGTTGTAAGGTTTGCCGGATGAATCTGTCATGGATATGCCTGTGTAAAATAAAAAAAATATGTCATGACATGTCAATTATAAACAATAATATATTGAAATAAGATACATTTTAAACATTACTACAATGCCATAATGACTTCTTAATCATGTATGTATCTCTAAGTCTGCAAATATTTTCATGATTTTTACATTAGTCTGATGAACGCACTGGACTTTACATGTCCAAGACTTTATCTCGTATTTCCAGCCAAACTGGAGAGAAACACTTGTGGATATATGCTTTAAATAATAGTTTAAACCTTTAGGAAGAGAAATTAGGCAACATATCATGAAAATGTCAAGTAGAACACAAGGAAATATATGTTTGAAAAGAGCTCTCGATATTCAGTCTTTCTATTTTCAGCTTTGAACTACCGATACGCAGCATTAATCGTCAGCCCTATGTATTACACATACTTATGCGGCTATGCACTTGCTTGTGTGCGTGTTGGAGGTGTATATGAAGACTGGCAACAGCCATTTTGCTTGCAAAGTCGTAGATTACATATTTTTCAGCTTCTTCATATTATTCGATTTATTTTAGCAAGAATGCGATGAGTATAGTTTAGTTCTTGATGTATTTGGGATAACTTAATGTATTTCATATAATTCTCAATTTTTTACTGTTGAAATTGATCAATTTTTAGTCATAGTGAGAATTTTAACAGATCGATCGACTGAAAATAAATTCGTGTGAAAACGGCTCGCGTTGTAACGGTTAATGAAACGCTATGAGCACAACTGCAAAGTTTGGTTAGTAAATAGTTTGATAAGTAATAATTATTAATATGGAATTGTTCCAACTATGAATGGTGTTGTTAAGGCTCTACTGTTTCAGAATTGAACAAAACGTTTCCAGCATTTATAGCACTCTTCATAACAATTATGTTTACGAAAATGGCAAGGTAAATAATGTCATACCACTTCTGGCACCGTCTCTGAACCCAGGATTGTTGATGGTATTTGCGTGTGGTTCACTCCCCTCTGCAGGTGCTGTGGGATCACCGCCGTCTCTCCGGGAGAACAGTGTGTCATACACTGACAATATGAAGAGTATGAAATTCAAAGCTATTGCAAGTATCTGAAAACAAGACATTTTAGGTATCTTAAAATTCTAGTAATATTAATGGTAAATTAAAGAAAGGAACCATCTATGCTACTTTTGTAATGGCATGAATTTGACGGATGTTATACCTATAATAGGTGACCAGGTTTGTCTTCCGATGCGGAAAATATGGACTAGTAATAGAGGATTTCTACAATATTGAACCCACCATCCTAGTAACTATCGCAATAAAATTATATTTGTCATGATTTATCTGTCTATAGCTTACAGCACAATGCGCCCTAGGGTAAACTGTATGATACGCAAACTGACACAGAGTTTGTGTGAGCGTAAATGTCGAGCGAATGATAAGAGATGGCACTGGCACTTGGTATTTAATATTACTAGAAGAATAATATTTGTTTTATAATTTCGTGAATTATTACAACGAAAAGGGTTATAAAAGATTGCACTTTGTCTTAGATAGTGTTCACTTGGTACACTTGAACTTTTATTTCGATAGTTTGATTTTTGGATTAGACAGTATTAACTTAGTACACTCAAACTTTGATTTTAATAGTTTCCACTTTATCATGGATTCTTTTAATAAAGTGAGTTAAGTTGTAGTAGTCTATGTTAGGGTTGGTCTGGTTTGGTTTGGGTAATGTATTCTAATGTGTGGAGTAAAGACAATATAGGCGTCCTAATATAGGGTATAAGAAAAAGTGATATTTCATTACAACTTCGTGCAACTATCGATTGCAAAGTGTGAGTCTTTATATTGAGTGTAACATATTTCTTCAATGTTAAAATATATTTTATTATGTGGGATCACTTTATTTTTAGTGAAAGAATTTGTTTTTTATGGAATGTATTTGTTATAAGTGAAAACTATATTTTATGAAAGTGAATATAATCTAAACAAAATTGCATTTAATTGTAAACCTAGCAAAAATAGATACGCTCGTTCCTAATATAGAGAGTTTGGGATATTTGTGGAGTACTGTGTATATTTTAAAATTACATATTTTGAAATGAACGATTCTAACTTAATTACTCAATATTTAGTTTGTAGACATGTATAAAACTGTGTTTACACTAAAGTATGTTTGAGAACTACATGATAGTGTGTAATGGAAAGATTCTGTGAATTGAGATAATTATATTCACTATCCAAATGACACCGCAAAGATGTTGAATGCAGTTTATTCAGTCCTTATAGTCACTAAGTTGGCATGACTGACAGGTCCAACCGTGACTTAAACCGACTTGAGTACTATAATTCTGCCCTTTCATTGTCCATCTCTGGATTCTTTCAGATGTTGTTAGCATCCTGCACTTCATTGTCACATTGAACAAAGAGGTATGTATAGCATATTTTTGGCCAATTGGTCTGCCCACAGATTTAACAAAAAGGTAGAGTAGGCACTGTTGAAAACTTTACCAGGATACATGACTTGTGTATATGTTAATTTAATGATCAATAATTATGTGAATGACTTAACATTTTGGGTTTCATAATTTTGGGTTGAAGAGTAAAGTTATACCACATATTTAGGTCTGTGGGTTTGAATACTTCCATAACAAGAGAAAATGACATTTAATAACATAATATTATCATAAATTTGTAAAATACCTCAAACCATTTTGATATTCAATGAAACTAGTAATTAAAAAAAAAACACAGAAGTATGTGTCATATAACGTTAAATTTGGAATGTTAATGGTGTTATGACATTCCTTGGTGGTGAGTTTACAAATCTGCTGTCAACCACAATATGGAAGGCAAAAATTAACATAAAATAGTAATATTCTTTTCCCATATATTAAATTAGTATATGTTTTACAGCTGATATTATAAAATTAATGAAAATTTATTTCGAAATTAATTTGAGGAAAATATTTGGCATTACAGTTCATAATTGCCAATTTGACAAATATTTTCAACATTTTGAAATCACAATAGATAATAAATCAATCGAGATTATCTGGAGGAGAAAAGACATCATAAAAACCTATGTCCATGATCTCAAATTAATATTGACAAAATCTAATGTTGATATCGACCTTGCCGGGGCTTGAACCAGAGACATTTTTTCTCCTCTGAAAGAGACAGACATTCCTTCCTTGCCGCACAAACTTACACATAAAGATAAAATAAAAATTAGCAAGCAGGCAACTTTTGCCCTCCCATCTGAAAAAAGCTGATCTAAGTAGCTTAAACCCATACCAATCTGATCGCTAGGGTAAAGCTCATACCTCTAGACCAGCTATACTCAACCTGCGGCCTAGCAAGCTTTTATGTGCATCCCGAAACAAAAAGCTCTTTCATTCTAAGTTTTGAATATCTTGAGATACATATTTTAGGACTAACGTTATATCAATAATGGTTTGTTGGATTAAAGAAAATCCCTGGCACCTAGAAACAGCAACTATAACACAATTCGCTGCATTGGGATATGATTATGCAAAACTATTTGATGAATTTGTAGAGTTTAAAAACGATACTAATCTGAAAGATTAAAGGAAAACAGCTAGGTTTACATAGATTTTTGGAAATTAGTCCCTGAAAAATGCATCAAAGTATATTTGTGAATCATCCTATTCCAAAATGAAGTATGCGAAAAACGTAATACAGGAGTCGATTTACCGATTCTCACCTTGATGACGTATTGAGGGAAGCATGTAGCATTTATAAACCCAATTGAATCAAACGGGTTTAAACCAATAAAGTTTTCCCTATATACATTTTTTTTTCGTCATATCAGTGTAGTCTTCAGGCCCGCGTAGCTTAGCAAACATACGTATGCGGCCCGAAGAAAAAAAAGGTTGAGTGTGGCTGCTCTGGAGCATCGAGGGCGATTTTGTATCTATTGCCTTGGGTATTGACAGAAGAAGATGAGTTTTTTTATTGTTGGTCAGAATATTAATATGAAATTATTTAACTGTGTCATCTTAAAATCGTCCTTACATACCATAACTTCCTGAACTCATAACGCTACCTACACAATAATTATTACTGTGTGGTGAGTTGTTCAGAATTAAATTTACATCGCAGCACTATCACGTAGGCTTAGGGATTTTTTTAATAGATAGGAAAGATCTAAACTTACTTGTAAATAGAAAGCTTCACCTCGACCTATAATGAAGCCTTGCGTGTCCTTTTCATCTATTTGTATTGCAAATAATCCTGCGGCGGCTATTGACAGTAATGCTGAAAAATTATAATTTAATTAAAAATAATTGTTTTGGGGATTTATTTAAAAATACACTAAATATTTAAAAAAAACCTTCTGTCAATATTGTGAATTGCTTGCAGGACCTTTCAGAATTTTTTTGGGCCAGGGTACTTGATATTTTTGAAGCCTGTAATTTTTTACTCACACAAAATTGAAAACTAAAATAAAAAGAAAATATCAAGTCATGATGTTTATTAATTGCATCACTTAATAAAATGATTAAATAGTTTATTTAAGATTGGATTTCATAGTCGTACATAACGAACATAATAATATGTACCCCTAGACTTATGAAACCTTTGGTAGGTGGCCCTTTTGCCTTCTCTCTGATATAACCTGACTACTTGAATAATTTTGTTTTGAAAACCTAACACAATACATATCGACGGTGTTTTGGCCAATTGATATAATCCTCAAAATTGAAATTCTTCAGGAGAGTGTAAAAACTGTTTTTATCGAAAACATTATACGGTGAGTTGCGTTATGAATCTTTGAAATACACTCCTGTAAATTCTCATGTGTGCAGATACGGGATTATACGTAAGGAGTGTGGATGTAATAGTGGCTTACATTTAGTGGCTGGGTCAGAAATTTTAAACCTAAATCCAAAGTAAAATGATATTTCCCTTCCAAAAAAGTGGTCAATTTATTTTTCTAATTTACATCATTTGGCCGAAGCCTGCTCTGTTGTCTTTAAAATGAGATCCAATCATTAACTCATTTTCGTATTTTTTGAGAGTTACATGAATTGGCTAAAACACCGTCGATTATTATAGTAGATTTTGAATCATTTAAATCATTTTTCATAAAAATAGAATTATTCATTAATAAAAACAATCTAATCATCATTTAAGTAACTTATTACGCAAAGCATAGTATTTGGTACTTACTTGCTAATAGGGCCAACGCCATCTTCAGCATGACGAGATACGTGTAGGGCATAACCACCTTCTCTCTTGACGCTACCATGGCCATTTGGACGACGGAGAGTACTCCAAAGAGTCCCAGCATTGTCACTCCAACGGCTGCAACTATGCCGGCTATATACACGGCCACTATGGAATAAGGAAAAAAATGTATATCATCATTTATATCAACACTTTACGATGAATTATTAACAAGGCAGCCACTCAGGCTGGAAACTATCTGCCCAAGGATAATTATTACCTCATCTAAATCTTTTACCAAGCTAGGAGGCCATCCATAAATTATAATACTATGATGTCAAAGGGGAGGAGGGTGTCTAAAATAATGTGATTATTTGTGATGGAGGGCTTCCAGTGTGGAGGGGGAGGTTCATGTAGAAATTTGTTGTTACAATTCCAACAAAATTACTATATAGAGTTTAGAAATTTGTAGTTATTCAAAAAATTATAAGGGTGCAAAATGGGGAAGGCGTCATATATTTTATGACGAAATGTTATAATTGAAAGGGTTGGGGGGAGTAAAAAATAGTTAAATATTTTATTATCAATTATGGATTATGGATGACCCCTTAAGTTACGGCAGTATAATTGCTAAATTTATATCATAAAATAAACAGTATTTATAAAATGTTGTAAAACCCTTTTATCTGTGTTACTGTTCTGTACTTAAAGATTTTATGTTTCTCCGGCTTAAATTTCCTTTATGTCTAAAAAGGATCGTTTAGAAATTAGATCAAAAAGAATTCCCGCAATACTTTTTTTTTACAATATTTTGATAGACATGTGTTTTAGTGACTAAAAACATGAATAAGCAAATAAAAATAACGATAGGCAATTTGACATTTTGACAGACAATGATGAAGACTGGCAGGTACTTAATATATGCGTCACTCAAACATCGTTTTATGAATAGATAATAATCAAGTGAAAATATACGAATTTTATGTAATTTATTTATGAGCTGTCCAATTTTATTCAATGTTAGACTTATTGATTTTCCTAATATATTGGTTGATGCATCTGTCTTCTGACACAGTGCCAAATACGGTGTATCCCCAATTCATCGTTTTTTAAAGGTCTGTCAAAAAAACGATGAGTTCCGGAAAACGATGAATGCAGAAAAGTCTTCAAACCAATGGTAGATGCGAGAAAACAACGAATGCAAAAGCGATAAATCAAGGTTCGACTCTTTATATATATTTTAAACAAAAATATTTGGCATTAAAGTTGAAAATTGCCAATAAGATAAGTTCAATAAGAATTTTTCAAGTCACTCGAGGAGGAAATACATCGTGATGTACACTATCTCATCAATCCAGCGGTTTGGACGTCTTTTGGGCATTCCTAGTTGATTACATAATATATTTGATGTAGTTGCTGTAATTTGAATTGATTTATTTTTTGGTTTTGTTTAACATAGATATACATACTTAAATAATACAATATAGTTGTCACCAAAGCAAGAACCTGTTAACTACAGGTGTGAAAAAAATGATCTCATGTATGTAATTGAACATTTTTTTAGTCTCTATGCCCAATGTAGTGGATATACTTTTATTGTTCTAAAAAGGCAAGAAAATGTCATAATAAATAACGTGATGAGCACGTTAAAAGCTTAAATCGAAATCGAATCCGCTTTGCGAAAAAAATTACAAACACAAAATAAAATAATTTTACGTAGTTAACATGTTCTTGCCTGTAGTCTTCATATTATAACATAGTTTTTTTTACCATTTGGCCGGAATCGCGCCACTTCTACGCCACATTTTTCACGGTTGTAGAGAAGCTTTTTACACATACGCCATGGCCCAAAGTAACCTTGGTCGTGGTTCGTGTTGTCAGCTGAAACAATGTACAAAATAAATATCAATATACATTATTAAAAAAATTAATTTCTTCAAGTATAATTACTTCTATTTATAATTGTGTTACAGAAGAATTTGGTGAGTCATTCATTTTGGATACCCGACATGAAGGGTGGTGGATGGCAAACGGAATGACTAATCATTGTAGCGGAGATTCTTTGACCACGACAAAAATGTCATAACTTTATTTCTCGTAATTACGCTCCAGCTGTTTCCAAAGCTCTCTTGGCGGCAGTCCATATTTTTTTATTGTATTTAATTTATGAAGCTGAAAATTGTTTATTTGGTTTTGAATTTAACCTTGTAATCTTACTAAAGAATATAATTTAATTTAAATAAAAATATATCTTGAAGTTCACGCTATAATGTCTAGGCAATCTTGACGGATATAAATTAGTTTACGAGGTCAAAAAATAGATGTCTCACGGTATATAAACATTAGTTTGTTTTCATAATAATCTTACTAAATTAACTAAATGTTCAAGGTGTATTATTAGCAAAAGCTTTGTTACATTAGCGCAAATTTATTTGTGATTTCTCCGATGAAAAATCTAAGAATGTTTGCCAATGGTTTAACCTTAAAGGGAGAATGAACAAGCAGACACTGAAGTAGAGAAAGAAGAGTTGTGTTTTAATTTCAAAATACAGTGTACAAAACGATCTATCGTTTTCCTCTATTGATCGTTCAAATTAAAAGACTGTTAAAAAAACATCTGAGCTTAATGCCAACTTCTGAACTGCATTGAAACCTAGCAGATGAATTTCGTTCATATATTCGGAAAAGCCGTTTCTTCAATCAGGGCTCTTCCAAGGATCTCGAGCAGACGTGAATCACGGCATATGAACAAGGTGCAAGTGTTTTGGTGTTTAAGTTTTGAAAATTGATGCGCACAGTGAATATTTTTAACATAGTCGTCTTGTAAATCTCACAATCCTAAAGCAGGCGCAGAGCAAACTGGTAAAGAGATGTATGAAAAAGCACGTCAAAATTCCGTTCCTTCATGTACCTGCCTTTGTGGTCGTCTGCTACACCAGCGCATCCCAAACTGGGGTCCGCAGGATTTTCGCAAGGGTGCGCAAAATTTTCAGTAGAAAGTACAAATATTTATTTGTAAATTTTTTTCTTTATGACAAAAAATCAGAGTTCTAGTATTTTCAAGAATTTTGGCTTAAGTGGGCAAGAGTATCCTTCTTTTGAAAAAGAATCCTCGTTAATCGCAACTTTTTTACGACTATATATCTATGTGAAACCGCATTTTCGTCATTACTTTTAATAAAAATAAGCACAGAGCATGCCTTTCCAAGGAGACTTTGGAAGAATCCTTGCGAGTTAGCATTTTTGACATTCAACCAGATATTGATTTGTTGTGTAAAAACATGCAACCGCATTCATCTCATTAAATTGTTTTGTCAGCACCATGCTATGTATTTTTTTATTTTATTTTTAAAATTTTTTTATAAGTGAGATACTACTTTTTGTGATAAAACATAAACAAGTATGTATTAATAGTCATTATTAATGTCAAATAAAAATTTTGATGCCTAAAATAAGCTTTTTTTCGGGGGTCAGCGGATTATTTTTTCAGATTTAGGGGGCCGTGGCATGAAAAAGTTTGGGAAGCACTGTGTTACACCACCGATCTAAACACTGTAGGAATCTCGTTGGATGAGGATCGGGCTAATGCAGCGGATCGAGGTGACGCGTCTATGTGTTTGAAATAAGCTTAGAATTGGAGAGACCATGGTGAGAAGAATGTTACCTTCATAATAATGTTAACTTTTTAAGATAATTTAGTTATCAACGAAGTAAAAAACGAAGCGTAGCGAGAGTGACTACCTCACATGTTGTTCTTAAAGAGCTCGATCTTTCTATAATTATCTTCTTAGAAAAAGAGGTTGACCGACTGAATAACAACCATTTAAAAACAGGTTGTGTTCAGATATTCTATACTCACAAAGAGTTTATATTTATGCTCCACATTGGGAGCGGAGATTGGTATAAAAAAGAAAAGTCATATACTATTTTATGATTCAGTGCTTTACCTCATTTATCGTTTTTTTCGGTAGGTCTTTGAAAAACGACATATCAAGAATAACTCTCGATTAATCAAAAACAAATGAAATTCATTTATTGTACAGATTTTTATTGTGATTCCAGTTTTAAACTTTTTTTTAAATACATTAAAAAAATAATGTTGAGATAGCGACAATTGAAGAATGCATTGAATAAAGAGAATTACAAAGAAAATACAATCGCTTCTTTTGACGTTGTATTCTGGAAACTAGTCACAAAAAAATGTAGAGCGTATTAACCCAATTTAAAAGTTAATAATAGACCAAAAATTAACCATGAAAAGTTTTTCTACGACTCTGACTTTGATTTGAAGATTAGTTCTTATTTTGAATGTCATCAATAAATAAATAGTTTGCCAGATGTAAAAAAGTGTCAAGCACTGAAACTATAATATATTATTATTTGCGTGTTATGGTTATATGCATCAAGAAAACAAAATATTACAGAGATTTAAAAGAAATTATTTTACTTCGAAAGTCACAGACAGTCAGCGGCCTAAATTTATGTTACTTATTTATAGTGTCTGACGAATTTAAGAAAATGACTAGATGTTTTTTTTAATATATCCACGTGCTATTTTTTCTATACATTTTCAAACAGCGAAGACTTTGATTTCATTATTACGGGAAAAATATTTATCTGGGGATTTTCTTAGATAGATGAATCATGAATAAACCATTTTAATCATTTAATAAATGAATATATTATATTGACCAATTGATGTAACCCTCAAAAAATACGAAAGTTAGTTAATGATTGGATCTCATTTTAAAGACGACAGAGCAGGTCTCGGTCAAATGATGTATAATAGAAAAATAAATTGACCACTTTTTTGGAAGGGGAATATCATTTTGCGTTGGTTTTAGCTTTAAAAATTCTGACCCGGCCACTAGATGTAAGTCACTATTGTATCGACACTCCCTACATATAATCCCGTATCTGCACCCATGATAATTTACAGGAGTGTATTTCAAAGATTCATAACGCAACTCACCGTACAATGTTTTCGATAAAAACAGTTTTTACTCTCTCCTGAACAATTTCAATTTTGAGGATTACATCAATTGGCCAAAACACCGTCGATATGTATTGTGTTAGATTTTCAAAACAAAATTATTCAAGTAGCGACGCTGGGGAGGGGAGGGGGCGAAAAGCCATTAGCCAAAGGCCCCAGATGTTTATGTCATCCAATCTTAAGCGATTAAAGCGTTTAATTTAGTGATGCAATTAATAAACATAATGAATTGATTGTTACCGCTTTGCAAGGGTGGGGGTGAATCGCTGCACTCTTATCCGAACAGACGGTTGGTCAATTTTTGTTTGCCAAACGTTACGTTGTCCTTTTAATTTGTTTTTGTATAGCGTGCCTTAACTTCTAAACTGTAAATCATTGTACATTCTTTGTATTGTAAGCCAAGTAACTGCATCTGATAAAAACAGGACAGAACTGGTGTTTTTCTTGAGTGGATGGCGGGATCTTGAAATCCTCACGAACCTTGAAACCCTGCCGGAATCGTTCGATTCAAACAGTGTTAGTTTTGCTATATACTTTTTTACCATCAGACTATTGCCTGTCTGGGTAGTATTTAGTATCAATATAAATAGTTACGCTTGAAGAGATGCATATTTTTGAGTTGTCGAAGAGGCGCCGCGAATCTGTGCCATTCCATCCGGGTGGATGCAAGTCTAGTTACCCATAGCTCACTTGCCAATTCAATCGAAATAAATGAATTATTAATAATATTTAGGTCATGTAAAATAAATCAAATAAAAAATCATTAAGGAGTAATGATACATATCAATTTGATTATATTGTTTTGTGCAGTATCCATATATTGGTCAAAGATCATTGATGTGATGACCAAACATTTCAAAATCATTGAAGGTAAGACAATGAAAATATTTGACGTGCACCACCACATAGAGGTTATTTTCAATTCTTTTTTGGCGGTTGGCTTTTAATTGCGGGGATTATATTTTTAATTGAAATAAAGCCACAATATACTAACTTGTTCATAGCACGTTTGGTGAAAATTTCAATGTATACAAATTTGTTCCATATTGGTGCTCATTCGTCGCTTTGTAAAATATTTACTGACTTTATCAAATAAAAACTGTTTTTCGATACGAAGTAATTTCCAGTGGGGCTATGCAAGTGAGTTTCGAATGAAATAAATAGTTCAGTGCACAATATGAATTTGCATACTGCACAATCAGATGCCGGCATGTCCCATTCACCGCACACTGTTTCATTCATTGACTGCAAGTGGCCAGTCGGCCGGCTTATTTGACCGACATTTCCCCATAATTATTATTTGCAAGGTCTGTGCGACCCGAGTACGCAATCGCGTAATTCGCGCAATGAAAAATGGTCACGAAGCATTTATCTAAATCAATAAGTATTTTCTGCTTTTCTTTTTGGACCATATACGCTCCGAATGTGGAGCATATGGCCACCACGCGGTATCTTCAAAATTCTCTGACATGCTCCAATCGCTTTGCTTCCTACCATGATTTCACAGCATCCTTCAGTTCTGCTGGGTAAATCCTGTTGATAGTACCTAGACGGGGAAAAGCTTGAGCTATTACAGTGGTAAATGATTTTTTACAAACATCCATGTAATTGATAAAAGTCTCTAGTTTGAATCATGGTCTACTTAGCGATCAATTGGGGCAGGATGATCCTGGCAAGGTCAATTTAAAATTTAGATATTCTACACATAAGTAAATATTTTTTGGTTTATTCGCGGAAGGAGTGAAAAAGTCCATTGCATCAAATGATGATAGGAAGGCTACTGTATGCTGTAACTTTACCCAAACGCGTTTGGCAGGTCATCCTATCGCTACGAAAACCCTAAATATAATGCGAATGCTTTTTAAGGTAAAACATATCGTGCTATATTCGAGGGCTAATGGAGAATCAAAATATATAAATCGTTTTTATTTTTTGACCTTTTTTACCATATCCGCTCCCAATGTGGAACATATGGCATCCTAATTCAGGTATCTCAACAGACTTTTTTCTACGAGAACTACTTGTTACTCAATTGCTAAACCTCTCTTTTTTTCAAAGAGAATAGGGATATAAGGATGGGCCTAGGACAGAACTAATGGTTGAATAATCGCTCCCTCTACACCCCCCGTTTTTAGGGTCGGATAGGAAGTGTTTATGAGTCACTAACGTTAAACTGAAATGGAGAAAATTCCTAGACACCAATTCAAAGAAAGAAAGAGGTATGTTAATAATGTTTATATGAAATATAGAAAGGATTTTTTTTCCATTATATTATATTTCAACGTATACATAGAATCTGAAACTATAATTGTATTGTGTTCTACAAAAACATGTGTATTTTAAAGAAAACATATCACAAGAGAAATGGAAAAAAAACACC
The DNA here is from genome assembly GCA_022494535.1 of Himalopsyche phryganea. NCBI lineage: Eukaryota > Metazoa > Arthropoda > Insecta > Trichoptera > Rhyacophilidae > Himalopsyche > Himalopsyche phryganea. The sequence continues at coordinate 90,652 of JAGVSL010000060.1, read as the reverse complement.
GACTTGTTTTTATGTTGCAAACTGTGGAGACTATCAATATCGAATCGTACAATGACACACCATATTTTGAAGCACGTATTCTGGGACAAACCACATGCCCTATTCATTGTTCAATTTGACATATCAAATCGGGTGACCAATATACGTATATAAAATTGTTAACCGGTACAAAGAAATTGGTTTATTATAATAAATTCATTAGATAGAAAATGATGTAGAGGTGGACTGTTTTGTGGTTTCTTCAGATTAATAATTGCGGTTTTAATAATAGTACAAAAAATCGAAATGTAATTGGAAAATAAAATAGGACGGATGCAGCGGTGTGTTGCTAATACGTTAACTAGGGGCTCGCTTAATCTTAGAGCTATTCGCGGTGTTCCGGGGAAAGTTATTATATTATTATGTTTCCGATGTTTATCTCAGTCGAAATGAATTGTTTTCTCTCCCGAAGTATAGAAATGTCCCATGCCTATAGCGTGATTATTGATTAAGAAATTTAATAAAATGAAACATTAGTCAACAAAACAATCTTTAAATTTGAATTGTTAAGATTTTGTATACTCCCATGTATTTTGGAATGATGCCCAAAGGCGAAACCCGGGTCGTTAGTGACAAAATACATGGAAGATGGAAGTGTACAAAATCTCAATAATTCAAATTTAATATTTAAATTCCATCAAGCACCCTCAGTCGATGTCTTAAATTATAAAACAATCTTTCTTAATTTTTATCTTCTAGAGAAGATAACTAATAAATAAACAGAGGAGTTTGTCGAAAGGAGACAGCCATTGACATTAATGCTATAAAAATCAAGTTTTCTGCAAGTAGCGAACGTGTTGTCACCCTAAATATTAGGTAATAAATTGTTAAAATATGTGCCACTACATTAATAGCATAGCATAACCGGTATGCAAACAGATGAGAGTTGAGTCGGATGGGGGCATTTATAATTATTATGTATTGCTATTGTAGTTAAATATCTATATCTATTTAATATTCCAAAATACACGTAGTAACTTTTGGTTTGATTGCAGTTATTAATAATAATATATACTCCTTATACTGACAGCAATCTACTGTCGGTAGGTTAGGAAATTTATTCCTAAATTGTATTATTACAGAGGTTTAATTTAAAAATAGAGCGGCCGACGACCAGTGAGAAAGTATTATCGTTCGTTTCTGCTTACGCTATGGCGCGTTCTGCCCTTGTCTATGCTTCGGTTTTAGTATTTCCATCTCGTCTGGGCTGCCATCCGTAATGATTAGTCACCCACAGAAGAAAGAATTGCCATACATTCTACGCGTCGAAAAGAAATCTTAATGGCGTCCGTCGACGATAAAACACGACACCCAATTTTGATCATTTTGCAGAAGAGTAAAATACAAGTTTGGAAAATTATCGATTTAAAATAGATATTTACGAATTTATTGCTAATGGAACTTTTTGTTTCACTTGTTTATGAGAAACTGTGTTTGTTTCCTTACCCATTATAAGATTATGATCTTTACGGGATATGCCCGACATGCATATTCGTACCAAATTCTATTACTCTGAGTTTCTTAATCTATATTTTTGACGGTCCACGCCTCCTAGGAGTATTTAGGCGCTAAATACACAGTTTTAAAACAAAACTAAGATATCATTTTGAAAATAGCATGCAGATATCAGAATGTACTGTTGCCCAATTTGGCCATGATAAAAATTCGTCAAAAATAACCTGTAATGTATTCAAAATATTGTCTTCAGAGATATTGAAAAGCTATCCAACTAACTGAATTACTTAAAGAGGAATAAGCACCATGGAAAGGTATGTGATTTCTATCTGATATCCTAATATCTGATTTAGATTAATCATCACTATATGCCGATTGGACAAAATCGTTTTTTAATATAAATTGATCTATAACTAAATATCCTGGAAGGTGAGAATTCAATTATCATTTATTTTGTAGTATTTGATATTCTGGTATATGGTAAGATGTAAAATCCATTAGCTAGTTCGATCAGTCGGACTCTAAAGGTAAATTGTTCATTGCCATTATTTGCAGGAAGTGGTTTGCAAGTACTTACAAATTTAATTGTACCAATCAATGATTCATGTAAGTGTAGAGCATAGGTCGTCAACATATTTCTCCAATATTTTTTTAAATCAATACTGCGGTTGAGTATGAAACATATCATCAAAAATTATTGTGGCACAGTTAAATAAATATAATATAAAATGTACTAGTAATTATTACCTAGATAAAACCAAAATAGAGTTCGCTAGCAAAATACTGTTGAAAGTTGACAATATCACCGTGGATGGACCCTCATATATCGCCCACAAAATAAAGTTCATCAATTAAGTTGATAATATCACAGTTGACCTAGAAATGGCAGCCAGAATGATATGTGTAAATTTCACGTCGCTTCTGTTCACCGTTTGGGAAAAGTTCTTGTAACAGTCACCCAAGCAGACTGACAGATTTACACGTGTATTTTCTGCTATAAAGTATAGGTGATATGACCTATATCACACGCGTGGTCGCACACTAGGATCACGACAATCCCAAAAAACTGAATATCGAAGACGAGTCACTCTTAGAAATGGATAGATCTGGAGGTAATACCACCGTATGTACCCCATCAGAACTCTTGTAGTAGTTATGACGTCAAATACCTGGTTTTTAAAGTTAGTTGAAAACGAACAACTTTGAACGTGTAATGGAAAAAGGTTCAATTTTCATTTTTTTATTAGTAACGAGTTAAAAGTTCCCCGAATACTTGGTACTCTCACACATCTCGATCAAATTAGTGTCATAAATATTCATTTATTTATGAACTAGCTATCAAAGTGAAATAACGTACTAAGACGTTGGAACTATTTCCATTTATAATCAAACTCGACTGAATATATTGATTCTATCAGTCGAGATAATTTTCTGGCACTTGTGTTCACCGTCGTAGAAGTGTGAAATCATATCAAGTGTAAAATTAAGATCACATTTTTGACACTTTCACCCTCTCTTAAAAGATAGTAGCAAATTTCTAAATTTTGATTTTATTACTGATTAGCAATGGTATTTTTATGATGTACACTAGCGTAAAACAGCAGTTTTTGTATTCCGATTATTTTAATCTGATAATAAATTTACGATATTATTGGCAATACGTTAAATTTACATTAAAAATAACGTCTACATCTTTAGTGCAATACTGTAGTATCTGCATTGCTCTCCTTTTACAATAATAATTTACTATAGTTTGGTAGAAAATGAGCAAATAATATTCTTTGATTGCCACACTAAAGTCTGTTTATCTCAGAACAATGAAATTTGCAGATACTACTGTTTTACAATAAGGGTACGATGCTCTCCTGCAGCTGTTGGGCTATCGTTCGTTTGGTTGCAGGATTACGTGTTTAAATCCCGGAATGCAATCATTTTTACCCTGATTCGATTCAGTTTTATATTCAAAACGCCTGATATAATATGATTTCGCATCCGATTCTGAAAACGAGACACAGAGAGAGTGAGTATTTTCTTATTAGTTGTCATACTTTTAACTAAAGTTGAATGTTGAAAATAGCACAGCTGATGTAGAAATGGGAACCAGAATGACATATGAAAATGTCACGACGCTACCGTTTACCATTTGGGAGAAGTTATTGCGACAGACATACAAACAGGCAGACACATTTAATTTCTGTTTCATAGTAAAGACTTGGTGTTCCCAACCAGTGGGGAATTCTCTCTTGGAGGTGAATTTTAGAGTTACATGAGAAATTGCTGCGGTTTATTTTCAATAAAACTACCCATATTTAAAATACGTCTTTTGAGTTAGAATTAGACTATCTTGGGCAGGGAGGAATTATATTCTAAACGTTGATGTGAAGGGAAATGGAGCAAAAAAGGTATTGCTTACTTAAAGTGCAGCGAAAAATATTTAACTATTAATTATGTTTATTATTCTCTCAATATTATATGCATTCTCATGTCGTATCATTTAAGAGTAAGTCCAATAATTTTATGAACCCTAATTAGAGGTCTAGTCTTTTTATCGGCACACAAGATATATGGCGAATAACTGACTACATTTACGACGCAGTAATTTGACAGTCGGTCGGTAAAGTGTAGAAGAGAATAAAATAAAAACGTTTTAAATAGTAAAAATATTTTCAACTCATGGGCTTGATAAGCGTTTTAATAAATACTTGACATGTCATAGAAACAAGACAAAATGACTAACATTATGACGTGTGGTCAAAACGGATAGTACACAATGATTTTGATGACCATACCTGCTCCCAATATTGACTCTTAAAGAGCTTATCTCAATGTAAGTTTTTCTACCAGATCTACTTATTATTCAGTCGTCTCAGCTTTTTTTCGGAGGGAGTAATAATATAAGAAAATTATTTATTAGCGAATTAACTATGTAAATATAACAAATAATTCGAAGATGTTTCTCAAAGAGGCGAAACTCGTATCACGCCAAGGTACACAACCGCTGCAATAGCAAAGTTATCAATTATAATTTAATGTTACTCTAATTGCTTTCAAAACTGTACATTCAATTGAATATATATATATACATTGTCTTCTAGTGCAGCAGTCGCCAACCGGTGGTCAATGGGAAGATTTTGGTGGGCCGCAAAGTTATTGGATACGATTTTTTAGAATACGCAGCCAAAATTATCGTTCTATTTATTTTTTTATCACTAAGCAAGTGTAAGCCTAAGTCGTTATTTTATATATTATATATATATATTATATAAAATAACGACTAAGGCTATCGATATATTATATCGATGGTTTAAAGCAGTGCTTCCCAAACTTATTCATGCCACGGCCCTCTTCAATCTGATTAACTAATCCCCTGTCCCCCGAAAAACTAATTATTTTATTTGTTAAAAGTTAAATTTGACATTAATTATGACTATTAATACAAACAAGTATATATTTTATCACAAACAATAAGAACTTACTTATAACCATTTTTTTAAATTAAAACAAGAAAATTTCCTTTACATACAGAAGCCTACAAAAGCACTTTAATGGCAAGGGTTGGATCTTTTTTTGTAACCTGAATTGATATCTTAGAAAATCCATTAACTGTGCCTAATTTTTGATATCAGTAAAATTATTATGCAGTATTGCAAAGAAGTTGCTGTCTAATCCGAAATATTAAGTTTGACTTTTAATATTATCTCCCATGCATTAAATTCTTCTTTTGATTGTAAAATTTGAGTAATGAATCGACTTCAGTGGATTTGCAATTTTATCTCCGTGAATAGTTTCACAAATCTTTATTGCTGCTGGTAATGTAAGTTGTATATTGTATACTTATTTTTTGTTTTTACAATTAATTAAACAACCTCAAAATAAGCTTTTTTTAATAGTTGATTATTCAGTTTGAATCGTTTTTTTAAGCAATTGTTTTTGTTATTTTAAGCATGCTAAGACAAACTTTCTTTGAAAAAATTCAGATGGTTAATTTTTGTAATCTGGGTGAGTGGTAAAGGAAAATCAAACCAATCGACGATGATCGTTTTCCAATTTACATATGTTGTCAAATTTTTATAATTTCATATAAAACGGCATATTCTGTGCGTGTTAGGATATTAGAGTGTGTCAGGAATATGCTACTAAATTTTGGACAACGTACACCGAGCATGGAAGAGTTTCAGAGTTTTCGCGGTCACCCTTATAAAACCTACGGCCCATGAGTTTGGGAAGTACTGGTTACTACTAGCACATACAAGATATATTCGTTTTGATAATTATAATATAATTCAGTTTATCAGATATCTTGAACATCTTTTTCAATAACTAAACTTTAAAATAAGAAAATCGGAGAGCATAAAGCTATGTTTGTTTTACTTCGTCATTCATATGGACTTTCAATTGATGTTTCACAAAACTCGTTATTTAGACATATCACAATTGTACCAATTTGAATAACCAAGGGTTGTTCATGTTTTTGAAAGAAAAATCATATTAGTGGTCTGCGAGCGTTAGCGACCGCTGTTCTACTACATGTCGATTTGGGCAGCAACAAAATAGAGGGTTTGATAGCGTACTATAAATTGAGAGCCTTTGCTAGTAAATTGTAAAATGTGAAGGAAGGCACATGTGCAGACAATAAAAGTTGTCGTTTCGCATACGAGGCAATAAATTTGGCTGAGAATATTGAATTGTTTGAGAAAGCGCTTGGGATCATAAAAGAAAAATTGCATCAAATTACTCGCATCGTCCTTAGCGCCACAATTCGTTTTAATGACATGTGTTAAATACATCATTGAAGTGGAATTAAAATACAGTAAAGAGAATAAGAATTTTTCTTATAAACAAGAATATCGATAGATATCTTAAAACAGCGGTTTCCAACGTTTATGCTACATTGCCTCCCTATCTTTAATTTTTTTAATCAATCTTATAATATAGACACGTTTTAAATAACAAAAACTGAAAATATAATAAACAGAATAAAAGCCCCCACTATTTTTCCTCCAAAAATGATTTAATATTTACAATTGTGTTGGATTAAGGATATCTTTAAAATGAATTACAATTTATTTTAAGCCTTGAACCATCATGGCAATGAATATAGCGCCGCAGGCGCAAATTTTTTATGTTTTAATATAATTTATTGAAAAACGTGTATTATATTTTTACAATTTCTCATTTAAAAATGTTATATTGAATAATAATATTGAGTCCCGCAGTTTTGTTCTTGAAATATGTCAAAAAATCTAGTTACAACAATTTTTTCTTTCTACCTCGACATTTTGTTTATTACCTACGGAATTTTTTGTTCAAAATTACTGCCTCCAAGAGTATATTTTGTCAATGAGTAAAATAAACATTCATTCACTGAATTTTTACTGTTATGTTACGATATGAAGTTTTATTTGTTTGTAGATATTATGGTATGAAAATTATTTTTTAATTACAAAATTTTGGCGTCTTCAAGGCTGGAAACCACTGTCTTAAGAAGATACGAACAAAGCCATTACTGAAAGGGACTTGCCACAAAACTGATTTTATTCATTTTCATGAATATCCGAACAGAATATGCTTGACAAGTTACAGACTTATTTTAAATTATTTTCATTATAAAATTACAGATTAGAAGTTGATGACTTTTTTAATGTACAAAAACGTTTAAAACATAGTTAAAAGAGTAATTACCTACTGAAAATTTGCAAGGAAGTCAGCCTAGTTCAGACAAAATCTAATTTAATACATTAAAAAATAGTGCTCGTGTGATATACGAAGCAATATCATTGTTAAAGCTCTTACCAGTGGCATCTTCATTGGTAGGCTGGTTCTACACTTTCGAAGAAGAAACAGATTACTCGAAAGATGACCAGAAACATAAAGCTTGACATTCTCAAGTATGGCGGAATTCTCATGTTCGCGTCGTATAATTCGAAAAAAATATTTAGAGAGGTAAAACAAACTATTAAACGAGAGCATGCCAAAGAGAAAGTCACTTGGATAAAGCCATGCATAATATGCATACGCCCTAAAATAGAAGAGTCTTAACAATTATGGACTACAAATGGAGTTTTTCTTAACATTTTCTACGAGAACTGCTGCTTATTCAGTTTCTCAACGTGTTTAGCTAAGTAGAAGAGAGATATTCAGCTAAATAGATCTCTATCTACAGATCACATACATCCATACATACGACTAAAAATCCATAAATTGTTTGAAAAGTCAACGAATGAAATTGTTCGAAAAACCAACCTATGAATTCAAACGCGAAAACTGTCATATACTGTAATAAACGTAATATTTTTTTATTCTTTCACGACAGCGTTTTAAAGTCATTATCTTTTATAATATTCAAGACGAATGTAAATAAATTAATAAACGAAAATTGCTTCCAAAAATAAAGACTTTATTTATATCATGCATAAAATTATGAATTATATAAAATATATTTGATCTTTGATTCTTAATTTTGCGATCGCTTATAGATTCGTATATTGTTAGGAATAATCGAAATACAATAGACGAAATTTTTATTACACCAAAGAATTTACGTTCTAATGACAGAAATGCGCGGGAAATTTAATTAAATGGAATTCTGTTTTTAATAAATTTCAAAATGGTGTCGTCGGAAAGTAAAACAAAATGGAATTCGGTTTAAAAAAAAAAGTTATTTAGCACTACTGATATTGCTTAATCATTGTTAATTAAAATCGTGATATATTATGTATTTTAAATGAAGGTATTTTTAAATTGAAACTGATATTTTTGTATCGTAGGGTAAAGAGAATAAATACTTTGATGATTGGTAAAGTACACGACACCAATGTGGAGCATATAGCCTCCTAATGGTGGTATCTCTTCAGAAGTTTTCTACGAAAACTGCTTGTTACTCAGTTTCTCAACGTCTATTTTTCGAAGAGAGTAGGGATAGAAGGATAGGGCTAGGACATGACTAGTGGTTAGCTGGCCGCTCTCGCTACGCCCCGTTTTAGAATCGGATAGGTGAGAGGAAATTTCCTAAAATATCTAAATCACAAACATACGAACAGAAATCCATAAATTGATTTTTCAATCTATGAAATTGTCCGGACCGGGACTTGAACCCGAGACATCCGCAGCCGTAGTCAAGGACGTTAACCACTGCACAACGTAGCCGACAAAATAAATACTACATCTATAGTGCCGAAATTACAGTTCCTATATCATTGCTCAGAATATGCGATTAACTGTTTTTTTCTCACGACAAGCTGTATAATTTGCTAGCAAAAGTCATATGTATAATATTATTCGAGAAGACCCGAATCGAAGAGAGGCAAATGGTCGGTTATCGACGTCCTGGAAGGTCTGGGATCTCAAACAAACACCATTTCAAATCTGGTTCGACTCTTATTTATTTTTAATCGAAGATGCAGTGGTTTAAAATACACAAAAATAATTCTGACATATAAAACTGAGTCTATGTTTACATTTACTTAACACATGAATTTACTTTTAAGTGACAACGATTTTGAATTAAGTAAAATTTCAAAACAAACACAAACAATCCACAACGGTGCCGGCCACGGGGACCGGCGGCTCTCCTGGCTCGAAGGCTGGCAATCGACTCCCCGCAAAAATCAAAAATCGGACTCCCGCACCGTCGCAGCCACCCCTTTCCGTCAAAAATGGATTCGTCCAGCGAACGTGTCTGCCGGCGATTGGCCGATCGCCCTTCAAGACAAGAATCGGGTCGACTTCCACGAATCATTGCAATTAACACTGTGCGTTCTCAGTTACGGACCCTAATAAAACTTAAACTTAGCAAAAAAAAAACCATGGTGTGTCATATTATTGTACTCACGATTGTAGAAATATCCCCACATTGGCAGACCGACGGCCGTAGCCCCGATGGCGAAGCAAACGAATCCGAGCACTGCCACGCACGCCGAGTACAGCGCCTTCTTGTTGGCCATCGCTGCATCGCGGATCGCCCCCTTTTGCTGGCCCAGTGCGGCCCTGCTCGCTCCACTGACCAGAACTGATAATCAACTCCAAGACTAATTCGAATTTAGAATATTTATTTTGCGAAGATTTCTGGAAAAGAAAGAGAAACGACACATATTAATAGATAGCAATTTTTTAACTTAATATTACAATATTTTTGAATATTTTTCTTGTACACATCATGGCTCACGTCAAAGCCAAAAATAAGAAGATTGGCAGAGCTTTATACCTCTCTAATAGGGTTTCTCCCACAGCGCAGTACCATTAGGTAGGCTTTAAATCAGAACTTTTATAGTAAGTACTACACTCAATTATGATGTAGATTTCACGAGTTGAACTCTGCTCTCTCCTCCATGTTCAAATGCTATCTAAAATATGTAGCTAATTATATTTATGGAGAATCATCGGTTCGTTTAAGTTATTCCGGGTGCATAATTTTGTCATGCGTTGAATCGTCTGAACCAATGTTCCCTTCAAGACGAGAGATTATCTGAGCAGAAAATCCATAGGCTGAGCAGGCCATGCCAACAAATGGGTGGCATAATTTTAACTTTTTGTAAACAAGAATATACATCATATTTGTACGGTGTGTTCTGAACCCAAAAACGTGTCAGTTTACTGTAAGTGATTTATAAACACCACCTATACAATTCTAAAAACGGGGCGAAGCGAGGGCGATTATCTAAGCACTAGTCCTCTCTTTCTATCTCCACTGTCTTCGAAAAAGAGAGTTTGGGTGACTGAATAAAAACCAGTTGTCGTAGAAAAAACTTCTGTCAAGAAAGCTCCATTAAGAGTCAATATGCCGCAAATTGGGAGCGAATATGGTAAAGAATGAATATATGTATAACATCGGCGTGCGGTGGACTTATCACTATCTCTATCACACAACCTAATTTGGGTATGAGTAAGAAAGATACAAGAGCATGCGCCGCATGCCCTTACATACCGTTTGCACCTTCACTTTTCATGGGATTGAGCGAGAAAGAGATAAAGCCACTAAAGTTATTGTCAGTTATTCAGTTTTTTTGTTTATTTTTCAAGAAGCTGAATACTAATGAACGCTGAAATAAATCAATTTAATTTAGATTAAAAATAATGGAAAGTCATGTCATCTATATTTATGTAATTGAAGTTGCTTTCACCAGCGGTAGCTAACCTTTCAGACCTCACAGGCCACTTAGCTCACAATTAAAAAAAAACGATCATAAAAATGTAATTGCTTATTATGAAATTGTAGCAAACCTTCCTTGAGTGATTTTTGTTGCTGCATGTTTTAAAAACGTTTATAGGTTTTTGGTTCTAATGACGTTACTGGAAAAACTCTCTGCGGGTCACCAAAACTCTCTCACTGACCACCGGTTGCCGGCTAATGGTTTAAAAGAATGGAATCTTCCTCGAATTTTTATATTATCTATGTTGATTATATCTTTTTTACAAGTTTTTACACGGTCGTCTCTGGAACGTATCCGCCGCGTAAAAAGAGAAGTGTATAATGTAATAAATGTACCCCGTTCTGACAAACTAATAAAAGCATTCCGAATATTTAAAACTCTGTATTTATTTCAAGATTCAATTAGATCTGAAAAAATCCTCGCACATGAAATAATCTGGTGATTTCATTAAATCTTTCAAGCAAAATACTTATATCAATATGGATATGGTATTTTTCGTGAACGAAAAAGATCCGTCTATATTTAACTCACTACAGTAGGAACTCAACTTTCGCACATAATTGGTCCATGAAAATGTGTGCGAATGTTGAATGTTCGAAAGTAGAGGAAAGTAAAAAAAAAATGAAAAATTGTGTATTTTAAAATTATTTATATATCGAGTAAATATAAGGTGTTTAAGTGGCGTTTGTGGGTGTTTCCCTTAAAAAATTATCAAGAGTTAAATGTTTGCCACTCTTACTTTTCTTTTCTTCGTATAGTATTTTATAACGTACTATGTCTTCATTGATCGCCCTACGCACTTAAGATATGCGTTTTCCATTGGGATCACAGTCTTCTATAATATTGAAATATTTGTTCAGTTTTCACAGTAATATGCATAGTTATCATTGTTAATGTCACTGTTTATTTGTTTTCCAAATGACTGAAAGCAATTCTTTATCTTTCCCCTTCAATTTTCTGGGTTTTTCTGCTTGATAAACATTGACATCAATTTTAAATCACCCGCTAAGTTTAGCCACAGCTGGACATTGCCATTTATACATATGCATTTAAGAATGCGACGTGGAGCGGAGGAAAACGAAACATTTTTTTGCATTATTGACAAAAAAAATTTATTTTTAATGTGCGAAATATCGAATTGTGCGAAAGTCGAACTTCGAAAGTCGAGGTCCGCCTGTACTCGAATGCTAAGTTAAGTGAAACACCGAGAGTTCGTGATTAGATTTCACAATTTGTGAACGGGCATGCACTCGGTTTGTTGCGTAATATAATATTTTACTTTGACAGAGACGCATCGTCTTTACAAATAAAAAAAAAACGATGGATATCTGTCGAATAGATTTTTTCCATCAATCAATTGCGACAGCTCAACACGTGTTTTATCTGCTGAAAGATCCGTACTATCTGTAGTGTGAAATTGTATTATGATGTATTATTCAGTGGCGGCTGGTGACAATAGAAACCGGTGGGGCCAGGGGCCAAGACAAATACTTATTTTTACAAATTATTTATGATACATAATATAGTTTTGTGATCAAAACATAATAGGCTTTAAATAAACACAGGTATTGAATACACAGATAAGATATTGATTGAATTGGCATTTACTTGGTAGAACTCTATTATAATAAGATAAAATATCAAAGTATTTAGTTGTAACAAAATTTTATTAGGTAGTTGATAGCATTTCGGTTTAACGCCATCGCCACATAATTCTGACGATGGCGCTAAGCCGAAATAGCTATCAACCACGTGATAAAATTTTCTAGAACTAGACACTTTTGATATTTTATCCTATTGCACAAATAAGACACAAAAATAATACCAAATAAATCTAGAAATAAATATTAGAAACAGGTTAAGACATTTATTTACAGGTTTTGTGGTTCCCTATTGGGTAACATGTCGTATTTATAAAGCCTTAAAAAATTAAAAACGATTTAGTATCTCGATTAAAGATTATGTTTTTTCTCTTGTCGGACATTTTCAAGTAAAGAATTTTTGATTACTTACGACTAAGCCTTAAAAATGACCCGTAAAGTGATTGCACAACAAGTCCGTCTTAGTAGGTATCATTATACCCACTGTTTAAATACTTATTCCGTAAATAATTAAAAAAATATGATTTAGGATAAAGCTGTATTAATAATATCGAAATAAACGGATATGAATATGTCTAAGTCTTTCATGATATGTGATACATGTCTGTTTATTAATTGCAAACTTAATATACCTACCTACAAGTGACAAAACTGTAAATCGAACCTAGATAGTCATAGGTAGTCTCGTATAGCACAGTAAAGTATATTTAAACATATGTAAACGTTTATATCGCACGATTTAAAATGCACGTACATATGAATTGATATTTACATCAAAAATATGAATTACTACCAACCAATGAAGATGTATCAAGCATGCATACTAAAATAAGCTATGGAATACAATTTTCATAATATGACAGTATCACCGGAATACAAAATATGCGAAAAATGTGTTTTACCACTTTAAGCTCCGACTAAAATCTGGAGAAATTATCTATTGTCCCGGGCCCATTCTTGAAGAAATATCATTTTTCTAAAAGTGTTATAATTACTAAAAAACTAATTAAAATCAAATGAAACTTTTTATGATTGCTTGAAACACTATAATAATTCATTTTTGTATGATAACACTACCAGTATTCTGCTTAACGGAAAGCCATACAAAAATGCGTGTGCATGTACCGAGTCTTACAATTTTTTTGTTCTTTACAAACACCGCACACCTTCTATATGGCTAATTAATTTTCTGTTGATGGTTTTGGTAAAAAATATTTTAAGTCATGTCCCCTGTCATCCTGCTTGGTGGATAAAGCAAATTTTGTATTCAGAGTGGATTCGGTGACCGCACCATAGTATGGTATCCAGAAAGGCAAATGAACGCGTCAGGTGCGTTATGGTGAAATCGGTTTTTAATCGATAAATATTTTGACAAAAATACGACTGTTTTAGAATGATTTTTGTGTCTACTATTGTGGCTTTCGTGATTTTTTTTCTAATACGCATCACTAACTGCCACTAATATGACTACATTTGAAGAGCTAGAGTCACGTGAAAACACTTGATCAGGACTTAACTTGTTTTAAAAGCAGTAGGAAGATGTCCACAAACCGCAAAAGACAAATAACGACTTCAAAGAGCAAGCCAGAAATAAATACAAACACAATAGGTAGGTGGGATACTGCTTGTTATTAAAATCCTTATTCCGTGCTATAGTTTAATTTTCACGCTCCGCTGGGTTCATATCTACTTGGGTTAGCATTTTGGTACCCAAACAATATGGCTATTTATTGTGTGTCAATAAACTTGTATCAAGTATCTTAAGCAATGTTTTAATTATTATATCATATAATATTTTATAAAGAACGGCCAGAGACGAAAAGTTATGGCGATGCATTACCTCTAGAATAAACCCATGAGTTTTGATAAGAAACAAAGGCTTTATATAGAGATATTTTAAATCGTAAATTTATAAGTATTGAGTGGATTGAAAATGCTCACTGGCTGAGCAAAATTCTTGTAATTAAATCTAGCATCGGTATATATTTTTAAATTAAATATTTCAAACAAAAATGTAGCGGGCACAAGATGAAAGTAATGATCATGCCTACATTTAAATAAATTTATAATTTAAGACATCGACTGAGGGTGCTTGATGGAATTTCAATATAAAATTTGAATTATTGAGATTTTGTACATTTCCATGTATTTTGTCACTAACGACTCGAATTGACTGACAGTAAACAGTGTCTAACGTTTACATAGAATATCCAAATACTATATATATCAAATAAAGTATTTTTATCTTCTATATAAACGTTAGACACTGTTTGTTGCCTGTCAATTCGAGTCCATTTGTGCACTCGAATGGCTGAAGATGCCGAAAGGAGAAACCCGGGTCGTTAATGACAAAATACATGGAAGTGTACAAAATCTCAATAATTCAAATTTAAATAAGTTTAACTTACGTGGTACCTATAGTTCTGACGATAGAGTAATGCTAAAATACCTATCAACAAATTATATTACATAATTTGTGGATCTACATTTAATTTTTTTTATCGGTACCCTTTTGTTTCATATAACCAGTTCAATTAGTTTTACAATTTAAAATAAATATCCTCATTTGATTTACTAAGTGTATCAATTAAAATTGGGAACTAACTGAGTGAAACCAGACATGAGGTTTCAATAAAATTTGTAAAAACATTATTTCTGTGGCGTTATGACAAAAGTTGATATGTCCGTTTTTGTCATATTGGGCATATTCTCACAATAAAATATTTGTCAGCATGATGTGGCAAACTTTGGAATGCTAGTGAAGAATAAGTGTATTATCCATTTAATTTGAATTTTCGATAACTTACCAAGGTTCATATTTCATCTCTTGTAAGCTAAAGTAAAACTGACACCTTCTGCCATAACGCCACAGATTTGTAATAAAAACTTAATTGATTTATTAATAATCAAATCGTTTGCATAATCAGACTGTCCGTTAATTGTATACAGTTAAATGGACCAATCAATGTAAACAGTTGTACGAATATTTCATTTCTTTAGGGAACTCCCCCATTGAAAAACACACTTGTGATGGTCGAGCTATTTCGGAATTATTATTCCCACGATTTATAAATCCATGCAAGGCAAAAGAGCATTGCGTGTCTTAAGCGATAAATAATTTATGCATGAACTTATTTAAATACGAGAAGTATTTTCTATAAATTTTCTTTATGCTGTAGTGCTGTCACTATACTTATTCTTATTGCAAAGTCAATTTTCGATGCTTTTTACGCTATTCAAAACACACATTTATATAAAAAATAGTATTAGTTTTAGTTGAAAAGTTAAAAACTGGTTCAAAGGAGAGGCAGAAGCTTATATAAATTGGCTTACAATAAAATGCACTTTCGTTTAGAAGTATTCACTTTCATAAAAATAGTTATCACTCAATATAAATACTCACGCTTTGAAATCGGTAGTTGCACGAAGCTGTTATGAAATGTCACTTACTCTTCTACTCTATATTAGACCGTTTATATTGTCTTCGCTCCACGCATAAGTATACATTACACAAACTAGACCAACCCTAACATAACTTACCACAACTTAACTTACTTTGTTAAAAGAATCCGTGACAAGTGGAAACTATTAAAATCAAAGTTTGAGTATACTAAGTTAATACTATCTAATCCAAAGTGAAAACTATCGAAATAAAAGTTCAAGTGTACCAAATGAATACTATCTAACACAAAGTGCAATTATTTATAACCCTTTAAAATTAATGTTGCCAGAGTTTAAGTCAGAAAACTTCTGGTCGCTATGTTAACCTTTTACCGCTTTTACCATTGAATAATCTGATATTAAAATTCAATATTAGAGGAAAAATACTTCAATTTGAATTTTTTATGGTTGTTTAAATAATACATTTATTATATTATATATTTCCAATAAAGCTTTGTTTATTTCATGAGCAATTAACCGTTATACTAACTCGTTATGGGAGTAGATATGACTTGGAATGCGACACTTTTCGGTATGAAAACAAAAAAAAAATTTACTGTCAATATGTCACTTACGTACCTATTTCAGTCAAATATAACATACTATTTAAACACGTTCTGAATCACTTAACCGATAACCATTTGTTTTTCCTACGATATGTGACAGTTTTTAGAAGGTATTAGAATATCTTTTCTACGCCATATTTACATCGAAGTACTATGTGCTGTGGCTTAAATGATGACAGTGTTTATTTTCTATAATAAACATTTAAATATAATGGAAAGTGAGCTTTAAATTAATGAGAAAAATAAAAATACGAGGTGTTTATAAACAGGTGTATATTATAATTGAATATTATCAATTCTATCTAAATAACGCGGTGCTTTTATTGTATGTATTGACACCGCCCCGTACTTACGGGGCGGACAGGGGTCTTCAAAACCAATCTGCAGACTCTTCCTATTCAGGCAAATTTAATATGTAATATCTCTCCTAAGGCGTTCAAAAATAATTTGTCATATTTGTTTGTTTACCGTTAGAAATAAACGAAAAGCGGGCGATGCTTAAGAAAAGAGGCACTTGTCCCTCGGCCTAGGGGTTGGCGGTTAGTGACCGACACAGTCCCACGGTTCGGTCAATGAGATGACCCTATCATAAAACAACTTGCTGCGCTTTTAAATTGAAATTGTGTATTTTAAATCTGTTTGTGTTTGTGTAACTGTCTTCGAGGAATTTATAAGTATAAACTAACTGCAATTAACGAGAAAGTATACTGAATACGACCGGGTTTTAATAGAAGACGAAGGAACCTGTGAATTATCCTTGTCGCCACGCCGGAGTCGAAGTGTGTTGACTCAACCTGTCCCCTCGAGCAGCTGAATCTACTCTCAGTATCTTTAAAATATATGCGAATATATTACATATTTAAAAGGCATAATATTTCATTTTTTGTTAGATGTGTAGACAAGTAAGTACTCTTTTTCTCCTTTCAAACTTCAAACAATCGCTCACCTAGAATAGTAATTATGTAGCTAAACTGAGATACTGGATACGACTGTGGGCAAAATAATAAATTCAATACCAGTATACAGCTGATCGATTAAAATTAAGTACGACCAATTAAGGCGAATGGTGCCTCTCATTGTTTTATTTTGTAGTTAAACTCCTGTATAAGGAATATAAGGATAATTCTGTTTTCCATATACGTATTTGACAAACAGGTGTTGCAGTTTTAAGGACTATTTCAAATTTTCATCACGTACATACTAGATATGTACTTAACCTTATAAATACCGTTACATTATATATTATAAATCACAGCTGCAATTCGGACGCTTGATGTACTTTACAAAAATGGTGCTAGGACAAATTAGTATTGATAAAATTATGGTGATTGCAAAGTGTTCAATCTAAAGTACAATACATCTGATTTTATTTTTACACGGTTTTTAACACGTTTTGTTTTGTACGGTCTAAGAAAAACGAGGAACATTATTGAATAGAGTATATGTTATATTAACATTTAAATTCTCTTGTCATTTTTGCCATTTGTCGAATTTTAAAATCTAACTGTTAATGTCTCATGCATGACTAGTTGTTATTTTGACACATTTATGTTGCTTTTCTATTTATGTGTCGATCTTACTCCCTATGGTTTTTATTTTTTACTGTCTAATGTGTAATTTAAATATCAAATTATATTAACTTACTACTTATTATGTATTTTTTTTTAAGTAAAGGAACCTATCTCCCATTTGTACATGTGCAGCTTTTCTGCACTGTAGCCGACATTATATTAAGTGTCCACCAAAGTGTTAATTAAACTTCCCTCTTGGCTCTGCATACACCCCTTAATGTATAATAGTAAATCAACATAATTATAAAAATGTACACAAGGAATACTTAATATGGGCTTATTGAAAATGGAGTCGGGGGTTTCAATATGAAAGAACGGAAAAATTTTATTGTCTAATTGTGGTTGTTTGAACTTGAATCGTTTAACCTTTTCTGGCATCCATATGTTTTGTCACTAACGAACCTAGTTTCATCTTTCAGCACAGTCAAGCTTTCAAGTACATGGATGAGCATTTGGTGTATCATTGACAGCATTGATATCGGCTCAACCCGTCCGATGCTCAATGGATGACTATAAATATTAAACAAAACCGAAAACAAAAATTTATGGAGATTTATCATAATATAGCCGGACTATTAATTGTCAAGTAGTAAACGTTATTGCAATAAAATATATCTGTCTATCTGTAAAGCAGCATACACACACACATGTACTCTCTCAGCTCACGCAAAGAAAGTGAGAGTGTGTGTGAGCGCGTGCTAGTATTTTTTTTTTATAATGCACAGCAGGTGATTGAATAACAAGCAGTTCTTCAAGAAAAACTTCTGTAGAGATACTGCCATTACGAGGCCATATGCTCCACACCAGGGAAAGAATGAAATTTTTATATTAATGTACTTATTTATTTATTTCAGTCAAAAGGCCGCACTTGAAACCCTATTAGCTCGCATGTGGCCTTACGGCCGCAGGTTCGTCACCCCTGATCTATAAAAATACCAAAAACTCCATGTATGTTATGTTAGTGTCATGTCACGGACCCATCTTTTGATAATATACAGGTGGCTTCAAAAATGTCAAAATAGCATGGGGAGCGTATGGAATATCGAAAAGTAGAGGTCGTTGCACTCTGTCGAGTCGTTTGTCAGTAGTTGTCAGTTGCCACACGTCACGGATCGCATACCGTATCTACCTTTTTGACTTGTGTTAAATTGCCCGATAGATGTTCAACTACTCTATGATCAGGGGCGGCCCTAGCAAATTTATCGGGTGGTGAGAAATCTATGAAATGCGCTCCCGCAATGACAGCATGGGTTACTAATATTTAATTTTAATTACTTACACATATTTTAATTCGCTAAGTACGTGGTTAAAGTTTCTTTTAGAGTAAATTTTTTTCAAACCCATTATCATATTTGTCAATATTAAGGATTAGTGAAACGTCTCAGATTCTACATCACTGACGACACTAGTAATGCAAAGCATTGTTAAATAATTCACGTAATTCACACCTAGACAAAATACGGCCCACGGCATATTTTTGCGCGGTCCAATCGTTTCTTTAAATTATTGGTTATTAGAGGCATCACTATTTTGAAATTTATTTTTTATCTTAAAACATTTACTCGCGGCCCGCCATTCATTTTGAATTTATAATGAAGCCCTTCAACCGCAAAATTTGCTCAGACCTGGTGTGATAAAACCTATTCTACTTATCAACAACATTATGCAGCGGAAAGATCACAAATGGCGTGCTTAAAGAGGGACAAATAATTTTATCAATAGATTAACACATTTCAACTAAAACGCCAGATTTAATTTTGTAAACATTGACGAAAAGAAACAACTCAATGCCAACGAATCTTTTTCAACAAATTTACTCAGCAGTAGATGTCACTGTTTCAGAATCTGAAGCATTTCATTTCCCATTACGGTGGGACTTTAACATTGTTGCTGATTTTAGCGATACTCTTAAGATGGCGCCCGGTGCAGATGCGTCATTCGCACCGCCCTTTGGTCGACCCTTTCTATTATTTGATGGTAAAATTTATTAAAAAATATTTTATAGAGCTCGAATGAGTAATATTCTATTTATGAATTTGCTTTGATTTTTGATTATAATTAGTATTACAGTTTTTAAGTCATTATATTTGACACACATTATTTATTTTTCATTTGGTATATATTTATGACAACATTGAATCAGATTACTAGGTTTTTCAAATTTTAATTGTTGATGAACTACATTCATTTCTATATAAATAATTTTAAAATATCGTTTTTTTAAGCTCACAAGCCAATTGTTTTACATAACTTTTGACGAGTAAGTAATAATTTGTAAAAACAGTCATGCTCGGTTGTATTTTTAATCAATCGAAATGATACTCAACTATTTTATTGGATTTATAAATTCAGCTACTCTAAAATGTTTTTTTATCAGATTTTTGCTCTCATTCTTATGTACATGTATGAGAATTTTAAGCAAAACAAATGCTGGAGAAACACTGACATATGTGAATTTTATTTTATTACTTCCTACCTTCCTAAACTTTCGCAAAGTAAAAGTAAAGTATATTGCGGAAAAAGCAATTCTAAGCACTACATATTATGCATGTTTAATGAAATTTAAGCCACGCTTGCTAATTAAAGATCATTATAATAATGAAACAAATACCCATCGTACGCATGGCTACAGTAAACGCAATAAGTAATTCAGTTAAAAATAAACCCAGTATTTATGTCCATATAATAAATAAAAGAATACTGATATATTTACCGTTAGTGTCGAGGTAAATTATATTTTATTGCACTATCTATATAAAATGCGACCATGAACTCGAAAATATAGTTATTTATTGCACTAAAAAACAATGAACAAAATTTTCCCACAGTATTATGACATTTCCGCTTGTAAAATGGTTAAGGTTATTGCCTACAACAGGTTAACATAAATAATGGAGCACTAGAAAACGACATTTTAAAACAAAAGTTAAATATATACCCAACAAATATGAGAATAATATTACAATTGAATAAGAACGTGGACGTAGAAATAAACGTTATTACCGACAGAGTTACTCTCAACTCAACAAATTTGCATTTAATGTACAAAACAATCATCCAAGGACATTTTTATACATTGATTTTGCGATCAATTTTGAGGTTATGTTGTTATCTACACACAGCAATTCAGTACAGGCATAATAAATGAGCTTAAAAAGACAGATTAGCGATTTTATTTCTGTAACAGATCCTTATGATCTAGACCAAGGGTCGACAACCTGTGGCTCTTTGCCAAGTTCACAATTCACAATTTTTACAAAAAAAATGCAAAATTCAATTTTTTTTCCGATTGTTATGTGAATGTTAATCTGTTGGTCGGTTGGGTTAGGTCCGCCGTATATACAGACGTAGAGAAAAGATGCTTGATTTCGAGGAATTGCATAAATATCGCCAAAAAAGCAATGCTATCATTAGCACGAACTATTTTAGGACAGCAATAATAAATATGAGAGAATCTTT
Source organism: Himalopsyche phryganea (assembly GCA_022494535.1). Classification (NCBI taxonomy): domain Eukaryota; kingdom Metazoa; phylum Arthropoda; class Insecta; order Trichoptera; family Rhyacophilidae; genus Himalopsyche; species Himalopsyche phryganea. The sequence goes on along the minus strand of JAGVSL010000060.1, from coordinate 69,371 downwards.
TGTGCAAAGATTTCAAGGTTTTAAATATAGTAAAGAAACCCTAGCATTTATTCTAAATCCGCTCGTTACAAAAGGTGACAAATGTTTTCAATATTTTCAATCCATTTATGGAAAATTTACAGGCCTTGTATTTTCTTAATAAAAAAAACATTTCGCTTAAACAAACACCCCCTCACTCGCATCGGTCAGTTATATCAAGATCCACATCTACATTTATAATTTCAGCATTAAAAAAAGAAAACTTTTCAATTTACATTGCTTTTATTCAGTAAATCTTCTTCACTTAATAAGTTAAAAATGTATAATTAAATTAAATAAGTCATTATAAAATATTTTTTTGGCTCTCCAAAGAGTTCTAAGCCATTTTGCTATTCACATGTGACTATTTTGATCCAAGAGGTTGCCGACCCTTGCTCTAGACCAAGGGTTAAGCGAATCACTGAACAATTATAAAGCTTTTCCTAATGGTATTTGCATTGTCTGCTCTTCACAAAAGAATCCATGTCTGCTTATGATTCCTCAGGTAATCACCAGAAACGCATAAATATTTAATTTAAATTATCAACAATTCTTGATACCTTTGAAAGACTGTACGTGTATTCATTAATCAATAGACAACCCGTAGTTATGATTCATTTATAATACCGGTTTATGAATTAACTTATGTGTTTTTTTAAACGTAGTTATTTGTTTAAGTATATTTTTTAATAATTTATGTCACGTGCTGACAACGATAAACAATATCATATAATATGACACATCGCATCGCAGGTATATAATTATTTGAAATGCGTACTGCATCTTAAAGCTAAACGAGAATGTGCAGATATGAAAGACCTGTTGGGGAAAATACGTGATGAATTCTGATTATAGGTGTATTAACATAATACTTATTATTTCCATAACTATCATAATAATTTATTCATATACATGTGCAAACAGAGCCTGAATGATAAAAGTGTTGAACTTATTGAGAAACGCGAATTTGACAAATAGAAAACACACTTAAAGATTTATGTCGATTAAGTGACCATCTTCAATTAGAACTGGTTGTAGAACTTTTGCCAGGTCTCTCAAGAAGGGTAAAGAAGAAAACGGTTAGTTTATCATTCCCTTTACGCTTACGTAATCAGGACCGGATGGTAAGATTTTGCAACATCACATTCCTTTAGATACAGATCCGCAAATCAATTGAGAAGTTAATTTGATTAATGATTTCACTTCGCTACGGGACTGACAATTATCACTGGTTGAACATATTAGACACTCACTGAATCACAAAGACTCTAGTCTTCGGTGATTGAATATCGTGAGCATAGAAGCTCTAGAGTGAAAAGCTTTTAACTCTCTACTACGAGTTGGAGATACTAAGATTGTGAAACGATGAAACTCTTTTATAATATCTGATTGATAAATGTATGTCGATAATTATCGAGTCTATGGTGCAATAGTCAACGTCGTTGGCTTCGGTTACGGATCTCCTGGGGTCCAATCCCAGTAGGGACAGTTTCATAAATTGATGTATGGATTTCTATTCGAAGGTATGGATGTTTATGATGCCTAAAATCCCCAAACACTAATACTGTTCTAGCCCTATACTCATATCACCACTTTCTTCGAAAAAGAGGGGTTGAGCAACTCCATACTGGGAGTGGACATGGTTAAAAGAAATATATAAAAGTTGTGTGAATAATAAAAAATCATTCATTTGGGTATTGTAGTTTAAGTTAAGTAATGATTAACACATAAATTTGTTTAACATAATTATCTACTTAGGTGGAAATATTCATTCGTTACATAATATTTTTACATACGTACGCAACAAAATTATTTTAATGAGTACAATTAAATATATAATCGTTATGATACATATAAGTCTTCCTCATTTTTGATAGAATTGTATTAAATACGTTGTGTAAAAAAGTAAAGGAATATCATTTTGATTAAAAGAGAAAATTAAAATATTTAAACGAATGTTCATCTCTACGTTCTCCGTCTCAATCGTCAGTAGAAGTATATATCGACGATTATTATTCAATACTCTTCGCTTGGTAATGACCTAGTCTTCTTGTGTGCATAACTGCATATTACGGCATGCATTATAAACATTAATAGCAGATAATTACAGTTTACTGTAAGCTTGGTTGTTTTCAAACGCAGTCTAAGCTCAGTGAAAGTGAGGGCATTTAAATTTCAATATTATTTCAAGGTGAATCTTCACTTCATTGTATAGGAAGAATTCTTAGTTGCGTTTAATAAGAGAAACATGTTTGACGGTTTCAGAACCAAAGAAAAAAAAGGAAAATAGTTTAATCAACAAGACTTTCTCGACATTCCTTCGAGAGTTTCACAGAATCGAAGGATAGGGTAGGGTCTTGACAAGAAGAAGCAGAAGAAAGATGTCACAATATCCAGAATGTTTTCGAGGAAATATATCGCTGAAACTAGGGGTAAGTACTCTTTTATGAAATTCAGAGAGAGGATTTGAAGAAAAGGATACAACTTTAAAATCCCTGGAATTGGTTAGGAAAGATGGGATTCTACTGCAACCATTTGGTAGAACATATTCTATTTCTTTGATATAGATAATCATTTAGGTAATGTATTGTGCATTTGGTCACAATGCAATTATTTAATTATTGCCACCATTAAATACAACATGATAAAACAGATCACTGCTAACATATTATTGGCGGTAGCTTTCATAGTGATGCGTGCAAACAGACAACAAAATATTTTTGGGAAGAGATTGAAAATAAGAAATATCTAAAAAAAATATTTTCTGGTTAAGAAAATATTAAATTTAGAAATTACTCGGCCTCTCGCGGAGCCTAGAATCAAATTTTACATTCTTGGAAGCGTAGGACGTAGCGAGTTGGAAATAGTCACAATCGTCTGGCTTTGTCAATAACAAAATACGTTGCAGTATTAGATAAAAAGCGTTTTCAAAAAGAGTGTACATTTAATATCCGAAGCAAATTAAAATTTCGATCGTTGATGTTATTCTGTCAGCGTTCCTCAATGTGTTGAAGGGCCGAGTGACAATGCGACGAAAAGCAGAAAGTTTCTAAAAAACATTCTCTAGCCTTGGATCATCTTATGCTGGGTTACAGTTTATGAGGCGCCTGCCCACTCAGATGTGGGCAAGCGAGTTACTGATTAAATCTGGTAAATAGAAAATTCTGATCGAGAATTTGTCACGCGACACTGGTTTTTGTGTATTGAACCTACACTTTTCGTGATTTGTTGATTTCGAAATATGTACAAGTTAGTATACTTACATTCTATGATTAAATCGAATTGTGATTCATCACAAACCTAAATGTAATATTAAGCTTTTATTTTATTCAATATCAAATGGCATTAACTTTTGGTAACATTTATAACGTCATACATTAAGAGAATATAGTAGATTTTCTGTCACTTCGCGAAAATCGTTGATCGTTTTGCGTCGCCTAAAAAATTTGAAATGTCAAAATATTTTTATTTTCTTTTAATAATTAAACTCTCAAAGTATTTCTTTACACTATTGAACTTTTATTTAAATGAAAAAAGTAAAGTTTTCAAGCCTTTCTAGCAAAGAGTTGACACATGTTTTTCAGAAATGCTTTTATTTGCTTTACGCCGTGACTAGATTAGGGTTTATTATAGATTATCGAGATTTGATGTCTGAGACAAAATCGTAGAACAAAGTATTTTTAAGAGTGTGATGCGAAGGGAATTTGCAATTTATTGAATATAACGATTCTATAAAGATCTTTGAAATGTACCAAAGAGTTCGTTTTCTCGCACTTTTTCTGACTCATATTGAAAATAGAATTAATTATACTGAATTTTTTTTTTTCAAAACTTTTTCTATAAAATGCATTTTTGAATTTCTGCGCGTATTAATATACTTGTTTCATTTTTATTTATGTCTATAACATTTTCTTGTCTTGCAAGATACATAGATATATTATGTAATTATTATATGTATAATACGAAAAATTGGCTATTATCCGGATTGGTTGGTTGGTGTTTAAGTTGAAGACCAATTACTCATAAATAGGAAAGAAAATTTGAGAAGATTAGACTTTTTTAGTCTTAATCTGATTCGGAGTCGCAATCGAAGTCCTAGCCGGCTTATTGGTCAATGTTAGACTTTGAGTCAGTGTCGCGTTTTTTTAGTGACTCCACACCCCTGCTGTTTTGTTTAAGTCTTTAAATGCCGCATACATTTAAAACATAAACTAATAAAAAAAAGATTTTTATGCTAATATGAGAAACATAAATGTGTTACATAAGATGGTACCATATATACTATATTTGCTTGCATACCAGTCGTACCGTATTTTGCGTTCATCAACATTATTTTGTTTCTGTAAGTAAATTTCAATTCGTATTTAAAAATATTTAACAAAACTCACAAAAACAAATTATGGGTATTGTGAAGCGATAATGTGTACTTAGTATAATGGGTATTCATATGCAAAGTCTGCATCAAGTCCCGCCCATCCATTGCATAGCATCGCCATATTGAAACAGGTGATTTGACAATAACAATTGCGCTGTATTGAACAATAGGTAGCGATAAACAATAATGCAACTGCTAATGACGTTAGCTGTGCAGCGTTTGATGACTTTTTCGAATTCCTCACGGAAATTATTTGTTGTTTGACGATTCTAATAATAGTATTTACTGACACAGTGGCCGCAAGAGAGTTATAATATCAACATACGAAACGAAAACCATTATTACGTTTTCGTCACTTACTCCATTTGTGTTAAAATACTTGGAAGGTCATAAATTTTCTATAACAGTAGCAATTTGACCAGACGAGCCACTGAATTGTCGCTCCCTGGACTCCTTAGAGCAGAAGTGCACAACCTATTTGAAACAAGGGCCAGTTTTCTATTTTCTTATTTTTCACGGTCCGCGGAGGGTAAAAGTGTTGGAAAATATTGATGTATTATACTTGACGAAATATCGTCGTCTTAACTAGCAAACAGCGCATCTATGAGATTTTTAAAACTCAAAAAAATCAGTTTTGACGACAGTAATTTTTAATTTCACATATTTTATATGAATAATGATTTAACATTAAAAACTGCACCTGCTTCATAGATGTGCTGTTTCCGACCGTCTGACTCATTGTATAAAGATGAATTTCGGTCGCAAATATTTATTTCCCCGTGAAAATGTAATCGTATTAAATAATAAAAACAGCGTTACGTTCTCTGTCAGGAACGATTCAGATTATATTCCTTTGCTGCTGCATAATTTGTTCAAATATCAAGCACAAGAGTTTTTATATATTAAATGAAGAACAATTGATGAAGTAGTTGTTATTTTTGGCCGTATGCGACCCACGGGTCGCGGTTTGTCCATAACTGCCTAAAAGGAATTCAGCCGAAAATATTTTATTCTATTTCAGCCATATAGAGATAATCTGAAGTCAAACATATCTGGGTTATTTGAATGATAACACATTTATATAAAATATGCAACAAAATGTCGTTAATAATCACCAATCAGGTTGTAGCGCCATGAATTTTAATCCTTGTATATGCTTCTTTCATTTATTTTCATAAAAATTATCCGGTCCTAAAAGTAGAACGATAAACCAACTTCAAGAACTTAACATATTTGATCCTTCTATGACATATTCACACTCTCTAAAAATAAAGGTAACTCAAATATTTTACAACTAATTCTTGAGAAACACTTTATTTTGAAATAATCCATTAGGGGTACATATGCCGCATCTTAACGATATAACGATGGTGTTTTGGTCAATTGATGGAACCCTAAAAAAATATGAAAAAGAGTTAATGATTGGATCTAATTTTAAAGACAACAGAGCAAATCTCAGCCAAATGATGAAAATTAGAAAAATAAATTGACCATTTTTTGGAAGGGAAACATCATTTTATATTGGTTTTAGGTTCAAAAATTCTGACTCGGCCAATTGATGTAAGCCACTATTATATCGACGCTCCCTACGTATAATCCCGTATCTGAAAATATGAGAATTTACAGGAGTGCATTTGAAAGATTAATAACGCAACTTATGGTAATAATATAATGTTTTCGATAAAATCAGTTTTTACTCTCTCCTGAACGATATCAATTTTGAGGGTTACATCAGTTGGTCAAAACACAGTCGATATATAGACGAAATGCAAATAAACGTTAGCTGGCAACTTTTGCCCCTTCCCCCCTAAAAATGCTTGCAACTGGCTTAAATATATGCTATGGCTGATTTGGGTAGACATATAGTTAAGCACGGGAAAATGGCAAAATAAAATTATCGCAATACCCGAAAAGAATTGCATAACGATAAAATACCATTTTATCATAACAATGAACATTCTTTTAGTTTTAATATGTTAGTCTTCTTTGAACGAAGTAATCTAGTATTCTAAATTTGGAGCGTATAACTGTATTGTTTACTTTTGATTAATTTACATGAGCGTATTTTAATGAAAATCAATTAACTAAATGTTAAATGCTATATCTGCTCTCTAATTAGTAGGAAATGCGTACTCAATGGAAGATTGATAATAAAATAGTATTCAACAAATCTTTCTCAATTTAATTGAAACAATTATATTTAATTGCTATGGTCATGGACACAATAGTTTCAATAGTCAGGGCTGACAATGGAAACACCCTGACAGGAATTTCATCTTAACAAAAATACGTACAATATTATCATACTATAAAAAATGTCAAAATCGAAAAATATGTAAGAATCACTATGGAATCTTAATATTGTATTATCAAATTGCATAACATTAACTCACTTTTCCTAATATGTAAAATCAATAATACAGTGCATTAAGTGGACAGGGCACTGTGTTTTTGGTTTACTAGTTTTATTATTTTCATTATTTTCTTTAATTAAAAAATAATGCACCAAACAAGTACGACATTTATATAAAGTTTTCCATGCTAAAAAAGGGCAATAATTACGGCGTACCACCTTACTCCAGCGTTCAGAGTTGGTTAATGGTAATCATGGGACTAGTTGACACATACATATATACTTATATATATTATGAGTTATTGTCGACTCCGTGGTGCAGATGGTAACGTCGTTGGACGAGTTTTATAAATTGATTTATCAATCGATTTATAGATCTCTGTTCGTAGGCATGAATGTTTGTGATGTCTAAAATTTTTCCCTCCCACCTTTTTATTCCTAAAAACGGGACATAGCGAGAGAGCGATTAGCTAACCACTAGTCCTGTCCTAGCACTATCCTTCTATCCTTACTCTCTTCGAAAAAGAGAGGTTGCCCAACTGAGTAACGAGCAGGCCATACGCTTACACTGGGAGCGGATATGGAAGAATATATATACATATATGATGTAATAGAAGTATGTATAATAAAATTGAATACATAGAAATTTCTAATATGTAAAATAAAGTGAAAAAAATATAATTTTAAATGACATCATTAATATTTTGATTGTATTTTCTTAGGTTAGGAGTCCCTCGTTTTTTACAACTCCGACTCCGACTGCCCTGCAGCCCCGCAGCCCTGGTTTTTACCATTAAAATTAGTTTGAAATGTCTCAATGGATAAACGCAGTGAATTAAAATTAAAGTAAAAACAACACTTTTAATATAACTACGGTTGTAAAAGTGACTTTGGTAATTTTGATATTAGTGGCGCATTGACGTACCATTAGTTAGTCCGCAGCAGGAATACTTTACAATACACTCCGGTACATTTGAAACCCTGTAAGTAGTAAGCTAGTAAAGCAAGCATCTTGGATTAGTCAAGCATCTGTTGTCGATTAACATTTTAATAGCTTCGAATTGCAGTTAGTTCTGTCATTCGGTGCGCTTCTTCAATTGATTGCACATGGTCGAATAACCTTGAAACAAAATAATTAATATAGATACCTACATATCTAGATTATAATGTATCGACTATAATAACTTGTTGATTATTCATGTTTCTTTGCTTTGGAACTACTCAATATTTCCAACACTTCCGCTTGTAAACATGAAATGAAATATTATGCCGTTAACTTTTCCATTAATTTCCGGGGTATTTTTTTATGAAGCGAAGAGAAACTAAATAAAAAATGAAGTACAAGTAAAACCCTCCTTTTATCATCGATGTAGTGAAGTGTTTTTGTATATATTTACAGTTTTGATATTTGAAAGATGGGTTTCGAGTACATCGTGATATTATCGATGGTTTTTTGACCAATTGATGTAACCGTTAAAATTGAAATTGTCAGGAGAGAGTCAAAACTGTTTTTATTATCGAAAACAGCATGTGGTGGGTTGCGTTATGAATATTTGAAATGCACTCTTGTAAAATCTCATGTTTGCAGATACGGGTTTATAGGTAGATAGTGTCGATATAATTGTGGTTAACATCAAGTGATCGGGTCAGAATTTTTAAACCTAAAACCAATGTAAAATGATGTTTCCTTTCCAAAAAGTAGTCAAATATTTTTTTTAATTTACATCATTTGGCCGAGACCTGCTCTGTCGTCTTTAAAATGAGATCTCATTTACTCATTTTCGTATTTTTTTAGGGTTATATCAATTGGCCAAAACACCGTCGTCGTTATGTGTTACAACAAGTATTTTAGTGAAAATTTACATCCAACAAAACAGATTTAATTGTAGTTTGTGTTCATCAAAATTAATTTTAAAAATATGTCTGTTTTTAGTTTGCAATTCATTTAAATAAATGGAGTGTGTTTGAGCGTAAGTCTTGTTTGTACTTTTATAGGTGAGTGATTTTTTAATACAATGCACACAAGCGCACAAACGCATATATCCTGAAAGAGCTCCAAGTCCATGATAGACTCTGGCCCGTAAGAAGAAGAAAAAGAGGCACACACACTCTTTCTCTCTGTCTGTCTATTTGCGTATCTTTCACATCGAGCATATTACATAACAAGTAGTGTTGGTAATAATTTCGATTTCATAGTTTAATAACACTAAAATATTGTTTATTGGTCCCTCCAATAAAAGTTTTCTAACAAAATATTTTGTGATAGAGTACCCATTACTTTTTATCACGTAAAGTTATAATAAAATATTTGCATAGCGAATACGATAATAATATGGGTCACACGGCAATTTAAATAATGCACAATATGTTTTGCATTGGCACAATTTAGGTACGTGTCATAACAATAAAATAGTCAACGTTACTATTCGATTTACTGCAAGCGCTAGATTTTGAGACAATGGGTCATAAACGATGCAAAATTGTGCACTGTTACGAGACTGGTCCACTCCAACCGAATGGGCAATGTCTTCAAAAAAACGCAACGCGTAATTTCAGAGTTTGATTTAGGGCGGGTAAAATCTAGTTTAATCACTGTCGATTACTATTTTTGAAATACAATAAAAAAAAATTTAGCTTATGTAGCCTAAAAGTCAAATTAGCGATCAGAAGGTGTAGGGCTCAATCCCTGGCTATTACAGATATCGAGTGTGGATACTTTTATTTGAGATCGAGAGTATGGTTATTAATATATGATTTCTTATGTTTTCAAGTTGATCGTGGGTGATTTTTAATAATTGAAATAAAAACTGAAATAAGAAGCCTTAAGATATAACGTCGATATGAAACAAATCAATTAATAACACACATTTTAGTTTAATCAATAAAAATATGAAAATCTTTTAAAATTCTCCACACATGCGGCTATTCTCCTCGGGGCAGGTCTGTTACTAGATAAGTAATAGTCGGTGTCGTAACTAGAGGACCACATTTACGCCCACAATTCATAAAAGATTAACCATATAATGATGACTTACAATTTTTAATAAATTTGAAGTTTTACTAAATTGAATGCTTACATGATCTTATGCTCGTAAAATATTTTAATACAATCTCTCAAATTGACCACTTTTTGGAAGGGAAACATAATTTTGCATTGGTTTTAGGTTTAAAAATTCTGACCCGGCCACTTGATGTAACCCACTATTATACCGACACTTATAACGAGAATTTACAGGAGTGCATTTCAAAGATTCATAACGCAACTCACCATATAATGATTTCGATACAAACATTTTTTACTCTCCTGAATAATTTCAATTTTGAGGGTTACATCATTTGGCTAAAAAATCGTTGAAAAGGATACTTTTTAGACGCTAATGCACTATTTGTTTTATTGTCCTATAAAGTGAATATTAAAAAAACAATATAATTGAAGATGAAATAATGAAATCTCTGTTGCATAATTCCAAAATATTTCTCTGCCTTCTTACTGTATATAGTGTATCATTTAAACCATTGACTATAAATATTATTTTCTTTTGGTACCTACGTGAAAAATTTATTTTAAGTAATCCACCATAAATAAAAATTCTTGCTCTGTATTGCTTTGTTTATAATAATTTTGACAGTTATTACAAACAGGCTTCATCGTAAATAAGCATTATCGCCTTTGTAAAAGTGTTAAGTAATATAACACTCAAGTCCGGGGCACTCTGCGCGTGTTTATTTTATTTTTCACATTTACCCTTTTTGCGCCTTGTGCCGTCGTGTACAGAAGTTACGTTGGCTTGTCAGATTTTTAAAGATTTGGAATTATACTAATGTGGACGGATAGCGCTACGTAAACCAAAATACACAAAACAAACAGTAAATTAATCGTATAAAATGCTAAACGTGACACGTGTTTCGCTTCTTTAAGAAGCATCTTCAGGCTAAGTATATCGCAATGTTATTTATTTCTAAGGTTAACAATGATTCTAATTCTTAATCAAAAGTAAAGGGTGGCGTGATAATATTTCGTTCTGCTGGACGTTGGGAGGGGTTAAGATACAAATGATAGTGGTACTAAATAAGTCATAACTCAGAATCTCCATCAATGCTTGTTTTTGGTAAAACCAAAGTTACAGATGTATAAAACAGATGCTTACATCATGATATGTAAACAAACACTGGTGGCCATGAAAGTATAATACTGCACTCTCATTGACTGTCATGAAAATTATTGGTTTAGAAAATTATAGGGCATTGCAGAATATGAGTTTTGGAAATTATCTATGTTGCAAGTAACAATGATGCGTTATATTTTTTGCGTATGCTGGTGATTATAAGTTATGATACTAAGTCCCTCAATTACCATAACACTTCTAATTAAAAATTAATTACTAGTGTTTCAAGGTGAAAATCTTAAGGGAAGTAAATTTAATAGTGGTGAGTGACATGATGCACAACCAATGGAATAATAAAATTATCAACTTTGATATTATATTATAAGCGATTTTTATCAACAAAATTACCGCTGAATCCGTCGTAAATATTAAATTAATCCATCGCATTAGCATATGGAAAATCACTACAGTGATCACATATTCGCTTCAACTAACATAACATATTATTATCAAGTTTGGAAACTTCAACTAAATACATCTTCAGAGTGTGGCCATGTATAGAAAATATTGAGAAACGCTGAATCTCAAAACTTATATTTGAAACGTAGTTGTTTTCTGAAACTTTAACCTATATACTTATCATTCCATAATATGTTTGAGCCTGCACTATTGTGTGATAAAATTTATTAGAGTCACGTTCGTTCCACCTGACGTTATCGAAATAGGAATCTTTCCTTTATCGATAATAACAATGCAATATTTGAATACAACTGCAATAATATACACAATTGTATTGTAAATACTTAACAATGTTATTGAGAGTGATCACTATGAGGACATAAGAATGTAAAAGCAAAAAATATCCTCATTTGTAGAGAAATTCATACAAAAAAAAATGGTGTGATTATACATTCGAATGTTAGTATATATTTTACTTGAAAATGATCTTTATTAATAGCAAACAATTTGTAAATACATTTATCAAATTTAAAATAAGAGATACTTTTTAGTATCTATATAAATCATCGATTCTACAATGCGATATGACTTCAGATTCCGAGATCCCCCCGAAAGAAACCGTTTGACGTATTTCTTGTTTTTATTAGTTCTAATAATTGTAGGGCTAAAATTGTAGTTAAGCCACTGCTGATAACCCAAAAAATACCTTATTATAGTAAAAATAAATAATATTTATAATAACATGAAGAAGTTTTCATAATTAGCAATACCATTACAAGGTTGAACATAAAAGATAGCATAAGGTCAGAATCATAACTATTTTTTTATATATAAATTGGTGGGCATGATATCGTGATTTTCCTTCGTTTAAAAATCTCAAGCGATGTTACACTCCATTTCAGAATTTCAGGAAAATGTTAAACAACTAACAGTATAAACAACTAAAATCAGTCGCAATAAGACATATTTTGTTATTCTTTTTTCAAAAACTGCGCCCAATCAAACATCGCGCAGGCTGATCAAAAATGGTGGAATTTCGCTAGTGGTTTTCTTCTATCACCTCTGATTGGCCCGGCGAACTATGACCTTTGCTGATTGGCTGACACACATTAACAGCGTTTTAAACCATTTTAAAAGAAGAAGTAGTTCTAGAATCTAGATGATACAGTTTAAATGACGTGTTTACGTAAAAATGTGTTTGCCATAATATTTGTACAGGTGATCTAATAGTGCTCAGAATAGTTTTGCATGGGTTTATACCAATGGGGATACCTTTATTCTTTTTATTATTCACACGCATTGCTTCTGATATTGACGTATTACGCGTGAACGTGAGTGAGTTCAGACAAATACTAGATACATACATTATCTCTATCTCTATCGCACAGCATCTTTTGTGTATGAGCAAGTAGGATGAAAGAGCATGCGCCGGCATGCCCTTGTATCTCGCTGGCACCGTTTACTTTACACGTGATTGAACGAGAAAGAGAGAAATCCACGGCACGCGCCTGGTATATTATATAAAGATTTTGTCCTAGCTTGTTCAGTAGACTTAACTTCCAATTTTTATTTAATTGTTTTCATAAGTTGCAAAACACTTGTGGATGTTCTTGGGACACGAACTGTGTATGTCAGTATATTTTCTTTCTGACCACTACAGTTAAACATGTGTTTCTTAATTAAACGACGCATATAAACTTAAGGGTGCGGATGACGTCGTAACTGAACGGACCGAGTCCGATGACTGGGAAAGGGGCGTGTTAGCTCCGCGGTTACTTCACTACACTCAAATTAATATACCAGAGATGAAAAGTGTAGGTACGAAATACAAATCTTCTGACACTATATAAACAAAATCGCTGTGGGAAGCAATTGCATAAGACACGGGAATGAGTTTAGGATTGTAGAAGCAAGAATACAAACGAATTGAAGGAGGGGCGCTAAGAAATAGAGGTGCTCAAATGGATTTCGGGTAGATATATTATATACACATTTTGGACATGGCAGTATGTATCGATTTCCCCATTGAAAAAGCAATAAAAAATTATTTGTATATAAATAAATTATGTTATATTTAATTGATTTTTTTATGACGTCTACAGACAGACTTTGACATCTAGTTTCACAATTCACAATTAATATTAACGTTATATTGGTATATTTATTGTATTAAAATTTATTTTCAATAGATAACTATAATTGGTTAAATTAAATAATGAAGCATTTGCTAATTGACTTGTTCATGAGTGAGGGACTAAACCGCAGAGTATACAAATATAATTGACTCATCGCCGTACAAGTTTCCTTGACTTGCGATTTTTGCAAAAACAAGGTCTCATATTAAACCTAGTAGTTGCCTACATATACAACCCACTAAGCTCACGTCATGTAATTCGTACACTAATTCATGTAACTATTCGTCGATCTAACTCAATTGATGACTCGTGACATCGTTTATGCTACTTTTCATAGGATAACTTAGGAGAATAGATCGATGAATTTTATAGATAGATAACTTTTTTGGTAAAATTTATGGTATACGGTAACTGACTTTCATCCTACTCAGTTGCAAGGTCAATGGTTAAAACCCTAGAATGGATAAATTTTTAAATAGACTTTTTAATTTGCATCCAACTACAGAAAATACCTAATCTTGAAAACGACGCGTACATGGCGCCACTTACCATTCGGAAAAGTTTGAGTGAGTTGAATGCAGGGTTTCAAACTGGAACTGAACCGAAAACAAAAAAACCTGATAAAACCATTATTTTTGTTGGAAAAAACAGGACCGGAATCGAAAAAAACGGTTTTTTCGGTTCGGTAGGTACATATTCAAACACGTGCAAAGAAATCATTGACGATCGTTTGAAGCATGTCCACATAATTGTCGAATTTTTTTATTATTTAAAAAAAATTATGGCTACGGTCGAGGAACATAACCATTGGTAGAAAATAAATTTTGAATGCAAATAAAAACATTTAAAAAGTAATCACTCCGAGCTGAACCGAAAACCGGGAAAACCGAAATGAAGAAAATGAAGAAATAGTGGCTCGAAGCCTGGTTGAATGGCTGACTTACGTCTGATGAAATGCTTAATTAACGGTTAATATGCTCCACATTGAAAGCGAACATGCTTTAAAAACTTTTCTTTTCTATTTAAAAATAGATGTTTTCTAATTTTCTCTTTATTAAGTTAGTTCATTGCGCTAGATTCAATTCTAAATCAGAAATGAGAGGAAACAAGTAATTATTGGTGGGTCACAATTGATAATATCTTTGGGAGTGTTTACAGATCATACTATTTATATTCTACTTAAACCCAAAACACTTGCACATTTATTTTTTCACTTAAATTATTGTTTCAATACAAAGCTGTACTGAATTCATTTATTACTGTGTATTTTTATTCATATCTTTATATGAAAAAGAATCCGAGGCGTGTCTTGGCTTCCAACAGTATCTTCCACCAACTACCTCGGTCCAGCAAGAGGTCTCCTTATGCCTTTACTGTGACCTCAACCAAATTTCTGGATATTACTAATTTAATATTCGGGCATATTTTCGTTCATTGAAGATTGACGAAGGACACCATTGATTAAATTATTATCGAAATTCACAGCTCTAGTTCGTTGAGAAGAACTATACAGTGCATTACCGCCAATCTTGTGATGCACGTAGAAAAACACGTGTGCTTTCATAATTTGACCTTAATTGCAGTGTTATTGGAACCGATGGATATGCTTCAAACGCCACTCCCAAATATATTGCTTAATAAACTAAGCTTATGGCAATAGCCTCGTGATACATGGATTTATAGAGATTGCAGTTCCTATCAATAAAGAGAATCTAATCATTTGATAAATAGTACTAATAAACACAATTTTAATAGTTTTATAATCATAATAAAATTACTCATAACTGTATATTTGTGTAATACTAAAAATATGCATATTTGAATAAGCATTAAAAAGTTATTACAACAGCGTCTTTTTATTTCATTTACACCAACGGACGAATGGAAAAATGTAATAGAACATTTTTTATGTTTGTTGTGCTCGCTTGTAAAATCTCCAACGATCCCAATCCAAAAGTTTTCATTGTAAATAATTATTTATTGAGATTTTCATTGCTTTTATCGAAAGAAAAGGCAAACATATATGGGTAATTTGAATGATAACACATTTTTATTAAATACGCAACAAAATGTCGTTAATAATCACCAATCAGGTTGTAGCGCCATGAATTTTAATCCTTGTATATGCTTCTTTTATTTATTTTCAGACAAATTATCCGATCCTAAAAGTAGAACGATTAACCAACTTCAAGAACATATTTGATCCTTCTATGACATATTCACACTCTCTAAAAATAAAGGTAACTCAAATATTTTACAACTAATTCTTGAGAAACACTTTATTTTTAAATAATCCATTAGGGGTTCATATGCCGCATCTTAACGATATAACGATGGTGTTTTGGTCAATTGATGAAACCCTAAAAAATATGAAAAAGAGTTAATGATTGGATCTAATTTTAAAGACGACAGAGCAAATCTCGGCCAAATGATGTAAACAAGAATAATAAATTGACCGCTTTTTGAACGGGAAACATCATTTTACATTGGTTTTAGGTTTAAAAATTCTAACCCGGCCACTGGATGTAAGCCATTATTATATCGACACTTCCTACGTATAATTCCGTATTTGCAAACATACAAATTTACAGAAGTGCATTTCAATGATTCATAACGCAACTTACCATATAGCGTTTTCGATAAAAAACAGTTTTTACTCTCTCCTGAGCAATTTCAAATTTGACGGTTACATAAAATGGTCAAAACAGCGTCAATATTATAATTTTATGTTTGGATACATTTTGTATCGAATTGTGTGTGTACTATTTTGACAGCAAGGGTATCAGAAACTTTAAAATATATTGTTCAATGAAAAACATAAAACTATCTCTCGTGAAACACACAGTAGCATGACAATAATATTATTGTTAAACAATACAAGTGGGCGGAA
Source organism: Himalopsyche phryganea (assembly GCA_022494535.1). Lineage (NCBI taxonomy): Eukaryota > Metazoa > Arthropoda > Insecta > Trichoptera > Rhyacophilidae > Himalopsyche > Himalopsyche phryganea. The sequence continues at coordinate 53,035 of JAGVSL010000060.1, read as the reverse complement.
TAACTATATAAATATAAATTCTATATATAAATATAAACTATATAAATATAGTTATATAAATTCTAGTTACATCATGTCAAATATAATAATGCTTTCACTTAGACATATCAATTGTACTTTCAAATAAAATATATTTATAAATATTATTGCAAAATAATATTATTGTATCTCTACGCCGTAGTAGAGCGTAGAGGGTCGTTTTTGAAAATGTATCTTTCAAAGATTTACATAGCTTTCAGTTTTGATTGCGGAACATTTAATATATTTATTATTAAAAAGCTTTTGTCACACCCCACCCAAGAAATATAATAAATAAGTTAAAACCCGATATATCTAATAATAATTACATTAACTAATATTCTATAGTTTATATCAAAGCTATAAAATATGAGTTGAGTGGTATTACTCTATAAAATTAAAATTATTAACTTTGTTTTTCTCTGGATTTGTTACTAACGTGACGCATTTCGCCTCTTTAAGAAGCATCTTCAGACTAACTATTTTTTTCCATGTCCACTCCCACCTTGGAGCATATGTTGTCCTAATGGAGGTATTTCAACATAATTTTTCTATGAGAAAAAAGAGAGATTGAGCAACTTCAGACTAGTTATATCGCATTATTCTAAGGTAAACAATGATTCTAATTCTTAAACTAAAAATGAAGGGTAGGATGAGTTTGTTTCGTTTTACTGGACTAATTACCATATTACTACTTATTACAAATTGACTACTAGTGTTTGGAGGTGAAAATCCCAAGGGAAATAAATTTAATAGTGGTCAGCCACTTGACTTTTTCAAAATTTTATTTACAAACAATTGAATATATTTACCCGATGAAGTGTTTCTACGTTATTATTTTTATTAAAATTATGATCATTTTAAATTAAATGATACGCGCAAAGTTACCGCTGCATCCATAGAAGATATGGTATTATACTATTTACTTTTATGTAAAGTCGACCGATTGAAATAAAAACATTCCTTGAAAATTATCTTCTATAATCATTTAAATAAACAATACGTGAAATTAAAATTACAAATTAAATTACTTGTAAATATTTATGGCTTATTACGCATATCAACACGAGAGAAACATGCGGAGATTGGAGAACAGGACGATTAAATAAAAACTGCAATAATTTCAGTAAAAATCAGATTATGGCTATAATAATTATTGAGAACGAGGTGAACGTAAATTCAAGCAGCATTAAGAATGGACCTTCACAGGTATTAGATTAGCTTAATTATAAAATATTTAATTAAAATAAAAACAGAAAACAAATTAAGCCACCGATAAAATGATACGGTAGTGTCATTGTGTATTGTTGGGTAACGATCAACAGTAATTATTGTTAGAAAATAAGTTGATTCTGTAGAACTACACAGATAATACAAATATCGCTGGATAGAATTGAAACATAATATTTATGACTATAGCCGTACGAAGATATACAAATGAATAATTTTGATCAGATGTAATGTATTTGATTACCTTTTGCATAATAAATAAGTAAATTTAAAACTTAAGCTCGTGAAATTCAATCAAATTATTTGGTATAAGTGGCGGTCCATCACATATTATGATACAATGGATACGACATCCCTTATTAGAAGTATCTTCATTTTTACAATACAAATCCATCTACTAATACACAATTTGAATGGAACATAATACTTTGTACTTTGCATTTCAAAGCATTGTATAATAAATTTATACCAAGAAGATTCCAATTCAACTGACCCTAACAGCGCGAGCTGCTTCCACACGAATTTATTTTTAGTCAATTGATCTGTTAAAACGCTCAATATGGCTAAAGATGGATCAATTTCAACAGAAAAAAATGAAGAATAAAGAAAATATTAGTTATCAAGAAGTAAACTAAGCTCGTCGCATTTTTGCTAAAATAAATAAAAGAAAATTAAAAAAAATGTTTATTCTACGACTTTGTAATGAAAATGGCTGCGACTAGTCTTTATATACACCGCCAACACGCAAACAAGCTAGCACGTAGCCGCATAAGTATGTGTAATACATAGAGCAGTTCAAAGGTGAAATTCGAAAGACTGAAATTGAGAGCTACTTTGAAAAATATATTTCTTTCTGTTCTACTTGACATTTTTATGGTCTGTTGCCTAATTTCTCTACATAAAGGTTTGAACTATTTTTTAAAGCATATATCCACAAGTGTTTCCTTCTAGTTTGGCCGGAAATACGAGATAAAGTCTTGGACTTGTAAACATGTCCAGCGCGTTCATCGGGTTAAAAATCACAAAAAAAAAAAAATGTGTTTACGTCATCGATATGGTAAAATGTATCGAAAAAGTTATAACATCGATCAATTAATCAATTTTAATGTGTTTTTGTGAATAGGCATTAAGTATATTTATGAAAAAAACCGCAATTTTATGTATTGATCAGGACTAGTTTCGCTCATCGCAAAAATTAAAATAAATGTTTAAAATGCTAGCGATTAACAAAACCGGTTCTGATAAATAGTAACAAGTGTCGAATTAGAACAAAATTTAGTGTTTTACTTTCATTATTATTCTAATACTAGTTATAGCTTAACGTGCTATAAAGCAGTTATATATAAGTAAGCTTTGAAATAAGTTACAGTTTATGTATCAGTATTTATTTTGTATATTTAATTATTATTAAAATATTTTATTGCGATTGGATAACAGTTGGTAGCAAACGCCGGATGACTGATCTTGTGGCTTGGCGATGATTCAAATAATTTCATTCAACAGTATAGTTAAAAAATCCGAGAATATTTAAAATTATTCATAACAAAGAAATAGCTTCATATGCAAAGTTGAGATCGAAGTACCGGTATTGGAAATATCAATACCGGTTAATACCTAAAAATATTTTTTACCGTCAATTTATTCGGATCGTAACGATTGCGGATTCGATAAAATGTTATACTTTTGCAAAGAAAAATGACAGACTGAGCGTGAGGCAGAAAAAACTATGTGTCTGTTTGACAAATGAGCCGTATGACCTGTGACGTAGACGACACCTAGTATAGGAATTGGCCGTATGGTGGCTCATAAACAATACGCTAAACATTTTTTTTATGTTCAATCAAAAATCAATTGTATTTAGAAAAATTTTAATCGTTCACATTTTGTGTATCCTTATACGTTTTGTCACTAACGACCCGGGTATCGTCTTTCGGCACCTTCCGGCATTCGAGTACATGGAGTTTGGAAATATGGAAATGTAAAAAAAAAACATCGATTCAAATTTGATTTTACAATTCCATCAAGTACCCTCATTCGATATGTTAAATTGTATTTACATTTCGATTTTCTTTAATTTCAAATACTTGAATACCGGTGTTTTGAAATAATTGTAAAATCAGCCGAAATGCCGAGATCCCGGTTTCCGAAATACCGGTACAAGCCCTAATACCAAGTTCCCACGTAAAAATGCATCGCTATTATCTTATCTGCACAGTAATTATTCTCAAGGTCAGACAGACAATACTTGCGGCTGGGTTTTAGTCATCAGAACGATTGATGCGGTCAGCAATTTGTACCTGATACCAATTCATTCAAAACAGTTATATTATAGGAGATTCCGTATTATTTTTTATTAAATTGAACGAAACTCGTGATTTGCATTATCCGTATCGACGGCGTCTGTAGCGTATCGGTAGGCTCTACGGTTTGCAATCAGATTTATTCAGGGTCAAGTTAACGAAGAATCTTATAAATTTATGGGATATATAGATTTTGATGTTTGTGGTGTGTTTTCTCCTTTATCGTATGTGTCACGCATTGTTAATTAGCTGTAATGCCAAATATAAATTTGTAATTATAAATTTTATTCCTTACCCTTCTCCACCCGCCGTTGCTTTTTATCGAATTTGTACGACTATATTGCGTGGCCTTCTAAATGTTTAGTGTATGTATCAATAGTTATCTTTTTAACCGGGAGTATCTCAGGAGTAACTTCTCAAAGCTGATTGTGCAGAATATCAATTCTTCCAGGCGAAGGCAGAGTTGAAATTTGTAAATAGTTTCAAATAGTACAAGAATAGTTATAGCTTAATCCTATGAGTTTGTAATTGTTCATGCGACTGTTTTAAAAATTAAGGTTAAATGTCATTATTATCAAATGTATTAAGTATTAAAATTAATTCAAGTCTCAATTTAGTTATTAGACTTAGCGATGTTGTTTTTTCCTAATTTTCGTTAAGTATACATAAATGATATAAATTATTTACTAACTGTCTGGTTGAGTTCTTTGGTGTACTCGAATTCATGATGTCGAAATCAGGGTCTTTAGTTACGAAATACATGAAACTTTCCACATTTCGAACGATTCAAATTTGATATTGAAGTTACATCAAAAACCCTCAGTCGATATCTTTAACATAGACCATTTTATTGTTTTAAGTACAGTTGATCTGGGTAACATTAGCCTAGTTCTGAAGGTTTTTTTTATTTTTATGGTTCGCCATTGCATTTTTGTGTAGTATAGTTCTACATAGAAATGTAATAATGTCTTAAGATGAAATTTAATTAAAATAAATAGATTTATTGTTATAATTGATATATACACATAGATCAATCAAGGTGGGCCAAAGTTTGCATCCAAATCGGGTAACTTTGGCCGACGATACAAATAATCACTGTAATTACTATAAATTCAGTGATTTTAAAGTCTTGGCAACTTTTATATATCGATTGTGGAAAGGAAAAGGGACGAAACACACATACAAAAAATACTGTGTATACTCCAAACAAAACGTGTATTAAATTGTATATATTGTGATTATCGAAAAAAAAAATATTTGGAAAAGATAGAGGAATAAGTTTTTCCGTCTTCTATAGTCGTTTTATTACATATAAATATAGTGTATTAGCACATTTTGTGTGAGCTATACACATTATTTTTTGGTGTGGGTTACGTCCTTTTTCCTTTCCACAGTCGATATGCTTTCATATATTCTATATATAATTGAAATGGGAATAAATAAACAGCATTTGGTTTACAGATTAGTAATACAAATTGAAAATATGATCAACCCAATTTATTTCAAGATAAGTTTTAAAATTGTGTTTTATCATTCCAAGTTCACAACTTACAAATTCAACAATAAAACAAATTATTTTGCACATTAATTCGTATTTCTACCACCAGGGACTACTGAACACCTTTGCTTAACTAAAAAATATTCATATGGCATTGGTATTATAACAGCACCTTTTTCCATGTAGTGAGACAATCTTAGTCCGATGGGCAAACTTACCCAAACTGATGGTAATCAATTTAAAGGTTATGTTTTTTTATTGAGAAGCGATACCTACAGGTAGTTATTTTGATATCGTACAAGAGATTTTTCATAGGATGGTATAATGCTTAGCAACTTTGCTCAACTACATTATAAACAAACTTGAAATAAAATTTAACTATGCTAACACATTTAAGCTATCTAGTTTACATTTATAAGGTGAAAGCATTGACTCTGGTATTATATTTCATGAGAGAGCAGTGCTAATATTTACAATTTGCGGTTAGGACCACACCTTCGAACTAGAATATTAAATGTAATATCAGTTACCAGTAGTTTACCATGAAATTGTATAAACAAATAGAATTTTTCGGCTCCGTAGTACAGTGGTTAACGTCGTTGGCTACTGTTACAGATGTCTTGGGTTCAGGTATTCGTACGGACAGTTTAATATATTGATTTTTCAATCGATTTGTGAATTTCTGTTCTAAGGCATTTTGTGGTGTCTGAAATTCTCTCCCAACCATCCGATCCTAAAAACGAGGCGTAGCGAGAGCGATTAGTTAACCCTATCCTTCTATTCCTACTCTCTTCGAAAAAGATAAGTTGAGCAATTGAGTAACAACCGTAGAAAACTTCTGTAGAGATACCTTTATTACGAGGTCACATGCTCCACATTAGGAGCGGACATGATTAAAAAGTGTATATAAATTGAACGTTCTTTTATTTTAAAATATAGTCACCCTACTTGTAAAATACATATATACGAATCCAAACGACCAAACATATATAGTAAGAAAGAGCCTTATTGGTGATATTAGAATCTTAATAGAATTATTAGAGAAAAGCATGCTCTTCTACCCTACAACTGCTCTATCAAAAGCGTGCAGAGTGAAAATATAAATGACTGGCAGAGAATCGAATAAGAATTGAACCGCTAATCTTTCATTTTTTGTCACTCGGCTATGTGACTGGGAGAGAGTAATTGACCTGATTTGATTATGATAGAAGTGTTCAATTCATGTCTAATTGATTCATTTCCTACGTAGCCAGCTGTTGATTTTTTTGTGGTTATTTTATTGAATACTGTTTATATTTCATGAAATTAATGCAGAGTATATTATGATTTTTATCACGTTTCATTTTTCTTAGACGAAAGTATATTGTATCATTCTAGTTAAATCTAAGGTATAAATATCAAATACCATTGTTTAAACGATGATTTTGACTAGGTATCATAAATGGCTACTCATATAGCATTTAAAATGTTAATCACTGTTAACTGTATCTAAAAATTTGTATTTCTTCCAGCGATACAGGATTAAAAGCTGTTTTTGTTATGTTCCATCGAAAAATTTGTTATTACATGCGGAGTATTCTTAACGCACTATAAAAAGTCGATATTTAAGATGTCATCAAAAATTAACTGCAAAAAAATATCGATATAAAAATGATGCAGCAAAAAATATCTCCATTAATTTGAGTATTTTTTTACAGTCATAAATGTGTAACACAGACCATTGGAATATATATTTTATTTAAGAGGGTAAGTTAAACGATTTTGGAAATTTAACGTACTTGTAAATGTAGATACAGTTACTATATTACATAATAATTGTAGTTAAACGAAAAGCTATTTTGGAAGTACAAAGATATACACTTTTAATAATATGTCCGGCACAATGATAATAAGTTTTGTCAACAGAGATCGCATTGTCAACAAAACTATTCAGTGTGTAAATTGAAATTATACACAGCTGCTACAAACACGCTACGCTTTTAATAACTTGTAAATTAGAAATATTAACAGTAAAACCTTGCTTTTGCTTTACAGTTAAGTATATAAGTTGAAAATCGTGAGAGGAAAAAAGGTTGCCATATAAAATTAGAATTGATTGCTTTGTAAGCACCACTTTTGTGTTATTATGTGTGTCACATGTTTCGTTCTTTCAAGTATTAATTATGTAGTTATTAGTAATAGTTACTTAAGTAACGAAAGCGGCCTTTAGTTAATCATTATGTAGCAGATGCTGCAGCCGAGGTGTAATTCTCGGCCAGCAGATCGTCCTAAACCAATTATTCAATCTGCTCCTATTTTTAAGTGCAGCATATAGACTCCTAATGAAACAAGTTAATAGATTGTTCATTGTAAACTAATTGTAGCTAGTTGCTGAAACTATCTCTCAGAGGAGGGAAAGAGTTAGCGAGTAGTAGTTAACCATTTGTTTTCTCTCTACGCCGGCTTTCAGGATCGGATAAAGAGTGGCCGTAGAGTGTTGATAACATGAAGTCGTTCATGCTTTTGAATACAAATCCATAAATCGATTGAAAAACATTGCCAATTAAGAGGATATGAACCATAAGAATAGGTCCAAAGCCCACTATCATCGTTCACTCGACTACGGAACGTTAACTTACGAAAATAAATAATTTACTGCAATCGTTAATAACCGATTACATACCGGCGTAGTTGTACCAAATTGTAGCGGTATTCACGTAAGTTCAGATTTCCGAAAAGACACGTTTACACATCGATTTTACAATAATCTATGTATGAATTAGTATTCAAAGCCATGTACGTCTATGATGTTTTAATCCCTTCCCACCTACATCACATCAAACCCGTCTTTTCCTAACTAATTTGGTAATGTCAATTTTAACTCTTATTCATGTTCCGGGTTAACATGTTTCACAAACTTAAAAACATAATTTGGAAGGTATGCCGACTTTTGTTCTCACTAAGTTTCGAACGTGCGCGGCCACGCAGCAGATTTTGATCCCCCACACACCCATTTTGGATTATGGATTGGCGCGCACTGCAAAAAAAAACTATTAAAATTTTATTTTTGAATAAAAATGCATATATATTCAAAATGCAGTTTAAATAATTGATTAACAAAATATTTTTAATATACGAAATGATAATATTATGCCACGCAATTGTTGGGTTGGCTTGCTAAATTTTCCAAGAAGAGAACCTCTCGTCTCTCTTCTAATAGGGACCACTGACGCCAACGTATATTATTTTAGTGAAAAAATATTGAGATTTATCAAAGTGGATAGAAAACTATCAACAGCGATACATATATATATGTATTCAGAAGATCTTTTGTACAATATTTACTTGTCTTTAATATCATATCTTCTTTTCAGTTATTGTATTTACTATTATACAATAGGATTATTTCGCTTTGATGAAAATAAATATCTATAAAGCGTTCATTTCTTGTAAAAATATATAACCCATATTCGTTGAACTGGAATTTTTCTGGAACGTTTATAATATAAAGTGACAGCGGCATCCTAACTTATCGAATTTCCACCAGGTGGCTAGTTTAAGACCCATGCGTTTAATTTAAGGTATCTATACTTTATTCGGAATAAGGGTCGGAAGCAACGGGTTTTATATTGAAGATACAAACAACGTATTGATTACATATCTCTTCAATACTTAATTTTTTGACCATTTCCGCTCTCACTGTGGAGCATATTGGTAACATAACGTACACTTTGCTGAGAAATAGTTGTGAATCAATAATTCTATCCTTCTTAAAAAAATATTACAGAATTTTATACTGACATATATTATATCAAAATATGAATGGGAATTTCGCGTTATATGTGAATATTTAATCTATTGTGTCATCTTTTTTTACTAATTTGTCTTAGTAAAGTTGAGCTCGTTTTCCATTTTCAAAAATGTTGATTTTAGAAAAAAAACTTATAGTCATTTTTTTAGTCACGGTACATAGCAATTCGATGCAATTATCGTAGATAAAAATAATCAAAATAAATAACACATGAGTGGCATATTGACCATTGTGTTTATTTTATTAATATTCATTTTCCTATTAAACATAAAAAAACGTTTTACATATAGACACGTATTCTGCAAGTTTATCTAATGATAAGTCAATAAAGAACGCGAGAAGTGGATTGCCGATATTTGCAGCATTAATATAATTCATTATAAATTTTATATTGCTCACCTCACGGCAAACGCTGAATCCGATGAATGTAGTGAAACTTAAAACTGGAAATAATTAACGACGTGACATGAAAACAAAAACATTGACCTAATGTGTAACAGACGTAAAAAGGGTGTAAAACCGATGACCCAATTCACTAAAGTACCACGTAAATACAACCCTTATGTTAAGATGTACCTAACAGCGTGAACAGTGTTGTTTTGTTTTCGCGACAAGCATCCCAAGTGCATAACATAATATATTTGTACAAAAGAATATATTGTGACGCAATTTCACATTATTCGTTGTTTATTGACATAACATTCAACATTATTTACATTCACTGGCGTAGCAAGAGCGGGGCGGGTTGCCCCGGGTGGTATGTTTTAAGGGGCGGTATTTTCGAAAATGCATAGAAAATTTCGGCAATCAAAAATAAACATTTTTTTTATGTATACATAATCAATACAAGCTATATTCCTTTCACCATGTTTTCTTCTGTCTAATTTGTGCTGTGCGACTTGCTGATAAAGTATAATCTTTTGGTGGCAGCATTTTTGAAAATGAATAGGAGAAATTCTGTAGAGGTAATAAACAAATAAAAAAAATTATATATACAGAATCAATGTAAGTTATTTTCCAATCGCCATGTTTTCTTCCGTCCAATTTGTGACATGCTGATAAGATATGCTTTTTTAGGGGTGGCATTTTTGAAAATGAGTAGATAATTCCATAGGTAATAAGCAAATAAAAATTGTTATGCTTTGAGATTTGCTGACAAAGTGTAATGTTTCCTGTCTGAAAGATCTAAGAATAATCATGAAACCTCAATGTCAAGAGAGAAAGAAGAAATTGTTGTCTGGTGAACAATTACAAGATGCTGAATTATCATACAAAGTTGAATTGGGAGAGAAATATTTTTTTACAGGAATACTCAAGGACCACCCCGAGCGGCAAAGCCCCTAGCTGCGCCACAGAATTAATTATTTCTATATTCCTTCTTGAATAGTCCAGAATAGGGATAGCAATCCTGGAAAAATATACCAATAACGATATGTCGGTATTTCATGAAACCGGTTTTGTAAATATCAAACTTAATAACAATACCTTTTGTACAATTGAGCAAAAATAAAATTGTACCTAATCGGCATCATATTACTGGACGGATAAATCAATAATATCTCATAAGGAACGAGGTATGTTGTTCAGAAATACCTAAAATAAATTGAATAAAAAAGGCTAACCTATCAATGCTGGAATTTGTCAATCGTGAACGGATATTCTTGTAAATAAGTCCAACAATAGACATCCTGTCAGATTCAACACTTGTTGGACGAACAATGAATTGGTCCTAATATATAGTATCAGAATTTTAGATTTTAAAAACCGCTATTTCGGCATTGAAAAAGACAGTTAAATACTTGAATCCTGGTTTCAGTAATACCGGTATTTCAATTCCTAGACTTCAGCTTCTCGTTGTTGATAGAGTTTTGAAATATCAGTAGAAGCAGTGTTATGAAACATGTCTTAAGAATCAATTTAAGGGAAGTGATTTGTGAAGATTTTTTAGAATGGCGTTCTACTTTGATCTAAATTGAGCATAGTGACAAACCCTGAACAATCCTTGTATAGAGCTTTCATACTATTGATAAATAGCCTTATTTCAAGCAGATGTTATGACATGAAAACACTGTATAATGTATTATAGTATTTTCTTTATACCTTCTTATTTGAATCATTTCAATTGTGCACGTTTCGGTAGTTATTCTCATAGAAAAAAACTGAACATTGAATCTTTTTCCAATCAATCCACAAACCTCTTGATCTTCAAACTTACTAAAAATGCGACCTATTCACATTTTACATATATCGTCTAGTAATCTCCAGCATATTCAAAAAGTGAGTTATGAATGCAACATTTTTCTCCGTGTTCCCACCTACCATTCACATTATAAAATGTCTTTCAAAACTTACAAACTCCTATGTATGTTAATGTGAATAGATATGTTCAATTTATTTGAGAATTTACAAACAATTAAGCCCATGTGCGGAAAAACAGTGTTGTCCTAAAAACATTGCTTAGAGATAATAGCGTTTGGTTGTTTTGGAGATACAATTTATCGAAAATATTTTTCTTTAATGAATGAAAATGGTTTTAGTAATTTAATTGAGGACACAGTTTATTGATCAAAACTTCTTTACAGGATAAATGTGTTGACAGCAAAAAAAATCAAGTAATGACTAACGCTGTTTTTCCGCATATGGGCTCAATTAATTTAATCTTTTTCCAATATTAAATTTAGCTTGTTGTTTTGTGGGATCTGTGAATTGTATTGGAGCCTTGTTTATTGTATTTTGAATAAAACTACTTAACTATAAGCAATCAGAATAGTTATGTTTAAGACTTACAGATAACATCCATTAGGGAAAGACTAACGAGCAATCTGATATATGATCTGTACTCCAGTATAACTGTATAATTAACGCTGTTATATTGATACAAAGCAAGTCTGGCAAAGAGTTATTGGATACGTATAGATAAAATTGTTACGATCTTTCGTTTACTAGCATATGGGTTAGTACAATCTTTTATTAGACAATCGATGTAAGAAAGTAATAATATTTTATGTGAGGAAATATATTTTTTTTAATGGAACTCAATTTAGATTATAACATCATCGTCGTCATTTTGGAAAAAAAACCTTATGTTGGATACACTAGTTGCATTTATCGTTGACAATTTGTGTGTAAATAAAATATAATTAATCTATAAATGTACCTAGTACAAATTCAAATATTCGACAAATAATCAGTTTATAAATGGAATGCATATGAATAAAATATTATTTTCTTGGTATTTATTTTTACATTTCTAAAAAATAAAATGTTTTTCATCATAGCTAATTTTCAGTGGAAACTAAATTCAATCATAGAAGTAAATAGCAACGGAACTCATTCCATAATAATTTTCTATTAATGTTGACAGTCACTACGATGGCGTGATGCTGAAATAGCTGTTAACAATATAAGATATTTCTTTTGGTAGTTAAAACCTTGCTATATTTATATTATTATTATGGATTTCTATTGAACAACTGAATTTGCGTGTTTTGTAAGACGATAAGACTTGAAGTTAGATTTTGATATACTAACTTTAATCACTCGTCTCTTTCGAGTCGATACCTCAGTTACAAAGTGTACCAACACAAAAAGCATAGTTATAAGATAATTAGTTAATTAGATTTTGACAAAGCTTAATTGAACATTGAAATGAAATTCTTGGATTATTTGAAAAATATATTTATTGTAATAGTAATATAAAAATGATTTTATTTTTTTCGAATATTTACAATTTTAGAGGTTTTCAAAGGATGTTCTTAGTTATTACAGCTGGATCTAAAGTAATAATAACCACTGCCATTCTAAAATAACCTCAAAATTATTACCATTTGTTACATTGAGGAATTGGTAGATATCGGTATTTTAAGCATTTATTCATACTTAACTAAAAACTGCAAAATTTTTACATGTTACAGTTTGGAGCTGAGGTATCGATATATAATAGAAATATATGGGTGATTAGGAATGAAATGTAGTAGATCAAATAAAACTAGTCATAAATCGTTTTTGTGGATAATTTAGAAAAAACGTACATAGGAAAAAAACCGCAGTGTATACTCAATTTTGTGTCCATAAATTTTACTCATAATTAGTACCTGTCAAACAATTTCTATGTATTCGTAAGTATAATAATTTTTAATCAGTTCTAATGTTATATCATTAATTATTACATTTGAATTGATTGTTGTTATTAGAATAATTATTATAATATTGAAACAATCAATACACTCTAATATCTAATGCCATCGTTATGTCAAATTAAAAGAAAGCGATTTACATGTCGAGAGTTGAAATTTTAAATACAAATAAAATATTTTATCGAAAATGAAATTTGTGAGTGTCGTTTGTTTCTCTACCCTAGACGGCAAACAAAATCGATTAGGAAATATTTTTAGCATGAAAATTTAGAGGGTACTATCTGTACGTATATGCTTTGGTTTTCTATAGCAAGAGCCCATACGAACATATAATATATACCTAAACGAAAACAAACTTTCAAAAGCTCTTGTTTTGTTATCAGAGAAGGCTTTGGTAACTTAGTTTCCAAATCGTATTTGTATTTAAATTGGAGCGCAAAGTATGTTCTGAGAGAAGCGATAGCTTTGCAAATACTGACGGACCATTAGAATTAAACAGACTGCAGGTAAAAGTGTAACCATCATAAATTCACGAACAGAGTCCGATACTCATTCTTTTAAAAATTATTTAAATGACAAGTATCTGTGACCCGGAGACGTCGTAATTTTTTTTTTGTATCATTCCTAAAGAAAGTTTGTAAAAATGTAATCCAGGGACGACGTAATTTTACATTTGTCTTAAATTTACATATTTCAGGTTTCCGGTTTTTTCCGGACATTATAAACACTATCAGAAAATTTTAATAGTAAAAATTTTGTCGGTAAACCATTTGTCTGTAAACCATTTGTCGGTACACCGTTAGACCATAGACAAAAAAAGCCGCTAGTTATTTTGTATTATGCATCCGAAATAAATGTATTTTAGGTGAAATTTCAAAAGGTAACAAAGCCTTATGTTTCATAATACGACCGTGTACAGAAATTGCATTTAGGTACTCCGAGCTCCCTCCAGCCCACCCCTGTATAATAAGGTGGATACAAGCAAAAAAAACATCATGATTTGACAAAATGCAGTAAAGTAAAAAATTGATATAACAGACATCGGATTTAACAGAAAAAATCAGTCAATTTTGTATATTGTTTAAATTCAATAGCCTTCGATGTAAACTATATTTTGGGTATGATGAGCTCTTGACAATAGATGCAATAGTTTCAACGCGTGTTGGCTAATGATTTGACGTGAACTAAGTCACTTCCAACCTAAAGATCATCATTCGTCCCTCATAATTTTCATTTTTGAAAAACATAATTTTTTAAATTGCTTTATGGATTATTCACTATTCTAAACAATATACGCATTCTGTCGTTTTTTCCCTCACTAAAACGGTTTCTGAGATCTTATTGTGTTTTACAAAGGACATTCAACCTTAATGTACACCGACTTAGCTCGCTATTTTGAAGTTTTACTGTACTTACAATTCATCGATAAATAATTACCACCAAAATTTGAGTAACAAAATAATATATTCCTTATGTGTCTGTGATTTTTTATGATTGGATGTTTACCATAGTTTGGCAACGCCGTATCACTTATCTCATTCTCGCAAACCGGATTTTTGCTTTCTCACAGACAAGAATGTTGAATGCAATGATTAGAGACCTATTCAAGAGAAGAGATCTGTTTTAATAACCAGTTTTTCAATAATTGCCCTCGGGTTTTAAAGTAATTCGATTAAAATGGAGATATAAATCACAGAATTTTCTGATTCTAATAAAACACCGCAAATAAATAAACACATTAAAAACATTTGCAGCCATTTAATACGCTTAGATATTGATTTGTCAATGGACTTGTGGATTTTGTAATCTAAAGAATATATGTGTGACATGTCTTCATTCCTTTCTCGGGGCTTCCATCAACCCCTAATCCTTAAAACAGCACCTAGAAAGAGCAAAGAGTTACTTAAAGGTCTTTAACCCTTTCTTTACATCCTTACACTCTTCAAAGACAAAGTTATTTTATTAGTTGTAAGCCAATCACGTTAAAAAATGTTCAATATAATACATATTGACTGGTGGTGCGAAGCACCCTAGCCTATGGAGTTTATTTTCGGATTGGATTGATTAAGTTAAATTATATACATAATTATGTCCGTAATTATTACCGTGGTGCAGTGGTCAACGTCGTTGACTTCGGTTACGGATCTTCCAGTAAGGAGAGTTTCATAAATTGATTTTTCAATCAATTTACGAAATTCTATTCCCACCCATCCGATCTTAGCAAGAGCGATAAGCTAACCTATACTGTCCTAGCCATATCCTTCTATCCTTACTCTCTTCGAAAAAGAGAGATTTGGGAACTGTGTAACAAGCAATTCTCATAGAACAAAATCTATTGAGATATCTCCATCAGTACTCCATATGCTCCATTATTGGAGGAATACATGATTTAAAAAAAGTTAAATTAAAACATTAGAGACACCTATGTCTTTGGATAAAACTTCATATTTTTGTATGTCGTCAACAAAGTTCACGACTCACTTGAACAATCTCCCTTTTCGCATACACTGTAATTTAGTTTCACGTTCTTCGGCAAAAATCAATATTGCATACGTTAATTTTCAGTTAATTATTTGAGCTTTGGATTGTTGAAAAGAAACTGAAAATTTTACATCACGGCCAAGGTGTTTGTAAACATTCAAATTATTTCTAGAAGGCACATCGGTATTGCTAAAGCAAATACAATAATTATTAACTCTCATTATTTTTAGTTGGTATGCAGTACAAAAAAAACTTTTTTTATACCAGTTTTTATGCTATTTATTCATATGCTTCAACTGAAAAACATTGCGTGAGTGAGCGAATAGACTTTATATTTTAATACACCAATCAAAGTACGATTATTTATAAATATCAGTTATTTTATAAATGATTCAATATTGGCCTGCACGAACGTACGACGGGTTTAGGTAGGTAGTTTAGTTTTATAGCAATTTATTATCTATCATGTTTACTGAATCTATGGTATATTTTCTTGAACCGCTTTGTTCCATTTTCGAAATATTTTGTTTGAAATGTCAAACAATTGAATAGTAAAATACGAAAGTACGAATATAGTTTCGAGTTCAAAGTTCAAGCAATTTTTCTGTTATTTTTTGAAATATATTACTATACAGCAACCCGGTTCTACTCCCTACGGGATCACGAGACATCATTTCGTACTGGGAACTATAGCCCTTGTAATTGCGCATGGAATATCACTGTCAGATGACTGGAGGCTGATTTTTATAAGGAAAACCATCAGAAGCAATATTTATATGTGACGTCTATGGTGTCGTCATAACGGCTCAAACTATATTTAAGTCGCTACTTCCTATTGTACTGTGGTACTGCTTTGGAGATCACTGTTAGACGTTGTTGATTTATATATAAGTGAGATACCTATATTTATATGTTTATGGTTATGATTCTATTGCAATATATGTTTGTCTTAATTTATTTGTCTATATGTAACGTAGTACATATATACACATACCCTCTTTCTCTCTTTCAGAGCATGCGCAGATAGAGAGAGTGTTTGTTTTTTTCTTAACGCACAAAGCAAAAGCACTCTCTCTTTATCTGTGTCTGCATATCACTCGTATCAGACAGGTGACTTTTAACAGATTTTTAGTGTTTTAATATTAGGTTATAAGACTGATTTTTGTAAGAAATTCTGAGGAACGCATATGATTTCATATGAAGATTACAGGCCGAATACGCTAATTATCCTTTTATTAAAAAGCAACTTCCTATTACATAACAACGTATTTAGGCATTTTTTATTCAACTTGTGTAATTACTGATATTTTAACATTTCGGAAAAGATCTGCCGCCAACCTTTGCGATCGACAGTTAGTGAGAAATTATTGTCGCCTGTTTCAGGGTATGAGGTAGTCCGGCCTCTATGACGTTCGATTGCGTTCTGTCTATCGCCCGTCTCGGTGTATGGTATGACGCGTTCTGTTGGTGTCTCTGCTTTCTCCAGTGTAGTCTTGTCAATCGTATTTATTCGTTTCCCCACACGTACATATAACTTTAAATCTAAAAGTCTAAAAAAAGAAGTCTGGGATTTGAATGTTTACTTTAATAAAACTAAAACTAAAAATTAATACCATATTGTGTAACCGTCAGAATATTATTGTATAATATCTCACTTATTAAAACATAAATTTGCAATGTATTATAGTCAATAAAATGTCGTTTATAGAGTCACTTTGTATACACTTCTAAACACGCTAGTTTCATTCCAAGTAAACTAATGTTATAGTACAATTTAAAGTCCGTTTACGGGATATAATTGCATGCAGTAAATTTACTACTAACTAGTTCTAACTAACTCTCAACTTTACTCTTAGAAGACAGTGCATAATATAGCCCGATGGGGAGGTTACTAACCAACTGCAGGGTCACAGGATTAACACGATTTTGCTCTTGCATCTTGCTATTAAACAGTGGCATGCGGATTAAAAATATGATACAGTTAATACTGAATATAAAAAATAGTTACTACTATAGAATACCGCGTTATCAGGATATTATTTCTTTTTCCTGGATCTGGAGCGATATTTACCTACGCTTTATTTGTACTAATGCCAGTTCATAAAATTATCACTTTCAGATTGGTTTGTCGAAAGCACCAAATCTTATATTCTCCAAAGAAATTGTATTGTATATCTGATTAATCAGTTAAAAATGCTCGCATATGAACAAAACTGGTAGTAGAATTAGTACAAAAATTGTATTTTTTTATAAATTTTAATAAAAAACCTTTCTATCAAAAATGTACAGTTAACACCATGAGACTTAATGTGTAGAAAATGTATCTTTGTAGAAAATGCTTTGTAGAAAGAGTTGGTCCTGTAGCTGATTAGTCAACACTGTTGGGCTTTCGTCCACTCGGTCGCAGGGTCATTGCTCCGTATCCCAGAATAGAAACTATAATATTTTATTTTTTCAGCGAATTTAAGGATTATTTAGTATATAACAGCCCAGCTGCTATGTAGGCGTCTTATTATTATCACATATCACATGTAGGTATGTTATGCAATGCACGCACACAACCCACAACATTACATTTATTTATTACTAGCCACTTTAAACATTCAGTATTTCAATTTCAATACCGTCATCTATGACGGGTGTCTCACTAGTATATTATATTATCAACCACGGAGAGTAGCGCAAAGTTTCGTTAAAAAAACCATTATATGTTTTACGGTTTGTAAATTTTAAAAAATTCCTAAAATTCTTTTCTATGATAAAATTTTGCCTACAATATTATGATAAATATTGATCAAAAACAAATTTTGTCAAATTTTCCATTCCAAGTACTCTTGAAAAGTAAAGTAAGTCTTCTATTTCCGCAGCACCATCTCATAGGGAAAGTTTTCGGTGCGCCTTCCTTAAAATTTCTTCTACTGTTTATATAATGTTATATGAATTGTTAATAATGATTACTTGTTGAATTATGTAATTTTAAAAGATTCGACAATTTCCAAGAAGAAAAATGATATAAAAAAAGAATTAATATTTTCCAAGTCGCTTTTCCTTTAGAATGTTTATTCGAAAATGTTAGAAAGGAAATTGAACGGGTTTCCCCTTACTTTAAGGATTATTCTACGCCACAGTATTGTTAGTATAGTCAAGATACTAGCTTTGAGTTTAGCTTTAAGTCGAGGTGCAGATTAAGGTTTAGCATTGACTCTTGAGCCGCTCGATAGTCACTCTTCAGACAGACGAAGGAACAATAAATTCAATCAATACAATAGACAGTGATGATCAACAGTTTTCTAACCAATCTGAATACAAAAAAATGTTTTTGATTAAAGCAAAGAATACAAAACCAAGTTATCTACTAAACTACTTCTTCAATCTATTACTTCCTCATTTTTATCGAATGTATTATGCCTTATATGCGTTCATATTGACGATCAACAATGGATACGTATGTATGCTTCTGAAATAGTGAAAATATTACAAGATAATTGGATAGAAAATTGATTAAGGTTTGCGTGGAATATTGCCAATTCGAGAATATGTTATACGAAATTAGTGATTTGCATATAATATATTATTTTGTTCCTACCAGATCACCCAAATTTTTGACGCTATATATTATTTTTGTTTTCCAACACTGTGGTATCTGATTTTTAAAGTTTTTTTAACACGACCTTAGATTATAAATATGTACTTTTTAATCATATCTGCTCCCTATTCAGAGCAATGGCCACAACACGCTTCCTCCAAGAGTCTCTGTTCCGCGCCAGTCTTCTTGTTTCCTCTCAGATCATCCCAGCGTCCCGTAGACCAAGTACATCCTATGGATGATCATCAGCGATCTTCCAGGGCGACGGGATGCACCCGGTTGGTAGAAGAGACAAGCAGGATTCAGGCTCCCCTGAGGCATCCGCAGCGCATGTCCTAGCCAGGTCCATCGTCGCTTTTTTATTTTGGACGTAATAAGGGACCGGTTCGTCCCCTCTCACTCTTCTGAGTTCCTGACAAAGTCAAACCACCGTACCTCTTGTATTTACCTCATTCATCTGTTCGAAGTTACCCTATGCCTTAGTAAGAAGCCATAACACGCAACCGTAAACCAGCACCAAAATAAGCATTATAAAATTAAATTGTCATTTTAGTCTTATTTTAAAATTGTTTTTTAAAAGACAATCGTGCTCCAATTTGGATGTACATCTTTTCGTTAACTAATAATTTAAATTTTTATTGAATCATAATAATTCAATTCTAAAAAGTTGGTTAAAATATTGTTACATAATCAATCCAAATGTAAACAGAAATGAAGTAGAAATATAATAACTATGGACAAAAATGTTGCGAATTGCTTTGACTAGTATAAGTATAATAATTATGAACACTTACAATGCAATATAAACAATATATTATTTTCATTCTTAGTAATTATTGCTGTACAAGTTGATCGATTGGATATTGGGTATCACTGTACTAGGAAATAGCTGAAGATGAATTCGTGCAGTCAAGTACAGTGCATCCATTGTATTCTAAAAGATGGATTTCCGATCAAAGAATAATGATAGTGGTTAACAATGTGTACAAACAATCAAAGATTCTGTAAAGGATTAGAATTTTTATATGGGATATAATTCTTGATTGTATCAGATATAACTGTAAACAAAATGTCACAGTACGGTTATTCAAATCAGACATTAGAATAAAATACAAGTTTATCTGAAAAGATTTTGGTTGACGTTTATAAAAAATAATTCAATATTAACTTTTAACGATATGCAAAAACCGATAGGTTCAATAGTTATAATTGAATGGCGATACATCCGGTTTTATTTATTGCAATTAGTGGTTGATTCGATAATAAAAATATACATACTATTCTTAATTGGCAATACAATACGATGGAAAACATTTATTATTATCAAGATTTTTAAAAATGCGTAAAACACAACAGAGTTTTACGTTTTTTTGTTTTTAAACGTCTCATACAACAAATTAAATAACATTGATGACAGCATAAAACAAATTATTTACAAAAGACAACAGAGTTTTTTAAATTGTGTCTTGTTTTTATCATAAACTATTATTTATTACCCGACTTCACCGGGGATAGAGGGCGTCAATACCATATAGCTTAATCGTTGGCGTTATTTTTATTCTAGACAGTATAAAATCTAGTCCATGAACTAATAATAATGTTGAAAGTTGAAAGTGAAAAATTGACAGTTGTAACTAGTACAGTTGACCTAGAAATGACAGCCGGAATGACGCAATGTGCAAATTTTAAGTCACTACTGTTATGTACACCGTTTGGGAGGAGTTCTGGTGACAGTCCGATTTATTCATGCATATTCTGCTATATAGTAAAGATATTTCCTTTCCAGCAAAAAAAAATGAAAATTAGTATCAATGATTAAAACGTATATAGGATAGGTGGCTAAGCCGGTCAAGAAAAAAACAATTTGTTACATTGGACTGGGGAGATATGTATTATTAAAGATTTCTATAGAGGATAATTTTGAAAACAGATACTTGCGGCGAATAATAGGAATTCGGTGGTTTGACTTTGTGAAAAACTCAGAGGTAAGAGAGCGGACGGACCAGCCCCTTATTACGACCAGAATTAAAAAAACGACGATGGACCTGGCTTGGACATATGCTGCGGATACCTCAGGGGAGTCTGCATCCTGCCTGTCTCTTCTACCAACCGGATGGATTCCGTCACCCTGGAAGGTCGCTGTACTTGGCGGAGCTACGGGACGCTGGGATGGCTTGGGAGGAAGCATGAAGATTGGTGGAGGATAGAGAATCTTGGAAGAACCGGGTGGTGGCCATATACTCTGAGTAGGGAGCGGATATGGTTAAAAAAGTATTGGTAGTAAAAGTTGGTATTTTTTTGTCGTCGAGTCAATGTAATAAAAAATAAGTAATAAAAAATACGAAAATGAGTTAATGATTGTATCTCATTTTAAAGACGATAGAGCACGTCTCGGCCAAATTTTGTAAATTAGAAAAATAAATTGACCATGTTTTGGAAGGGAAACATCATTTTACATTGATTTTAGGCTCAAATTCTGACCCGGCCACTTGATGTAAGTCACTATTATATCGACACTCAGTACGCATAATCCCGTATCTGCAAACATGAGATTTTACAGGAGAGCATTTTAAAAATTCATAACGCAACTCACCATTTTCGACAAAAACAGTTTTTACTCTATCGTGAACAATTTCAATTTTGAGGTTTACACTAATTGGTCAAAACACCATCGAAATATCTATGTCATGTGAATGGGTTCTATACCAAGCAAATGGTATATTCACAATGTTTTGTTAAAATAACAATACAACACTTGCAAATACATTAAATTGTAGTAATGGTTTGTAATATTTTACATTTGTTTAAGCACAAACTAGTCCATATTTTTTCATCAATCTTTGTAATGAAATCTTACTCGCTTAAATTAAATCAGTTATAATAAAACAGTAGTGGGCGAGCCTTTCTAAATTGTTTGTGGCTTTCATACATATCGAGTCACAACGATGTTTTTTTTTTCGAAATCAAATCGTTCTATACTTGTATTTTATACGAATTTACGTAACTTACGCCTGCTGTGACAATAACGACACTGCATTTTTAGCCCACGTAAAAAATGCTCAATCAAGGTTGAAGCAGGGACTTTTGTTGGTTTCTAATAAACACACACGAATCTAAAACATGCTTGATCAATTTAATTACCTTTGATTAGATATTTTTGGGATATGCAGATTGGAAAAATGGAAGCTTAATCACTAGATAAACATCATTATTTGCTTAGCAACTATCAAGACTACAATAAAATAAAACTGCCGAAAAATAAGTAGGAATATTTTTATTTTTACAATAAGCTATTTTTAGTTTTACTTTACAAAAATAAAACAGAATTTTATGAAATGATCAAATCTCGTTTCACTCATTGCGAGCACTTACAACTGGTGAAAAATTAAATAGAACAGTTATATATGCAATATTCTGTATTACTTATAAAGAAGGGATACTTGGGCCTCGTATAACACGGTTGATGAATTGTGACATGTTTTTGTACAACACAGTTTCAGCATATTTTACTAGAAAATGTTCCTATTGTGGAAAGACGTTTGAAGTTCAAGAGAGAATTATAACAGATCTTGGCCCCTTATCACGATATACGTTAAGATATTTATGCTAAAAGCAAACAATCGTTTATTACAGAATTTTTAAAGTCTAAATCCAAAAATACTCCAGAGCCCTCCTATAACGAAAACTCACAACCGATCTCAAAAAGAGTCGAACAAATAGAATTGTAAGTGATAGCGATGCCGAATGAATGATCTATTATATGTATATTAAAGTTTATTTCAATAAATACTTAAATATATATTTTTCCGATTGTTTATTAAAAAAAATAAAGGGTATTAACAACCTTCGATATTTTTTTTGAACTTAAAACCCCGAATAACGCGGATTTGTATTACACGACGTTTTTGTCGAACCTATGACCGTGTTATACGAGGCCCAAGTGTATACACAAAATCGGTTTATGATTATAAAAAGTATTTACAGGTTACCATCATGCATATTGTGTAAAAATGTTAACAAATTATTTAAAATTAAATGTTAATGAACTTTTAAAAATAAGGAAATAATCTGCAATCAAAAATAAAACCACATTCATAGTAAATTAAGTATGAAAAGCATAATGAACAACTTCAATATTCATTAATTAAATTGGCAAATGGGAAATTTTCAGAATTCATTGATCGAGCCTCTTCAATTTTAAATTAATGTGAATTTAAGTCTCAACTTTGCCAATTCTAGTGGAAAACACATTTTTTATATACTCATTACACAATTTTATGAAATCAAAGATACAAATTAACCATGCGTGTTCATAATCGGTTAAGCGAATGTTCGAAATAAACAAAACAGTAGTAACCGAACGATTTTTTTCCTTTAACGTTATACAAACATTAACCTTTAACAGCCTAGTGGTCCCGTATGTGACCGTTGATAAAACAAATTTTGCGATGGGAATACACTGATTTATAATAAAAGTATTTAAAATATAAATATTACTTTACATAAATAATGACTTTGACATGCCGAATCATAATTTTATTTTTGCATTCAATAAATATTTTTGTCATAATAAGTAATGCAAACATCTGCGTTTCTGCTGTCGATATTCACATTCCAGAAGTTTAAAGATGGTCCATATTTAGACAAATGTTTTTAAAATTGGCAAATGAAAAAAAAAATTAATCTTTATGTAATTTTAAGGTATTAATAGTAATTTTATAGTTTTATTCGCTATTTTTTCAGTAATTTTACAGTTTTTTATTTAATTTTGGTGTAATTATTGTAGTTTTAATTCTTCATCTTTAATTTAAAATTACATGTGAAAAATAGTGAATAAAGCTTTTATAAAATTTAAACAATCTTTCTTTTTGATAATGATTTTTATTTTACCCAAATAAGTTGACTAGTTTTAGATATGTAGTTTTTTTAATAAAATGTTCGGACCGATAAAGATCAACAAATGTTCGTCCATATTCGTTCGCATTCGTCCTCAAAATGTGTCATAATTGAACAATTTAATTTGATATGCGCATAACTGAACTATTTTTTTGTACTTTTAATCGCTTTAAAATTAGAACAACTCAACCATATATTATCTCTCCAGGTTATCAATTAAGATGACTACGTTTGCTTAAATGAGTTATAGGACCACGCCTACTAGAATTGTCATTATTATTGAAGACATTCTGCAAAGAGATGATTCATGAATCATGTTTAACATTGACACTAAGCATTTTGTGTTAACAAATAGTCGTTACCTTTGTATCATATTATCGTTTGAACGATTATAATTATCATTCTTTATTTTTAAATAATACAACTACTATACAACTAAAATTGATAACTTTTTTTATTCCACTGGCTGTGTTTACTAAATGTGACACGTGTTTCGCTTCGTCGAAAAGGTTAAGAAGTATCTTGAGACTAACTTTATTGCAAGGTTATTTATTTCTCCTCCATTTTCACCTCCATACACCAGTAATTAATTTTGTATTTAGTACCATTATTGTTTGTGTTTTACCCCCTCCTCACGTCCAGTAGAAGGTAATAAACCCACCCCAACCATCATTTTTATGTTGAGAAATAGAATCACTGTTGCAAGACGTCTACTTGCCTTTTTTGGTCACATCACCTGCAAGTCTACCGAGAGCTGAGGTAGAACTAGTGGTTAGCTAATCGCTCTCGCTACTTCCCATTTGTGGGATTGGATTTGTGAGTGGGAATTTTAGATATCACAAACATCCATGCCTTCGAACAGAGATCAATAAATCGATTGAAAAATCAATTTACGAATCTGTCCTTACTGGGACCACGTCATTGACCACCCGACCACGGACTTAGTTACTTATGTGGCTTAGAGCATATAAATTAATTATCGACCGGTACGCGTCGAAACTGCCACGTTATAACGTAAAAATCGAACGCAGAGCATTGCTTTCAGACTGTAGCTCTGGAATTTAAGCATATTTATATGATGTATTTGAATAATTTTCATTCGCTATATCGAGGTTTTACTGTTTTCTAATCTTCTGAGTCTTTGTTTCAATCATTTGACTCAACTATTTTAGGTTTTTAAAGACATAATATTTGTTAAAAATAGAGATACAACGTAGTTGAAAACTACCCAAGTGAAACTGGTCTTGATAATATTATTGTGTTGTATTTTTAAAAATACTCTTGCAAAATAAATTCAAGTAGCAGTTAAGCTGATTTAAAAAAACAATTTAAATGTTTCATATACAATTATTGAGAACACATGATCATTGTTCTACCAGATTTTCGTCATCCATAACGCAATAATGATCAGTATTTTTTGACCTCATGCTGTTGGCCTGATGCAGATATCTGCTTAATTGCTAACCATGCACTATAATAGTAAATAATATAACATATAAGAAAAATGAAAAAAGAATTAATGAATGTTGATATCTACTTACTTTTGATTAAATTTGAATCATTCAAATTTTGTACATTTATATACTTTTTGTCATTAACATGGATAAACTCGAACTGTGTACTAAAATGCATGAAGATGCTGAAATGCTAAACCCGGTACGTTAGTGACAAAGCGTATAGAAATGTACAAACTTTGAAAGATTCGAATTTGATATTAAAATTCTATCAATAACCCTAGTTCGATGTCATAAACATAAATTATTATATTATTTTAAGTATGTTATCAATTTAAGGGTTATATTCTTTTCAGTGATGCCTTACGTATTCTAGAAAACTTTCGATAGTTTTGAAATTTGCGAAACTTTGTAGTCATATTTATGATCTTGAAAGCCGCTGCTTTATCTCATATCAGCAGTTAATATAATAATATGTATTACATGGCATGAAACTGTCACGCTTATCTGGAGGTAGCTGCTTACCTATTGCGAAATAGTGTTAAAGGACATTCTCACAGCTGTCAACTTGGAGAATAGTTTGGTATGCAATCTTGTTCTGAAAGGCATAATAATTGTTGTTAGTTACCCACCATTTAATAAATGAATACTGCACACTAGAAAAACATTTTAAGGGAAAAACTGTAAGGTTTTCATTGAAAACAAATAATAATTAAATAATACGTTTTTATAAAACCCAGACATGCAAAATGACCAACATTGTAATACCTGCAAACAATTGAGTGATTATATCATAATATTATACAATCACTATATTTATACATATTAATAATATTGCTTTGCGATAAAAAAATTAATTAGTTGGCACTATTACTTTAACAGAGTCTGTGGCCCAGTGGTCAACGTCGTTGGCTTCGGTCAAGGATCTCATGGATTCAAATTCCAGAACAGACAGTTTCTATTTCAGTTTTTATTTCATGAATGTTTGTTATATTGTGTAAAATTTCCTCCTATCCATCCTATCCTGAAAATGCGGCATAGTCCTGTCCTGGCCTTATCCTGCTGTCCCTACTCTCTGACTGACTATCAAGCAGTTCTTCTAGAAAAATTTATACTGATTTACTTCCATACGTAGGCCATATACTCTACACTGGAAGTGGGTATAGTTTTAAAAATAAAAGTTCAAAGAGACCTAGTCCCAGAATGGAAATTTCAAGTATTGATTTTTCAATTTTTTTATCGACGTGTATTTAAAGGCATAGACGTTTGTGATGTTTTTAAACCTTCCTACCACCCTCTATCCGATCTTGAAAACGGAGTGCAGAGAGAGCAACTATTATAGTTGATTACTAGTCTTTCCTGACTAAATCCTCCTTTCATTATCATCTCCAAAGGCAGTTCTCTTGAAACGCTCAATTAAGAGTCAATATTGACAAAGAGAATAAAGCAATAACTAATTTTTGATAATTTTACAGGATAGCGAAATATTAGCCTGACATAATATTTATAACTAGTATAACAGTACTTGTCATCGATGACGGTATTGAAATTGAAATACTGAATGTCTAAAGTAGCTAGTACGTCAGAACTGTGTGTGCATTGAAAAACATTTTATTTTATATTTAGACTTCGAACGCTTAGGTCATGAGAAAATTTCATACCTGCATGTGATATGTGATAATAATAAAACGTCTACAGAGCGTTCTGGGCTGTTATATATAAGATTATTTAATAATGAACAAATTGATAATCAATAGCCTAGATATTAACAACTTCTTTTTACCATATCCGCTCCCAACGTGGAGCATATGGCCTCCTAATGGAGGTATCTCAACAGAACGTTTCTATGTGAACTACTTGTTACTCAGTTGCTCAACCTCTCTTTTTTCGAAGAGAGTAGGGATAGAAGGATAGGGCTAGGACAGGACTAATGGTTAGCTAATCGCTCTCGCTACGCTCCGTGAGTATCGGATGGGTGGGATGGAGTTTTTAGACATCACAAACACCCAGACTACAAACAGAAATCCATAAATCGATTGAAAGATCAATTTATGAAAACCGTCCGCACCGGGAATTCTCCGGTTCAATTTCTGGTGCGGACGGTTTTCACTGTGCGTACGGACATGTGTAACCGTAGCCAACTAACGACTGCCTAAAAAGAAATCAATTATTGTAAAGAAATGACCAAACGTGAGTTAATGCTTTGTTGTTCGGGGGTGTCGATATGCTTCACATAGGGAACGGATATCCTTAAAAACAGTACCAAAACACACCTTACACTATTTAATATTCATTATTATTATAACATAGAGTTTTTTCTACAATCATAAGAATTTTCAATATAATTGAAAGTACAGTTAAAGTTGTATCGTTGTATGTTCAAATAAGATATAAATAAAATGCACATGCAATGAATGTAGTTTGCATTACCTTTTGCGGTAATACTGGTAACTTGAATGCACGTCTAACTTTATAAATAACACGTATGAAAAGAAAAAGTTTAAGCATCCACGGGTGTTAATTATAATTTTTAAAATTCAGTTCGTTTGCTATGAGGTTTATAAAACCTATCGAAAATTGCATACATTTTATTTAAATCGTAAGGGATACATATTGCGTTTTATAAATCAATATTTTTTGTAACCGTCGCAAATATTTTTTGATTGTACCTCTGAGGTTATGACAATTTTCGTTTTTTTGCTCTCTTTTCTTCCGTTCTATATTTTGAGTCGAGGAAGACAATAATCTGATGCAATTATGACTGCAAAAATGCTTACGATTTTAGTATGGTACTTTATTATTTGTGACATATATATTATATATTTTGGGTTGCTATGCCAACAACAATGCGGCTTCAACAAAGTTTGCATTTTTATGACAATTAAGTAACTGTGGAGCATACGGCTACATGTTACTACAAACAATTAGCCAATCAATCGTTTGCTTATTTTAAAGATGAGATAAGATGAAAAATTTGCAATATCAATTCGGTGTGCGAAAGAAAAAGTGAATTAATTGAAAGACGAGGTAAAGATTCTAAAATAAGTACATGCATGTAAGAGAAAAAGGAAGAGTTGAATCAATGCCGCTGAATTAGTAAATTTCACATTTAAACATCACATTTATCATCAAATTTCATACAAAAGCAAATCATGTTTTGGCTCTACTAAAAAATATCAATTTTAGACTTAGAAACTCCCATTTCGTTTCGCACACAGAAATAATTTTAAACTATTATTTCCGACTTAACATATTTTTCCAGGAGGACGGCGATATATTTCATATTTGCAAGCAATCAACGGTGGTTAAAAAAGTGGTAAACGAAATTAATGTAGATAATATTAATGTAGAAAGTATTTACTTCAAAAAATTCAGTATTTTTTTTCATTCAATTAACATGTAATCCGTGTTCATTAAGAAGATTTTTCTCATTAGATAAACCTTCATATTTGGCCTTTGTCAATGTTTACATGAATAAAGCAAATTTGTGTATGATTAATCTGTAAAAGCATTTAACTATTTTTACATGGCGAGCATGCCCCAATTTACTTACGGCGGCTTTACGCGGTATTAATCAATTAACCACCACCTTTGTCCAAATTAAATAAACCCTCTAAAATAGACACGCCCTAAAAGCGAAAATCAGCGCGGTTTTATTGAGATACATACTTCAAAAATACTTGAATCGTTCATGCAATAAAAAGTATTAAGTTAATAAACATGAAAACTAATTTAATTTTTCTAATTTTCAATATTTTTCACGAGTTTTATTTTGTACGTACATGTATAAAATAGGCATATCGATACCTCAGTTCTAAAGTTTAATAACTCAAAAACCATTGTTCTGAGATTATAAGAAAACAAGACTTTTAACAGGCTTTATCTTCTACTGTACACCTAATTTATGTAGAACTTAAGGAAATTCTAGGACTATCTAAAAAAATGTGTTTGTAATATTAATATTAGGAGTTGTTACAGTTTAGATCTAAAGTAATAATAACCACTGTCATTCTTAAATAACCACAGATTACCACCTGTTTCTTTTTGGAACTGGTAGATATCGGCTTATACTTACTTAACTCAAAACTACAAATTTTTGATGTGTTAAACTTAGGAACTTAGGTATCAATATATTATTATAGTACTAAAATATATATGAAAAATAAATAATTATTTCAAATATCCAAAAAAACGTAATTGATAGACCAATGATAATACGACAAAGTTATTGAACAGTGCATAATATAAATAATTATTATAAAAAAACCATAAAAACGAATCTTTTCTGTGGTACATAATATGATGACTGAACACTAAGTCATTGATTTGATTTTTTATTAAAAAAATTTAATTATTATGGATTCCTAGTTGAAAATTTTATAATTTAATATCGTGACACAACTAGCAAAACATTTTAATTTTACATTCTTTTCATAAAAAAAACAGCTCCTCCTTTAGGAATTTGACTATAAACAAAATACCTGTTATGCATTTTGACCAGCCTTAAAAGGTGTGCCATCTTTTGTCAGTTTTGGCGGTAAAACGCCTTTTTTGTTTATGGTTTGAAAAACAAACGAAGAGAATATGCTCTTATAGGGCCAATTTGTAAAAGTTTTTAAATAAATGCTCGTTCCTATATGTAAGTAATTTTTATTTTACAATATCATAAATTATATGACTAGAAAATCTATAAATTTTCAATTATGTATTTTTCAACACATATTATTCTTATTTAGTTTTTCATTTCTGCGATGAATGACAAAGCGTCTGTCCTTTACAACTCCGTATTGAACCAAGCGTGAAGGGCGTTAATAATTTTTATTTAATACGCGTAATTAACTAATTATAACGTAAACTTGACTTCACAGAAGATAAAATAGGATTCTACTAAGCCAAAAGATATTAACAAGAATACAGGAGGAGTTTTGTCATCCCAATTATTCCCAATGCAAAGAAACATAATCACTGAACTAATGAGTAGTGACAATTATGTGTAATATGCATTCCTTTACCATTCATCTGAATTCGACAAAACTTTGGTGAGTTGTTGTGCATACACCCGTGAAGGTTTCTGAAGAAAAAAAAATTTAAATCTGAAATTTAAAAAATAAGAACTAAATACGTATACACAGTGACATCTTGGAAAAACCTTCTGATTTATTCAATTACGCACTAGAAGGACAAAAAATATTGTGTATCCAAAATAGAAATCTGCACGGGCCCGAGCTTTGCCCGCGTACCTTTACCCGGCCCGGCCCATGTGTCGGGTTAGGGCGGGTAAAGACAATTCAGATTCGGGCTCGGTTCGGGCCCGGGTAAAGAATTCGAATTTAATAAAAATATTTCGTACTATGTTCGGGTCATGAATCACCCATAAGGCAATAGTATTCATAGCTTAAATAATTTATTCCACATGTGCTATGAATATCGTTGGAAATATGGAAACAATAACATATATTGTTTGAAAAGTGTAAATAAATGAATTACTATATTGAAAAAAATCGGGCTTTTTTCAGGATGAGAAAAATAAATCTGGGCTTCGGGTCGGGTTTGGGTAACAAGTGTGATATTGAGACTCGGGCTCGGACCCGGCCGGGCCTGGAGATGACGGGCTCAGACCTGGTAATTTTATGATAGATAAAATAAATTAATAAGATTACAATGCAAACAAATAAATTCCTATGCAATAATTCCGTAGAAGATTAAGTCTGCCCAAAATTTTGTTTCCTCGTTATTTCAGAACTGTGCTTTTTGAGTTGTTGCACTTTGAAACTGAGGTATCGTAATGGTGATAAAAGAAATATCAGGGGATGATTTCAAATGGCAATACCAACTTTGTATAGAGAAACCGGTTTTCGTTTCAGATTCTTTGTAAGTTACATTTAAATCATTTTATTTGTAGATATTTTATCAGTACATATTTGTGTAATGTAGAAATTGACGTTTAAAATATGTTTTTCATCAACGTAACAATATCCGTTGAATACATTCGCCAACAAGTTATATAAAATATCACAAAAACAACTCAATATAAAATCCATGGCTTGAAGTATTGTAATTACATCAATTAATTATTTGAAAATCGAAGGCCAACAAGCCTGAAATATTGTCCGTCATTTTTTACTACCCGAATATTTGAAACCGTCTGGTAAGGTCATTGTCTCTAAAAATTATTTAGTTTAAAATAAAAAAATCTTCCTAGTAGACTAGACAGATAGAATACGATAACACTATTAGATCTTCCATTTTTATATAACTACCATCTTGAAAGTAAATTTCGACGTTCTAAAACTGGTTTCGAAAATTTTGGCGCGCATGTAAGCCACCATGACATCATGGCATAAGCGCGGGAACGCTCCGTCTGTCGACTGCGCGCGCGCGCGAGTTCAAACTCTTTTTTGCACATCATTAATATTCCAAATTCAAATTTTGACACGTAATACACAGGGATTTTGACATGGAGAATTTTATTTGTGTCTGAATTCGCTTTGCATTTATTAATATATCTGCTCCAAATAAATAAGTATAATGAACACACTATTTAGAAAATAAAGTACTTATTATAAACAAGTAATTAACAAAACCGAATGATTCATACTAGTCGCTTGATTTTGCGTTATTTTATGTTGGACTCCTGATCCAGAATCCCCAATAATATATCTAATATTGGTGTTGGGGTAGTTTTATCGCATGATTAATTCAGAGGTCACAGAAAGGACGAGCCCGTCCAAGCCAATATTGCGAACAGCCTTGCCCACGCCTTCTTCAACCGGTTGGATCCCATCCATCGAATATAAATAAAAGTAAGAGAAGTTGGTTGATGAACAAAAGCAGACGTTAGACCCGAAATAAGAGGAGAGAAATGCGATGAATGAATTAAAACGGAACTAATTAAAATGTCGGCGTCCGTGGCGCAGTTGGTTTCGTCGCTGGCTACGGTTACGGATGTCTCGGGTTCAATTCCCGGTGCGGACGGTTTTTCATAGATTGATCTTTCAATCGATTTATGGATTTCTGTTCGTAGTCTGAGTCCTCCCTCCCACCAATCCCATCCTCACGGGGCGTAACGAGAGCGATTAGCTAACCACTAGTCCTGTCATAGCCCTATCCTTCTATCCCTACTCTCTTCGAAAAAGAAAAGAGAGGTTGAGCAACTGAGTGACAAGCAGTTCTCTTAGTAAAAATTCCATATGCTCCACATTGGGAGCGGACATGGAAAAATAAAATAAAATTGGGATCTTAGTTCTATTAAAGTGTCTGAATACATTAAATATGCACATTGGAAATGCTTGTCCAATTTTCATTTTTATTTAAAAAAAATTACAATGTTCGCTCCCTACTACTATGAACTACAAATGAAGGTATCTCAACAGAAGTACTTTTACTTCGAAAACTGCTTGTTACTCAGTTGCTCAATCTCTGTTTTTCGAAGTGAGTAGGGATAGATGGATAGGTTTAGGGCAGGATTAGTGGATAGCTAATCACACGTTTTTAGGATCGGATGGACGGGAGGGAATTTTAGACATATACTTATTATGTAACACGTATTACTTGCTGTAGCACATCTTAGTGCTATTTCTGAAGTACACACTACATGTGTGATTAAATGTGAATTCATAACCAAAAAGCTACTGCCAATACACAAATCCCTCGCTTAACACAGACGATAGGTTCTGATAGATCACCGTGTTGAACGAAAACGTGTAAAGCGAGACTAACAAATTTATGAAAAAGAGGAGATAGGTTCTTTTTTTAGAAATATTAATAAATAAATATATATTACTTTTGAAAACGTATTAAAAAATATTTTTCGATCTTACTATCATTAGAAATTATCACGAGGGTATTTTTTTTCTTTTTGGCTGAAGGTCATCATCAGTGCCTTTATCAATTCCTTCGGTTATATTTCCGTCATTTTCCGTCGGCCGTATCAAAAAATCTGTAATCTTTGATTGTCGTATCTGTTTTGAGATTCGTGTAAATCTCTTCATATCTAGCAATGCATTGTTTCAATTCTTGTTTAAATTTCAAAGCTCAATCCATATCCGCATCATTATTTAGAAAATGAATTTCTATATTTCTTGCCATTTGTAATCCATTTTTTATTGTTTTGGTTGTAATAGTTGAAATTGGACTTTCGGTATCACAATTGCTTTCAGGAGGAACTGTTGTAGCTATACCAATGAATTATTGTTCATTTAACTCTCGTTCTTCTAGTAATTCATCAAATTTATTGATAACTAAATCTTCCAATCCCTCACTCCCTATTGAATTTTCAATATCAATAATTTCCATGTTTATGTGTTCCCTCGATTCAATATGATTATTAATCAAAACTGTATTGGGGAAAATTGTTTTCCAACATGCATTTAAGTTGATTTTTAATGTCGGTAATTGCTGATGCGATTATATACAAGATTTTTTTAAAAAAATCTCCCAAATGAAAACCGTGTTAAGCGAGGGATTGCTGTATATTGAAAATAATTGTATCCGATGTCAATTTAAAACATTCCTATTGGTTTTTTCAATATATTATATTATTAAGAAGTTTGATAAAAATTCTTAAGTTTAGTTGGTGGTCGACAATATAAAAAACAAATTACTAAATATATCGATGAACTGTTTTATTTTATCAACCGTAACTTGGTGACCATGACTAAAAGTTTCTTGCCCCGCCAAGTTCACGGTGAGTTTTCGCACAATTCCGAAATTCTAGCTCAATTCGGTGCGGGCCGATATCAGAAAATTGATCTTATTTCTCAAACCGTTACTTAACAATACAGTAACATAATATCGAAGGTATACTGGCAGAACGCATTAAGTCAGTTGTTGATGACTTTCTGTTTTAAATATAAAACTGTTTGCAATTTAACATTCTACGTACGAGTAGAAAACATGAATTCATGGGTAATAATGGCTTTGAAAAAAAAGTGTTTACTCAAATTGTTATTTTTTTTATTTTGGAAAAATGCATAACATAACACATAAGTATAACTCATCAATACCAAATCTTATGATTTTTATGCCAAAAAGATTATTATTCATAATGAACACAAAATCTTTTTAAAAAAACCAACAAAGGGAGGGAGATAAACTTTGAAAAATAAATAATTCATTAAATGCGATTACCTCAGAGCATTCTTTTGATACTTAATGTCTTTTGCCAGTATACCTTCGATATATTATTTAATTAGCTTCGCTGAAATGTACTATCGAAATAAATTTAATTTTCTTTCTTCTTGTGAATTTCATTCAGTATTTTTTAAATTTATTGGCATTCAAAGGCGTTATTTAATGTTTTAAAAATCAACACTATTGTTATTATAGTTAGGTAGTCTATCACAGAGGTCGCCAATCTTTTAAATCCCGCAGACGACTAACATTATACGTGTTAGTGTTGTTGACGAATAAATTTCGTAGTAATAACATTCTTTATATTAAAATAGTAATAACGGACGATCAGTAAAGACAATCGGATCTTTTTATGATTCCTTTTAGTTGCGTCCAAACGCTATTAAAACGTGTGTTAAAAACGAAAACCACTGGATTAAATAAAATATCTTTTTAAGATTTAATTAAGTTACATTGATAGCTTTGATAATCTTGAGAAATGTATTTTTAGTTTCAATTATTATTACAGAAAAGGGAACTAATAATCAGTCTTCACAACAACTACAAAATACGTGAAACGTAGAAAGTATTTAAAATATGGATACCGTTTAAATTTCGTTTTTAGCACTAAGTGTTAAATCATGCACAGCTTTCAAATTGATAGAACAAGTTCTATTTTCAAGTCGTGAAACTTAAATTTAAGGAAGTATTAGAAAATTAATACTCAATGTAATCATGTAGCCATGCAATTAGCATAATTATCATAACCTTTCGCTTTCAATGCCTAAAGGCTTATTGCTAAATTATAATGATTGTGACTTTATACGGTTTGTTATACACAATTTAATACTATTTCGTAAGTACAATGAATCAATAATAATGTTTTGTTATTATTAAATTATTATATTGAAATTAATATTATTCAATATCGTGTAAATATATTAAAACTTTTCTCTGTTGCGCTGTTACTAGATTTATAGCTGCGAGAAAAAGACCAAACAAATTTCGCTTATATGACACACCCACTTGTTCTTGTTCCGTAAAGATAACATATTATTTTCGATGAAAATTCAGGATCACTAAAATTGTCCAATAAGCAATTGATTGCTGGATATCAAGTGGTGAATGGAGATATCTGAAATCTTGATGAAATTTTTCGCCCACTAGGCTTTTCAAATTGAGCATGGTGACATAAATGTCAAGCTCACGGAGAGCGAGTAGAGGAGTTCTATTACACAGTATTTTTCAGTAACTTAAGTACACTCCCGCCGATCGTTTCAAGTACTTAATGCTGCTATTATGCGTTTCGCCCAGTGGTGACGGATAACACTTTAAGTACAGTCACTATAAATTACATAAGTATTTAGTGAAGATTGATTGTAGGTTAGTTGGTCATTCATCTTTCATTTTCGATGAGAATAAGAGTAAGACGATGCGGTTAGTTGTTGCGCTTTCAAAGCCACGTATTCGTGGTGGAGTAAAGTAAAAACGGATGAAAACAGAACTGATGCCCACCCCTTTGTTATTAAAATTAACAAATTGACTGAAAAATTAATGTACCTAAATACACATTCAGGAATTCCAATTGGGAAGTGAAATAAGGACGGAATGTATAGCAAATTTCAACTGAATATTTTAAATATAACATACCTTTAAATATCTAGATCCTGGTAGTCATTACTACTTCTAAAATAATCGCAAAGGTAGTCGAAATTCATAATGGCATTTAGCTGATTTAGGCGATTAATTTCTTTCATTATACGTGACTAAAATGAGGAGGAAAAAGATACGGAATAGGACAGAAAAAAAGTAATATCCGTTTATACGATAAGTATGGCCACCATACCGTTAAGTGGTAAGTAAGTTTATGCTGAATAGGGTTACTAGAATGAAAAAATCGTTTAAAAAGTTCGTCTTTCATAGCTCTAAGGAGCATTTTCATATTTACTGAATTTTACGCTATAGTGGAGACGGAATCGTCTTATAAATTGGATTTCAACAATCGGTTGGTGGTGGGAGGGGGTGGTAAGCCTTTGAAGCACAGAAAGGTGGAGGAAAGTTTTATGTAAACCTTTCTAGATATAATCATTATAAGACGGTATTTTCCCTTTAAATAAATAAATCAATATGGTAGGTCTTTATAATAATAATGCTACAGTAGTATTGGTTTCGAATCTGTGGATGAGATATTTAATATTAAATAAGTGCAAGAAAGTTTACGAAATTTATGATCAATTTTTTTTTATTTGATCGTCATGAATTTAACTAGGTTTACGTTGTTATACCTACCAGCGGAGATTATGTGTAAACGAGTACAACTGAAAGTTGAGAGAAAAGCGGGTCGCTTATCGATGTTACCTTAAATTATTATTTTATAATGGAACTTCGACTACTTCACCGCAATTCGAAACATAGTAAAAATGTCTTCACGGGTGTCTGAAGATATTTATATATTAAAATGGTAAGGGGTAAGGGTTCACGCAGTTTTTTTGATGGAACATAATAACTCATTGAGGTTTCAAACGTCGGGGTTTAAGTTTAAATGAAACCAAATAACACTCTAATAATTGAATAGATTCTGACGAAATTTACGATTTTAGTATTAGTATTTCATTATTTGAGACAATTATACTACATATATTTTGGTTTCCTATGACTAAGGACCAAGTGACTTCAACAAACTTAGATTATGACGAAATAAAAGATAACTTTAGAACATGTGCGTTGGGATACGCTACTGGATATGTCCCATGATCCCGTAGGGAGCAGTACCGGGCAGATAGTATATATTTTTAAAATGATGTATACATTTCGATCAAGGGTTTGTTTTAGTAATATTTATCGGCATTCAAAGATTCAAAAAAATCGAAAAACTTTAGAACACGAACTTCTAAATAAATAATCGGTGATAGACCAAATTTAAAATGCGAACACCTATCGCAATTGTTATAAAAGAAGAACTTACTCGATAAATTTATATGTTACAAAACATTCCATTTTCAAATATTATATAAAAAAATGAATCTTAATTATTATTTTCGACCTTGAAATAGTTGCGTTCAATAAGTTATTCCATTTTCAAATGCTGTATAAAAATCAAATATTTATTTTCATTCTATGAAGTTTAGTGTTGGCCACGCTTCCTTTTTTACCAAAAAAATGCTTGTATTAAATCAAGTATTGATATATTATGATGTATATTCGCGTATATGACGAGAAACTACGCATCAATAAATAATAAATTGTTCATTACATAAGTTCATCAAATAACTCATGATCATTTTATTAACAGTCAATTCATATTGATTTTGATATTATCGAGTATGTTAAGTAATGGCATGATCGAAAACCTGTTTTTGCTGTCTGTATGGACCATGGCTTCTTGTTTCAACATTCTATTACAATGCGATAATATGAAATGAAAATAAAACATATAGGCAGACTGCAGATTAGCTTTCGATCCTATCTAAAAGGTTGGCATGTTATGTAAGCAGCATGTTATTATATTAATGTCATTATATGGATACACAGAATACTTAATACTACCTCAAAGTTAGTGCCTGAGCAATTCAAGATACTATCAAAACTATATTCAGGGCAACATGTGTTCTCTCATAACTTTTCCGATCATAATAAAAACGAGAATATAATGATACCAGTCAATGACAGGTCCTCATAAGTAAATAGTATATATTCTCACCGTCAAATACACCAACTTTTGAAATACTCGATGTATGTTAAAATAGTGAATTTTAATAATTACATCTTATTTATAGGATTTAACCAAAAAATATTTTGAGTTATTTATTTTCTTCCGTTCTAATTATAAAAGTAACTTATTTGAAATAGTTGATTTACTATTAGTCGCATTATATACGAGTCCACGAAAGAATTTAATTTCTGTATTTTGACATTATAATCCCAAGATATAGATACTCAATAATGCAATAAACTATTGAATTTATTCATCTATAGTATGTATCTAAGCATGCGAAATATTTGAAAATCTCGGGAAAACTTGCTTGCTAAAGGCAAGCGATTGGTTTCGTTTAGAGCGCTATTTCATTCGTTTTTATCTTTGGTATGCACACTGTTAAACTAGCGTAATGATGGCGAGATAAATGATTCGGAATTCATTGCACGGGTCCAAAAATTACTTACATATTTCGCTTCTTTTACTTCTAAGAAACCGGTTCATTGCCGTGCCGTGTACACGCCGAGTTCACCGGTGCATAATAAATATCTCCATGTACAGTTACGTTGTCTTTGTTGACTTATTTCTATGGGAACGCATCGTAGTTCTTATATTTACACTATATTATTAAAATAATAATGCACAGATAAACCTACCAGACGAAAGCATCAGCCATTTTTTTTATTCCTCTCGTGCCAATTGGATTCCGTTTTCAGAGTTAAAAATCCAATCGGATCTTCTCATTCAATTTTGAATCAGGAACCGGCCGATCGTCTCATCACACACAAACTAACTTGAGCGTAAAAATAGCTAGACGTTGTTATCTCTTTCACTGCACTGAACTCGCATATAAATCAGAGAGAGACACACCTGTTCACTACATGCTGTATCGCTAACAAGCAAGGTAAATACAACTAATAGCTAATCCACTAAAGGCACACCTATGGGAAAAATTTACAAACACTCCAGGTTCCAAATTCAAAAATTTACGCGAAACGAAAATCACGAATTCCAACAAGATTACAATTGTTTTCTTTTTAATTATTTAATAGGCTAAACAACAAATTTTTCAAAATTTGCGCGTATATTTGCACTGTTTTACTGTCAGTTTTACTGATAAAGTTTTTCGCGTGATTTTACGGTAAATAAATCAAATTATTATTTGTTAATGTTTAATATTGGTTTGATTTTTTTTTATTGCACTAAACATCGTAAACATGGAATGATAAAACGAATTAACCTTTCACGGTCGGCCGCCTACTACCATTCGGACGGCTTGCTGTCAGCGAACTAAAATCAACGTGTTCGAGCCGAGCGGTAGACTTCCGCTGGTACCGGCTGTGACCGGTAGAGCGCTTCGGCAACGTTCTTTGTTTTGAATTACAGTTATATATTTCTATTACTTAATCCAGTTGGAAACATTTAAATTCCGCGGAAAATGTGGTATCGATTAAGACAAATACACAATTTTCTTATCATTTAAATAAATATATATATATATATATATATTTTGAGTAAAATTTTGAATAAAATGTTCATTTTGAAATCAGTGAATATAAATAATATTGTTGGTTTTAAATTAAATTAATGTTGTATTTTTAATATCTAGTCAAAAACAAAACCAGCGAATACATAATCGTCAACATTTTATTTACATATCAGGACCGGTGTTCAGTTAGGAGACATTTTTACTCAGTGTTTCCCAACCTTTTTAAACATCTGGACCGGTAAAAAATATAACGGTCGGATTGTAAATGTTTTTGTATACTTCAGTTGACTGGAACCGGTTTGCGAATCATGGGTTTGGAAACATTGTTTTAACTGATGCAGTAATGAGTTAAATTCAATAAAATTGCAAAACGCCTACTCGGTTTGATGATATTAAATAAATAATGGAATAAGAGTTATACGTATGCTCTTCATAGCGTGTAATTTCACTGTACCAACGATGTACCATAAACAATATCTGTTATATATCGTCATTGTTCTGGAAGAAAACATTAAATCGAAAAAATTACATAATTATATTTTGAACTCTACCGTGTGCAAGAAGACACTTATTTTTAAAAATCATGCTTTTACTTAAAAACAGTTTTGTACAAACAAACTAAATGAAAAACGTACTTCAAAGTTCAATTACTCAAAACTAGTATATATCAGTTCGTGTCTTCTTCCAGAACAACGACGATGTATAGTTGGTGGAACCTTCTCTATTTAATTGATTTGAATGTGTTTTTATCAAATAAAAAAATGTAGTAACTAAAGTATTAATATCAAACCTGCATCCCTAGGTACAATACCGCATGTGTCTTAATTATTGATGCTGAAATGCTTGAATGTACCTTCACATTCACTGGACATTTTTATACAATATATATATACCATAAAATATTTATAATATAATTTTAGTAAACGAAAACATACAATGAAAAAATCACGTTTTCAGTTATTTATGCCAAATCTTTTTGATTTAAATTAAAAATTAGACTGAAATGAAAAAATATGCTGTAAAGGTAATGTAATACAGAGCTTATTTTTTGAACGATACATTGTAAAATAAACAAATTTTCACCGTCAGTTTACTTAACGTGTTTTGCCACAGTGAACACGTTATTTCATTTTCTTTTGTATCAAAATAAACCGATGTGCTATATTTTAGAAAGTGTATTCTACGATAATTTCATTTTTGTATACATAACCTATATAAATAAGTACCTGTATCTATAAAATGATAAAAAAATGAAAAATATGGGTAAC
Organism: Himalopsyche phryganea; assembly: GCA_022494535.1. NCBI lineage: Eukaryota > Metazoa > Arthropoda > Insecta > Trichoptera > Rhyacophilidae > Himalopsyche > Himalopsyche phryganea. The sequence continues at coordinate 12,084 of JAGVSL010000060.1, read as the reverse complement.
ATAATTATTTATGTGTTTGTGTTCTGGTCACTATGAAATTTGCACCACTGGAAAATGTATTTTATTTAAATAAATTTTATAATGGTTTAAATTAAATTACATTTTTTAGAATGATCTGTGTACATATTATTTTTTAATACAATTTATTTACATTATAACGAACTATAATTTTATTAATTTTACTAATATACATTTAATTAATATATAAACAACGGAAAGTGTATAACTATCAGATTAGAAACGTTTTTTTTACATAATGTATTTTGAGTAGGTACAATTAATAACCACACCTTTACGTGGTCCTACCTCTTTATTATAATGGTTGCAACCGAGCCTTAAAACATATTAAAAAACACAATTAACACATAGAACCTACATACCGAGATAATTACCCATCTACAATCCTATAATTATTACATCCCACTATTTTTGAATTGATAATTTTTCTATTTTAATAAAAAGAAAAATAACGAAAATAATACAGTATTGCGGTTAAAAGTTTTATTCTGCATTTACATACATTTATTTATGGAAGATTATTTATAAACTCCGTTATAAAAAATATTTGTGTGGTATTAAATCGTTGTGTTTTTTCTAAGAAACTTGATTCAATTTATGTTTCGAAATAATCTTTTTCTAGGGTCCGTATTTAAGGGTAATTAGGTCAATAAAACAAAATTGTTTTATTGATTGTCTGTGATGGAATAATATTTAAAAATATGCTTGATAATTTTGCACAAGTTTAGCTTGATAAAATGCAAGATTGGTTTCGCTTAACTTTCAAATATAATGATTTTTAAAAAACATCAGTAATTTATTTTTATATTTATCAATATTTTCTCTAATGAAATAATAAATAATTTTTATGCCGTGGCGTTCTTAGTTCCGCTTTCCGAGTTCAGCGTTCTTTGTAATGTATGTACTTCATACAAACTGCGCACACAGCGGGCGGTCAATTCGACCGCCGGTGTTCTTGAGTTCTATTCTCGCCATTACAAATCATTCCATTTCTGCCATATATATAGCTGCAATGTCAGATATATAGCGTTCACAACAATAAGTCGATTTAGTACGAGAAAGAGATGATTATAATATTCTTCTAAAAGCAATCATAAAATTCGTGAGATGTATAATAAGTCATTGGATTACAGTAATTTGTTTGTTTTATTTACACGTATAACAACTAGTTACAATACGAAATAAACATCCCGAACTTCATATATTATGTAGTCAAATTACTCCTGCTATTTAATTAAAAGATTTTTTATTTGTTGAAAAATCGCAAAAACCAGTACGCCGTGAATTGTGATTATATATTTATTTTCATTTATCTGAAGTTCTCTTTTTTCTTAAAGACAGTTTAAGCACGCAGCTTTAATGACATAAACCACAGTATCTATATATAATTTAATGTTAATAAAAATCTCCTCCCTTTTTGTAGCAAAATACCATAAGTATGTGTACTAGCAAATAGTTACATCAATTACGAAAGGTCTCATCAATGTTTTTGTCTGAGACGTTTCATGGCTCCACAAAAGTTATACATCATTTTCGGAAGATGAACTGTCTTGCGACATGTTAAACCTTCAGAGCTTCTTTAGAATGGAACGCATGTTTGTTGACCGCCACCTGTATGCGCCTAGAACTCGTATTGTGAACGGCCGGTTGAACGCAAAACGCTGGCGACTTTATATCTGCGCCAAGCCTATTGTAAAATTGTGTCGCTCCTGTTATTCCACTCGGTTGCTGTGTCTCGGGCTTTAATTATGCGATGGAAATTTTTTTATTTAGATTTTTCAATCGATTTATGGATTCGTAGCCAGCGACATGGATGTCTGTGCTCTTTTTCAACCCTCCCACTCATTCCTAATCTGATCCTACGAAACGAGGCAAAGAGAGAGCGATTAGCTAAATATTAGTCCTACCCTTCTTTCCTTAACCTCTCCGAAGAGTGCAGTTGAACAATATAAATTAAAACCAGTTTCTTTTAAAAACTGTTCGGTATAGATGCTCCATGGTGACTTTATAAAATTGGTGGTATACAGTGTTATAGGACAGCTAGTAGCTAATCAATCTAGAGTCACTAAACACGCTCTTGAAGGTTTTTAGAGTTATGAGTAAATCACAAAAAAACGTTATGGGCAGTATGGTAGTTTTAAGTATAATCTAAGTTATGTTGTGTCTTCTGGTGTATAAGAAAAAGTAAAATATTCTTTTACACTATCGTTTTTCAGACCACGTCGAGCGTGTAAAACGAGGATCGAGATCAGGTAAAAAAACGACATTTTTAAGTTTGGAAAAAATTTGAATTTCGAACAGGGGATGAAATATAAAGAAATTTTAGACTTGCAACTCGAAAAATTGATAGATCTATCGATGGAGCACATACGTAGATTAAAAACTTATTTTATTGAAAAATCGCCAGGAGCGTGCTTAGAGACTTTGCGATTCAAACTACTTATTTTGTCGCACTGTATGGTAAAATATTAATGATAAGGTGTTAAACGCTAGCGATACAGTAAAGTATAAAGCGTTGCTTTGTTTATTTTTTCATTGACATAGGCCTAATTCAGTAAATTGTGTCAAGGTTTTTATTTCCCTTACCGAAGTAAACCATTGTATAGAAATAATTAACGTATCTTGGTACTTTCCAGAGGTATCACACCGTTTTATATATTATGTACATAATGTCAAGAGTGTTTCAAGCAACATTAAGCTTTCAGGTTAATGATTATGCGGATGTCAGTGGATGTGCACATAGTAAATGATGGGAAATGTTCAACCCAGCAAGTCCATCTGCTGGCCTCCCCGCGGCGACCATCGGGCAATGCAGCTTTGGCTGTAGCTAATAGCAGTGGGCAAAAGGCGAACCTTCCGGCGCCTTAAAACCGGTCTTCTGGCTAAGGGAAGGAAATCCCTGACAGAAAAACCGGGTTGAGCCAACCTATAGAGCCCTTGTGACTCAGGCCTCGGAAGCGCAGGGCTAATCACCCGGTCTTCTTAAATGAATAGATTACGACACCATCAATGCGAAAGCCTCGGACGCTTAGGCCTGCTAATGGACGACCCAGCAACGAAAAGGACATGATACTCTCCAACAACTACTCTATGAACATAGGCGCATACAATGTGCGTACTATGCGTACCCCAGGAAAGGACCTACACGCCACTCGCATCATGCAAACCTATAAGCTTGATGTTTTAGGGCTGAGCGAGGTGCGTTGGAAAGGCGCCGGGAAAAAGTTGTTGGAGGGCGGATTCACAGTTTTATACTCAGGTCAGGAGCAATACCATCGCCAAGGGGTGGCAGTATTGATGTCGGGGAGGGCAGCCCGCTGCCTTGTCAAATGGGAACCCATCTCAGAACGACTAATACGAGCCACCTTCAGGACGACTGATAGCTCGGTAACTGTCCTTCAGTGCTATGCGCCTACCGAGGAAGCCGACACACAGGCAAAGGATACTTTCTATGACTCTCTCCACGCGGCCATCTCCACAATCCCCCGTAGAGACCGCGTGATAGTAATGGGGGACCTCAATGCGAGAGTGGGAACGGATCCTTTGCTTGGCCCCACGGTGATGGGAAGGCATGGCCTCGGTGAAGCCAACGACAACGGTGAGAGACTCATCGAGTTTGCAACTATGAATGAGCTCGCCGTTGGCGGTACAATCTTCCCCCACAGAGACATCCACAAATACACGTGGACTTCTCCTGATGGTTGCACAAAAGCACAAATTGACCACTTTCTCTACAGCGCGACTCACCGAAGGGAACTTCTCGATGTTCGAACCTATAGGGGTGCCGACATATACAGCGATCATGAGCTGCTTGTCGGCAAAATCCGTCTCAGACTCAGACGTACAGTACGGCCCCCGACTCGAAAGAGGATCGACATCGAGAGACTGCAATTTCCTCGAACTCGGCTGAATTTCGACATCGCTGTGAGAAAGAACGTCACCAACTGTGTGCATGACGGGGAAAACCCCCGACGCGACACCATTGAATCGGAATGGTCCAGCATCAAAGATGCAGTTGCGTTAGCCGCTCATGAGGTGCTAGGAGTCAGAAGGAGTGGGCAGCCAAAGTGGATGTCCGACGACACGTGGGGGAAAATTGAAGAAAGAGCGAGGTTTAAAGCACTGGGGGACAGTGAGACAGACCCAGACCGGATCGAGGACCGCCGGATAGACTATCGGTACCAAGATAAGATAGTAAAAAAATCTGTGCGACTCGATAAACGCCGATTCATGGACAACCAGATTGAAGCAGCAGAGACGGCAGCGCGCAGAAATGATACAAGAAAACTATTTAGAATCACGCGCGAAATTTGCGGTAGACGACCACCGACCCCCGGGCCCATCCGTAGTCCCAGCGGGGCAATAGAGTCAAGCGCGGAGCGTGTTAGAAAGATTTGGAGAGATCATTTCTGCGGGTTGCTAAACCGTTCTCCTCCCTCGAACCCCTTTGACATACCCAGCGAAGCCACACTTGTAGATATCCCCCGAGCGCCAAACATTCCCGACCATGCACCGACGCACGCTGAGATCACCTCAGCTGTGCAGCGGTTAAAGAATGGGAAGGCGCCGGGCGTGGACGGTATACACCCAGAGTTTCTCAAGTACGGCCTGGAGGCACTCTTGCAACCCTTGCACCTACTTCTCAGTAAGGTGTGGGAGCAGGAGCGTTGTCCGAGGGACTGGGTAAACGGTGAGGTCATCACCATTCACAAAAAAGGTGACCCACTCTGCTGCGACAATTACCGGGGCATAACGCTGCTCAGCGTGCCTGGCAAGGTTTTGGCGCAGATAGTCTTGGCGAGAATAAGGATTCCAATAATGTGTATCCTCAGGGAAAACCAGGCCGGTTTCTTACCTGGCCGATCCTGTGCGGACCAGATTCATAATCTCAGATGCCTTCTCCAGCAAAGCAACGAATTCAACAGCTCGCTGGCATGTTGCTTCGTTGATTACGAGAAGGCCTTTGATAGTCCGCACCGGCCTTCCCTATGGGACATATTAAAACTGTACGGAATCCCAACCAAGATTGTCGCCATCATCAAATGCATGCACGAGGGCAGTGAATGCTGTGTCAGAATCGGCGACGTAACGACAGAATGGTTTGGGGTCTCAACCGGTGTCAGACAGGGCTGTGTTCTGGCGCCGTTCCTCTTTATAATAATTTTCGACTTCATCCTGAGGAAGTCAATTCCACCCGACCGAGGTTTAACCGTTGCCTCCAATCTGAGGCTATGCGACCTCGAGTATGCTGACGACGCTGTAATATTTGATAAATCTGTCGAGGGTATTCAGGAAACAATGGACAGGCTGCAGAGCAACTCGTATCGCATTGGTCTCAAAGTCAATGCGAGTAAAACCAATGTGCTCTGCAACAGTTTCTGTCCAGACCCAGACTACCCTCTGACGAGCGCGGGGCAAGACATCGAGAGAGTCGACGGCTTTAGGTACTTGGGGGTACACATCACGGGAGATGGCAATCCGCGTAAAGAGCTCGCAATCCGATTAGGGATAGCTGGAGCAACTTTTAACTCAATGCGGAAAGTCTGGGACTCACGGTTGTACTCGGTCAGAACTAAGTGCCACTTATTCAACGCATGCATCCTGACAGTGTTGCTTTACGGTTGCGAGTCATGGCACCTCACCAAGGCACAGGGTAACCGTATACTGTGCTTTGAAAACAGATGTTTGCGGCGAATACTAGGGGTACGGTGGTTTGATTTTGTCAGGAACTCGGAGGTAAGAGAGCGGACGGACCAGCCTCTTATTACGTCCAAAATAAAAAAGCGACGATGGACCTGGCTAGGACACGTGCTGCGGATGCCCCAGGGGAGCCTGAATCCTGCCTGTCTCTTCTACCAACCAGGTGGATTCCGTCGCCCTGGAAGGCCGCTGATGACCATCCATAGGATGTATTCGGCGGAGCTACGGGACGCTGGGATGACCTGGGAGGAGGCGAGGAGGCTGGCGGGAGACAGAGTAGCTTGGAGGAACCGCGTGATGGCCATATGCTCCGAATAGGGAGCGGATATGGTTAAAAAAAAAAAAAAATACTTAATACTCGGAAAATTTGGTTGTTTTCCAAATCGAATGCGTGAGAAGAATAATCTTTTGCCAACGCCTATTCAAAACTGTTTGCAATAAGCTTTGTGACAATAAATTTGAATGATTAGACGCTTTGTTTCAAAGGACGACAATTAACTATCTCACCCAGGGCATAATATAAACAATAACTTAAGACGCGTTGCCTCCTCCCACCCATATACTTGTACAAGTAGCAGATATTAAGACATATAATATTATTTGAAAACTATTTTTGATGAGTTTTATGTCCTTTCTACGGTTTTTATTTAAAAAAATCAGGGGTGTGGAGTCGTCCAAAAAAACCGCGACTCTGACATTGACCAACAACCCGACTCCAACTCAGATTACGATTAAAAAACCTACCTTTTCTATTTATGAGTAATTTCTCTTCAAATTAAACACCAACCAACCAATCCGGCAAATAGCCAAATTTTTCATATTATACATATGTATATTGCAAGACAAGAAGACGTTATCAGTAATTAATAAAAAATATAATGCAAAAATGCACTTTATAGAAAAAGTAGATGGAGTCGTTCGAAACAACACGACTCCACGACTCCGACTCCGCAGCCCTGATTAAAAAACTATACCGATTTTGTAATGGAAATGAGAGTTGTCAAGTTAAACCTTAATTATAAGCAAACAATGTTCACTAACTGGGTGAAACTAGCTCTTTTGTTTACCTTAAATTTGTGGAACATGTACTATCTCACAATAAAGTCGTTTAAATTATATGGGACAAAATTAAAAAGTATTATCTATTGTACGTGCTGCTTTTTTTAATGATGGAAGTTTTTAACAATTAAATAATATGTTGAATAACATTTATATTATATGGTTTATTATATTTACAGTTTATATTACGCGAATGTAGACTTCTTACGCTTTTAGCAGTAAATTGGTTTATTATATTTTCATATATATTGCTTTCTGTAGCGTATTTTATACCGCTGGGAAATCATTATTGATCAACCAAGTAGTTCACTAGAAACATCCCAGAGAAAACATTATGAGCGACAAATTTTATACTTCTGACACAAAAAGCATGAGAAAGTCAAATTAAATATGATACTTCTGGCTAAGAGCTGCTTTGGATTAATTAGAAGAAAAATATCATTTTTTTGTTAATAAAATTTTATCTCGAAACAATCTACAATATTTTAAATACACTCGGGCTTCGTATAACACGGTCATATAGTTCTCAAAAAATGTCGTGTTATACGAGGCTTGAAGTTCATACAAAATTAGCGTATGCGTTCCAAAAAAAATATTGAAGTTTGTTAATATCCCATATTTTTTTTAATAAACAATCGAAAAATATACATTCATAAAGTTTTTTTTCAATAAATACAATTGAAAAAAACTTTATTGACATATAACATATCGACTGTGGAAAGGAAAAAAGACGTAACCCACACCAAAAACTACTGTGTATAACTCACACAAAACGTGCTAAGCTATATTTATATATAACTAGTGAGTACCCGGCATACGTTGCAATGTCACTCAAAGAAAGAAAGGGTTTGTGTTTTAATTCTGTTTATTGAACTGCTTTTGGATTAGAGGTCTGCACAGGCCGAAATTTCATAGACTTACCCGGTTCGAGCCCATCATCTTCAGGTCTGACCCGACCCGAACCCGAGTTTCAATATCACACTTGTTATAACACAATATTTTTGTTTTTCGTCTGGTGCGTACACGAATAAATCAGAAGGTTTTTCCTAGATGTCGCTGTATGTATGTATTTGATTCTTTTTTTCAATTTTAGATTTTCAATTTCCCTTCACGGGTGTGTGCACAACAACTCACCGAAGTTTCATCGAAATCGTATGAATGGTAAAGGAACGCGTAAAGGACAAACAAACATTTATTTTATATAATATTTCCCGGCATGATCACAATAAGTCCTTCCTGAAAGTTTCGTCGCGATCGGTTGAGTAGTTTAGGAGCCTATAAGATCCGGACAAACCAACAAACCAACAGACATTCATTTTTATATATATAGATTATATAATATATTGATCGTAGAAAGGCAAAAGGATTTATCCCTCCGTCTTTTCAAAGTATTTTTTTCGATAATCACAATGTATAAAATTTACTAATATTTTTTTTACGGATTACGTCTTTTATTCTTTCCACAGTCGATATCATTTATTCATCATCGCTATCACTTACAATTCTATATGTTTGATTATTTTTCACTTTCGGAGGACTGGAGTATTTTTGGATTTAGGCTTTAAAAATTCTGTAATAAGAGATTGTTTGCTTTTAGCGTATAAATCTTTACGTATTTCATGATAAGGGGCCTAGATCTGTTGTTATTTTCTCTTGAACTTCAAATTTCGTTCCATTATAGGATCGTTTTCTATAAAAAAATATTAAAAGCGTGTTGTACAAAAATGTGTCACAATTCATCAACCGTGTTATATCAAAACTGTGTTATACGAGACTTACAAAAAATTACAGTTTTAGTTCAAAAGTAGTTCTATTGATTCATATTTGTTGAGAGATATGGAAAACTGTATTAAAATAACATACGATGTTGATGATGGTGGTTTTAGAATTTTACTTTTATTAAATACATTGAAAAGACGTTGATTCGCCTTACATAATAAGGGCCTTAATGATGCAGCCTTAAATAAGAATTTGGTTCGTAAAAAGGAAATCAGATGGAGGTCTAATAAAGCGTATTTTTCACTTCACGGATATCTTCAAAATAGAATGAGGAAACGAGATTAGCTTAAATTATCGTCATTATTTAAAGTCAATCTGTGATGTTGATTGGAATATTTAAATACGATGAGCTTAAAAGCTTTTTTATCTCTAATAATTAAGAAAAATGGATTCGTATTTGGCTGATTACTTTTATTAATTAGCAAGTATTGCGATTATTGAAAGAAAATTTAACTTAATTTTAACTAGAAATTGGAGTATTTTATCAAATTTTAAAATTATTGTTCTACCAAACAATGCTACGTCGATGAGTCGTTTTGTTATATACAAATCTTATAATCTGGCAATATACAAATTAATATAGATTGATTTTAATTTTTTTTTTTAAACGTACAGATATGCAAATGAGAATGCTGAAATAAAAAATTCTTTAAAACTTGAATCACAAAACGATTCGTATTTATTGTTAGAAAATATTATGCTTAACATAACCAATGCATTGTATAATATTATATAATATGCAACAACAATTAACTCAAAACCAGTCTTTCCTAGGTGACGTTTTTTGTCAGACCGACGGCGATATTAATTTCTAATAGAGCATTTCAACAAATGCTAGTCGTCAGTCAATCGACCCTCGAATCGATATAATTGAATAAATAATAATAAAGCTTCAAGGATTCGTGGTTAGTAAACCGTTTCACTGAATATCAAGAGGAGATTGGGGAGATAATATTACGTTTATTATTGACTACCGATTTTGTTTTCTCATGGTACCATACCGATTTACGAATTTACACTTCGTCATACTGGCCTACTCAATAACAGAAGTTGTAAGGAGTGTCTTAGGAGCAATTACACAAAATTTGGTTACTATATGCAGTGTGTTTAAATAAAAAAAAATATTGCATCACGGAAATATTGGCGATCTGTAATATCTCAGTATGCAGGGTGTGTTAAAATTGATAAATGCAATGTTATTCAACTTTGTAAGCTTAAAGTTGGTGTGGTCAACAGGTCTAGGTACGAACCAATACTGCTAATAATGTGACTTTCATGAGCTGTCTCTTTGACGTAGCATGTCCATCTGTAAATCTTTAAAAAGAAAATACTTCTATACAAAGAAGTTCTCAAAATGGTCGAAAGATTGAAGTAAAGGTTAAGGAAACTGTCAAGTGTATATTTTTATAATTTATCACTGAAAAAATAAAAGAACAGTCAATTGTTTTATCGAAGTTAAACCAAAAGTAGCATGTATTTTTTTAATAAAGAAAAAAAAAACAGCGTTACAATCGCCAGAAAAATCATAATGACAAAAAGCCACGTTATACTAGTATTAAAAATACATCAGTGGCAATTTTTCTTATGTTGTAACGGGAACAAAATTGTGACTGGTTACTTATTGTCATAAAGTTATAAATAGAAAATCTTTCACTGGTTTTTCGTCATTTGTGAAAAACAAATGATACCTACATTTCAAAAATAATATTGTCTGATAAGAAATAGCGAAATTCTTAATGGATATATATGATTCAAAGAGTGAATGACAATCAGCAATTACTGTTTTTTTTATTTTTGCATGACATTCACATAAATACTTTATATTTAAATTATTATGTTTTTTTTTCAGACTGCATTATTACGACTATGGTGTAGTATTTAATGGGAGTATAATTATTATCTCGAATACATATATTTTTTTACTGCGTTGTTTCTGTAGATATGAAACTTGATTTACGTACTAGACAGTATATTAATATAAAGGAAATATCAAGTACCTATGTATCTTAATTCATCAAAATACTTCAAGTTGACACTTAACCCTAGTTTGCTTTCCATGTCATCATAACTGATATCAGTGTTGTATAATTATTGTTCTAATAGAATTTTGGATTTGAATGATTTGGTCATCAACAATAGATTGTGACTGCAACTTTATGGTGTAAGTGTAAGGCATACGCGCTTGCATTCGAATCAAACATTAAATTCTTTTAGGGACTGGGCAAGTCAATGAAAACCATTAAAATTTAAATCACATAACGTACAATTTTTGATAAGATTTAAGCATTGCCGTCGTAAGAGAGATTCAATCAGATTCTTTTTTCAGCCAACAAAATCTATCTCGAGATAGTAACATGGTGGAATACATAAATGATTTTTTCTATCTTCCTGTACGTAAATTAGAAAAAAAAAACAAGTGAAACAGGTGTAGTATAATTTTACATCGTTATTTTTCACATTTTTTAACGATAAGTAATTTAAATATGGTTTCACCTTAAAAATTCTTTAATTGAGGGAAATAAGAAAGGGGAATATCCAGGCGTATACTATCAGTAATAAAGCAACACAAAAGAAATTTCAATTTACGCTGAAAGTTACTGATTTGGGTACACCAAAAGAAAAGCAAATCGATGTTTCGTTACGAAGAAAATCAATTATGTTCTACTTAGGGTAGGATTTTATACAAATGTTAATAAGGGCGTTTTAAGCCTCTCTTATGCACATAGATAGTGTTGCATTCTTAATGGAAGTAAGTAGGTAAGTCGTTAAAGTTTAGGTACTGCATATTTTCCTTTGTGAAAACAGAGACCAGTTGTTGTCGATCAATAGTTTTCCGTGAATGAAGGAGCGTTGCTGTGCGAATAATATGACACACAAGAAAGAATTTAGAATCGGATCTGACCCGACAAACCATTGAAAAATAGTTATACGCTTGTAGCAATTTTAAACGTAGTTTGACATATTCGTTCTATTTTTGACCATGCAGCAAAATTGATGTGATGATGAAATAGAAGGGAAGTGTTGAACATAAATTGAATTTAATACTTTATTACGACGCAATTATAAAGGTTTGAAATCAGGTTGAATTTTAAATTAGAAAAGTTGAATTGGTTTAGTTCCTAAATATTAATCGTATACGGAATTCATTAACTCGAATGGTTATTGTTAAACGTAGATACGTGATTTAATTCGCAGAGGATACGTTGATGCATTGCCTCTGATGATATCCAATACGTTAGAATCAGTTAAGTTAAATGTATTTATATGGTTTTAAAATTAATTTGATAGTTATTTAAATACAATCTTTCAACTCTTTCTGTCATACATACTAAAAATGGCAAATGAGTCACTTAGTCGCGAATCAAGCATTTAAAGTCTTTTGTTACCTTTCTCAATTTGTTATTCTCGTGATAACGTTTAAACAAGTTTACAACTTATATTTATGACATATTAGTTATAAATTACATCAATATTTTTTCAATAAGTTGATTCGAATCAATTTAAATACCAATCATAAAGAAAAGAATG